>CM053785.1:72190414-73479414 GCA_028749045.1 Cupressus sempervirens
CAAATATTAGTAGGTACGTACTCTATGGTTTCTCAAAATCAAGTGTCTGTCATTATATAATTTCTAGGGTTTATTCAAAATGCCTCCCTGAAAAGAATTCATGAGACAAACAAATTATCTAAAATGTTCTATACACGATGATTTTTTTGAACAATTTCCTTTATCCATACATGAAATAACTAAGGAGAGGGAGATCATCCCAAAACACCCTAGGGTAGTTGTAGCGTAGGGTTTCTATGATAAAGCTAACTGGGTGAGAGATGCCTAGGTTTTCATGGGGGGTTTAGAGTTCAAGAAATGGTTTTCAGAACAAAAAACATGATACCCCTATGAGCAATGTCTGGGAGTTTGATATTGGGAAAATAGTAGTCCCCATATTTTTCTTTGATAGTGATTTACTGATGGATTTGGACAATAAATATGATCCAATTATAGGGTGGGTAAAAAACCATGCTAGAGTGAAACTTTTTAGGGTCTCCCCTGAACCAATTAGTAAGGTTTTCAACCTCAACCCTAACCATGCCATGCATAAAATCATTGATATGGATGACCTTCAAGCAAGGTACGATGCACAAAGGATTTACTTAAGTATAGGGTCACTTCAAGAACATGTTGCTAAAATTGGTACTTTATTTGTGATTATTGCCAGCACCCTAGAGCCATTACTAAGAAGACATTTTAACCTTAGAGCTCAGGTATTATATTTTTCTCTTTGCAAGATTTTTGGAATTGATGAAGTTGAGAAAATCCCACGCTCAATTGTCCTTATTATGCCTCAAAATCTTCAATTTGGGATGAGTACTATTATGGATTTTACTACTTTTCTTAAAAAGGAAATGCACAATGGTTTCATGGGGATAGCACGGGGGAAAGTGGACAAACCATTGTATTGGTTTTCATTGCTCATGTATGTATGCTTGTAAAAAGGATTTACCTCTTTCTCCAAGGGTATGGAGCTGGAAATAACCAAGGATGGAGAGAGGAATCCAGTTTAGTTATGGAGTGTGCACATGACTTCAGAAGCTATAGATGCTAGTTATGTGAGGTTTGATAGATATTTTGCATCAAACCTTAGATTTCTCTTGAGAGGAGACAACCCTAGGATTACACAAGCATTACTAGAATTGGTCAGACCTAAAGACCATGCAAAAGGGCTACTAGTTAGTCATAATTAGGGGGATATAATCCCTTACAATGTTTCAATAGTAATAAGAGTGTATGGCTTCTTGGGAAAGCCTCATGTGTTACCATTTCATGACTAAAAATAGGAATAATAGAATTTTTATGGCAGATAGGCACTATTGATGAAAGAGATTTTCCAAAGAATGGTACATTCTTTCTAGTTGTTATTGTAGTGCATGATTTCATTTTTGTGAGGAAAGGGTGGAAGCACCTCAAATTGTTCCTAGATAGATACGACATGGCAGAATCTCATGCCAGATTTATTGTCCTTGAAGGATTTTATGACCTCTTAAGAGAGAGGGAAAAGGTTGCCATCATGGTGCAACAGGTATACTATCCTGAGGATGTTATTAGGAATATTTTTTCTTTACAAGAGAAAGAATTAAGAAAGGAGAAATGGATAGTATTCAGTAAGACTGTAGAATTCATTAATGCTTTTGACTCCAGCTATGACCCATTGAAAGATAAAAAAATATTGGGGAGCCAAGATGCAAGAATTAATGAATAATTTTGCTATGATAATCCAAACTATGAATGAGAAGAAGGCCATATATGTCAAGACTTATCTAGATAGGGTTGTAAAGGTGCAAAGGAGGATAAATAGCAAAAATGTAGTGGCTCCTGGTTAGTACACTTTGTAGAAAAGGGCAGGTTATGTAATGGTTCAAAATGTGCAATAGGCTCCCCTACAACAAAGACCAAGGCCAAAAATTCCATCTACAACTAGTGCTCCAATGAGGCAAAAGTTAGAGCAAGGGCCTTCTTCTCAATTAGAATAGTACTCCCCAAAACAGTCTAAAATCTAGATAGATGATGAAGCATCTTTAAGGGAACAACTTAGACAAATTGGTGGGGAGGGGGATGTAATTGTTACTTCCACTAATTTGGAGATTGGAGAACCACAAGAACCTCCTACACCTTCCTTGGATCTAACTATTGTTGATTACCAAGGTAAGGAAATAGATTCTATAATTATCCAAGCCTCTGAGAGGTTTATCAATGATGAAAATTTTGTAAAGTCTAGAGCCTTTGCACAATTTTTGTGGAGGTCAAACATAGGAAATTTTGAAAAGACTTGTGAAAAGATAAAGGCAAAGCAACAAGACAAACCAGACACTGTTATAAAAGAAGAGGTGAAGTCTAAATTTTTGAATGATTTTGCTCAATTTACGCCTAAGGCTGAAAGGAAAATAGTAAGATAGTCAAGAATCCTCATTTTATCATAATGGGACATAGTGAATGTAATGGTTTTTTATTTAGTTAGGAAATAAAAGGATGTCCAATTTAAGAATAAAGAAGAAGTGTTACAAGCTCATAGAGGTGTCAAGTTTAGTGATGACCATCAAGCCCTTGTTATTTTGTCTATTGAGAAAAGGGATAAGACCAGAATGTAGGAAATTTCTACTATAAAGCATACTGGTGCATTAATAGTGTTCAGTGTTGGTGAGGTTGGCAGAAAGAAAATAATTGGGATGGCCTCAAAAATGTTAAAATTTGGTAGTGTGGTGTCTAGCTAGGAAGAAGATAAGTTTGCACAACTCAATGCCAGATTTGAAGAAGTCTTGAAAGCATATGAGGAGAGGGGTATGCAAATATAGTCATTGGAAAATAAAGTGACTCAAATGGAGAAGATTCTTGGGAAAATAAAAATAGGAGAGTCCAATAGACCTAGGATTGCGTACGCTCACGACCACCTATTGAACCCTTCAAATCAACCCCAATTATTGAAATACTAGATACCCCAAAAAGGCTTAGTTCTATATTGTAGAGGATTTTGAAGAGTAGAAGAATAAGTTATATGCATTGCATGTAGAACTTAATAATTGATATGAAGAAAAATTAAGGCAAGGTATCATGTATTTAGTAGATAGAATCGAATGGACATCATTTTTTGACTTGCTAGTAGGGATTGCAACTATCAAGGATGAATTGAAGAGAGATGAAGTTGTATCCAGACCCCTTGTGTAGAACTGGATAGAGAGAAATGAAGATATCACTGCTATGTGTATATCTATCATCCAGCTACCTTGTCATCAACTAGAAAAGATCTTTGATTTGATAAATAAATTGTGAGGTTTTACAGATAAACAAGATTCTTTTCAAATAAAATTAACTATTTTTTTTCCAAGTATTTCGTAGAAAAAATTGATTTATTCCCTTGTGCTTTAAAGACAATTAGGAAAGTGAAAGAAAATGAAGAATGGTAGAGGGAGTTGGATGAGATTTTTTGTGAAAGAATGAATAAAGTTATAAATGAAACAAGCCATCTATTATGGGTAATGACAAATGAAGAGCTAGTAAAGGTACATTTGTTCTATAATACCATCAGAAAGGATCTTGTGGATATAGAGGCAATTGAAAATTCTTTAATAACTATACACAGAGAGGTCCTAAGTTTTTATTGGCCAGATGAAACTGCCTATAATGAGTGGAAAGATAAATTTATGTCTATAGAGTAGATGGTAGAAGATGACAAGGTAGAAGATGATGAGGAAGAAGAAGGTGCAAAAGTAAAATTCACCCATGCATTTAATGATAAAGACAAGGAGAATCCTTAGGTAACTAGAGATGACTCATCGCTTTCAAGCTTGATGGCCACTTACTCCAAGGAATTAGAATGATAAAAGAATCTGATCATAGTACCCTTGTCTTTCCAAATGGAGTAATAGAAAGGGACCCACAAAAAAATGTTCAATGTATCAATCTTTCTATTATTCATAGTTTTTTTTTTTTTTTGGTGATAGTTGTATGCAAGAATCTTTTTGAAGGGCACCTACCAATCACATTTGCCCTTTTCTTGTTGCAACTCATGCCTTTATAAATGAGTTTTCAATGCAATGTGATGGTCTGACTTCTAATGCATTTTTTAGTATTACACTTAGGATGTTTTTGGTCCAGTCTTTGTGCAAAACTTTATAATGTATTTTCTCTGCATGTTTTCTAAGAATATGTCAATATGGAATGATCTTGATGTCCTTTCTTAAGGTTATTCTAAGTTTACAACAATTGTATACAATTTTTGAAGAAAATTAATACAAGTTATGAACTATCCCCATATCAATTTTTATTGAATCTTGTCTCCTTAGTTTTTATCTAGTTATTTTGAAATCGTGTGAGTAAAACTTGCTCAATTGAATGTAATTCATTTAGGTTTTATGTCAATTCATTAATACTATTAATTCAATGAATTAAGAAAATACTTTTGATGAATTTGATAGGGTTGTCATGGTAATAGAAAGGATGCCTGTAAGAATGAAATTCAATAAAAATTGATGATAATTCTTGTTGTAAGCAATAGATTGGATCCACAAATTGAAGCAGACTCTGAATCCCAATGGAATAAGCACTGACTGAAATTTACTCAGTATTCATAATAGATACACTATGAAGAAGCATCAATCCTAAAATCAAAATCAACTTTAATTTACAAATCCTGAAGATTTTCAAAGTTGGTCAATACTTGTTTGACTGGAATACTTTAGCCTTAGCTAGCCACTATTGCTGATAGTACCTACAAATCTATAGAAGACTTTATGACCAAATATACTATATTGGATGTGTCTTGCTTAAAATATCAGAATTAGGTGTGTGTTGAGCATTGAAGATGAAAATTAGAATGAAACTTACAATACTCATACAGTATCTTCCAATCTTGAAGCATCCTCGAGTATACCTACTCTAGTTTTGTAGAGCCTAAAGAGTAGAAAACCACCCTTGGTTTTTTTGAAGTTGGGTCAGAATGGTTTACACATGTAATTGCTAATAGGAATTGGCTAATCCTTAGGTTATGTGATTAATATCAATTTGGTATTAAACTCTTGTTGTTTTCTAGTTTTAAAAACCCAAAAAAATGGTGACTCTACTATGGAGTTGTCCAACACATCTATAAAAAGTACTACAGTTTCTTTGGTCCTGTTGTGTACATGTGTGTCAGACCTTTTAGTATTGCCCATTTTTATAAGGGGTTTTTTTAGTGACAAACCTTGAGAATTTAAAAAGAAAGAAAGAAAAACCCAAATACCAGAAAGATACACTAACATATCCAACCTTTCCAAGTGTCTTATCTAACAAGCAAGAGTTGTAGTCTTATAATCTTAGTAATTGGCCCATCTATGTTAGATATTTCCATTTTTATTTGTGTTTTTTCCTAAAGTCGAGAATAATTGTGATTGTGAATTTTCCCAAGAGAAGGGTGGCAACTTGGTCAAGGTTTTCAAGTTAGTGCTTATTTTATATATAGTGAAATGGTTGACAAAATAAAAAATACAAGAGCTTACACAAGAACCCATCCTGATGTAACTATGTATACTAACTTACCTTAGGGTGGTAGAAAAAATCCAAATAAGAAGAAGGTAGATCCAAATCCCACTTGGAAACCACAAGGTAGTGTATTAGTTAATTCTCAATACCAACTAGTGATAGGAAGAGAGTCTTCTTCACGTTCTAAATCAGAAACTACAAGACTCTTGGGAGGGATTTTTAGTACCCCTTTGTCAGATGAAAGAATATATCAAGATAAGGATATGTCACCAGTAGGGAATAGATCTCCATATCTAATAGCTAACATGAATCAAATATTAGGACTCAAGAGCTCATTCAGAGATCATTTTAACTCCAAGGTGGTCTCATACACAAAACCTAACCTAATAGATCTAGATGACCCTGTTGATTCAAAAGCTACTTCTATAGATCCCAAAGAATTATAATTAGAGATAGGATTCTTGAAGAAATGGGTTGCTAAGGAAGAAGCTAAACGTATCTCTTTGGAAAAAGAAAAGGATAAAGCTACCTTAGAGGCCATTATTGAAAGAGATAATCTGCTTAGAAGAATGGCAGTTTTAAAAGAATAGAACAAGAAGCTAATAGAGAGGACCTCAGCCTTTCATGCTGATGTATTTGGAGATACAAACAATCTAAAATCTAAGGTTATAGAACAAGAAAAACTCCTAAGCTATATAAAAGAACCTATCATCACTCGAGTTCAAGCCTATAAGGCTATTCAAGTGGACCCTATAGAACCTACTATGAAAATTACTAATAAGGGTAAGGGCAAAGCCATTGGAGTCCAAATAAATGAACCGCATGTTTTAGCAAGTAAGACCACAAACCCTCCCATGTCAAAATTGGATCTAGATTTGGAAAAAGCTAGGAGAGAGAGAGAGAGAGAGAGAGAGAGAGAGAGAGAGAGAGAGAGAGAGAGAGAGAGAGAGAGAGATCTTGCAAAGGAACTTGAAAAAGTTGAGAATGAAGCCCAAGCCTGAGAGACTAGGAGGAAAATGTAGTTCATAAAATCCAATTCTGCTTTGGCTTCATGGCCAAATTTGTCTCTCTCAGCTACAACTTCTCTTCCAATCCCCGGTCCATTAGTCTCAATTCAGGGAACATCTCAGATGGCTCTAGCATTATCATCCAATATTAGTACTCAAATCCCTCTAGGTCAACCTCAACAATCTTAGAATATTGTTCTAAATCAAGTGAATATAGAAAGTAGTTCAAATGTTCCTGGTTTTTAGAAGAAACCTATCTACATGGAAAAATATAGACAAATGTCATTTGTAGGTATCCTTGGTGCCCCACACCCTATATCTTTTGACTTGAGAGACAAGGCTATCAAGTTCTCTAGGAATAATGTGGTTACTAGTGAAGAGCATTTAAGAGTTTTTTATAGATATGCTAAATGATTTTGAGGTTGAACATGAGGATGTAGTGATGAAATTGTTTGTTCATTCTTTGATTGAGGATGCAAGAGATAGGTTTAGGAGACTACCTAATGACAATATTAGTTCATGGAGTGATTTGCAAAGTCTATTCAAGGAATAATATGGGGATAACACTAGTGTAGGATTTATCTTGAATAACTTTAATAACATTAAGAAAAATCCTAATGAGTCCATTTTTTATTTCAATGTAAGATACTAGAAAGGTATGCACAAACTATTTCAAATTACGAGGTTGAATGAGGATGTTTGTCTCACAACATATTTTAATGCTTTTGATAGCAAAATGGCTTATCAGTTGAAGGATAAGGATCCTAAAATTTTAAGAGATGCTTATAAGGTTGCAATAAATATAGAGAATAATAGGAAGGCATCTGGAAAATTGGGTAGGAGAGATGATCCAAAGCTTTTCAATCCCAAGAATAACAACAATAGGGAAGTTGATAAAAATCCTATAGGAAAGAAGCTAGAAGAACCTGCAGTTGGCCATGTTGGTGTTTTAAAAATACTAAGCAAAAAAATGCTCAATACCAAGATGACATTACTCACACAATCTAAAGACTAGCCAATTCTTATTAAAAATTGTATGTGTAAACCATTTCAACCCAACTTTAACAAAACCAAGGGTGGTTTTCGACTCTTTAGGCTCTGCAAAATTAGGGTGGGTATACCCAGGGATGATTCAAGACTGGGAAACACTATATGAGGATTATTTTAGTTTCATTCTGATTCTCACCTCAAATCCTCAAATACATGCATAATTCATGACAATTTGCTAAACACATCCCATATAACAGATCTGGCCAAAATTCTTCTATAGACCTATAGGTGTTCTGAGCAATAGTGGCTAATTGAAGCTAAAACATTCCATACAAAGAAGTACTAGCCAAATTTGAAGATCTACAGGAAATAAAAGTAAAATTGATTATAATTTTGCATTTGAAAACCATTTATGATACATTTCTCTTCCAGCTGAATCAATTTGACTAGTGCCTAATCCATTGGGGTTTAGAGTCTACTACAAAATCCTTAGATCTAAATTGTTGCCTTACAACAAATGTTATCAGCAATTCTTATCAGAATTCATCATTCAAAAATCCTATCCACTACTACAGTAACCTTATCAAATTCATCAAAGCTTTTACTTAATCCATTGAACTAATAGCAGTGATGAATAGGTATACAACCTAACTAGATTGCATTCAATTGCATAAGCCTTTACTCATACAATATCAAGATAACCAAGTAATAAAAAGGAGACAAAATTCAAAAAGAACTGATATGGGGACAACTCATAATTTGCATTCATTTTCTTTGAAACATTTACAGTAAACTCAAAATGACCTTAGGAGGAAACATAAGGATCATTCTATTATTCATGTATTCTCAGAAAACTAACAAAGAAAATACATCACAAACTTTCTCCAAATAATGGACCAAAAATAGACTAAGTATATCACTTAGAAAAAATAGAATTTAGACCCCTTCTCTAGACTTGGAATCTCACTTATATAGTGTGAGATGCAACAAGCTTCAGGCTAAGAGAAAATGACAGGCATCTTTTACAAATTTTTAGATACACCCATCACAATAAGACAACACTGCGTATAATAGAAAGACTAGTACATTGAACATTCCTTTGTGGGCCCACTTCTATTATTCCCTTTGGAAAGACAAAATATTATGATTGGATTCCTTTAGCTCTCTAGTTCCCCGGGATAGGTAGCTATCAAATGTGACAGTGATGAGTCATCTCCTGCTACTTGATGATCCTCTTTGTCTTTATCATCGGTGGCAGAGGTGGCTTCTACTTTTGTACCCTCTTCTTTGTCATCATCCTCCATCTCATCACCTCCTTCTATCTGTTTTGAAGAAAAAAACTCTTCTTTCCACTTAGGATAAGTAATATCTTCTAGCTAATCAAAATTCAGGGCTTCTCTTTCTACAATTATCAGGGAATTTGCAATTGCCTCCACATCAACTAATTCCTTTCTGTTGGAGTTATAGAATATCTACACTTTAACCAACTCCTCATTTTTTATAGACCATAACAAGTGTCCAATTTCATTTATAAATTTATTTATTCTCTTACAAAAAATCTCATCTAACTCCCTTTTCCATTCCTCCTTTTCCTTTATTTTATCAACTAATTTTAGAGCACAAGGGAATAAATCAAATTTTTTCACAAAATACTTGGAAAAAAAATTAGTTAATCTTCTATAGAAAGAATCTTTCTTATCATTAAAACCTTGCAACTTATTTAGTACATCAAAAATTCCTAATATCTGATGACAGGGCAGCTGGATGATAGATATACACATAGTAGTAATATCTTCATTTCTTTCTATCCACTTCTGCACAAGAGGTCTGAATACAACTTCATCTCTCTTTAATTCATCCCTAATGGATGTAATAATTGCCAATAAATCAAAAAATTATGACCACTCAATTCTATCTACTAAATATAGTATACCCTGCCTTATTTTCTCCTCAAATTGATTATTTAGTTCTAAATGCATTGCATACAACTTATTCTTTTCTTCTTCAAAATCCTCTGTAGTGTAGAACTGTGGCCTTTCAGGGGTATTTGGTACCTCAATAATTGGATTGGACTTGAAAGGTTTAGTAGGTGGCCTAGGAGGGTATGCAATCCTAGGTTTACTAGTCTCTCCTATTTTTCTTTTCTCCAATACCTTCTCCATTTGGGAAACTTTGTTTTCCAATAACTGTATCTGTATCCCCCTTTCCTCATATGCTTTCAAAACTTCTTCAAACTTAGCATTGAGTTGGGAAAATCTATCTTCTTCCTGGCTAGATAAAAAACTACCAAATTTTAGCATTTCTGAGGCCATTCCTATTATCTGCATACTGCCTACCTCACTAGCCCTAAAAACTATCAATGCACCAGTATGCTCTACAGTGGAAAGTTCCTACATTCTGGTCTTGTCTCTTTTTTCAATTGACCAAATAACAAGGGCTTTTTGGTCATCACTAAATTTGACTCCTCTATGAGCCTGTAATACATCTTCTTCAATTTTAAACCGAATGTCCTTTTGCTTCCTGACTGAATCAAAAACCATGGCATTCACTATATCCCATTCTAGCAAAATAAGGACTCTTGACTATTTAATTAGTTTCCTTATGGGCTCAGGGGTAAATTGAGCAAAATCATTTAAAAATTTAGACTTTACCTCCCTCTTAATAGTAGAATCTGATTTATCAAGTTGTTCTGCCTTTATTTTTTCACAAGTCTTCTCAAAATTTCCTATATTTAGCCTCCACAAAAATTGTGCAAATGCTCTAGACTTCACAAAATTTTCATCATTAATAAACCTCTCAAAGGCTTGGGCAGCTATAGGGTCAATCTCCTTACCTTGGTAATCAGCAACAGTTAAATCCAAGGAAGGTGTAGGTGGCTCTTCAGGGTCTCCAATCTCTAGATCTGAGGAGGTAACAATCACATCTCCCTCTCCACCAATTTTTCTGAGTTTTTCTCTTAGAGATGTTTCATCATTAATTCTAATTGGAGACTAGCTTAGGGAATATTGTTCCACTTGGGAAGAAGTCCCCTACTCTAATTTTTGCCTTTTTGGAGAGCTAGTTGCAGATGGACTTCCTGACCTTCACCTCTGATGCAAGGGTGCATGTTGCACACTTTTAACCATGACATAACCCACCCTTCTCTGCAATGTATATTAGCCAGGTGCCACTATATTTTTGCTAATTATCTTCTTTTGTACTTCTATAGCCTTTTCTGGATATGCCTTGACATATGCATCCTTCTTCTCATTCATGGCTTGTATTATCACAACAAAATTATTCATTAATGCCTACATCTTGGCTCCCCAATATTTATTTTCTTTCAATAGATCATAATGGAGGTCAAAATCATTAATAAATTCTAGGGTTTTTCTATATACTATCCATTTCTCCTTTCTCAATTCATGTTCTTGCAGAGTAAAAGAATTTATGATTACATCCTCTGGATTGTATACTTATTGCACCATGTAGGAAGCTTTTATTATCTCTTTTAAGAGATCATAGAATCCTTTAGGGTTAGTAAATTTGCCATGAGATTCTGCAATGTTATATCTATCTAAAAACAAATTAAGGTGCTTCCACCCTTTCTTGACAAAAACAAAATCATGCACTATAGTAACAATTGGAAAGAAGGTACCCTTCTTAGATAATTCCCTCTCATCTATAGCGCCTATCTACCATAAGAGCTCAGCAATCCCTATCTTCAAAGGCACATGGAAAGGTAGAACATGAGGTTTTCCCAAAAAGCCATATACTCTTGTAACTATTGAAACATTATAAGGAATGATATCCCCCAAATTATAAGTAACCAATAGCCCCTTTGCATGGTCCTTGGGTTTGACCAATTCTAATAGTGCTTGTGGAATTCTAGGGCTGTCTCCTCTCAAAAGAAATCTAAGCTTTGATGCAAAATATCTGTCAAACCTCACATAACTAACATCTATGGCTTTTGAGGTCATATCTACACTCCACAACTATACTAGATTCCTCTCTCTATCCCTAGTTGTTTCCAGCTCCATACCCTTGGAGAAAAAGGTGAATCCCTTGTACAAGCATACATGCATAAACAATGAATACCAATAGAATGGTTTGTTCACTTTTCCCCTTGCTATTCTCACCGAACCATAATGAATCTCTTTTGCAAGGAAAGTAGCAAAATCTAGAATAGTACTCATTCCAAATTGAATAGTTTGAGCCATTATGAGAACAATTGAGCCTAGGATCTACTCAACTTCATCAATTCCAAAGTTTTTGTAAAGAGAATTATATAATGACTAAGCCCTAGGGTTAAAATGTCTTTTCAATAATGGCTCAAGTGTATTACCAGTAAACATAGACAAGGTTCCAACTTTAGAAGCATGCTCTGACAAGGGCCCTATCCTCAAGTATATTCTTTGTGCATCATATTGTGCTTGTAAATCATCCATATCAATTATTTCATGTACAACATGGTTAGGGTTGAGGTTGAAAACTTCATTGAATAGCTTAGGGAAAACCCTAAAAGGATTGACTCCAAAATGATTTTTCACCCATCCTATAATAGGATCATATATATTTGCCAGGTCATTCAATAGATCACTATCAAAGAAGACTAAAGGAACTATTAATTTTCCAATGTCAAATTCCCAAACATTGCTCATGGGGGTATCTAAATTCCATTTTGAGAACCATTTCTTGAACAATTGCAAACCCCTGATAGAGACTTGGATGTCTCTTACCCAGTTTTCCCTATCATAGAAACCTTCAGCCACAACTACCCTAGGGTTCTTAGGAATAAGTTCCCTCCCTTTAGTTATTTCATTTACTGATAAGGGAAATTGTTCTAGGAAATTTTCATGCATAGCCCTTTTTAAATAATCAGTTTGCTCAAAAAATTCCTTTTGTGGAGGCATTTTCAAAATTCACACTCTTACAACAACAAATTCTTGATTTTTATAAGTTACAGATTACTTACCTACTAAATTTGCCCTTATTTCTCTATAATTTTCTCTAAAAATTTGTTGAAACCTTTGAGAAATTCTATGCCCTTGCTCTAGAAATCCTTTTCACTTTGAGAAAATCTACAATTGTATGCTTCAATAATGGCAATTTTTCATGTTGTACCAGTGCATTGAGGTCACACAAAGGAAAATTTGAGTCCTATTAAATCCTATAACCATTACCTCCAATTTGCAAACAAGTTTGAATCCTATCCTTGGATTTTCATCAGATCGGATGGCTCTAATTTAAAAGTCAACAAGATTTATGGCTTTTAAAAAAACAAGGCTACGTGTCGCAATACTTCTTGCCCACATTTCTTAAATTTCTTGCACCTTAGAATTGCAGGGAAGCACCGTTCATTGATCAAGATAAGATCAATGATATGATCAATTCATATTTGAATAAGGTCTAGTCAGATACATTGACCAATAGGAACCTTTATATGAGTTTGTGCCTTCTAACAACTTCCATGCCAGTGGGTCCCATTTATTTTTTTGAGTGAGCAAGTGCTTGACATCACTCTTTCCATGTGTTAAGCTAGCACATTCCCACTTTACTTATTGATCAAGCATTTCATTTTTACGAGATTGCATCGGCTATTGATTTTCAAAAGATCAATGGTGATAGTGATTATATCATGTAGAGCTTCTAAGTTAAAATTTTAGATGTCACCATGGACTTGTGTCCACATGGCACATTCTCGCTTTGTTTAAACTTCACTCAGGTTCTCAATGTGGGCAAGCACCCATCATTGATCAGGACAAGATCAATGGTGCAAAACAATTATGCATTTTATGCTTGCATCATTCACTTGGGCCAATGAAGTATCTGCTTTCAATCTGCGTACTTTGACTCATATGACCATTGCATTTATTTTTGAAATTTTCTGCACCCACATCATAAGTGTTTCTAGATAAGCGCAAGTGGCAGATCACATGGCGTGACTAAGAGTTCTCCCATACATTGGACCCACTGTGACATGCATCACAAAGGTGCATACCTACATTATTTATCTGACTAGCAGCTTCATAATGCAAGATTGCACTAACCCTTGATCTTTGAAAGATCTATGGCTGACAAGGCTTCACTTCCATATGGCGAACAAACCTCTGCAGTGGCACATCTGGTAGTATATGTCAGTAACTATTTTACAATGTGGCACCTCACATTATATGGTTAGAAATTATTGACCCCACCTTGCCATATGTCAAAAAATTGCTTGTCCGCATTATTTATCTCTCATGCAACTTAAAAATGCGAGCATGTGCTAGCCTTTGATCCTTGACTGATCAATGGTTATAAAATCATGCGTTTCAAATACCACACTAGCTGAAGTGACGAATAAAAAGTCTCCATCTATTCCAACTTGTCTGACACTTGCCACGAAAGACATCTCAACATCATCCTTGAGAATGGTGGGCCCATCTTGTCAAACGGTGCCATTTATCCAATTTTTACTTACCTGCATTATTTAACATCTGTGCATCTTATTATTGCGGGCATGTGCAAGCCTTTGATTCTTTGCAAGATCAACAATTAGGAACCCTGAGCTATACAATATTACCTTTACTAAAGAAAAGGCCAATGATATCGTAGGGATTTTAAAACATGCACGGGGAATACTGAGAGTTCTACAAAAGTTCTGACTAGCTCTAATAGCCACTAATTTTTTTTTTCCAGTGTACTAAAGTTGAAAAATCAATAGGAGATATGTTTCAAATAGGCACTTCCCCACAATATTTAAAGACCTTTCAGCTTTGAATTGTGGGAATGCAATGGCCATTGATCTGATCAAGATCAACGGTCACTAAAGTTTACTATTACATAGGACTTTTTCAAAATAAAATAATGCAATTTAGGCAAATGTCATAAAGTTTATCAAAAGATTAATAAAGGAATATTTGTGTGGATAAATCTTTAGGATAAAATGTCTTGCCAAAATTTATTTGAAATGATACTTCCTAAGGCTTTCATAGGCTAGGGCCAAACAAGCAAAGCATAAGGTTATTTGGTGAATTTTTTGCCTAGGGTCTTTTGACCAAATTTCAAGTTACTTTGGAGTACACATTTAGGGTTTTTCATTGCTGAATACAAAAAACAAGGGTGGGCCAATAGGCCAAGTGTTGGGATTTCTAAAAAAGATGAATCCAAAAAGATGAATCCTACTTGTTTCAATAAAGCCAAATGTTGTTGAGAAAACCCTTGTGAATAATAGCAATTTCAATAGACAACCTAGAATGCAGAATTACCCTCATACTACCCAATGGAATGATGGCAAGCCAATCCCTAACTAGACTCAAAATGTGAAGGATAAGGGTACACAAGATCCTCTACAAAGAAGTTTAGTAAATATGAATGATAATGTGCTATGGTGTATTATTTGTCAATCACCCCGCTCTGCAGAATATTATGCAATTGCTCAGTAGTTTTCTTCTGATCATAGTTTACAAATTGAGGAGGAGGAAGAAGAAAAGAGTCATGATGATGTGAGTTGTAATATGGTAAGCATGTGTAGTGACTATGTTGATTCTGATTTGGAAGAAATAAAAAGTGATCTATAGAGTAAGAAAATTGCTTATCAGTTACATCATCAACAAGTTTTTTTAGACAATGAAGGCTATGACGAAGATCAAGTATGTGTTACACCTTCTGAAGTTTTTCATGTAAGTTTAAAAATGCCTTCTAAAGAGGAAATTGATAAGATAACTACATAAATGATCTCCCAAGTACATAGCAATTATAATTTAAGGAATATAATAGTTAATAATGAAATTGGGAAGCCTTTTGGTATATTCATGAAAGATATCAGACATAGGATGAAAGATGAAGACAAGAAAGCTAGCATAGAGATAGTCAAGGTTAAAGATGTTAAAACTAAGAAGTGGGAACCCAAGAAGAAAGTGAAATTCCAAGCTAGTGAGATAGCAAAGGCAATTATGCAAGAGAAGGGATCAAGATTTGATAATTCTGAGCAAATAGTTATCCCTGCTATTTAGAAGGTTCCTATTCTAGGTATGAGTGTGAAAGCCACTGTGTTTAATCCTATTTACATGATATCTATGTCATCACAAATTACTATCAAGATACCCTTGTCTAAACTCTTTAGAATTGAAGAACATAAGAGTAAAGCCTTCTCATGGTTGGGAGGGATAAGAAATAGTAATAAAAAGGAAGAACAAAATGCTACTCAATAGCTCCCCTTAGTAATAGAAGATAGTAGTATCATATTCCAAATTCCCCAAATGTTCTTGGATGACTCATCAGTAGTATACATGATAGACTTAAGAGCTTCTAACACCATCATGCCTTTCAAAGTAATGGAAGCCTTAGGATTGAAAGTAGACACTAAACAAGGTTGATGCAGAGGTATGGATGCTAGGGAAGTCCTAGTCATAGGTACCATAATTTCTTTTCTATTTAAGCTAGCTACATATCGTAAGGTCTATAGAGTTGACCTTGTCAATCCTTGTAGTTGATATACTTCCACACTATGGAATGTTGCTTTCTAGAAAATGGAGTGCTACTATGAGAGGTAGCCTATAGTGTGACTTAACTTATGAACCTTTTCATATAGGTGACAATGTTGTTAAAGTAGACAGAGAGCCAAGGGTTAGTCATATCTTGGGTGAAGAAATTGATGGAGATGCTACTTTCTTTTTAGATACTGGTGTGAATGCATTCAGAGCTGAATTGATTATCCAAGAAGTTGAGAATTTTCTTATAGTTATTGAACATGAAGTCGGGTGTTGTATAGACTAACCAATATTATGGACAATGTTCTTTGATGGGGCTAGTTCTAAAGAAGGTGTAGGGACCATGGTAGTTTTTTTTTCTCCAGAGAAAAACACTTTCAGATATTCTTTTACCCTAAACTTTTCATGTACTAGTAATATAGCTGGGTATGAAGCCTTGTTGTTAGGGTTGAAAGTTGCTACCCATCACTGGATCAAGAAGTTGCATGTCATAGTTGATTCTAAATTGATTATCTCACAGATAAAGGGCACATATGCTTCTAAGAATAGAAGGTTGAAATAGTATAGAAATGATGTTTGGGATCAAATTGAATTTTTTGATGCATTTGGTATATCATGGAGAGATAGGACTTAGAATAAGATGGCTAACTTATTAGAAAATGTAGCAATTAAACCCCATGATATATCATTTGCAAGGATATCACAAATTGAAGTTCAAAATAGGCTATCAATACCTGATAACATTGAGCACTGGCAAGTCTTTGAAGATGATGAAGACATTGTGAATTTATTGCTAAATGAGGATAAATACCATGGACAAGAGTTGGACTGTACTGACTTGGTGCAAACCATAGATGGGAAGGAAAAAAATTTTGGTCAAGAGGTTATATAGTTAAAAACTAATAAAGTACCTAAAGGTTTGGTTGTTTTGGAGAACATGTTTCATAACCAAGATAGGGTAAGGCCTAGTGCTAAAGACTGTAAACCTCAAGAACTAGAAGAGATAAATTTGGGTACTATTGAAGCCCCTAAGAAAGTTTACATTGGCCAGAACTTGTCAGCTAAAATTAGAAAGCCTTTGATTAACCTATTGAGAAAATATAGACATGTTTTTTCTTGGTCATATGAAGATTTAAAGGCTTATAGAGAAGATCTTTTCTAGCATTTCATACCTCTAAAGGATAATGTAAAACCCTTTAGGCAGAAATAGAGACCAGTTAATCCCACTCTAGCCCCTAAAATACAAGAGGAACTAATGATGTTAAGGGATGGGGGAATAATTAAGCCTATTAGACATTCCAAGGGTCTTTAATTTAGTAGCTATCAAAAAAAAGAATGGAGATATCAAACTTTGTGTAGATTTAAAAAATTTGAACATTGCTTCCCTAAAAGATAATTATGGGTTACCTAGTATGGAAGCTATGTTCCAACAGGTGATAGGTTCTAAACTTATGTCAATGATGGATGGATTCTTAGGATATAACTAGGTCCTAGTGAAAGAAGAAGAGCAATTCAAGACAACATTTACAACTCCTTGGGGGACTTATGTATATGTGAGGATGCCCTTTGGATTGATTAATGCTGGTGCCACTTTTCAAATAGCCATGGATGTGGCTTTTCATAAGTACATAAATAAATTTATGGTTGTGTATCAATATGACCTCACAACTTATTCCAAAAAGGCTGAGGACCATTGTAGGCATTTGGAAAAGATTTTTATTAAAACATTGGAATATGGAGTGTCATTAAACCCTAAAAAATGTACATTTGGGGTAACTAAAGGCAAGTTATTGGGACATATAGTGTCAAAGGATGGGGTAAAGATAGATATTGAAAGAGTAGTAGCCATTTATAAGGTCCCTAAGCCAAAGAATGTAAAATGAATTCAATCTTTCTTTGGAAAAGTTAATTTTCTAAGAAGGTTTGTTACAAATTTTGCTGAGATCAGTAGACCTATTTCTAAAATGCTCAAGAAAGGGGCTACCATCAATTAGGATGATGAATCTTCATAGGCATTTCAAGATATTAAGACTACTATAAAGAATGCCCCAGTCCTAAGGATCCCTGACTACACTAAGCCAATGCACATATTTTCTTTTGCATCTTTCCACATTGTAGTTGCAAATTTGTTGCAAAAGAATGAGGAGGGATATGAACAACCCATTGCTTTCTTCAGTAAGTCATTGCAACCTACTAAACTAAAATATGAGATAAATAAAAAACAAGAATATGCTTTAGTAAAGGTTGTTAAGGCATTCAGATGCTATTTAATAGGAGCTATTGTCATTGCATTTGTGGCCAGTGTTGTTGTAAAGGATATTTTTTCTCAACAAGAAGTATCTAGAAGAAGGTGTATGTGGATCAATAGGATCCAAGAGTTCAAAATTGAGATACACATAAAAAAGTTGGAAAGAGGTCAAGGTTTAGCTAAACTCATGGCTCAATCTAATTTGAATGCTAATCAGATAAATATGGTGGCATATGACCTAAAATCTAATTTCTATGACATGAGTCACTGTGAGTGGTATGCTAATGTCATTCACTACTTACAACATATAGAAGTTCCATCTCACTTGGCTAAAAATGAGAGGAGGAGCTCAAAATTGCAAGCCTTTAGGTACATAATTGTCAAGGGTAGTTTGTGGTGGAGAAATTTTGAGGGAATGTTACTGAAATGTGTTGATCAAGAAAGGGCCAAAGAAATTCTAAATGAGATGCATATTGGAGTATGTAGGGGACATTATATGGCTAAAATGACCATACACAAGGTAATGAGAGCTAGATTCTAGTGGTCATCCCTTTCTAAAGATGCTCAAATCATGGTTAGGAAGTGTGACCCTTGTCAAAGGTTTGTTGGAAAACTAAAATTGTCAGGTAATACTCCTTTAATGCTAGTTGAGGTTCAAGCACCATTTCAGCAGTGGGGTATGGATTTCGTAGGTGAGATCTCTCCTAAATCCAGTACTAGCTATTCTTGGATTCTAGTCGCTACTAACTACTTTATAAAGTGGAAAGAAGCTATCACCAAAAGAAATGCAACAAGTAAAGTTGTCAACAATTTCTTTCTTAGTAATGTTATTTCCAGATTTGGTTGCCCTCAAAGAATTGTGATAGATAATGCCATGTGCTTTAGGTTTGAGAAATTTATAAACTTCTATAACAAATATGGAATAACTAGATCAACATCTTCCCCATATCATCCACAAGGGAATGGACAAGCTAAATCCACAAATAAGAGCCTGCTAAAGGTCATTAAGAGGAGCTTGGATGATAACAAGAAGGCATAGGACTCTAAGTTGCAACTTGCAATATGGACTTACAGAGTGACTATCAAGAAAGACATTGGAGTAGCTCCTTTTGATTTGGTATATAGAATTCAAGCAAGGATACCTTAGAATAACTTAATGGGACTCTACGATTATATCTAGTTGTATGATGAAGATGTTACAAATGGCATGCAAGAAAGGTTGGATGAGCTTGTAGGGTTAGTAGAAACTAGAAGAAAAGCATCAGTCAAAACCAAAAGTTGTAGCTACAAATCAAGATACTATATGATAGAAGGACAATAAGCAAAAAATTTCAAGATGGAGATTTAGTCCTTATGTGGAATGCTAGAGTTGAGGATAAAGGAGAACATGGTAAGTTTGATCCTATCTAGCTAGGTCCCTATTTAATTGAAAGTGCATGGGGACAAGATTTTTATATCATCAAGGATTTATCAAACAATATTCTAGAACTGCTAGTTCGTGGACAATTCTTGAAGAGATACTTTTTCTAAAAGTGTATATTTTTCCATGAACATTAGTTTTAGGGTTCCTTGCGTTCTTATACATTGTATATATTATTTAGATCCTTGTAAATTTCTCTATATAATCTGGTTCCCTTTTTTTTCTTTGTTTTTTTCTATGCTCTCTAAAGAAGTTTTCATTCCTATAACAAGTATGTGGTCTACTCTCCCAAAAGATTCTAAATTCTTGCATAGACTTAAGTAGACTATCATTCCCAAATAGAGCCACTGTTGGTTTGATTTTTCATAGTATAAAGAAATTTTTGAAATTTTAGTGAAAAATCTTTTAAGGAATTTTATCATGTAGATTAGGGTTCATTCCTTTTATTTTTCAAATGCTTAGGTTGCCCTAGTTCATGTCCTAGTCTCTGTGTTGTTGGAATTCTATCAAATTCTCAAGGTTTGTCATCAGAGCAATCAGTTGAAAAACCCTAATGTCTTATTTTATTTTACCTTAGTTTTGAAAACCCTCAAAAATAATATTTCAAAAAATGATATTAAGGCATATTACTTTTACCCTAAGGATGGGCTTATGCAAGCATGACTTAATTAAAAATCTTGTTTAAACCTTTATTGGGTGTGCTTTGCTTGCAAATTGCTTGATTATTTTATTGAGAAATACCCCTTATGATACATATTTTATGTTACCATTGATCTTGTTTAGATCAACAAGTAATGAATTCCCACAATGTTGAGATGCAAGGTTTTTAAATAATGCAGGCATGCACTTTGATGACACATAGCCCTTGTCTTTTTAAAGTCTTAGTGCACTGCAAAGATTGTCATAAACTACTAGAACCTTTTTGCAGACTTGTCAATACCTTTCATGCACATTATAGAATTCATGTGATGTGATTGGTTGATATATTAATAGAGGTGTCACTTTATGACCAAGATTCATCGGCCATTGATCTTGTTTAGATCAAGGGCTAATTCTTTCCTGCATTAAGAAGATGCACAAGAATTAATTAATGCGGGGAAGCACAAATTGGACACATAACAAGATTTGACATCATGGCCCCACCTTTCCATAGAATGACATTGAAGTATCTTCCATGGCAGTTGTAAGATGAGTTGGACCAAGCGGCAATGTTTTATTCATCAGTTCAACTAATGTGCTATTTTAAGGACACATCATTCTATGACCATAGATCCTTCAAAGATCAAGGGCTAGCGCAAGCCAACATTAAGAAACTACTTATTCAATAAAGAATGTAGGTGTGTACCTTTTTGCCACATGTGATAGTGGGGCCAAGACTAGGTGAGAATACTGAGTCATGCCATGTTGTATGCCACATGTGCTTAGCTAGAAGTACTTATGCTACGGGCTCAGAATTTTTGACAATTAAGACAGTAGTCAGGTTGGTTAGAGCCCAAGGGTTAAGAAGAGCCATTTCATTGGTCCAAGTGGATGATGTGACAATAAATGGAAATTTTTTTACATTTTTGATCTTGCCTTGATCAATAAAGGGCACATGCTTGCATTAGGAACTTGAATAAATTTTAAGCAAAGCAGGTATGGGCCATGCCGACACATGTCCATGGTGATGTCACTATCCCCATCTCAGAAGGTTTGTAAGATTCAAGCAGTGTCACCATTGATCTTTCCAAGATTGAAAACTAGTGCAAGCCCATAGTTTGAGGATGCTCATACAATAAGAAAAGTGAGGATGCGACGACTTGACACATGGAAATAATGACATCAAGTACTCACTCACTCAGAAGATGATTTGGGACCCACTTGCATCAAAGTTTTCAGGAGGCACAAACTCACATAAAAGCTTCTTATTGGTCAGTGTAGCTAATTGGACTTTATTCAATTGCAAACTTGTGTGATTTTTGATCTTGTCTTGATCAACGAATAGTGCTTACCCACAATTTTAAGGTGCAAGAAATTTAAGGCATGCGAGTAAGTGGTATTATGACATGTGGCCACATTTTTGAAGCCATAAAGCTCATTTATTTTTGAATTAAAGTCATCCAATTTGGTGAAATCTATTGGTAAGATTTAAATTTAGGTGCAATTTGGAGGTAATAGTTATTGAGAGTAAATAGTTAGCGGGTAAGTACTCTATGGTTTCTTGAAATCAAGTGTTTGTTGTTATATAATTTATAAGGTTTATTCAAAATGCCTCCCTAAAAAGAATTCATAGGACAAATAGATTATCTAAAATTTTCTATACACAATGATTTTCTTGAACAATTCCCTTTATCCATACATGAAATAACTAAGGGGAGGGAGCTCATTCCAAAACAACCTAGGGTAGTTGTAGTAGAGGGTTTCTATGATAAAGCTAATTGGGTAAGAGATGCCTAGGTTTCCATGGGGGGTTTAGAGTTGTTCAAGAAATGGTTTCTAGAACAAAAACTTGATACCCCGATGAGAAATGTTTGAGAGTTTGATATTGAGAAATTAACAGTCCCCATAGTTTTCTTTCAGAGTGATTTATTGATGGATTTGGCCTAGAAATATGTTCAAATTACATGGCAGGTAAAGAATAATGTTGGAGTGAATCTTTTTATTGTCTACCCTGAACTAATTAGTGAGGTTTTCAACCTCAACCCTAACCATGCTATGCATGAAATCATTGATATGGATGACCTTCAAGTAAGGTATGATGCACAAAGGATTTACTTAAGGATAGGGCCACTACAAGAACATTGCTAGAATTGTTACTTTATTTGTGATTACTACCAACACCCTAGACCCATTACTAAGAATAAATTTTAGCCTTAGGGATCAAGCATTATATTTTTCTCTTTGCAAGATTTTTTGAATGGATGAAGTCGAGCAAAATCCAGGCTCAATTGTCCTTATTATGGCTCAAACTCTTCAATTTGGGATGAGCACTATTCTATATTTTTCTACTTTTCTTACAAAGGAAATGCATAATGGTTTGGTGGGGATAACATGGGGGAAAGTTGACAAACCATTCTATTGGTATTTGTTGCTCATGTATGTATTCTTATACAAGGGATTTATCTTTTTCTCCAAGGGTATGGAGCTGGAAATAGCCAAGGATGGAGAGAGGAATCCAGTTTAGTTATGGAGTGTGGACATGACTTCAGAAGCTACAAATGTCATTTATGTGGGGTTAAACAAATATTTTGCATCAAAGCTTAGATTTCTCTTAAGAGGAGAGAGCCCTAAGATTCCATAGGCATTACTAGAATTGGTCAGACCTAAGGACCAAGCAAAAGTGCTACTAGTTAGTCATAATTGGGGGGATATAATCCATTATAATGTTTAAATAGTAATAAGAATGTATGTCTTCTTGGGAAAGCTTCATGTGTCATGATTCCATGTACCACTAAAAATAGGACTAGTAGAATTGTTATGGCAGATAGGCACTATTGATGAAAGAGATTTGCCAAAGAAGGCTACATTCTTTATAGTTGTTATGATAGTGCATGATTTCTTTTTTGTGAGGAAAGGTTGGAAGAACCTCAACTTGTTCCTAGATAGATACAACATGGTAGAATCTCATGCTAGATTTATTGACCCTGAAGGATTCTATGACCTCTTAAGAGAGAGGACAAAGGCTGCCTGCATGGTGCACCAAGTATACTATCTTGAGGACGTTATTAGGAATATTTTTTCTTTACAAGAGCAAGAATTGAGAAAGGAGAAATGGATAGTATTGAGTAAGACTGTAGAATTCATTAATGCTTTTTACTCCAGCTATGACCCATTGAAAGATAAAAAATTTTGGGGAGCTAAGATGCAAGCATTAATGAATAATTTGTCTATGATAATCCTAACTATGAATGAGAAGAAGGCCATATATGTCAAGACTTATCTAGATAGGGGTACAGAGGTGCAAAGGAGGATAAAAGATAGAAATGTAGTGGCTACTAGTTAGTACACTTTGCAAAAAAAGGTCGGTTATGTCATGGTTCAAAGTGTGCAACAAGCTCCCCTACAAAAAAGACCAAGGCCAAAAAGTCCATCTCTAGCTAGTGCTCCAAAAAGGAAAAAGTTAGAGCAAGGTTCTTCTTCTTCTCAAGTATAATAGTACTCCCCAAGCCAGTCCCCAATCCAGATAGATGATGAAGCATCTTTAAGGGATCAACTTAGAGAAATTGGTGGGGAGGGGCATGTAATTGTTACTTCCACTAATTTGGAGATTGGAAAACCACAAGAACCTCCTACACCTTCGTTGGATCTAACTATTTTTTATTACGAAGGTAAGGAAATAGATCCTATAGTTGCCCAAGCCTCTGAGAGGTTTATTAATGATAAAAAATTTGTGAAGTCTAGAGCATTTTCACAATTTTTGTGGAGGTTAAACATAGGAAATTTTGAAAAGACTTTTGAAAGGATAAAGGAAAAGAAACCAAACAAACTGAACTCTATTATAAAAGAAGAGGTGAAGTCTAAATTTTTGAAAGATTTTTCTTGATTTACACCTGAGGCCAAAAGGAAAATAGTAAGATAGTCAGGAGTCTTCATTTTACCATAATGGGACATAGTGAATGCCATAGTTTTTGATTCAGTTAGGAAACAAAAGGATGTCCAATTTAAGACTAAAGAAGAAGTATTACAAGTTCATAGATGAGTCAAGTTTAGTGATGACAACCAAGCCCTTGTTATTTGGCTTATTGAGAAAAAGGATCAGACTAGAATGTAGGAAATTTCTACTATAGAGCATACTAGTGCATTAATAGTGTTCAAGGCTAGTGAGGTTGGTAGCAAGTAGATAATTGGGATGGCCTCAAAAATGTTAAAATTTGGTAGTATGGTATCTAGCTAGGGAGAAGATAAGTTTGCACAACTCAATGCCAGATTTGAAGAAGTCTTGAAAATATATGAGGAGAGGGGTATGCAAATACAGTCGTTGGAAAATAAAGTGATTCCAATAGAGAAGATTCTTGGGAAAATAAAAATAGGAGAGTCTAGTAGACCTAGGATTGCATAGCCCCTATGGCCACCTATTAAACCCTTCAAATCAACTCCAATTATTGGAATACCAAATACCCCAGAAAGGGCTTAGTTCTATAATATAGAGGATTTTGAAGAGGAGAAGTGTAAGTTATATGCATTGCATGTAGAACTTAAAAATAAATATGAAGAAAAATTGAGGTAGGGTATCACATATTTAGTGAATAAAATTGAATGGGCATCATTTTTTGACTTGCTAGTAGGGATTGCAACTATCAAGGATGAATTGAAGAGAGATGTAGCTGTCCTCGTATCAATTTTTATTGAATCTTGTCTCCTTAGCTATTATCTGGTTATTTTGAAATTGTGTGAGTAAAGCTTGCTCAATTGAATGCAATTCATTTAGGTTGTATGTCAATTCATTACTACTATTAATTCAATGAATTAAGAAAATTATTTTGATGAATTTGATAGGGTTGTCATGGTAATAGAAAGGATGCTTTTAAGAATGAAATTCAGTAAAAATTGCTGATAATTCTTGTTGTAAAGCAACAGATTGGATCCACAAATTGAAGTAGACTCTAATGGAATATGCACTGATCAAAATTTAATTAGTATGTAGAATAGATATACTATGGAGAAGCACCAATCTTAAAATCACAATCAGCTTTAATTTACAAATCCTAAAGATTTTCAAAGTTTGTCAATACTTGTTTTCCTGGAATACTTTAGTCTTAGCTAGCCACTATTGCTGATAGTACCTGCAAATCTATAGAAGACTTTATGACCAAATATATTGTATGGGATGTGTCTTGTTTAAAATATCAAAATTAGGTGTGTGTTGAGCATTGAAGATGAAAATCAGAATGAAACTAATATAATACTCATACAGTATCTTTTAGTCTTGAAGCATCCCTGGGTATACCCAACCTGGTTTTGCAAATTCTAGGGAGTAGAAAACCACCCTTGGTTTTGTTGAAGATGGGTCAGAATGGTTTACACATGTAATTGCTAATAGGAATTGGCTAATCCTTAGGTTATGTGAGTAATATCAATTTGGTATTGAACTCTTGTTGTTCAGTAGTTTTAAAACCCCAAGAGGAGGATTATGCTCAACATATACTATGCAGTCAGCTTGCACTATTCTTTGCTAGATAATGACTAAGTGGTTTGTCACTACCTTGTCAAAATCAAAATGAGATTAACAATTTCTCAACATCGACTCTCTACTACTGGAAATTTGTATTTTGACTCCATTATTTCCTATCTAATGTGATCTTTTAGCTTGATTTGTCTATTCATTTTGAGTGCTAAGAGCATCATTTTCCACATAGATGAATGTACTATAGTCTTCAAGTTTTTTATTACATGACACATCACATTTCTCTTCAAACTCATCAATTTTCACTTTTGCACTTTCCACAAATTTGTTAGTGTTAGAATCTAAATAATTATAAGGTTTTCTTTTTGTTGAATAAATTAGGAATATGCCTTCATCACTTTTTGCATCAAGTTTACCATCTCTAGTATCTTTCAATATAGAAACTCTACTTCCAAATATATTTGAAAATATTTAACATTGGGCACATAACCATACCATGGTTCATAAGATGTAGCATTTGTACCTTTCTTGTCTTGAACTCTATTCAGGGTATAGATATTAGTACTAATTGTTTCTCTCTAATATTTATGTGATACACCTTTCTCCATCATTAGTGTTCTATCATAGTCCATAATTGATCTCAAACATGTTAGACTCTTCCTTATTTCCTGTTGGCGCTCAAAATTGCGTTCTCATTTTGAGCATCCATTTGAAATTTTGATTCAAAGTAAGCCCCATAAATACATATGTACCTGGCTGTTAGTTTGAGCCCCAAAAGGTGTTTAATGCTTCTGGCACCCTACATTCAGCCTGTCTAAGTGTTTCATGAAGTTAAACTGTGATTCTGAGCCATTCTGTGAAGTCTCGTTTTGAGCAAGTTTCAAATCTGCATTTAGCCCTAAGTGTCAAATAGTGACAGAAGGCTATGTTTGCATTTGAATATCTCTCACCCAAAAAGGTTTTTTGACTTTATTCTTTGAAAGTGTCTAGTGTCCATACTTGAGAGCCTATGTTTCAGATTTCAAGTCATTTTGAGTCTGTTTGACTAGGTTTTGAATCCCTCAAAGTTGGCCAATTACTATTTTCATGCTGATGAACTTTGCACACATTTCTGGGAAGCCTTGTTTGATGTGCTATAAATTTGACCCAATTGACCCAAATGTTGAAATTCCTATTGCATTGAATTTTAGACATCAGAGAATTGTTATGTTTCAAGTTTCAACTTATGACAAATCCATTTGATAAGTTTTCGAACGTGATTCCAAATGGAATTTCTAACTTTTTATTGGTGTTAGCATTTGCAGATTATTTGGTAGCCCTGTTCGGGATGTTATAACTTGAGATCCTTGATTACCTAGATTTAATGGATTGTACCACTATGAAGTAATCTGAAAATACTCCAAGCGTGTCAGTTTGTAAGTCTTGACGAATCTGTCTTCACACTTTTCCAGGGTCATTCCTTTCATAAAAAATGATATTTAACTGATGTCCCATGTCCTACAAATCTAGGTAGTCAACTTTAGATGCTTGCCAAATTCCTCCCATGATTCATCATGAGCCTAAATAATTTATTCATATTCACCTTGTGACATAGAACCAGTTTCCCAAGTTTCATTTTCCCAAGTGTCTGTCTGCCCAGTTTTCAAGGCCAAAACCGAACCTAGTTTGTTGTTTTCTAACATGTTTTATTGCAGGTAAATTTGAGAGGTCAACTTTGAAAATGAATATCTTTTGGATGGGAATTCAGCATAAGATGAGATTTGACAGGGTGAAAGTATGCAAAACAGAGATGTTGGGTGATGCAACACGCTCCCCTGCCCACAGGTGGTTAATTATGTGTTGTTCCATGTTCACTAATAGTCATGGCTTTTGGTACAATGGTAAATGGGCCCTACAAGTGGTATTAGAGCCTAGTTTTGGCCTAGTCATGGGTTCAAATCTCCCTGGTGCCTTCCCGACCCATGTAAGCACCTGGTATGCGCGTCGAGGGGGAGATTGTTGGGTGATGAGACATGCTCCCTTGCCCACAAGTGGTTAATTATGTGGTGTTCCATGTTCACTAATAGTCATGGCTTTTGGTGCAACAGTAAATGGGCCCTACAAGAGATTCATTGTGACAGTTTTCAGAGCCTGGTCAGAGGTTCGGGTTAGTTTTTAAAGGTAGTCAACAGGAGCTCCTGGCACAAATTTGATAGTTTGCAGAAAGTGATAAAGTTAGTTTTTTAAATTTGGAAATGATTTTTTTTTTTTTAGTCAGACCCACTTTGGGCCCGACTAATTCCACCAAGATTGATTCTACTCCAATCTTGAAGACAGAGGAAACCCCTTGGGCCTCCAAGAAATGGGTTATTAGTTCAAGGGCTTATCCCAATTGCCCATCAAGTTTTGAAGCAAGAGTAAGATTAGTAAATGGTATCTCACAATTGCTTAAAGTGATGCATGTCCATTCTTGTAGACACTGCTTAGAAGTGCACATTGGTCTTGTTGGTCATCATTTTAAAACTTGTCATGTTTACAATTTTGGCGCTCGAAACTCCCATCATGAATGGGCAAATTCTCACATTGAAGATATTTTTGTGCCTCTTGAATCATTTCATCTATTTGATCATCTTGGAAGGCATGTGACTAATGAAGAAAGGTTGTCAATAAAGAGGATATCATTAGTTGTGAAGCCTTGCATTCAAGTAGGTCCAGATCTACCTTAGTATCCAACTAGGAGGAGGGTGGAACTTGTACATTTTTTTAAATAAAGAAAATGGTTGATCCCAATGAAGATGAGGTGGTCAATGATATGTAGAATGGAGACAATCAGAGGTTCAAAAATAAAAAGGGCATACCTGGAGTAAAGCCAAATAAGCCATAACTATTTAAAACATTGCCAAATAAGCATACATTTACAAAAGAAGCTCCATGTGATAAAAGGAAAGGAAAGCCATCTAATGGAAACTAGAAGTTGTAGCAAGAAAGGAAAGTTCTCGTAGCTCTTCACCGATCTCACGTTGAATAAAAAGAAAGCTGGCCCTTAAGGAAGAGAATGGTAAAGAAAGAAACTGCCATGTTGGAAAGCCCATGCAGGAACTTGAGAAAAGCTAGAAGTCCACACATCATAAAAGAAACACCTTGCAGCATTGAAATAAAAATGCCCAGGTAGCAAGAAAATGCATCAAGGAATTTAAAGAGACCATCCCATAGTTTCTTAAAGAAGCCTCACACAGTTGAATCAAAAGCAGACCCAACGCCAATGAAAATGATGTAGCCGCCCAACAAAGAAGAGTCTGCACTTTAAAAGGAAAGATGCGTAGTATGCAAAAGGTCTTCCATGACATCTGAGACATGTCACTATCCACGATCCATGAAACCCAACTTTGGTATTGAAAAAATTATATGTATAATTCTGCTATTGCAAATTGAGTGCAAGGAAACCAACAAACCAGCCCCTATGCATTGAAAGATGTAAGTAAAAGGCATAGGCGTAGGTAGTATACAAGAAAGCCTCCTTGCAAATGAAGAACACTGTCAAACACAGAGAGTAGATTGAATTGCAAAGGCTGGAATCCATGCAATAAACAAAGAACATGTACATTGACAAGAAGAGCACGTGAAGGGAAAGTCATAAAAAGCATTACCCATGCAAGGAGGTAAAGGGTGAGTTTTTATTTAAGAAACCGATCAGCGTATAAACAAGGAGACCCTGCGCAAAAGGAAAGAATACCCATGTCCAAACAGGGAATCACACTAGAGGAGGAATCTTCAAAAAAGAAATCTACACCAGAATGAAAGAAAAAAGGATAGCGCAAGGGAATGCCTTTGAGTTTTTTTCCCACATTGGGGATACAAGGACACTCTTAAGTTTTTAAATACTTTTCCTTACAATAGACTCAATTTTTATTAAATAGTGCTTTTGAAACACCAATCCTTGAGTGCGGGGCTCATTGGCAACTAGTTGGAACATGAAGCCAACTGGCAGGTCACCCAAACAAAATTTTAAATGAATCAACAACAATGATGATGTGGCGCACGTGAAATGGAGATTCACTAGGATTATGACATGTATCGAGATGTGCGATGCCTGCATGCTCGCAAAAACAAAATATTCGAAGGTTAAATAAAGCAAGAATGCGGGAAGTTGCCACGTGGTAGCAGGTCCTGTATGTGTGATGAGATGGCATTACAAAGCTAGTTTAGGTAGGAGTCACCAGATTGTGACATGTGTCACGATCTAACGAGTGATGCTTTCCCACAATAACAAGATGTGCACTAAATAAAAAAATGTGAGAAAGCAGGATTCAACCATGTGGCACCAAGTCCTGGCCTATGATGATGTGGTAGATAAACTGATGGTGGGCCAATCACAAAGTACCATGTGGCATGGTTAACCCACAGTCAGAGGATAGGAGAAAGTTTGAAGACAATAATAAAATAATATATTATGTTTTTCCTCAAATAAAATGTGCGTCAGAATTTTCAGGTTTCAAAAAGGCATGTTTCTTAAAGTTTTAGCTTTAGAAATTTATAAATTTTTGAAAATTTATAAATCAAAGAGTTACAGACTTGGTTTTGTACCAAAGGGGCCATTTTTTCAAATTTAGATTCTGGGGGTTTTCAGTATCAAAAATGGGCACTTCAATATACCACCGAAACCAGAATGAGATGAAATTTTTGAATATGGAGTCAATTTTTGCACAAGTAGTGGTCTATTTAAGTTACACAGGGTTTTCTCCCAGGTTTCCAACTTGCAATCTATTTCAGGTATCAAATTTTAGAATTGATTCCTAGCATGGTGATGACTTGAATATGGTTAAAAGATAGTTGAAATATAGTTTGGGTCAAATTCTGATAGTATTGACTGAGTAAATTCTCAAATTTTATCATTATTTTCATAAGGTAAATCAAATTTTTTGATGACTCAACAAGGGATTTCATCATTTGAACAGAGATATTTTGCAATCAGTTAGACAAAATAATGATGAAATCAAATCAGATCAGATGGGCAGAGAGAGGGTAGAAAGAGGTTTTTAGCAACAAAAGAGGGAATTTCAAGTGGACGGATGTCAATTTCAGATTCAATTTGGGAATCCTTCCTTGTCTATATCTTTCCCTTTCTTACTCATTTGAAGGGTTCCAATCTTGAGTTCTCTCAGATCTGTGATACCATTCTTCAGCAAATTTCTCATGTAATGAACAACAAGAAATAAGAATACAGATAGTTTTGATCTATTAGGTAGTTTTGGCATTTCAATTTCATGCATCTCCTGTATTTGTTTCAAAGAAATAAATAGAATTCAATAGTGAGTTAATCTTCTTTTAGGTATCTTGTCTCCCATTCATGTTGTTTGTAATCTCTTGTGTTTTGTAAACAAATAATATGGAACTCAGTTGCAATGTATTGGTTTTATATGTTGATTTATTTTGTTGGTAACTTAAAGGGTTATGTAAATGCTTAATTCATCATCATAGGATTGCAGATCTTAGGAATGGATAGGTCAAGCATGAGATTCAGAAGGATGTAGATGTCTAATTCATAAAGTGGACAAATAGATTAGGAAAGTCTTGATATATGGCATATATCAATGACTTTTTGGGATGTGTGTTAGGGATTTGTGTGACTGCCCAATAGATAAGGCACCGATCATCTTGAAAGATCATAGGCTTATATTGATTCATGTTATGGTTTGCTGAAAATCAACATTATTATTCAATTGTATTTCCCTTTTATGTTGAAAGAGCTATAAAATTTGAACCCTCACTCAACTCCTGAGATCCATAGATCTGTACCTTGCTATTGTAGGTCCATGCTATTTCATAAGCCTTTAGGAGAAATAAGGGTTTTATCTGCTTCATATTAGATTCAGTGTATGCTTTGATAACTAGTACCATATAAAGAATCTATAGGTCCACCCACCTAGGTTTTGTAGAGCCTGAAGAAGAAGAAGGGTCATGCCTTATAGTTGGCCTGGTGTCTGAATGGGCATGTTGAAAATGGGAGTTAGCTGCCCCTAGATGTGTCTTGTTCTCATCAGGGTAATTGGAAATGGGTAACATTTTCAAACACCAACATTTCCTATCAACTATGGATAAATCCACTTGAATAATAGAAAGATATCAGATTTAACTTTAAGAAACATTATAGTCATCATTCTAGAGTAGTGATCCAAAAATAGAATAAAATATTGATCTCCACAATAACTTTTAACACCCATGGGTCCACATACGTTAGTATGAATGAATTCCAAAATATCACTAGCAATAAATGTTGAAATTTGATTGAAAAGATCATTACTGAAGAAGGGAGATTGTTGATAAAGAATTTTTTCAATCATTGTTTTGTCACTAATGTCAAACCTACTATTTTCTAGAATGAAAATTGCTTATAAGATCAAAGTACTATTACTTTTTTGATTGATGAAGAGGATTTAATCAATAAGATGTAACAAAAGTACCTAAGGGAAAGGTTGAGTTATGGTTTTGTAATGAAGTACAACAATTAGTTAAGACAATGCTAAAATGATGTATTGATAATACACTTGAAGATATAGAGGTTGGACACACTTAGAAACTCTAGAATAATAAGTTGTAGCAAAGTTGTCTGCAAAGCTTGACTAAATTCATCAGTGGGTGCTGAGCAAGCTAGTTCATGCCAAGTAGATTATCAATTAGTGCCAAGAAAATGCAAAATCTAGTGTGTGCCGAGTGAAATAGAAGGAGACAAGCAAGTTCAAGTGTCGAGCTAGATAGAAATGTAGTAGGTGCTGAGCATTAGTAAAATTTAGTTGCTACTGAGTGAATCCATAGTAGGTTCCAAGCATCAGAAAAACTCAACTGATGTTGAGTAACAAAGTATGTTCCAAGCATCAGAAATTCAATAGTGTTGAGCTGCTACATTATTTGAAAAGTCAAAGATTCATGAGATTTGAGCTGACAAAGTTTGTTACCTTGAATTTTTTGAACCAGATGGAGGAGAAGGATGATGAGCTAGTAGCACAAAATTTTAAGTAAACCATTTTTGGGTGCATATAGGTGGATTCTACATGATGTTTCTAGAAGAAACAAGGTAAGGGGTAGATTCATTGACTTACATAATTCATTCAAAACAAAAATAAAAGTAGGAAGACTAGAGTGGGAAAAGTATTCTAGACTTCTATTTAAGGAGTTACAAGTCAAGAATCAAGTGTTGTTAAGTGGTTGGTTGAAGATAGTATGTGGTGTCACAGATAGGGCACGGAGAGGAAATAATAGAGCATAGAGACTCTACTTTGATAAGTGACCACAGAGGTGATTGCATTGGCACAATGAGCATGGAGACTCAAAGAGACAAAGCTTGAAAGGAGGACAAGCTATCAAAGCAATAGAGACTAAAAGCTAGGAAATTTTGTGAATTGAATTGAGATTTGAAATCTACAAGTTATGTTGTGAGTTTAATTAGATAAAAAACCCTTATTGTTACTCTCTAGCAATTGTATTAGTTAGGAAAAAATCCTATGGAATTAGGTTAATTCAATAGCCATTTGTAAATCCTTTAATAGGGTGATATTCCAAGTGAATTTTCTAAAGTCCTTTAACTAGGCCCACTTCTAACAAGGTGGTTGAAATCTTTTAACCAAGTCACATTTAACAATGTGTTGTAGCCTTTAATAGGGTAGGCCTTTCATAGGGGCATCACTTTAGAAGAGTGACAATTGAGTAGCATATTACTGGTGGTTTTTCCCAAATTGGGTTTCCACATAAATCATTATGTTATGTGTTGATCTTTCATGTCTTATTCTTGCATGTTCATTTATCAATAACTTGTTAAGAAGGATGTTTAGCTTGGATGCATTGTTGGTTTAAATGGGCTCACTACAATTAGTGAAAAAGTTTTATTAGGAAATTTGGACCTTGAATAAATGATTCACCCCCCTCTCAGTTATTCTAAAGAGTTTCTAAAAATTGGTATTAGAGCCATCTACTAATTTGGTTTAAAGGTACTATAAGTAAGAAGATCAAGATGTCCAAGAGTGAAGTTCCCAAGTGCAACAAAGATAACTTCACTGCATGGAAATGTTTGATGAAGTTGCACCTTGGATGAATAGGTGATCATGCACAAACCTCAATTGAAGTGGAACATGTTGATCTAGCTGGTGTCCTTACTATAAAAGATATGAAGAAAAAAGGATCACAATTAGGCAATCCTAGAGATTGCCTCTGCCCTCAACTATGCTGAATTTGATGACGTCAAGGGATGTAACTCTACATTTAGGATGTGGAAAGCCTTGATAGATATTTATGGAGGAGATTAGAATGTCCAAAGATCAAAAAGAGAAATCCTCAGAGGAAAGTTTGATGACATGAGAATGGAAGAAAGTGAGAACATTGCTCAATATGCCTCTAGAATAAAAGAAGTAGTAAGTACAATAAGAAGCTTAGGTGCTCATCTAGATGATGAAACTATTATTCAAAAATTATTAATAATCATTCTCCCCATCTATGGTATTAGAGTTTTAGCCATCCAAGAGTTAAGATGTGTACCAGGAAACAAGCTAACTCTTGAAGGTATAGTGGGAAGACTCACTGCATTTGAGTTATCCAACTTTGACAACTACAAACTTGAGAATCTTGAATCTACTTTCAAGGCCAAGCTATTGTTGAAAGATACTAAGGAGGTGAAACCAAAGGAAAATAAAAGAAAGAAAAAATATGCATCCAGTGATAGCAACATAGATGAAGAAGATGTGGAACAATTGAAAGCATTGTTGGCCAGAATATTTCATAGAGGCAAAGGTAAATTCAAAGGTAAGTTGCCCATCATTTATTTTAATTGCAATGAAGTAAGACATATTTCTGAAAGGTGCACATAGAAAAAGAAATACATAGAAGGCAACAACCATAAGAATAGAAGAGAAGATGATAGCAAAGATTACAAAGACAAAGGTAAAAAGTGCTACATTATTGAAGAAGAAGATTCTAATAAAAATGATGATGAGGTAGTCTATGTAGCCATGAAGGATGAGTCCGATGAAGATGAGGTAACAACACTGGTAACTTGTGTAAACAAGAATGATAGGTGGATCATAGATAGTGGATGCTCACATCACATGACAAGAGAAAAAAGTAAGTTTGTTATGTTAACTCAATATGATGGAAATAGTATTAGATTTGGAAATGATGCTCCATGTCTAATTAAAGAAAAAAATTCCATTATGCTTACAGAGAAAATTTCATGTGATAATGCATATTATGTTGAAGGATTGAACTAAAATCTACTAAGTGTGTCACAATTAAGCAATGTAGGATGCAAAGTAGAATTTGGAAACAAAACTGCCAAAATCTATGACAGTGATGGAAATCTGATAGGAAAAGGGGACCAAACTAGGAGTAATCTATTTTACCTAAATATGGAGAATGCAACCTGTCTTATTGTAAGATTTGATGATGTGTGGTTATGGCATAAAAGGTTATATCTTGTCAACTTTGATAATCTGATTAGCATCAGAAAAATGAAGAAAGTCAAAGCTTTGCCTAAACTAAAGAAGCTTGACAATACAATGTACAAATAGTGTCAACTAGGAAAGATGAACAAGTCAAGTTTCAAAACTAAAACCTACACTTCCAAAGAAGTATTAGAGTTAGTGCACATTGATTTATGTGGCCCAATAGAAGTGCAAAGCTACAAAGGAGATATATATATATATATATATATATATATATATATATATATAATGTTGTTTGTTGATGGCTACTTTAGGATGATGACTGTCATGTTATTCAATTAAAAATCTAATGCATTTCAAATTTTTAAGTAGTATTTGGCCAGTGTTGAGAAAGAAATAGGAAAGAGTCTGAAGTGCCTAAGATTAGATAGAGGAGGAGAGTTCACATCAAAAGAATTTGAGACATTTTGCAATGATAAAAGAATCAAGAGATAAATATCAGCACCTAGAACTTTTGCACAGAATGGAATTACAGAGAGGAGGAATAGATTAGTGATGGACTATGCCAAAACATTAATGATGGAGAAGAATTTTTCTCTAAAGTACTAGAGAAAAGTTGTTAATATTGCTGTCTACACTCTGAATTGAGTGCAAGTAAAGAAAGGTACAAATGCAACACATTTTAAATTATGGTATGGTCACTCACCCAATGTAAAATATTTCAAAGTGTTTGGTTGAAGATGCTATATTCTTAAAGATTCTAGAAATGGCAAGTTTGATGCAAAGAGTGATGAAGGCATATTCCTTGGATACTCCACTAGAAGTAAAGCATATAAGTGTTTGAATACTAACACTAACAAAATTGTAGAGAGTTCAAATGTAAATTTTGATGAGCATATGGAAGTTCAAGTTGATGAAACCAAGAAACTAGAACAGTAGAGATCCTTTGCATAATTCTATGAAGGAATTCCTACTAAAGAAGAAGCTGCCAATCAAGTTGAGAATCAACAACAAGTTTCAGTATTTGTCAAGTCACAACCAATAAATGTCAAGTTGCAATCAAAAGCTGAGTTGCATTTAGAAGAAAATACACATTCTAATTCTAAAGTCAGTACACATGAAAGAGATGTTGAATTACCTATTGCAAGGATGGAAGGAATAAGAACTTTACTTGCATAAGAACTTTACTTGCATATGCTACCTACAAAAGTTTTAAAGTCTACCAAATGGATGTAAAGTCTACTTTTTTGAATGGTATACTAGAAAAAGAAGTCTATATAGAACAATAAGAGGGATTTGTTGATGACAACAACAAGGATATGGTTTGCAAACTGCATAAAGCACTTAATGGTTTGAAGCAAGTGCCTAGAGCATGGTATGTGAGACTTCATAAATACCTTGTGAAGATAGGATTTGAGAGAACAAATGACAAAAAAAACTGTATATCAAGGTAGAACAAGGTAAAGACATTTTAAGATTTGAAATCTTTGTAATCTTTGTTGATGATATAATATTTGGAGAAAAGGATGCACTATACAAAGATTTTTTTGATTAAATGAAACATGAGTTTAAGATGTCAATGTTTGGAGAAATCAAATTCTTTGTCAGATTGCAAGTACATCAACTAAAACATGGCATATTTGTGACTCAATCAAAATGTATCAAGGAGATACTCAAAACATTAGGCTTAAAGGATTCAAAACTAGTCAGTACACCTATGGTAATAGTAAATAAGTTATCCAAGAATGATAAGCCAGTTGAAGTAAATCAAACAATGTACAGAATAATGATTGGAAAGTTGCAATATGTTGTGCATAGTAGACTAGATATTGCATTATTTTTTGGAATAGTGGCAAGTTTTTATGAAAACCCTAGAGAAAATCACCTTATGGCAGTAAAGAGAATAATGAGGTATCTAAAAGAAATAGATGACTTTGGCTTATACTACAAGAGGACTGAAATTTTTTGAGATGAATGCCTACAATGATGTAGATTGGGGAGGTAATATTGATGATAGAAAAAGTACTAGTGGAGGAGCACTCTTCTTAGGTAAAATATTAGTCACCTAGACTAGCAAAAAGCAAAGGTGTACCTTACAGTCCATAGCTAAAGCTAAGTATGTTGCTATTTCTATCAACTGCACCAATATTGTATGGATCAAAAATCTATTGCAAGGTATGAAGGAAGAGATGACTAAACCTATGATACTCTATTGTCATAACACAAGTGTCGTCAACATATCTAAGAATCCTGTGATGTATGCCAAAACAAAGCACATTGCAATTAAGTATCACTTTGTAAGAGAATTGGTGGAGGAGAAAAAAATGAAGATGGAATATGTTAACTCAAAGGAACAAATTGCTGACATCTTCACAAAACCATTACCTAAAGATGCATTTGAATATCTTAGAGGTAAGTTAGGGGTGATACCCCTATCAAAGGTTGTTTGAGTAACATCAAGACTCCCATGCATCAAATGAGTTGATTGCTAAAATGTTATAAATTTATGTAAAGGATACTTACTTTACATTTTTTCCTAGAGTAACTAAAGTACTAAAATCCCAAATAAGTCACAAGAAAGGTGATAGAGGGAGAAACTAGAATTCCTACAAATGCTACACTTGCATAGTAAGATGCTGAAGTAATATGTCTTTGACATTGTTGTCAAAGAGGGAGAGATAGAAAAACTAATTAGACATGTAGAGGGAGAAATAGAAAATCTACAAGATCAAATGTATAGAAGGAGAAATAGCAAAAAGGAAATAGAAGTTAAGAGAGAGAAGTAGAAGAATTAGTCAAGATAACAAATCAAAGAGGGAGAAGATAGTGTATCAACAAAAGAGATTCCCTAATACTTTGAAAGAGGGAGTTACTTATAGAATTTAGAGGGAGTCATAAGAAATTCAGAGTTGCTGATAAGATGAATAGTTTTGGATATAAAGTTTTTTTTTTTGGCATTTGACTTATTGTTTTAACCTAGTTAGCATTTTGATAACTTGGTTGATTAGTTTGGTTTTCCATCAATGCCAAAGAGGGAGATTATTGAAATCTAATTGAAAAGATCATTACTAAAGAAGAGAGATTATTGATAAAGAATTTTTTCAATCTTTGTTTTGTCACTGATGTCAAATCTTCCATCAGCTGGAATGACAACTACTTACAAGATCCAAGTACTATCACCTAGTTGATTGATGAAGATGATTCAATCAATAAGATGCAACCAAAGTACCCAAGGAAAAGGTTGAGTTATGATTTTGTAATGAAGTAGAAGGATTAGTTAAGACAATGGTAAAATGATGTATTGATAATACACTTGAAGATATAGAGGTTGGCCACACTTAGAAACTCTAGAAGAATAAGTTGTAACAAAGTTTTCTACAAAGCTTGACTAAATTTATCAGTTGATGTCAAGCAAGCTAGTTCATGTAGAGAAAATTATTACTTAGTGCTACAAAAATGAAAAATCTAGTGTGTACCAAGTGAAACAGAAGAAGCCAAGCAAGTTCAGGTGCCGAGCTAGACAAAAATGTAGTAGGTGTCGAGCATTAATAAAATTTAGTTGATGCTGAGTGAATCCATAGTAGGTGTCGAGCATCAAAAAAACTTAGTTGATTCTAAGTAACATAGTATGTGCCAAGCATTAGAAATTAAATAGTTTCGAGATGCTACATTATTTGAAAATTCAAAAATTTTCCAGATCTAAGCCGACAAAGTTTGTTACCTTGAATTTTGTGAACCAGATGGAGGATAAGGATGATGAGCTGGTGGTACAAAATTTTAAGTAAATCATTTTTCAGTGAATACAGGTGGATTCTACATGATGTTTTGATAAGAAAAAAGATAAGGGGTAGATTCATTGAATTTTACCTAATCCATTTGAAACAAAAATAAAATTGAGAAGATTAGAATCGGAAAAGTATTCTAGACTTCCATTTAATGAGTTACAGGTCAAAAAGTAAGAGTTGTTAAGTGGTTGGTTGAAGATAGTATGTGGTGTCAACGAGAAGACATTGAGAGGAAAGAACATAGTACATAGACTCTTCTTCAATAAGTGACCATAGAGGTGATTGCATTGGCACAATGAGCATGGAGACTCAAGGAGATAAACCTTGAAAGGAGGACAAGCTATCAGAGCTATAGAGATTGAAAGCTAAGAAATTTAGTGAACTCAATTGAGATCTAAAATCTACAAGTTATGTTGTGAGTTGTATCAGATCAAAAGCCCTTATTGTTACTCTCTAGCAATTGTATTAGTTAGGGAAAAATCCTATGGACTTAGATTGGTTTAACAACCATTTTTAAATCCTTTAATAGGGTGACATTCCAAGTGAATATTCTAAAGTCCTTTAACCAAACCCACTTCTAATAGGGTGGGTTAAATCCTTTAACTAGGTCACATTTAACAGTGTGTTGTAACCTTTAATAGGGCAAGCCTTTCATAGAGCATCACTTCAAAAGAGTGAGAATTGAGTAGCATGTTACTAGTGGATTTTCCCAAATTGGGTTTCCATGTAAATAATTGTGTTACATGTTGATTTTTCATGTCTTATTCTTGCATGTTGATTTATTCATAACTTGTTAAGAAGGATGTTTAGCTTGGATGTATTGTTAGTTTAAATGGGCTCATTACAATTAGTGAAAAAGTTTTATTAGGACATTTAGACCTTGAATAACTAATTCATCCCCCCTCTTAGTTATTCTAAAGCATTTCTTACAATAAATGTTTGAAATTTGTTAAGCACTCCCTTTGGGATTTGTGACAAGTGCTATCAAATCTTGGTCATAGGTTTCAGTCATTCAATTCTTGGGTAACACTAAGGAGGAGATTGTTGGAAATTCTTTTAGCGCTCCCCTCAAGATTTGTGACAATGGCTTGACCACCTCCTATGTACTATAAGTTGAGTGTTTGTATTGGGCATTGACAGATTTGTCTTTTGGTGCAATGACAACCCACTCTAATAGTATATGATTTACACTTAAAACTAGACTTGATCATCTTTCCTAATTTATAGTGTTCACACATAGCATTGTTAGGATTATTTAGTTGAGGAAATTCTCTTAATTTATTCATCTTACTATATTCACCAAATTTTCAATATACACATGACATAATGTTTTTTTCCATAACCAAAAATCTTATTCTTTTGCAAACATATATGTCTTGTCTAATAGGTCTAGATAGAATAAGTTACCCCTTGCCTGCTCATGAGTCCCAATTATCTTACCATCATCATCATGTATCTTGGCCTTTTTTTGTGAAATTCAACTTTGTAGCTTGATTTTTTAAGATTTGAAACAATAAATAAAATATAGTTAAGTCCTTCAACACAGTAAATATTTTCACATGTTTTCTTACCTTCATCAAATTCTTCTTTCATAGTAACATAGACAACTTCATCATCATTACTCTTAGATTTATTATCAGTCTTTTCTTTAACAATATAACATGATTTATTACCTTTATCATCTTTACTTATTTTGTAGTCTTTGTCATCTTTTCTTCCTTTGTACTTGTTTTCCTTCTTTTCATCCCTGTCTTCTTTGTCAGGACATCTATTAGTAGTATGACCAACTTTGTTGCATGAAAAAGAAATAATAGGTAATTTACCTTTGTATATACCTCTTCCTCTTTCAAACCTATTTTACAATGAGTGCTTTGAATTCATAAATCTCATCATCAAAACTATCACATTTTTCTTTCTTCATAGTAAGAATCACTTGTGACTTAAAAGAAGATTAAATCATAGGAGGTGTGTAGTTATCAAAATTAGACATCTCAAAAGTAGTAAGTCTATCAACTACACCTTTTAAGGTCAAGTGGTTATCTAGTGTGAATCCTAGTTCTTGATGTTGGCATTAGTAAAAACACTTATCCATATCAATATAGCTACCAAGCTCAACACTTAGTTTCCTACACTCACTGAGCATTCTAGTGTTAACCAAGCTTTGAAAAGCAGGTAGTTTACATTGAGAAAAATAATGGCTACCAATTGAAATTAGGTAATGTATAGACCAGTAACATCTATTGAGCTTCATAGTTTCTACCAAGTAGTAAGTTTGTGCCATGGAAATTTAGTGTAAACTAAGAGTTGGAAGAAGTAGTGTTTACTTAAAGAAGCAAGGTAAACTCAGTATGCAGTATCTACCAAGTGACACTACATCTGCCAAGTCACTAGTGGTAACCAAGTTTAGAACTACTTTGAGTGATTAGTATGGACTAAGCCTTCACTTCTACTGAGTTCATGATGATTTCATGTAATGTAGTGGACATCGGGTATCAAAAGGTCACCAAGTCAGTTTAGTGAACCCAAGTTATTTACTATTGGGCTGACTTTGTAATGTGTTGTTCACTTGTATTTTGGCTGACCTTGAAGTTTTATAAATTGGAAAGGTATATATGTAAGATGTATTTTAAGACCTCATTGTATTGAAGTGTCATTATGTAATTTTGAGAAGTGCATGCAAAGAATTATCAGCAGTAGTTTAAGGAATGTAGCAAGGTCAATATAGAAGTAGAAAATTTATATCTATCACATAAGGTGATTAGTGCATAAAGGATCTTGTTAGAAATTAGTTGTAAATAGATACACTACTTCATCCTAATAGGTGAATCAGTTTCTAAATCATTTAACAAGGTAGACTTAACAGTCTTCTACATAAATCTCTTAACTGAGTGCATACTTCATTGTATGTTTGTAAATCCTCTAACAAGGTGGACCTAGCAGTCCTTTGTGCTCCTAACAGGGCAGATCACTAGAAGTGTTCAATGTAAGCCTTAATAGGCCAACTTTATGCTACAATAGTGAAGTTTTGTGGGTATCATTCTCACCCCAGTTTTACTTTCTATTTGGAAGGTTTTTGGGTCACCAAAACATTGTGTTCATTTGTGTGATGAATGTTTTATCTTTCAATACTAATGTATGTAGTAGTATAGATGGATTTATGATAAAAAGTTTTGAAGTTACTGAATCACCCCTCCCCTCTCAGTTTCTTATCATATCTTGAATATTTCCAACAATTGGTATTAGAGCTTTTTGGTTCTTAGGATAAAGTTTAATAGCTTGAGCAAAGATCTAAGGACAAATGGAGATATTTAGACTTGATGAGGCAATTGAAAATGAAAAAATTGATGTAGAGATGGCCATAGCTCAACTCAAGGAAAAAAAGGAACATCTTTCCTAATCCCTGAAAAGAAGGAAGGAACTTGCAAGACAAATGGATGACCATTAGTATGTTGAAGAAAATATTGAAGACCTTTTCCCATCAAGCAGTTCAGATGAAGCTAATGAGGCAATCAAAGAACTCCTAGCAAAGAATGGCTCTCTGCAAGAAGAAGTAAGCAAAACTAAAAGAGAACAATAAATTCAATAAATCAGGCTATGTGAGGTTTTGGAACAAAGGAATAAGGAAAATGAAGACTTGTAGGCAAGAATCAATGAAGAAAAAAATCAATACAATCAACATGAAAACCTCATTGATCAAATCACTGAAGCAAATGAAGAAATTAGGATTCTCAAAGCATAGAATGAAAGAATAAGAAGTGATCTAAATTATGAAAGGGAAATTAATGAAAGAATAATGAGAGAACTAAGATCTAAAAAGAAAATCATTGAAAAATTGAAGAATGACCTAAATGCTGAAAAAAAAATCAATGAGAGAATGTTGAAATCACAAGAAGAAATCAATCAATTGAATTAGCAAAATGAGAAAAAAATTTATAGGCAAAAAGGTAAAGTAGGACTTGGATACAATGAAGAACAAGGTGAATCTTCCAAGAAAGGTGTAAAAAAGAATCAAAATTCCTCTCATGCAATCATTGTGGAAAAATTGGTCATACATCAAACAAATGCTAGAGCAATGGAAAAAATAAATTCAATGGAAAGTGCTACAACTGCAATTAGCATGGTCATAAAGCCAATGAATGCAAGGAGAAACCAAAATTTGAAGGTAAATGTCACAAATGCAAAAATCATGGTCATAAGGAATCTCAATGCAAATACAAATCATTCAATCCAGTTGAACAATTTATAAAGGCACTATTTGGATGGGACTACAATACCTAGTGCAGATGTCATTATTTTTGAGAATATGGACACACTGACATAAATTGTGCAAGGCATCATCTAAGAAAGAAGGATACTACTATAAGGTGTTACACATGCACTAAACTCGGTCATCTAGCTAAAAACTACATGAATATAAGAAAAATTGAAGATGAAAAGAAAGCAAGGGTTGACAACATAAGGAAAAAAATGAAGCAGCAATGGATTGCTAAATCTACAAAGGATACAAGCTCAAATCATGGTAGTGAAGTCACTCAAGAAGTGGGTGACTCCATCCTCTCAAACTAAACTTCTAAGTGTTAGGATAAACTAGGGACAGAAATAAAAACTACATGCAAATATAACCAATAACAGAAAATAATAGAACACACATAAATGAACACAAGGCACCAAGATTTAACGTGGTTCACCCAATCCCTGGGCTACGTCCACCAAACAACAAGTTCGATCTTATTATAATCCAGTGATTACAACCTGATTACAATCCGTAATCCCTTACAACTCAATACCGCTGCAAGACCAATTTCGTATCACAACATTATGAAAAATACCCAACCCTAAATCCTTTTATACAAGTATTAAACTGCTTTAGGGTTATAACATGTCGGCCATATGTCGGCCATAATATGTCGGCTACCATGTCGACTACTGCCCGAACCCCACTATTTATGAAGTATGTACAATACTTTCCTGATCAGTCACCACAATCTAACAATCTCCCACTTGGGGACTGATCAGGCTCCACACTAAACAAGAATCTCCCACTTGGAGACTAATCCTGTAGCAATACCACTACCACATGGGGCTCCCACTGGATCAAACCATTCATGTTCAGTCTAAAAGACCAACCGAAGCTGAAGAGGAGTTCAGCTTCTCCCTTGTTACAACCTTTGTCAACATATCTGCTAGATTTTCATTGGTATGTATCTTCTCCATCTTTAATTGTCCATCCTCCAAAACTGATCGAATGAAATGGTACCGCAACTGTATGTGTTTGGTCTTAGAATGCAGAGCTGAATTCTTAGCAAGATGAATGGCACTCTGACTATCTGTGAACAAATAATTATCGTTCTGAGGATGTCCCAATTCTTCTAAGAAGAACTGAAGCCATATCATCTCTTTGGCTGCCTCTATAGCAGTAGCATACTCTGCCTCTGTAGTGGAGAGAGCATTAATCTTCTATAATCTAGAAACCTAGCTCACGGCTGCCCCACCAATAGTAAAGACATAACCTGTAGTACTCTACCTGGTATCAATATCCCTAGCCAAATCTGAGTCAACATAGCCCTGTAAATCAGTAGTAGAGCCCCCAAAGTATAAACACTTATTGGATGTTCCTCTCAAATATCTGAGAATCCACTTGACAACATTCCAATGCTCAAATCCTGGATGACTCATATACCTGCTAACGACTCCCACTGCATGTGCAATATCTGGCCTAGTGCATACCATAGCATACATCAAACTTCCTATAGCTGAAGCATAGGGTACCTTGGACATCTTATCCTCCTCTTCCTGTGTCTTGGGACACATCTCCTTAGTCAATTTCAAATGACCAGGTAAAGGTGTGCTGGCATCTTTAGCATTTTCCATAGAGAAATGTTGCAACACCTTCTCAACATAATCAGCTTGAGATAGCATCAATGTTTTGTTCTTCCTATCTCTGCAAATCTTCATACCAAGCATTTGTTTTGCTACCCCCAAATCCTGCATAGAAAATGCATGTGCTAATTGGCGTTTCAGCCCCTTAATATGATCCATGTTAGACCCAGCTATAAGCATATCATCAACATATAAACATAAAATAATGTAGCTATCATCATCCAACCTCTTAAAATAAACACAATAATCTGAATGACACCTATTATATCCATCCTCATGCATAAAACTGTCAAATTTCAGATACCATTGCCGAGGTGCTTGCTTCAAGCCATATAAACTTTTCTTCAATTTGCACACTAAGTTCTCCTTACCTTTGACCTCAAAACCTTGTGGCTGAGCCATATATATTTTTTCATCCAAATCACCATGAAGAAAGGCTATTTTAACATCCATCTACTCTAAATGCAAATCTTCAATAGCCACAAGACTTAAAACAGTACGAATAGAAGTCATTTTAACAATAGGAGAAAATATCTCATCAAAATCAATTCCCTTTTTTTGTGCAAATCCTTTTACAACTAACCTGGCCTTAAATATTTTCTTATCTCCTTCCTCTTCTTTCAACCTGTAAACCCATTTATTCTGTAAAGCCTTTTTACTTGCAGGCAACTTGCACAAATCCCATGTCTTATTTTTCAGCAAAGAGTCCATTTCATCTTTCATTGCAAACTCCCACTGAATCTTAGTATCCACCTGCATAGCTTCATCATAACTTTCAGGTTCACCAACATCAGTAAGTAAAATAGAATACAAAGAGGAAGAAAACCTTTGTGGAGGTCTGATTTACCTTGTTGACCGTCTAACATTCACTGGTGTGTGTGGAATTTGTTGTTGCAGTTGTTGCACATCATGAGGAATGGCTGGAACATCAGCTTTTGGAGTATCATCCAATACTACATAATCATCTTCTTTCTTCTCATGTTCCTGCAACAGATCTTTGTACAACACTTTTTCATTGAATATGACATCTCAGCTTCTTATAATTTTATGATTTTCAAAATCCCAAAGCCTATAACCAAATTTATTAATGCCATATCCAACAAAGACACTTTTCTTTGATTTAGCTTTGAGCTTGGTTCTATTTTCAGAGTCTATATGAGCAAAAGCTTCACAACTGAAGGTCTTGAGAAAAGAATAACTCACCTTCTTCCCAGTCCATGCTTCCTCTGGAATACCACAACCCAAAGGAGTAGAGGGACCTCTATTAATCAAATATACTATAGTATTGATAGCCTCCGCTCACATGTGTAAGGGAAACCCAGCATGCAACCTCATGCTCCTTGCGCGCTCCATTATAGTCCTATTCATGCGTTTAGCCACTCCATTTTCCTGTGGAGTCCTTGGAATAGTTTTTTGTCTACGAATACCATTAGTGGAGCAATAATCTTCAAATTCATGACTGCAATACTCACCACCATTATCAGATCTGAGACATTTAAATTTCTTACCAGTCTCATTTTCAACCAAGCATTTCCATTTCTTAAAAGTTTGAAATACATCAAATTTTTGTCTAAGGAAATAAACCCATACTTTTCTAGTTGCATCATCAATAAATGTAACATAATAATGAGAGCCACCAAGGGAAGATACCTGAGCCGGTCCCCATACATCTGTATGCACAAGCTCTAATTTCTCCTTTTTGTTTTCCTTCCCAGTCTTTACAAAACTCACTCTCTTTTGTTTTCCATACACACAACTTTCACAAAAATCCATATTCACACATTTCAAACCTGGTAAAACTTTCTTTGAATGAAGTACTTTCATACCTTTCTCACTCATGTGCCCAAGTCTATTGTGCCACAACGCTGTATCAGAATCTACAACAACTATTTGTTCTCCCTGCTCAACTGCAGTAATTGTTCCTGAATATTCATTTTTCTCTAAAACAATCAAAGTAGAAGGAACAATATGACCTCTACAAAGATATAAGGTTCCTACTTTCACACCTTTTGCTACTACAAGGGAACCTTTTTCAACCTTCCAATTTTTATCATTAAAAGTAACTACACAACCCTCATCACCGAGTTGCCCTGCTCAAATTAAATTTCTACTTAGTTTTGGAACATGTCTTACCTCATGTAGTAGCCAATTATTCCCATTCTGCAACTTAATCTTAATTTCTCCCTTTCCAACAATCTGACAGGGTTCATTATCCCCTGAATAAACAAGCCCAAAATCCCCTTGGACATAATCAATGAAATAACCTCTATGAGGTGTAGCATGAAATGAAGCACCAGAATCTAAAACCCATGAATCATCAACACTCTCTAAAGACAGAAGCAAAGCATCCTCTTTGGATTTGTTACTTACCACATTTGCCTCCTTGTCTCCATCTGATTTATGTCCTTCATTTTTCTTTCGATTCCAGCAATCTTTCTTTTTGTGCCCTGATTTCCCACAGTACCAGCAATCATTTGGTCCTCTCGATTGAGACCTCCTCCCCTTTGACTTTCCTCTTGATTTCCCATGATTTCCAGAGTTACTTCCTCTTTCAGTCATTCTGCCCCTGCTTTGTGCATTTAAAGCACTTCTTGATGTAGATCCACTTGAGGATTTTTTATGAGTTTCCTCACTTAAAATAACACCGATCACATCATCATATTTTAGGGTACTAGATCGAGGAACAAAATTACTCACCGCCATTACCAAGCCATTCCAGCTTTCAGGCAAAGAACACAAAATCAAGAGAGCCCTAATTTCTTCATCAAAATTGATACCCACAGAAGATAATTGACTAGTAATAGTATTAAACTCATTTAAATGATCTACAACAGATCCACCTTTTGCCATTTTCATATTAAATAAACGCTTCATGAGAAATACCTTATTTGAAGTGGAGGGCTTTTCATATAGTGTCGCTAGGGTTTTCATCAAATCTTCTGTCATCTTTGCTTTTGTAATATTAAATGCCACTGATGGTGCCAAGCATAACTGACTGCTTCCGAGTTCCTTTCTATCCAAAAGATCCCATTCAGCCTCTAACATAGTTCCCTGATTCTTGGCTTTTCCTTCCAACGGCTTCCATAAATCCTTCTGATATAAATAGTCTTCCATTTGCATCTTCCATAACTGGAAGTTCTACCCATTAAACCTATCAACCCTCAACTTACCCTCATCTACCATCACTCCCACTCAACCATGAGACTCCCACTTAACTGTGAGACTTTCCTGCAGAGGATAACTGAAAGACAACCTTTCTCTGATACCACTTGTTAGGATAAACCACGGATAGAAATAAAAAATACATGCAAATATAACCAATAAAAGAAAATAATAGAACACAAAGAAATGAACACAAGGCACCAAGATTTAACGTGGTTCACCCAATCCCTGGGCTATGTCCACCAAACAGAAAGTCCGATCTTATTACAATCGAGTGATTACAACCTGATTAAAATCTGTAATCCCTTACAACTCAATACCACCGCAAGAATGAATTTCGTATCACAACATTATGAGAAATACCCAACCCTAAGCCCTTTTATACAAGTATTACACTGCTTTAGGGTTATAACATGTCGGCCATATGTCGGCCATAATATGTTGGCTACCATGTCAGCTACTGCCCAAAATTTTTTTTTTGGGGCAATGCCCCGAACCCCACTATTTATGAAGTATGTACAGTACTTTCCTGATTAGTCACCACAATCTAACACTAAGAATGTGTTGGAGCTATAATTAGCATGAAAATCATAAGAAATTCTAATAAATATGAGGAATGAAAATTATCCAATCATTATTTTAGAGACATAGGGATCACAAAAAGGTAATCTTTTGCTGAGTTGCATCAGACTCCATTGAGGAAAGTTGGTTGAAGACCTTACCGAGTGAGGTCAAGAGTAAAGGAAATTTGGTTTGTTCACTGAGTTGATACTCTTGCTAAGTTAGGTTAGTGGATGACAATCTATCACACACTATGTCATAATGGCACCGAGTATTTATGAAAATTTCTCAACAAAAGGGGTAATTTTGACTTCATTTTTTACCACATTCTCAGCATTCGAAGAGTAGATTAATTTGAAAGAGCATTGTAGTTTTTTCGAGCAATTTAGTAGTGATATATTCAAAAAATTTATCATCTATTGAGTAATGATGGTGTCGACCAATGGAAGCAGCACTAAACCAAATAAGGGTTCTAAAATGCTAGTTAAGGGTGTCAAATAAAGCACCAAACTTCAAAATTATTTCAGCCATTGCTGAATCACTTGATCCTTACTGTGCTTAGTTGCAAATCTTGCCAAAGGTACTCCTAATTAATCAAATAAGAACTCATTTTAAATGTACTATTCAAGAATTAGGGACATTAGAAATGGATAATGCCCTAGCTGAAATGTGTCTTGATGGAAATTTGAAACCTGAGCATAAACATTTGTAAGGTAAAGGATTAACTCATATCCCTCACATGTATTGAAATATATAAGTAAAATGGATAAGATATATATTCAATAGGTTCCACAGTGATCAATTATGGTTGAAGCAACCCATTCTAATTACAAAGAAGATGATACACAAGGTTACTAGTCTACCAATACTAAGCAAAGCTAAGTCAACCAAAACCCCAGGTCAGGAGGAACTACAAAAGAAAACCCTAGCCAAGTGGGATGGTAGAGGTTCGAAAATAAACATGTCACTGACATAGAGCTTAGGTTTGTCATCCACATCATTGCACATAAGATCTACAACTTGAGTTGTTCAAAAAACATTCCTTGTGAGGCAGTTGACCTAGCATACAAGATTATAAAGAAGAATCTTGAATTTGATCTGTCATGTGTTACTAAAGCAATTAAAAAAAAACATTGAAAGTGTAAAGAATTCCAAGAAAAATTCCTTCAAGTTCAGTTCATTGCTTGTTTTCTTATTCTTTTATGTTCAAAAATTCTTTCCATCTAAGGGCACAGTTGTATGGATGAAAGACACCCCTGTTCTTTATCAGATATATGAATTTATTGAAGAAATGGGTGAAAACTTTGAAAGGGTGTTGGATAACTATTTTGATGCATTCAAGGAGAAAATGAAGAACATATTTCATATCCCACCCAAACTTCTAGAAGACTACAAGGATGATATATGTTTCATGGTGGACTGTGATAGAGTGTACATGTAAGTAGTCATACCAAGAGTGGCATGGGTAAAACTATTGCCTTATGAAATTAACATTGATGAAGCTAGAGACATCATTGAGGAATTAGTAAATGAGCTAGCCAATCCTAATCTTCCTACATTTGGCACATATGAGGAAGCCAAGAAGAGGATAGAGCTCAGTATCAAGACTCATCAAGCTCTCAGCAAAGGCAAGAAGAGAATTGCCAATTTAAAGATAGCTGAAGGTCCTCTAATGCTTACCAAGAGCAAGGGTGAAGATGAAGAGGAGGAATATGAAGAAGAAGAAGAATTAGAGAAAGAGGAACTAGTGAGGAAGAAATGTAGAGTGATTATCACCAAACTTTAGAAGAAACCAACTACAGTGTTCTCTAGGAGAGGTAGGAAAGGTAAAATTGAACCTGTATTCATTCACTCTCCACCTACATTTGAGGAAAGGATGAAATAGCTAAGAGTTGGATTAGGAATTTGTAACTTTAAAGTTTTCAAATATTAGAATCAAACTCTAGCTGAGCAAAAAGAGATTGAGGGCTTAGTCATGGAGAAGATGGGTATTTGGAAATACTCCCCTCCACAAATTCAACATCAAATCCATGCAGATCTTTTTGCCAAAATCCAGGTCAGATGGGAGAACATAGTGCAAACTATAAAAAGACATTTTTGAACAATAGTTGAGATAGTTAGTACTAAATCTAACTAATGTAGAAGTGAAGAAGGTAATAAAAGAGCATGAAGAGAGAATGATTCTAAAGCTTAACACATGTTTCATATTAATGAATAACATAGAATTAATGGTTAATCATGCCTCAAATGTTTGGAGAGATGTATATCATCTCAACAAGCCATCAAATCAAACTATTGTAATTAAATATGATGATAGTGATGATGATGATGATGACAACACTCCTTCCATTTCAGTTACTGTAGGAGAATTACATGCTCTAATGGAGGAGAAGGAAGAAGAAGAGAAGGAAGAAGAAGGAAAAGAGGATGAAGTAGAAGGGGAAGAAAATAATGAAGATGATCCAGTTAGAATTGTAGTAGAAGAAATTTCATCTCTTCCTCACACTCCACCACATACTGTCACATCGGTGGAGATAGCTTCTACTAGTGAGATTGTGAGCACACCAATAACATCAATTGCTCAATCTTCACCAGCCACCTCCCAACTCCAAGTGTCTATAATGGATGTGTCAAGAACTTCATCTATTGAGTTGATTGTTACTTCTTTAGCTACCAAGTTAGCTCCCTCTGCTCCTACATCATCAGTAAGTGCATCAATAAGTTCTACAATTTTTTTTTCATTAGCATTATCTACATCTACTTCAATTCAAGTTAGTTCAGACACTTCTATGGGTATTCTACTAAGTGTGGCACCATTTTTGGGAAGTGGTTTAGTTGTTGATCTAGTTAGTACTCCTATTGGCATTCAATCCTTAAGCCCTATTCCATTTTTCATTGCTAACCCTTCTATATCTACTATTGTGTTTGTTCCAAAGGTCAAACCAATAATCACTAAAGTAAAACAAAGGAAACCATTAAAACTTTTGATCACTGGAAAAGAAATTGAAGAAGATATTGACTTAGAGATAGAGATAATAATACCTAAGATTGACTATGAGACTGCTACTATTGAAGAAATGAGGTTAGCCAGTCAACTCATAGAGAAGAAAGCTACATAGAAGTAGTCAAGGTGTGAAAGGAATAAGGAGTATAGAATAATTGAAAATGCTAAGAATATAATTATAGATGCTATAGGTGTTGAAGTGGATTCCACTCAACATATTTTGATTCAGTTAGAAGAGGTTGTATAAAAATATAATGAGGACTCCTCTAGGCAAGAGAAACTAATTGAAAAGGCTAAAAGGATGTTTGATAACAAGGTGCTAGATCATATTGCTTAGCAGATTACAATCAAACAAGTGGATTTGTCCACATTTTTGGGTAATTTTGGAAATTTTTTTAATAATGTCACATCCCTTTTTGCCAAACTTTTTGATGTCTCTAGTTTTACCAATGGAATAAAGGAGAAGCTAAATAAGATTGACATTGATATGCAATCAAGTGCATCAAAGTTGCAGATTGATCCCTCTTCTAGCTCCTCTCATCACACCAAGGTGAAATATCTAGTAGACATGTAGGCAGATCTTCTAAGGGAAGAAGCAAGAATAAGAGAAAACTTGATTGATATTCAGAACATGGTTTTGCCAATAATGGATATAATTCAGAAACATATTGCTCATTGAAAGACATTGGTCCAGGATTAGAATTTCTTAGTGGCAAATCAAATTATTAGCAGAAGTTCAAATTGTTCTCTCCACCTGCCAAAATTTGTAAGAGAATTGGGATAACTCATTCACCCTCATCCTCAAGGTACATCAAGAATTTCTATCTCATTTTGGTGTAACTATATACATAGTATATGTAACCCTTTGGCATTACTGTCAAAAGGTTGGAGTGATATGTAATAGCCATATAAGTTAAAGGGAGAGATAGCAGTCAATAGAGTCAGCATGTATATGTGTATAGCTATGTAAATAAGTATCTTTTTATATGCATTATGTTTCATCAAGGAGATATATGTAAAAATGTGTATGTAATAGCTTTACAAAGATCAATTTTGAAAAATCAAAATTCAGTGAGTTAGATTGTGTACATATGTTTTGGCTTTTAAGTGTTTTTCCACTAACACCAAAGGGGGAGATTATTGGCATTAAGTTAGTATTGGCATTAGTGACAACACTTATCCATATCAATATAGCTACCAAGCTTAGCATTTAGTTTCCTACACTCACTGAGCATTCTAGTGTTAACCAAGCTTCGAAGAGCAAGTAGTTTACACTAAGCAAAATAATGGCTACCAAGTGAAATCAAGAAATGTGTAGACCAGCAATGTCTACCGAGCTTCATAGTGTCTACTAAGCAGTAATTTTGTGCCATGGAAATTTAGTGTAAACCGAGAGTTGGAAGAAGTAGTGTCTACCAAGTGAAGCAAGGTAAGCTCAGTATGCAATATCTACTAAGTTACTAGTGGTCACTAGGTTCATAACTACTTCAAGTGATTAGTATGGACCAAGCCTTCACTTCTACCAAGTGCATGATGATGTCATGTAATGTAGTGGATGCTGAGTATCAGAAGGTCACTGAGTTAGTTTAGTGAACTTGAGTTATTTACTATTACGCCAAATTTGTAATGTGTTGTTCACTTGTATTTTGGTTGACCTTATAGTTTTGTAAATTGGAGAGGTATATATGTAAGATATATTTTAAGAAATCATTGTATTGAAGTGTCATTATGTGATTTTGAGAGGTGCATGCAAAGAATTATCAACAACAGTTTAAGGAATGCAACAAGGTCAATATAGAAGCAAAAAATTCATATCTATCACATAAGGTGATTAGTGCATAAAGGATCTTAGTTGTAAGTAGATCCACTACTTCATCCTAATTGTTGAATCAGTTTCTAAATCCTTTAACAAGGTAGACTTAATAGTCTTTTGTATAAATCTCTTAGCCGAGTGCATACTTCATTGTATATTTGTAAAATCTCTAACAAGGTGGACCTAGTAGTCCTTTGTGCTCCTAATAGGAAAGATCATCAGAAGTGGTTAATGTAAGCCTTAATAGGCCAACTTTTTGCTGTAGTAGTGAAGTTTTTTGGGTATCATCCCCACCCTAGTTTTACTTTCTATTTGAAAGGTTTCTGGGTCACCAAAACATTGTGTTCTTTTGTGTGATGAATGTTTTATCTTTCAATACTAATGTATGTAGTAGTATAGATGGATTTATGATGAAAAGTTTTGAAGTTACTAATTCACCCCTCCCCTCTCAGTAACTTATCATATCTTTAATATTTTGAACACTTGAGTTTCAAATAATCAAATGACATAGATAGGGAGTAGAGTCATCAATACCTTTCTTATCACTATTTCATCTTCAGTTATTCCATTTTCTCCTTGTATAGCATTAACAACCTCTTTAAATACTGTGTAGTATTATACTATTTTCTCACCTTCCATCATTCTCATATCATCGAATTTACCTCTCAAGATTTCTACTTTGGATCTTAGTACATTGTCATCACGTCCATATATGGTCTTCAACCTTCCCCACATCTTCTTTGTAGTATCGTAATATTTTAGATCATCAAACTCTACATAGCTTAAGGCTGAGACAATCTCCAACATTTCTTGTTTGTGACCTAACTTATGTCTCAATTCTTCATCAATTAGAGGAGTAGTTGTTACCTCTACATATTCATTTCTTAAAAAATTTATAGTAGCATCATTGATACTAGATATGTGCAACTTCATTAGGGTCTACCATATAGGAAAGTTTTCCTTATTTAGCTTGGATACATCTCTCTTCTTAGTCATAATCTTTAACTTCAAGTTGTTGGAAGATTTAGGAGATTGTTAGAAAATTGGTTGCAAGCATGAATGCTAATGATATTCCTATGGGGGAGTATTGTTGATATGATACTATGATGATAGGCTATATTCATGATTGATTTTGTCATTGATGTCAACATAGCAATTTTCTCTAGTATCTGATAGAAGAAAAATAGAAAGATCAAGTTGGTATAGATGGATAGTTGAGTATTATAACTATCCAAGGTTGTGGGAGACACTTCTCAGTATCTGGTAGATACAATTAAAATTACACAAAGAAAGGATAAATCTAGAATAAGTTATGAGAGTTTTTGTGATGTTTTTTCTGAGATAGAGTTTCTAGAGGAATGTTCTAGTAAATGTGTTAAATCTCTTAATAGAATTGTTATTTTGAGAATCAAGGTTGAGGACATGAAGAAGACATGTTTATGATGATGTGGCTAAGCTCTCTTGTCATAAAATTGCATGTTTAGGTAGTGGGATCATCTTGCATACATTGTACTACAACTCCTAACAAGGTTGGAATCTCTTAATAGGGATTTCTCCTAATAGGGACTCATTGTACTAAATTTTGTAATGGAATACTAATAGGGTCCATCCTCTAATGAGTAATATTTATATTAGTACATCAATTTGTGGACATCATTCCCACCGAGGTTTTCCCTCTGACCAAGGGTTTCCCTAGTCAACATAACTAGTGTATTCATTTGTGAGCATTTTATTATGGTTGTTTACTTTAATTGAATGGTTAAGATTTTTTAAGTAAGATAAATATTTTAATTATTGGATAACTAATTCACACACCCCCCCCCCCCCCCCCCGTCTCTAGTTATCTTGGTGGACTATTTTTTCTAACCACTGTTATTAGAGCATTAGGTCCTTGAAGATAAAGTTTAACAACATTAGGAGATCCATGGTAAATATGTTTAGGAAAGATAGTTTGAAGATTGATGGAATAAATTATGATAGTTGGAAGGAAAAGATGAAGAAACATATATTGTGTATGGGCTTAGGATATTGGATCTTGACAAAATCAAAGAAGAAAATCATTGTTGAAGAGGACTTGGAAACTTGTACCAAGGTAGAAAGAGATCTTTTCATGTGCGACATGAGAGCTAGAGAAGCACTTTTGACTATACTTCATAAAATTGACTACAATCAAGTAAAATAACTTGCTACTTCACATTTAATTTGGAAATCTTTGGGAAATAGTTTTGAAGGTGATGCACATTCTAAGAAGTTTAGGCTAAAAAGTTGGATTTGTGTGTTTCAAGATGCTAAAATGATGGAAGATGAATTTTAAGAGCATGTATAGGTAGGATATCAGAAATTACTACAAGTATTAAAGCTCAAGGAGGAACCAAAGAAGATGATTAGGTTATATGGAAGATATTGAAAACTCTAACACCACCATTCAAATCAGCAATTTAGATGATGTAGTTGTTGATATCTTTTACCAAAGATTTCACAAAAGAGACATTTGTTGGAAGACTTGAAGTAGTTGAGAATGAAATTAGATAGTTCAAAGAATTGATTAGAATATAGACAACTTTTAGTGCCTTGAATATTTGACCTAACTTATCAAGTAGGACAAGTGCTAGAGGATATTTTTCTAGTAGCAACAAATCCAAGGAAGACAAAAATATTGAAGGAGTAGCCCTTCTAGTAAGAGAGAAAAAGGAGGTAAGAAAATATTTAAAAGTTGGACTTGTGATGAATATTGTCATTATGCATCTATATGTCCTAAAAGAGAGAAAAATTATAAGGGAAATCATAAACCTAGAAAAGATGGAGAATGTTTGTATGCAAATGAAGATAATGATTTTGACAAACAAGCATTAAGTGCTAGTGATGATGAAATTGGATTTGTGGCAATTAAAGAAGAAAGTCCAAAGAAAGTAGATTTTGTATCACATGTTGAAAATAAATATAATTAGATAATTGAAAATGGTTGTTCACATCATATGATTGGTGATATGAAAAAAAAATTTGACTTCAAAAGTTCAGATAGAGGAGTTGTTAGAGTTGGAAACAATGTAGCATGCCAAGTTAAAGGTATTGGTGTAAAGAAACTTGGAAATAAAGAATATAATTGTTTCCACATAACCCATAATAGATCTAAAATAAACAAAAAATTAAAATCCACATGCAAGAGAATAGACAACATAACCACAAAATGTGACACAAGATATACTCTGGGAAACCCTCATTGAGGGAAAAACCCAGCCTCCAAAAGCATCCATCACCATATATTATTCCAAAAAATTACCATTGCAATACAACCATGGAAGCCTTCATGGCCATAGCCACAACCAAGAAAACTATGTGAACAAGCATGAATCCACACATCCCATGCCATGCTTCCAACCTTCACAAATGCTCCCTTGGCTAACCTATCAAGCCTTGTCCCACTCGAATCTTGCCTTTCTCACTCTTTTTCTACAACAACTACCCTTGTGGCTACTTATATAGTAGCAAGTCCCACAAAATCACTAAGTGGTATTACATAAACCATGTGCTAAAACCATGTGCTACCTAACCCATTGACCTCACATTTAATATTGGGCATTTAATTCTTTCCCCCAATAATAGATAATTACATGAAATATTATCACAATGGTACAATACAACTTATTAAAAATATTCTATGGGAATCTTTACATGTTGCATGACCATCTAGATGCAACATTACATAATAAAATTAAAATAATAAAATATAACAATATTATGCAATGTGTGCAACACCCATTATCTCAATAATCTCCCACTTGTTATATACATTGCATAGGGTCAATCTATAGCCACATAAATGAACAAGGGAACAATCCCTCCCAGAACATCCACCATCATGGATCAAAATACACCAAGTGCTCCATCCTAGTACCTACAACAAAATCAAAGTATCCAACATCTCAAACATGAATGATCTCACCTTCTATTATGCCACTACCACTGGACATACATAGAAGCCATCCAAAGAGAAAGTCACCCAACTTGTCACATTAGAAGATCATAAAATCCTGTACCAACTAAAATTCCAAGAACAAAAACTTGATCCAAAGGTAATCACATGTATCCATAGTTGTCAAAATATCCATAGCTGAAATAGCACCCAAAGCAAGTGCCAAACCTATCCAACTATCCATACTTCAAAGGTATAACAAGTGGATCTCATGTCACTGACATATCTAATCTATAACTTGCAATCACAAGCCTCAAGAGAAATACCTACCACATATATACCAAGAAGCTCCCATTGCAAAAGATAATGTCAAATCTATAACCGATCCACTCACAACATCTCAAAGAAGTGAATCCATGTAGTCTCCAATACTCTCCCAAATTGTCCACAACCAACAAAGGAAAGAGATAAAGTAATAACCATGTCATCTCTCACATGACATACATGAACACAAACCAGTGATCAAAATCTCTAACCAACTCAAATCCAATGTAAGTGAAACTAAACATGTAGGAAGATAACTAAGACCAAGAGAAACCATGCAAATCATAACCTGTATCATGTCCTTCTACACACACCTCTAGATGTAAACTGTGCAAGTATAATCTCCTCCATAAAACCCCAATAAGAAGCCTCAACAACACCCAAACCATACCATATAACTAATCATGGATGTAAGCCTCTCACAAGAAGATCAAACTCATAAACTATTCTTAATCCAAGGAAAATGCCTAATATAAAACCATCTCCCAAACTCAATGAACATAAAAAAATATGCACATGGAGATAACCAATGCTAAACCATCTCTCAAATGAACCCTCCAAAACTAACTCAAATACCATAGCTGAAGATCTATATCCATGAAAGAAAAGCATAAATATAATGCAACTAAGAAAAATAATGGGCTATACCTCTCAAGTAACAAAATGTCGAGTAGACCAAGAGTGGGGAATGATAATTATCATAAAGATACCCAAGTCTCCAACTAAGACTCATCTAAGAATAATCTCCTCTCAAGTCCATATCAGGTAATTGACCCTTCGACTTCCTGCTGAAACCATCAACCATCCCAACAAATACTTCTCTAATCCAAGAGAAATCAGCATCACCACCATCTCTAAGTATCCATTAGCACCTGTAACCAATCAATCCATGCCAACTCCAAATGCAACATAGCAATATCATGAAGTATCCAGCTTATGATCAATGTACTCAATACCAAAGAACTAAACCAAGATCAATGTCAAAGTTCCAATAATGGCCTCAAAAACATAAACATGACAACATGATCTAACCATCTTAACCAAAGAGATAACATGCTCTACATGAACATACAATAACATGTCACAACTCTAAACGCGTATGAAGAGTACATCATGACATAATAATGAAACCATCCTCACACCAAAGATAACATGCCAAATAAAAGCATAAACCACACCTTTTCCAAGAGGATACAACCATCTCCACAAACCATGAAGAAAACCATCTCACATACTAGGAAGAACCATCTCCACGCACCATGAAGATAACTAAAAAATCCACAAGTCCTCAAGATCTAACCATCTTCACACACCATGAAGATAACAAGTGCACCATGCAAATGTCAAAGATGCTTCTGCAGCAATAAGATCTAAGACAAACCTCCAACATCTACAAACACTCAATAAATATATCGCTTCCAAGAACTCTCACTCAACTATGGTACCAAGTCTCCCATGGCATCATAAAATAAATCTCCTATATGAAGATCTACACCAAATCAAGAACTAATATTGTACTATCACCCCATCACTGTCACAAGCTCCTACTAAACCATGTATCCAAGCTATCCATGACATAATGATGAAAAACCATTCTCTAACCATGAGAATCAACCAAGGCATCAAACCATCAAAGAACTCAAATTGCACATCATGAGCTCCTTAAAAGAAACCAAATAACCATGATCGTCAACAAGGAAGATATACCACCATAACTAAATCAAAAAATCTAAGCTAATGAACATCAAGGATGTACCTGTATATCCAGTCATATCATGCCAAAATCTATGACACCATGATCACATCCATGAACCGAGCATTTTTTCCTCAAAGTTTCCAACCTGTCAACATAAAATAGTTAACCACAATCCTCCACCATGACTATACCTGGTAACCACATCTCATCTCTTTTACATGAAAAAAAAATTAGCAAATCATGTGACTTAGGGCATAGACAACCCAAATCCAAGCCACCAATTTGAATATGCATCAATAATGAAAGATCAATGGGCAAAGACAACCCATAACCAAGTCATAAATGCAACCTATAAGTATAGATCAATTAGAACACTGCACAACTTGTAGATCCAACAAGTCATCATACATATCCAAACCAAACACTAATAACCATATCATCATGAGACTAATCTAAAATATGAACTGACTATACACTGACATCAAATCTTAAATCTCCAATGCCACAAACTCACAATGTTACCATAGTCAAATATATCTATAAACTATTTAGATTAATATATCACCAAATAAATCATGCAAAACCTACACCAAATCTGAACCAATGTGTAGAGCTCTCCAAGATCTTTCTGTTGACTACTCAAAGTCCAAAATCTGACTCTATATGCCCAAGTTATGCCCTAATTTTTTCTTAAAATAAATAAAATCTGCCTTTATGGCTCTTAAAACCTAAAAAAATATAAAAATCATATAACCAAACCTATACCATGTTGTAGTGCTCTGAATTAGCTTTCCAACACCTATAAGAACTCTGAAATTTGATATTCTGAGAGAAAGTTATGGCCATTTTACTAAGATAGTGTTTTTACCATTTTTAGTGCAATTTTTCACTTTTTTTTTTTCTTTTTTTTGTGACGAAAATTTCAACGGGATTAAATTTGATGGCCATCATGGGCTAAAATAAAAAAACTCTTTCATTTCCTCTGAACAAGGCCAAACTAGGGCATATTATTTATCAAAATTTATGGAAATGTCAACTCTGATCCAATGGTGAGGTTTGTTTTTAGCCAAGAGGTCATTTTTGTAAGCTACCCCCCAAAACCCTCATTTCAAATGAAACATCTAAAAAATTCTTTTGTCCAAAAAAAAATTCACATGCCCAAACCTTTTAACATCCCATCATAACAAAAAACCCAAAACCCTCAGATTTGCAATAAACAACTCATATATCTTGCCCTTTCTTTTATCCTCTCATGCATTCCCATGGATTCAATCTAGGGTTACAATAATAAAATCATAGCTCTAATACCACTTATAAGGAAACTTGGCAATAAAGAATATAACCATTTTCATATAACCCATAATAGATCTAAAATAAACATAGAATTAAAATCTACATGCAAGAGAATAGACAACATACTCACAAAATGTGACACAAGGTATACCCTGGGAAGCCCTCATTGAGGAAGAAACTTAGCCTCCAAAAGCATCCATCACCATATATTATTATGTAAAATTACCATTGCAATACAACCATTGAAGCCTTTATGGCCATAGCCACAACCGAACAAACTATGCGAACAAGCATGAATCCACACATCCCATGCCATGCTTCCAACCTTCACAAATGCTCTCTTCGCTAACCTGTCAAGCCTTGTCCTGCTCGACTCTTGCCAGTCTCACTCTTTTTCTACAACAACTACCCTTGTGGCTGCTTATATAGTAGCAAGTCCCACAAAACCACTAAGTGGTATTACATAAACCATGTGCTAAAACTATGTGCTACCTAACCCACTGACCCCACATTTAATATTGGTCATTTAATTCTTTTTCCCAATATTAAATAATTACATGAAATATTATCACAATGTTACAATACAACTCATCAAGAATATTCTGTGAGAATCTTTACATGTTGCACGTCCATCTAGATGCAATATTACATAGTAAAATAAAATAATAAAATATAACAATATTATGCAATGTGTGCAACGTCCATTATCTCAACAATTGGATCTATAACTCTTGATGGTAAGACTAACACTAATGATGTATACTTTGTTGATGGTTTAAAGCACAATCTTTTGAGTGTTGGACAACTAGTAGACAAAGGTTATTAGTTACAATTCATAGAAAAGACATGCATGATCAAAGACAAAGATGGAAAGGTAATTGGAATAGGAATTAGATCTAGAGGTAATGTATTTTAGTTGAATCCTACTGAAATTACATGTTTGGTTGCAAAGGTAGATGATAGTTGGTTGTGGCATAAGAGATTTTTTCATATAAACTTTGACAGTGTTGTGAGGACTATTTGAGTGTTTGCAATTAGAGATTTGTCAAAGATTGTAAAGCCTACTAACACAACTTGCAAGGAGTGTATTTTGGCAAAGCATAATAGAACTTCTTTTCCCACCAAGAAATTTACCACTTCAAAGTTGGAGATTGTATACACTAATCCCAATGGTCCTACAAAGACTAAAGGATTCTATGGTGAAAGGTATTTTATGATTCTAGTTGATGATTTTCTAGAATAATGTGGGTTTCATTTCTTAAAGAGAAATTTTAGGCATTTGATAAGTTTAAGATATTCAAGAATATAGTTGAGAATGGATCTAGTATTAAAATTAAATGTTTTAGATTAGATAGAGGAGGAGAATTTACTTTCAATGAGGTTAACATGTTTTGTGAAGAGAATGAAATTAAAAGAAAACTATCAACTCTAAGAACCACTGAAAAAAATGACATTGCAAAGAGAAGGAACAAGTCTGTTATAGAAGTTGCAAGAGCTATGTTAGCAGAGAATTATGTATCCAAGACATTTTTGAGAGAAGCTATGAATATAATAGTCTACACTATGAACATGGTGCAAGTTAGGAAAGACACAAACAAGACCCCTTATAAACTATGGTTTGGTCACTCAGCTACAATTAATTATTTCAAAATCTTTGGAAGTAAGTGTTCTATCAAAAAAGATGATGGTATTGCTAAGTTTGATGCTAGAAGTGATGAAGGTATGATTCTTGGTTATTTATTGAAAATCAGGGCTTATAGATGTTATAATTAGAGAACTAAGACTATTATGGAAAGTTAAAATGTGAAAATTGATGAGAAATTCATAATACAAGTTAGAATAGTTGATTACAATTAAAATGATGAGGTATTTCTTGAGATTAACAATGATTTGTAGAATGAAAGAGAGCCAAGGTAGGAACAAAGCTTGGAACCTTTAGTATAGCCAACAGTTGAGATAGCAACTCTTACTTCATGAAATAATATGATAAAGAATCACCCATCTAAATAGAACATCAAAAGCAGAGATAAAAGTGTGATGACAAGAAGTAGAGTCAATAAAGAACTATGCTTGATATCTCAAGTTGATCCTAAGAATGAAAATGAAGCATGCAAAGATGATTAGTAGAAACAAGCCATGGAAGAGGAACTAGATCAAATAGTAAAGAATGAAACATGGGAATTGGTCCCTAGACTAGTAGACAAGAATGTGATAGGAACACAATGAGTATTTAGGAACAAGATGAATGAACAAGGAGAAGTTGTAAGAAATAGATCAAGGTTGGTAAGTAAAGGTTACACATAGAAAGAAGGAATAGACTATGATAAAACCTATGCTCTAGTGGCTAGAATAGAAGTAGTAAGATTATTCTTAGCCTATGCAGGACTAAAGAAATAAAAAGTATATCAGATGGATGTCAAGTTAGAATTTTTGAATGAAGAACTTTAAGAAGAAGTGTACATTGAGCAGCCTAAAGGATGCCCTTTGACAGATGACAAGGACATAGTGTGAAGACTAAGGAAAGAAATGTATGGATTGAAGCAAGTACCAAGAACCCGATATGTGAGGTTGGACAAGAATTTGAGAAAGCTTAGATATAACCAAAGTATGAGAGACAATAATTTGTATTGGAAAGAAATTGATGATTTTGGAAATATTTGTTGATGATAAAATATTTATAGGAAATGATAAATAAAGTGAAAATTTTGCTGAAGAGATGAAGAAAGAATTTGAAATTAGTATGATAGGAGAGATGAAATATTTCCTCAGATTTCAAATTGTATAGAATAAAGAAGGAATCTTTATTTCTTAGACTAAGTACTTGACAGATTTACTGAAAAGGTTTGGTTTGGAAGAATGTAAATTGGAACACCTATGATAACTGGACACAAGTTATCTACAAAGGATGAGATACCTACTATTGAGTAGAAAAGGCATAGTTTTATGATCAGAGGTTTGTAATATTTGACTCACATAAGGGTAGATATAGCAAGTGCAGTTGGAATTGTTGCAAGATTATAGGATGATCCTAGAGAAACACATTATGTAGTAGTAAAAAGGATATTTAAATATTAGATAGGAACTTTAGATTTTAGATTGTGGTATGAAAAATTTAATGATTTCACTCTAAGTGTTTATACTGATGTAGATTGGGTAGGCAATATGCATGATAGAAAAAGAACTAGTGGTAGAGCTTTCTTTCTTGGAGGAAGATTGTTTTCTTAGTCAAACAAGAAACATGATTCTACATCACAAAGTATAGTTGAAGCAGAGTATGTTGCAGATGCAAATAATTACAATCAAGTCATTTGGATGAGGTAAATGCTAAAGGATATAAGGATAGAAATTAATGAGCCTATTGTCATACATTGTGACAACACAAGCATGGTAAATATTTCTAAGAATCCAATATTGCATTTGAGGACTAAGCACATTTCTATTAAGTATCACATGTTGAGAGAAAGGTGCAGTAAAGGAAATTAGAATGGAGTATGTGAGTAATAAAGATCTGATTGTAGATATATTCACTACGCATCTTTCCAAAGAGACTTTTGAGTATTTGTGAGGTATGGTTGGGGTTATGCCCCTTCCTAAATTAGAGTAGAAGATGTAAGAGTGCATTAGTCCAAGGTAATAGAGCACCATTGTTTGTCTAGATTGAATGCTAATGCTTTCTTAAGAGGGGAGTATCTATGATGGCTAGAGTCATCTAGGACTCTTGTTGGATATTATTGTGAACAGTGCCTTTTGAGACTTGAGATAGTAAGAATCAATTGTTGTAGAGTTTGATGCAAATATGTTGGTTGCTAAAACCTTTGACATTGATGTCAGTGGGGATAATATTGCATGAAAAACATTGTAGAACATCATGGGGGGAAGTATTGTAGAAACCACATTGAGATATATCAATGGAGGAGAATTATTATGAAGAGGATTTCGAAAGATGACTAACAATATTTTGTTGGTACTCTTGCAAGTAGATGTTTTTCCATCTATGTTGCCATCAATGCCAAAGGGAAAGATTGTTGGAAGATTTGGGAGGTTGTTAGAAGTTTGGTTACAACCATGAATGCTAATGATATTCTTATGGGGGAGTATTATAGATATGCTACTATGATGATATGTTACATTCATGACTGAGTTTTTCATTGATGTCAACATAACAATTTTTTGTGTTATTTAATAGAAGAACAACAAAAAGATTAAATTGGTATAGATGGCTAGTTAAGTATTATAACTATCTAAGGTAATGAGAGATACTGCTAAGTATCTAGTATATATAGTTAATGTTGAAAGAAGAAAGGGTAAGTCTAGAAGAAGTTATGATAGTTTTGGTGATGTTTTTTCTAAGATAGATTTTACAAAGGCATGTTCTAGAAAACTTGTTATATCTCTTAGGAAAATTGTTATTCTGAGAATTGAGGTTGAGGACATGAAGAATACATGTTCTCATCATAAGGTTTGGTATTTGGATCTAAGGTTCATGACCTAGTCTACAAGGTCTGACAGTTATTGGTTCAATTGATAGAAAAAAAGAAAGAGGAAAGATAATAGTAAATTACTTGTTTGAGAAGTGAGCTGTTCTTGTAGTTGAAATTGTATGTTTGGGAAGTGGGCTCATCTTGCATACATTGTACTACAACTCCTAATAGGTTAGAATCTCCTAATAGGGACTCATTTTACTAAATGTTGTAATAGAATCCTAATAGGGTCCATCTTCTAACAAGGAATATATATATATTAGTACATCAACTTTTGGGTCAAGATTTTTACTCTGGTCAAGGGTTTCCCTAGTCAACATATCTAGTGTATTTGTCTATGTACATTTTATTATAGTTGTTGTTTGCTTTAGTTGAATGGTTAAGTTTGTTTAAAGAAGATAAATGTTTTAATTATTGCATAACTAATTCACCAACTCACCAACCCCCCCCCCCCCCCCCCCCCCATAATTATCTTGGTGGACTATTGTATCTAACATAAGTACCTTCAAAAAAAATTTAAGCACTTAGCTCTAATACCGATTGTTAGAATTTTTTAGAATAACTGAGAGTGGGGGGAGGGGGTTGAATAAATTACTCAAGGTCTATATGTACCAATTGAACTATTAAACATTAAACACAAAAAATTTTTATTGATCCTTCTTAACTTGTTGTTGCTCGATCTATATTGTAAAATTGTCAAAAAATTAACTTGTATTTTGTAATGAAAAACATCATCACATGTAAAAAATTCATAAGACATTCATCATAGTTTTACATAAGGATTTTATATGGAAACCTAATTTGGGAAAAATCACTAGCAACATATCACTCTTTTTCACTCTTTCAAAGTGAGCTTTATTAGGCACCAACCTTGTTAAAGGTTTACAATACACACTGTTAAATGTGACCTATTTTGAGGATTTAATCACCATGTTAGGAGAGGCCTTGTAAGAGTACTTTGATCATTCCATGTAGAATTTCACCTAGTTAAATAATTTACATATTTTATTAAGTCTTCCAATGACTATTAGGTCAATCTCTATTGAGGATCTCAATACAAACTATTTACAATGATAAGAAAGAAAATAGTAGGTTTTGAATTGTGTGATTACAACTCACTTTTTCTTGTTTAGAACTCTTTCCAGTCCTTATGTTGGTTCACTAATAAACCTTGAATTTTCATCTTTGATCTTGATTTACTTGGACACCCTTAAGCAATCAATCTACACTTCTCATCAACACTTGATCCTTTTGATCAAAATCACTTATCAATAACAAGATCACATCTTCAAGTTTTCTCCTTTAGCACCACATTGACACTCCTGTGTGCTTCTAATAAACCTTTCCCTATACATGAACTCTCTTATACACACTATCTAGGCTCTTCTAGGCTTGATTGGACATGACGCCAAAATTTTCATTCAGTATCCCTTTAAAAAGGAAATTTTTTCTTTACCATTTTCTACATCCACCATAGATCTTAGGGTTTACAATTAGTTTCAGCTCAACTCAATGTGTCTATAAAAATTATTGATGATCATCTAGAAAATTCTCTAGAATACTTCTATTAATTCTTTACCTAATCATCACCTATAATTTAATGATCGAACTCATCAATCTAATCTTCAACATATTTTACATCTCCCAAGAGCTCAACTGAGTCATCTTGATCTTATGATTCCTTTGAATTTGATCTTTTATTGTCATTCAAAATTCACTCAATTCTAATACTTGGTCAACACTGAAATACTTGATCATTGTTTAAGCTTTCTCGCTCCACATAAACTAACATTCTTGGTCAATGTTAATTCTTAGTCAACACAAGATTTTCTTAGCATTAACTATGGCTCAGTTGACACTAGAACTAGTTGACACTCCTTAGTAATTTACTCTTTTGGTCAGCTTGGATTAGCTTCTTTGATATAAATAATTACTTTTCTTTATCAAAGTCTATCTAATTAAATATCTATTGTAACTTCCTTTTCATAACTTCAAACTTTCCTCTAGGTCCTATAGTTATGAGTAACCCTCAAATCCTCTTCATCAATCAACTAGATATGACATTTATATTAGGTAGCAATATACCTCATCCATAGATTTGGCATCAATGATAAAACAAAAATTGTTCCAATTGTAAGTTTCCAAAAATAGAGAATAAAGAAAATTTATTACAATGGTCTAAAAGAAAAATAGAGCATAAAGTGCTATAGAAAGTATCACAAAAACTTGTACAGAGATAAGCTAAGCATTCTATACAGATCAATAAGTTGGAAAATTTTTTGAAAACCATCAATTCTTTATATTAAAAATTGTGAGATATAGATTTCTTTACTAAAGATATTGTTTTCACAAGAGCTTTCACCCTACTTCAAAGTCTTACCTAAGGCAAACCTTGTGAAACATGGAAACAACCTCCAAGCTCTAGGACTTGAACTATGAGATTGCATCTCCATATAAGGCTGACTTCCTCTATTATTAGGATGAAATTAAACTATTATTGAAGAGAGAAGGGAGGAGAATGCATGAAAGAAACTACCTAATCTATTCTAAAGAGGTGATGTACCAAAATAGGGTGTTCAAACCAAACTTTGTCCATACATGCACAATACCATTATAATGATAGTCTACAAATATACGAATTCATACTTGCTTTAATCTATTAACCACATAGAGATCAAAGAACCACATGAGTGACATAAGGAAAAATTTCTTTACTTCTTATCATTCATCGGCCAAAAGAGATACAAAATTTAGATGACAGATATTCACTGTACATCGAAGAGAGGCAGGCAAGGCTTGCACAATACATCAATGGCTGAAAGAGATAAGATAGAATGTCATATAATTTAGAGGAAAAAGGTAATTTATAGTAGCATGACAAGGCAATACTAGAGAAATAGAGAAGGTCCTACCCTAAGAATGAGTACAAAATTTTCTTTTATACTACCAAAATAACTTAGATAACTTCCATTGTAAGATAAAATTCAACTACTACAATAAAATCTACAGTAAATAATTATTGCAAAATTGAAAGATCTATTCATAGCATGAATCCATACATGGGAAGCTCACTTCTTCACAAAACAATGCTTTGAGATATTAGGAATGATAGTCATTAATTTTTGATCAAATAGATGGATCAATAGGCAGTGGTGGAGTGTTTCTTTGCATTTACTAGACCTAGGGAATGATGAAAACTACTTGCAAGAGATCAAAAAAAAATTGGGTTCATTATCAAAGAGTTGCTTCTACCATCACTAATCTTGCCAAATTTAGCCATGTTATTTAGTCAACTGGAATCAATCATCAAATTTTCTATGTAGACCAAAAATTTCTCACCATTGTGTCACTTTGTCAGCAATTCAAATTTATGTCTTGCATTTGACCATTTGTGATCGCAACCTCACCACCACCTTCCTTGAATAATAGTTACTGCTTTCAAAACTATGACCATTAGTTCATCACTACCTCACAACCTAGTCTTAATATTTCTCATTAACCATCATGGAATTGCAAAAGATGAATTTTGACTGTATCCATGTCATTTCCACTTTAACCCAAAGTTCCTTCTAACCTTTTCAACTAATAAAAACAAGGGGAATCACTTGATCCTGACTCAATCCTTAACCATTTCTTGACCCATGACAATCATGTGCTAGCTATAGATATAGATGATCTAATGGTTTAATATATGTATTTGAAGCATTGAAGACTCACTCTTTCCATACTATTGCAACTTAAACCATAGTGTGTTAACATAACCATGTGATTAGACAAAAATAAGAAATTGTGCCCTCGCTATCTTGACCTTAGTTAGTGCTCAACAAACTATGACTATGAAAACCACACAATCATGACCTAAAACATTCTAAGGCATAATATGAAATAGAGTGAATGCTAAATTAAAATATTAGGCAACCATTAAGTATATTATCACTTGAATTTGATTTTTGATGGGAGGGCATTTTGGCTAACATTTTTGGTGACTCAGAGGGGATGTAAACCTGCTTAGCATATGACCAATGACCATCAAAAGATCAATTGAGCTATGGAGTCTATGAAACCATGAAACTCATCAAATTTATCATTTACACCACATTCTAAGCTATAACATGCCTTCTTCTTCTGTTAATTGCAAAAAACTTAGAACCAAGACTCTCTACTACAAAACAAAACATGTGCCTATGCACTTCTTGGAAAATAGGAAAGAATAGAAAAGAAAAACTACTCTAACTATGTACATGAACACTTATTTCATAAAAAATATTGCTTGAGATATATTCCATTGACTAGAATAAGTAAGACTTCACCATTAGGCTTGCTCAACTAGAAATCATTAGCTTTCTTGCAACTGACAATTACATAGGGACCACTCCATAAGGCATAAAAATTTGAGTACCTCCCTTCATTTTCTCTATGTGCATCCCACTTTAGCACAAGATAACCTTCCTTGAAATTTCTAACATTATCTTTCAATAAAAACTCTTCTTCATCTATTGCTAATGTATTTCTAAGGTTTGTATTGCTTGACCTCTTTTCTCCCCTAACTCCATCAAATCAACCATTCTTATAGACATGGCATCATTTTCAATTAATTCCAACTAATGAGCGAGATCAAGAGTAGGAAAATCTAGTGAGATAGGAAGCCTAGCTTCCCTACCATATACTATCATGAAAGAAGAATTTCCTATGGCTCTCTTGGGCATTATTCTATCAGTCCAAAAGATAATCTTCAATTTCTGGTGCCAACACCTTTGGTTATCTTCAATACTTATCTTCATGATTCTGATCAAATTTTTATTGGATGACTTAGCTAAATCATTTCCTTGAGGGTAGTAATTGGAAGATGTGCTCAAGTAAATTCCATTATTAATTGCCCATGCACAAATCTAAGCTACTACAAATGATTTAACATTATCTAATATTATGGTAGAAGGTGCACCAAATCTTGTGACAATTCCATTATGGAATTCCCCAAATGAAGCTTCTATAGAGTATTTTAAGGCTATTGCCTATGTCCACATTGTAAAATAAATTGTAGAAATTAGAATCCATTCGTGACTAGAGCTAGAAGGTGGGTTAATAGGACCAATAAAATATAATCTCCATAAAGTAAAAGGTTGATCAACCTAGATGGGGTGAACTGGAAGGGCTACAAGTCTCTTTTTACTTGAGAAGAAGGCACACTTTCCACATTTCTTTAAATTCCTACAGTAGTCATGGAATAAGGATGGCTAGTAGCAACCAACTCTCATGATCTTTATTGTAGTGGTTCTTACTAGAAAGTGGCCACCATCAGGACCATCATGAAGCTCTTTAACTATCCTCTCTATTTAATCTACATCAATACATGTTAGTAGGGCTCCATTGAAGTTGTTGGTTATGTTTTTTGCCTCATATTTTTATGAATTTGTATTTCTATGATTTTTCATATGTTTAAAGAGAAAATTAGGTTTTGGTTCCTTTTCAAATGATTAGCCCTTACAAAAACCCTAATTATACTATTTTCATACCCTAAGCGAGCCCTTTAGGTCATATGTTTCACTTTTGAAAAGTGAGTGAGAAAAGTCATTTTTGAAAATATATATATTTTGCAAACCTTTTAAAGATTTTTCATTTTGGCTTTGTAGTTCCCTAAAATATTTCCTACCATCATATCTTTCTAATATCTACAGTGGTTGCAATGTCACCACCAAAAAATTTAAGGTTTTTACACTATACAACATAGCGACTATCACAAAATACAAACACAGTGAGACCCAATTCCAAAAGACATGCGCCATGATTTTTATTACTATTTTCTATTTTTGGTAGTATGATGAGATGTCAAAAATCTCAAGCATAGTAAAGAAGATACTAGTTAGAACATGTTGTGTTTTATGACGTTGGATTTTTGTGGAGTCACGATGGTCACTATGTCACCAATGGGAATTGTAAGGATTTCACTAGATGTGACATGGCAATCTCCTATGAAGATGAAAACATGATGGGTCCATCAATGAAGATGGGAACTATAAAGTTATATGTCATATTTCTATTAGGATTTAATTTTAGTCAAACTCATTGACCCATGTTGACCTCTCGAGAAGTCCTAGTGCTTCACCCCTGTGAGCATCACCTAGATCCAATGAGTGCTAAGTGTTCCATTTATTCTAATGAGAGATGGATTCATTTTGAATCACTACTCATGAAACATGGGTCAATGAGTTTGATTCAAAATCACACAGTTAAATCTTGATAGCAATATCGCAATTTGACTTGTGGAAATTATCTCCTACTTATCAAGTTCTTTGTTATTAATAAGTTCTGTCATCATTATGGAGAGTCAGAGGTGCAATAAATAGACTATCATAATGAGAATGTGCTGATGTAGTGGGGCCAATTTTCTTTGAAGTATACGGTGGTCGCTATGTCACCATCAAGAGTTCTAAGGACTTCACTGAACATGATAGGGAAACTTCTCGTGAATTAGGGTTGAAAGTTATAACTAACTATGCTAGCATGTCAAGGTGGTCTAATGTCACATACCACATGGATCCATACTCAAAAAAGGATACATGTTAATTAGAGCCATCAGATCAAAGATGCATCAATGATAGGTGCCATGTCACTGTGGAGACTTGCTCGATCTTTAGTGCATGTGACATGGTGACCAAAGGGAAAATTGAAAGACCTACCACAATTGCATTAAAATGCATCATTAGAGTAAGTTAAATCAATGATGGTCACTATGTCACATGCAAAAGCTACTTGAAATTTATGCATAGAAACATAGCAAGAGTGTGACACATGTCTGCTAGTGCTAGTGGGTCTAGAATAAGTTAGTGGTTGTGGATGGAAAAGGTTACATGGAGAAATTTGATTGGATTGGTTGTCAACCTAGAAAATTGAAAATGAGTCCTCATAATTTTATTCCTAGATTGTCAAATTTTTTAGAATGGAAAATATGTTTTCAAAATTAGAAGGTGGTGCCACCCTATTTCTCCTTACTGCTCATTTATGAAAATTGAAATCTCCTCATGTGAAATAGAACCAAAGATATATTGCAAGATTTCTCCATTTCTGCTCTACACAAATGAATTTTAGAATTATAGAGAGCTTAGGGCTAGCTGAAGAATTGTTCCTCACACATTTGAAATTGCAAAAGATTTTCAGTATCAACCATTTTTTACAAAATTTTGAGAAGGATAACGAAGAGCCAAGTAAGTATTCAAATCTGTTAGACAGTGAAGAGTTTTGGTATTTTGTATAGCACTAGTAAATATGCCTCGAAGGAAAGTTTTCTTAGGAAAGGTAGATTATGCAAGTATAAATATACATGATGAACTTCTTGAATTATTGCTTGAGTCTACAACCAAGTCTTCACCAATCAAAAAACTAATTTCTATGAACTCTAGGCTCAATATTGTGGATGACTTGTATGATAGAGGGAATTGGGTTAGGGATGCTACTACTACTGAAATAGGGCTCCATCTTTTTAAGAAATGGTTCTCAGAAAGAAAATTATTTTCTCCCCATGGAAACATTTGGAATTTTGATTTGGGAAAACTAGTCATCCTTGGTGTTTTTGTGGATGTTGACCTACTCATGGCCATTGCCCAAAATTATGACCCAACAACCAAGATAGTGAGAAGAATGGATGGGGAATGCCTAGTAAGAATAAATCTTGAAGAAATTTGAGAAGTTTTTGGTCTAGAACCATTTTTAGATTATCATGTAACCATTAACCTACCAGGACTAGAGAAAGAATACTTATCTAAGAAGGATAAGATCAGACAGGGTGCATTGAGGGCACACATAGGTTCAATTGGAAATTTTCTAGTGGTCATAGTATCTACTAAAGAGCCCTTTAAAAATGAATTTTTCATGTCTAGGGCCATAGAAGTATACATGACTCTATGCAGGGCTTTTGTTTAGGATGAGCAAAATTTTGTGTCAATAAAATTTATGTATATGTTGACTCAGATCTCCTCTTTTGGTGTTGATATTATTTTTTATTTTACATCATATACAGTAGAAGAAATCTATATAGGGTTAGTTGGAATTGGAAAGAGTAAGGTGGAAAAGACTTTTGGCCATTATTTACTATTAATGCACATGTTCCTATTTAAAGGGGTTACATATTCTAAAAAGGAGATGGTTTTGAACCAAAAGTATGAAGAAGAAGATTTGCTAGTCTAGTTGTGAAGTGCAAACATGATCTAGGATGTAGAGGAGGCTAGCTTTGTCAAATTTGATGGTACTTTGCATCTAGGTTAAGATGCCCCATATTAAGGGATAGTTATAGAATCCCCAAGGCACTGTTAGATTTTATCAGACCAATGGATAATCCTTCTAATTTGAAAGTATCACATAATTGGGTAGATATCATACCATACCCTATTTCAATAGTTTTTATGGTTTATGGTTTCTAGGGGACTCCCCATGTACTATCCTACTAGGTTCCTTTGAAGGTAGGCATAGCTAAGATGTTATGGCAGCTAGGAGGATTGGAGGAAGCACAATTGGCTAGAAGAGGTAGAGGCTCAATTTTCCCCACTTGTACTATGGCCCATCATTTCATAATCACAAAGGGTGGTTGGTTATTCTTGTATAAATTACTAGACTAGTACAAGATGGCTATGTCTCATCCCCATTTTTGTGACACTAAATGATTTTTTGACATGTTTAGAAGAAGGGCTAAGGTGGGTGAAAAAGACCACCAATTCTATTTTCTTGAAGACATAATAAGGAATGAGTTTTCTCTGCAAGATTAGTAGATCAAAAAGGAAAAATGGAGGGTTTATATTAGGGTTTTAGATTTCATTCATTATTTTGATAATAATTATAAGCCTCTAGCTAATGCAAAAATAGAGACAAACATATTGAATAAAATCATGACTACTTTTTCTAAAATCATGGAAGTCATGAATGAGAAGAAACTATTCTTTATCATTTCTTTTCTAGAAAAAGCCAAAAGGTCATGAGAAGGTTATCCTTTACTCCTATAGTAGGGTTAGGGATGTTAATTGTTAAAAGAAGACTTGGCTACAATATAATTCAAAGTAAAAGGGCTAATGTTGGTAAAGGAAAAAAGATAATGGGATAAATTAGTGTTGTTCTTGAGGAAAGACCTAATGAGCCCTCACCCAAGAGGCAGAAAATAGTAAAGGAACAAACACCTCAAATGGAAGAGTATTCACCTACAATTACAAATATGATGAACAACTCACTAGGGAGTATGTGGAACAATTGGGATCCCAAGGCGGAGTATTCATTACTAAAAAAAAATGAGAAGAGGGAAATCCTCAAGAACCTCCAATGCCAAGCCTTGAATTAATGGTGGTAGAATATAGAGGAAGAGATTTGGACTCTATAATAGAATAGGCCAGCCATGAATTCATTTTTGATGATAATTTTGTCAAATCCAAAGCCTTCTACCAATTTTCTTGGAGAAAAAACATGGGAATGCTTGAAGAAAGATGCAATAAGCTAAAAACAAAGCATTTAGAAATGGAGGAGGAAAATGTTCAAAATCAATTAAAGGAAGAAATGATGCAAGAATTCAAGAGTTTGACCCATGAAGAAGGGAGACAAATGATAAAAGCATCTGGTGTTTTGCTACTACCCAATTGGGATATTATAGATGCTCTTATTTTTTAAATCTATTGTAGATAAAATGAGTATAGAGGATCAAAGGAAGAAAGAAATGAAAGGTGCCAAATTTAGTGAGGACCAAGTTGTATTGGTGATTTGGTCAATGAGGAAAGGATCTAGGAATAGCTCTTCCTAGCCTAATGATACTAGGTTGATAGGAAACCTAATTGTGAAAAGAGTTGAAGAAACTACTAGTGTAGAAGCTGCACATATGGGTGTTGGATTAGCCCTCTTTACCTTAGCCACAACTCTAAGAGATGAAAGGGAAAGGTTGGAGTTATAAGAAAAATATGAGAAGCTTTTTGATGCATACAATAAAGAAGTTCACAAAATAATTTAATTTGAAAATAAATTAATGGGACAATCCACTAGGCCAAGAATCTCCTAACCTTTCCCACTAGTGGAGCCTTTTAAATCCACTCCCCTCATTGAGATCCTAAACACACCACAAAGGCTATAGTATTATACTACAGAATTTTTTGAAGAAGAAAAGAGTAAATTGTGGGCATTACATGTGGAACTGAATGTACAATATGAGGATAAGCTAAGACAATCCCTTATGTACTTGGTTGATAAAATTGATTGGCCCTCATTGATGCAAAAGCATCTTGCATATCCTTGTAATCCTACACTTTTGTTCATTTTTCTAGTTATTGTAAGGCTCTAGTTATTATTGAGTGCTAGATTTTTTTGGATATTGAGTTCTTAGTTACTATTGAGTGATTCCTTTGGTTACTAAGTGATCCTTTGGTTACCAAGTGCTTCCTTTGGTTGTTAAGTGTTCCTTTGGTTGTCGAGTGAGTTTTGGTTGTTGAGTCCTCCATGGTTACTAAGCACTAAAGGATGCCAAGTTTGTGGTTATTGTTGAGTGATTCTTTGGATGCTAAACTTGTGTGGATGTTAAGTGCCAGTTTTGGAAAAGCTCTCATTTTCCAAGTAGATTATATTTGGTTCCAATTTGGGCTAACTTTGCTCACATTTAATTTAGCATAGGTAGTTAATATTTGTTGTGAGCTAACTTGTGGCTTTCATATGTTCTAGAATAATTTCTAAGTCATTTTGGCAAGTATAAATAGAGTATTTAGGCCTATAGTTAGGGAAAAGGAGAGGGAGTTAAGAGAAGAACACAAAAGTTTGGAGAGTTGATGGCATATGTGTTTGGAGCTATGAATTTGATGTTGGATCTTTGATCTTGAATATATTTTGTATCTGGGTTGTAACCCAAAAGTCCTTATAGCTAGGCATGTATGCTAATTATTTCATTAATCAATAAATGTTTTCTATTCTTCCTCATTTCGTTGTTGTTCTATGTGTTGTGTTTCCATTGTGTTAACTCTTGCAAGGTGGTTTGGATAGATGGGTGTGCCTTTGGCCCTAGTTATTTCATCCCTCATGTGTTAGATGGTATCATTGCTTAAAGTTCATCCTTGTGGAGATTGGATCATATAGAATCCTAATTCAGATTTGGTTTTAGGGTAGTAGATCTGCAAATTTGGCCTATAACTTGCAAAGGGTTACAATTTAGTAGGAACCTAATTTGTAAAGATGGTTCATGGTAGAGGAAATAATGATAATACTATATTGGAACAATTGAGACAAATTATAGCCAGATTAGATGTTGTGGAGATAGCCTAGAGAAGAGGAGCACATCTTGATGATGTAGGTGATGATAAAGTAGTAGCACCAAACCCTAATCTAGAACCTAAAGAAGAACAAGATCAATCAAGGTTGTTGAGAGTGTTTTCTAGGGAAAATTCAAATCCTACTATAGAATTTGTTCCTTATGATTGAAAATTGGATAGCAATGCTATGTTGGATTGGACCTCAGATATAGAGAAGTTCTTTGAGTATGAAAACACTCTTGATAATAGGAAGGTGAAGATTGTAGTTACTAGGCTAAAAGGTCATGCTTCACTGTGGTGGGAGCATTTACAAATTGATAGACAAAGGAGAGGAAAGGAGAAGATTAGAACTTGGCTGAAAATGGTGAACAAAGTGAAGAAAAAATTCCTTCCTATTGATTACAAGACAAAAGGACATGACTGTGAAAGAGTATATAGAGGAATTCTATAGATTGGACATTAGATTTGAACATGTGGATGATGATGTTCAGAAAATTACAAGATACATAGATGGATTGAGATCTAGAATTCAAGATGAACTAACTTTTGTGAAGTTGGAAAGTGTGGAAGAAGCATATCAATATGCCTCAAAAGTTAAGATCTTGACAAAGAAGCATGAAAAAAGATAAAAAGGTAGAGGTGGTAGATTCCAAAGAGGCAGAGGTAGATCTTATGGTGAAGGTGGAAGATCTAACAATTTTGTATAGGACAAAGGTAAATCTAAATGGAAGAGTGATGACAAAGACAAGATTGAGTGGAAAGGTGGTAATTCTTATCAAGGAGGTACTAGATCTTATCGAGGAAGAGGTAATTCTTATCCTAGATGTGGTTTTCATGGTGATTATTTTAGATGTGGTAAAGAAGGACATAGATCTTTTGAAAGTGACCATAATAATAAAAATGTTGTGACTCAAGAAGACATTGAGAGTTCACCAAGTGGAGCTAATGTAAGAGGCGATGAAATTGAACTCCATAGCTCACCAAGATTACCTAAATTCAAATAACTTGCCAAAGGGAAACTAAGAAGGAAGAGGTGGAGCTTGGAAAAACCCTAAATGAACATGAGAGAGAGATATTGCAAAAATAAGGAAAATGTATTTACAATAAAAATGTGATGTATTGAATTGAGAAAATACAATGAGAGAGCCCAAATATAAGGGCCTTATGGAAGCTTGTAGAACAAGCTATAAAGTGGTAGAAGATAAGGTTGACAACCAAGCATCCACAAAAAGGTGGAACATGCTAGAAGCGAACAAACTCCCATGTTTTCAACAACTCATCACTACAACTATTAAATACTAAATAAATGCATTAACCTAAGTAAGCTTAAGTAAATAGAATAAATAATTAATAATTAATTAATTAATTATTTACTCTAACACCCTCCCTTAAGTGAAACTTAGGGGAATGCGTTAAGCTCACAAAAACTAAGATGAAATAAAGAATGGGTCTCGACAATGAGGCCATGTTAGGTACCCATGTACAATGCAAAGAAATGCAACCTCTAAAAATGGGGAAAGAGAGAAAACCATGTGAGAAAAACCATCCCACAAAAAGAGGTAACCTAGTGAATAACTAAAGAAGCCTCCAACTAGGGGAATGTCCCCTAAAGCAAGAACAAAGAGTGATCATGAAGAACATCACTGAAGCATGAAGAAGTCATAAAATCTACTATCAAAAAGAAATTGGTGATTTGAAGAACCTCCATAGAAGGAGAATGCATGAACTAAGTGTGTCTATATGGTAGATGATCCATCTCACTGAAATGCATAGGTAGTCAACCACTAAATACATAGCTCACACTATTGAACCATCAAACCAAGGATGCATTAAAACAATAGCATAACCACCCTCGCTGTAATGTAGATAGGGTGAGATGATAGGCAACTGAGAAGGTGGGCCAAAATCCTCTATAGATAGAACTGAGAATAATGAGAGGGGAAGTGGTACAAACACCTATAAATACATGGTCACACCAAAATTGCATGAGAAAACAAAAGGAAGAAGGCCTAAAATAGAAAATGACTATCCCCAAATTATGCTTGATAAAAAAAAGTGCAAGTACAACTATCTCAAAACAACATTCATGAATCTGAAATGAAAAAGTGGCACTTTATCTTAGTGTGTATACATAAAAGTGCTTACAAATGATGGCTACAATAATTAGAAAAGGAAAAAACCTAAAACAAAAGATAGTACACTCTAAAACAAAAGAAACCATGCCAAGAAAATGATTCTCGGACCTAAAACACCCAAGATATCCACCATAGAGAAAAAATGCCAAAAACATGATAGAAAGAGCATGGGATAGAATCTAAAGAAAAAGACTACATTTCTAAAAAGGTGATAAAAATAGCTTTCCAAAAATATAACATTTTCAAAAAACTGACATGGGATGCAAAACATATGCACGCTAGAGTCAAAAGCAAAAATTTGAACTTGAACTAAGAAAATGGGCAACATAACTATATCAAAACTTGAAATTATCTATACCAGTATTTTCATCTTGGAACCAACTTTATGACACTTCTTTTGGATTGGAAAAATACCTTTGTATGCTAAAGATATGGCCAAAAAACTACAAGTAGGTCCAAAATGATCCTGGAGAGGTGTTGAAAGATGCTGATGCAATGCTACAATCATTGTAGGAGTTGATGAAATTCAACTCCATAGCTCACCAAGATCACCTACATGCAAATAAACTATCAAAGGGAAACCAAGAAGGAAGAGGTGGAGCTTGGAAAAACCCTAAATGGATATGAGAGAGAGATATTGCAAAAACAAGGAAAATGTATTTACAATAAAAATGTGATGTATTGAATTGAGAAAATCCAATGAGAGAGCCTAAATATAAAGTCCTTATGGAATCTTGTAGAGCAAGTTGGAAAGTGGTAGAAGATAAGGTTGACAACCAAGCATCCACAAAAAGGTGGAACATGCTAGTAGGGAACAAACTCCCATGTTGTCAACAACTCATTACTACAACTATTAAATACTAAATAGATGCATTAACCTAAGCAAGATTAAGTAAATAGAATAAATAATTAATAAGTAATTAATTAATTACTCAAACAACTAAGGCTAGAGAAAATATAATGGTGAGAAGAACCTTATGTAATAAGGGAAGTGATGAGGAACCTATCCTTAGAAGATGTCTTTTTAAGACCAGATGTAAGATGGATGGAAAATGTTGCAAGGTGATCATTAATAGTAGAAACTCTACAAATTTGACATTAGAGGATTTAGTTACAAAGTTTTAGTTATAGAGGTTGAAACATCCCAAACGTTATCATGTTTCATGGATCAAAGATGAGCATAAGATATTGGTAAGTGAGCAATGCCTTATGAAGTTCAAGATTAGACATTACTTTGATGAAGTTTTTTGTGATATTATTCCTATGGATTGTTGTCACATTCTATTGGGAAGACCTTGGAAATATAATGGATATGATGTACATGATGGAATATTGAATTAGTATACTCTTTGGGTAAATAGAAAGAAACAAATATTTTTGCCTTTGATTGAAAGTCTAGATGAGGTTAGTTGTACTACAATAAAAGTTTGCATGGTTAATGGAAAGCAATTTGAAAAGAAAGTAAACAAGAATCGAGTTTTTTTTGGTATAGTTCCTAGAGGACCAAGTGCTGGTGGTAATTACAAAGTGATAGAAGTTGGTAATGAGAGAGTGCCAATAGATAGTGGTAGCCAAGTACCAAAAGATATTGAAAAATTGTTGAATGAGTATAAAGATATTGTTGTTGATGATATTCTTGATGGTTTACCTCCAGTAAGAAGTATAAGTCATTGTATGGATCTGATTCTTGTAGCTAGTTTGCCAAACAAAGAAACATATAGATTGACACCTACAGGGAATGAAGAACTTAATAGATAAGCGTATGAGTTTTTGTAGAAAGGTTTGATCAGAGAAAGTTTGAGTCCATGTGTTGTACCTACCATATTAGCACCTAAAAAGAATGGAAAATAGAGAATGTGTACTAATTCTAGAGCTATTAAGAAAATCACAGTGAAATGTAGGTTTCCTGTCGAGGATGGATGACATAATGGATTGTTTGAGAGGAGAAAATTATTTTACCAAGATTGATTTGAAGAGTGGCTATCATCAAATCAAAATCAGAGAAGGTGATGAATGGAAGACTATTTTCAAGACAAAAGATGGTTTGTATGAATGGTTTGTTATGCCTTTTGGTTTGACTAATGCACATAGTAATTTCATGATGTTGATAAATGAAGTTCTAAAAGGATTCTTAGGTAAGTTTGTGATTTTTTATTTGGATGATATTGTGATATTTAGTAAGATTAAGGAAGAACATCTTGAGCATATTAGACAAGTATTGCAGAGGTTGAAAGAGGAAAAGTTGTTGATTAATTTGAAACAAGTATTCTTTTATGCAAGAGGAGATTGTGTATTTGGGATTTCTGATTTTAGTTGATGGTTTGAAGATGGATCCTGAGAAGGTTAAAGTAGTTTCAAATGGCCTACCACTAATAATGTGGGTGAGTTAAGATCATTTCATAGTTTGGCTAGTTTTTACAGAAAGTTTATAAAGAATTTTAGTGTTGTTTGTAATGCTATGACTAAGACAATTAGGGGTGATAAAAAGGAATTCAATTGGACACATGGAGATGATAAGAGTTTTGAGACTTTGAAAAAAAAGGTTATTGAATTACCTATATTGGCTTTGCCTCATTTCAACAAAGTATTTCGAGTTGAATGTGATGCAAGTGGTAATGCAATAGGAGTTGTATTAAGTCAAGAAGGTAAACCTATTGCTTTCTTTAGTGAGAATTTGGATGATGTTAAGAAGAAATATTTTGTGTATGATCAAAAATTTTATGCTATTGTCCAAGCATTGAAGAAGTGGAGACATTATTTGATTCCTAAGGAATTGGTGTTGTATATTGATCATAAAGCTTTATAATACTTGGGAGGTCATCATAAATTGAATCAAAGACATATAAAGTGGGTTGAGTACTTGTATAATTTTAAATTTTTCATTAAGTACAAGAGTGGAATTACTAATAGAGTTGTTGACGCATTAAGTAGAAGACATTCTCTATTAACTGAAATGAAGGTTGAATTTTTTAATTTTGATTAAATGAAAGAGTTTTATGATATTGACACTGATTTTTCTGAGGCATGGAGAGAGTGTAGAGCACTAAATTTGACCAATCACAAAAGTAAGTATGATGAGTATTTCATTCAAGAAGGTATTCTGTTCAAATTTATTCAGTTGTGTATTCATAGAAGTTTTATGAGGTTGAATATGGTTAAGGAAAAACATAGTGGTGGATTAGCTGGACATTTTGGAATTGATAAGACATTGAGTTTTCTAAAAGAGAAGTATTATTAGTCACAAATATATAAGGATGCTCAAAAATTTGTAAAGATTTGTGGAGTTTATCAAGTTGCAAAAGGAGTGAGTCAAAATATTGGTTTGTAGACACCTATTGTTGTTCTTGAGAAATCTTGGAGTGACATCAGTATGGATTTTGTTCTTGGATTACCTAAGACAATGAAGGGGTATGATTCCATATTTGTTGTAGTGGACATATTTTCTAAGATGGCTCATTTCATACTATGTAAGAAGACATTAGATGTTGAGCATGTTGCTAAAATTTTCTTTAAAGAGATTGTGAGATTGCATGGATTACTAAGAAGTATTATTTCTAATAGAGATAGTAAGTTTGTTGGTTATTTTTGGAAGATTTTGTGGAAGAAGATGGGTACTAAGTTGAAGTTTAGTTATACATTCCATTTTTAGATAGATGGATAGAAAGAGGTTGTGAATAGAAGCTTGGGTAATTTACTGAGATGTTTAGTTGGGAATAAGACAAGTAATTGGGAAATGGTTTTGGCACAATCTGAATTTGCATATAATAATTCTATGAATAGGACTACAAGGAAGAAACCTTTCAAGATCATTACTAGAATGTAGCCTAGAGGTATATTAGATTTGAGAGATGTTGTTGGTGAAGAAAAGAGAAGTACTACAAGAGAAGAATTTGTTGATTTTATGGAGTCTTTGCATAAAGAAGTGAAGTTGAGGATAGAACAAAGTAATCAGAAGTATATGGAGAATGAAAATAAGTCTAGAAGAGATCATGATTTTAAAGTTGGTGATGAGGTGATGGTTCCTTTAAAGAAAATTTTTTTTCCTATTGGAACATATAGTAAGCTAAAGATGAAGAAGTTTAGACCTTGTAGAATCTTGAAGAAGTTTGACAACGATAATGCTTATGAAGTTGAGTTACCTAATGGCATGGATATGTCTCCTATATTCAATATTGCTGATTTATATAAGTATCATGACTTAGGTGATGAAGCTATTGTATCAGATGATTATCCTAAGAAGCATATTGAAGAAGTTGAATAGATATTGGATTAGAGAGTTAGTAAGAGCACAAGAAGAAAAGATTACTATGAATATTTGATAAAGTGGAAGAACAAACCTAGTGAAGATGTCTTATGGATTTCTCAGTCTAAGTTGGATTTAGCTCAAGTTGTGAGATCTCAATGATCAGGAGAATCATTTCTTCCAACCTTGGTTGCCTAATGCAGGAGCATCTTAGGTTGACTTGTAATCTTGTAGTTTTGTTTATTCTTCTAGTTGTTGCCAAGCTCCAATTATTGTTGAGCACTAGTTTTCTTTGATTGCCGAGTTCTGAGTTACTACCAAGTGATTGCTTTGGTTATCAAGTGATCCTTTGGTTGTTGAGTGCTTCCTTTAGTTTTCAAGTGTTCCTTTGGTTTCCAAGTGGTCTTTTTCTTTCTGAGTTTGTGGTTACTGCCAAGTGATTCTTTGGATGCCAAACTTGTGTGGATGCTAAGTGCCCATTTTTGGAAAAGCTTTTGTTTGTTGAGTACACTGTGTTTAGTTCTAGTTTGGGTCAACTTTGCTTGCATTCAATTTGCAGGTAGTTAATATTTGTATTGAGCCAACTTGTGGCTTTTTGATGTTCTGAAATGGTCTATAAGCCAAATTTGGCAAGTTTAAATAAAGTATTTAAGCATAGAGTTAGGGCAGAGGAGAGGGAGTTAAGAGAAGAAAATGAATGTTTGGAGATTTGATGGCATATGTGTTTGGAGCTGTAAATTTTATGTTGGATCTTTGATCTTGAATATATTTTGTATTTGGTCATAACCTAGAAGGCCTTATAGTTGGGCATGTATGTTGATTATTTGATGAATCAATAAGTATTTTCTCTTTGTCCTCCTTTGGTTGTTGTTTTGTGTGTTGTGTTTCCACTGTGTTACCTTTTGCAAGGTGGTTTAGATAGCTAGGTGTGCCTCTGGCCCTATTTATTTCATCCCTCCCTACATTACTCATTTTATGAGAAATTAAAAAAGACAATAAATATATGAGATGAGATAAAGGTAAATGATGAAGCCTCAAAGTCAATTGTCAATAAGTGGAGTAAAAGAAGAAAAAAGGTCACCTTTTTATGTTTTTCTATCATCAGTTTATCACATGAACATATAGAAAAGACTTATGATATTTCCAATGATCTTTTAGAATTTGATGATAAAAGAGTTGAGCTACAAAGGACAATTGTCAGTTATCTAGACAAGTACAAGAGTGTTAAATTTTATTTGTTCCCACATGCTTTAGATAAAAAGAATAAATTGAAAAATAAGGAGGAATGGGCCCAAGAATTAAATGACCTATTTTGTCTAAGGATGAATAGAGTCATAAATGAAAAAGAAAATGCATGCTGGGCAACTACTACTAAACAAGTTGTTAAAGTTTACTTATTCTTTGATTCTTCAAGACATTATTTTGTTGAAATTGACCAAATTAATGAATATGTGATCAAGAAACAATATGATATTCTACAATTTAATTATCTAGATGACACATTTTTTGACAAGTGGATGGTAGATATCACTTATGGTAAGTAGTTAGAAGATGCTTAAACTGATGGTGATGAGGAAATGGAACAAGGTGAGGTATAGATAGTTGAAAAATCAGCAAGAGATCAAAAAGAAGAAGAGGAAAAAGGTGAGAAACTAATTGTAGTTGCTAGCATAGAAATCTAGACTAATGATTTGGTAGAAGAGAAAATAGATATAACCATTGTCTTATTAGTCCATGATGATATAAATGGAGATCCTTGAGTTGAAGTAAGTTTTCAAGAATCAAAGCTAGAAACATCACTATCAATTCCATTAACCACATCTTTCAATGAGCCACAACAACAATAAAACCAATCATCATCTTTTTCATCAACAAGAAAATGCAACAAAAGGATGCAATAGGAAATGGTCCCACCAAAAGAATGTTTATGAATCAAAGTTTTTCTATTGCACAATCTCTTGTCTGTTATGACAGTTTCAAGCTTGTTGCATCTCATACTATATAAGTGGTATTCCTAGGCTAGAGCAGGGGTTTGAGTTATTTTAAAATTTTAGTGTTACTAAGTATTTTTTAGTTGAGCTTCTTGATGAAATCTTTATGATGTATTTTATTTCCAAATATCTAAGAATACATTGATGTTATAGGATCTTAATGTCTTATCTTGACTCATTTTTGAGTTCTATCACAATTATCATATAATTTTCAAAGGAATTTAATACAAAGATGAATAGTCCCCATATATTTTCTTCCTAAATCTTGTCTCCATCTTCATTAGATGGTTATCTTGAAATTGTATGAGAAAAGCTTGTTCAATTAAGTCAAGTTGTATGTCATTTTACTATATCTTTTAGTTCAATGAATTAAGTAAACACTTTAGTGAAGTTGATAGGATTTCCATGGTAATAGGAAGGATGTGTATAAGAATGAGTTTCAATGAGAATTGTTGATAATATTGATTGTAATGTAGTCGATTAGGTCTAGAAATTGGATAGACTCTAGATCCCAATGGATGAGGCATTGATCTATTAGCTTAGTCTACAAATGGAAAAATCATGAATAAGCTATCAAATCTGGTCAACACATATTTACATTTAACCTTTGAGTCTTAGTTATTTTCTATTTCCTAGAATTACTTGTAAATCTAAGAAGAATTATTACTAATCTACTATAAGGGATGTGTACTATTATAGAATTTCATGGAATGAGTGAAATATGTGTGTATTATTATGTTATAAATCTTTATCCCTCATGTGCACCTGCCTTGGTTTCACAAAGCCTAAAGAGTAGATAATCATTCTAATTTTGTTGAAGTTGGGTCTAGATCTAAAGCACATATAAATTTTTATGGGAATTAGCTATTCCTTAGGTTCTTGTGATCTTTTTATCTTGGTATTAAGTATTTTGTTTCTTAAAAGTTTAAAAAGACCAAAAAAAGTCTCTCTTAAAAAGAACACCATCAATTATAGCATAAGGAATAGACTGTGGTTTGAACTATCTTCTCTTAGCTTTATCCAACCCTTGAGGATATCCATTACCAACTAAGAAATTCTTCACATCATCTATCCAACTACTTGGATTGTCATTTCTTGCCTCTTGTTGTTCCTCCAACACCAAGACAACTTCTTCATTAGGCTCATGAGATGAGATCAGCTATTTACACGATCCCTTTCCCCTTATTAGTTTGGTAATATAAATATCCACATCATACTCCATTGCCTTGGTGGTCCAACTAGCTCTTTTCTCACTAATGTCTTTGTTCAATAGTAAATCCTTAACACTCACATGAGGAACCAATGAATGGAATTTTTTATGAGACAATAGGTGTCTAAATTTCTTCAAGGCTCTTATGACCATAAGGGCCTACTTTTCCACACAGCTATAATTATTTTTGTACTCTTTCTGTCCTTCACTAAAGAAAGCAATAGGTTGCTCTTTATTTTTATCATTTAGTTGAGTCAAAATAGTAGAAATATTTGACTCACCTCCTAAGGTGAAAAGAATGAAATCCTTATCAAAATTTAGATTAATGAGAGTAGGAGCTAAAGCTATGGCTGCTTTGATATCTTGAAAAATTAATTTCCCTTCCTTAGCCCATGAGAAGGCCATATTATTTTTTAGCATAGTTGTAAGAGGTTTCACCATGGTAGCTAGGGTAGGAATAAATCTTCTCACAAAATTTATTCTAACAAGAAAACTTTTCAAACCTTTCTTGTGACTAGGAAGACAAAGGGCAAGTATTGCCTTTGTCCTCTCTAGATCAATAAATAGACCATTCTTAGATACAATATGTCCTAATAATTTGAATTGATTAGTAGCAAAGACACACTTTCTTAGATTCAATGAACTTTGTACTCTCTACATATTATAAACACTTGTTTAAGATGACCAAAATGCTCTACTACATCCTTTAAATATATTATGATGTGATCAAGGTAGACTAACAAAAAACTCTCAATCATATTTTTGAAGGCCATCTCCATTTCTTTTTGAAATGTAGTGTTGGTCTTAAATAGTTTTGACATTTGAGTGTCAACACACTTAATCACCTTTTGTATTGAAGCTGAGTACACTATGTATGTTTAGCCATAGTGTGTGCTAAGCTAGTATTTCAATAGGTTTCAAGTGACTTCAGGAGCCGAGCAGTATATAAGTGTTGAGTCACTTTAGGTGCTAAGTCATAGTTAATGTCAAGCTAGTTAGAATGCTTCATATGCCAAGTGAGCCAGAATCGTGTATGTGTCAAGCAAGACAGAGTGTAATAGGTGCCAGGCAATCCAAGATAGTATATGTCCTGAGCACTAGTAGTCTGGTTTGTGCTGAGTAACATAGAATCAACATATAAGTTTGTGCCCTCACAAACTCAAATGTAAACCATTTTTGGAGCTGACATAGAGAGAATTTAAAAGAGGAAAAGGATAAAAATGAATCTTTTACATTCCCTACGCTATCTTCATGCAACCAATTAGAAAAATGGAGAAGGCATGTAACCAATAAGAAAAATGAAAAGAATGAGTGGAAATTTGAGATTCAATATGGATCATAGATCTATACCTAACCCTAAGTCTTCACAATCTTTAAAAGGAGGTAAAAAAACATTACATGTGTGGATGAGAATAGTGTATGGGGAGAATATAGTGAAATTCAATGTGAAGAAGGAAAGGCTTAGAGAAATTGTTGGTTTAAAGAATAATTTTGATAGATGAGTGTCAATACACTTAACCATTTTTCACTATACATGCCGAGCAAAGAGTAGGTGCCGAGTGATATCAAGTGCAGAGTGATATCAAGTGCTAAGTAATATCAAGTGCCAAGTGATATCAAGTGCTGAGTGATATCAAGTGCCAAGTGCCAAGTAACATAAGGTGCCGAGTGATATAGTTTTGTTTAGGTATCGAGCTATCCAAGAAATAGCATGTATCGAGCATCAGTAATGCTTCAGGAGCCGAGTAACCTAGGATATCAACATAAGAGTTTATAATTGCACAAAATATGATGTAAACCATTTTTTTTGCTGACATAAGGTAAATCTCAAAAAATCTAGAGATAAGAACAAATCTTTTACATTTCCTATGCAATCTGCATGCAGCCAATTGAAAAATTGGAAAGGCATGCAACCAATCAGCAGAAAGGGAAGTATTGAGTGGGAAATTGAGATTCAATGTAGATCGTAGATCCATATCTAACCCTAAGTCTTTCAAGTCTTTTTAAGGAAGACAAAAGATTCACTATAATGATGATGAGAGAAGGAGAATAGTGTTAAAGGAAAAACATAATGGAATTTAGTGAAAGAAGACATAGAGAGTAAGAGCAGCAATTCAATATTTAGTTGATTAGAACAAAGCAAAGGAGATGAATAGAAATTAGATCTTAGAGGATCGAAATCAGAGAGAGAGCCAAAACAAGTGTTTGCATTCAGAAATCAAGGATTGCAAACTATCAGGTTTATAATACCTAATACTCTCTTACCATTGTATTAGAAAGGAAATCCTATGTAGATAGGTTGGCTTAACAGCTATTTGTAGATCCTTATCAAAAGGTGATTAAATCCTTTAACAGGGTGACACTTCATGTTAAGTGTTTGTAAATCCTTTAATCAGGTCACTATTGACATAGTCTAAAGCCTTTAACAGGGCAGGCCTTTAATAGGGTAGACCATCAGAAGTGGTTGAACAATATTACTGCAGTGAATTTTTGTGGGTATCATCCCCACCTCAGTTTTACCTTCTTATTTTTGGAGGGTTTTTGGGTTACCAAATTCCAGTGTTATGTGTTGTTGATGCATGTCTTAGTTTCATATTTTCATGATGTATTTACATGCATGCAATTTACTTTCAGATAAAAGTTTTATTGGATAAAGTGTAATACTTCTGATTCACCCCCCCCCCCCCCCTCTCATCAGTATTCTTTCCACATTTGAATATTCCAACAATTGGTATCAGAGAGGATTAGGTTCTCACAAGAAAAAGACTAACGACTTGGAGGAAAAGATCTAAAGATGGAAGTTTTCAAACTTGGAAAGATCATTGAAAATCAGGTGATAGATGTGCAACTTGCTCTGCATAGCTTGGAGGAATTTAGAAATAAGTTGAGAAACTCATTGAAAAGAAGGAAGGATTTAGCCATAGTCAAAAATGAGATAAACTACAAGGAGATTGATACCACAAATATATTTTCCAATGGAGATACTAAAGAGTTTGATGCAACAATTGTAGAACTAATGGAGAAAAACAAAGTTCAAATAGATGAGATAAGATCTCTCAAGATGGAACATGAATCACAGGCCATAATGTTATGTGAAATCACTGAACAAAAGAAAAGAGTAGTTGAAGATAAAGTCATGATGGAAAATGACAAAAGGAATATTACAAATAGACTTGAAGAAAAATGTACTGAATTAACAAGGATCTCAAACATGCAGATGGATACACTTGCCCAAATGATGAACCTTCATCATGAACTTAATGTGAAAGACATTGAGATCTCTACATTAAAGATGAAAAATGACTTAAGAAGAGAAAAGGAAATTTCAAAAAGCTTCAACAAACCCAATGAAGCCATCAAGTATTTTGAGCAATTACTAAAATCCCCAAGATCAACCCATGATACATTAGGACTTGGATATAGTAGCACTGAAGTTGGAGAATCATCAAAGAGTGCTAAACAAAGAAGCGAAAAAGGTAAAAATGTCAAACTTACATGTCATTTCCATGGAAAGAAAGGACATACATCTAATGTATGTAGAAGCAAGAATGCCCATCAGCATGATAATCCTAAGAATGTAAACTATTGTCATAAGTGCAAGAAGCAAGGTCATCAAGCATATGAATGTGGAACCAAGACTATTAAGACATCAAGATTTGAGGGTCACTTTCATAATTGCAAGAAATATGGACATAGAGCTTTTGAATGTAGATCAAAGCCTATGTGGACATCAAATCAACCAGCAAAGACATCAAACCATGAACTTTGGGATTACAACACTAGGTACAGTTGTCACTATTGTCAAGAATATGGACATATACCCCAAAATTGCATAAGAACACATTTTAGGGGAAACTATAAAAGATGGTTTAGTCAAACCACATGTTTCAATTACTTAAAAATTGGTCATATCAGTAGGAATTGCCCAACAAGGTCAAAGGCACCAAGTTCTAAGTTCAACAATGGAAAGGCAAAGATAGATGTTGAACACATCAGAAGTGAGATGAATAAGACATGGAAGAAGAAAGATGAGTGTAGCACATCAAGTGTAGAGATCACTTCACCTAATAGATCAAGTGATTACACTTCATCAAATTAAGCAAGAATGGGTGTGTGGGATTGATAAACTAAGTTACATCATACGTCAGTACCAAAACATAGAAGAACTGCAAAGAAGAAATCAGCATAAGAAAAGATGCTAAGTCAAAATTAAGAGTGTTGCAAAATTTGCCAAAATTGTCTTTAGGTGCCGAGTTGCTAATAGTGATCGAGTTGATAGATGATGTCGAGCTATGAAATATCAATGGGAGTTGAGCAAAGTGAAACACAATGAGTGCCGAGTCATGTCAAAATCCTTCAGGTGCTGAGTAGATAGTTGTCAGTGCACTAAGCATTAATTACTCTATTTTGAAGAGTACATAGTTCAATTTTTGATCATTTATTACCATTCAAACACAAAGCAAAGACGAGAAGAGTGCAGAAGATCAAGGCCAACTTAGAAGCCATTTGTGAAGATTTCCACAACGATTCAACATGAGTCTCATCGATTTGAGGTATTTTACTTAAGTGTCAAGTTACGTAGTGTTTATAAACTTGTTTAAACTGTAAACCCTAGTTTGGCAAACAATGACATCTAGGTATGGAACCACTAAGAGCAAAGAGAGTCATGAGATACAGTTGGTTAATAATGAAGTTAAGCAACCAAAATTCAAGCCCATTCCAGAAGTTGCATTTAAGAATGATCCCATAGGTGCATTATCAGTTATTCCTAATAAAGTTGCTATGGTCCAAGATGTTCATAGATGCTATAACTACAAAATTGGAGCCATAAGAGATTTAGAAATTCAAAATGCATATGACAAGCTGTGTGAGAACAAGATACTAAAAGATGAGTTCTCAATAGTCAAGAGAAAAGGATTGACCAAAACCCTAGAATTTTTTATTGTTTTTAAAGTTGAATGGGTACGCATAGTTTTGAGAAAAATACATGATGGAGCCTTTTGGTTAGAAATAGGGCCGGTGAAATTCACCAAGAGAACTGTTCATAGGGTTACTGGTATTCCAACCCTAAACTGGCCAAAGACCCTGCGTAGTGACAAAAGGGAAGTAATAAAGAGAAACACGGGTGCTAAATGGAATAATAGGGGAATGACTATTGATACAATCACATAACCCCTACTGGATTTTTTTGTGAGAATCATCTCACACAAATTCTATTAGTCAAGCAGGTTAAATAGTGTGCCTTGTATAGCAGTTGATGTTGCATACAAATTGATTAAAAAGGATCATACCTATGATCTAGAGAGCTCATGTTGCAACAGATTAATGAGAATCTGGGAGCTATAAGGAAGAGCAAGGGAGTTCAGTACAAATTTGGATCAGTTTTGGTGTGCATGTTTTTCTATCTAATGAAAGAATTCCCTTCTATGGGTAAGGTGAGATGGAGTCCAGACAAAACAATTGTTGAACAAATCAATGGGTATATTGAATAGATGGGTGATAATTTTGATGCCCAAATGGATAGTTACTTTGAGGACTTCAAATAGCCCATGAAACAAAGAATGAAGATTCCAGTCTCATTGACTGAAAAATATGCAAAAGACATTTGTTTTCTTGTAGATATTGATTATACCTATATACAAGCAGTCATACCTAGAGTAAGATGGCTTAGGCCACTAGGCTATGAACTCAACATTAATGAAGCATCTGCAACAATAACAAACCTCCTTGTAAAAGAAGTTGATAAGAATGCAAAAGCCTTTGGAACCTATGATGTTGTAAAATCAAGGGTGATAACAGATTTGAAAACTACCTTAGCAGTAAAGAAGAAAGAAAAATTGGTAAGGAAAATCAAACAAAAATTTGGTGTTGAAGAAGAAGGAACAACAGAAGAGAAAGAAGAAGACATTGAAGATGAGGGAGGTGAACCACAAGGTTTGACTCAAGGTTTAGGAGAAGATAAAGAGGAAAGTGTTGAGGAAGAAAAAATCCAAGGAAGCACAAGTTAAAACCAAGGTCACAAAAAGAAAGGCCACAACTCCTCCTGCTCCTCAACCCAAGGGAAAGAAAGTAGTTGCTCCAACACCAAAGAGACCTACTATAAGGGTTGTAGCAAAAAAAGCCCAAGAGGAGGCAAGAGAGAAGAAGAAAACTTCAAAGAAGACTACTGCCAAGCCAAAGAAGAAAAGAAAATTTGTTGCCCGGCCTCAAACAGATGAGGAGAAGACTGAGTCAGAGGACAATGACCAATTTCAAGTGGTAAGGCACAAACCTCAAACTACTATTGATAAATTATGTTCAAAGATCAGGAATGATGATTTGAAAGGTTTAAAGACCCTAAATTTTTCTAAGCCAACCAAAGAAGAACAAAATAAATTAGAGAAATCAATGTATGCTATGATGGCTGAGTATAAGCACACACCTCTAGAATTAGATGAATCTATGCCTAAAGAATTGTACAAAATTGTAGAGGATAAATGGCATTTTTGTTTACAAATGGAAAGGGAGATAAGGGAATCAACATTAGCTATATTGTTGGTTGATTTGACTAAAGATCAAGTAACAAATGAAGTCAAGAGGCATAAAAATAGATTCACTCCCAAACATAGAGCTTTCAACATTTTACAGAACAAAGTTGAGGAGGTAGTTACAAAATCCATGAGATTGTGGAAGATAGTTTACAAGAAAATAGAAGATGTGTATATGAAGAATATAAGGTAGAGGAAAGTGTCAAGATAAAGGAGATGAAGGCATCAAGAATCAAAGAAAAAGAAAAGGAACAAGTGGAGAAGGTTGGAGAAGAAAAGGAAGATGAAAAGGCACATACAGAGGAGAAAGAGGAAGAGAAAGATATAGTTGTGCAACAAGATCAAATTGTGTAAGACACACAGGTATATCCTCCTAGTCCTCCTCATGCCACCATCACACCTGCATAGATTATCAAAATCAAGGATTTTATAGACACTTCAAGTCCAAACATCAATCCATTAACTATAGAGGATTTATAAATTCTTGACTAATCAACACTAGTAGCCAAATTATGTTCAAATCCTATATTGGTTAGTGTTGATGAATTGTAGAATCCAGTAGTCAAAACAAAGGCAGTCAAGGTGAAAACACAAGAACCACCTTTGATCATACAACCTACTAGTATTCTATTCCTTCCTCTACCACCTCCAGCAAGTGTAGTCATTGACACACTTCAGATGCCGAGTACAGTAGTAGGGGAAATTAAAGAAACATCTAAATAGCCAGCAAGTTCAACCCCACCTAGTGATCATCAAAAGGATATACAAGCTGAAGAAAAAGATGAGACAAGCAAGAAGGAGGAGTCTTCAATACAAACATTGGTTGCATTACCCAAATTTGGTACTCCAACATAGACTCTTTAGTAGCCGAGCACCGATAGGTTACAAGTACAAATCAGGACATCAGGCTTGAGCTCATCAAAGGTAGTTAGGAAACTTCACTATGGAATTCTTGAGCTTGATGAAGAAATAAAGATTTCATATTATGAATCTAGCACTCTCACTGAAGAGAAGATCAATGAAATTCAGAGTGCATTGGACAAAAGAAGGATACAAGAAGCACGAAGAAGAGAACACAAGCACAAGCTTACCTTGAATGAAATCAAAGACATATTCACATAAGCTTTTTGCTTATAGTCTCTAGATGAGTCAAGGCCAATTGTAGAGCAACTATCTGATATAGTTGACCAGGTGACTAGTGAAGACTAGGAAACAAACGCCAAACTACTAGAATGGTCAAAAAGAAAATTCCAAGGCAAGGTAAATGAGAAAATATCCAATAATATAGCACTATAACAAGTAGAGCTAGCTAAGAAAATTGAAACAATCAAAACTGTACTTGGAAACATATTTTTCCTATACAACAAGTTGTGTGACTTTTCCACATTCACATAGGACACTAGCTAGAAGATATTGAGCTTGGAGAAAAATATGAAGATTTCTAGCATGCAACTCCCTACAAATCCATCTCAGAGTGAGAAGAATTTTTCCCAATCGCTTCACACATAAAGAGAGTTAGTTTTCTTAGCAGCAGAGGAGGCAACCACAAAAGCTAAATTGATGCAAATTCAATCCTCTATCACTCATCATTTGGAAATACTTCACAAGGAGCAGATGAATGCAGAGACAGTCCTCGAGAAAGACTCCAATCTTTTTACAACTGATGGACTTGTACACCTAGTAGTAGAGATTGCCATCCAGCATAAGTCATTGGATGTTGCACTAGCAAATTGTGATGTACCTCTGAAGGTACTCCTTGAAGTAAATAGTACATTTTTGGCCAAGTATGGCATTCCCTTATAAGATCCTTGACATAAGTGTCAAAAAGGGGGAGAATAAGTATGGAGTGAGTGTTAAGTAGAGATTAAGTATGGGGGAGTTAAGTACAGAATGAAATGGTAAGTATGATGAAAGGGGGAGATAGATAATTTTTTACAAATTTTGATATAACATATTAGTCAGAATGCAGAAACAGGATAGAAGTCACTAAATGTACAAGGCATAATCAACTCATAGGGAGTCATAAGGTATATTGTTATTTGTTTCTAAAATTTTTGAAGAAAATAAGAGGAAAAATGAAATAATGCCAAGATCACAGGATCTTAGTTAAGTGTTTTTGCCACTCATGTCAAAGGGGGAGATTGTTGGTTTAAAGAATAATTTTGATAGCTGAGTGTCAATACACTTAACCATTTTTCACTATACATGCCGAGAAAAGAGTAGGTGCCGAGTGATATCAAGTGCCAAGTTATTCAAGTGCCGAGTAACATAAGGTGCCGAGTGATACAGTTTTGTTTAAGTGCTGATCTATCCAAGAAACAACATGTGTCGAGTATCAGTAATGCTTTAGGAGCCGAGTAACTTAGGATATTAGCATAAGAGTTTGTAATTGCACAAACTATGATGTAAACCATTTTTGTTGCCGACATAAGGTAAATCTCGAAAGATCTAGAGATAAGAATGAATCTTTTACATTTCTTATGCAATCTGCATGCAACCAATTGGAAAATTGGAAAGGCATGCAACCAATCAGTAGAAAGGGAAGTATTGAGTGGGAAATTGAGATTCAATGTGGATCGTAGATCCATATCTAACCCTAAGTCTTTGAAGTCTTTTCAAGGAAGACAAAAGATTCACTGTAATGATGATGAGAGAAGGAGAATAGTGTTAAAGGAAAAACATAATGGAATTTAGTGAAAGAAGACATAGAGAGTAAGAGCAGCAATTCAATATTCAGTTGATCAGAACAAAGCAAAAGAGATGAATAGAAATTAGATCTCAGAGGATCCAAATCAGAGAGAGAGCTAGAACAAGTGTCTGCATTCAGAAATCAAGGATTGTAAACTATCAGGTTTATAATACCTAATACTCTCTTACCATTGCATTAGAAAGAAAATCCTATGTAGATAGGTTGGCTTAATAGCTATTTGTTGATCCTTATCAAAAGGTGATTAAATCCTTTAATAGGGTGACACTTCATGTTAAGTGTTTGTAAATCCTTTAATCAGGTCACTATTGACATAGTCTAAAGCCTTTAACAGGGCAGGCCTTTAATAGGGCAGACCATCAGAAGTGGTTGAACAATATTACTGCAGTGAATTTTTGTAGGTATCATCCCCACCCCAGTTTTACCTTCTTATTTCTGGAGGGTTTTTGGGTTACCAAATTCCAGTGTTATGTGTTGTTGATGCATGTCTTAGTTTCATATTTTCATGATGTATTTACATGCATGCAATTTACTTTAAGATAAAAAATTTATTGGATAAAGTGTAATACTTCTGATTCACCCCCCCCCCCCCCCCCCCCCCTCTCATCAGTATTCTTTCCACATTTGAATATTCCAACAGAAATAGAGTAGGAATTTCATATCTAGTTGATCAGAACAACACAAAGGAACAAGGGACATGATTGGATATCAGATATGAAAGGTTCAAGATCAAAAGGAATAGAACAAGTGCCTAAAATCAGCAATTGAGGATTGTATGAAATCAGGTCAAAGATTCCTAATACTTTCTTGCTATTGTATTAGATACTGAAAATCCTATTTTGATAGGTTAGCTTAACATCTAGGTAGGAGAACCTTTCGAGAAGGTGATTGAAAATACTATGTATTAGGTGGGTTTAATAGCCTATTGTAAATCCTTTAACAGGGTGACACTTCATGTAAAGTGTTTGTAAATCCTCTAACCAGGTCACTATTGACACAGTGTAAAGCCTTTAATAGGGCAAGTCTTTCACAGAGTAGACCATCATAATTGGTTGAACATTTATTGCTACAGTGATTTGTGTGGGTATCATCCCCACCCAAGTTTTACCTTCTTATTCTTGGAGGGTTTCTAGGTTATCAAATCTGATGTTATGTGTTATTGCATGTGACTTACTTCATATTCATTTATATGTTTACTTGTATTTAATTCTCTTTTCAGTTATATGTTTAAGGGATTTAAAAAGGTTAAAAGTGTGATACTTCTGATTCACCCCCCCTCTCAGAAGTACTCTTCCAAATTTGGACATTGCAACAATTGGTATTAGAGCTTAGGTTCTCACAAGGAGAAGCCTAACATCTTAGAGAAAGGGTCTAAAGATGGAAGCTTTCAAACTTGAGAAGATCATAGACAATCAGGTGATTGATGTACACTTAGCTCTACACAAAGTGGAAGAAGCCAGAGAAGAATTGAGAAAATATTTTGAAAGAAGGAAGGAGATAGCCATAGCTAAAAATGACATACACTACAAATAGATTGATACTACACAATTATTTTCCAATGGAGATTCAAAGGAATTTGATGCAGCAATAGCAAAACTAATGGAGAAAAATAGAGCACAAGCTGAAGAAATTAGATTACTCAAGCTTGAACAATAATCACAAGCTATAATGCTTTGTGAAGTGACTGAACAAAAGAAGAAATCCATTGAAGATAAGGCCATGATAGAAGATGACAAGATAAATCTTACCAATAGACTGGAAGAGAAGACAACTAAGTTTGAAAAGATTTCAAACATGCAGCTAGACACCTTAAGTTAGATGATGAATGTTCATCATGAGCTAAACATGAAGGACATTAAGATCTCCATCTTGAATATGTAGAATGAACAATCGTAAAATGAATTGAAAAGAGAGAAAGATATAGCAGAAACCTACAAAAAACCCAATGAGGCTATCAAGTACTTTGAGCATTTGCTAAAATCACCAAGCGCTAGTAATGATACTTTAGGACTTGGTTACACTAGCATTGAACAAGGAGAACCATTCAAGACTGCAAAAAAAAGGACTTAAAAAGGTAAGAACACTTAACCTACTTGTAATTTCTATAGAAAAAAATAACATACCTCTAATGTGTGCAGGAGTAAGAATAGTCATCAACATGATAAACCTACCAATGCAAGTTTCTGTCACAAGTGCAAAAAATAAGGAAATCAAGCACATGAATGTAGAACAAAGATTATTAGGACACCAAGATTTGAAGGTCACTACTACAACTACAAAAAGTATGGACATAGAGCATTTGAGTGTAGATCAAAGTCTATATGGACACCTAATTAGCCTACAAGAGGAAACAATCATGCTCATCACTACAACTAGGATTACAACACTAGGTATAGCTATCACTATTGTTAGGAGTATGGACACATTCCTGAAAATTGCATAAGGACACATTTTAAGGGGAACTACAACGGATGGTTAAGTCAAACTACATGTTTTAGTTGCTTCAAAACTAGTCATATCAATAGGAATTGCCTAACAAAGTCAAAAGTACCCAAGGTAGAAGTCAACAAAGGAAAAGAGAAGGTTGATGTTGAACAAATAAGAGGACAAATTAACAAGACTTGGAAGAAGAAAGGTGAGTACAACACATCAAATGGAGAGATCACTTCACCCAAGAGGTCAAGTGATAACACTTTATCTAAATAAGTAAAAGAAAGATGTATGGGACTGATATACAAAGTTAAATCATACATCAATTCAAAAGAACAAAGGAGTACTACAAGGAAGAAATTAGCATAAGAAAAGATGCCAAAGAAATTTTTGAAGAAGCTGCCAAGTTACCCTTAGATGCCAAGTGAAGCTCTAATGGATGCTAAGTTTCCAATAGCTGTCAAGCTGATAGTTGAAGTTGAGTGAAGTAGAATTCTGGTGGAGGCTGAGTAAATGAAATACAATGGGAGCCACGTTATATTGAATCCTTCAAGTGTTGAGTTTATAGCTGTATGCATGAAGCATTTAATGGTAGGTCTTTGATAGGTATAAGGTCAAATTTCATTCATTTTCATGTCATTCGAATGTAGAGCAAAGATGAGAAGAGAAAAGAGGCAATCAAGTACCTACCTAGTAGTCATTTGCATCGATTCGAATAGTATTTCAGAAAAAGTTCATTGATTCAAAGGTATTTATCAAGTGTCTAGCTATGTAGAGTTATAATTTTTAATATGTTTAAAACCCTTGTTTGGTAAAATGGCCTTTAGTTCAAGAAATCCCAAGGCTAAAGAAGATCATGAGATTCAACTAGTTAGCAATGAAGTCAAACAACCTAAATTCAGGCCAATTCCCAAAGTTGCTTATAAAAATGACTTGGCTAGTGCATTGTATATTATCCCACCTAAGGTTGTCATAGTTCAAGATGTAAGAAAGTGCTACAATTCAAAAATTGGTGCAATAGGTGATCTAGAAATCTTCAATGCCTATGATAAGTTGTGTGACAATAGGATATTGAAGGATGAGTTCTAGATTGTTGAGAAGAAGGGTCTGACTAAAACCCTAGTTTTCCCTACAATGTTTAAGATAGAATAGATTTGAATTGTCTTGAGTTGAACTCATGATAGATATTTATGGCTAGATATAGGAGCTTTCAAGATTACCAAGAGAATAGTTCATAGGGTTACTAGTCTCCCAACCCTAGATTGGCCAAAGACTTTGAGAAGTGAGAATAAGGAGGTTATTGAGAAGAATACTAGAGTAAAATGGAATAATAGGGGAATGACTATTGACACTATGCCTGAATCCTACTTGACTTTTCTATGAGGATAATTTCACATAAATTTTATTAATCTAGTAGACTGAACAACATACCCTACATAACTATTGATGTGGCTTATAAGTTGGTGAAGAAAGATCATACCTATGATCTAGCAAAACTCATGTTGCAGAAAATTAATCAGAAACTAGGAGCTATAAGGAGATCAAAAGGTGCTCAATGCAAATTTGGCTAAATTCTTATGTGCATATTCTTTTATGTGATGGAAGAATTCCTTTCAATTGGGAAGGTGAATTGGAATTCCAATAAGTCTACAGTCACCCAAATTAATGAATTCATTGATTAGATGGGAGACAACTTTGAAGCATAGATGACAAGCTATTTTGAAGACTTTAAGAAGTCTATGATGAAAATAATGAGAATACCAGTTTCATTGGTAGAGAAACATGTCAATGACATGTTTCTTGGTTGACATTGATTATACCTATATTCAAGCAACAATACCAAGAGTAAGATGGCTAAGGCCATTAGGATATGAGCTTGATGTAGATGAAGCCTCTATAGAAATCACAACATTGCTAGCAAAAGAGATAAACAAGAATGCTCCTCACTTTGGGACATATGACATTGTCAAGTCCAAAGTTGAGACTAAATTGAAAATTGCTTCTATCATTAAGAAGAAAGATTAAATGGTGAAGAAAATAAGGAAGACATTTGGAGAAAATATTGAAGGAGAAGTAGGAGAAGAAGAAGTAGAAGAAGTAGAAGGAGACAGTGAGGAAGAAGGTGAGAAAGGAATAGGGCTAGATGAGCTAACACAAGGCCTAGGAGAAGACAACGAAGAAGGTGTTGAGGAACAAGAAGCTAAGGAAGCACCTACACCTAGCAAGAAAAAGAAGAGAAAGGAAAAAATGTAGCTTGCAGCTTAGCCCAAGACCAAAAGCGTCACAAAGCTAGCTCCAACCAAATCAGCTCTAGCTAAGCCAACAACAACAAGAGCCACTACAAGGGCAACCACTCAAAAGGCCAAAGAGGCATTAAAGGAAAAGAAGAAAGCCACTACACAGCCTATTGAAGATCCCAAGAAAAGAAGAAGGTATGTGGCTCAGCTAGATATAGATGATGAGGAAAGGACAAAATCAGAGGACATAAGCCAATTTAAAGTGGTAAGTCATCCTCCAAAATCTACAATTGAAAAACTATGTAATAAGATTAAAACTGTAGATTTAAATGATTTAAAGTCTCTTAATTTCAATAAGCTTAGTAGGGAAAAGAATAATAAAATATAGGAATTAGTGTGTGCCATGATGGAAAAATTCAAGAACACACCTCTAGAGCTTGATAATACTATGCCAAAGGAACTATATGAGATAGTTGAGAATAAGTGGCATTCTTGTCTAAAGTTGGAGAGGGAGATCAGAGAATCTACCCTTGCTTAAGTGAAGCCTGATATGACAAAGGCTCAAATAACCAAGGGAAACAAGAAACATAGTGAGAAATTTGCACCCAAATATAGAGCCTTTTGCATCCTTCAGAAAAAAATTGAGGATGTTGTAAATAAATCCACACAGATATGGAAAACAATATATAAAATTACTAATGATAACGTTAAGGAAACCAATAAAGTAGAAACTAGTGCCAAAGAAAAGGTAGAGGAAAAGAAAGAGGAGGAAAAGAAAGGTGATGAAAAGAAAGGACAAGAAGATAATAAGGATAAAGAAGAGGAGGAATCAACAAAAGGAAAAGAAACTATGGAAATAGCTAATTAGTAGCAAGAAGAAGAATAGAGTGTGCAAGACACACAATTACCACCTCCCAGTTTACCTCATGTAACCACTACACCTACAAAAATAGTAATCATAATGGATGTTACTGACAAGACAACTCAAAACATCAATCCACTTACTATAGAGGATCTCTCAAAGATCCTACACCAATCTACTCTATAGGCACAATTGTGTACAAGCCCTATATTGGTGAGTGTAGATGAACTACAAAGAGTAGTATTAGCACCACAAAAGGAAAAGGTGAAACCTAAGGATCCACCTTTCAAATACATAGCTACTAGGACTAAAGTTCTAATGCTTCCACCACCACCTCCACAAATTGCAACAAGTAACACAAATTAGATGCCAAGTATAGAGGAGAGGAAATCAAATGAAAAAGAAGATGTAGTAAAAGAAAAGGAGCAGTCTAAAATTCAAACATTGGTAGAACTACCAAAGACTGGCACTCCTACTAAGACCATTTAGAATCTAATCACTAAAGCCATCCCCTTACACTTTTTAACTCTAGGCTCGAGTTCAACAAGAGCGGCCAAGGTACTTCACTATGGAGACCCTGAATTAGATGAAGATATTGTGATTCCTTCCTATGATTCCAAGACTATCACAATGGCACAAATGACTGAAATGAAAAATGCATTGGATAGAAGGATGAGGTAGGAAATACTGAGAAAGGAGTTCAAACACAAGAAAGCACTTCATGATATAAAGGACATCTTTCTTGATGCTTTCAGCTTGCACTCACTAGATGAAGCCAAGCCAATAATTGAGAAACTATTAGACATAGTTGATCAGGTTAGAAATGAAGACTAGAACACCAATGTTAAACTCGTTGAATGGTCAAAGAGAAAATTTCATGGAAAGGTGAATGAAAAGATATCAAGTGGCATTGCACTTGAATAAGTAGAGTTGGCCAAGACAATAGATAAGGCCAAAATTATTCTTGATAACATATTTTCATTGCATAGGAAGTTGTGTGACTTTCGAAATTTCACACAAGAAACTAATCAAATAATAATGAGCTTGGAAAGAAACTTGAAAATCTCTAGCATGCAATTACCTAGAGATCTAGCTCAGAGTGAGAAGCATTTTTCACAATAGCTTCACACACAAAGGGAGTTAGTTGTACTAATAGTAGAGGAAGCCAATATTAAAGCCAAACTGATGTAGATTTAGTCCTCCATAAGGAACAAGTTTATGTTGAAATAGTTTTGAAGAAATATCCAAATATTTCTACCCTTGATGGACTTGTACACCTTGCTATAGAGGCTGCCATCCAACACAAGTCACTTGACATAGCTTTGGAGAATTGGGATGCAGCTTTGAAAACAATAATGGAGGTAAATAGTATTTTTTTGGCTAAGTATGGTATTACTCCTTAGAATTCTTTTACATAAGTGTCAAAAAGGGGGAGATAATAAGGTAGGGGGAGAAATAATAATAAGAAAAGGGGGAGATATATGCTTTAAGGAAGATGATAGAAAGGGAGATATAAGGAAGATATAGTAAGGGGAGAATACCTATAAATTTTGATAGCCAAGAGGGGGAGATACAAAATTTTAAAATTTTGGCAATCATATGGAAAATAGCTCTGATTCAAATGTGGAAATTTCGTAAGCTCTAATAAAATTGATACAGAGACACAAGTACAGGGTAGAAGACATAGGTACAAAATACAAGTACATGGAAAAAGATAGAGTATTAGGCACATTTAGCACAAAATTTGGTTGTAAGAATGACATGACACAAAATAGCTTAGGGGGAGTTAAGGTATTTTGAACAAATTTTGAATAAAATTTTGAAATTTTGTGGATAAGGTACTCATAAGGATAGATGAATGAATGTCTAGTTAAGTGTTTTTGACACTCATGTCAAAGGGCGAGATTATTGGTCTTAAATAGTTTTGACATTTGAGTGTCAACACACTTAATCACTTTTTGTATTCAAGCCAAGTACACTATGTATGTCGAGCCACAGTGTGTGTCAAGTTAGCATTTCAACAAGTGCCAAGTGACTTCAAGTGTCGAGCAATATATAAGTGTCGAGTGACTTTAGGTGTTGAGTCATAGTTAATGCCAAGCTATTTAGATTGCTTCATATGATAAGTGAGCTAGAATCATGTATGTACCAAGCAAGACAAAGTGTAATAGGTGTCGAGCAATCCAAGATAGTATATGTGCCAAGCACCAGTAGTCATATTTGTGTCAAGTAACACAGAATCAACATATGAGTTTGTACCCTCACAAACTTAGATGTAAACCATTTTTGGAGCTAACATAGAGAGACTTTGAAAGAGGAAAAGGATAAAAATGAATCTTATAAATTTCCTATGTGATTTGCATGCAACCAATCAGAAAAATGGAGAAGGAATGCAACCAATAAGAAAAATGAAAAGAATGAGTGGGAATTTGAGATTCAATATGGATCATAGATCCATACCTAACTCTAAGTCTTCACAATCTTTAAAAGGAGGTTAAAAAGCTATTGCATGCATGGATGAGAATAGTGTATGGGGAGAATATAGTGAAATTCAGTGTGAAGAAGGAAAGACTTAGAGAAACAGAGCAAAAATTTCATATCCAGTTGATCAATATAGAACAAGGAACAAGGGACATGATCAGATATAAGATCTCAGAGAATCAAGATCAAATGAGGAGAAAAAGTGCCTAAAATTAGCAATTGAGGATTTTATGCAATCAAGTCAAAGATTCCTAATAATTTCTTGCTATTGTATTAGATACTGAAAATCCTATTTTGATAGGTTAGCTTAATAGCTAGGTAGGAGAACCTTTGGAGAAGGTCATTGAAAATCCTATGTATTAGGTGGGTTTAATAGCCTATTGTAAATCCTTTAATAGGGTGAAACTTCATGTAAAGTGTTTGTAAATCCTCTAACCAGGTCACTAATAACATAGTGTAAAGCCTTTAATAGGGTAGGCCTTTCACAGGGTAGATCATCAGAAGTGGTTGAACATTTATTCCTATAGTGATTTTTGTGGGTATCATCACCACCCTAGTTTTACCTTCTTATTCCTAGAGGGTTTCTAGGTTATCAAATCTGATGTTATGCATTATTGCATGTGATTTACTTCATATTCATTTATATGTTTACTTGCATGCAATTTTCCTTTTAGTTATATGTTTAAGGGATTGAAAAAGGTTAAAAGTGTGATACTTCTGATTCACCCCCCCTCTCAGAAGTACTCTTCCCAATTTGGACATTCCAACATGTGGCACCTACATTTGTTAATCCAAAATAAATTTTACTATAGGCATAGGTGCCCCATTTGGTAGTGAAAGTAGTTTTATATATATCAGCTTCCTTGACTAAAACCAGATTATAAACCAAGAATCCATACAAGAAGGAGAATCTTTTTGAACCATTAACTTTCAACAATACTTGTTCCATGGAAGGGAGGGAATGATGATCTTTAAGGGAGGCTTTCTTAAGATCCCTAAAATCTACACACATTCTAATCTCTCCATTTTTTTTCCTAATAGGGACAAGGTTTTCCGCCCAAGAGGAGTGCTTGATAGGGAAAATAATATTAGCCTCAATTAATTTTGACAACTCATTTCTCATTAGGGGCTCAATCTTGGGGTATATTGGCCTCTTTTGTTACCTAATAGGCTTGACATTATGGTCTACTAGATCTATATTTTGTTGAAAAAAACTAGGGTCAAAGCCATTTAAATCATCATACGTCCAAAGAAATATATCATTAAATTCTTGAACTTGCTCGACTTTAGAACATACCTTCCCTATGCTTAATGTCTTTCCATTAGTAACTATGATTGGCATATGGTCTCCTTGATTTTTAGCTAGATTCATGCCTCTATACTTTGCTTGGTCATTAGGGTTGAAGACACTCTCTAAGGTAATTAGATTCTTAGGTAATCTATTGGATTTGAGATTGATGATTTGATCACCATACTGATCATGAAATCTTGACTGATTTCTATATAAGAACTCTACTTCATTATGCATGAAAATCACAATTTATACATTAGACTTAAAAACTTGCCAATAGATATCATTACTAGGGATAGTGAGTTTGACCACCACTTTAATCTTTTGCTTCTTCTCATCTTTGGGGCTCCTTAGAACATCATAAGATACACCCACTACCACAAGTCTATCAGCATATTTATTTTCCCTTCTAGGGATACTTTGTATATTAAATGCATTGAAAACTTAAAGAAAATCCCATACTCTATGTTTATAAGACTTGAGTAAACTATTCTTAGTAATATTTTGATTCCTCACTTGATTGATCACTAGCTCACTATCTTCATACACACTCAATGCTTAGATTCCTCTTTTTTTGAGTAAGTAAGAGACCTTGAATCAATGCCTCATACTTGGCCACATTATTAGTAGAACTAAAGTGAAGCCCAAATGAGAAGTAGTACCTTTCTAGTGTAGGAGAAACCAACATTACACTAACCCTTGATCCATTTTTATTTCTTGATCCATCTAAATACATACTTCATATCCCACTTGTATCTTCTTTGGTTTTCATCAAATTAGGGTCAAGGGTATCTTATTCTGATATACAATAAGTGCCCAGACCTATCTCTAAGGTTTCTAATATAGGATCAATTTGATAAGCACTAACCCACTCATCCAAGAGTAAATAAGGTGTATTAGCTAAAGAAGTGGCAAGCTTATTTGCTATATCATTTTCATCTATTTCTAGGATGGTATAATTCATCTTAATGAGATTAGGAGTGTAGGGCTCAATATGATGGAGGGCTAATGATTTTGCTCTGATTGAAGCTTTAGCTCTATATCTAGTTCTAAAAAACATATATGACCAATTAAAAGATATGTAACCACCTATTTGAGTATTAAAATCTATTGAAATACAAATGGAAAAGTGTGGCTTAACCTCATCAATCTATATGTCCTAAACTATAGTGCAACCTAGCCATGCATGTAAGGCCATTTCAACATGTCTAGGGATTCCCATAGTCTTGATAGTACAACCATCTAATTGTAATACCTCCTTAACAATAGGTTCATATTTCACCTCTAAGAAATCAACAACATATTTGGGCATTACTAAACTACTAGCCCCTAAATCAATCATGCAATTGTGAACTAGCTTATCTCATATAATTAGAGAAACATAAAATGGGGGAGGTTTGACCTTGTTGAAAATTTCTACCTCCTTTGATGGTTTTACCAAACTTACATCATTCTCCATGTTAGGCAACTAATATCTAAGTTCAATGCTTTCCAACTCCTTCTATAGTAGCATCCTTTGTGATGGTACAATAGTTACATCATCCCACATAGAAATGTTCACATTGGTATTCCTAATTTGATCTACCACACTAAAAGAAGCATTAGATGTTCTAGTAGTAGCCTTCTACAGGTTATTCACATTATCTTTTCTTTCACCCTACATTTTCTACTGAGGGGCATTGGCAGGCTGATTCACATTATGCTTATTGGAAACTGATAATACATGTGGTATTGCACTTGATGTGGAAGTCTAATTAGGAGGTTGAGGAGCAACCTCTTCCATAAATATTCTCTTTCTCCTAGTATTGTAAGCACAAGAATCTTGTTTTATATTACCATGCTCTTCCACCACATAGCTCATAAAAAACAATCATCAGGTGCTGAAAAGTATCTATAGGTTGAATAGCATTGTGTTGCTAGGCAACCACTCACTCTAGTATAGTTAAAGCCAAGTAAGATTCTACCTTCCAATGCATGCAGTATCCGTAAGAGTTGTTATAAGAACGGTAGAAATATTGATCTTGGGAAAGGTTGTTCTGAGAGACTAAAGCCTTATTTTGGTTGATGTTTGAAGATTGGGGGTGTTCAATAGGTCTATTCTAATTGTGAGGGTGGTTGAGAAGTCTATTCTAATTGTAGGGGAGATGACTTTGGTTTGGAAGTCTACCATAAATGGGACCTTGACTCTAGAATTGGAGAGGCTTATTGTTCTAAGTTTTTTGCCTCTTCATGGTCACCAACTTATTTTCCATCTTTTGTATTATGGCACTATTTTCCTCCTTTTCTTGATCCAACATCATCCTATCTACAATCTACATTAGTGTATGCATCATATCCTCAATCCTATTAATTCCATTGGAGAATGTAGAAGCTATTGGGACTACAACAAGAGACTAACTTATAGAGGAAACATGAATAGGGGCTATAGTAGACTAATGATTGGGAAAGTTAGGAAAGAAAGGCATGAGAGGCCTTGGAGCTAACTTCCCTCCCTATATCAAAATATTTTCAGCTCTTATAGAAATCTCATAAACCTTTGGTAAAGTGTCCCCTCCCATTGATTGTAGAGTGGTAGCAATATCACTATTGAAGGCTCTGAGCTAATACAAGAATGCATTACTAGAAGAGGGATTCACTATAGTAGATATTATGTCCCATGTCTTCTGAAATCTATAATTGAAATTATTCATGCATTCATAGGGGGCCCTCTTGATAATTTTTAGTTATTCTACAAGTAATAAGTGTTCACTTTTGTCCTCAAAATTCATGCACAAGGTTCCAATTAGTAATAGAGTTGTAAGGCAAACCTCTATACCATTGTAGTGCCTTTCCTTTCAAGGATGAGGTTAGAAGCCTAATTGCTACATCATCCTCAATGATACTATGAATATTGTAGATGTTAGAGACCTCTTGAATATTCTCTATAGGGGAGGCAAAAATTTTACTAGTAAACACAAGTATACTCTTGAGAGGTGATATTGGTATGTCATGCCTTTGGCATAATAAAAGGGGGCTCCCACCATTAAAGGTGGTGAAAGCATGAGCTCTATCCATATAAGAAAATGTTCTATTGATATAAGCAGATGATATTCTAGGCTAAAACCTAAAAATAGGAGGAGGGGAGATAGATCTTGTATGGGTATGTGTTATTATCACACTCCTAACTAGTGATAAAAATGCTCTAACCTTTCTTCTTGGATTAGAAAGAGAAATATCTTGATATTGTAAATTACCTCTGGAAGATGCCCTTGTGTGTCTCTTGGGAAGGAATCACAAAATCTTTTTATGGAAACTAGATTGTGCTTGAAGCTTAGAGTCACCAAGTACTTTCGAATAGTGGGCCTCTTGAAGGCTCTATATAGAAGGCGATACTATCTCCTCAACATGAACAAGGAATATTTTCCTGATGTTAGTGAACTTTAAATATTTTTAATATATTGTCCCACTGGATACGCCAAAACTTGTTGTCACAAAAGTTCGCAACCTTCTCCAAAATCTTACCTAAGGACAACCTTGTGAAACATGGAAACAACCTCCAAGCTGTAGGACTTGAACTATGAGGTTGAGTCTCCTAAGAAGACTAACTTCCTCTTGTATCACCTAGTTTAGTAGTGTAACATGAATACTAGCTATTAAGGAAAGCATTAACAATACTAAAATGAGTAAACACTTAAGATATGACTGATTTGTTATCACCCCAAATGGAGGCAAACCAAGAATGGTAAGCTCCAAATGGTATAACATAATGATGCAATAGATTTGTCCCTGGTTTAAGGTATGTGTGCTTGCAAGTATAGCTCAAGCTTCAAATGGATGGATGGGGTGAGTGAAATAAGGTTACAATAATGGAGTCATGGAGTGATTTTGCCATTATAATGGTATTTTGGTAGTTTATGAGCTCTCAAAATAGCATTATAAATTTGCATGAAGGATGGATTATTTTGTGAAGGGGGGAGGATTTTATTTATAGGCCAAGGGTTGGAGAAATGGAGGGCCAAGATGCAAGGATGGAAAGATGGTGAGGGAGGACCAGGATGCACTCAAAAGGGAGCAAAAGGATTGTGCTAGTTTAGCACCAATGGGGAGGTGACACTTGTCACAAGGAGGATGAGTGTGAGAGGATAGGATAAGGGTTGGTCAAAGGCTTGATGAGGGTGGTTGAGTATGCAAGATTCATGAGTGAGGATGTAAGATCCATTAAGAGGAGTGTAAGAGATATTTGAGGGTCATTTATATTGGAGGGTGAGGGGAAGATATTTTTTGACTCCAGCTTGGGTTAGCAAGTCTTAACCCATGTTTATGATTGTGCAAATGATTAGAAGAGGTTTAGGATTAGCTTAGAAGGGGGGTTAGGTGGTGAGTGATTTAGCTTTGATGGGATGGGTTAGTTAGGTGGCTGAGTGAGTTTAGTATGGGTGAATGGGTTGGATTAGGGGTTAAGATAAGGTTTAGGAAGGCTTTTAGGATTTCAAATATTTTATTAAATGTTTTATTTTATAAAATAGGGAGTATGGAAATAAATTGAATAGATTTAATGATTTATCCAATTTAATAGAGGAATAGGGATTTAATTGATAAATTGATTTTGGGTGATCATTTGATTTTATCAATTGGACTAAAGTTAATTAAATTAATTAATTAACTAGGGGATGATGATTAATTAATTAAATAATAAATATTTAATCAATAATATCCTAGGAGATGACTAAATATGATCACTTATTGATGTAATCAGATTTAGGTGTCTACATTTTGCCCCTCTTTGACATAGTGTTGAAGCAACACTATTTCAAAGAAGTTCAAACATACATGACATGAAGAAGACTTTTTAAAGCAACATAGTTGCCCCAGTTTTGAGTAGAAAAGGAGAGAATGGACTACATGATGCCCCCTCAAGAAGGTTGCGGGGAGAGAAGGTGAGGCCTGACAACTTCTTGAAAAGCACAAGAATCAAGGACGAGTAGGAGGATAGAGAGTGGCTAAGAGAGGAGGGGAGAAAGTGAATACTCTCACTAGGGGAGAATGATACAAAGGAAAATCATGTGTACAAGGATAACCAAGGGCTAAGAATGGGAGGGTAGGGTTGGGGAGATTATGATTCTAGGATGAAGATCAATGATGATTAAGATTATGATTGATGTAGGAGCTATGATTATGATGGATTCAAGAGCTATGATTACGATTGATGAAAAATCTATGATTATGATTGATGCAAGAGCTAGGATTATGACTGATGCAGGAGTTTATAATTACGATTGATGCAAAAGCTATGATTATGATTGATGCAAGATTGGATATGATGGGATTGAGAAATTAGCTAGATCATGATGGCAAGATTGATTGGATGAGATGCTTGGATAGGATAGGATTCTTGGATAGGGTGGGATTCTTGGGTGAGATGGGAAGCTTGGGTAAGGATGGGATGTTTGGATATGATATGAGGCTTTGATAGAATGGAAGTATGAAGTAATCCATTTAAGCTTGAGCATGGGGGTGTTCCAAAGGAGAGCACCACCATGTAATTGAGCATTTATTTTGCTATAGGAATATTTGGCATATGCCAAGGTTACCAAGAACATCAAGGCCTTTGTACCAATATTTCATAAGACTGACACAAAATAAACATGTAAGGGTTGCCCCAACATCACACACGAATCCTGAAAGAATTAGAGTGGGAACAATACTGGGTAACCCATAAGCAGAAGAAAAAAGAAAAGATGAAAGACTTGATCAAGACCTTGCACTTGAATTGCCCCATTCGTAGCACACCATGATAGAAATGATCATGGTGACCCTGAGGAGGGAACAACCCAATCACTTGGAAGAGATACTTTAAGAATCATGCTTGAAATCCTGAAAAGAAAAGAAATTGAAAGAAAATGCAAATCCATAAAAAAACTTAACTTTTTGCCAAAGAGATCGGTAGGACTGGATACTGATGTACCAAGATTAGATGAGAGGAAGGATGCATCCTACAAGGATCTATTAGTAATATCAAGGACTAGGATGAGCTACGCAAGTAGAACTATTTAAGATAACATTTTGATGACAAGGGATCTCGTACAAGGATTCGCTAAAGCACTTAACCAAGAGAACTGCAATTTGTGATCAATTAAGAATTGACATGAAGAAATGAGAGGTATACAATGGGACCAAGATAAGGATGAATGCACAAGGAATATACAATTGATGGATCAAAGGATGTACAAGGGATTACCAGAAAAAAGTGAAGCATGATAGGATAGTGGCAGGAAAGATAAAGATGAAGAGATAGTAGATGAAAGGTTTGGGATGAGAGATAGTGGATGAAAAGCTTGAGATGGGGAGGTAGAGGAAAAGCATGGGATAAGGAGATAGAGGGGATGAAAAGCTCAAAAGGAGAAGATGGTTTGTGAAAAGCTTAAGAGAGTGGTAGTAAGAAGGCTCAGGATGAGAAGAGAGTGGATGGAAAGCTTAGGATGAGAGGATAGTGAATGGAAGCTCAGGATGAGAGATAGCTGAGGGCTAGATACCAATGACAAGGGATATACCAGGTGATGGAAAGATGGAGGTAATGCTGGGAGATGCAAGGATAGATGAAAAAGGGAATAGTGGATAGAGGGATTTGGGTAGAGGAATGCAAAAAGATAAGGATTGATGGAAGGATGGACATGACACGGTCTCCAAGGAATAAAGTGCCCCCAGTTATAATATGGTATTCAAGAGGATTTTTTATAAGGGATGTGATAGGATTGAATATTAGTCAACAAGAGGATAAGGGAGATAACTGGACAATGGGTGTATGAGGACAATGGAGGGATTGGATGGATGAAAGAATGGGTAGATAAAGGATAGGTGGATACAAACTTTGATGGAAAATGGATGTCAAATGGATGACCAAAAGAACGTATCAATTGGTGGACTTTATTTCTATCAAGATCCAAAGGATGATGGTGGGTGAAATGGATAGGATGCAATTGGTATGGTGGGATGAGATGGGTATGATGGGTGATGGAATGTGCCCCCAAGTGTATAAAGCATTTGGATGGAGGGATTATCCATGATGCTTGTTTGCCAAGTTTTCACCATGGTACTTGTCCAAGGCGCCTGAATTGCCAAGTTTTCACCATTGGACAATTTTTAAATTTTTTTTTTTGTTTTTTTGACTTTTTTAATACTTTTTTAATGCATTTTTACGTATAGATGTTGGTAGGATGGATGGAAAAGGATTGGATTGAACAAGTGGAATGGTGGGTGGGAGTTTGGTAGATAATGGATGTGAAGACATAAGGCTTGTGGGTAAATGGATGAGGAAAATGGAAAGATCATCATTGGCACACACCTTGAGAGGTGATAAAGTAGTGGGAAAGATGGTATTGAGTGAGGTTGAGGAGAAAATGGAGGAAGAGAAAGATAAGGACTAATAGTAGAGTTGGAAGATGGAGGATGGCAAATATAGGATAAGAAGCATATGGACTAAAAGTGGGTGGGGGGGATGAAGGATGCATATATGGGGATTTGGATAAAGGATGAATGGATGAGGCTTTTTGAGTAGCATGAATGGATGTCAATTGAGATTTTTCTTTGAGATGCATTTCTTTTATGAGAACCTCAGGTATCCACATGATTTTTGACTTTTGTAGCTTGGGCCTTTGTGGCTTCTTGACTTTTTCTTTGACTGGGATTAAATGTTTCACTTTTGGAACATGTATTTTAGAAGGGACATGTTGAGACTTGGATTTTTGTGGATTTTTGGATTTATGCTTTTTGAGTTTGGTATCCAATATGCTTTCATTAGCCATGGTATGGGAACAAGAGCATGGGGGATATGGAGGGATTGTGGATGGGGTGATAGGGTTTAAAGGTTGGAAGGGATTCAAGGGTGAGTGCCTTTGATGATCTAGCTAGTGGATTTGAGGGGATGGAAGGATAGATTGGAACATAGGATATGGATGGATCTAATTTCCCAAAATGGATGGAGGGAATGAAGGATATGGGCCCAAAATAGATGGGGGAGATAAAGGATTCATATTAGGTATGTAAGGACCCAAAATGGATGGAAAGGGTGAGGGATTTAGATAAAGGATATATGGACCCAAAATGGAGGGTTGGAGACAAGGAGTAGGATAAGGGCCCAAAATAGATGTGGAATAAGATGGATGGGAACTTTGGGGTGGAGATGGAAGGACTTGCGACCATCTAGGAATAGTGGGGATACCAACATCTAGAAATACATTTTTATTTCTTTCTTCAATATGATGTTCATTATTTGGAACACAAGATGTGAGTCCATTATTAGCTAAAGGAGTTGAAGCTTCATATATGATAGTTAGTTCTTCTTCGATGGATCTATCATCATGGATTATGGGAGATGTATGATCATGGAGTAGAGGAGATGGAAGGATATGATCTTGATTTGGATGGAGTGATGGGAATAAATTTTGAGATGAAGTAGGTAAGATGGTGGGATTCAGATATGGACGGGATGGTAAAAGTGGATCATGTAGGGGAATAAGTGGGATGGCAGGATCTTCTATTGTGTCGGGAGATATTTCAACATGCTTTTGGACAAGATCTTGATAGGAATGGATGGAAGTGGATGGTATGATAGGAGAAGTATGGATAGTCTTTTTAAGTGAGGTAGATGGATGGGTAGGAGTTTCTTCAATGGGGATGAGATGATGGGGGAGGGACTCATTAGGTTCATTATATGGGATTTGGGTAATCCTAGGAAGAGGAGATGTGGATGGGAGCTAGGAGATGTAAGGGGTTTGATAAGTGGGGTGGATGTGATAGGGATGGTAGTGATAGGAAGATGTAAGAGAAGTGATGGGTGTGGGAGATGGAGTTTCTTTGGGTTTCCTTAGAAAATTCCTTGGAGATGAGTGTGTTGTACTAGGAGGAGTAAGGGGTTTGGGGTGATATGCTATATGGATAGGACTGGTTGCAGGATTTGGAAAGGGGTTTCGAAGATATTAGCATGGTGGATTTGGACTAGGGATGTAGCTACTAGAATTGTTCTGGAATGGTGGAGGTTGGGAGATGAAGGTAGAGGAATATGGAGATATGACTGATGTATAAGAGGAATATGTGGGCACAATATAAGGAGGAGGTAAGGATGAGGATAATAATGGATTTCCCTTGTCAAAGGCATGGCAAGGAGTACTAGTGGGTATGTTTGGAGGAGGGATGGAGTAGTTGGGAGGAATGTTTGGATTTTGGAGGATGTTTGGAGGAATATCTCTAAGACTTTCAATATACCCGTCATAGTTGACAAGATCATCATCATCATCATTGGAATAGGATGATGTGGGAGAAAAGGTGGGATGACAAAACTCATCATAATAGGATTGTGACATCATGTTGTGATGATGAGCTAGGTGGGTATGAGATGTTACTAGTCTAAGACTGGATGAATCTCAGATGAGGCAATGACTATGCTAAGTATGCCTTTCACTAGGGTTGAATGACTGACCAATGGTTGGGTTGTTGCGAATGGACTTGCTAACAACCATTTCAAAGGATAGACAAGTGACCTCTTTTAGCAAAATGATTTGATTTTTTTTGAAATATGGGGAGGATGTTGAACATGCAAGCACGTCAAACACACCAATAGCCCTATAAGGTTTTTTCTAGGATATACAACCTTAGCTAGGGGTGTCATCAATATACGCAAGGTATATGAGGCTCAAATATATAGATGAAAGAAAATAATGCCACTTAGCTAGGAGGAGACAATAACCCAAATCTCCACCTTCACTTCCCAAAGATATAAATTTCTTTGGGGCTTAGCCAAGAATAACAAGATTATACTTCCAAGAAAGGTTTCTTTCGATTCACCTCCCAATGTTTATACTCCACCAGAATGCTAGAGTTGAGGTTGTCCCAAGGGGTGATGAAATCCCTAAGTAGGCCTCCTAAAAAGTGTAAAACAAGACCACATACATGATCTTGGGATTAAAAGAAACACGTTATTTTCCAATTGATGATTTAGATTTTGTAAGCTATGATTGAAGACACTTGTGATTATGGCATACAATGTTCATTCCAACTTGACAACATCGTCAACATAATGGAAATCGAGAGATCGTCAACATAAGAAATTTGAGCATCATTGAAGTGTGTCAAAACCATGTGATGTTCATTGATTATTAGGCATTCAAGATTGAGTTAAAGTGTTTTATACCCAAATTTTAAGTGTGAGGTATTGCAATGATTATTTGATCCTTGGCATTCAAGATTTTGTTTGTTGTTTTAAGCATGCATTCCAATAAAAGCTTGATTTTAGTCCATGGCATTCGAGAGTGATTTGAGCGACATTTATTCAATGAGAGATGTGTTTAAACATGCAAGTTCATTCTAAGAGAAACTTGCAAAAACATGATTAGTTTTGTCGCTCCAACCTACAATGCTACAAAAAAAAATCATTTGATTAGTCACCCAAAAATTCTAAAATCAAAGCTTTATCTATGAAGAATTTTTTTTTACCTTTTTTGTTAATTTTTAGAGGCATAAATTTTACATATGATTATGATTATGAGCTTAAATATATGATGATAAAACCTATAGAAAATCAGTTAGAATAAAAACATGCACCAAATAATGTAAGAAATTAGAACCAAGCAGATCTCAGAGCAAACTCGTGGGTTAAGAACACGTTCCTGCAAGCGCGAGAATGCGAGAACTATCAATAAGAATGTGGCAAATGTGAAGCAAAGTTTTGGTTAGAAAGGCAAGGCAATCTCATGAGTTAATGCTACGATCTCATGGTTGCGGGAATGCGAAAATAGCCAGCGAGAACATGGGATAGAAAACTGGTGATAAATAAAATTTGAGGCCATGATTTAAAAATCACAGTGCGATCCTGTGAGAAAGCAATCTCGTAGGGGAATTCATTAGCGATTTTGAGAGGTCAAGGATAGGAATGAATTAAAAGATTTGACTAGTTGAAGGTAACGTTTTCACAGGCAAATGTTAGCGATCCTGCAGGCGGTTCTAGCATTCCTACAAAGAAAAGTTTAGCGAGGATGTAGAGAAAATTTTAGGATACGTGGCAGAAGCTGTTTGGTGATGAACTGTGAACTCGCGGTCGTGGGTCTGCATTCCCAGCTACTAATGGTTGTGTTCCTACGATCACAGAATCATGTTTCTATGGTCATGACATCACAAAACAAGCTGATTTTTAGGTGCTCAAAAATGAAAAATGGTTAGCTCACTGAGAGTGTAATTTCTAAAGGATGACTTGCATACCTGCAACAAGATCAACAAACTTATCACAAAAACACACAAGCAAACAAGGTTAATTTGGTTAGTTAACACAAAAAATCCAAAAATTGATTAGATTGACCCAAATGTGGGGTCCTACTAGGTGTGCCAAAATGTATCACCTAGTTTAGTAATGTAACATGAATACTAGCTATTAAGGAAAGCATTAACAATACTAAAATGAGTAAACACTTAAGATAGGACTGATTTGTTATCACCACAAATGGAGCCAAACCAAGAATGGTAAGCTCCAAATGGTATAACACAATGATGCAATGGTGCTCACAAGTATAGCTCAAGCTTCAAATGAATGGATGGGGTGAGTGAAATAAGGTTGCAACAATGGAGTCATTGAGTGATTTTGTCATTATAATAGTATTTTGGTAGTTTATAAGCTCTCAAAATAGCATTATAACTTTGCATGGAGGATGGATTATTTTGTGAAGGGAGGAGGCTTTTATTTATAGGCCAAGGGTTGGAGAAATGGAGGGCCAAGATGCAAGGATGGAAAGATGGTGAGGGAGGACCAAGATGCACTCAAAAGGGAGCACAAGGATTGTGCTAGTTTAGCACCAATGAGGAGGTGACACTTTTCACAAGGAGGATGAGTGTGAGAAGATACAATAAGGGTTGGTCAAAGGCTTGATGAGGGTGGTTGAGTATGCAAGACTCATGAGTGAGGATGTAATTGCCATTAAGAGGAGTGTAAGAGATATTTGAGGGTCATTCATGTTGGAAGGTGAGGGGAAGATATTTGTTGACTTTAGCTTGGGTTAGCAAGTCTTAACCCATGTTTATGATTATGCACATGATTAGAAGAGGTTTAGGATTATCTTAGAAGGGGGGTTAGGTGGTGAGTGATTTAGCTTTGATGGGATGGGTTAGTTAGGTGGCTAAGTGAGTTTAGTATGGGTGAATGGGTTGGCTTAGGGGTTAGGATAAGGTTTAGGAAGGATTTTAGGATTTTAGATATTTTATTTAATAAAATAGGGAGTATGGAATTAAATTGAATAGATTTAATGATTTATCCAATTTAATAGAGGAATAGGGATTTAATTGATAAATTGATTTTGGGTGATCATTTGATTTTATCAATTGGACTATAGTTAATTAAATAAATTAATTAACTAGGGGATGATGATTAATTAATTAAATAGTAAATATTTAATCAATAATGTCCTAGGAGATGACTAAATATGATCACTTATTGATGTAATCAGATTTAGGTGTCTACACCTCTACTATTAGGATGCACTGAAACTATTTTTGAAGAGAAAAGGAAGAATAATGAAAGAAAGAAACTACCTAATCTATTATAAAGAGATGATGCACCAAAATAGGGTGTTCAAACCAAACTCTATCCATACATGCATAGTACCATTATAATGATAGCCTATAGATATAAGGATTCATACTTGCTTTAATCTATTAACCACATAAAGATCAAACAACCACATGAGTGATACAAGGAAAAATTACTTCTCTTCTAATCATTCATGGGCCAAAAGAGATAGAAAATTCAGATTATAGATATTACAAGATCATAGTGCGAAGAATTACTACAAAATTGAAAGATCTGATCATAGCGCGAACCCATACATGGGAAGATTGCTTCTTCACCAAACAATACTTTGAGAGGTTAGGAAAATGGTCATTAATTTTTTACTAAATAGATGAATCAATAGGTGGTGGTGGATGAATTCTTCAAATTTATTAGGCCTAGTGAAAGATGAAAAGTGGTTGTAGGAGATCAAAAAAACTAGGTTCATCATTAAAGAGCTACTTCTACCATCATCAATCTTGCCAAACGTAGCCAGTTTATTTTTTCAACTAGAATTAATCATCAAACTTTGCTATGTGGACCAAAAATTTATCACCATTTTTCCACTCTATCAACAATTCTACTTTATGCTTTGTATTTGACCACCTACATCACAACCTCACCACCACCCTCCATGAATAAAAGTTACTGCTTTCAAAACCATGACTGTTAGTTTATTGTTGCCTCACAACCCACTTTTAATATTCCTCATTGACTATTGTGACCTTGTGAAAGGTAAGTTTTGACCACATCTGTGTCATTGCCAATTTAACCCAAGGTTCTTTCTAACCTTTGTGACCAAGAAAAATAAGAGGAATTGCTAGATTGCAACTCAATCCTTAACCATTTCTTGACTTGTGACAATCATGACCTAGCTGTAGATTTGGATGATCTAATAGTGCAAGATATGTCTTTGAAGCATTGAAGACTCTCTCTTTCCACACTATCACAACTTAAACCATAGTGTGTTAACATAACCATATGATTAGGCAAAAATAAGCAATCACACCCTTGCTATCTTGACCTTAGTTAGTGCTAAACAAACTGCGACTATGCAAATCACATAGTCACAACTTAAAACATTTGATGACATAATATGAAATAAATCTAATGCTAAATTAAAACCTTAGGTGACTATTAAGGAGATTATCACTTGATTTTATTTTTTGGTGGGAGGACATTTTGGCTAACAGATACAACACACTCATTAGAGCTATTGCATGTGGAAATTAGAAAGAATGTTATTACATTGGGAAAGAACACAAGTTCAATTTCATCCTCTTATAGTAAACTAACATTTAGTCAAAAGAGGTTAGTTGAGCTCACAGCTAAAGATACAAAGATCAAGCATAAGTTGAAATTGGTTGAACTTTAGTTATTGTCAGACATAGAGATCATTAAGAAGGTAATCTCTATTGCCAAGAACATTTTGAAGAAATCAAAAAAATTCTCATGCATTAAAGGATTCATTGATCTTGTTACTAAGCTAGAGATTCAATTTCAAATTCTGGAACAAACACAAGATAGATGGAATAAAGGCTATGCAAATATTTTGGCAAGTCATCAATAATTTTTGATAAGTATCAATTAACACCAATAGCCCCAAGTTCCATTAGTGAAAAAACAAGGGGGAATGAATATGATGGGAGAATAAGGATAATAGAAGGGGATATATGAGTGTATGAAAGAATAAGAAAACAAGTCAATAAGACAAGGAGAGTCCATATACATATCAAAGATTAGATATTAGATTTTACAATATCCCATTTGTTAGAAATACAATAGGAAAAGTAATCTTTGAGAGGGGGGTGAATCAACACTTATAAAACTTCAACACTAAAATCATCCACCACACATCCATCTCTAGCATGTAATCTAAAATACCAATTTAAGCATATACATCCATTGCTTGTAAACACATAAACATTCACACATATAAAACTAGATATGATTACCTAGAATCCCTCCATTGAGAAGGTAAGACTAGGGTGATGATGATGCTCACAAATCTTCACTACTACAATTTTAAAGTGTATCCAATTAAGGTTATAATTGTTTGATAATGAAATATGATCTAACTTGTGAAAGGTCTTCCATGTTAAAGGCTTACAAAGATTGTTAGATCTCACCCTATTAAAGGATTTCAACACCCTATTAGAAGTGTTCCTAGTTAAAGGAATTGAACTCACAATTAAGTAAGCACCTTGTTAAAGGATTTACAAAAGCATGTTAAGAGTACTTTGTTAAGAGATTTAACTGATTCAGCCATTAGAATGTCTCAACAATGATCCTTCACTTAGCACTCTGCTACTAGGTAATGGATCACCTCCTTTCATGTATCCTTGATCATGTCTAATAAAATGTATCTCGTATGTCCTCTAATTCCTTTAATATGTTCTCCTCTAACTAATTCTACAATTCATACACTATTATCACTATTCCTCTATCACCTTAGAATGCTATGTTTGCACATGAAAACTTCTCTCTTCACTCACACTCCTTCACATAATGTTCTAAGGTTACCCTTCCTTATAAAGATCTAGGTGATTAGTGTTACATATGAATGAATGTTTGTAATTCATCCATCTAGCCACTCAATTCATCCCTTTTTCTGATTGGCTACATGTACTATATAGGGATCATCAACTAAGATTTGATCTTATCATGTAGGATCACAAAATTATATAAAGTTAGCTTCGAAATGGTTTACATAGATGTTTGTACCAATACAAAAAACTATGTCAACAATATATAACTTGACATCTGAAATCCCTAATTCTTGAGATCAATTATCAACTTAATGTTGTCACTCAGCATGCACTACTCACTCAACATTTGAATCACTTGACACATATTAACTTCTTGACACTTGAGTGACTTGGCAGTGTCTATTTACTCAACACTTACTAAGTGTCTCACTCGGCATGCATTACTTGTTTGACATGAAATAATTACATAACTTATAAATGACTTAAGTGTAGGGACACTCATTTTTCAGAACCAAACTAAGATCAACAATCTCCCCTTTTGACATGAGTGGCAAAAACACTTGGTCATGCATGAATGATCTTATCTTACAAGTATAACTTAGATATTTAATATCTTTGTTTGAAATTTGTAAAAAAATTTCAAAATTTCAAAATTTTGCAAAACTTGACTTAATATTCATACCTCAAAATCTCATAACTCCACCTAAGTTGATTGTGTTGTTCTAAATTTGAACCAAAATCTGAACTAGTACTCGTGCTGAGTAGATATGCATATGTTGAACTTTGTTTTACTCTATTGCTCTATTTTTGTTATTAACTCCCCCTTTGTCCGATCTTCCCCAAAAATTATTTCTCTTCTTATGTCTCCCCAAAATTTATTTCTCCCCCTTTTTGACACTTATGTCAAAGGATTATACATGTATAGTGTGTTTTTCCAAGAAAGATTTATGGGCCTCAAGTATTATTTTCAAGGTTGTATTCTAATTATCACATGCTACTTCCAATTATTTGATTTGATAGATATCTTAGTAGCAAGGTGTACTATGCCTTCATGAGTAGAAATATGGTTCTTTCTACATTAGTGTCTTTACAAAGGCTAATTCCTTATGTAATATCTCCATGTGTGGCATCAACATAGACTAGATGTTGATTAGTATGGCCCAAATATTTGCATCTTGTTCTTGTAGGGATACTAATTGACCTTGGGAGTTGAGTAGATTCCTAAAGTGTTTTTGATTGAGAGCTAAAGATATAGGTAGAGTATTACCTATTTCCTATATATATCCCTCTAGATTGGTAATATGGCACTGCACTTCCTATGTCAACAGAGTTGCATCACACAACTTGGTGTAAAGAGAGAAATTATTCTCTAATATTTTCTTTACACCATCAATCTTGGTTGCTAACTCAACCTGATGAAGTGCAACGACACTTGGTACCTTTTCATTGACTTTGTTTTGGAATTTTTTTTCAAACCATTCAAATAATTTTACATTTGAATTGGGGTATGTATCATTGAGCTTTTCTACTATGCTAATTAATTTCTCTATGATAGGCATGTTTTCTTCTAGTGTAGATAGTCTAAATGTACCTAGAAAAATGTCCTTGTTATCTTCAAATGCTTGCTTCTACCTAAGTTTCCTTCTAAGAAGTTCTTATTTCTTTTTCTTTGCAAGAGAATCTTGAAGTATGCCCATCTATTCAATAGTGATTGTTGCAAGATCAAAATTTGGAATCATAATCACTTCATCCAAGTTAACATCACAAAATGATGTAACTTTATCTACCTTGGATGTACTAGGACTGGGCCTTGATTACTATAATGGTATAGCTTCTACACTTGGCCTATGAATAACTTGACTTGGAGGAGTCGTAGTTTCCAGAAAAGTGACCAATATTTGTACTACTAATTCTCCTCAAGCTTTGTAGTCAATCCTAACTCTTCAGTCCTATCCTAATTTTTCTCTTTATTTTTAGTTGCACCTTGAGCTTGTGTTGTAGGTGCAAGAGTAACATCCTCACTTTTTTTAACTTGCGTTCCTTCATTCTCTTATTTTCCATCTTCATCAACTTCATTTGTCTTATCCTTGTCATCTTTTTTCTCTTTTTCATTTGCTAAGACTAGACCACTTTGTACTGGTGTACTAATACTGGATGTTACTATCTCATTTCTTTGAGACACTACAATAGGTGTTGTAGATTGTACCATGGTAGATTGAGGAGGGGTTGTAGATGTTTCACATGTCTAAATTTTCTCCCTTGTAGATGCTTTGTTTTCCTTCTCAATCTCATCAACACTCACCAATATAGGATGACTACATAGTTGTACCTTGGTGGTGGATTCTACCAATATCATTTTTATGTCTTCCTCTATAAGGGGATTGATATTATGATTGATAATATTATTAACATCCTTAATTTTTACTATATTCATGTCTACATCTAACCCATGTTTTGGATTGGCACTTGACACTAGTGTATTTGGTACACTCTATTATATTTGCTGCTCATCTTTAGTTGTTTCCTATATGTTTATATTCATTTATGTGCCTTCCACATGTGCATCATTTTTGGTATATTCTTTAGTAACCTCAATTACTTCTTTTCCTCCTTTTTCCTCACCTACCTCAATAGGTGTCTTCTCAATTGCCTTAGGTATTGTCAAACCATAAATTAATTTCCACAACTATGTGGTCTTCTATATATTTTCCTCAATGTTATTCTGTAATATACTAAATGCTTTTTATTTAGAAGAAAATATCCCTTTTATACTATTTAATTTCCTTTTTCATTGTTTCCTTATTAACTTTTGGCATTGCTTGAGAAAGTGTAGTCTCTTTGATTTGTCTTTTTGTATTAAGACTAAACTATCATTTTTGCTCAACTCTATTATATAGACCTTTTGGTAATGATTTGGCAATATCAATTGGAGCTTTCTTAAATATTTCCATCATGGAATATATTGACTCTTCTACCCAATCTTTCCAAGTTTATGAAATGCAATGTCTGTAAATCCAAATAACTCAGCATGACTCTTTATATTTTCACACAAATTGTGCAAATCAGAAGAAGGGTTGTGACTTACCACTTTGAATTGGTTTTTGTAATTATATTCTATCCTCTCTTCATCTGATTTAGGTGGAGCAATCTATTTTCTCCTTTGTTTCTTCTTAGACTCACCTTCTACATTAGTTTTTCTAGCTCTCATTCCCTTTGGTTTCTCTACTTCCCGAGTCTTCTTTGTAGTAGCTCTTATACTAGCCCTTGTAGTAGGAACTATAGGCTTAGGTTGTGTAGATTTTATAACCTTCTTTGGATTGCTTACTGATGGAACCTTAGAATTCCTTTCCTTCTTCTCAATGGCTATAGGTGCTTCATTGGCTTCTACTCCCTTGACACCTTCTTCAATTTCTACCTCTTCTTCACTTTGGTCTTCCCCTAGACCTTTTGTTATGGCTAGTAGTGCTTGGATAGGTACATCTTCACCTTCTTCATCATCATCTTTTTCTTCATCTTCTTGTACTTCTTCATTGAATTTCTCTTTGATTTTGTTCTTCTTCCTCATCACAGAGTATGTCTTCAAATCCATAGTAGTTTTAGATTTGGCCATATCATAACTCCCAAAGGTTGTATCCTTCTTATCTACTTCTTCTACCAACAATGTTATAATTTCTGTAGAGGCCTCATCCACATTAATCTCATAGCCTAGAGGTCTTAGCCACCTCACTCTTGGAACAACATCCTAAACATATGTGAAATCAATGTCAAATAGAAAGAAAACATCATTAAAACGTTTCTCAACTAGTGAAACTAGTATCATCAGTCTTTTCTTCATTGACTACTTAAAATCTTTAAAGTAACTCATCATTACAGACTCAAAATTTTCTCTAAGTTACTAAATAAATTCAACTATTTGCACTGCAATAGATCTATTTATTTTCCATGGAACTTTACCAAAAGAAGGAAATGTATTCTACATATAGAAAAATATACATACAAGTATTGAACCAAATTTACATTGTGTAATTTCAATTTTTCATATTTCTCCCAAATTTTTTGATAATTGTTGCAATTGCAATTCAATAAGGTCATAAGACTGATCATTCTTAACTATCTTGTAGCTTAGATCTACAACAATATAAGGTAAACTATTTTAACCTGTTGGATTTAAAGAATTTATGTGCAATTATCCTTACTTTAAAAGTAATTAGCAGATCTATGATGGTGTCGATTGTCATTCCTCTTTTATTCCATAATGCCCCTATGCTTTTCTCAATGACTTATTTTGCTTCACTTCTCATGGTTCTTGATCTATCTAGGGTTAGATACCTTGTTACCCTCTACACTATTTTCTTGGTAATCTTGATAGATCCATTCTCCAACCATACATAATTGTTGTGAATTCTGCACAAAACATTCTTTATCTACTCCATTTTAAAGATGTTGGTGAAATCTAGGGTACGGGTTAACCCTTTTCTTTCTATAATATTATATTCTTCCTTTTGTTTCCTAGTTTCACACAATTTTCTATACAGGTCTCTAATCTCCATATCACCTATACTACTCACCTTACATGTATAACAACTTCTTACATCCTAAACCATTAAAACTTGTGGTGGTATCATTAATAGCACTCCAGATGGATCTTACTTGTATGCGATGTTAGGAATGACTCTAGAGTTTGGTGTTTTAATCTCATTAATGATTCATTGGAAATTTAAAACTTCTTTCCCCTCTTTTTCCTTAGCAATAGAAAAACTAGATGCCATACTAATTACCTAGGGTTTGTAAAATTCAAACAACATAGCTCGGCACATGATAAGTACCTTTGCAAATTTGTGAAGTGGTGTCAAAAAATGGTTGAATTTAGTTTACAAATGCTTGGAACAATCTCTTTGATTTTCCTTAAGCTCTTCATGCTCTTCTTCAAATTCAAATGATGTCAAATAAGTTGAAAATCAATCATATAGCCCTTAAAACTTTACAATTAATGCTTGGTGCTTACAAAATTTTAAGCTCAACTTTAATAGATATTCCAACTCACTCAACTTCCATGAGATTTTACTTATGCTCAAAAACCACTACAAGCTTGACCAATACTATCTCTATGATAGCTTGACATTAACTAGATTTCACTCGACAACTATAGTGAAACTTTATTTGCTTGGCAACAGCATGAAAACTATCAAAACTTAAAGATTTCTTCCAAGTTCTAATCAACATTTTGCATCTTTTTTCATATGTATATAATCTTTTTAGAACTAAATCCTTGGAACTAATGTGTATATAATTTTAAAATATTACTCCCAACATACCTCTTGATTTTTAATTAGATTTTGTGTGATCACCTAACCCATTGGGTGAAGTGATCCCATTTGAACTTGGCATAGTGCAATCTTCCTTCTTCTTCCATTTTTTCTCATCTACATTCTAACTACTATGACATCAACCTTTCCTTTCCCTTTATCTAACTCACTATTTGGTGCCTTTGAACTTGTTGGACAATGTCTACTTATGTGACCTACTTTCAAGCAACTAGAATATATGGTTTGACTTAACCATCTACTATAATCACTTTGAAAATGTGTTGTTATACAATTCTTAGGAACATATCCATACTCTAGATAATAATGACAACTATACCTAGTATTATAATCCCAATTGTAAGAGTTTCCATTGTGATTTACCTTTGTTTTCTGGTTTGATTACCATTTGGGCTTAGATCTTCATTTGACTGCTCTATGTCCATACTTCCAATAGTTATAGCAGTATCCTTCAAATATTTGTGTGCTCATGCTCTTGGTTCTACATTCATGTGCGTGATGTCCTTTCTTGTTGCATCTATGGCAGTGACCCATGAGCTTTTGCTTAGGATTATGATTTGCAATCTTTCTTTTGCAAACATTTTTTGTATGTCCAAGCTTCCCACAATTACTAAAAGTGGGTCTGGATTTCTTACCTTTATTACTTTGTTCACCACTTTTAGATGATTCTTCTTCTTTAGTACTAGTGTAACATAATTTAGTAGTATCATCATTGGATCTAAGAGACCTCATAAATCTTTCAAAGTACTTGATGGCTTCACTTGGTTTTTTGAAACTTTTAGTAAATTCTCTTTCTTTCCTTAAATCATTACTCAATCATTCATTCTATAATGTCAGGGTTGTGATCACAATGTCTTTGCCATTCAATTCATGATTGGCAATCACAGCTTAATTCATTATCTCCAATTGCATCTTAGCAATCCTTTGCACTTCTCATGTCTTTTCCTCTAATCTATTGGGCGGTGTCATTTTGTCATCTTCTATCATAACCTTATCTTCCTCAACTTTCTTTTTCTACTCAGTCACCTCACATAACAATGTTGATCACACTTCTTGTTTTAACTTTAGTGTTGAGATCTCTTTAGTTAGGGTTCTACTATTTTCCATTAGATCTAAAACTGTTACATCAAATTCACTTGAGTTTCCTTTAGTAAATAGTCTTGTAGCATTGATCTCTCTGTAATGTGTGTCATTTTCTTCATTAGTCATATCTTTCCTTCTCTTTAGTGAATGATTTAGGTTATCTCTTTCTTCTTTTAGTTGATGTAGGAAAAGCTATATTTCAATCACTTGATTCTCAATAGTCTTTCCCAACTTGTAGACTTCAATTTCCAAGATCTTTCCTCAAAGCTGCAAAGCTTTCACTCTTCAAAGAACAAGGCTCTAATACCAATTGTTAGAAATACAATAGGAAAAGTAAACTATAAGAGGGGGGAGGGAGAGTGGGGTGAATCAAAACTTATATAACTTCAACACTAAAATTATTCACCACACATCCATCTCGAGCATGTAAAGTAAATACCAATTTAAGCATATACATTCATTGCATGTAAACACATAAACATTCACATATATAACACTAAGCATGATTACCTAGAAATCATCCAATGAAAAGGTAAAACTAGTTTGGGGATGACACCCTCAAATATTAACTACTGCAACTATAAAGTGTATCTAATGAAGGTAAAAATTGTTTGATCATAAAATAAGATTGATGTAGAGGATAGAGTGGTGAACCAAGAAATAACCCAAAATTAGCAAGATTGTAGAAATGTGCCAAGTGACCCTTCTAGGTCTTGATGGTCAAATCCTACAAATGGTCAACTCCAGGAGGTTTTAAAGATTCAATAGGTTTTTTTTGGTCTATCTAACATGTACCAAGAATCACCTTTGAGTTTCAAAACCTTTTAAGAAAAAATGCACAATGCACCCAAATATTGTCAATGCAACTTTTCAATTATGTGACAATAGCAAGACAAATAGGTGAATAGCTTTTTTTTCCCCCAAAATACTCCTTGAATAAATGGTTTTTTTAGATACCCTTTATCATTATACAAAACATATGTAAAACTGAGATACACTTTCTTTGGCAAATATAAATGAACTTTTCATGTTTCCCTTGTTTTCAACAATGTAAGAGTGATGCAATTACAAAGCAACCAATAGGAATACATAATTTCTTGACTCCAAACTTTGCATTGGCTCTCCAAATGACTTCAATTAGAAAAATCCACTCTCAATTTTAGTCTATGGGTTCCCTAACCCCAAAAGCCCCAATTCACCTTCTCAAAACCCTTGTTCCTAGGGCTTGTTGAATCTCACATGTGCTAATACTTATTGGACTAATTCAAAGTATAGAAATCAATTTTTTATCACCATAAAAATGAACCAACTCTCAAACCCTACCCTCCTTAAGGAAAATCTCTCTCCATATGACTGTCCCCCCAAAATAACCCTTATTTTCACCCTTCTTGTGTTTGGTGGCCACCAATTCATCAAGTTAGATATTCATTACAGAGTTAGAAAAATTTGTACAAGTTATAAGAATGCCATGCCATGAAGAAATAGAGACTCATTTCATGGAATGACCATGATTAAATGAAAAGACTATCAAAAAGCATAGAAAAGGGACTACTATAACTAATAGTCAGCAAGTTAGATAAATAATTCTTCAAAAATGAAATCAAAAATTGGTCATAAAATTCCTTATAGATCTTACAAGATGCCTCAATGCATTAGAATATCAAAAAGAACTCAAAAACTCCAAAGAACCTTCAAATTGTAAATTAATTCCAAGCTTTTCATTCAAAATTCTAAGACGGTCCATACAATCTATGCTTCCAGTTGGTACAAACAAATATTTATAGACTTGGGGGGTGGAAACTAACCCCCTTAACCAACTCCAATTGGTTTGATTTGCTAACTCTTCATAAAATTTGAATTATGGAGTTTCCCTCCAAAATGCACATAACTGTTACATTTGAATTTTGAACTACTAAAGAATGCATTTTAAAGGTCTTTTTGGATCTTTTGACCTACCTAATGATATAAGATGATTATGAAACCCTAATAGAACCTATTTAATGACTCTCATATCCTATGCCAGCCTAAAATCCTATTCAATGGCTTAATTACAACATTTTCAACATATGAGACCATCAAGACCTTATGTAATTTCATAACTTCCAATGCTCCCATGAGCCATGATTGGTGCAAGGATTTCCCATTTGACTCTAGAAGATGGTCTATGACCTCTATAATTCCTTGGATCTTCAATGTTCCCTTGATGAGCATGAGATGCTCCTGCATCAAATTCACCACCTTTGAAAGAGTTCTTGTCCTAAGAACCATGTCTAGCATAGATGGTCTGTTTTCCTCCATACCTCTACTAATATTGCTTAGGGATGAAATCCCCCAATGTGAAATGTCCTTTCTTCTTATGACCTATAGGAAAAACATTCAAACATGGGTTAGAATTCATAACCTCTACCCTTGGGGTAGTCAGCCTTGTTGTTTTGATGGTGTTTCTTGCTACCTGAATAGTCTTCACCTTTGTTTGTTTAGGATAGTACCTTGATTGTCCCTTCACTTGCTCTTCCCCTATAATTTCATTGTATTTTTCATGTCCTCTAATAGGATAGTACATCTCACCAACCCACACCCCTTCACCACCTTTAAACTCTATCTCTACCTCTGTCACAGAGTTCAGAATTTTTTGTCCCTTATTCTTCACCACTTGATGTCCCAACTTCAGTTTCCTCTTTGTCTAACCAGTATCTAGTTCTTTGATGCTTCCTATAAGGAGAGATTCATTTCCTTTGCAAGGTAATGGTGTCAATACATACCTTTTTCCATTACTCCAAACTTGGTAAATGTTGGTGAAGCAATCATGTGCAGCTCTCCTAGACACTTGCCAAGATCTACCTAAGATGACATGTTCAAAATTCATTTTGACAACATCACATAGAATCTAATCAAAGTACTCAACTATTGAGATATTTAACATGGTATGATAATGCACTATGAAATTTTGATTCTTTTCCACCCATGTAGCATAATAAGGTTTAGGATGATGTTGAATAGGCAACTTTAATGCCTTAACTACATCCCATGAAATTAAATTGCTGCAAGTACCTAAATCAATAACCAGTTTATATACTTCACCTTGTATTAAAAAATTTGTTCTAAAAATACTTACTTGTGGTGTCCATTCCTTGCCTCTCCTAAACATAAAATTTTTTCTCTTGTCTCAAGAAGACAAATTTTCCTTTCTTCCACTTCTTCTTTGCCTTCTTCCTAGACTAGGTGTACCCTCTTCTCTTTGTTAGGACACAGTTAGGATTGATGCCCCACCTTTACACATGTGAAGCATGTTCTTGTGAACACACCACTTCCTCTTCCTTGTCCACTCCTACCACCTCTCTAATTTTTTACTCCTCTAGGATCAGAACTTGGACCTTTGTCCTTCTCTTCCCATACCTGAGTTATTCTTCCTCTTCCTCTAATGGAAACTCCTCCCCTTATGTTATTGTATCTTTCACTTCTCCTTTTCAATTTCTCCTCTATTCTTAAAGCAATCTAATAACACTCTTTCACACTCTTGGGATTAGTAGCAGCAAACTCATCTTGAATGGAAAATTTCAAACCTCCTAAATACTTGGCAACCTTGACAACTTCTTCTTCATCCAAACCTGATCTCATGCTCAGTTTGTAGAACTCATTCGTGTATGCCTTCACATCAAGGTCTTTTTTTTTTAGGCCTTGCATCTTCTTATGCATCTTAAAATCCTATTTAATGGCTTAATTACAACATTTTCAACATATGAGACCATCAGGACCTTATGAAATTTCATGACTTCCAATGCTCCCATCAGCCATGATTGGTGCAAGGATTTCCCAATTGACTCTAGAAGATGCTCTATGAACTCTATAATACCTTGGATCTTCAATGTGCCCTTGATGAGCATGAGATGCTCTTGCATCAAAGATCTACCCTATGTAAGATCTACCTTGCAAAAGGCTTACAAATATTGTTAGATCTTACCTTGTTAAAATATTTCATCACCTTGTTAGAAGTGTCTCTAGTTAAAAGAATTCAACTCACAATTAAGTAAGAACCATGTTAAAGGATTTACAAAAGGTTGGTAAAACTACTTGTTAGTGAACAGATTGTCCTTCAAGAATATATGTGCAACTATAACCCTGACTGCCCAAGTGGGAGAACTAAAAAACACCAACAGTTGGATACGTTATCATGGGATTGATAACCTTCCTTTGAATTTTGTTGGGTACAACTCCCCGTGCATAATATTCAATGAATCAAATGTGAATGCTTTTACTAGAATGCATAAAAGGATATCAAACATGTACCTATAAATATAGTGTAGATGCGAGAAAAACTAAACAACTACAAGAAACTAAATGGTAAATGACACAAAGTCCATTCACCCTGACATGCTTCAAAAGACAGAATCAAAAAAACACATTATGCATCTTCTTGAGAAAGTGCAAAAATGAAGATATGGAGATATAACAACATGTTTTAGAGAAAACTAAAGAAACACAAAGATCACAATTAGTGGAAAGTAGATTGCTCAAATTCAAAGTTTTGACAAACAACTAACTTTCAAGTCTCCCTCCTCTAAAAGCATAAAGATGCATTTGCTATTACAATCACCATTACAAAAAGCTATAACAAATCAACATTCTCCTATTTCTAACACACAGTTCAGAATAGGAAATTGAAAACTTGCTCTATCTCCCACAGCTTCACAAGAAAGTGGAATAAGAATTTGGAAAACCTCTCCGCCCTATTGTAGCACCAAGTCTCTAGTATCGGACAGAAAGATCTCTGTAACCCCTATAAATACTTGTTGTTGCATATTTATCTTTCCTCTGACAGTCTCAATTCCCTTTCCTGTAATTGATTCTTGGAAATCAATATTATTTTAAAATCATTCCCATGGAAACTTCTCAATTTTCCTCTACCATTGGTTTTCTTGATAAACTTTATTTAAAGTTTATGTTTTTTTCACCATTCTGATGACTCAATTTTTATTTCTGTGAGATCAAATCATCTTCAGTTATCAAAATTGATTCTTGAAATTGCCCCTTTTTACTATCAAGATGTCATCAACTTTTTCTATTTCCATATGATATTTAAACAATGTTACCCACTAAAGATGATATAATGTTTATTAAAACATTATAATATTATTTGCTTCTTTCCCAATCTTCATTCGAAAACACCTATCATCGTATACCATTAGTTAACTTTCAATGGGGATTGCTATTTAATTATATGAATTGCTTGATTGGGAGCACCTAGACAACTGACATATATTCTTGAGCACCATCATTATGCACATCTTCCAATTTACACACAGCATTCTTCAGGGTTCTCTTAACCAACATGTAACTGCATCTGGCAGACTCTCATGCATCAAATTCTTTATAACAATAGTGGTTTTATTTGGTTAATAATCTGAATGATTTTTTATTTTCACCACAAGTCTTTAACTCTTAATCATCTCTATCGTGAGGCACGCATATATAGAACAATAACTTCATCCAATGTTTAAGCTTACATAACCCACATTTTTCATAATCCTAAATTGTGCCATTTTCGGGGTTGCTTACTATGGTTTCCAAGATCACATTACTGAATGGATGATGCTAGCTACTTAAGACTAAGATTTTTGTCTTGTATTATCTTGCAAGTTTATAGAAAGAATGAACTAAGAGTGGATTTTACATCTGATGTCTTTGCCTTGCACCGGCCTCCTTCAAGCATAGGTAGGGTCCACACTTTGCCTCTATGCTGTCTAAACTAGATCTTCCAAGACTAACACCATTATTTGTGCTGATGCTGTAGCTCCATGAATTATTGAAGATAATTGAAAATACTGACAAATGCAGGTTTATATCTTTGTGTTGAACAATACACCTTTGGTGAGTTGAGCTTAAATGCACCTCTAGACCTTGATGATATTAGTGTATCTCTGTGTTGAATGGATCTTTGAGAAAATCTTATCCCAATAGTGTAACTATGCATGTTCAATTCAAAACTTAAAAGGAAAAGACACCCTCAGGTTTTCTATAGCCTTTGCTTTGCACTTAGATTTATCTTCCTGTGGATGTTAGTTGAATGGATTGAACTCAATTTTTCTTTTCTTTCCATCAAAAATCTATTCAAAAGTTATATTGCACTCATGCCCCTTTTTTATTATAGCTACATGGCACTTAATCTATCATGCTAATGCAGTCAATATAGAGTTTCATTTGGTCAAATAGTTGGCACATGATTTCCATCAAAGTGTTGCATGCACATTTTGAATATTAGAACTGAGGGATATCATTTGAGTGATAATGCCCATATAAAAGACATGTTAGATGACTTAGATTTATACCTTAGCATACTAGTATACTGAAGGTTAAACCCAATAAAAATCTCACTAATGGATTTTTGAGCTTTGAATGATTCACGATGAGAGCTCCCAAGTAAAGCTAGGACAAATGATGATAAAACACTCCAATCCTTTGATATGTGCTACATGATAGTTCTAGATTGTAGAATCATCATTATGGACTCTTATATCTGTGAGCTCAAGATGGTGAATGTTGATTTGTTTTATGTTAGTTTGTGCCTTTCAACATACTTTTTCACGACAAGATCCGAACCACCTCGAATATAAACATGGTGCCCCACTCAACATATTCTTCCACAAGTGAGTGATTTTGCAAAAATTTGACCTAAGCTCTATATTTTTATTATTAGGTGCTCAAAATTCATCAACCCTTCATGATTTGAATTGAATCCCAAAATAAAACTCGATTGCCTTTGATCCTCTTCCTCTTGATGGATGGTTCTTATTTAATTAAATACCACCACATTTATAATCTAACAATAGTAACACCAAATAGCCAAGATGAATTCTGAACCTTGAACCAATGAAAAGAACCTTGAAGGTTTTCTATGATGGTATTACACTTTTGGGCTAAGAGGCATCTCCAAACTATGACCTTTGAATATTCTATCCCTACATCCTGAATCATGGACTTGGGCCGAGCTTTGAACCTTCCTGAATCAACACTTCTACATTTTGAAACCAAAATTTTAACTTCACTTGCATTGAACTTGCAACATGAGTCAACTAAATAATTGAACTAGTTTGAACTAGTTTGAACTACTTCAAGCTTTAGTTTGAAGCGGTTCAAACTCTACACTTGAAGTTTTAAAATCATGTACACATCAAGTGCTAACAGGGGCTCTAATTGCAAGACTGATTTTGATACAAAATTAGAGAGCTCCAACAATCTCTGGGAGAAGAATAGTGCCTTATCCATGGGCAAATAGAGTCAGCAAGAAAGGAAGATCGAGAGCTGCTTGCAGAGAGGGTGGAGAGGAGCAGGGCAAAACTAGCAAACAAAACCAACAACCAACACCTAAACTACCAGTAAGCACAAGGCTTGCACATTATTCCAACTACACTACACACAAAAAAACTTATTTACAATATTTAGAAAGGTAGGAAAGAACCTACCATAGAGACCAGAAGAAAGAATAAGTTAAGTGAATCCATTTACCGGATGAGAGAAATAGGAGCCTTTTCAAATCAACCAAGTGTACCTCAATGGAACAACTCCAAACCATTGCTCGGTGATGATTCCTTCAATTCCAAACTTCAAACTGATAGCATGCATTCATATGTTGATCCAACATTCTTTTCCAAAAAGCCATAACTCATCATAATATTCATCTCCACTTAAGAATTGATCCTTCACACTATCAATGTTAGACTCTACTTCGAACTAAAAAATATGAAATGAAAAAGCCTCAACAAAAGATGTGTAACCCTTAGAAATATTTTCATGTAGATTTAACTCCTGTGCATGGTCATGATCAGTTTGTAGCCATAATGATGCCTCCTTTAGCATAGGATCAAACCTTAGATAGATGTCTTCTTCATTTCTTTCAAGGAACTAGCTATCATTAAATATACCATAAATTCCATCCCCTTCTCTTCTAAGAATGTTATCACACTTTTCAGCATTTCTTCCACAATCCCAATTGGTAACACTATACCTAGATGGATGAAGAGGAAAAATATCAAGAGATGCTTCATTCTGAAATTGATATAAATAGGTACCTAAGATATTATTGAAGAATTCTCCCAGATTGACTGATGACAAAAATTTTTTTATGACTTCCTCTCCTTCATTAAGAATTGCATTCTGAAGCATATCAGTTGATTCACCATCAGATTGAAATTTGGCTTCATATTTCCTTGTCTTAACCAGGAATTCAATAGGGGCATCTTTGTCTAGAGGCATCTTTATCTCTTCTCCATGAAGAGCTGAATCACCAGTAGAAGGATTTGTTTGAGAGACATCTTGAGCCTGAAAACATAGCAAAAATTCAGCAATGACCTTTTCTTGTTGATCAAATGATATTTCTTTCCATGCTTCAGTCAGAAAATTTATAGGCTGAGTGTTGATTTCATCATTTTCAAAATGAGAAAGGAACTCTTCTTCGTGCACTTTTACCTTGTCATAATTACATAACTCATCATCAAATGGAAAAAGCTTTTGCAAGGGCTGATCACTAGTTTGTAAGCATAAGGAATCATTTTCTTTCTTCATAGAAATAAGAAGTTTAGTCTCAGGCTGCATATTATCCTGAATCTTTTCATCAAGAAGGTTTTCCAAGGAAAAATGATCAACATCAAAAGTGAAAGATTGAAAATCTAGAGGCAAGTTGTCAACTTTCTCATCAATAGGAACTTCTGAAATAGTGAGACTATCAAAATAGTTAAAACTGAAACTCTTAGGATGTGGAGAAAAAGATTTGAATACACCTCCATTAAAATTAGCATCATCTATAAGGTTTGCTATTCCAAAATCTTTAAAATAGAAACATTCAAGCATAGAATCTCTTTCAACATTCTCCTTCAAAGGATTAATACTCTCACATTCTTTTGTGGCATTTAAAGACTCATTTTTAGAAAGTATCTCAATAGAAACTTTAGGAAAAGAATAATCACCTTGATCTCCTACTGTAAAATTTTTTGCATGAGACAAAGAAAGATCTTGAGACAAGATTTCACCATTATTGCTTACCCTTACTCCGGTGTTGTCATGGGTATTCCCTTTTTGTAAAATTGGATTAGCATGACACTGGAGTAACTTTGGTTGGATTTCTTCTTCGCTAAAGACTGAATAATTGCATGATATAAAATGAGATGAAATCACTGGGTTTTCCTTGTTGCCAACATCCAATTCTTCTTCAAGCTGCCAAACTTTTCTCTTGTATATTTTCAAATCTTTTAGTTTATGATACCTAGCACAGAGGTTTTTTCATAACAACCAAGGTAGGTCATCATCTTCGATGGGTATATTGTTTTGGACACCCTAAGAAATGCTTTTTTTGAAGTTCTCCACAAACTTACGCAATACTTTATCATCCATTTGATAAAGTTCTAGGAGATAAGGGTTTGGCCTTAATCTCTTCATGACTTTTATGGTTGGCATGGTCTCTACAATAGAGTCACCAATCTCTTGCACATGGAGATAATAAAAAAACTAAAGAAACCAATGTTAATACTGATCTTCACTTTCAATCCCTAGTAGAGTCGCATAAAAATCTATTAGGAACAGATTGTCCTCCAAGAAAATACATACAAATATAACCCTGAATGCCCAAATGAGAAGACCAATCAGCACTAATAGTTGGACAAGGTATAATTCGATTGATAACTTTCCTTTAAATTTTATCAGGTACAGCTCCTCGTATATGATTTACATTGAATTAAAATATGGATTCTTTTAACCTGAAAGCACAAAAGGATTACAAACATCTACCTGTATGTACAAAGTAGATGCGAAAACTAGGATTATTGAGAAGAAAGAAAAACAAAGAACATTAGACGACACAAAGTTCACATGCCCAAATGCTGCATTACAAAGTAAATGAGATCAAAGCAGTATTTTCCATCCTTTTGAGAAAATGAGGAATTAGAGCTTTAGGAGATATCTTGAAATGATAGCATAATTTGAAAATAGTGACCATGAAATGTATTTCAGAGAAAACTAAAAACAACACAAAGATTGTGATCAGTGGAAGGAAAATGCATCATAATCAAAGTTCTGATACAATTATGCTCCAGCCTCCCTTCTCTAAATGAAAAAGACATAGATCCTCTTACACATTTACAATCCAAAAATCACTATCTAAAGGAAAGTTGAAACTCTTTTCTTTAACATTATATTAATAAATCAAAAGTTCTCCTATCTCTAACACAAAGTTTAGAAAATAAGCTCTGCCCTCTCTCTCTCACAAGAAATGAAATAAATCTAGAAATTTTCCTTCCCTACTATAGCACACAGTCTGCAGTCTAGAAGCAAGAAAGAATGGAATGCTCTCAACCTTTTCTATTGACATATTTATTATCTTCTCATTTTCCCGTGAAAACTTTTCAATTTCCCTAACTGAATCTTTAAAAACCTTATGACTTCCAATTTTCTTTTAATATTTTCAATCTCTCCTTTCTTAATGTTTTTATATCTTTATAAACATTGTCTTATATTTTTGATAATATGAGTCCCCTATAATATATGCATACTGACTGCTGATCCGAAAGTAGTGCACTAAAACATTTGTAACGTTTGATCCATACATAATCAAGAAAAACCGATTGGAGAGAGTTTATAGGATTAGGTTTTTTAAAACATATCCAAAATTTATCTTAATCCAACTGTTGGATTAGAAGATATAGCCCCTGAAACAAGACTTATTTTCTTGTCCTCTGTATTTGTTACTATCATTACTAATCTGATATAGGTGTAAACAGGAATCCATAACTTTTGATCCACAATGAATATTACAAAAGTCGTTGGATAGGATTTGTAGAACAATAATTTACAATACATATCCGAGATTTAGATCAATCCATTGGTTATATTGTGAGATACAACCCCCATAATATGACTATTTTACTATGCTCTGGATATTGTCACTGTCATTGCTGATCCGATAGTGTTGCACTCACAAACTTTTAACTTTTGATCCACGAATAGTCTCACAAAATTATTTTAAGGAAGTTTAGAAAACTAGTTTTCTTCAAACATATCTAAAACTTAGAATGATCCAACAATTATATTGAGATTTATACCCCCTACACTAAGACTATCATTCTGGCTTCATGCAAATTTGTTGTCATAGAAATTACTGCAGCTTCTCCAAGCAATATCTATGAATGCATGACTTCCACCTCTTGAAAAGGTAATGAGGAATGATGAGCCCCTCTGAAAATCATCCCCCTTATGATCTATAGAATTTTATATTGTGTTCATGAGAGATGTTATCAAACAGGCAATCTACAATTAAAACTTTCCTGATAATTTGGAGAGAAGACCACCACTTTTCCCCCATTACAAAACCTCGAATTTGTAACCCAAGACTTGAATTTTGAAACTTTGATATTTGGACTATTGGATTTCTATTCTTTGCTTGCATTGAACCTGTAGAATGGATCATTTGTACCACTGAAACACTTCAAACTACTTTTAACTAAGGTTCAAAGTGGTTCGAAAACACATTTTACAAGTTTTAAAACTTGGGTACATATGTGTACTAATACTACTCTATTAAGATATTTAAGTGATTCACTTGTTAGGATGTCTTAGCAATGATCCTCCAGTTATAAGTTAGCTGCTAGATAATAGATCACTTCTTCGCATGTATCCTTGATCATCTCTAATCAAATTTATGTCTTTTTTCCTCTAATTCTTTTACTTTATTCTTCTCTAATTGGTTCTACAATTCATAAATAATGATCACTATTCCTCTATCACCTCTGAATGCTCTATTTGTGCATGCAAACTTCTCTCTTCACTCACACTCCTTCACATAAAGTTCTAAGGTTACCCTTCCTTATAAAGATCTAGGTGATTAGTATTAGATGTGATTCAATAATTGTAATTCATCCATATAGTTACTTAATTCATCCCCCTTTTTTGATTGGATGCATGTACTACATAGGGACCATTAATCAATATTTAATCTTATCATCGAGGATCACAAAACAATCCTCAAGTCAATTTTGAAATGGTTTACATAGATTTTTGTGCTAGTACAAAAAAATATGTCAAAATTATATAACTCTACATCTAAAGTCCTTGATGCTCGACATCAAATATAACTTCAATGTTGTCACTCAACATCTGAATGACTCAGCATTCATTTCTTACTTGGCACATACTAACTACTTGAAACTTGAGTGACTCGACACTTACTAAGTGTCTCACTCAACATGCACTATCTAACATGTTATTATCAACATGCATTACTTATTCAGCATGAACTAAGTACATAACTTATAAATGACTTAAGTGTATAGATAGTCATTTGTCAAAACCAAATTGAAATCAACACACATTATTGTCTTAGATTTTTGAGTAATATATGAATTCATGACAAAGTGGTTTTTCCACTAATGTTAAAGGGGGATATTTGTGATCTCTAAGCCTATATTTTCTATTAGTATCCAAATAGTTAGTCATTTACTAGGAAGGAGTACAAGGTCATCCCAAAGACCAAAGTATCTAGTAAAGGTTGAGCATACAATGCCTATACCGAGAAAGATAGTGATTTCCAAGTATTTAGTATTGATTGAGAAGATAAACAAGTCAACCAATATAGTAGAGACTGAGCATGATGACAAGTTATCAATACACCAAGTAAATAGGTAGAAAGAAGTTGAGTTAAAAAATGAAGATATTTACATGACCAAGTATGAGAGCATTGAAGTGCAAAGTAGTTTAGTTTTTATTTATAAGTTTTTAATGATAGAATCTCATATGTAAACCATTTCGGCTACCTTTGCTATGAAATTTAATATTTTTAGAGCCAACTAAGATATTTATCATGCATAATTGTAGAAGGTAATGACCCCAAGGTTTGTGATTCAGCTAATTAGAAAAAGGGATAGAAATGACAAAAGATGGTGAAGTGTAACCCATTGATCAAGATTTAGAATCTTCACAAAAAATCCATTTAAGGAGGATTCTAACACTAGAATAATAAGATTTGAGTTTATGAAGAAGGAAGAAGAGATAAGGACAAGTATCCTTATGCACATGTGAAGGAGTAAAGGTGAAGTGTGAAAGAAAAGAAGATAGAGAGAAATCAGAGAAGTGAAGGATTGGATAGATTTATCAGATAAGGGTATCATATCAATGATATAGTAAAGAGGAGATCCAAGATCATCTTGTAGAGAAAACCAAGGGTCAAGTAGGAAATCAATTATTGTTACATGAGATAGGGTAAATATCTTAATAGAGTCATCCTAATAGCCCTATGTAAACCTCCTAAAAAAGTCCTTACTTCATTATGAATGTAAGATCCTTCAACAAGGTGAGACCTAATAGTCTCTCATAATGTTTTAATAGGGTAGAACCCTAATGGGGTAGATCATAATTTATGATCACACATTTTAACCTTAATAGGTTACCTTTATTGTTGCAACTATGAATATGTGTGGGTTTCATCTACACCCTAGTTTTACCATCATATTCAATTTTTTTTTGGGTAATTAAATGATTTTGTCATGTGTTGAACTATTTAAGGATGTGATGTATTTCATTTATGTTTCAACATCTCATTTTTATGGGTAGAACTGTGAGATGAATTAGGTATGAATGAATGAAATTGGTTTTGAAGCTAAAAGTTTAAGATCCTAATTCGCCCTCCAACTCTTAGTATTTTGATTCCCATATACTTATTCCAATGCAAGTATGAATATGAAGAACAATTTAAGAAAAATATTTAATCTAAGGCCAACATTTTTTTTAAAATTAAGAATGTTCAAGTAGTTCCAAGGATAAAATTAAAATTTATTATGAGATCAATGATTGGAATAATTCAAAGAAGATCTAATGGAGGAGAATTAAAGGTTTGGAATGGAGCAAAAATTTCAAGAAGGAAGTCTAGTTTATGAGTGTCTAGATTCAATGAATCTAAGATCTAAAATTGTGGTTAAGCAACAAAATATGGAATATACTAGAACAAAAAAGTTTTCTAGTTAAGGGGATGAACTCAATTATTTTTGTGACCAATTTATGCTAATATAGAAGTAAATTATTGTTGAAGTTGAAGAAGAGGAAAGACAAAAGGTGAAATGGGAAGAATATTATTGAGAAGACAAAGAAGAAGAAGTGTTAAGTCAAATTGTAAGTGTATAAATTATCCAAAAAAAGATCAAAAGGAAGAGACAAAATTAAGTAGAGATATGAACAGACAAGTTATTGCTAAAACCTAATAGATCACTTGACTATTAATATCTTACCATTGTAGGAGAAAAATATCTTGAGTGTAACTACCAAGTCTTTGTACTCCTATATGGTAGCATCCAATAGTGTTGTTTTATAACTCCTTTAGAGTAGACAATTTTTAGATGTTTTAATGAGTGGTAAGGTCTAGATGATCTTTGGTTAAAACCCTGTACAAAGGTCACACTAAAAATGGGCATGTAACCTTTAAAAAACTTGGCTCCTAACATAACTCACTTCAGATGAGTGAAATTATTTAGGTTGCCAACCCCCGGGTAGTTTTTTGATTTATAGGGTCTCCATGTTAAATATTTGTTTCAAATGTTTGAATTCCTATTGTGTTGCAATTTTATTTTCATGATAATTGTTCAATGTTATAGCTTGGTATGTGCCAAGTGATATGTTTGATATTTAGTATACTAAGGAACAATAAGATAATAGTTTGATGAAAAAGGTTTAGAAGTTTTATTTGAGATGTTGGATGTGGTAACTAAGTTAATCATCTAAAAATTTATGAAGTTTGAATTGGTACTAAAGTATTTTAAGGCCTATAGGATAGTTGGATATAATTAATTCATCTTGTTGGTGTTTTCAAACATCATAGTTTCAAGTTACCCTAATGAGAAAAAGATACATCTAGGGGTAGATACTTCCCATCGGCAACATATCCTTTCAAACATTGGGCTAACTATAAGGCTAGAACCTTCTTCTATTTTAGGCTTTGCAACATTAGGCTAACTATAAGGCTAGAACCTTCTTCTACTTTAGGCTTTGCAAAACCTAGTTGGGTGGATCTCAAATTCACTTATATGGTAGCAATGCTAAAACATACACTTGAATCTAACAAAGTAGATAAAACCCTTAATCTTTTAACAGTTATGTGAAGATCCTAGACATGGAATAGCTGATAAAATGGACTAAGAAATTGATAAGATAAGTGAGGGCACCCTTTTAACTCTTAAATGGAAAAGGAAATGGATGATTATAATTTTGATTTTGGAAAATCCCCAAAATATGTAGTAGTATGAACAAGTTGATCCTATAGTTGATCAATGCCTTATCTATTGGGAAATTTCATGAATCATGCACATACATATATGATACCATTGACATACTCCATACATCAAGATATTAGATCTATCTTATCACTTTTTGAATCAAACATTGGTGTTCATAAAGACCTTTTTCTCATGAAATATCCTTCTCAAATAACCAACTACCCTATCAAATATATCAAGCATTTACTTGGTTCTTTGTTCCAAGAACAAAACATATCAAACATACAACTTTATAGGGGTTCAAATGGGTCTAAGTTATTTCTTCCTAAACCTCAATACATCTCAAATTACAAAGATAGGAGATGAGAATCAAAATGAAACTAAGAAGATTCTTGCTTTTTTATATCCATTTCTTTGAAACTATACATTCAAGATGCATGTAAACAACTCATGAAACCTCTAAATAGATCTGAACTATCTATATTATCTTAACTATTGATGTTCATACAAGAGAAATCTACTGAAGAATGGTATCATAGACATGAAAACATATCAAAAAATAGAACCCTAGTCTCATAGTGAAAACTACCAACCCCTATAATGAATCAGAAAGAGAGAGATATAGAAAAGGAATGAAATATTGGATTTTATTTAGAAGTGACATGTGTCCACTTGAATCTTCATTCCTTGTTTTTTTTAAACATCTCTCATCTTTCTAACTTTACAATCTGATATGATTCTCATCATTATTATATAACAAACTCAAAATATCTCTTCCTTAATGATGAAAAACCCTTGTGTTGCTAAAATATCTGAAATGCATTTGAAATACTGATAAAATATTCATCTAACTAACTTGGAGGTAATAAAATTAGCCTGTAATTGCATTCATACTACTTTTGATGCTCATTCAATTCACCATTTCACTAGAAATCAAATATGAACTACCCCAACTGAATGAAATTGAAAAATTGACACCTAAAATAGATCCTTGCATAACTTGAACCTGTGGCTTCTTGTGCAAAAAAAAACTCCAAAAATGGAAATTTCATTTTCTCCCAATTTTGATGATATATAGTATTGCTATATTGGCTTACTAGAAATGCCCAGAGTCTTCATTTGAACTTTAGGTCCCTAGCATGTCTCTATGATTGCATTTGGTAATTTTTAATTTTAATCTAAACTTTAAACTATATGTTAAAAACTAGTTGTGTTTAAACCTAACTACACGAGATTTTAGAAATAAAAATAATAAAATATTGATTTTTATGAATTTGATTTTTCCCTCCAGAATTTCCATCTGGGTCAACTAGGCTTGACTGAGTTGTGACACATGTCACACTTTGATTGTCCCATTTCTTTCTTAGTCATTTGATACTACCACCCAAGTGCCACATGTCACTATCCCATTGGTCCCTATCTTGCCACTTGGTTGCCATGTCACTATTCATTATGTCACCAACTTACTAAACATGGTGCCATGTTATTGCAACATAGTGACATCACAACATGTGGAACCTCAGTCCATGTCATCACCCCATCAAGAATGTCACATGTCACCTTGTCATCTTGCCATCTCATCAGTTACTATGTTGCTATCCACCTCCATACAATGCCATTTCTTTGTGAAATAGCAACATTGTGAAATGTAGCACTATCTACCATGTCACTAGCTTGATTTTTGCACCAAGTCTAGGTCATCTCTACCACATGTCAGTTTATGATTCATTCTCGACTAGAACCACATGTCATGATTCATTTGGTCTACCATTCCACATCATTCTATTAGTCTATGTGTTCAAAATATCTTTATAGTTGCCTCTAGCTTGCTATGGGTGGGACCCTAGCACAATGTTAAGGCTCAAAATCCATTTGTCATTGAGACAAGTTACTAAAGTGTGTTCTGACATTTAAAATCTTAAATATTAATTTGCCTAACCAATATGGGACTACGCATTTGAGTGAAAACTACCCAAAAAATTTCTCTTGGACCTACCTTACAAATGCTCAGTCATGATTTATCTTACTAATAACCTTGTAGAATTTTTTTATCAAATGTAGATCTGACCATGTGATTTTAATTCCATACTTATTGCTATAATTGGATCTCAAATCAAATAATTTTCTACCTTGTTGTTGCTCCCTTTCTTATGAAAAATGTTGAGATTAAACTGTTGATAATAAGTTAACCACCTTTGGTGCCTATAATTTTGTAATTTGCCTTGTGTTTGCAAAAAAATTAACGGTTCATGATATGTGTGGATGATAGTCTCCTTTCACACTATATAATGTTCCTAGTGCTTGCAAGCTTGACAATGGCATATAATTATTTATCATAGGTAGGATGCCTAAACATTGTATCTGAATAAAATGTCCCACTATGGTAGGAAATCATATTTCCACATTGCATGATGACTACTTCTAGGATATATTCTGATGAATCGATTTGTATTCCAATTTTTTGTTGTAAATAAGGAAGAGATAAAACTAGTGCAAAACATAACCTCTATTTTAACTCTTCAAATGCTTGTTGTTGAGAACTTGTCCACTTGAGTTATTCTTTCACACCTTCTCATAGTGACTAATTTAAAGGCCAAGAGAAATGTAAAAACCCAAACACATATTTGGAATAGAAGTTATCCAACCCCAAGAAGCTATGAAACTCTATGAGGTTCCTTGGATCTGGCCTATCTTTAATTACTTGAACCCTTTTAGGATCAACATGAACACCTTAATTATCAATTATAAGCCTAAGTATTTAATACTTTATATACCAAAAGATAATTTTTCTTTATTCACTTAGAGTCCATGTTCTTGTAGTACCAAAATACTTTTTTCACATGTTGTAGATGTTCTTCCCAAGTTTGACTAAAAATAAGAATCATATCTTAATACATAACTACAAAAGAATTAGTGAATGAACTAAGTACATCATTCATCATCCTCATAAATGTGGATGTAGAATTTTTGAGGCCAAAAGGAAACCATCCAAAAATTCCCTCCTAAGATTTAAAAGAAGTCCTCTATAAATCTATTAGATCAATTGTTACTTGATGGTACCCAAATTTCAAATCAGATTTAGTAAAGAAATATTCCCCTCTACGTTGATCCAAGAGATCATCTATCTGAGGAATTGGATATCTATTTTTCACAATGATCTAATTCAATGGTCTATAATCAATAGAAAGCCTCCATGTACCATCATTTTCCCTAGCAATAATAATTGGGTTACCTTAGGGAGATGCACTTGGATGACTATGTCCTTTTTGAATCAATTCTTGTATCTAACTTTATAACTCATCATTTTCTAAAACTAGTCTCCTATATATTGGCTCATTAGGTAATGGGGTTCCTAGTATCAAATCAATAGAGTGTCAAAATTTTTACTATAAGGGTACCCATGTTGGATTCTAATATTTTGATAAAATATGATCCATTGACCTTCATTGTGTTGTTGTGATGGATACACTGGCATGATAATTACACATGATTCTCTTTTGTTTCTTACAACAGATCATTAACAACACAAATTTACTAGTTTAGTCAATTAATTTTCTACGTTTTTTTTCACTAATCAAAGATGTAGAGTGTGCATGCCTTAACTTTAGTATTTGGTGTTAGAAACAATAGTCCACCAAGATAACTGAGGTGGGGTGGCATGAATTAGTTATCCAATAGTTCAAACATTTGATTAGAGAGAAAACCCCAGTGGGAATGATGCCCACAAGATAATGTACTAATATAAATATTCCTTGTTAGAGGATGGACCCTATAAGGAATCTATTATAACATTTAGTATAATGAGTCCTTGTTAGGAGACTTTGAAGACCTTTTAGGAGATTCCAACCCTATTAGTAGTTGTGGTACAATGTATACAAGAAGATCTCACTACCCAAACATGCAATTTCAACTACAAGAAGAGCTCACTACTCAAACAAATAGTTTACTATTATTTTCTTCTTTCCTCATTCTTTCCTCTATCATGTCAATTAGACCAATCACTATTAGACCTTGTAGACCAAGTCAAAAATCTCAACAATGAAGTTTCCTTCACTTCTACATTGCTCTTCTCAACTTCGCATTTTGCACTATCTACTACTTTTTGAACATTCACAATTCACATATATCCATACCATGATATAGGAAAATATACTTCCTTTATATCAAGTCCATAAAATAATTATTTGAGTTAGTTGTTAGTCATTCTCAATTAATTATCATAGGAACACATTCAGAACTTGTTACAATTAGCAATAACATAAATCTTGTTCCTTACAACTTAATAACTTACCATACACACAATATTATGATGAGTGAGCTTAGCCACATCATCCTCGACATGTCTTCTCCATGTCCTCAACCTCAATCCTCAAGATATCAATTCTACTAAGAGATATAACAAGTTTACCAGAACATGCCTCGATAAATTCTATCTCAAAACAGACATCCCTAAAACTTTCATAACTTCTTCTAGACTTATCTTTTCTACTTTTGATTTTTACTTCATATGCAAAATACTTAAAAGTACCTTCCATAAACTCAACTAGTTATAATATTGAACTAACCATCTGTGTCAACTTGATCTTTCCACTATTCTTCTATCAGATACCATAGAAGACATCAAACATGCTATGTTGAGATCAATGACAAACTCAATCATGAATGTAACATATCATCATCAAACCAATCTTCCAAAAATATCCCCCTTTGGCATTGATGGCAACATAGATAAAAAAACATCTAGTTCCAAGAATATCAACAAAAAAGTGTCCATCTTCAAATTCTCTTCATCAATTATACTCCCCCATTGATATACCTTAATGTACTCTATACCCAACTATTATTTTGCATATTGTGCTTATTCCAATCATCTTCCTTAGCATACTACCAAACTTTTCTTCTTAGCATAATATTTTCTTACAATACTTCTCCCAATTTAGCATTATTTTGTTCATGCCAAAATTCTCCCCCATTAACATCAATGTCAAAGGTTTCTGCAACTAATATCTCTGCATCAAATTCTACAACAACAAATACTTATTCAGCTCATGTGTCAAAAGACACTATTCACAATAATATAAGTCAAGAGTCCTAGATGAATCTTTCAATCATAGATGCTCCCCCATATAGGAAGCATTAGCATCCAATCCAGACAAATAATGGTGCTTTGTTACCCTGGACTGATGCATTCTTGCATCTTCTACTCTAATTTAGGAAGGGGCATAACCCAAAGCATACCTTACAAATACTCAAAAGTCTCTTTGGGAAGAGGCTTAGTGAATATAGCTACAATCTGCTCTTCTGTGCTTACATACTCTAATATGATTTCTTTTTTTGAAACTTTTTTTCTCAACATAGGATACTTAATAGAAATTTTCTTAGCCTTCAAATGCAATACAAAATTATTAGACATATTTACCATGCTTGTGTTGTCAGAATGTATAACAACATGTTCATTGATTTATATCCTTATATCCTTTAGCATTTGCTTCATCCAAATAACTTGATTGCAATTGTTTGCTCCTACAACATATTCTACTTCTGGTATACCTTGAGATATACAATCCTATTTCTTGCTTAACCAAGAAACCAATCTTCTCTAAGAAAGAAAGCTCCAACACTGATGATCTTTCTACCATCCATGTTGCCTACCCAATCTACATCAATATAAAAAATTAAAGTAAAATCATTAGGTCAATCATACCATAATCCAAATTTTGAAGTTCCCTTTAGATATCTAAATATCATTTTTACTATTGCATAATGTGCTTCTCTGAGATCAGTCTAGAATCTTGCAACAATTCTAATTGCATCTGTTATATTTGGCCTTGTGTGAGTCAAATATTGCAAGCCTCCAATAATATATATATATTTCTTCTTCTCAGCAGTAGGTGTCTCATCCTTTGTTGATAACTTGTGTCTAGTTATCATAGGTGTTCCAATAGGTTTACATGTTTCCAAACCAAACCTTTTTAGAAATTCCTTTAAGTATTTAATCTGAGAAATAAAGATTCCTTCTTTATTTTGTACTATCTACAATCCTAGAAAATATTTCATTTCTCCTATCATACTCATTTCAAAGTCTTTCTTCATTTCTTCTGCAAACTTCTTGCTTTCTTCATCATTGCCTCTAAATATAATGTCATCAAAAAATATTACCAAAATCATCAAACCACCATGAGTTTCTTTCCAATATGCATTGATATCTATCATACCTTTGCTATATCTAAGGTTTGTCAAATACTTGTCTAACCTTGCATACCGGATTCTAGGTGCTTGCTTCAATCCATACAATGTTTTCCTCAGTCTACATACTATGTCCTTGTCATTTTTCAAACAATATCCTTTAGGTTGTTCAATGTATACCTCTTCTTCAAGTTCTCCATTTAGAAATGTTGACTTGACATCCATTTGTTATACTTTGAATTTCTTCTATGCTACATAAGCTAAAAATAGTCTTACTACTTCTATTCTAGTCACTAGAGCATAAGTATCCTCATAATCTATTCCTTCTTATTGTGAGTAACCTTTAAATACCAATCTTTCTTTTTTTACTACCACTTCTCCTTGCTCATTCATTTTCTTCTTGAATACCCATTTGGTTCCTATCACATTCTTATCTACTAGTTTAGGGACCAATTCCCATGTTCCATTCTTTTCTATCTGATCCAATTTCTCTTTCATGGCTTATTCCTAGTAATCATCTTTGCATGCTTCATCTATATTCTTAGATTCAACTTGAGATATAAAGAATAATTCTTCATTCACTCTTCTTCTTGTCATCACAGCTTTGTCTTTGTTTTTGATGATTTGTTTGGATGGGTGTTTCTTTATCATGTTCTTTCTTGAAGTAGGAGTTGCTATCTCAACTCTTGGTTCTATTTAAGGTTCCAAGCTTTATTCCTACCTTGGCTCTCCTTCATTCTATAATTTATTGTTATTCTCAAGAAATATCTCATCATTCCTTAGCTTTGTAACATCATCATTTGAATTGTAATTCACTATTCTCTCTTATATTCTGACTTCTCATCAATTTTCACATTTGAACTTTCCATAATAGTCACCAAAATTGTTTCTTGATATAGGCTTTTCATTAACCAATATAGAATCATTAACACATTCTTTCAAGGATCTTTCCATACTTTCTCTAAATTCCTCAACTTTATCAAAAAGTAGACTCTTTCTAGCTTTTATCAATCTCTTAGGACATTTACTTGAAAAATGAACAAACTCTTTAAATGTCCAACAAGCAATTTTTTTTCCACTTTGGGGTTCTCTCTTTGCAAGAATATGAATGCCTTCCTTTATCTTTATATCATCTTCTATTTTGGATCTATCTTCGCTTGAGCTACTATTCTTTTGTATACAATAGAAGGATTCTGGTTTTGTAAAGTCAATACTCTACTCTTTACACAAATATGATAACTCACCAAGAATTTCCATAACTTGCATGTCAAAATTTATTCTCATAGATGTAGTACTATCTTCTCTAAATATATTTTCCATGGATCTCCCAAACCTATAAAACTTTTTCTTCAAAGACCTAAAGCTCTGATACTAATTGTTACAAACAATAGTTAACGAAGATAACTAAGAGGGGGGGGGGGGGGGGATCAATTATCCAATAGCTAAAAAATTTATCTTCTTTGAAAAAGCTTAACCATTCAACCAAAATAAAAAAAAATCATACAAGATCCACATAAACAATTACACCAGATAGATTGACTAGGGAAACCCTTAATCAGAGGGAAAACCCATATGGGAATGATGACCACAAGATGATGTACTAATATAAATATTCCTTGTTAGAGGATGGAACTAAAATGTCCCTTTTCTTATTTTGTATGATATTTCACACCTCTAATCATATTTTCAAGATCAAACAATTAATATCACAAAGATCCACCAAATTTCTCAAGAAACCCCAAATCGGGTATGCTGAAAATAGTGCCAAAAGCTTCACAACTTCACAGATTATTAATAAATCTGAAAATGGAAATTTTTAAAGAAATTTCAGCAGCATAAAAGCCTGAAAAATGACATTTCTAGATCCGTATAGCCTTTACACAACATTTCACAAATGTAGGACAAAAACTATGCTCATTGGGCTCCCGAAATTAACACAAAAATGCTCGAAAACACCACAAAAACACTAATAATCTATCTTAGAAGTTTAATCACGTCCCAATACATATATTTAGCTCTATTTTAACACCTTAAAGTCTAAAATACAGAAGCAACCCAAAATGATATGAAATACTCAACTGAAAACACCAAACTCATCCAAAAAACAAACCCAAAAACCCACAAATCTGCACTGTTCAGCACAAAGGCAAACTCTGTATGAGCATGCACATGGAATGGCTTCAAAATCCCATCCTTAGCCTTCCTAAAAACCTGAAATCTCCTGTTCTTGGGTCTCCCTAGAAACTTGCAAACTCTCGTTCTTGGGTCTCCTTCTCCACAGGTTTGGCAACCTCTGAAGAATAACAAAGAATGAGCAAAAATCAAGTTCTGGAATCCACCCAAAATGCCTTCAAACCCCTTAAAAGAGGGCATAACCATAACTCACATCCAAGAGAGGTTAATGAAACATATTTTAATAATAATTTTCATTTATTAGTCCAACTATTTCCAAAGATTAACCCCCTTTTTCCGAAACTTCACTTTCTTGGGCCTGCCTGCCTTAGCAAAGATTATTATTTTTTAATTATTTAAAAAGGAGACATGAAAAGCCCTCCCCTCCCAAACATTGCTTGTCCTCAAGAAATGGCTGAACAATAAAGCAATCAATCCACCTAGATCCCAAATGTAGTCATGAACTATACTACTACCAATTAACACAGGCTCCTGCAATATCCTCTGCAATATGACCAAGCAGAATCCATAATCAAACTGACAATTATAGCTCAGCCAAACTCCAAAATCACCACTACCACAGTCAAAAACCCATGAGACACAAACTCTTAGAACATCAAAACCCAAGTAAAGTGGACAAATCAAACTACCAACATAGTAAATACCATCAATGCATCCCACTGGACTATACGTAATGTACAATCCAACTCTGCAACAATGGTGAACGCTCTCGAATGAAACTGTACCAAGTATGGAGAATCCACACACTGTACAACTCCTACAGTCAACACAACTCTGCAAATCACCAGCCATTATCTCATAACCATAACTCCCATGCAGTGCTGATGGTGAAAAGACATTACAAGATAAAGAGTAAGAAATGGAATCCAAACCAAATTTTCCTGCCATCAACTCCTCAAAATAAGGATCAAATGCTAACTGATGTACATACCCTGCAATATAATGTTGATTAAAAAAACCAACCTCAATCAACAACTCACCATGAACAAGTGATACAACCCATTGTGATTGATCACTAGCTAAGTCAGGAGATGTCATAGCCAAAGGAGTAGAATCAATAACAACACCCATTGAAGCATCACTCCCAAACTCCTGCTCTAAGTCACATATTATCAAGCTGTCAACTACAAAACCTATCACCATGTCATGCCCATCACAACTCTCATCTTGAGGCATCAAAATGTCCCATAACTGATGATAAGCACTAGGAACCAAAGTACATCTCTGTATCATCATCTCATCAACATGGTCATCAAAGGTAAATTGATGAGTGTACCTCATAGTGTAATGCCGATAGAATGCACCAATCTCAGTCAGTGGCTCAGACTGTAATCTAGATGAAACTAACTGTAATTGATCATTAACCATGTTGGAACTGACTACTACCTCCGAAGATATCACCAAGGGAGTAGTATTACTAGTAGGAACCATGCCAACTGCTGACTCACCAACATCACACATGATCTTTGATACATCTCTAGTCTCCATGCCATCAATACTAGAGGCCACCACCATGTTAGGCATACAAAAATCTACTGCAACACCCAACTCAACTGAACCTGACTCTAGTGGGAATGAACCTAATATGCCAATGTTAGTATCAAGAATGGATGCATCCCCATCTCCACTGTCTCTGACAATCTTGGCCATGGACATCCTCGGATCACCAAACACCATAGCTTGTGACTGTATAGAATCAAGTAAAGACTGTAGTTGCTCTAACTCCATGGTCACCTTAGCCAAATGAAACTATGACTCCTTGAAAGCCAACTGTATAATCTCAAGAATCTCAGAAGTTACATCAAGCTGATCAGTAAGCTCACTCACCTCATCTTCCTTGGCCAACAATGCATCATATGCTGTACTACCCCACTCCATAAGATAATCTCTATCGGCTACCAACTGCATATAATCCTGTATCAGAATCTGGATAGCCTCCCATAAAGAGTGGAACTCTGTCAAGGAAAGATAACTACCTCCCTGATCATCACTAGTAAGAGAACCCCATCCATAAACTGCTAACAACTGACGAGCAGCATCGAAATGCTGGCAAGTGATAGCAATGTCTTGGTCACTAACTCTCAACTGATTAGACACATGATGGCACTGGCTTGATTGTCTCCTATAAACCTCCTCTGATGCACTGTCTAAAGGAGTATCCTCAAAGTTACTAGTCTCTAGAGTATTACCATCCATATGTTGTGAATCAAATCTAAAGCTCATATCAACATACGGAGTATCAAAAATATTAGCATTACTGTCCAACTCCTCTATACCCAAGGAAACTAAGTCTTCAAAATTTCCCACTGCATCCTCCTAAATGTCATCAATGCCAATATGATCTTGGGACTCATCTATACACACTGCCAAATATGAAATATCATCAACACATTCCAAAAAGTATGGTCGACTAGATATATGAACAAAGCCCAACATCGGTGTATAAAAACTAATACTAACATCAGACAAGATACTGGCACAAGAAAAGACAACATCGTGTAATCTGCTAATCAACTCCATGATAGCACCCAAACAAACACTGCTACCAAAAAGTGTTAAAGATCTCCAGTCAACTGAATCCCAAACACCAATATAAAAATCTCGAGTCCATATCCGTAAACTAGAATCAACTAGTAACTCAAGAAAACTCCTCACCTAAGTAATATGACCAATACCAACTAACTCCACATACCTGTCATGATGAGATAATGAAGTCACAATAATATCTTCTTTCACCTTCAACTGGCTAGACAAATCATGTGAAGTACTACTAGCCTCAACCTCATGTGATGAAGCATCTAATTGTGCTTGGTACTCTTTCTCAGCAAAGTCATGAATGCTCAATGTCTGCTCATCTCTATCAGGTATCTCACCATCCTACACAACAACATCCTCATAATCATCATCTGAACCCACTACACTGTAGTCACTGCCTGTTGTAACTATACCATCCTAAATCCCTGTGGCATCACCCTTGGATGACCTGTAAACAATTGTCTCAATTTGAGTATCAAGTTGACCATTACTATCAATCTGTGTAATATCCTTTCCCACCACCTCCTGTGGCAGAGTAGAATCTGAGACCTCTACCTGGCTATTAGCTAGTTTCTCAAATTCCTCATGCAAGTTCTTGGGAATTGTGTCATCTGTCCTGTGAGAAAATTTGCCAAATAGAAATCCAGTCAACTTATCCACCTTAGTTGGTTCGGACAACATGTCATTCATTATATGATGGTGCTCAACCAACTGTTCAGACATGTCATGGCTTATTTTCATAAGTTTATCTCGAATGTCTAAATAACCATCCTTTCTACTATTTTGACTTTGGATATCAATTGTCCAAGATCGTGTCATCTGAGACTCTGTACTATACCTGTCCATTCTGGATAAAGTATAGTGTAACCCCAATAGGATATAACTTCTTCAAACACCAAGAGCTAACATGCAAATGATTAGAAGTAGCATGCAACTATAGATTTTGACATGCAACTGATTAGAAGCAACATGCAACCACCAAATTCACCAAGAACTAACATGAAAATGATTAGAAGTAGCATGCAACCATAAATTTTGACATGCAGATAATTAGAAGCAACATGCAATCATAAATTATGACATGCAAGATCTGGGTAGTTGTCAAAACTGACGTGCAAGCTTCTACAACCACCAAATTCACCAAGAACTAACATGCAAATGATTAGAAGTAGCATGAAACCATAAATTTTGAAATGCAGCTGATTAGAAGCAACATGCAACCATAAATTATGACATGCAAGATTTGGGTAGTTCTCAAAACTGAAATGCAAGATCTGGGTAGTTGTCAAAACTGACATGCAAACTTCTACAAACCCTCAGGCTGGCAAGATCATGGCTCTGATACCACTAAAATGTTCCCTTTTCTGATTTTTTATGATATTTCATGCCTCTAATCAGATTTTCAAGATCAAACAATTAATATCACAAAAATCCACCAAATTTCTCAAGAAACCCCAAATCGGGTATGCTGAAAATAGTGCCAAAAGCTTCACAACTTCACAGATTATTAATAAATCTGAAAATGGAAATTTTTAAAGAAATTTAAGCAGAATAACAGCCTTCAAAATGAAATTTCTAGATCTGTATAGCCTTTACACAACATTTGACAAATGTAAGACAAAAACTATGCTCATCGGGCTCCCGAAATTAACACAAAAATGCCCGGAAACACCACAAAAACACTAATAATCTATCTCAAAAGTTTAATCACGTCCCAATACATATATTCAGCTCTATTTTAACACCTTAAATTCTGAAATACAGCAGCAACCCAAACTGATATGAAATACTCAACTAAAAACACCAAACTCATACAAAAAACACACCCGAAAACCCACAAATCTGCACTGTTCAGCACAAAGGCAAACTCTGTATGAGCATGCACATGGAATGGCTTCAAACTCCCATCCTTAGCCTTCCTAAAAACCTGAAAAATCCTATTCTTGGGTCTCCCTGGAAACCTACAAACTCCCATTGTTGGGTCTCCTTCTCCATAGGTTTGGCAGCCTCTGAAGAATAACAAAGAATGAGCAAAAATCAAGTTCTAGAATCCACCCAAAATGCCTCCAAACTCCTTAAAAGAGGGCATAACCATAACTCACGTCCAAGAGAGGTTAATGAAACATATTTTAATAATAATTTTCATTTATTAGTCCAACGGTTTCCAAAGATTAACCCCCTTTTTTCGAAACCTCACTTTCTTGGGCCTGCCTGCCTTAGCAAAGATTATTATTTTTTAATTATTTAAAAAGGGGACATGACAGGAACCTATTAAGATTCTATTACAATATTTATTACAATGATTCCCTATTAGGAGACATTGAATCCCTATTAGGAGATTCCAACCCTGTTAGGAGTTGTGGCACAATGTATGCAAGAAGAGCCCACTGCCCAAACATGCAATTTCAACAACAAGAAGATCTCATTGCTCAAACAAATAGTTTACTAGTATTTTCTTCTTTGATTGTTCTTTCCTCTATCTTGTAAAGTATACCAATCATTGTCTGACCTTATAGACTAGGTTATGAACCTCAGATCCAAATATCAAACCTTGGATCACTCAGCAAAACCTTCACAATGAAGTTTCCTTCACTTTTGCACTACTTTGGTCAACTTTTCATTCCACACTCTCTACTACTTTTTGAACATTTATAATTTGCATATATCCATACCATGATAAAGGAAAATATATTTCCTTTATATCAACTCCATAAAACAATTCTTTGAGTCGGTTGTTAGTCCTTCTCAATTAATTATTATAGGACCACATTTAGAATACATTACACTTAGCTATAACACAAATATTTTGCCATACAACTTGAATAACTTTCCTTACATGCAATTTTATGATGAGAAACCATATTATCCTCAACATGTCTTCTCCATGTCCTCAACCTCAATCCTCAAGATATCAAATCTACTAAGAGATATAAAAAGTTTTCTAGAACATGCCTAAGTAAACTCTATCTCAGAAAAACATCACAAAAACTTTCATAACTTCTTCTAGACATATCCTTTCTACTTTTGATGTTAATTGTATATGCCAGATATTCAAAAGTACCTCCCATAACCTTAGGTGGTTATCATGCTCAACTAGCTATCCATATCAACTTGATTTTTCTATTGTTCTTCTGATAGATACCATAGAAGACATCAACCATGCTATGTTGACATCAATGACAAATTCTATCATGAATGTAACATATCATCAGCAAACCAATCTTCCAACATTTAGTACTTTTTTCCACTGAGTTCAATTGTCACACTTTGTGGCCTATAATCATATGCCCCATAGAGTTGATACATGCATGGCTGCCCCAACAAAATATGACACACATCAAGAGGATCTACATTATAGATTACCTCATCTTTGAATGGTTTATGGAATATTAAAGATGGCATTGCTTGTTTACTTGAATATCTCTTATCCACCCAATACATTATGGTTATGAGTACGATGTTGTATTTAGATTCAATATTTTTACAATCTAAATATATATTAAATTCTTTTGACTACTACTATCAACAATAAAATGTAAAGATTTTCCTCCTACCTATATGTGTGAAAAGAATAATCTCTCTCCATAATCCTAAGAAATAACTTTTTAGTGGCTATTGTAGCATATGGGTCAACCTCAATAATTTTTTCATCTTCCTTTTATTTTTCAAAGTCCATTAGCTCATTTTCAATAGATTCTTCATAGATTTCCATCATTAAATTTGTTATAGTTCTACAATATTTAGTGTTATGATAGAGAATTTTATGTACTTCACATCAAATAACTATTTTTTGGGCTGTTCTCTTCACACCCCATGTCTTCTTTATTGGTGAATTTTGAGATGATACTTGGTTATTTATTTCCCTATAGGTTTCTTACCTTCACCTTTCCATTTGTTGTTAATTGGATTTTACCTCCTCCCTTTTTGCATGAACTTCTCCTTAAATTTTTATGCAGATTTGAAAGCACTAAACAATGTCTCTATATTCAAGAAATTTATTTTGGTCTAAATTTATCTATGAAGAACACTTTTATACTTTAAAACTTGATGTTTCTATGAGTCTTTGTTTCTATTTATAGAGAGAGAATGAAATATGTTAGTGTACTCCTAAACTAGTTTGTCCTTCTTCACCTAGAGTAATTAACATTGCATATATTTCTAATCATAGGTATCTTTAGGATAATATTATTGGTTTATGGGCTATGAAAATCCTTCCCATATGGGTATACTATCCAATATCATAGAGCATCCATGATCATCTTGGGCTACATGGTCTTCTTTAGTTTATGCATAAACTTCCCATCCCAACTTCACATGATTCTCATCTTTAAGGAGGGAGAAGGGGATATCTTTCAATATCTAAGAAATTATTAACATGAAAGTAGCTCTCTAATTTGGAAAACCAATCATAACATCATTTGCATCAATTTTTCCTTGAAAAGTTGGGATATAAAAATTTACCTGCATTTTAAATGGGATTTTCTCACAAAATGTTGAGTTCCTTGGATTAGCTCGTAACTCATGTTTTTCCAACATCTATGAAAACTTCTCCATCATTTCTTCATGTTTTCTATTGAATATATATTTAACTATTATTTTGAAGGATTCTTACATCTTGTCATCCTTTTGTAATCTACGACCATGTGCATCTCAAAGGAAGATAATTTGAAGGATATCTTGTAGCCAATTCCAATCTTTGGTAAGCTGGGCACATATAAGGGGATATATAAGAGTGAACAAGTTCTAATACCATTGATCTAAAATAAGAATTCATACTATAATACCTAGTGTAGAACCTATGGTATTGTGATTAGTTGAAAATATTATAAAAAACAACAATAGATTTCTACAAGCCAATTTCACTCGTAATTTGAAAGATTCTTCCATCCCATCATCCTTTTGTCATCTATGACTATGTGCGTCTCAAAGGAAGATAATTTGAAGGCTATCATGTAGCCAATTCCAACCTTTGCTAAACTAGGCACATATAATGGGACATACAAGAGTGAACAAGGTCTAATACCATTGATCTAAAATAAGAATTCATACTATAATACCTAGTGTAGTACCTATGGTATTGTGATAAGTTGAAAATAATATAAAAACAACAATAAATTTTTACAAGCTAATAAGTGATCCATTGAATTTTGTTAAAGTTGATGAAAGATCAACTCCATAGCTCCTAAGAATTCTCTACATGCAAACACCTATCATAAAAAGAGAGCCAAAAGCTATGGAGGCTGGAATTCCTAGATCCATAAATGAGACATTCTTGATGAGCAAAATGAGAAATTTCTATAATCAAAAGTGAATCAAAGTTATAATTACAAAGAGAGACAATCCTTACAAAGGAGATCAAAACCCTAACAACTAACTAACCTAGGTTGCAAGATAATGATTAATAAAAAAAAATATTATTATATTCACAAAGTTTAGCTTTAGTAAACTAGAGATAATAAGTGAATAATTAAATCAATATGATTTAATTACTAAGAAATTTTTTAATTACTCTACATCCCCACTTAAGATAATTTAGGGAGTATCTTAAAACCTAGAAATTATTACTAGAACTAAATTTGGGTCTTGGTAACAAGGCCTGATGAGGTATCCAAGCACAACCAAATCTTTGAAAAGAGAAGAAATTAAAAAAATCACATTGGAAAAACCTTGCTCCAAAAAAAGATACAAATAATGTTGAAAAGAACTAGTGAAGGACTAAAGAAGCCTCCAAACTAGGGAATGTCCTAGAATATAAGAATACAAGATGATCATGAAGAAAACAATTGAATCATGTAGAAAATGCAAAGCTCTGTTAAAAGTAATTGTTGATCTAAAGAACCTCCACTGAAATACAACCTAGCCAGGTAGAGAAGGCTATAGTTTGAATCAAATCAAGAGGTAAATAAAGGGAAAAAAAAGAACTCAAAGATATAAATGGTATGAAACACTAAAGCCTAAAGATTTTACCAATCAAACATGGAAAGTTGCAACTAAAGTAGGAATGAAAATAAGAGTGTTTATAAGGTAAATGATCCATCCAATAAAAATTCATGAGTACCCAACTAGTACATCTACCTAGTACATCAAAACAAACATCAAATACATAGTTCACAAAATCAAACCAATGAAGCATGAGAAACAAAAAAAGAAACCCCCAATGAAGACAAGGGTGAGGTGATAGGTAACCAAAAAAGTGGGCCAAAAGAACTACATGTCAAGCAACCATGATCAAGATGCACAAAAGAGTACATCTATGTGTACTAAGGTGATTAATCTCAAACATGTCATGAGGCTAATGTCATAAAAGGGATGCTCACTAGATAAAGGAAGATGATAAACAAAGAAAAAACATCAACCCCCAATGGAAAATCATTAGAAGAAACAAAATTGATCTCTGGACCTGAAACAACCAAGATATCCACCATAAAGCAAAAAAGAAAAAAACTAAATGGATGTGCCTAGAGAAGAATATGGAAAAAAGAATGTCTCAAGATTTGTCTCCTAGAGTATAAAATAGAATGTTTTAATTTTACTGCATAAAATGGAAACAAAATTGTATCAAAATAAATAAACTACACCATCACAATGGGATCAGAAACAACTTTCTAATGATATCTTGTTTGCAAAAAATAGAGCCTACATGAGCAAGTTATGGAAAAAATATTGCAAGTACATCAAAAAAGAGTTGGAAGGGAAAAAAAGAACCACCTTGAGACCTATGCCAAAATGAATTGGGATGTGTGCCCATCAACACTAGAATTACCTTGGGAAGCATGTTAGTGCACATGATAAATTCTCTTTGGAAGCATGTAAATTTCTTACCAAAATTAGCTTAGGAAGCATGTCAACTCTATACAAAAACTACCTTGAGAAGCATGATGGTTTTGTACCAACATTACCTTAGGAAGTTTGTTAGTTCTATACCAAAAATTGTCTCAATTTCTATATCAAAAAAATTTAATTTTTGTACAAGAAAACCTTGATTCTTATACCAAAAATGTGTAAAAATAATCTCAATTTTTCATGAAAAAAAATCCTAATTTCCATGCTAATTGTTAGATTAAATAATTAATTAATTATTAATCATTTATTCTATATACATAAGCATACTTAGGTTAATACATGTAGTTGAGGTTAGTTGTTGACAACATGGGAGTTTGTTCCCTTTAGCATACTTATCTTTTCCACCTCTTATGGATGTGTGCTTGGTTGTCAACCTTATCTCCTACCTCATTCTAGCTTGTTCTACAAGTTTCCATGAGGCCTTTTTATTTGGTCTCTCATTCATTGTAAATTCATTCCATTCACATAGCAATTCTAATTTGCTATTGTGAAATATTCTCTTGTGCAGTATTTGCTTCAAGCTCTTTGCTCCCTAAGTTTCTCTTCAGCAAGCTATTTGCATTGCAGGTGATCTTAGCACATTTTCAGAGTCAGATTCTCAAATCCTACATGGTATTAGAACCTCCCTATTGCTTCTTGTTTGAAAGATTTTTGAAGCTATAATTTGGAGTCACAAACCCTAGCTTGTTTGTGCATTTTTCTTCAAATTAGGGGTAGAGCAATTTTTTGGAGCACTTTAGGGTCAAACGGATGCTTCCATTGGATCTGAAAGGCCGTTAGCAGCCAGATTTCATATAAAACTTTTTGATTTTAGCTATAGGAATTTTTTTGAAATTTTTTTAGCCTCCCAAGTCACTACTATATGGATGTAGAGGAAAAAAAACTAAAAATAAAAATATAATTTTTTGGCACCACCGCAGTAGCACTGACGCACCACCATGCAGCCACCCGCCAGCCAGCCACCAACCACCCTCTCCCCGCTCAGCCGGCAGCTCTCATCTATAGTACCATTGCAAGAGTCCACCACCAGCATGTCACCAGTGCACCACCAAGTCTTCGCTCATCCCAGCGGTGCCGTTGGGTTTTCCTCCCAGGTGCCACCACTACTGGCAGTTCTCGTGCAGGCACGCTAATGTCATCTTCCTGACAGCTAACATGATTTCAGCTGATGACCTTGCTGATATCATCTTTCTAGCTATTGATGTCATCTTCCTAGTTGCTGATGTCATCTTCTCAATTGCTAACATCATCTTTCTAGGGACGGCCTGCTGACAGCCATACGGGCATCAAATTTAACATAGTGTTTGTAATTTTCCAGCAAGGTGCATTTTTGGAGTAGCAATCAATTTTTTGGCCATAACTTGAGCATAGAGAGGTCTTTTTCTGATCTGAAAGAAGTATCAAAAATTTTACTTAGAGATGGAGACATTGGTGTTGGTTTCATAAGATTCTAAGTTCATTTGAGCTCCCATTTTTGTCTTCAAAGTAGAGGCTTGTGTTTCCTCCTAGTCTGCATCAATAAATCCAGGTTCTTTTTTAGTTTTTTGCTTTTCATAGTTGTTTTTGTGGTATTTGAGAGATAGTCTTGTACATTTGTTGGGGGGGTGTCTTTATTTTTTGTAATTTAATTCAATTAAGACCTTTATACTTCCATCTTCTTCTTTCTCTCAATGGTAGATCCATCTGTGACTCATCTCACACCACACAACTACCACACTTGGAAGGCACAAATGACTAGGCTTCTCATGTCAAGAGGTCTATGGTCTTGTTTGGATGAGAATCAACCTATTCTTACACAAACTTTTGAGGTTCTACAGCATAGGAACAAAATGGATGAAGCCATGGAATTGATTGCACTCAACATTTCAGATAGTCTGCTATTTCATCTGGATGGTTTAACTACTCCACGAGCTTATTGGAAAAAGTTTTAGATTTTTTTTGGATAGGTGAATGAGTTTTGAGAACTTTAGTTAGATGCAAAATTGACTTCTTTTTCACCAAGCAACTTTCCCACCATTGAGGACTTTCTGATGAAGTTCAAATCCCTATGTACAATTTTACGGGGATGTGAGAAGAACAAAATAGATGATGAGTGTATATTTTTTATACTCTCAAAGCTAAAGGGGAAATATCAAGTTTTTTCTTCTACTTTCTACTACACCATGGATGCCCTTGGAGACAAACATAGGATGCCTATATTCAAAAAAATTTGTGATAGGTTGACTAGGGATATAGGAAGAGATCCAATAGGTGGATGCTTTTGGCTCTTCAAGCCAAGCATTGGTTGCTCAAAATTCTAAGGGGAAATCAAAGAAGAAAGGAAAATTGAAGAAAGACACATCAAAATCTAATCCTAAGTCTCTAGCTAATCCTCCAACAAACCCTCCCAAGGGTAAAGATTCTTCAAAGTCGAGTGAGTCTACCTCCAAGACCAAGAAGAAAATGAGTGAGAATTATAGTTTTTGTGGGAAAGATAGACATTTAGTTTCTAGGTGTTGGAAATTATTGGAGGCTTTAGAGGAAGCCATGAAGGAGCATCACATTTCAGCTCCTTAGTCTTCATCTCCACCTACAAGGAAAGGTCATGCTCTTTCTACATGAGCTATGGCTTTAGCACCTTTATAGATTCTTGATTCTGAGGCTTCTCACCACTTAACAAACACTCCTAAGTTGCTTACTTCACTTGCTCCTTGTGCCACCACATAGATTGTAGTTGGGAACTCTTCACAACTTTTAGTTTTGGGTTATGACACTATTACTTTGGCTAGGGGCTCTCTACAGGATGTACTTTGTGTTCTTGATATTTTGATGAACCTTTTGTCTATCTATCAGCTTTCCACTCTGGCTCTGGGAAGATAGTTGAGTTCTCACCACATGATGTGGTTATTTGGGACTTGCATGATCTGGAGATGATCATGGCCATTGGGAGTGTTGACTTTGCATCTCACCTCTATAGATTTGATGGATTTGAGTCTTCTGATGAAATAGGTTCATGCTTAGTTGCAAATGTAGATTCAGTAAGTAGACTTCAGCATGAACATTTTGGGCATGTCAATTATAGATATCTTCAGTAGATGAGCACACAGGCACTTGTTCTTGGGCTTCCACAAATTTCCTATCCAGATGGTGTTTGTCAGGGATGTGCATTTGGCAAACAACATAGGGATTTTTTTCCACATGGACAAGCCACTCATGCTTTAGCACCTTTGGAGTTGATTCATAGTGACTTCATGTCATTTCCAAATCCTTTTTTGAGTGCTAGATATGTGCTCACATTTATTGATGACTTCTCTAGACACACATGGGTGTACTTTCTTAAGTACAATTTTGATGCCATTGACTCATTTTGAGTTTTCAAGGCATTTGTAGAGAAGTAGTCTACGATTTCTATTTAGCACATATGCATGGATAATGGGGGGGGAGTATGTGAACCAAGCTTTTAGATATTTCTATTCTGAGCATGGTCTTCAGCATCAGCTTTCAGTGCCCTACACTCCTTAGCAGAATGGTGTTGTTGAGATGAAGAACAAAACCCTTCAGGAGATGGCAAATTGCATGATTCAGTCTTAGTCCATGGATTCATGTTTTTGGGCAGAGGTAGTCAACTTTGCCAACTACATTCAGAATTGGATACCCCACAAGGCACTTTGACATATGACTCCTAAGGAGGCTTGGTCCCATGTCAAGCCTAATGTATCATCATTCAAAGTTTTTAGGAGAACAACATATGCATTTGTACCTGATGCTCAGAGGAAAGAAATGGAACCAAAGAGCTGACCATTGATTTTTGTTGGCTACTGTAGGCTTACAAGTTATTTGATCCTGATTCTAGAGAGGTCCTATTTCAATGGGATGTCCAATTTGATGAGAGCCCTCCTATAGTACATTCCTCACCTCCAGTGACTCCTTCAACTCCCACTACTCCCTCTTCATCTCCACTTTGTTTCATGGATGATGAGGATGATGATCATGGTGGTCCCAATATATGTCCACCACAAGATCTTCCCCAAATGCCTAAATGGGCTCAAGATACTATTGAGGCTAGAGGATCTCTACCTGGTGACCCATCCACATCCCATCACACCCGTTCTCATACTACAAGTTCCAGTCTCCTTAGTCATGCTATTAGTACTAATCCTTGGACATTTGTGGAAGCAATAGGACATTCAGAATGGGACAGTGCAATGGAGGAGGAATATTCTTCTTTGATGAAGAACCATACATGGGATCCTTGTTCTCTTCCCAAGGGGAGAAAACTAGTGCGTTGTAAGTGGATTTACCGCATTAAGTATGTTGCTAATGGTTCCATTGATAAGTATAAGGTTCGTCTTGTTGCGAAGGGTTTTTCACAAGTCGAGGGTGTTGATTATTCTAAGACATTTTCCCCTATCACCAAGATGAATTCTATACACCTTGTCTTATCCCTTGCAGCTTCATAGGGATCGTTAGTTTATCAGATGGATGTGAAAAGTTCCTTCCTACATGGTGATATCATAGAGGAGATTTATATGGAGTAGCCTCTATGTTTTGTGTAGGATCCCACCTTGGTTTGTAAGCTTTGACATTCATTATATGGTCTCAAGCAAGCCCCTAGGGCTTGGTATGAGAAGATGGACTCATTTCTTTTGTCTATAGGTTTCACTCATTGCCATTCCGATCCCATAGTGTACATTCAACATCTTGGTGATGAGATTCTATTTCTTGTTTTGTATGTTGATGATCTTATCCTTACAAGTAGTTCATCATCCATGCTCCAAGATGTTAAGTGTGCATTGATGGACCAGTTCAAGGTGACTAAGTTTGGCTTTCCTCCTAATTGTCCCACTATTTTGTGGTGCGATAATCAGAGTTCCATCCACATTTCTCATAACCCAATGGAACATCAATGTATCGAGCACATTGAGTTGCATATGCATTTCATCTGTTAGTTGATCCAGGATGGTGTTATTGCATTGGAGTACATTCCTACCACTAGTCATGTTGCAGACATCTTCACTAAGCCTTTTGCATCGCCCCACTTTCTTCAGCTATGGTCAATGCTTGGGGTTATGGAAGTTGTCCTTGGGGGGATTGGTTGAGGCCTTCCTTCCTTCACTTCATTTTTTTTTCAGCATGTTTTTAAACCTCTTTTTGGGGCAAAGTTTTTCCCATGTGGTTTTCTCTCTTTCCTCATTTTACATAGGTTGCATTTAGTTGCATTGTACTTGTGTACCTAAAATGGCCTCATTGCCGAGAACCATTTTGTATTTTTTCCTTTATTTTATAAGCTTATGGCATTCCCCTAAGTTTCACTTAAGGGGGAGTGTTAGAGTAATTAATTAGTTAATTATTAATCATTTATTCTATATACTTAAGCTTACTTAGTTTAATGCATGTAGTTGAGGTTAGTTGTTGACAACACGGGAGTTTGTTCCCTTTAGCATACTTATCTTTTCCACCTCTTGTGGATGTGTGCTTAGTTGTCAACCTTATCTCCTACCTCATTCCAGCTTGTTCTACAAGCTTCCATGAGGCCTTTTTATTTGGTCTCTCATTCATTGTAAATTCATTCCATTCACATAGTAATTCTAATTTCCTATTGTAAAATATTCTCTTGTGTAGTATTTGCTTCAAGCTCTTTGCTCCCTAGGTTTCTCTTCAGCAAGCTATTTGCATTGCAAGTGATCTTGGCACACTTTTGGAGTCAGATTCTCAACTCCTACACTAACAAATCATAAAGTTGATCCATAGCAAAATGTACCCAATCTTTGAGAAATTATTTTTGACTTAGATTCCAACTGTGTCCAAATTGGACAAATTTAATATGAGAATTGTGGTTTTGAGGCACTTTGAGCTCAACAATGAGTTCTTTTTGGGATCAAAGTACACAAAAAATGGTTACCCACTAGATCCAATACAAAAAAACTCTAAAGAATGAAACCCTCTAAAAGAAAAATATAGATTTGAAAGCCAAGACAAACCTCTCACAAATAAAATAGGGACATGGAGAACTCAAGTTTTGATGTGATGTTAAAGTTGATGAAAAATCAACCCCACAACTCCCAAGAATCATCTGCATGAAAACACCTATGACAAAAAGTGAGAAGCAAAAGCTATGGAGGCTGGAATTTCCAAATTCATAGATCAGACATTCTTGATGAGCAAAAAGAAAAATTGCTATAATAAAAAGTGAATCAATGCTATAATTACAAAGAGAGGTTGTCCTTATAAAGGAGATTAAAACCCTAACAAGTATCTAACCTAGTTGCATGATAATAATTAATAAAAGAATTAATTATTATATGCCCAAAGTTTATCTTAAGTAAACTAAAGATAATAAGTGGCTCAATAATTTAATTAATATGATTTGATTAATAAGAAAAAAATTTATTGCTATTATAAATTCAAAAGTAGAGTTTATACAAATTTTGATGGATCTCATGGGTCACCATTATCCCTTGGAAATAAAAATGAAAATTCCACAAGTTATTTATTTATAAAAAAAACTCTAAAAAATAATAAAACTACCAAAATCTATATAAATAATTAAGTCTACTTGTACAAGTAATAACTTTCTACTCATAGCTCAAAATCATGAACTGTCAAATTTTGTGCAAAGAAGTTCTGCATAGGTGCTTAAATTTTCAAGAGTAACACTAAACATTCTTGGCATCATTGAAGCTAGGAAATGCTCCAAAAGCCTCCAAAAATACAAATACAAAATCATAGAAAATACCGAAAACAAAATAGCTTTTGATATTTTCCCATTTATGTTTGTGGCAACATCCTCTATATCTTCTTGAACTATGTTCTTATCACTTGCTTAGCTATGTAGGATGAACCTAAAAAGTTGAGAGGACACACAATTCAATTTATTTCAATTCTAGTGAGCATAAAAACTTGTTTCAAGATCAAGGAGAACATTTGGAAAGATTTATTGGGAAGAAAGGTTTGAATTTTCTTGATCCCAAGGTAGAATATATACTGATTAAATAAAACGAAGGTGAATGAGATGATAATGATAAATATAGAGTGTAAATCTTAATTAGAGGCATACTCCAAAAGTTTCTAAAACCCTAATTAGTTCATGTATTGAAGAGGAAAAAGTTTTTAATGTAAGGACCTATTGAGAACAAATTGAGGGTTGTTGTATTTTTTGTCAAAAATTATAGTGAGTGGTACATAATGATAGAATGAAAAGTTGAGTAAGCTACCAAAGAGAAGAGTTACTTAGCTATAGAGGGAGGAATAGTAGTCATAAATAATAAGAGGTGATATAGTGTTGATAATAAGAGAGATCTAAACATCAAATTAAGTTGCATTTTGTTAGATCAAAGCACTATTATTTTTTGAGCATTGTTGGCTATCAAAACCCTTTGACAAGGTAGAACTAACAACCTTCATTGTAAATCTCTTAATGGAGTGCATATTTTGTGAAGTGTTGTAAAATCCTTGAGAAAGGTGGTTTTGATAGATCCTATTGTATCACTTATAATAGGTTAAGTCACTAGAAGTCATAACTTTTGTGTGTGACCAACTCATTGTACCAATTTATTTCAACTATGGTTTATGTTTATATACTCATGATGAAGTGTATTAGATATATATATACTTTTTTGTCAGTTTATGAAGTTATGAACATGCATGATAATTGAGTATAGAAATATTATGGGCTAATATGATTTCAAAGGGTATATAGTTCTTAAGGATACTTTTTGGGTGTTCATTTTGCACGAGATCAATGACAGGAATCCATAGTGTAATTCCTCTCTTGAAAAGAAAATCTTTTTAAGGATCCACTCCAAGGTTCAGTGTTTGTCTTACGATGTACCAAAATCTGCTCAGTAGAAGATAAATGTGAGTGTTCATAAGGAGGCCTTTTTTGGTTCTAAAAAACTCTTTTTATCTTTGAATTGAAGTAAAATCTATTCGCTGTCTCAAAATATCACACCAAAAGAATAATATTTTTGTATTTTCTATTTTTCAATGAATGCAACTCTAACAATGTAGCTACTATGAGGTCCTACTCTAACAAGGGGTTAGCAAAGAAAATAATGAAACTGAAAGAAAATAACATGAAGTGAAATAACTTGAAATTGAAATTCCTAAACAGGCATAAGCTATTAAACACAACACGCTGCGAGTTAAACCTTCGAAGAAATCGATGGAAAATCAAGGAAAATATGAGCAACATTTCCTAGAATCCACTGATACAATCGTCAGTGAGAATCTTTAACAAATAAAATGATGTTTCACTCTTCATCAAATTGCAAGGCCATGGAAAGTGCACTCATGTGAGACAAAAAGCTATGTAGACACAAATCGGGTGATCAATTCTCAAGCTCATTACGTCAACAAAATTCATATATCTGTAGCAAACACCAGAACTAAAAGATCACACAACTAGAAACAACATAATAAACCTTTGGCTCAATCACAATCTCATGAATAAAATCCACAAAAGGATGACACATTTAGGCAAGAATAACTACACTTTGAACGCTAGCACCAAAAGCATAACTTTATTGCATAATAATGGCGGCCCTTGTTACATTTTACAATGGGGTATTTATAAGAAATTGTCTCCTCAATTTTTGTTGAGAGTGAAATATATTTTGATGCAATAAAATTCTTTTAAAACATTTAAACAAACTAAATATATACAAACTAACAATCTAACTGGTGCTTAGAGGGACTCCATCCATATTTTACTCATTATTTGTATGCATAAGCCCTCTACATGTCAAAAACAATGAAAGTATGAGAGAGAGAGTAAGAGGAAGCCATCGGTCAAAGTGGAAGTGCATGGAGGCATCAAAAATGGAAACTGGCCCTTCACTAGGCATGTGTTGGAGTTAAATTGCCATTAGAATGTGCTCTTGATGCATGAAAAGTGCTATTTTTTGAACTAGCAGTCAACTGTCGGTGCACCTCTGAATTGCAGAGCTACAGACCTGTGGATCTGTGTACCTATGGAGCTCAAAAATGAAAAGTTGTGAACCAACATACCTGTGGAGTTGCGGACCTATGGTCCTGTGGACTTGCAGACCTCGAAAGCTCAATTTGCCAAAAAATCAAAGTTCTCAATTTTGAAAATGGTTTTTGGGTTTTGCTCAAATAGGGTTTTAGATCATTTTTTTAATACATTTTTTGCCCTTTTTTGATGATTTACACCCTCTTTATAGCCAATAAATTTCATAAACTTGCACTCCTGCTTCTTCAATCTAAAATCTAAAGGCACTTGCAATGAATCTCGTCATTAATAGCTGCATAAGATGAGGAACCTAGTCCACTTCACGTGTCCAACCTATGTATCTTCAACCTTTGTCTTCTCTCCAACTACCCTATCCTTCTCGACAAGAAACCAAGTGATCCAGATGATCAAATGTTTGAAACTTTTTCATATTTTTCGCAAATTTTTCTAGGCATTTTTAAATGGCTTTTTCGGAGGTCTTCTGCTCAAAATTTCAAGTTGAAACTTTCATCAATCCCTAAAACTAGGTATCCAAAGGCTTGTTGTTTTAGGGATTGAAATTAGATCTTTAGTTCTTTTTTCCAATGGTGTAAGCGGTTTTGGATTCCAAGGCCCGAGTCAAAAGTTATGACCCCAACAAGTTAAGGATACCTTTTTTACCTACAAAAAGAAGCAAACATTAGTTTCGATAGTTAAAAATGCTTAATTAAGATAAATTTTAGTGCGCTACACACATCCTTTTATTTTATTTTATTCTATTTGGGCGTGCGCACTAGGAGGGCACACATGACACCTTTCATGATGGGTGCGACACGACACGCCTTCATGGGGGGTGCACATGGCACCACCATGGAGGGTGCACATGCAGTGCACCTCCATGAGGGGTGCGTGCGACATGCAGTGCCCTCCATGGAGGGTGCGTGCATGGTACCTCCATGAGAGGCACACATAGTGTCGCCATGAAGGGTGCATGTGGCATATGGCGTACGACACCTCCATGAGTGATGCACCTCCATGGAGGCTACGCGCACACCTCCACAAGAGGCACAAAAATTTTTTATTTAAATTTTATTTTTAATTTTAATTTTTTAATTTTTAAATTTTTAAAATGTTTTGATTTTTCAAAAAAAAAATTTTTGGTTTTTTGACTCTAAAAGTCTAACTTCTAACCAAATTTTCTTCTCCCAACTCCCAAACTATGAGTTCAGGAGTCAAAAAAAGTAGGGGGTCCCCATTCCTAGTAAGGAATGGGGCATGTGTTGTGAACACCACAACAATACTGAATCACCTTCCCTCTCAACATGATACCTTCCCTATATATTCCAACAAAGCATGGATTCAGTAAGAGAAGCAATATATTGCTATAAAGAAGAAACAATCTAAGAAAGCTAGTGGAATTGTTAGAGGAAACAAAGTGCACTAACACATTCGAACAACTATCTAGACCAGCAATGCCTAGATTTCCATTGAAAATCAACAAAAATAAATAGCATGGAAGTTCCATTGAAAATCAATATTAGTGACTCAAGAAAATCCTTTGGGTTCTACAGTATTAGTGGACCTTGAATTTCATATTTTTCTTAGTAAAGTACCTTGTGAGGACTGTCATATTTAGATCTAACAATGTCTCTAACATTGATTTTGGCAAGCTAGTTGCATCATTGAATTTGATCAGTATAGATTCTTGTAGAAGTATAAGTGCCCCTTACATGATGGAATCTCTCTTGGAAGATTCTTCTCAAAATTTGGTTACTTAGGGGTTTAATAAATTTCAAAAATTGGAGAGGATTTTCCAACCTCCATTCCAACTTTATTTAGTTTTAGTTTTTTTGTGTTACATGGTACACATAAACAATGGCATTTTGGTTGCAAATGCTGAAAATAAATTATCTATATAGGGAAATTCTAAAATAGACCCAGAAAAATCAAGGAATCAGTTTGGTCTTGGAGGGCTTAGGAATTTATTTTTTTATAATTCTCGTGCCAATATCTAAGGTGGCAATAGAGACATTTGGATGTGAGACTGTTTAAGAAAGTTCAAAGTAAGTAGGTTTCGTTGTCTACATTTGTAAAAAATCAATGAGCCTTGTATACATAATGACCTTTCCTGTGAAGTTTTTGGCTTTCTATGGTGGATGCTTCCAATATACAATATATTGTTGACTAGGAAAATTTAGTAGTATCCTGGAACATGATTTGTATAACTATGAGGACAAACAATTAATTTCTCACATGACAATATCTAGCATGAAGTGCTAAATATATGGATATGCATTTAATACTTTTAGAAAACGTAAAAAAAATTATATCAAATTTTGGTGTAATGCCCACCAATGGTTGGAAATCTTCAATAATTTTTGGACAAAAACTTTAGCCCATAAGACAAAGTTATGGTTTTAAAATTAAATAACTTTGCTCTAACTTTTGAGCTTTGAATCAATAACTGATTTGGGTGCGGCTAAATGTCTAATACTTTGTTGAATCTGTCACTCATCCTTTTATCATGGACTTGTGCTTGGTTGAGTTTTATTGTGACAATACTTTAGTTTGACACACTTGGCTCACCACAAACATATCATCTAAGAATAAGTCATGCATTCAAGTATTGAAAATCATTCTATATAGGAGTTATACCAAAAGACAACACAGATTGGATGATAAGTTGCTTTCCCTTTGAACTACTGAGGTGATTTGTTTGTTTGATTTGTTTGTGTTTTTTTTCTAATACGTCATATGTAAAAATATTTCCATTGGGTTCATTACATCTAGTTTAGTGGTAGCAGATCTTCAACTACAATTTTTCTAAAAATTTTACATGCATTTCAGCCGAGTACAGAGCTATTATGAGCAAGCTTTAGGAGGACGCGCCTATGAGATGATGGTCTATATATGTATCAGCCTAAATGTGTTCTTGAAGGATTAATAATAAAAATTGATTTATAAGCTTCCTAATAGCAATTGTCATTAAGTGTTACTACCCAATTTACATGTGGCATCTATCCCACCCTATGTTTCTGCAATGAATTTTTGTACCCCTTGTTGCAATGTTGATTTGTGCTCTTTATTCCCCCAATTTCTAACTTCTTGCATGCTATTTTCATTTAAAACCTGTATAATTATTTAATTCAAGGTGACAAGGAACTCTTGTTAAGGTACATATACATCCTTGTTCCCAATCCTTCCCTCAACTCCATATCCACATCTTCTGGATATGGAGATGGGAGCAACACATCTTTAGCTAGAGTTTGTTCTAAAAAATTTACATGCATTCTAGTAGAGTATGGAGTTACTCTGAGTTAGCTTAATGAGGAGGACACACCTATGAGAGAGTGGTCTATATATGCATCAACTTGAATGTGTTATTGAAGACTCAATAATAGGAATTGATTATAAGCTTCCTAAATACAATTGATATTAAGTGTTACAACCAAATTAACATGCAATAGCTATCCCACATTATGTGTCTCCAATGAGTTTTGGTCCCCCTTTTCATGATGTGGTGTTGTTCTATTTACTTGCCTAATTGTTGACTTATTACATGCTATTATTATTTCAAGAACTTATAATTTTTTATTTCATTGTCACCAAGAAATTTTGTTTTAAGGAAAAGGCACATCCCCAACCTTGTTCCCATTCCTACCCCCATCTCCATCTCCACATTTTTTTGTGAAAATAGTTTTATAATATAGCCATTTCTATATTCATTTATTTGCACACTAATGTGGAGCATCCACAACTAAAACCCATAAGGAATTCCAGTCCCATCTATGACATTGAGGCCTCTCTCCTATCCTAAATCATCAACACCTTTCCTTGTGAAAGGCTCCTTCAAGTACTCACAATGTCATTCAAAAATTCTTTGACCAATTCATCATTCAGACACCAAACTTGATTAGCATCCATCTCTGGTTGCATGAATGTATAATTGTTTACCACATACTATCCTTTTCATTTGTGTTTGCATCTCCCTAAGTCTGATTACTCTCACACAATCCTTCACAATGAAACTTGCTTCACAAGTTCACATCATATCCTCTTCCCAAAACCAACTAGGATCTCTCTCTAACCCTTCCAATTACATATTCCATCCACAAGTTAGAATTTCACCATGCCTAACCACTAGCGTCAACTCACTTGATAACCTATGATTGTCTCTCTCTTACATATTCCAACAGCCCCAATGCATTCTACTATAGATCATTGACTTGGCTCAACCACCCTACACCTTGACCAAACCACTCAACATTCAAACTCCTAACTTGATGTTTGAACCACATAAAAATTACTTGATGTCATGATGAGTACAACCACATTGCACATTATCTGGATAATCACATCTAATACCCTTATCTTTGTGCCACCTTCATCCCAAGTATTGGAGCACTATGTTTACCCTTTCCTCATGCTTTTCCCACACTCAAATCACTTTACATACCATACACAATATTATTATACATAAAATAGAGACAATTAACTAAGCTATTATCATGTATGATAGTCAACCAATCTTGTCAAATGCATTTCCTTGGCCTTATCCTATGGCTTACAAACCCCTCCAAGCACTTCGAATCACTAAAGACACTTCTCCTTTGATCCTCCTCAATCTCTAAGTCCCACTTCATCTATTAATAGTGATTAAATCCCTCTATCATCATGTGACAACAAAAATCTTTCCTTTCTGTCATTGTCGCTAAGGACTTCCAGTCTTATCTCTTGACAGTAAGGTCTCTCTCCTTTCCTAATTCATCAACACCTTTCCAAGGTGAAAGGTTCACCCAAATAATCACTACCCAATTCAAAAATTATTTGATTAAATCAAACACCAAACTTGATCAGAGTCCATCTCTGATGGCATTAATGGCTAATTAGTCACCACATACTATGCTCTTCATTTGTGCACATAGTGCACCTTATACCCTTCAAGTAGCATATATCTATTGATAAAATCTTTTAGTATCTTGTTCAAGGCATGCCCAATATGCTATCTTGTTTTTTTTTTATCAGATTGTATTAATGTAGTTTATAATCACATAATTACTAGAAATCATCTCTATTTCTTGGGCTATAACATGTCTTTTTCTTGATAAATGATAGTGAAGTTAGACTCTTCGTGAAACATGTTTCACCACTTTAAGAGTGAGCCAGCATAAGCAACATAGCATTATATTACAAAGATATCTCTAGAAGAAAGTGCCTTTTTGAAGGTGAGTTGGCCATCATCATAGACTCTATCTTCCATAAATCAAATGCCAATTTTACATAACTAAACTTGCCTTGAGTGAGGAGATCTAAAGCTGATTTGGATTGGCCTTTGGACTATCATTAGTGGTCATTATTGATTGTGTTCATAAACCTTTGACATCAGGACAATTATTGCCAACAATCTCAAACAACAAATTCCTCTTGACACCAATAAAAATAATATTTCCAACATGAATCACATACTCAACAAAACTGCAAACATGGTTGAGCCTGGTGACATTAGCAAGAAGGGTTGTGATATGTTCTTTGTGCTAGCAATAGAGATGCCATGATTTTTTTATGCAAGACCTTCTATATAAATATATAAAATTTGTGTAGAGTGATGTTATGACTGCAATAATACAAATCTCAAAAAAATATTACATCAATATGTTTGAGAGATTTCCCCAGGGCTTATATGCTGAACCCAGGCATCTAGAACATTCTAGGTATGGGAATCAATAGAAACTACATCTAGAACATTCTAGGTATGGGCATCAAGAGAAACTAACTCTTTAGAAGAAGACACATATAGAACAATAGATACTTACTTTGTTTCGACATTTGAAAAGAATTGAGAATATTTAAAAATGTGTTGGTGTAAATAGGTATTTACTTATTACACTTACCTAAGTTTACTTAGGTTAATACATTATTTTATTTATTTATTTTAGATGAGACACTTAGGATTTTGTGTACTCTCATTGATGTATGCAACTCTAATTATGCACATGCTATCTACAACATAGGAGTTTGGATCATTCAATGAGTTGTCATGATGACAACACAGTTATCCACACTCCTCATTTAGCACATGTTGCCTACACCACTAGTTTGCATGCTACACCATTGTAGGCTTATCCTCACATCATCACACTTAATTCTATGCTTAATGGAGGATAATCCATATCTAGTGGACATGTGCCTAGTTGTATGACTTATCATGTTGCTGACTTCTATGCATTCTACAAGCTCTCCTGAGGCCTTTATATATAAGCACTCCTAGTGTACTCTTAAGCTAGCATATTGAATTAATATCATCATTCTGATCATACTCTATCTATTTTGGTCTACTATGTTCTTATGTTGAGTTCTTTAGTTCTTGGGTGAATTTTTTCCTAAGCCAAATTCTTACATGGTATCAAAACTCTAAGGGAGATTCTCTACACATAGTCATTCAAGATTTTTTATGCTTTAGTACCTCGACATGAATCTGGAGGATCTACAAAAATTGGGAGCATCTAGAGCCAGATCTAACCTCACCATTGCATCTAGAGCATTGATTCGGTGAAGATCGACTATAAATTTTCCTATGTTGGGTGAAAGTTGATTGTGAGGCAAATTTTTTTGCAAATTAGAACCCAGAGGCCTCAATTTTCTATTCGGGTATGGTCATTCTATTGATCTGATTATTTGCATTTTCATATCTATTAATTCTCTACAATTCTTCTATTATTTTTGGAATTATTTTTCCAGTTAGCTGCAGAAGTAGAGAATTTTTTTTTGCAAACTAGGCTATCAAATCCCAACTTTGAAATTTTGGATTTATTATTATTTATTGCAAGAAATATCATTATTTAATAATAGGCATATGAAAATGGCATTTATACCTCTATTAATCAGTGGGCAAATTCATAGTATGAAATAGGGTGACACATAATTTTCTAGCAATCACAATACACAAGGCAAGTGAAATCTATTTGCCTCACCTTTCGATGACACCTTTCCACATCTATAGCCTATGCTTTGCCTAAGTCTCTGAGCGCCATACCTTTTATGTAGTGCATTACCCACTATCCCCATACATGTGGGACTAAGCACAAGAAACTGATAGCTAAATGTTTTTTACCGATGTAATGAAACAATTTTTTGGCAAAACTTGCCCAAATTCTGGCACATATTCTCTACCGGTAGGGCCTGCTACAACATCTAGCCTATAGTACCCCATGGATACATAGTAGCTTACAAGTTCTCCATGCTACATTTTGGTGACATGCAACACGATCTACCTAGTGCCACATAGCACCTACGATGATAGCCCTCACTCCACGTGGCATCTCTTCGATTATCCACATAGCCACATGCAGTCAATAGTGACTTAGATCTAGCATTACTTAAACAGTCAGCAACTTGAGACATGTGATGTAATTTGATTAGCCTAGCTACTTGCACATGTTAGCACCTAGTCATCTCATTGTCAGCCAAAAACATCAAATTTTTTGTATGTTTGTACAATTCCATACAGCCATGTCATCAGCTAATGTCATGCTGACATCATCATAGATGGCAAGGTGTGTGGCCATCTAGATTTCATTTCAGGCCAAATTACAATTGTTGTGATGGCCAAATGATCATCAAATTTAACCCCATCATTTGTTGATGCAACCCTTCTCCAGATTTGTTTTTTTTTTTTGCAGTTTGACTTTGGGAGGCCATAACTCAAGCATCTAGACTCCAATTTAGGTGCAATATTTTTTAAAATTTGGTAGAATTTTCTAAACTTTCCAACGGTGCAATTATTTTCTAGTTTTGTTGCAAGGATTTGTCAAAAATTATATTTTTTGGCAATTGTACCTACATAATCTTGCATTTTGCAACTTCAAACGCTCCATATGGGCACATCTGGAGTCTAAAAGGGTTCCAAGTTTTTTGAAAGTGGGTTATTTTTTGTCTATTTTCTAGATCTAATATCATATTATAGGGTTGTGTGCACAAAAGTGTCACTTTCAAAAATAGGGCCTTTCTTTTCTTTGTAATGCTTCAGAATTATAGCACATTATAAAGTTCCAATTTTGTAATCTATTAAGAGGTTGTAACAAGAAAAATTAGAAGTCCATAAAGGCCAAAATTGGCAAGTGGACCATTGTAGTCACACTACTAATAAAGTGCCCAAAGCATCTATTTTGGGGGGGTTTCTTGATTTAGTGAAAAGGGGGGGTGTTCTTGGTGTTGTGTTCTCTCTTTTCTACACTTTTCTTTCATTTTATGCATTATGGGAAACTTTAAGTTTCCTAAATTAACTCCTCATAACTATGCTACATGGTCCATCAAAATGTGGTATCACTTAATGCATAATGGAGTTTCACAATATGTAGAAGGTACTCTTCCTAAACCAACAGATGATAATGTATCAGCAAGTGATATTTCAGCTTGGGTAGCAATGGATAGGAAAGCCCTAGGTGATATATGTTTGGGGGTAGATGATAAGATCATGTATCAAATCAAGAAGTGTTCTACATCCAAGGAAGCTTGGGATACCCTCAAAAGCCTTTATGGGAAAGTTTCTAAAGAGGATGTGTTCAAAATTGAAGATGAGCTTGTTTTCTTAGATCCTAAGTCATATGAATCAATATAGGATTTCATCATCAAGGTGAATGAATTAAGGACAAAGCTTACTGATTGTGGGAGTTCTATCAAAGATGAAAAACTGATCTATCTCATACATAACAAGTTTCCGTCACAATATTCCACATTTGTATCTTCTTTTAACACCTCAAAGACTACCTTAGGGTCTGCCTATAAGAAAGTCACTTTTGATGAATATGCTAAACTATTAGATGATGAAGAAAAGAAGTTGAAATCAACAGGGATTCTCAAATCACCTTAGTCCAAAGCATTGGTGGCCAACAATGAGGGTTCTCAAAATTCAGCTACACAATCTTCAAATAAGGGAAAGGGTAAGAAGAAGTGGAAGAAAAACTTAGAGGATGCAAAAAAGACAACACGACAGTCTAATCAACAAGGCAAGTCCTTGAATTCTAATAAGAAGGGGGACAACAATAAGGAGAAGAAGAAATGTGCCTATTGCAAGAAATTAGGTCATGAAGAGCATGAGTGTTATCTCAAGAAGATTGATGAATTGACCAACATCATGAAGAAACATAATGCTCCATTACCTAATGCTTACAACGAGGAAGGGTCATCTTCACATTCCAAGGGCAAAGGGCAAGCATTTATGGCAAATGTAAACTCTTCAAAGGAATGGATATTTGACTCCAGTGCCTCATATCATATGGGTTCTTCAAAGGAATATTTTTCTTCATTGAATCAATCCAAGGTACCACACATATTCATGGGAGATGATAGAAAAATGAGTTGAAGGAAGAGGGAACATGGAAATGGAAAATGGAGAGTTTCAAGATATTCTCTATGTTCCAAACCTGAGTTCAAATCTCCTATCAATCTACCAAATCACTCACCTTTGAGATGTACATAGAGTTGAGTTCCTTCTAGAGTCAATAAAAGTGCACGGTATTAAAGATGACTCCTTGGTTGTAGTGGGGAAAGTGACTCATAACAAGAGGTTGTACTCTTTCTCCCATTTTGTTCCCAAGTCTCCTTCAAAGGCCTTGTTAACACAATCAAATTCAAACTTTCAATTTTGGCATGAGTGATATGGTCATCTTGACTATCACTATTTTTAGCAACTTTGCACATACAAAATGGTCAAAGGTCTATCTTAAATTGACTTTTCTAAGGGTGAATGTTCAACAGATTCAATGGATATACATCTAGATGGGAAGTTATAGAGAGGGAAGTCTTCAAGAGCACCAAGTGTTCTACAAATGGTTCACATGGTATTAGCAGGTCCTTTTGCATCTAGCCGAGGTCACTACATATTGACTTTCATTGATGACTTTTCAAGGTTCACTTGGGTCTACTTTCTTCATAATAAGAATGAAGTGTTGGACACATTTCTAGCCTTCAAGACTCATGTAGAACTGAAATTCACAAAGGCCATCAAAGTACTCTAAATGGATAATGGAAGCATGTATGTGAACAAAAGACTTATGGACTTTTGCAAACTTGAGGGCATTGATCTTCAAACTCCAACAAGATTCAGTCTGCATAAGATAGATATTGCAGCTTTGAGGATCTAAACTCTTAAGTCTATGGACAGTTACATGATACATGCCAAGTCTCTAGATCCATCATTAGAAGTCGAAGCAATCTCTTGTGCCACTCACATTCTTAATCATTCTCCTCATCCAACCTTAGATGGAAAAACTCCTTTTGAGGCATGGTGTGGTAGAAAACCTATTGTGACACACTTTAGAGTCTTCAGTTGTCCTGCATGGGAAAAAAGATCTTCCAAGGGATGCAAGGAATAGTCATCTTGGCCTTGTACTTTTATTGGTTATGAAGACAGTGTGAAGGCATACATACTTCTAGATCTTAAGACACATCAAATCTTTGTGGACAAGGATGTACACTTTGAGGAAAGTTCACCCAACTTGTCCTCTAGCAATAGTGCTTCAATAGATTCAAACATGTGGAGTTCTATCTATAGTTCTAGTGAGAGGTCACTTCCTTAATTTAGTCCACATGCATACATAGCCATAGTGATAGGTCTAGAACGATAGGGTACATCTAGTCTTCTAGGTTTAGGTTCAGTAACAAATTTGGGGGACAATATTGATGATCTACGTCTTCTTCTTGATGTAGAAGCTCCTTCTTCAGTTGTTACAAGGGTTCCATCAGACTCTTTTGTTCATTCTTTACATGATCAATCCTCAAAGGTTGAAGTGACTGTGCATACTTATGATCAGTAGTTGCAATAGGGTTCTTCATCAGTTGTAGATGTTGGGTCCCAATTTAATAGAATTTGAATAACCAAGTATGCAAGGAAAAATTGCATCTATGGGTAGCTATCTCCAATAATGGACACAATTCACCAAGAACCTGGGCCTACTATAAGGCTACACTCCTTCTACACTTTAGGCTCTATAAAACCTAGATGGGTGAACCTCTTAGGATTCAATTATGTGACCAGTGCAATGAGCATAGTAAAAATATAGAATAAAAGATGAAACCCCTAAATATTCTATACTTAACCAAGAAATCACATGCATGAAATAGCTAAGAACATAACTCATGAAAATGGTAAACTGAGTGCAGCTTAAAGTTTGAATTACTTTCAACATAAAAGGGAAAAGATGATTTAATATGTTGATAACAACAAGACCCAGATATGAGCAACAAAACTTAATGATCCTATCTCTGATCAATGTCTTATTTATTAGGCAATTAAATGAATTACAACCATACATCTTCTAGAAATCTCAGACATATTACTACATTGAGATACTTGATCTATCTTTCACCTTGTGAATAGACATCTGTATCAAAATGAATCTCATACTTAGACTATCCTTTCATGGAATCTAAAAACCCTATGATAAACATCAAGCAATCACATGGTTCTTTGTTTCATCAGCAAGATACTTCAATCACATACACTTATAAATGAAATGCACACTAGTTTGTGCTCTTTGTTCACAAACTAGAAGAAATTACAAATCCACAAATAGGAGACATGATTCAAATTAAATTAAAATCCCTTTTTTGTTCTTTATTTGTTTTCCTTGAAACCAAATACATGAAAGATGTACAGAAATGACTCATAAATCACCTAACAAATCTGAACTATCTGCATAAAACATAAATTACTGTTCAATACAAAAGAAATGTTGGGTGTGTAGTTTTCCCAGCCTGAGCAAAGCTCTTATAACTGAAAATAGAAAACCCACTAACCCTTAATAGAGGAAAAGAAATAATATTTATAAAAGGGCAATTCTCGGATTGAATTTGCAACTGACAAGTGTCCCTTCAGTATTCTCCCTCCAAAAGCTTAAAAGAATCTCTCTACCTTCTCTCCTTAATTGCCATAATCAAATCCTCATCATTTGATTTCCAAAAGCAAGAAATATCTGAGATATCTGATTCAACATTATAACTGATTTTGGTGCCAAATTTTAATCAAATTGAAGCCAAACATCATAGAATTGAAAGATATTGCATATAGGAGCTTTCGAACATGTTTTAAATGTTTTGTCACTAAATTCTACAACTATAATCAAAACACTCCTTAGAACACAAAAATCAATCTCTAAGAGAAAACCTTCTATAGCATGAACTAGTGGCATTCTATGGAAAATATAACTTCATATTCAGATAGTTCATCTCTTCTTGGTTCCAATGGTATATTGGAGCACATATTTTTCCTATAGGAAACCCTCTAAAAGTTGATTTGAAAAATGTCCCCTGGTATGAAACTCTAGCTTGCAATTTTAAAAGATTAAAATTTAAAATTTGTCTAAAGTTAGAACTTTAGATTATAACCCTTTTGAATTTAAAATCTACATGTGACTTCCCTTTTGAAAAATAATTAAAAATTATTTTTTATACTCTTCAAAATTTCACCCTAGCCCTCAAATTCAGGGTCAAACTTCCATTGACTTCTTGCCATGTGTCGACTGCCTATTGGTCCACCAAGTTGCCTCATCATCACCTAGATAGTTCTTACATGTCACTGCCATGTGTCAACCTTTCATTCACTATTATCCCACCTTGTCATATCTCATGCTAACCCAATGCGCAACCTCACCATGCACCCTAGGCCCACTACCAAGTGGCACCCAAGGGCATGCCCGCATTGCTTATCCTCTGTGTAACTTATTTTTGTGGGGAAGCGCTAGCCACAGGATGCCCCGCATGGCACAATCCTATGCCTCTACCTCCACATCAACACAATGTCACTTTGGTTCAAAATATCTACAAGTCACCTCCAAGTCTCCTCCAGCTATGTTCATAGGCCCTACGCACATGACCTTGTGGCTTATAAAAGTTGGGTGTCTTTGAGACACTTGAGTATTGTGTGTGATTATATTTAAACATCTAAACTACTACCCGCATAGACAATGTGGGATATTGGCTTATAACCTTACTCAGTGCGGCTTCCTCTATTTGAAGTGGTCTTTTCTTTTTACACATTTGCATGAGCTTCCATGATGTTGCAACTCCTTGTTTTGCATCGGGGAAGAGTTCATATGAGAAGAGTTCATAGGTGACTTTTATTTTCAACATCGAACTCCTCCTAATCAATGCTATTAGCAACCTTTTTATTTAATCTAGCAACTTCATTCCCTCCACACGTCGCCTTCTCCCAACTTTGACTATGATTTCTCCTTCGAAATACCTCTACTCATGCGGGTATCTTTTAATATGGTAGATTTCTCATGCAAATCCCATCTCTCAATTGCATGAGGCTATCTTTTGTTGTGTGGATCCCTCTTTAATCATGTCTTTTGGTGGATGTTGCCTACTCTTTGCTTGCATGGGATAGTACTCTATTTTTTTTTTACTACTGCAACTTTACCTTATGGATTTGGTGCACCACTATGAGTTCATTAGCTTATATCGCAGTTGGGGTAGTGATAGGTTTAAATTAATCTAATTTAGTCATTTTTAATCTGCTTTTTGTTGAAGCTCTCACAATAGAAATCTACACCATCCTTTGTTTCACATATTCTCATTACTAGTTGCAAGGAGGACACTCCAATCTGGGAGCATATTGATCTTTCTTTTAGTAGGGTTTCTTCTTCTACAATGGTACTCAAAATCAACCAGGAAAATTTTAGTCCCAACAGTGGCTCTGTCTGGGGATGCATCTCTCTTGTGGGCATGGAAAGATTTTAGATCTTTGGAAGAATTAGACCACACACCTAATAGCAAAAAATTCCTCTCGAACAACTTTATTGAAAACAAGAAACAACTACTCCTACTATGTACACACGATGGCGCCGAGCCACCAAACTTCAACAAAACTTCTGACCTCTATCAAAAACCTGATTCTCATCTAAACTTTTATGAGGTAAAGTGAAAATATTTCTTCTATTAATTTCACCAGTCATATTAGCATCATGAATCAACTCTCTTGGTAAAATTGAATCTACAACTTCACTTTCATAATGCATATGACAACTAGCTTCATTTTCTACAACTTGTTCATTATGAAAGTTTTGATAAGCATGCTCAAACATATTAGACTAAAATTGAAACTCTTCTTTATTAAATGAATCATACATGCTATCAGTCTCGAATATGAAGGCATCATATTCAACTTGGAGAAAGGGATCACACATACCTTGAAAATGTGTATCCTTATGCATAGCCAGATTGTACTCAAATGAACACTCTGATTTGTACTCATAAATGTCATCAGTGTCATAATCTAAAAATAATCTAAGATGTTCAAATGATTCTCTAAAATTAGCAAGTGGATTAGTCATCATATTAGAATATTCATCATAAAATTCATTACAAGGTGAATGGTGATTTTCAATAACACCTTCATCAAACACCTTGTTATCCATCTCATAAGATGCAACATCACAATAATTTTCACTGTCATACTTAGAAGAAGAACAATCTAACCTCGTACATTAGTAAGACAAGGTATCATCATTAAATTCATTCTCAACTAAATTTGAACATTCCATGTCTTCTTCAAACAATGGGTTGATAACTCCATGTAGTGATCCTCTTTGACCATTTTGACAAAAAATGGGTTGATCATCATCAGGATTTTCATCATATAAAGAATTAGTATACATTTTAAAACCATTACCCATTTCATCTTCATGGAGACTTTTAGCATGCGAAGAAAAATCAAAATCATCACCCAAAGACACACCATTAACTCCATTAATGAAGCATGTAGAATATGAATCAATTTTATTTTCATTGTCTTCCTTAAGATGATTCAAATTTCTTACAAACAAATCATCATTTATATTACCAATAGGTGCTAATGTATTAATCTTAGGATCACTCATATACTGATTATCACTGCACGCATCTTCAAGACACTCTTCTACACAATTAGGTAATCCATCCTTATGGATAATCTCTTTGTCTTCATATTTGTAGAAAAATCTTCTTCATAACTTTCAACCTCAAATTGATTTGCACAATTCTGAACTGGAAATTCACTTTCAAATTTAAGAAAAGAACTCATACCTCTACTAGTACAAGAGTTACAACTTTCGTCATTGTTTTCTTCTTCCCAATTTGCATCTAATTCACATGAAGATGAATATGCACTAACATTGTCCTCTTCTTGACTCAAACAAAAATTCTTGTTATTTTCTTCACATGATGCTTCTTCACAATACACTAGATCAACAAGTTCACCTTTATCACTTGATACATCACTTCCAGCTTCTTCATCCTCATACTAAGATGAATATCTTTCCTCTTCCTGATTCATTATGTTTTCAGCATAATGCAAATCATCAATGGGAGAATGAATGAATAAATTTATATCTTGCATGCATAACTCATCAAGTGAATCAACTCTATCATCTAATGTTGTAATACCATAAACATATGCATTCAATTCAGCAAGAATCGAATCATTTCTTCTTTGCAACAAAGAAACCTCATCGACACATGTGTTTAATTCTAAAAATTCAACAAGATTTTTTGCAATAGAAGGGGTACTTATTTGCTGATCTAAATTCAAACATTCCAAATGACATTGGTTTGTGCTTTACACCTCATCTTGCCAACAAACATTCCTAGAGAAGTGACTCTAGGTTAAGCCATATTTTATGTTATTCTCAATCTCTATCACTGTCATGAATGCCTGATGCAAAGTCTTAAGTTCTTTATCCATCAATAGGTAACTCATTTTCTTATCAAATGCATCAAGATAAGCCACTAAACAAATTTGATCATCCGGCTTATAACTTTCAAGAATTTCATTTAAACCTTTGCAAATCTGATATTAAATTTAAGAACTAACTCACCATTCCTGATTTGGATTTTCAAGAACTTATCAAAAAAAAAAAAAAAATGCTTACTCTTTCCCCGAACTGATTCATGAAGGTTGAAAGTAATTCATCCCAAGATGAAATTGAGCATGCTAGAAGAAAAGAAAACCAATCCCTAGCATCCCCTTCCAAAGTCTAAACAAACAACTTCATATGAACATCTTCATGAGAAATTTCATAATCACCAACCAAGTCACTAAACAACTAAACATGATGACTGGCTGAATTTTCATGGTTCCCACTAAACTTAGGTAAATAATTTCTAAGATTATATGGCATAGTATTCGAGAAACCATGAATGCCATCAAAATTCAATGGCATATATCTCTTGGCAGAAACAAATCTATAATTCTTATCCATGGACTACATAGTAGGTGAAGAAACATTTGTCATTCTTAACAAATTTAAAACTCAATCACCGAGATTACTTTCAAAATTCATTAATTACAGCAGATCTAGAAATATCTTCTACCAATTTCAACTTTCAAACATACTTTGAAATAGAAAACATTTTTTACTGAATCTATCTCTCACAAACTATGTTGAGATGTGTTACACCATTCTCCTATTTAATTCTAAAACCATTTGACAGAGAAACTTTTGTGAATCTTACTTTCATGTAAATGAAAATACATGAAAGTGGAGAATACATTTTGATACAAATTCTTGCAACTACTTCAATGCTGCAAATAATAGCAAATGCAGATCTTATCTAGATTTAGTAACATTTGCACTGCATCTCACCTAATTCTTTCACCCATTGTCAAGAACTCGAGATGAATTCTTCAAATATGCTTTCCCACTGTTGTTTCCTTCATAATACCTTCAAATTCATGAAGCTACAGAGATTTGACTTTGAGTCACCACTCACTTAGTGAGAAAATATTTACCAAACTTGCAAGACATAACAAGCTGGTTCAAAAATTACAACAGGTATTTGAAAACTTTATGCAACAACATGGGAATTTCATACTCTTAACAATGTGAAATAACCTTGAAAACAACTCTAAATTCTAACAGCAACATATAAATATTCCAAATGACTTTGATCTTATAATTTTATTCAATTCAATCAAACTTTTGTTGTCAATGGATAAGGAAATTGGGGAACATGAAACTTCAACAGAGAAATGGAAAGAATCTCATAACCCTAATGTTGTAGCAAATTTTTTCTGCATAGATTCTTGTTTTTTTCTTATGTCCCTGGTAGAGTCACCATTTTGTTGGCTCCTAATTTAATAGTTTTGAAAATGACCAAGAAACCAGACCAATCCATCTAAGGCTAGAAAATTCCTATGATGGATACACTTGACTGCAGTCCTAGGCCAACTATAAGGCATAAATCCTTCACTTTAGGCTCTGCAAGACCTAGGCAGGTAAACCTTGAGGTTATAATGAATGGTACCAATACATTTAAAACATAAATCTAAACCTATTAATGCAAATGAAACACCTAAATCTTCTATACTTAACCAAGAAATCTCAAGCATGAAATAGCTAAGAACATAACTCATGAAAATGGTAAGCTAAGTGCGGTTAAACATTGAATTACTTTCAACATAAAAGGGAAAAGATGATTTAATATGTTGATAATAGCAAGACCTAGATATGAGCAACAAAACTTAATGATCCTATCTCTAATCAGTGCCTTATTTATTGGGCAATTAAATGAATTACAACCATACATCTTCTAGAAATCTTAGACATATTACTACATTGAGATACCTAGTCTATCTTTCACCTTGTGAGTAGACATCTGTATCAAAATGAATCTCATACTTAGACTATCCTTTCATGGAATCTGGAAACCCTATGATAAACATCAAGCAATTACATGGTTCTTTGTTCCATCAACAAGATACTTCAATCACATACACTTCTAAATGAAATACAACCTAGTTTGTGCTCTTTGTTCACAAACTAGAAGAAATTACAGATCCACAAATAGGAGACATGATTCAAATTGAATTTAAATCCCTTTGTTGTTCTTTATTTGTTTTCCTTGAAACCAAATACATGAAAGATGTATAGAAATGACTCAAAAATTACCTAACAAATCTAAACTATCTGCATAAAACAGAAATTGCTTTTCAATACAAGAGAAATGTTGGGTGTGTAGTTTTCACAGCCTAAGCAGAGCTCCTAGAACTGAAAATTGAAAACTCACTAACCCTTAATAGAGGAAAAGAAAGAATATACATGAAAGGGCAATTCTCGGATTGAATTTGCAACTGACAAGTGTCCCTTTAGAATTCTCCCTCTAGAAGCTTAAAAGAATCTCTCTACCTTCTCTCCTCAACTACTAGAATCAAATCCTCATCATTTGATTTCCAAAAGAAAGAAATATCTGAGATATCTAATTCAACATTATAACTGACTTTGGTGCCAAATTTTAATCAAATTGAAGCAAAAACATCATAGAATCAAAATATACTACATATAAGACCTTTTGAACATGTTTTAAATGTTTTGTCACTGAATTCTACAACTGGATAATCAAAACACCCCTCAGAACACACAAATCAATCTTCGAGAGAAAACCTTTTGTAGCATGAACTAGTGGCATTTTGTGCAAAAACCAACTTCATATTCAGATAGTTTGTCTCTTTCCAATTCTAATGGTATATTGGAGCCCATATTTTGCCTACAGGAAACCCTCTAAAACTTGATTTGAAAAATTTCCCCTTGGTATGAAACTCTGGCTTGCAATTTTAAAAGATTAAAAATTTAAAATTTGTCTAAAGTTAGAACTTTAGATTATAACCCTTTTGAATTTAAAATCTACATGTGACTTCCCTTTTGAAAAATAATTTAAAAATATTTTTTATACTCTTCAAAATTTCACCCTAGCCCTCAAATTTGGGGTCAAACTTCTGTTGACTTTTTACCACATGTTGACCTCCTATTGGTCCACCAAGTTGCCTCATCATCGCCCAAATAGCACTTACATGTCACCGCCATGTGTTGACCTTTCATTTGTTGCCTCAAATTGCCACATCATCCCACCTTGTCATATCTCATGCTGACCCAATGCACCACCTCACCATACACCCCAGGTCCACTACCACATGGCACCCAGGGGCATTCTCGCACTGCTTATCCTTCATATAACTTATTTTTGTGGGGAAGTGCCAGCCATAGGATGTGCCATGTGGCATAATCCTATGCCTCCACATCCACATCAACACAATGTCACTTTGGTTCAAAATTTATACAATTCACCTCCAAGTCACCTCCAGCTGTCTTCAAGGGCCCTATGCACATGACCCTATGGCTTACAAAAGTCAGGTGTCTTTGAGACAATTCAGTATTGTGTGCAATTATATTTAAACATCTAAACTACTACTAGCATAGACAATGTGAGATATTGGCTTATAACCCTAGTCAGTGTGGCTTCCTCTGTTTGAAGTGGTGTTTTCTTTTTACACATTTGCATGAGCTTCCATTATGTTGCAACTCCTTGTTTTGTGTAGGGGAAGAGTTCATATGAGAAGAGTTCATAGGAAACTTTTATTTTCAGCGTCAAACTCCTAATCGATGCTATTGGCAACCTTTTTATTTAATCCAACAACTTCATTCCCTCCACATGCTACCTTCTCCCAACTTTGACTATGATTTCTCCTTTGAAATACCTCTGCTCACATGGATATCTTTTAATATGGTAGATTTCTCATGCAAATCCCCTCTCTCAATTGCATGAGGCTATCTTTTTCTGTGTGGATCCCTCTTTAATCATGTCTTCTGGTGGATGTTGCCTACTCTTTGCTTACATGGGATAGTACTCTATTTTTTTTTTTACTCATGCGACTTTACCTTATGGATTTGGTGCATCACTATGAGTTCATAAACTTATATTATAGTTGGGGCAGTGATAGGTTTAAATTAATCTAATTCAGTCCTTTTTAATCTACTTTTTTTTAAAGCTCTCGCAATAGAAATCTACACCATCCTCTATTTCACATTTACTAGCTGCAAGGAGGACACTCCAATCCGGGAGCATATTGATCTTACTTTTAGTAGGGCTTTCTTCTTCTACAATGGTACTCAAAATTGACCATGCAATTTTTAGTCCCTATAGTAGAGACAGACCATTCTTTGAGATAGGTTCTTCAGTTAGTTGACTAGGCTTTAAAGACATCACTTATTCATGGGATTCTTTCCACACGCAGTAGAAGTATCTCATTTGTACCCTTGGCATTGTTTCTTCCTAAGGGGAGGAACACCATTCTGCATTCTTGGATCAGCTTCTTCATCAGAGTAGTCACTATTTTCCATTCTTCTTTGGTAGGGTGGGGGGGGGGAGCCTATCCTATCTCTCTTCCTCTTCTCATCATTCTCTTATGTATATATTGGATGTATGTCATAATGGGGGGGTCTTGATTACTCCATCCATCCATACATCCCTATTCATCTCTCTTTTTTGGGGAGGGTTTTTCCCATGAGGTTTTCCCTCTTTCCCCACTTTATGGGAGATTGCATATCATTATGTACATGGGTACCTAACATGGCCTAGTAGCCAAGACCCATCTTGCATATCATCCTAGATTTTGTAAGCTTAAAGGAATTCCCCTAAGTTTCACTTAAGGGGGAGTGTCAGTGTAAATAAGTATTTACTTATTACACTTAAATTTACTTAGGTGAATGTGTTATTTAATTATTTTGCATTATTTTATTATTTATTTTAGGTGAGACACTTAGGATTTTGTGTACTCTCATTTATGTATGGAACTCTAATTATGTACATGGTGTCTACAACATAGGAGTTCACATCATTCACTGAGTTGTCATGATGACAACATAGTTATCTTCACTCCTCATTTAGCACATGTTGTCTACACCACTGATTTGCATGCCACACCATTGTAGGCTTATCCTCACATCATCACACTTAATTTCATCCTTAATGGAGGATAGTCCATATATGGTGCACATGAGCCTGGTTGTATGACTTATCATGTTACTGAATTCTATGCATTCTAGAAGCTCTCCTGAGGCAGCTCTCCTGAGGCATTTATATACAGGCACTCCTAGTGTACTCTTAAGCTGGTATATTGAATGAATATTGTCATTCTGATCATACTCTATCTATTTTGGTCTACTGTGTGCATGTGTTGAGTTCTTTAGTTCTTGGGTGAATTTTGGCCTAAGCCAAATTCTTACACAATGATACAAGAACATGAATCTCAATAGATCTCAGTAGGGTAGCAGAGCCAAGCCTAACTAATACCATGTAGCATGATGCAATAAAAAGCTAAGTGGAACTCCAAATCTAATCCAAATGAGATAAGCTACAGTGAAAAATTAATCACATTGAAGAACTTCTAATATATCTATTTAAGTTGTTTATTAAATTCTTTATTTAATTTTTTACCCTCTATATTTTTATTTTATGATTTATTTATTTCATTAACCTAGATATTTTTATTTTATGTGAGTGCTTTATTTTCCCTTACAAAGAGATTCACATATATGTCCAAATGAATGCACGTGTGTGTAAATTGTAAGGGTGAAAATTAAATAATTTTTCATCTCCAATTTGGCCTCAATTTGATATGTGTGCCTCAAATAATTCACATGCCTTGTTTATGCTTCCACAATTTGTAGTTTTGTCTACCAGAGAAGTTCCAAGTACAACATCACAAAATTCATTTATTCTTGTACTTTGATGGATATCTATAACCTATTCCAAAGCTCCCACTTCAGCATATGCAGGTAGTATGCTAGTAAAGGTTGTGGAATTTTCCTTTGAATGTGTCTAGAGGCTTTTTGTCAAATCTAATTTATGCATATCCTAAAAATCATTGTAAGCAATGATAGCATTTCTTTGAGGCATCGAATCAAAAATATGACATACCTTATCTATTCTTTGAGGGATGTCCATGCCCTTTTCCAAAATTCCCATTTTGGCATAGGCAAGTAGAATGCTAGCAAGGGTTGAAAATTATTTACACCTACCAGTTGAATTTTCTCAAATATAAAAGTATGCATGCATATGTCCATGCATCTATCTATATTTTCAAAAAATCCTTGTTGTTCATATTCTTCAATCATAGCTTACCATGAGACCACAATTTTTTTAGGCTTTCTATAAAACAGTTCACATACCTTGTCTATGCTCCACATTTTGCATGTTTCCTTCACTTGGTACAAATTATCTATTGGATGAATGACATAGTATTTTTTAAAGTAAGTCAATTAAGGATGAAAATATAACTAAGGTCATTTTTCATGCATATGAAGGCTATAATAAATTTCTATTTATGTTTTTTTTTTCCTATGCAACACATTTGTATATCTTATATTTGTTACATTGGTGAGGTTTTACTCAATATCTGTTCTCTCAGTTATTTTTTATTATTTTTCATTTTTTTGTTGTCAAAAGCTCAGTAAATTCTTGAACAATTTTGTAATTCAAAGTTGTTTGGTTTTGTAGTTGACCAGGCTTTTTACGTTGTTCTGTAGAGCTAGGTTTCAAAAGAGTTCCTCAGCGGATGGTAAGAAGGCATTCTTTCTATTTATTGCATTGCACTTTGAAACTCATTGATCTATAGACCATTTTATTTTTTTCAAATTTCAGTTCTAATAAGGATTGGGGCTTTGTTAATCTATGTTGAAATGTGTACTAGATGATTATGTGGGATTGAAATGTTGAACACAATTTTGCAGTGTGCTTCTATTTCCAATTGCAATAACTTTCTATATCACCTGGTGGTTTATTCAGTTTGTTGATGGTTTCTTTAAACCAGTATATGTGAGGTTGGGACTAAACATATTGTTATGCTTCTCAAATTTATCTTCCCTAATTTTAGTTTTCAAGTCTAGACTTAATGAACAAATTTGTTTCAAATAATGTTGTATTGATTTCTATATGTTATGTGTTTTGTGCTTGCAATATAAATGTGCGTGGGTAGATATATTTTCATCAATATACGTATATGTTAACACATATTTATAAGTTATGTTTAGCTAGATGAGCTATTGCTTGCAGTGAACTCCTTGATGCACTTCTCATCTACACACTATAGGAGTTGAAGATTATCCCAACACTTCATGATCACCTGCAAGAACACAAGAAACCCTCCACGAGAGTATGCAATAAATGATCTTGCTTAGTATGATGATCTATTTTAATATAGTGTTCAACAATATGTGTCTATTTTTTTTATTTCTATTTATTTGGTGTTTATTATATGTGATTTGGGTTTCATCATCACAACATTCATGAGTGTATCCTGATTAGTCTCTAGGTTTGTGGTAAACATGTGTGAAAACCATGAGAGTTGTCTTTCATTAGCTACATGAGTTGGGTTTATTGTAGTTGAAAGTGTGAAAGTTTTTACATGTTCACAATGAAGAAGGATGTTGGGAATTAGTCCTCACATTTATATTAGGTTTTAAAGTATGATTTAAATTATAAATATCACACATACAATTTAGGATAATATAAAATTCTTTTGTTTTACAAGTGTGTTTTTAAATTTTGAAATATGATTATCATCCATAAAAACTTAAATTATTGACCCCCTTCTCCACTCACACTAGTTTTCTTATTCATTTTAAGTCCAAATTCATCTTCTAACACCTTGGAATGCCTCCATTAATTGGTGGTGGATGACCATAGAGTTTGACCCATTTACTGCCTTTAAGCCTATCCAAGTGTATTGGAAAAATCATATTGATTATTTCGATGGGAAACATTATGTTCTCAAGTAATATTAGAATGTGACACATGTAATTATTTGAAAATTTGTTAGGAAATTTTGTCAATATCAACACATATATTAATTACACAAGTTTAGATGCATTTTTTTTCAAATTTTGATGCATATCTATCACAACTCCACTGAATGTATGTAGAAAATAGGCTCTCTAAATTCCATAACAATGTAGTTTGTGTTAAGAATTTTTCTTGGAATCATCATCCTATGTATTAAGAATGTCTCCACTAGTTTAAAACAAAAATTAGAAATAGATTTCATCATACACAATGAAGAAAATCCTTAGACCTAACCTACACTTCGACAAGATCCATCAAATAACATAAAATATGGAACTTTCTCTTAATCTGTAACAGGAAAGACTCCAATTGCTCTTCGATTAAAATAATATCCCTATTTGAGTGCATAAGCACTTCTTTGCTAGGACTTGAGGCTAGGGACTCAAATTTGGATGGTTAACTACTAGAGATTACTTTATTAATTTGGAGTTTGAGGATAGTTCTTCCTTGCATCAGCTGCCTTGACTTCTATGATGTTTGAACCTCTTTATTTGTGTTGGCCAAGTTATTAAGAGGAGAAATAAGACCTCTCCCTATTGTGCTTGGTTTATTTTGGTCCCTTTATAGGTATATTGTGGTCTTTTCCATCAACCAATAACTGGATAACGTAGAATGTTTCCATATTTCATATTTGTATTAGTGTAATTGTTGAATCTTTGAGCTAGTTTTAGACTTGTACATGATTGTAAAGAATTTATTTGTGCTACGATAAATAAATGTTAGGCCAATATATTTGCTTCTTTAGCTCAATTATATTCTTTCATAGTTTAAATCCCAATTATTAGATATTTGTCCACATTGGAGTTAGTTTGGCATAGAAACCTACATATTTTGTTATATATATTCTTGCACATGAATCCTCTAACAAATCAAAAAATAATCAAACAATAAAAAAAATTAATCACTACATACCAAGGAAGTCTAAATATTTGAGTGCACTTTGGCTAGATTTCGCTTAATACCTTACATTTATTCAGTATAAACCTCCGGTTCATATTGATGTCTGTGCTGGTCTCTATTACCAAAAAATGAGATAGTAGAGCACTGCTAGTGTTATTATGGGCAAAATATGTTTTTCATTGTGATAGACTATTTCTAAGTCATCTGTGTTGTTTCTTGCTATTGGCAAGTAGTCTTTGTTTTCCTAGAGACCATGAACAAAATTATCTACCATTTTTTTAGTTCCTGATTGGTGTAAATATACCTACTTTTATATTGGAGTTTCCTAATTGATTGCTCTTCAACTTCTTCCATGTATGATGCAGATTTATATCTTAGCTACTAGTGAAAATAGTTCTAAATGACAATTTATCCATAGTTGTGATTCTCTAATATGAGTACTTTCCTTCATCTAGGAATGATTTCTCAATACTAGATGTCATGCTAAGGATCCTTCGCCATTTGATCATGGATAATCTTGTGATGGTTATTGCTTTAAAGTTTACATGATGACTAGTTTGGAGATGTCATACTGACTATCCTTTTCAATGGTTTACCCATACAACATAGAGTGTTTGATGCTAAGGAAAATGAAGATGTATAGAATGTTCACCATCCTTCTTGAAGGGGCTCATCAAATGCAAATAACCCTTGTTCTTCCTAATGCAATTAGGGAAACCATCTTATTCTTCTACTAACATATATGTGCAGATACTTTTAATTATTCTAACTTCTACTACTATTGTTGTTCAAGGACTACCACCCCTTGATCACAAAGTGCACAATTGCTTTAATGTTATTGGTTTAAGTATGGGGACATCATCGACTCTGCAAGTCCAAGGTAGGCCATTTCTATACATTGGTCAAAGTGCTTCTGCAATTAAATTAGAGAATAAAGTAGATAGAAATATTCATATGTTATGATGAGGCTTGTGAAATTACAAGCACGACTAGTTCCCCTTGTGACTGGTTCCCCTTGTGACAATGTCCATATTCTTGGAGCACACATAGATCACATCTAATTCATATTTCCTTTTATATCTTACTGAAGAGCATATATTTCCTTGAGAAAAACATTGCTATACCTAATATGTTTTGATCTTTTAGTCATCTTCATTAGTTGATGCATTAATCAAATTAGTCATTGCTATCAGGATTAGTCAAGGTATGTTGCCAATAGCACCTAAGTAACTTTCACCTTGTGACATCTCTTTGAGGCATTTTGCAAATAATTAATATACATTGTCTATAACTCCACATTTTGCAAACATTTAGGCCTTCTAAAAATTATAGGATCAATTTAGTTACATTTGAAAACATTAGTAAAAGATTTCCATATGTGCAGATGTAAACATTAACTACAACATGTCTAATTTATTTGTAGATATATTTTTTTGTGAAGAAAGAGCACGCCTGACAATATGAACCTAGAAAAAAATAATGAGACAATTGCTGCATTATGGGCTTAGTTATGAAGAAAACCTAATAAATGTTATTGTCCTTGCAAAAAGTGTAAGGGCTTAAAGAATCAAAGAATTCTAATCACAACAACCTAGAGTCATTGTAGGCAACATGGTCATGTTGACGGGGGCCACAATTTTCATCCATTATTGAAATGTGGATTTCCTACTAGAGGAACATGGAGGTGTGAATATCCAAGCTAAGGATAAAAATCCCATGCAAGAAGATGATAATGTGCTAGAGGACATGATTAAAGAAGATGGTATTGTGTGGGTGATGAAAAGGCTCAGAATGGTGGTACTAATGAATCTAATAATGATGATGAAGATTGTCTTGATATATCATTATTTGGGAAGGCACACAAGCCCTTATATGAAGGCTCTCAAAAAACTCTACTCTTGGCTATAGTGTTGTTGGTAAACTTAAAGGTTATGAATGATATATCCAATGTAGCAATGTCACGTATGCTAAGGTATGCCATTTTTGTCATCTTTAATGTTAGTATACAATTACTATTCATTATATTAGCAATGCATATTTGTTGTTGTAGGTTGATTAGTGAGTTTTTAATACCACCATCAAACATTTTTCCTCATTCATATTGAAAATTATCTAACATTACGAATCATATTGGAATGAAGTATCAGACAATACATGCATGTCCCAATGATCAAATTCTATATCATAAACAACATGAATTTGTAACAGAATGCCCTAATTGTCATATTAGTAGATATTAGTTAGATCAAATAACAAAAAAGGTGCCTCACAAGGTTTTAAGTACATTCCCATTATTCCACATCTTCAACAATTATTTAGGTGTGCTAGCTTGGCACAATTTATGGATTACCATACACGAAATAGAAGTCAAGATGAAATTATGTGAATGCCTACTAATGGTTCTACATTTAAAGAGATAGAAGTAACTTGGTCACACTTTAAAGAAGAACCTCATAGTCTGAAGCTTTCATTGGTAGTGAATAGTGTCAATCCATATGGAGATATGAGATCTGTTTTACTTAGTGTGGCCTATTTTTCTTATTAACAATAACATTCCTCCTTGGATGTCCATAAAGAGGGAGAACATAATGTTGTCAATGATTGTGCCAGGTATTTTTTTATTTTATAGTTATCTAAATTAATTTATAAATAGTGCATGAAAATGGTCATAATAATTATGTAATGTTTATGTTCATTCAATTACTAGGTAACTGCCAAGTCAAAGATATGAACATGTATATTGAGCCCCTAATCAATGAGTTGTTGAAGTTATGGAATGGTGTCACTATGTATGACATCTCTAGATTGATAGGACATTGACAATTTTGATTCCATTCAATGCTTGTATGGATAATACAAAATGGCCTTAGGTTAACTCATTTTTGTGATATGTTATATTATTAAGATCACATATTTTTGGTTTTTTATAGTTCTTACACATTACTATTGTATGATTAAGTTGTGCATGATGATTGTACATGATCTTTTAGGTCTTTAGATAAAGGGAAAATTCACATGTCTAGTTTGTGGTCCAAAGATGAAATCTCATCATTCGAGAAGTTTAGGAAAGTAGATGTTCGATGAGTTTAGGCACTTTCTCCACAATAATCATAGGTATCAAATTACCAAAAAATATCTTTTCAATGGGAAAGAAGAGACATCATCAAGGCCACAAAGAATGACACCTCATCTATGAAAATTGGAATACGATCAACTAAATCATCGAGGTAATGTTCAATTTTTCATCTGAAGTTTAAAATTTGTATTTTGATATTGTCTTATATTTACTAATGATGTGATTGATGCCTATGAAGGTCATCATGGCATCAATGACCAACTTCCTAAAGGAATAAAAAGTTATCCTACTCAATTTAGTAGGTTACCATACTACAAGGATCTTCCAATCATGCATTTGTTTGATGCTATGCATATTGGAAATAATGTAATAGAAACACTATGAAAAATTTTGGATGGAAGGCATGATAGAGAAAAAATTGCCAAAATTTGTACTGACATTCATAAATCCAATCATGGACAAAAAAATTTCATTTAATCAAATAGTAATGGAGACTACATAAGTACAAGTTCCCTTCCTTGGTTATTAATGGAGCAAAAAGGTGATGCATTAAAAGAAGTCATAAAAAAGAAAAATTTCCAATAGAATTTTCTAGAAATATAAGCACTCTTCTATTAAACAAAGGTGATTTTGGGCTAGGTTTGAAAACACATGATTGGCATACCTTCGTCAAGGTAAGTGATGTTCTCTATTTATTGTATATTTGTAAAATTGAATGTACTACCTATTGCATTATTTAATAATATATTGAAATGACCATTTTTTGATGATTGCAATATATCCCACCTCTATAGTTTGATAATAGTATTAAACAAGTTATATATGATCTTGGAAAATACACAAGGTTAGAAGTGATTTTTCTTAGAGTAGTAGTTTTTTATTTGAAATCTATTGTATAATTTTATTTAAAATCTTGTTTATGTGTTTTTGTGTGTTGAATCTCTCTTAGGTGGTTATCATCTAAAGAAATTGATAAAAAAGATATAAAATATTAGAAGAGAAAAATTCCATAGCTTATGTGTGAAATGCAAAAGTGTTTACCTCCAACTTTTTTCAATGCTCAAGAACACTACCTCATACATCAAGTTGAGGAGATTGAATTGTGTGGACCTGTACAAACTAGGTCAATGTGGATGGTTGACAGGCACTTGAAATTTATGAAGGACTTGGTTTGACAAAGAGCACATATTTAGGGTTCTATGATAGAGGGATGTATGGTATACTAGACCATGGTGTAAATTAGTAAATATCTTCCAAAGTTTGTAACAGATATCCATGTAGATCACATTTGGGATCCCAACTCTAATGACAAATTTGAAGGGGAGTACCTGATGGGGAAAGGTAGATTGAGGAGGGTGAGAGGTAATTATAATTTTTTTTCTATAGTTTAATAATTCTTATTCATCATCAATATATATATATATATATATATATATATATATTTAACTGGTGTAATTTTCTTCTTTATAGTTGGTCATGAGTGGGATGCACTACATTTGTATATTGCAAACAATCTTGATTGGATGATGGTATGGATTGAATAGTATCAAGAAAATGGTCGCTCATTAACATGGGATGGTGTTGCATTGTTGGTTAAAGAAGCTGATCATAATGGAGATCCCAATGTTATGCCAATGGTATTTGATCTAATATATGGCTTAAGAGATACAAAGGTGCTCATAAGATTACTAATCATGAGACATAAGTTTAATATCAACTCATAGATTGATGCAAATAATCTTGACATGTTTGAATAATTGCAGGTCAAACACCACAAAGCTATGTACTACCATAGCTATAAATTATGCACAAAAAAGTTAGATGAAACAAAGAAAAAATGTGTGATTCTAGGATAAGTGTTGTCTTCATGGTCACCAATATTTCATCTAGAATTAACATACGTCCTCAACAATCTGGAAATTGATACTATGGCATTTTGGATGATATACTTGAGTGCAACTTTAATTCATTCAAAATAGTTCTATTTGTCATCGAATGGTTTAGGTTACAACTAAATCGAAATGATCTTGATAGGACTGTTATTGAACATGATAGTAGATTTACTATGATTAATATAAGGTCATTTGAGCTAGTCAGAGATGAGTCCTATGTTCTTCCAAGCCAATGCAAGCAAGTGTTTTACTTTGGTGTTCCACACAAGCTAGGTTGGTAAAGTATAATGTGATGGAAGAAGAAGATATTGAAGAAGCACAAGATGAAGTAAATGATTACCAAGAATGATAGTTATGCAGTGATGAAAAAGAAGAAGATGGTGATGATTTTGGTCATTGCTAACGATAATGGTGATAATGATGATGATGATGTTGATGACTATCATGATCATGGTGATGAAGATGGTGATGATCATGGCGATGATGGTCATGATGATGATGGTGATGAAGATGATGATGATGGAAATGAAGATGGTGGTGGTGACGATGATGATCAAAGTGACAAGTACAGTGATGGTGATGATGATGATGATGGCATGGATGAAGATCATGATGATCAATGAAATGTCTAGGTAGGATCAAAGTCAACTATGATGGGGTCATGTACGGCCAAATTTTTCTTTCCAAACCATACGTGCAGATATAAGCATTAAGTAGAACATGTCAAATATTTTTTTAGATATACACATTAGCTGCACTAAATTTTTGGCTAACTTAAGAAAAATTATTTAAATATACAATCTACTTATTATTAATATTTTTTTTGCTAAGTCTATTACTTTAATTTTGCTACTAATTTCTAAGACTTACGATTTTTTTTCACTGGACAACATAGATGCACCATCTCAAACACCTTTAGTGAAGGTAAACATTAATTATTGGAAATTTTAATGTTAGTATAGAAAAAAATGTCATATTATTATGTTCTTTTCTTTATGGCTTTGGAGTTATTTTGATGAAATTTTACTTATATTTGATGTCACAAATGATAGGAAAATGCTAGTATGACCGTTAATCAAATGTAGTTTGAAATATAGGCATCATTTCTACATGACATTGGCCTTAGTGCTGACCCTATGTTCATCACCCAAAAAATTAAACAAAGATACACTAATGAACTTGTTAATATTATCATTGAGGGTGATAGAAGTGAGGAGAAAGAGGCACTGAGAAAATCGGATCATAGAATCCAATCTTTCAACCTAAGTAGTAATTTGACTAAAGCAATAATAGAAGTTCAATAGATGTTAATATTTTATAGTATCTTATAGATCATGATCTCTAACTTTAGGTGTTCTTGTATAGACATATGTGCCAGTTGCGACATCACATGGTGAACATGGTGAGGGTTGTCGTGCACAACCTTCGTGTAAGTACCACTTTCTTTGTTTGTTTTCATCAAAATTATAAAACTTACCTTTTTTTTGTGGATGCTTCTAGCTAGTATCCCATTTGATCTTTATCCATTGAAAATGTCTTTGCTAACAATATTGTATTCTTCAGCTCATGATAAAATGCAGACTCCTTTGGTTGCTAGTCCAGTATTACCTAGTGCATTCTTGGCAACAAGGACCATGCAAACATCCTCATCTATGCCCACTAAAACTGGTAAAACCCTATTTTGCTATATTTTGTAATATATTTCTACAAGTTGATCAATAGAAAATTAGCATATCAGTGCTTAAATGATGTCTACAGAAGCCTGCATACACAAAAACACATGCATGCACACACCACCCATGCATACATACATACATACATACATATACATACACACACACACACACACACACATAGAGAGACATGGAGATAGGTACAAAGGTATTTCTACAAGTTGATGAAAAAAAAAATAGCATATTAGTGCTTAAATGATGTCTACTGAAGCATGCATGCCAACTACATTCCAAAAAGACATTGTTTGTTTGCACTTCATGTCCAATACCACACTGTACCAAAGTATGGCTAATGTACCTTTATTTTCTTTTTCAACTGAATAATGACAAACTCCAACGATATCAAGAATTTTGAGGTCTGAAACCTTTTTAAAAAGTAAGACCATAAATCCAAATTATTGTTGTATTAATTGTTATATCATCAACTGTGAATCTAAATCACAATTTTTACTTCTATTTTACTATAGTCTATTGATGTCACCACCATAATGATTGATGTTGTACTACTATTTCCTATCATGATAAATTTATTGCTGCTTTTATTATTCCATCATGTTATACTACTGTAACAATGCTATCATGATATAGTCAAGAAATTTCTCTTAGCCTACTATTATTTTTTAGCAATTCCACAACAATGTAATATTTTTTTACAATTCTTCTCATGTGAATAAAGTAATTAACTCTCTGAGCAATGCTAATACTACCTATCTATGATTTTCATCAAAAACATCATGTCAAGTCCATAACTATTCCCAGATCTAAATTTTGAAGAGTTTAGCAAACAACTGCAACAAATAATTGCTATATATTTTGTTCTTTTACAATGTTTGTAGGCCCCAACCTATTAGAGGTACCAACTCCTAAGTGTATGTGCCCCAACTCACTAGAAACAACAACTCCAACAATTTTTAGGTACCAACCCCTCGAAGCAAAGATCTGAGTTCACTTAAGTCTAAGATTTCACCTTGATAATGTTCTTATCTTTAGCAAATGATAGACATTATAATCTATTTAAATCTTATACCTTTCTTCTTGCATTTTGCTTCTTCAATTATCTTCTCAAATCCACCTTTTATAATCTCTTTTAATATATGTTCCTTTTTATATTGAATCATATAAATCTACCTTGTTTACACTTATCCTTTTCCCAAATTAGTACTTTTTATCCTTCAATGTTTGCCCTTATTATCCTTTCAAATGTGCACTTATTCCTCCTATAAGTCTGCCATAGACATTATAAATCTGCATATAATATCTCTTGTTAGTTTATATGATATATCTTTGTCATACACACGATGGTGCAAGGCACCCTAGCAAAGGGTATGTGGAGAGGGTCATTTGGTTTAATGATCTAGGAAGATCAAATTTTGAATGTAACTAGACCAATGGTCCATTTTTGTAATTGATGTTTTCAAGACTAAATTATAAAGGCATGTATTGAAGTGAAGGGCATTGCAATGTTAACATGCACCTAGGAGGCTATTGAAAGGTCAATTTTTTGGGGGATCTAAAGGCCTATAAGGTCTAAAACAAATGTAATATGGCCTCTAAGGCCGATTAACAGTTGTGAAAGCATTAAAAGTGCTAAAAAGTTACAATTTTCCATATTGGCAATTTAGGCCTAGTAAAGCTTGTAAGGGTTTTAGGTGTATTTAGAAGGGTTGGTGAAGTTATTAAACCTTTGAAAAGGTTAGTGAAATATATTAAAGGCATATATGATTTTAAGTTGTAAAAGTTGACACTTTGTGTCAACTTAGACAACAAATTTCAATTTACAACTAACTAGTAACAGTTAGATAATTGACTATTATAGTTCGAAAATGGTTTTTTATTGTTGTTTGGTTATTTAGAAGGGATTTGTTGAGTTTTTGGTGGAGAAGTAGAGTTGGGGTGGTGAGACAAGACATTGTGAAAAAAATTTAATCAATAAAATAATCCTGTTCTCTGCAATTCAGTCTTCGTCCCATGGAACAGTGATTTCCTATGATGTATCCAATGCATTTTCACTAATATTTAATGTGAGAAAATTTTAATATTTTTTTTATCTTTTCCATGCATTATTTTTATTTTCATTATGGGTTGAGTAAGGAATAATAGACTAGTGCATTCAAACCAGTGACTAGTTAGGCACAATCAACTGTACTTATTCTAAAGTTTTCAATGCAGATTCTCTCCTACCACCTGCAGTCACTATTATTTGAGGGAGAGAATGAAGTTGTGATAATTTATTTGTACTATATTAACCAAATGTAGGAGAGTGGGAAAACTTGGTGTAAGTGTAGTGTTGGATGGTAATTGCTAATGGAGGTTTAGCCCAAATTAGACACTAGTCTAATAGATAGTGGATCATTTCATGTTTGAAGATGTTTGGGGATGAATCCTTCATGTTGGGACATAAATTGAAGTGTCTATTCAATTAGTTTTTCTTGGAGTGATATGGAATAGTCTGTTTGATCAAACCCTCATGGTATGTCCCTAAAATCAAGGGTTTAGTGGCTAGGAAAATCAGTATGGAATAAAGTCACAAAAACCTATGAATCTATGGTCTTGAAACATTAAGGAAGACTATTTCATCATTTGGAGTCACAAGGATGAATGGAGATGTGGGTTGTTTTGTAAACATGAGTAATTAGGCCTAGTGTGGATAGGCTAGGGGTATTGGATCTTGGGTATGGTCCAAAGGAGTTGGTATTCAAACTTAGGGAGGATTCATAGATCCTAGAAGGGTATCTAAAACAAATTTGAGTTTCCTTAGTAGTTTGGAAAAGTTGGAGGAAAACCCAAATTAGTGACTAGTGAGATCTACTAGCTTTAAGGGCTAGATGTGAGTGTTGGGTAAGATATTAGTGGTCTAGAATGAAGAGATGGATGGAACATGGTTGTTAAGCCATAAGAAGATTTCATGATGGAAGAATGAAGGTTGAGTCCTTGGAAAAAGTTATTGTGTTTAGGTAGCATTAAGTGCACTTGGGTAGCCTAAAAGGAAGTTCTTGTGGGGACATTGGAAGTGAGGAGTGTTGCAAAGTTGATTAGATGTTGCTATCTGATATGAAGAATATGGATAGCACTCACCAGCTCTGCATCACACAACACACACATGTTCCATTTCACCTACCCTCATTATGTTTGCTCTTTACTCAAATATTTCTCATTGCACACACTACACATGTACTTCTATTTTATATCTGCCCCATTCTGTATGATGATATATTGTAGAATTTTTTGGTGTTTGAAAATGTTACCAGTTTCCAATTTCCCTAATGAGAACAAAACACATCTAGAGGAAGCTAACTCCCATTTTCAACATGACCATTTAGACACCAAGCCAACTATAAGTCTAGACCCTTCTTCTTCTTCACGCTCTGCAAAACCTAGTTGGGTGGACCTATTGATTCTTTATATGGTACCAGTTATCAAAGCATACACTAAATCTAATATAAAGCAAATAAAACCCTTATTTCTCCTATTAACTCATGTAATAACATAGATCTACAGTAGAAAATTGCAACTCTATGATATTCACAAGCTAAGTGAGGGCATTACGTTCAGGTTCTTCAACATTAAAGGGAAATACAATTGATTGTTGATGTTGATTTTCAAAAAATCCTCAAACATGTAGCAATAAGAACAAATTGATCATACAAATGATAGTGCCTAATCCATTGGGCAATTCCATGAATTGAATACATACATTTGTGATATCTAGGACAAATTTCATACATCAAGATATCAGATCCATCCTATCACTTTGTGATTCATACATTGGTGTTCATTAAGACCTCATTCTTATGAAATATCCTTCTCAAAATAACTAGCAGCCCTGTCAAACACATCAAGCATTTACTTGGCCCTTTGTTCTAATGGAAAACATATGTGACATACAACTTTAAAGGGATGAAAATGGGTCTTAGCTCTTTGTTCCTAGACCACATAAGACTGCAAATTATTGAGATAAGAGACGAGAATCAGAATAAAATTAAAGAAATTCTAGCTCACTGGTATTCATTTCCTTGAAATTATACATTCAAATGCATGAAATTCAAAAACACAAACACCTAATAGAACTGAAACTAGCTAAATTAATTTCACTACTATTGTTCATATAGAAGACAAATTGCTGAATGAATTATGTCTCAGTATTGGGAATACATCAAAACTGAAACAAGAATATGGTCTCACAGTAATGTGCGAATTTTCTCCAAAGAACTGGAACAATGAGAAAGAATGAGATTGATATAGAGGAAGGAATTCTTGGATTGAATCTGCAATCGACATCTGTCCACATGAAATTCCCTCTCTTTGCTATCAAAAGACTCTCTCTACCTTCTCCCTTCAACTAAATATCAAAATCCCATCACTTGGCCTCAAAGGTATAAGATATCTCAAAACATAATAATGAAAGGATGTAATTGATTTTCATGTAAAAATGAACTCAATGTACAGAGTGAAAAATCAGTTATCTAGCTTCTAGAAAACAAGAAAACCTTTTAGAGTTGATTTTCTTCACCATCAAGCTCCAACAAACTCTTATATCTGTCTCTTAACCACTTATGATTATCAATGTTGGAATTTGCATGATCTGCTAAGAATACCCAAAAATTCACAAATTGGCTTCTAGCTCAAACCGATGAAGACCTGTGCAAAAAACTAATCTCATATTTGGAAAGTTCATTTCTTCCTGGTTCTGATGGTATATTGGAGAGCCCATTTCAATTAAAAATAGCATCTATTATTCTTGTTTGAAGTTCGAACCTCTATCTCATGGCTTCCATTGCATTTAAAATTTTCAAAAATTTGACACATTTATAAAGTCTAAACTATGTTATAAGTTCAAAATTTATTTAAAATGAGCAGGTATGCACAGGAGACAAATAAAAAATTAATTTTATAATTTGGAAATTTCCTTCAATTTCCATCTAGGTCAAACTTGGTTTGACCATTGGTGACACATGGCGCATGCTGATTGGTTCAATCCTACACAATGGGTACCATGTGGCATCCCTTGATTCATCCTTGTCATTGCCACATCATCATGCCATCTAGATGCCATGTCATACTCACTATGTTGCTATACTAGTGGGTGAGCAACTTCCTCTCAACAACATAGCGAGAATCCTCCGATCTACAATGTGGCATGATCTGGTGCATAATTGAAACTTTCCTACCATGTCAGCACCTTGAGAAGCATGTGACATCATGGACCTCTACCACATGTCACTATCAGACTCATCAACCTCACCTTGACATGTCAGTGCCACATCACCCAGCTACCACTTGTCATCACGTTATTGGCCACTGACCTCAACCTTGGTGCCATGTGTCATTGCCATATCAACCCTCGCTACATTGCTATGGTTATCTTGTGAGCATCTTTTCTTGGTGACATAGTAACATCCACATGATTGGACATGTGTCACGATCTACTTCTCATTCCATATCACTTCTTTGACGTGCATGCATGTTCAAAATTTAATGCATTTAACAATCTCCAGCTAGCTGACTAGGACCCACGCACGTGGCTAAGGCTTCAAAAGCCTTTTTCTTAAAGACATTTAGCTATTTTAGTGCTAGAGTATTTAAAGAGCTCAAATACTCTTCTCTTGTCGAATGTGGGATAATTAGTAAGCTTATTCCTCACACAGCTTTCATCTTGTTTACACTAGGTCTTTTTTCATACTCGAGACAACTCCTTCTAACACATACTTTGCTGCAGCTTTTCTATTTTACACATGAACTTTTGCATTTAATGTGGGTGCTTCATGCTTGGTATATTCTTTGGCTTGGCATTCTCAATGCTAAGTTTCCCCTTCTACGTGTGGAGTCTTTTTTAGTGCGTTGGCTCTATTTTTTTATGTTGATGCTACTACGAGTTGCTCTCTCAATGTGAGCTCTTCTGAACTTATATTGATGGTACGTGGCCCTTGTGGATGTGCATTTAACATTAAGTGTGGAAATCCCTTCTTTGCTTGATCTCCCTATTTTTTGTGTAATACTCTGCCCTCCCTTGGATGTTTCTATGTTTTAACATGCCGACTCTCTTCTTATTTGAAGTCAACTTCCCTTGCTCCCTTTTATGTTGTGTTTGTGCTTTATTGATGAGTTGCTATTTCATGAGCTGTTTCCAACTCACAGGCTTCTTTTTAAACTCACCTATGGCTTCATATGTCTTTGGCACCTTTCCTCTTCTTTTTTAGCTGCCTGTGTGGGGCTCTTTGTGTAACTGTTGCCTTCTCTTACAATACATGCATCTGCTATGCCTCAAACTTGTGCATGGTCTGCTCAACATACCTTTTGATTTGTTTGAGCTTTTTCATATCAATGGCCATCTTTTTCATAAGAAATTTCATACCAATCCTATACTAGATGATTCATTTGGTGCTTCCATTATGAACAAACAAAATTCTAGACCATGAATTCAACTTCCCAACCCACACGGTTGGGCATATGTTGAAGTTGTGCCATCCTAGATATAACATTCCTTGCCAATTTCTGGTAGCTCATAAAATTCTTCCATTCTCACGGGAGCTTCTGTATGCCTATGAAATAACACTTTAAGTCATTAAAAATTATGGTTTCTTCGGTAGTGCTACTAAGTATCAGCATGTCCCTTAGTTGGTAAGCACACTGAACCAAAATCTTCCTATCATTTCCGAATTCAGCCTCATTTTTCTCATTTTCATTCCTGAGGTTGCACATAGTAGACCATAGATATTGGAGAATGCCTAGTATGAAAGATAGAAACCAAAAAATGATCCCAAGTTATTGAGAATCAAAAACTCAAAAACACTTAACCTCCAAACATATTTGGATCGTTACAATCCTTTTATAATCATTTAAGTTATAAAAGGGAGGAATGGTTTTCGATTTTATCATCCACAACTCTCTCAATCCAAAATCATCTTTACAATAATTTTAAAACCATTATGACCTCTCTTCTTTTTTTTAAAACATTTTAAAATCCAAATGTCTTATTAATTGGATAGAAATAGTCGGGCCCCAAAGTGGGTCTGGCTAAAAAAAAATTCATTCATGGACAACTGAACTGGCAAACTAATTTTTTAATTATCTTGAACTGATTAGAATCAAATTCAATCAATAATCTGTCATTAAAAAACTCATTTTATCCTTTTTGCAACCTATCACTTTTGCGCTAGGAGGTCCGTTGACTGGCCTTAAAAACTGATTAAAACACCTGACCAAGCTCTAAAAATTGGCACACTGAATCTTTGTTCTTTATTCTTGCACCCTATCAAATCTTGTCTCATGATGAATTCATGCTCAAAAGATGCTTGCTGTCAAAGTTGACACTTCAGAACTACCTACAAGAAAACATGTTAGAAAACCATAAATTGCATTTGGAATCAGCTTCAAAAACTGGGCAAATTGACACTTGGGAGAACAAAAATTGGGACATAGTTTCTCTATCATGAGGAAATTATGGATCTACAATTTTTGCTCATTACAAATAGCAAGACATGTTTGGAAATTGGTCAAAGTGAGCTACTTGGATTTGCTAACTGGAAAGAATGACAAGAAATTAATTTTTTCAAATGGAATTGACCTAGAAAAGTTATCAAATGGATTTTTCATGAGCTAAAACTTGAAACATACCAAGTCTCTAACATCTACTATACAACACAAAAGAAAATTTAGCATTTTGGTCAATTGGTCAAAAGTTATGGCACGTCAAATAGGGCTTCCCAAAATTCAAAATTAATTGTATCAGCATGATAACAACAAATGACCAACTTTGAGGGATTCAAAACCTAGTCAAATGGACTCAAAATGACTCAAAATCTAAAACATAAGTTCTTGAGTATGGAAAATAAACATTACCAAAGTGAAAAATCATGAAACATTTTTGGGTGCAAGATATTCAGATGCAAACATAGCCTCATGTCATTATTTGATACTAGCTCAAAATAAGACTTCACGAAATGGCTCGAAATGTCAATTGAACTTCATGGAATAGGTTGATGCACTAAATGAAAGGTGTTAGAAACATTAAACACCTTATAGGCCTCAAACTAATAGCCAGGTACAATCTCATGAAAAAACATTTATAGGGCTTAATTTTCTCAATGGTACTCAAAATTGATCATGCAATTTTTAGTCCCAACAGTGGCTCTGTCTGGGGATGCATGCCCCTTATGGGCATGGCAAGGATTTAGATCTCTAGGAGAAGCAGACCATACACTTGAACTTCAAAAACTCCTCTCGAACAACTTTATTGAAAGAAAGAAACAACTACCTCTATGTACAAGCAATGGCCCAAGGCCACCGAAAAGTTTCAGAACTCCTTACCTCTATCATACACTTGATTTTCATCACCATTCTCCTGAGGAAAACTAAAAATCTCACTCTCCTTTGTCTCACCGACCATATCAACATTTGCAATCAGCTCATTAGGCAAAACAAAACTATCATCAACATCTTCATAGTGCGTATAAAAATTAGACAAACTTTCTACACCTTGCTCACTATGAAAAAAATGAATCAATGTGATTATAACAACTAGCATCAAACTAAAACTGATCATCACTGACTAAACCATGGATTCCTTCAACCAAAAACACAAAATCTTGGTATTCTACTTCGTTAAATGAGTTACATGGATCATATTGTAACTCACCTTGTGCATCCATGTACGAAGAGTATGAAAATTTTGATTTCTCCTCATTTGCAATATCAGTACTCCATAAATTAGATTGAACATACACTGTATTGTCTTCATATTCTAACAAATGATTAGATACTAAATCACAAGAGTCATCATGAAATTTCCTTCTAACAATATGCTGATCTGTATAAAATTTTTCCTCAAACAACTCACTAGGATAAACCATTTCATTAGTATTAGTTTTCTTGTCATATGAGCTATCTAAATGTATCTCATCTTCATGAAAATGAGAAAAACATGAACCAACAATAGACCTTATCTCAACATCTTCATTCTCAACATAGAAGTCATCATGTGTATTAATGTATGAACTACCATTAAATACACCTCCCAAACTTGATAGAGTGTATTATGAAACTATATCTTCTTCAGCATCAAATTTAGGGGCAATGACTTCACCATATGGAAATGCAAAATGTGGCAGAGCACAAGCATCCTTGGATAGATTAGCATAACTTTCAAAATCATGAGCCAACAAGTCAAAAATCTCATCAACACTTAATGAGATTTCATCCCTAGTTTCTTCCCCTTAGCTGTGATCATCATCTGGATAACTTGATACATTTTTAATAGAAAACTTGTTAGTAATATATTATGAAAAATCAACATTCTAATCATCACATACATCTCCTTCTTTAGAAAACACCTCAACAACTGGCATCGTAACACATTCACATTCATCACTAGAAGGAAGACTATTATTACTATCACACTATTCCTCTTCTTGAAAATCATCATCATAAAAAGGTGAATACACATTATGCCTATTATAAAATTGCTGATTACTATCCTCTAATTCATAAAGCTAAGACTTTTCATCCTTGAAATCATTTTCAATGGACTCATTGCATTTGTTAACATCAGATTCATTAGCCTTCAAATCATTTTCAACATCCATGATAAAATCTTGGATTTTATAAATCTTATCTAATCTTATCTTGGCAGGCCAATCAATTGAATATTGCATAAAAACTTCTAAGAGTACCACTGGCCATGAAGACTCCTCAGGTCTGAAAAACTCGTCAAGGTTCATAACTACTGATTTGAACTTCATATAAATTTGAAATCCATTAAGACCCTTAATATCACCAATTGTACTTCTTAACATTAAGACAGTCTTATCATGAATCTTTCTTTTCAATCTAGCAATATTTGCGTGAACACTTTCAAGAGTCAGCACATCACTTTCAAACCTAGACTCAGAATCCATCTTATAAACTTTTAAAACTCCTACCTCTATTTTCTTAGTGCTGAAACTCTAGATGGAGGAAACCATTTCTACCATTCAACTTTCATGAATGACAAAGAAATGAAAATTGAAAATACCCTTATGTGCTGCTTGTTTGAAACCTTAGATCTGCTGATTGGCATAGGTGCAAGACTGAAATTCCTTCATACCACTGATCAAACTTTGTAGACCCACCACCTCTTTACAAGAGGAATGAAATAATCATTGTTGTGATTCACTTTTACACTTCACTTTCTTATATCAGCAGATTGCAAACAACACTTTAAGAAACTATCAAGAATTTAAAATTTCCTTTTCAAGATACTATCAGCAATTTTAGATCTTCCCATACAACTGAAAATCCTTCAAAATGTTGCAATGAAATCAACTAGGAACAAACTGGTATAGAGATTTGAAAGTCACCACTCACACTTTGTGAGAAATAAAACATAATTTGTCACTTGAAAAATTTGAACCAGACCTTCAATGTATGACAAAACTTGCAGATTATTACCATCTTGAAAAGAAACTAGACTTTATAAATCAATTCTTGACTTTGAACTTTCTCAATAGCACTTGCAAACTGAATTGATTGAAGATAGATCTATAACAATCATAGAACAAAATTTACATCCCATTTCACAACTTACTGTTGTCCATGAATAAAGCTTGACTGGGGATCACAAAACCTTGCATACAAAACTGAATATGCAAAACACATTAGAGGTTTCTAGCTCCATAATTTAGGCATTTACAACCTTGTTCCCCAGCAAAGTCACCATTTTGTTGGTGTTTGAAAATGTTACCAGTTTCTAATTACCTTAATGAGAACAAAACACATCTAGGGGTAGCTAACTCCCATTTTCAACATGCTCATTCAGACACCAAGCCAACTATAAGGCTAGACCCTTCTTCTTCTTCAGGATCTGCAAAACCTAGGTGGGTGGACCTATAGATTCTTTATATGATACTAGTTATCAAAGCATACACTGAATCTAATATAAAGTAGATAAAACCATTATTTCTACTATTAATTCATGTAATAACACAGATCTACAATAGAAAATTTCAACTCTATGATATTCATAAGTTGAGTGAGGGCATCACATTCAAGTTCTTCAACATGAAAGGGAAATACAATTGATTATTGATGTTGATTTTCAACAAATCCTCAAACATGCATCAATAAGAATGAATTGATCCCACAAATCATCAGTGCCTAATCCATTGGGCAATTCCATAAATTGAATACATACATCTGTGATATCCAAGACATATTTCATGCATCAAGATATCAAATCCATCCTATCACTTTGTGATTCAGACAACGGTGTTCATTAAGACCTCATTCTTATGAAATATCCTTCTCAAAATAACCAGCAACCTTGTCAAACACATCAAGCATTTATTGGGCCCTTTGTTACAACAACAAAACATATGTGACATACAACTTTAAAGGGATGCAAATGGGTCTTAGCTCTTTATTCCTAGACCACATAAGACTGTAAATTACTAAGATAGGAGACAAGAATAAGAATGAAACTAAAAAAATTATGGCTCACTGGTATTCATTTCCTTGAAATTATACATTCAAATGCATGAAATTCAAAAACACAAACACCTAATAGATTTGAAACTAGCTGAATTAACTTCACTACTATTGTTCATACAAAAGAGAAATTGTTGAATGAATGGTGTCTTAGTATTGGGAATACATTAAAACTGGAACCAGAATATGATCTCATAATGATGTGCAAATTTTCTCCAAAGAATTGGAACCTGTACAATGAGAAAGAATGAGATTGATATAGAGGAAGGAATTCCCAGATTGAATCTACAATTGACATCTGTCCACATGAAATTCCCTCTCTTTACTATCAAAAGACTCTCTATACCTTCTCTCTTCAATTGAATATCAAAATCCCATCACTTGGCCTCAGAGGTATAAAATATCTCAAAACATAATAATGAAAGGATGTAACTGATTTTCATGTAAAAATGAGCTCAATGTAAAGAGTGAAAAATTAGTTATCTGGCTTCTAGAAAACAAAAAAACCTTTTAGAGTTGATTTTATTCACCATCAAGCTCCAAAAAAATCTTATATCTATCTCCTAGCCACTTTTTATTATTAGTGTTGGAATTTGCATGATCTCTTGAGAATGCCCCAAAATTCACAAATTGGCTTGTAGCTCAAACCAGTGAAGACCTATGCAAAAACTAATCTCATATTCAGAAAGTTCATTTCTTCCTAGTTCTAGTGGTATATTTGAGCACCCATTTTGGTTAAAAATAACACCTATTATGCTTGTTTGAAGTTTGGACCTCTGTCTCATGGCTTCCATTACATTAAAATATTTCAAAAATTTGACACATTTATAAAGGTATAAACTATGTTATAAGTTCAAACTTTATTTAAAATGAGCAGGTATGCATAGGAGACAAATAAAAATTAATTTTAAAACTTTGAAATTTCCTTCAACTTCCATCTGGCTCAAACTTGGGTTGATCATTGGTGACACGTGGCATATACTGATTGGTTTAGTCCTACATAGTGGGTGCCATGTGGCATCCCATGATTCTTCCTTGCCATCACCATTTCATCATGCCATTTGGATGCCACATCATACTGGCTATGTCTCTATACTAATGGGTGAGCAACTTTCTCTCAGTGACATAGCCAGAATCCTCTGATCTACCACATGTCATGATTTGGTGCATAATTGAAACTTGCTTGCCATGTCAGCACCTCGAGAAGCATGCCACATCATGGACCTTTACCACATGTCACTTTCGGATTCATCCACCTCATTTTGATGTGTCAGTACCACATCACCCATCTACCACTTTTCATCATGTTATTGTCCACTGACTTCAACCTTGGTGCCACATGTCATTGCCATATCAACCCTCACTATGTCACTATAGTTATCTTGTGAGCATATTCACTTGGCAACATAGCAACATCCACATGATTGGCCACATGTCATGATCTCCTTCTTCTCATTCCATGTCACTTCTTTGATGTGCATGCATGTTCAAAATTTAATGTGTTTCACAACCTCCAACTAGTCGAGCGAGAACCACCCACATGGCTAAGGCTTCAGAAGCCTTTTTCTTAAAGACATTTAGCTATGTTAGTGCTAGAGTGTTTAAAGATCTCAAATACTCTTCTCTTACCGAATGTGGGATAATTAGTAAACCTATTCCTCACACGGCTTTCCTCTTGTTTACGTAGGGTCTTTTTTCACACTCGAGACAACTCCTTTTGTTTGCCCCTGCATGGAGCTCCTTCTAACACATACTCCACTGTAGCTTTTCTTTTTTTACACATGGACTCTTGTGTTTAATGTGGGTGCTTCATGCTTGGTCTACTCTTTGGCTTGGCATGCTCAATGCTAAGTTTCCCCTTTTGTGTGTGGAGCCTTTTTTAGTGTGTTGGCTCTCTTTTTTTTATGTTGACACTGCTACCGGTTGCTCTCTCAGCATGAACTCTTTTGAATTTATATTGATGGTATGTGGCCCTCATGGGTGTGCATTTAACATTAAGTGTAGAACTCCCTTCTTTGCTTGATATCCTTGTGTTTTGCATAATACTCTACCCTTCCTTGGATGTTTTCTATGTTTTAACATGCTAGCTCCCTTTTATGCGACGTGGGTGCTTTGTTGATGAGCTGCTATTTCATGAGTTTCTCCCTACTATTGCTACCTCACAGGCTTCTTTTTAAACTCACCTGCGGCTTCATATGTCTTTGGTTCCTTTCCTCTTCTTTTTTAGTTGCCTGCATGGGGCTCTTTGTGTAACTGTTGCCTTCTCTTACAGTACATGGATTTGCTATCCCTCAAACTTGTACATGGTCTACTCAACACACCTTTTGATTTGTGTGAGCTTTTGCATATCAATGGCCATATTTTTCATAAGAAATTTCATACCAATCCTATATTAGATTATTCATTTGGTGCTTCCATTATGAACAAAAAAAAGTCCAAACCACGAATTCGACTTCCCAACCCACAGGGCTAGGCATACATTGAAGTTGTGCCATCCTAGATATGAGATTCCTTGCAAATTTTTGGTAGTTCATAAAATTCTTCCATCCCCATGGGAGCTTCTATATGCTAGTGAAACAACACTTTAAGTCATTAAAAGTGATGGTTTCTTCGTTAGTGCTACTAAGTATCAGCATGTCCCTTAGTTGGCAAGCATGTTGAACCAAAATCTTCCTATCATTTCCACCTTCATCATTTTCAGATTCAGCCTCATTTGTCTCATTTTCATTCTTGAGGTTGCACACAATAGACCATAGAGACTGGAGAATGCCAAGTATGAAAGACAGAAACCAACAAACGATCCAAAGTTATTGAGAATAAAAAACTCAAAAACACTTAACCTCCAAACATATTTGGATCATTACAATCCTTTTATAATCATTTAAGTTATAAAAGGGAGGAATGGTTTTCGAGTTTATCATCCACACCTCTCTCAATCCAAAATCATCTTTACAATGATTTTAAAACCATTATGACCTCTCTTATTTTTTTAAAATATTTTAAAATCCAAATGTCTTATTAATTGGATAGAAATAATCAGGCCCTAAAGTGGGTTCGGCTAAAGAAATTTTCATTCCCAAACAAGTGAACTAGAAAACTGATTTGTTAATTATCTTGAACTAATTAGAATCAAATTCAATCAATAATCTGTCATCAAAAAACTCATTTTATCCTTTTTGTAACCTGTCTCTTTTGCACCAGGAGGTCCATTGACTAGCCTTAAAAACTGATCAAAACACCTGACTAGGCTCTAAAAATTGGCATGCTAAATCTTTGTTGTATACTCTTGCACCCTGTCGAATTTCGTCTCAAATTTAGGGTCAAAAGATATTCGCTAACAAAGTTGACCCTTCAGAACTGCCTGGAAGAAAACAAGTCAAAAAACCATAAATTGCATTTGGAATTAGCTTCAAAATCTGGGCAAACTGACACTTGGGAGAACAAAAATCCTCATTAACTTCAACATTAAGCTAGCTTGACTGTGAATAAGGTGGTTAAGAATGCACTTTAAGAGTTGGGTATTACTGCTCGTGGAGTTGCCTTTTTTGTTGGACAATATTTGCATGAAGGAAGTTTTCCTAGTATGGCCTTTCAATTTGGGAGACTTTTTATTTGATTGGAAGGGTGCTTTATTTTGAACACCCCCATTTTACATCGTCAAGACACCTTCATGATTCTACAAAACTCAGACTCACCTGATGTAATCAGTCGGGCCCCAAAGTGGGTCCAGCTAAAAAAAATTCATTTCCAAATAACTGATATGTCCTTGACCTTCTTGAACTAACTAGAATCCAATTCAATCACTGAACCATCAATTAAAGCTCATTTTATCACTTATCTACAAGCTACAAATTTAATGCTAGAGGGTCCTTTGGTCGGCCTTAAAAACTAATTAGAACACCTGACTAAGCTTTGAAAATCAGGCATTGATTCTTTGTTCTACACACTTTTACCCCATTGAATCTTTTATGATGAAAAATTTAGGATCAAAAGATATTGACTGACAAAGCTAACCTCTCAGAACTACCTGCAAGTAAACATGTCAAAAAACCATAAATCATGTACTGAAATGGTGTCAAAAACTAGGAAAACTGACATTTGAGAAAATGAAAATTGGGGCGTTAGTTCACTATCATGAGGAGAGTATAATTCTATGATTTGGGCTCATGATGAATAACTAGGCACAAATGGCAAGCGGTCAAAGTAGGCTAATAAGATTTTTCAGACTGGAAACAATGAAAGAAAACATTTTTTACAAATGAAATTGACCTGAGAAAGTGTGTAGACAGATTTGTCAAGATTTGAAAATTGGAACACTTAAAGTATTTTTGGAGTACAACATAGTGGTACAGTCCATTCAATCTCACCTATCACAAATTTTGAGTCATGACATCACAAACAAGGGTACTGACAAATTTGCATTTTTTGACACCAGTGAAAAGATAGAAATTGCATTTGGAATCACATTTGAAAAATGATCAAATGGATTCATCATAAGCTCAAACTTAAAACATAACATGTCCCTAACCTCTAAAATGTAATGAAAAAGGAATTTTAGCATTTTTTTCAACTAGTCAAAAGTTATAACTCGTCAAATAGGGCTTCCTAGAATTTAGAACTATTTGCATTAGCATGACAATAGTAAATGACCAACTTTGAGGGATTCAAAACTTAGTCAAATAGACTTGAAATGACTCTAAATCTAAAACATAGGCTCTTAGGTATGGACACTAGATACTCCCAAAGTGGCACATCATGACACATTTTTGGGTGCAAGATATTCAATTTCAAACATAGGCTCCTATCGATGTTTGACACTTAGGTGATAATGCAGAATTGACAAATGCTCAAAACATGACTTCACAAAATAGCTTAGAATGTCAATTTAACTTTATGAAACAAGTAGATGCATTGAATGATAGGTTTTAAATACATTAAACACCTTACGGAGCTTAAAGGTATAGTCAGGTACCTATGCATTAGAAAGCATTTATAGGGCTCAATTTCTTAATGTTACTCAAAATTGACCATGCAATTTTGAGTGCCAACAGTGGCTCTATCTGGGGATACATGCCCCTTGTGGGCATGGCAATGATTCAAATCTCTAGAAGAAGCAGACCACTCACAAGACAACAAAAACTTCCTCTCAAACAACTTTATTGAAAGCAAAAACAACTACAACTACTATGTACACAGGATGACCCCTGGCCACCGAACTTTCTCACAACCTTTACCTCTATCAAAAATATGATTCTCATTCCTTTCATTATGAGGTAAATTGAAACTTTCATCTATATTTGCTTCACCAAACACATCAACATTCACAATCAGCTCATTAGCAAAAACAAAATTATCATCATCACTTTCATAGTGCTTATGAGAACTCAAAAAAACTTCAACCTCTTGCTCACTATGAAAGATAAAACTAACATGCTCATAAATGTCAACATCAAACTAACACTCATCCCTACTAACTGATTCATGCATGTTGTCTACCAGAAACACAAAGTGCCCATATTCAAATTTAGAGAAAGAGTTATATATATCATGAATTTTCAACTCAACTTGACTTTGCATCTCCTCAAGTGTTGCCAACTGAATTTAAAATGAGAAATCAGATTTATATTCACACATAACATCATCATTGAAATTTGAAATCACTTCAAAAGCACCTAATGTATCTTCACAATTGAAATGCTGATTATTTTTTATCTCATTTGAATCATCATAAAACTTACTATGAAGTGTTAGTTTTTCTTCAAAGAAAACTCCATCAAACACCTCATCTTCAAGCTCACAAAATGCAACATCATTAGAGAATTCAACATCACAGATGGAAGAGGAATATTATGAGTTGTTACAATAGTATGATAGTGTATCACCATTTGCATCTAACCTAGCTAAATCTGAAACCTCCACATCTTCTTCAAACAAAGGGTTGATAACTCCATGTAGGGATCCTCTTTAAATGTTTGGACAAAACAAGAGTTTTTCATCATCACAACCTTTATCATATAAAGCATTAGTATATACTTTAAAATCATTACCAACTTCATCCTCATGGAGACTTTCAACATATGAAGAAAAGGCAAAACTATATGAAGACTCACTTGCTATTTCTTCTACCAAACATATAGTGTCCATAAGTACATTTTCTTCATTATCTTTTTTAGGATAACCATTACAAAAAAACCATGAATCATTCCTAAACCCCTCACTACATGCTAGAAATTTATTGTCTAATGTAGGAACACTTGGCAACTCTTCACTGAAATCTTCATATTCAAATTTATTAACATTAACTGGATTCAACATTTCTTTATCTTCATACCTTGAGGACAAATCATTCTCAAATTATTCATTTGTTAACTGATTTGTATGACACAAAAACTAATAAACACTTTCCTTTTTAGATTCAGAAAAAGAAGTCATACCTTCAACTTTGAATGAATGTTAACTTCCATCATTGCTTTCTTCTTCCTAATCAGCATCTGACTCATATGAAGGTGAACATGTAGTGTCATTTTCCTCACTTTGGTTGAGTAACTACTCTCATCATCTCCTTCATATGATGCCTCTTGATAATATATCAGATCAACAACTTTATTTTCATCACTTGAAACATGAATTTTAGCTTCTTCATACTCACATTGAGATGACTATCTTTCAAATTCATATTTAATAACACTTTCAACATGATGTAATCTATGAATAAGATAAATCATTTTTTTCATATCCTACTAATCAAGTGAATCCATATTACCATCTACTACTGAAACATTAGAAATATATGCACTTTGTTCTTTTGACTAAAACTAAGATAAATGTGACTTACATTCTTCATCCTGTGTTATCTCTCAATGGCATGTCTAATCAAAAACATCAAACTCATGATCAAAGAGATAAATTTTAGCCTCCTCACTTGCATAAGAATGAGACCCAGGTGCGGAAACTTCAAGTCTAGAAACATTAGTAACATCATCATACATGTAATTATCATGAGAAAAACTTACTGTTGTAACTAAACCTTGATTCATAAAATCCATACAATGTTGAAACCTATCAAAGTTTGAAATTCATCCTACTATTATAGCATATAAAACATGTGTTTCTTCATTTTTAACTGAACTAACCTTCCTTATACACATAGTGTGATATGAATTTTCCACTTGATTAAAACTTACAGCAGGGGTATTGATAAGCTGACTTGAAATTGGAGCATCAATACTACATCCATCCTTACTTTCAAATACATTTATAGATACTTCAAATCATCCTTAAACACTATATTAATTAATTTTAATATTTCCCATGACATTTTAGTTAATTATTAATTAATTAATTATATTGCTCACATTCTTCTACTTAATAAATTAAATTAATTAATTAAATGAGTTCATTCTCTTAAGTATTTAAATCTAATTTAATTACTTCTAGCCTTAATTTGTTAAATTAATTTAACACATGATCCTCCATGTTTCCTCATTTTTAAATAAATTTTATTTATTTAAACCCTCGCATCCCATTAATTTCTCTGAACCCATGATTAAATTAAATCTCATTTAATTTAATCTTAAGCCTAACCTAGAGCCTAGCCTATAACCATCATTTTCATCCTCTTAAGCCTACTTCTTCTCTAATCCCACTTAATCATTTCTAATCTTCTTCCTAATCCCCCTCATTAGCCTAAGAGTGTGCTCACACATGTGTGAGATGGCATGCCTACACACTCCCCTTTGCACTCTTGTCTCCCACTCTTCTTCTCAAGTTTGCTCACACATGTGTGAGCAAACTTTGAATTCTTGACCATTTGCATGGCTTGCATGTCACCTTATGTGGCATCTACATGGGTGCCACCTCACCAAACCCTCTCTTGAGCCTATAAATAGAGGCCTTGTCTCAAGCATTGGCATTTCCCATTATTGCATTATTACAATGTCTTTTTGAGTCTTGAGTTTTCATGCTAGGGTTTTCATTGTAGTTTGAGTTTTCATAGAGATTTATAGGTTAATACTAACCATTTGGTAGCTTTTTTATCTTTGTATTTGCATTATTGGTCTAGTTTATATGCATTTTCTCATCTCCATTTCATTCACATCTTAGTTTAGCTTGCATATCTATTCAGTTTCTTTGTTGCATTTCATATTTTTACCATTGAATGCTTTAAGTATGGATTTCTCCATAGCCATTTCTTGAAGTATTCTTCATTTCATGTAGTTTAGGATCATATTGCATCATCACTCATATTTGTACATTCACTCAAGAGATTCACTCCATTGTTGTGTTTGGGAGAGCACACAAAACATAGCCTCCATCTTAACACACCAACAAGGCCTCTCATGGGTGCCTTTATTGAGTTGTAGAGGTGGCTAGAAGATTGGTTTGTTGGCTGCTTAGAGTTGCAAAACTCAAGTAAGCATTAGTTAGTTAATGTTTCTTTATTTTGTTGAGTCTTTGATGCATATTTGAGATTTTTAAACTAATGTTTGTTTGTTGATTCATGCTCCCAATAGGTCACATTTTCTAGCACACATTTTGGTATGCTTGGTGGGACCCACATCCCTGATTTCATTCCAAAAATTTGCAAAGAAACCTTGTTTAGTCAGAAAACATCGCATTATCATCTCTATTGGCTGCAGTGCCGTCTGTGATTATCGACTATGCAAACCAGCGTCTTCATTTTCTAGCATCTTTGTCATAGTTCAAAAACTTGGTTCATCAGTCTTCATAGGAAACCATTCTGTCATTTAGGTTTTTTGACTATTGTCTGTGAGGTTCCATCTATTGTTAGCAAGGTATATTTTTTCGTCAACAAATACATTCTGTTGTCTACATTGTGTGTGGGTCTTAGTTTGTCATCTCGAACTTTCAACATCTTTGTGTTTCACATTTTTGCCTATGTCTAATAGCCATTTAGTCTGCTTAAAACTGTACAAAGTGTCTTCTGTCATCTGCAATTTTTAGCATTTACGTAGTTTGGAATTTATGATGTTCATCGTCTTCATAGACTAGCATTTGTGCCTACATTTTGGCATCTCTAATTTTTAGCAAAATTGTGCAATTATGAAAAAAAAATTTGCTAACATATTGACTTGCAGGTTTTTACTAACGGTTTTGATTCAGAGAATTAACTTTGAAAACCTAAAAAGTAAAATCAATAGTGATTTTTATCACTAAAGAAGATTTGTAGTAATTTTTATCACTTAAAGCTTAAGGGCTAATGAACTTGAATGGATTAAATACTTTCATTTGAATTCATGAATTTTTAGGTTAGCCAACATTTGGACTTGGTGCTTAAAATTGACATGAATGTGTAGAGTAGCAAACATTTGGACTTGGTGCTTAAAATTGACATGAATGTGTAGAGTAGCAAACATTTGGACTTTGGTGCTTAAAATGGACATGAATGTTTAGGGTAGAAGACACATTTGGACTTGGTGCTTAAAAATAATTCACACCATCTTGAATGCTTTAAAGGATAATGGATATGTATGTCTAGGCCAGACAACATTTGGAATTGGTGCTTAAAATGGACATGTATGCCTAGGTTAGATCACATATGGATTTGGTGCTTAAAATAAAATCATATACTCTTGAATTCTCTAAAGTAAATTGACTTTATTTTTCACAATTTTATTTTCATGTACTCACTTTACTTTCTTGTTGATGAATCTGTGTTTTCATTTACGTTGGTGCTATTTCAAGTTGGAAAGAATCTTGTATATTTTAATCTCAACTATCTTCAAGTAGATATAAAACTTAAAGCTTCATTGGAAAAGAACAAGTGTCTTTTAAACCCCAAGACCACTTGCGTATTCTCTCCCCTCGCACCTTTGGGTGATCTTGGGTGCACAAGAAATAAGTAGTTTTATTTTTCTTTTTTAGGAGGCCTACTTGGGGATTTCATCACCCCTTGCGATGACCTCAACTTTAGTGTTTTGGTAGAGTTTAAAAGTTGGGAGGTGAATCAAAAGACACCTCTCTTGGAAGTGGAATATTGTCACTCTTGGTTAAGCCTCAAAAAACTTTATACCTTTGGGAAGTGAAGGAGGAGATTTGGGTTACCGTCTCCCCCTGGCTGTGTGGTAGTATTTCCTTTCATCTATAGATTTGGGCCTCACATACCTTGTGTATATCAAGGAAGCCCTTTAGATAATCCTTGTTCATCCTAGTGATAGCCTTATTAGGATTGTTGGCATGTTTAGCATGCTTGTTTAAACATTCAAAACCAAAGCCAAAATATCAAACAAGTTCTAAAATGAGTGAAATTGTGAGGTAACCTTTCATTGAGTGAGATAGGTTAAGTGAGGTCTTCTTGACTCACGATTACTTTTAGTAGTTTGCGTTGAGTCTACATTTTGAAATTGGTTAAGTCTAGTCACATATTGTTGTAAAATTTTTGGTGCTTGAAATTTGGGTCTTGTTTTATTCCTACCATGATCGATAAAGTCAACCAAGTCAAACATAAGAAAGTGAAGTTATCCAAACCACCCATCTACAATGAAAGGAAGAACCTAACACACAGTGACAAACAATTTTGATAGAAAATCAAAGACATTCAAAAGGAAGAAGCTAGACAAGACCATTATGATAGAATTGAATACAATGGAAAACTTTGAAACTAGTCTACTTTCCCAAGAGTGAACTCAAGGTTTCTATTTCTAGTGAACGAGGATTGAGTTAACTGCATTAGTGACCACAACTCTTTCATATTCGCATATCTACCTCCATCTTTCCAAACTCCTAGTCTTCCATTTTCAAATTTTCTTCTAGAGAGCTTAAACCTTAAAACATCTTTTGACATTGCATTATTAGACCTTTCATCCATAAGCAAACATTTATCCTAATTACACTTACTTATTTGGGATCACAAGTCCATCTCCAAATAGTGAGCAATCAACTTGTTGTCCTATCTTTCCTAAAGATCACTTGGCTATCTTTGGTAGGAGAAAGATACTACTATCCTCTAATCAAACTTTGTTTGCTAAACCAAGGTCTTTTTTTCACACTTGGGTAGTTGACTCTTTAATCACATAAGGTTAATAGCTCTCATCCTCGTTTTCTTTTTCTTCCATAATCTTCCACCCATTGGCTTGGTCACTCTTGTATGGTACACACATGATCGGGAAGGTTCACATTTAATCCCATGTCATGTTTGTGGGAATCATTGAGGCAATCAAAGATGGAGAATCCTTTTCCTCCACTCACAACTTCATTAGCGAGCACAATTCCCTCTAGTTCAAACCTTGGTATGCCTAACTCAACATCCACATGAGAACTAGAAGATCCCTTCCATAACACAACTTTGGGGGATAATGACAAAGAAGTATACCAAGATGAAGATCCTATTGACCCCAACGATGTGCCTGGTGATGTTAAGACATTCCTTGTGGATCTCTACAATGTGGAAATGATGGAGAAATCCATTAGGGGAAAAAAATTGAGATATTCCTAAATTTGGTCAAGAATGGTGTTAATGTTCCCCCAAGCTTTGATGAGAATACTTTGTTTAGATAAATTACAAAAGGTGGTGCTCCCGTATTGCCCACTTCAAATGCAGCTCCAACTTCTAGCAAAGGGAAAGAAACCATGGTAACAACTAGTGCTATGCCTACATCTAGCACTTCAACACAACCCACATTTCAATTGAGTGTAGAACAATATTCAACAAATCATTAGTGTCATGCCCAATGTTACCACACATGCTAGTATTCCACAATCTACCTTGATTGTTGGAGTTGATGAAAGCCAACTCTGAAGATGCCCAAGATCACCTGCATGCGAGAACTTGTCAAAGAGAAGCCAAGTAGAGGAAGAGCATGGAGCAAGGGAAAAGCCCTAAAAAAACATGAGAGACAATATGTGCAAACACATTTACAATATGCACAATGGCTTATGAAAATACAATGAGAGAGCTCACTTATAAAGAGCTCATGGAAGCTTGTAGAACAAGCTAGAAGGTGGTAAAAGATAAGGATGACAACTTAGCACACATCCACAAAAGGTGAAACATGCTAGAAGGGAACAAACTCCCATGTTGTCAACAACTAACCACTACATGCATTAAATACAAAATATTAAATAAATTCATTTACCTAAGTAAGCTTAAGTAAATAGAATAAATAATTAATAATTAATTAATTATTTACTCTAACACCCCCCCTTAAGTGCAACTTAGGGAAATGCCTTAAGCTCACAAAACTAAGATGAAATGAAGAATGGATCCCAGCAACAAGGCCATGTTAGGTACCCATGAACAATGCAACAAAATGTAACCTCTATAAAATGGGAAAAGAGAGAAAACCACGTAGGAAAAACCCTCCCCAAAAAGAGGCAAGAACCTAGTGAAGAACTGAAGAAGCCTCCAACTAGGTAAGTGTCCCCTAAAATAGGAACAAAGAGTGATCATGTAGAAGCATCATTTAAGCATGAAGAAACTACAAATCTATCAAACTGAAGATCTAAAGAACCTCCATGGAAGAAGAAGGCACGAACCAAGCATGTCTATATGGTAGATGATCCATCTCACTGAAATGCATAGGTAGCCAGCCACTACAATCACCTTGTATATAGGATCAACCACTGAATACATAGTTCACACTATTGAACCATCAAACCACAGATGCATTAGAACAACAACATAACCCCCCTTAATGCAGTTAGGGTGTGACAACAAGCAACTCAGAAGGTGGGCCAAAGTCTTGTGCAGACGAACCAAGAATGACAAGAGAGGGAAAGAGGTATAGACATCTATAAAGACATGATCAAACTGACTCTGCATGGGGCTAATGTCATGGAAGGGACACTCACTTGACAAAGGGAGAATGCCTAAAATAACAAACAACTATCCCCCCCCATGGTGCTTTATGAAAATAGTGCATGTACAACTGACTAAAAAATAATGTTCATGACCCTCGAAATGCAAAAGTGGCACTTTATCTTAGTGTGATACAAAAAAGAGCTTCAAAATGATAGCTTCAATGATCAAAACTAAAAACAAGCTGATACAAAAGAAAGTATAACTGAAAACAAAAGAAACCATGCCAAGAAAATGATCCTCAGGCTTAAAACACTCAAGATATCCACCATATACAAAAAAATGCCAAAACTATGATAGAAAGAGCATGGGTCAAAAATTAAGAAAAAGACCATATTTTTGAAAAGGGACAGAACCAGCTTTCCAAAAATATAAAGTTTTCAAAAAATAGGCATGGGATGCAAAAGATATACTTGCCGGATTAAAAAATAGAACTTCAAACTTTGACAAAAAAATGGGTAATAAAAAAGCATCAAAACCTAAAAATACCTATACCAATGTCTCCGTCTGAAAACCAATTTTTTGGTGCTTATTTTGGATCGAAAAAATACCTCCCTATGCTCAAGTTATGGCCAAAAAACAATGAGTAGCTCCAAAATAGAATTAGGAGATGTGCAAGAAGGTCTGATGACATCATGTTGATGTTAGTAAACTGAGGAAAAAAATTTGACAGCCATGTGGCCATCATCACAAAAATGAGGCCACATGGTAGTGCCATGTGGATGCCACATGGCATGTGACTGATGTGGCAGTGGCCAGGTGATAATGTACCATGTGGCATGCCTGCCATGTGTCACGCACTGACAGGCAGAAGGTGCCGACAGCGCACAGATGTGTAAACAGACGGCTTGGGTGTTGACTGTGCAAAAATGCTAAGGTGGCATTGAGTTCCATGTGGTTGCTGAGCATACACATGGGTGGCGGGTGGATCTGTGTAGAAGAACTCGAGTGGAGCAACGAAAATGGGCATCGCCGCCATGTGGGGGTGGCGTCGGGGTGGTCCACCGACGATGGTCGAGTTGCGGTGCTACTGCAGTGGCACTGCCAGCTACGGGTGCTACAAGCGACGTGGTGGTGGTCATGTACTAGCATGAGGGTGGTGCACCCAAAAACCCTTTTTTTTTTTAAAATACGTCGAAATTCCATACAGTCCATACGGCAACCTATAGATCTAAAAAAAATTTGCCTCCCAGAGCTCTGTCTCTAAATTTGACAAGTTTTATATGAATCCTAACTGCAAACAGCGTTCCTGATCCAATGGTGATGTTTGTTTGGGCCCAATGTGCTTTGAAAATTCTTTGTTCCCCTGATTTGAAGAAAAAATGCACAAACAAACTAGGGTTTATGACTTCAAATCACGGCTTCAAAAATCCTTCAACGAAGCAGCAACAGGAAGGCTTTGATACCATGTTGGACTTGATGAAAGCCAACTCCAAAGATGCCCAAGATCACTTGCATGCGAGAACCTATCAAAGAGAAGCCAAGGAGAGGAAAAGCATGGAGCAAGGGAAAAACCCTAAACAGACATGAGAGACAATATGTGCAAACACAAGAAGAAAATATATTTACAATATGCACAATGCCTTATGAAAATAAAATAAGAGAGCCTACTTATAAAGAGCTCATGGAAGCTTGTAGAACAAGCTAGAAGGTGGTAGAAGATAAGGATGACAACTCAACACACATCCACAAAAGGTGGAACATGCTAGAAGGGAACAAACTCCTGTGTTGTCAACAACTAACCACTACATGCATTAAATACAAAATATTAAATAAATGCATTTACCTTAGTAAGCTTAAGTAAATAGAATAAATAATTAATAATTAATTAATTATTTACTCTAACATTGACAACCTCAATTGTGGGATGCTTAAGCATTGGAAAAGTGCCTACTCAACCAATGGAAATTCTGACACAACTAATGCACTCCTCTTATTTACAAGTGCCAGCCACTATGGTAAAGACGTTTGTGCCAATTCCAACAACTACATATCAATACATTAGCCAAAGTGGAGTACCTCCACCACCTCACACTACATTTGGGAGTCCCTACAATTTAGGAGGTGGATTTGTGAACTCCCAACAATCACAAGTACAACCTAATCAAGATTTGGCTCAGCAATTCTAAGAATTGTGAAATTTGGTCCTTAACATGAACAACAAAGGGGTGAAGGATGTCTCTTTGGAGGAAATTTGTCCCTTTCCATTTGATAAATCCATTAATATGGTGCCATTTCCACCTAGTTTTGAAATTCCTAAATTTGACAAGTATACAAGAGAGGCATGCCCTATCACCCATCTCAAGGAATTTTCTATTTTGTGCCAAGAAGTAGCCTATAGTGATGACTATCATAAGAGGCTCTTTGCAAAAATTATTGGAGGCCCAACACTTGAATGGTTAATGAATTTACCTAAGGGCTCCTTTACTTCTTTCAATGATTTGACAAGCAAGTTTATAGCACAATACTCTTACAACATTGAAAATCAAGCCTCATTGAGTGCTTTGTGCAACACAAAACAATGAAATGGAGAAACTTTTGTCAACTTCCTACAAAGATGGAGACATCTTGCTAATCGTATGCCATATAAAATTGAAGATTCCCATCTTGTGAATATATTAATCAAGAACTTGATACCGAAAATGCCTTTCCACATGAAAATGGCTAGCCTCGAAGACTTTTCCACTTTAGTCAAAAAGGGCAAGAATATTGAAAATGGACTTTTGGAAAAAGGTACCATTAAACATTATAGTTCATCATCCTCCAACAATGAGTCAAACAAAAAGAGCAAACCCAAATTTTGGTTCAAGAATAAGGGTGTTACACATGATGGTGTTACTGATGTCAAAAATCTTTGAGGAGAGAACAACAACTACTACAATCAAAACAATAGCCATTCGAATCATGACAATCAAGGCAATCAACAATCTCATAATCAAACACAATTCTTTCCATGCAACAACAACTACAATTGTGACTATAATCAAAATAGAAAGTTTAGTAACTTTTGTGAACCTTTGGAGGCCATCTTTCAAAAATTAGTAGATCACAACTTGATGGTATTTCCTAACACATGTTCTTTTGATGAAAATCAACCAAAGTCAAAATGGTATAGGGAAAATGAATATTGTAAATATCACCGTATCAAAGGACATGACACCAACAAATGTATCAAGCTCAAAGTTTTTATTCAAAATCTTGTTGATGATGGGGAAATTGAAGTAGAAGGAGGTCCAACTTCTAAAAATGCTAAATTAAAGATATTCCAAAAACTATTTACCAATCACAACAATGATAACAACAATACCAACAATGCAAATCAAGCTTCCACATCAAATGCATTACCTTATGATTATTCTACTAACCACATATCAAGATTTGACTCCTTGTGTGGTAAGATAGAAACTAGTGATATATGTGGATTTGACTCCTTGTGTGGTCACATTGAAGAGGTAGACACTCATGTGAATACCCTTGTCTTACATGCAGCTGATTGTGATGCCACCACTCGATGAGGAAGACTCACTTTGCAAGCTGCCACTCCTAATAACACTAATCCATCAATGTTGCATGTGCCTATTGTGCCATCCACCTCACAAAGGTTCACCTCTTGCTATGATGTGTTGTCCCAACTAGGTAAGACTTCTGCACAAATATCTATTCTTGAGCTTCTAACCACATCACCCATCCATAAAGAGATCTTTGAGAAGGCTCTTTTAGAGTCTAATGTTCTTGAAAACATTAATGCTTCCCAATTCATTGCTATGATTGGAAATCTTGCCGCCCAACAACACCTTGTCTTCATAGATAAAGATTTCCAAGGTCCTGATCCCCACCATAATTTTTCACTCCACATTGAAATCCTTATATAGTGACATAAGATTAAAAGAGTCCTTATAGACAATGGATCTAGTTTGAACCTTTGTACATTGAAAATGATTCACTTCTTGGGATTGCCAGAGGACCTTCTAGATGTCAATAAAAGGATCACAATAAAAGCATATGATGAAAGGGAAAGACAATCAAAAGGAGTCATCATGTTGCCTCTAAAAGTTGGACCAGCCATCATAAATACTGAATGCCATGTCCTTGACTTGGATTTTCCATATAACATCTTGCTTGGTAGACTGTGGATACATACACTAAAGGCAGTCCCATCTGCTTATCATCAATGGTTGAAATTTCCCCACCAAGGAAGAGAGATCACAATCCTAGGGAATCCCACTCCTTTTGCATTTTGTAAAAGATTGGAAGGTGCACCAATAAATTTTTGTCCAATAAGTGAGTTTGCCAAAGTTATACCTAAGTCTCTCACCATAACACAACCACCTTCCACAATAGTACCAAAATTAGCTAATGAGGATTCAAATTCCTGCAAGGGAAAAGAGAAGGTTGAATATACTAAAATTAACACCACAGGGAAGATGGTTACTTTTGCTACTTTAGGAATGGGAGAGTATAAGTTTGAAAATGCCTTGTGTGTTGGAAAACTACCACTCTCCTCTCGTTCCTTTGGAAAACCTTCTCAATTATCACCTTCTACTAATAAGGAAACCATGTAGGTTATCAAGACAACATTTGAGCATTGGGGCCCACTTAGTGATGAGCACATGGAAGATAATATCCTAGATTGGCTATATTATGATGGAAAAGATGAACCTATAGAGTTTCCTAAGGATAAATATCTTAAGGCACCTCCCATTATTGAGAACATGGGATATAATGGTACTAGCCTTGGACTGAAAGAAGATGGAATTAGACAACCCTTAGAATGTGCTGACGCCACTTATCAATGTGCAATGACTACCATATTCCATGATCTTCTACATGTCATAATGGAGGACTATGTTGATGATATCTTAGGAAAATCCAAGACAAGAGAATCCCACATTGATGTCCTTACCACTATTTTTGATAGGTTGGAGAAATACAAAGTTCACCTTAATCCTAAGAAGTGCGTATTTGGGGTCAAATCAAGAAAATTGTTAGGCTACATTATGTCAAGAAGAGGTATTGAGGTAGATCCATAAAAAGTGAAGGCCATCATGGATATGCCTCGACCTACCACATTGAAACAACTTTGTAGTTTTCAAGGAAAGTTACAATCTATTAGGAGATTTGTGTCACAACTACCAAATAAAGTCTATCCACTTCAGCATTTGCTTTGCAAGGGAAACAAGTTTCAATGGGATTGTCTATGCCAAAAAGCATTTGAACAAATTAAAACACATTTGGCTAATCCTTTAGTTTTAGTACCTCCAGTTGCAGGATGACCATTGATTCTATACATTTCAACTACTTTAGTTTCCCTAGGAGAACTTTTGGCACAATTAGATGACAATGGGAATGAGCAAGCCATATATTACCTCAGTTGAACACTAGTTGGCTATGAGTTAAACTACACTACTATTGAAAGAGCATGTTTGGTTGTAGTCTTTTCTACACAAAAACTATGTCACTATATGCTTAATCATACTACATATCTCAGTGCCAAGATAGATTAACTCAAGTATTTGTTATCAAAAGCCGCCCTCACTGGTCAAGCAGCAAAATGGGTCTTAATTTTAAGTGAATTTGACATTGTTTATAAGGATCATAAGGCCATTAAAGGACAAGTAATTGCATTTCAGCTTGCTAAAGCTCCTCTTCAAGGTGACCATCCCATTGTAGCCAATTTTCTAGATGACACAATTATGACCCTAGCTCGTACTACACCATGAAAATTATTTTTTGATGGATCCTTTACACAAAAGGGATCGGGGGCAGGAATTTTGTTTGTGAAACCACAAGGGGATCTCATTCCTAAGTCTTATAAAATCTGATTCCCTTGCACAAAAAATATAGCTAAGTATGAAGGTTTAGTCACAGGACTACGTCAAGTTATCAGATGGAATATCAAAAATGTTCTTGTCTTTGGAGACTCACAATTGGTCATTAAACAAGTCATAGATGAATACCACACCAAGGATGAGAAATTGTTGCCCTACTGCAGAATAGTTGAGGAGCTTAAGCAACATTTTACAGAGACTATTTTTTAGTAGATTCCAAGGGCTAATAATAAAGAAGTAGATGCCATGGCCACTATTGCCTATATGATTGCCATGCCAGAATATAGTCCTAAATGTGAGTTTCTCGTTGAGAATCTTTTTACTCCTGCTTATGAGCAAACTGATTCAGAGTTGGTGTGTTAGATTGTTGGTCCTAAGTCTCTATGGTACACTAACATTTTTTCCTATTTACATCACAAAACCATTCCCATAGCTCTCACCCCAAATCAAAGAAAAACCTTTGTTTGCCAAACCGCCTGATATACCATCCTAGGTGACACACTTTTTTTAAAACACTTTGATGGAACCCTCCTCCGATGTCTCAATTTAGATGAAGATAGAATGATGTTAGAAGAGGTTTTCCAAGGGATTTGTCGTATGTTAGCAAAAAAGCTTCTTAGAACAGGTTACTATTGGCCCACTATGGAAGCAGATGCATATCAATTTGTGAAAAGATGTGTTCCATGTCAGCAGCATGGTGATTTGATGCACACTCCCACCTAAGACCTTCAGCCCACCATCACCCCATGGCCCTTTTCCTGCTGAGGATTCGATCTTGTTGCTCAAGTATACCCAAATTCCTCAAATGGCCACAAGTACATTATTGCCACCACTAAGTACTTCACAAAGTGGGTCGAGGCTATTCCCTTAACCTACATCACCGGGAAACAAATTTTGAAGTTCATCTTGACCTACATTATTTGTCATTTTGATATACCTCAAGATATCATGATTGATAATGGAACCCCTTTCAAAAATCAAGAAGTTGCCACATTGTGTAGGAAATTCAAAATTACCTAGCATTTTTCCACTAGATACTACCCCCAAGGCAATGGCCAAGCTGAAGCTAACAATAAAACCATTTTGAAAATCCTAAAGAAAACTATTGATGTAGCTGGCCGTGATTGGCACATCCAAATTGCTCCCACCCTTTGGGCCTATCGCACCTCCATCCATACCCCCACAAGAGCCACCCCATTTTCCCTTGTTTATGGTTTCGAAGCCATCTTGCCCATCAAAATTGAGCTCCCTTCCCTCAGAATATTTCTCAAGAATTTGATATCTAAAGAAGAATACTAAGTTGCTTTCTTGCAAGAGCTAGCACTCCTTGATGAGAGATGACTCAAAGCCCTAAACCACCTCTGCATGTATCAAAATCACCTTTAGCTTCAGTATTATAAGAAAGTCAAGTCACAGGAATTTGAAGTGGGTGACTTAGTTTTGCAGCATAATATGAAGAACCTCCACAACCATGAAAAGAAAGGAAAGTTTGAGGAAAATTGGCTAGGTCCATTTATCATTACAACCAAATATGGTTCTGGGGCATATTAGATTGCTACTCTAGAGGGAGATCCACTCCCTAAGCTTGTAAATATCCAACATCTCAAGCAGTTCTATGCTTGAGCCTTTGTAGTTCCTGTATAGTGTTTATAGTCTCGCAAAAATCAAAAAAATCAAAAAATCAAAAAATCCAAAAAAAATTAATAAAATGATCCTGAAAAAATGTATGATTTGATCCATTGTCTATAAGGCTCATTTCACTTCACTCCATTCCACCATTCTATTTCCCTTGTGGAAGGTCTTATCTAGCCTTTTGCATTTCATGCATCCAATAAAAGACCTCTTGTTTGTGAGGCTTCCTTTCACTTCCATCTTTTGAAAGACCACTAGTCCACAAGGCATTTTTTCATTGAGTGATTGTCAATCCCATTACACTGAGATTTTTCACAATAGTTACCACACTTGGACTTATACAAAATCACCATTTGAGACTTAATGATTCAAGAAAATAAGCCTTGTCAAAAATGCACGATTTTATGATCATTGACATTTTATCTTGACACACTTTTATAGGATGAATCCTTCCTATAGGCGATAATGTGACATTCACTTCTAGACCTAAGGTTCTTGGTAAGAACTATGGACTGAATGACTACTTGGTCATTAGGTCTCTTTTTTATTGATTTTTTTTTTTGTGTGTTAGTGAAAGGCTTTTATGATGCACCTTGATCTTCCATATTTTGGTCATACCTGAATGGCTCTCATTGACTACACACGTTTTTGTGGTATGATATTTATTTGAGGCTTTATTTCATATGTGTTAGTTTTAGGTTATGTTAATGTGTTGCATAATGGGAGCAACTGGTTAGCACAAATCCCACCAAAGATACCTAAAAGACTTTGGCTGTGCTCAGACCTCTCTATTTCTTATATAACATTTGATCCATCATGACTATGCAAACTGCACCTATTTTCCTAAAGTCTATATGCTTTTGTATGTCTAGTCCATTCAAAAGAATCATGTCATTTATGCTTCTATAACATATAATGTGTAAACTCATTTGCAAAATTAACTTAAGGTGTGCTCTCCATATGAACACAATAGAATCTCTTGATATCATATAGTTAGAATGCATGTAGTATAGGGTTTCATTTGAGTCATTCTTGAGACAAGATTCTATTTAATTTGCCCCTCCTATGCTATGCTACTAGGTTTCTATAAGTGATAGTTATGATAGATATTCATTCATTAGTTCATTTGCATTAGATTGCATTAACTTCTCATTATTGCATTCATTCATTTTCCATTGCATTAGTGTTCATTTGATTCATCTCATTTAGTGTCCATTAGGCATTTTTAGTTCATTTTATTAAATTGCATTAGAATCATTCCATTAGTTGCATATATTCATTTTAGTCATCACATCTAGGGGCATATACATCATAATCACATCTCACATATATAGTGCATCCATGTAAAATAAAACAATGCATACATCGCATAATTGCCCACAAATTTGCATCACACACATGTTAGGCATCATGTACATATGCATACATCATAAGACACATCACATAGCATCACATCCTGCATAACAAATGCTAGTATCCACATCATAGACATCATATGCATCACATAAATCCATACACATATAGAGTCATCGAATCATGTCATGTGTATATCTCAAAAAATAGTGTATGTACAGTCCATATACCAATAATGTAGAATCATATAGTACAAATGCATCATCAAAAACTCATTGCATCTGCACATATCTATCAAAAAATTGATCACTATATAACATCAAACCAATGGCTATGAGGGCCCAATGCCCCTTGAACCCCCCCCTTGACGAGGTCTCTACTATCCTACAGACTACTCTGATCTAACTCTACCACCTAAGATCTATGAGTTGGCTCCCCTATCAAAATCTGGTTATCGTCGATCAACAGGCATGGCCTCAATATAAAGCGACCTATAATAAGCTTCCTCTCATATGGCTTGTTCCTCTACGTGACTAGCTGCGATGGCCTCTTGCATCATTAAGATGGTTGCCCTGGGCTGTAACATCTATCTGGCTATGTCCCTCTCCCTATAGTATCTATCTAGCTATGCCTAATGGGTGGCCCGCTCAGCTCCTAATGTGGCTATGTCCCGTCAAAGTCTCTCTAGCTCTACCCCTATAGGGATGCCCATCCCTACAAACTCCCTACCATCCACCTATGCTTTTAGGGTTGCTAAAGCTTCCTATAAACTATATCTCCTTGCCCTTTGCACCTGCAACTCTACCTATATAGCCCCCATGGCCTACTCTAAGCTCTCTTCTCATGCTTGCTACACCTGTGCTATCCCCCGTAGGTGGGCTACCTCTATCTACAAGCTATCTCTCTCAGCCTTAACCATGTTTGGGTCCTCTCCTTGTACCTATCCCTATGGAGGTGCATGTGGTGGTGCCTAAAAAGGTGCCTATGGAGATGCCTGCGGTGGTGCCTGTACCTGTGCCTAGGGCCCTATCTGTGGTGGTCCCTGTACTAGTGCTAGCCCTAGACCCCTCCTCACCCTAGCTCTGTGCTTGTGAGGTCCCTACTATGCACTCTATGTCAAAGGTGGCATCATAGCTATTTGTCCCCCATCCCCTACACCATCTTTGTCACCTCATGCCTACTCTGCTGGTGGAGATGCCCCTAGCACTATAAGTTTGACTCGCTGATGGGTTACCCACCACTATGCATATGCAGGTGTCATACCTATGTCTCCCCTATCCTAACCGTGCACCCATGGAACTACTACCATCCCTAACCAAGAAGCTCAAGCCAATCATAAGGTAGTCTTGTGTCCCCATAGCTAGCCATACTCTTGTGATAGCACAAAATATAAGAATCTATTTGGAACTACATCCTATATCCTACCGAACTGTCATCACACTCGAGAATGCATGTACCACATGATCACATGCATGGACCGACCAATGATCTAGCAATCAGTTTGTGTGTATGGGAGGTATATCTGATCCTCTATGTCATCCTCACCCCTTGCTACCAGTGTATGCCCACACCACTCTACCCCATCATAGGGAGTTGACTCGAACATGATGATCTTGTCTATGTACTGGTGCCAGAATCCCACAGACTCTGTTGATGTATACTAGATGGGAGGATGGTATCTATAGGTGAATAGCTCCCTAGGCTACCTAGTCTCTTGCTAAGTGATAGGTCATGTGACTCTGACATGCTCCCATGACAAGACCATCAGTAGCATCAGTCCTAGACCTACAGTGTACCAACTCCAATATGCACACATGTGTAAATCATGATATAGCTCAGCCAAGATCATCTATCCCCAATAGTAGACCGCTCCCTCCTCCTATAGTAGGGTTCTCAACACTCATGCCCAACAAATTGACCACCCATGTCATGCATGATCTGGCAGCATTTGCCATATCAATAAAGCTAGGTATACTGCCAACCTTGGTAGCCTCTACTCTAGTGTGCCCCTCCATGACAACCATGATCACTGGATGGGTAATCACTATCGCCATCTGCCAAAGCACTCCCTCAGGAATGGATCAAAACCCTCTAGTACATACTCTAGGTATGCACCTCTGATCAGTACTTGCAGGATCTTCCACACATCTAGGAGTGTGACTGTAGTCTCCCCTATCGATAGATGAAATCTCTCTGTAGGCATATGCCATTGCTCTATGAGAGTTGATAACTGCATTGAATGGGCCCTCAAATCTAGCCACTCGTGTACGTTCTCTAATCTGCACAGTCACATGTGTCCCCAATCTGTGTCTATGAGTCTCTCCTGTATCACCATGGTCAGAGGATAGTGCTCCCTTGACCTAAACACCACCGTGTCCTCCTACAGCATAGGCATGCAAAGCTTTAATCTTTCTAGCCTATGATGTCCCTAGAATAGGGCATCTTCCCTCACCTCCTTCTAATCTAACCCAATTGGGGGAGCCACTCATCAGCATAGACATCGATATGCATAGACGCTGATATACGCAGATGTCGATATGCGTAGATGCCCATATACATAGCTGTTGATATGTGTAGATGTCGATCAACACAGATTCTGATCGGCGAAGATGATAATCTTGTGTCATCTACAGAGATGACACATTGTTCTCCATCATCTCTACTAGCCCTAAACCCTTTTTTCCATCTACAAATATGATGGAATGAACCTTGTTGTCTCTGCATCACCCTTCCCCCCTTTGGCATCTATGCAGATGTCAAGATGGTTCATGTTGTCTTTGCAAACGTTGATGTTGTTGCTTTGTCATCTGCATAGACGACAGGGTGGAGATGGTCGTCTTTGCCTAAACCTCATTTTTGGTGCATTTATGGCATATTAAATGCACCTAGCCTAGCCTAGTCTAACAAAACATGAAGTGGATCAGATGACTTACTAGTGGGCCTATCTTGACTAATCGTTGGTACTCTTGAATATGTTCACCAAGCTGCAATCGATCAATGGGGTCATGTTTTCTCTAGATGCTTTACTTGTGGTGTGATAGTGACCTTCTTTGGACCCCTCAAAGGCTTATATAGGCCCTCCGTGGACCTTGTTTGAGCCCATGCCTCCCCTAAGCCATGCTTGTCCCTTGTTTACCTGCAAGTCATGCAAATGTTGTCATTTATTCCTATTTGCTCTTCTTTTTCTTCTTTCTTAAGACCTTTTTGTGAAAATTGCCCAAAATTTATTTTGTGTGCAATTTTTGAGAGGGGTACCCTCCTGCTCTGTCATCGCCATAGGACTCCCACCTTCTCTAGGGAAACATATATTTTCTTTCTTTGATATGATGCCATCCCAACATCACATCAAAGAGGGGCAAAATGAAGACACTTAAAATTGTCCCTAAACGCTATATTAATTAATTTTAATATTTCTCGTGACATTGTAGTTAATTATTAATTAATTAATTATATTGTTCACATTCTTCTACTTATTTAATTTAATTAATTAATTAAATGAGTTCATTCTCTTAAGTATTTAAATCTAATTTAAATTCTTCTAGCCTTAATGTGTTAAATTTATTTAACACATGATCCTCCATGTTTCCCCATTTTAAAATAAATTTTATTTATTTAAACCCTCACATTCCGTTAATTCCTCTAAACCCATGATTAAATTAAATCTTATTTAATTTAATATTAAGCCTAACCTAGAGCCTAGCCTATAACCATTATTTTCATCTTCTTAAGCCTACTTCTTCTCTAATCCCACTTAATCATTTCTAATCTTCTTCCCAATTCCCCTCATTAGCCTAAGAGTGTGCTCACACATGTGTGAGATAGCATGCCTACACACTCCCCTTTGCACTCTTGTCTCCCACTCTTCTTCTCAAGTTTGCTCACACATGTGTGAGCAAACTTTGAATTCATGACCATTTGCATGGCTTGCATGTCACCTTATGTGGCATCTACATGGATGCCACCTCACCAAACCCTCTCTTGAGCCTATAAATAGAGGCCTTGTCTCAAGCATTGGCATCTCCCATTATTGCATTATTACAATGTCTTTTTGAGTCTTGAGTTTTCATGCTAGGATTTTCATTTTAGTTTGAGTTTTCATAGAGATTTATAGGTGAATACTAACCATTTGGTAGCTAGTTTAGCTTTATATTTGCATTATTAGTCTAGTTTATATGCATTTTCTCATCTCCATTTCATTCACATCTTAGTTTAGCTTGCATATCTAGTTAGTTTCTTTGTTGAATTTCATATTTTCACCATTGAATGCTTTAAGTATGGCTTTCTCCATAGCTATTTCTTGAATTATTCTTCATTTCATGTAGTTTAGGATCATATTGCATCATCACTCATATTTGCACATTCTCTCAAGAGATTCACTCCATTGTGTTTGGGAGAGCACACAAAATATATCCTCTATCTTAACACACCAACAAAGCCTCTCATGGGTGCCTTTGTTGAGCTATAGAGGTGGCTAGAAGATTGTTTTTTTGGCTGCTTAGAGTTGCAAAACTCAAGCAAGCATTGGTTAGTTAATGTTCCTTTATTTTGTTGATCTTTGATGCATATTTGAGGTTTTTTAACTAATGTTTGTTTGTTGATTCATGCTCCCAATAGGTCAAAGTTTCTAGCACACAACATTATACCGACACACATTTTTAGAAAAATTACTTCTAGTTAATCCATATTTTAAATTATTTTCAATATCTCTAGCAGTCATAAAAGCTTGATATAATGTTTGTGGTTCTTTATCCCTTAGTAGATAATTCATTTTCTTGTCAAATGCATCAAAGTAAACAAATAAACACATTTGGTCATTGGGTCTATAACTCTTAGGGATTTCATTCAAAACTCTTGCAAATCTTATGTTAAATTGAGAGACAAGCTCATCACTCTCAATGCGAATCCTCAAAAACTTGTCATATGAATTAGATATGCTTATCCATCCTCCAAATTGCTCCATTAAGGTAGAATGCAGCTCACTCCAAGATGAAATAAAACATGAAATAAAACATGCTGGTAGAAAAGAAAGCTAGTCTCTAGCATCACCTTCTAAAGTTTGAACAAATAACTTCATGTGCACGTCTTCATAAGAAATCTCATAGTCACCCATCAAATCACTAAACAACTCAACATGATGACTAGCTGACAAAAGATGGTTCCCATTAAAATTAGGCAACTTATTTCTAACATAATTAGGAATGAAATTTAGGAAACCATGAATATCATTTAAATTTAATGGCATATATCTCTCGGTAGAAAAAGATCTACAAACATCACTAATCGACTACATACTTAATGAAAAGAGACTTGTCATTCTTCAAAAATATGAAATTCATTCACCCATAATAAATTTTGATTCGTAATTTGTAGCAAGTTTACACAACTCTCTACCAAATGAACATTTCAAATACACTTCACAACTTTATACTAAAAGCTAAAACCAATCCAATGAAATGTATGGAACTTTTAAAAAAAAATATTCTCCTCTTCTTAGTGCTGAAACTTCACTTGATAGAGAACACATACATAGACTCACTTTCATGGAAAAGGAATCATATGAAAATATAAAATACCTTTAGTGTTTCTACATGAAAACATTGATCTACTAATTGGCCTAGTGTTGATCTCAATTCCTTACACCACTAATCGAATCCTTAAGAGTCGCCATCTCCTTGAGGAGAACTAGATGAAATCATTGCTGTGATTCACTTTAACAATTCAAATTTCTTATGACAGCAAATCAATCAACACTTTAAAACTTATCAATTAGAAATTCATATCTCTTTTCTTGTCTCAAACTTAACTTTTAGATCTACATTACCAAGCTGAAAACTCTTTGAAAAAATTTATATAAAATCGATCTACACTAGTACAGAGATCCTTTAGAGTGTCACCACTCACAATTGTGAGAAAGATTTTAAAAATATGACTTATAACATGACAAATCTGAACTAGATTTTCACTTTGTAGAATTTTCAAAACTTCAAGAACATAGAAGAGAGAAACCACTTTAAAACAATCCTAACTCTGAATTGACAATAGTACTTTGAAAAACACAACTGGCTGAATTGATTGAAAATAAAACTTAGATTGAACCTTGAAAAATATTGCTGTAATGGATAAAACTTAACTAGGGAACACAAAACCTTGCACACAAAACTAAGTATGCACAATACATTAGCCATTTTCAAGCTCCTTATCAATGAATTCCTTCACAAATTCCCTAGCAGAGTTGTCATTTTTTTGGTGTTTGAAAATGCTATAGGTTTCCAACTACCTCGATGAGAATATGGTACATCTAGGGGCAGCTAACTTCCATCTTCAACATACTATTTTATACACTAGACCAACTATAAGGCTAGACTCTTCTTCTACTTCAGGGTCTACAAAATCTAGGCAAGTGAACCTTAGATCCAATTAATATGGTACTAGTGGAAAACATATTCCTGCATCTATCAAAGTAGATTTAACCTTTATATCTCCTAATAAATCATGCAATGACATAGATCTATAGTAGCTAAATGCAAATCTATGAAATTCACAAGTTGAGGGAGGGCATTCTATTGTAACTCTTCAAAATGAAAGGGGTAAAGCATTTTATTAATAATGTTGAATTCAATAAAAACCCCTAATATGCAGTAGCAAGAACTAATGATCCTATAGCTAACTAGTTGCCTAATCCATTGGACAAAACCATGAATCAAATGCATAAATATGGATATCAAACACTTATTTATATATTTAGATATACAATCTATCTATTCACCTTGTAAATAGACATCCATGTTCAATCTAGATCTCATTCTTACATGATATCCCCATCAGTAAACTAGAAACCTTGTTGATTCCCCTAAAGCATTTACATAACCCCTTGAGTTATAAGAAACAATGAAATAACATACAGCCTTAAGGAACTACAATTACAACCTAAGCTCTTTGTTCAAAGATTATAAAACATTGAAGATCACTGATAAAGGAGACAAGATTCAATATGAAACTCAACCTGTTGTTCTTTGTATTTATTTCCTTGCAATAATACATTCGCATGCATGAAATGAAAACATAGAAAAACCTAATAGATCTAAACTATCTGTATTTTCCTTTCTAATGCTATTCAGAAAAGAGAATTATGTAGAAATAATGGTCTCACAGTATTGGGAATACATCAAGACTAGAACCAAAACCTGGTATCACAGTAATGAGCAATTTTTCTCAAAAAACTTGGAACCTGTACAATGAGAAAGAATAAGAATGATATAGGATGAAGGAATTCTTGGATCTACTCTATGTCTGACATGTGTCCACTTGAAATTCCCTCTCTTAATAATGAAAAGGATCTCTCCAATCTCTCTCTTCAACTGGTGAATCAAATCCTTAACCAATTTCACTCTCAAAAGCATAAAGTGTCTCAAAAAATTGATGGAATAATAACCGCTTTTGATGCTAGATTTAAATCAAGGTAAAGCCAAAAATCAGTTAAAAGGCCTCCAAAATGAAATACAATTGTTTTAAAGTTGTTTTTTCCACATTTAGGCTTCAATAAGTTTTCATACCTGCCTTCTAACCAATTTGGATGATCAATAGTGAAATCTACCTATTCTACTGAGAATACCCTGGGACTTACAAATTGGCCTATAGAAATTTAACATTTTAAATCAAATTTTTCAAATTTGGAATGAATGTGCATAGGGATATATTTTTTAATTTTAAATTCCTTTTCCTCCTCTGACCATTTGGAATGTGGCACTTGTCATCATCTCACTAGTCATCTGTACTTGAGCATGCCCCACATTCCTTATTTCAACCATTCGCCAGATTCTTGAGTTTTTTGGGAAATCACCATGTCACTTGCCAAAAATTCTTCATTTTTCTAGTGGTGACATGGTGACCACCAGATTTTGGCCACTTTTTTGGTGAACCCCATTTGACACCACATCATCACCATGTCATTGCCACTTCTCCACACCACCTAGGTAGTCACCATGTCACCATACTAACTCCCCTACAACTTTCCTATAGAAACATAGCGATGTCTGCATGATCTTCCACATGGTGTGATCTCATGCTTCAAATGCCATTTCTTGCCATGTCATCATCTTTTCTGGTTCATTTGAAATTTGAGTTAGACAACCTCCAGTTGGCAACTTGGGACCTACCACACACAAGTTTGTCTTATCAAAAGCTTGTGTCTTATTGACATAATGTGATATGAGTGCTTTCGTATTTAAATATCAAAGCATCCTGTATCATCACAAATGTGGGATAATTATCTTTTCCCTTGCTCATGACTACAAGCTACCTTCAAGTGGCTTCCTTTGCATATAAATTTAATGTGTGACATTATTTATGCGTGCTCTCAAATGTGAGGGTCCTCTTAAGAGTTGGTGTCCTCATCCTCGAAAACCATCTAACAGTGGGTAAAGATGCCAATGCTTTATGCAAACTTCCTTTCTCCTATTCATGACATGAGTTCCCAAGGTGGCTAACTCTATTGTACATGGATCTGCTTCTAACTAGCATCTTTGAGCATGGATTCTTGCCTTCAATTTCCTATTGGATGCTTCTCCTTTAACCATGCATTAAATCCCTTTATCATGTTTCCTTTCATGGCACAAAGTTTCTCATTTGCATGTCTTGCTTCCTTTTAGTGTACCTTGTGGCTTATGCTTCTATCTTGGATGTTGCCTATGGATAGTGGTCCTCCTATGAAACTGGTGACTTTGTCTTTCCTTTTGCATAGGGTCTTATTATGATGGCATCTCTTGCTTGGCATGATCTCTATCAGATGGCATGAGCTCATTCTTATCACTACTAGCTAGATTGACCTTTTGCATGCAAATTCCTCTTTTTTTGGCACTTGGAATGCTTTTGTGTCTCAAGCAACTTCCCTATTCTTCTTGGCACCTTTCTTTTTGGCACAGGCTTCTTTCAATGTGTTGTCACATGGCTTTCCTCTCTACTACTTTTGTGTGGAGCTTCCTTGTGTTTTATCCTCCTACCTTGCTTTCAATGCATGTAGATTCCTCCTCTAATTCTTTGGTGTGGTCACCAAATTCTATGGTGGGGATCCTCCCCTATTTGGCTACATGGCAGATTAGCAAACATGGGTTTGACTACCCTTTGCTTCCATTGCTTCTCAGCCTTCTGCTGGATGAACAAGACATATCTCTCCTTCATGGTGTGGGTTTATTTTGCTTTATTATGCTGCCCAATTAATGTGTAGTTCCTGCTAATGCATGGGTCATATTTGTTTTGTTTCTATGGCTTAAGAAAATAGCTATTTTGACTAACACATTGTGTCCATTTTATTAGTTGCAACTTTTGCATCTAATAATTGAGCCTTAGTATTGAAGGTGTCGCATCAAATACTAATCATTAGTATTCATAATCACCTCAAAAAATGTGTTAATTCATCTTCTGCCCTTGCAAGGAGTTCAATTTGAAAAAAGGAGCAAAGAAAAAGGTAGATTATAAAATACCATCTCAGACTTATGGATACCTAAGAAAGGGGCCTGTTGTCACTTAGGTTTGCACCCTTGTCCAGAGCCTATGCATGAGGACAACCTAGTGAAACATGGAAACAACCTCCAAGCTATGGGACTTGAACTATGAGGTTGAGTCTCCGGAGAAGGCCATATTCCTCTTACTATCAGGGTGCACCTAACTACTCTTGGAGGGGAAAAGGGAGAAGGAGAGCATGAAAAAAATCTACCTAGCCTAATCTAAAGAGGAAATGTACCAAAATAGATTGTTTAGACCAATCTCTGCCCATATATGCACTATTGAACTAGAATGAAACTAAGGATATACACATTCAGACTTTTTTTAATCAAATAACCACATACAGATCAATGTGATCAAGATGAATGTCACAAGGAAAGAGAGATTCACTTATATACCATTCATAAGCCAACAGAGACACAATCATGCAGATTATAGACTTTCACAAAACAAAGGCAAAGGCAAAGAGTTCTTGCACTTTCATACCAATGGTTGAAGAAGATAAAATAGAGAATCATACAGTTCAGAGGCACAAGGGAATTTACACTAGAATTGTATAGCAACAATAGAGAAAATCCAAAGAAAGGTCCGACCTCAACAAAATCTACAAAATTTTCCTTTATAGTTCAGGCATAACTAAGATCTCTTCTAGCTGAAGTGACTTCGCAGGTACCTGCCATTAAGTTTTGCAGAGAACAATCAAGGGAAAATCTAATCTAGATGTGGATCTAGACACAATGATTTGGAATAGGGCCCTGAGAAGATAGAAATGGCACCATAACTACACTTTGACTTGGTATATGGATCAAAAGATGGGTGGTGGAGTGTTCTTCTCATTCTACATTCATTTCATTGTAGTTGGAATCGATCATGAAGATCAGATCACACAACAAAACCAATTACCTTCATTTTTTGGGTTATGAATCAACAGAGTCAATGAGTCAACCTATTTCTGTAAGCAAGATGGACCACATGGACCAAGAACCTCTTTTTATTTTTCCACCTCGTGGAAGTCCTACATAGTTGACCATCTCTTCATCACTAACCACACCAACTCCTCAAACTCCAGCTGTGACGGTTACACTGACTGCCAGCCATTAACTATCAACCTTGGCTAGGCCCATGAGACATGTGTCACTGAGGTGCTATGTTGCTATGGTTAAAATTCTCACAGTTCTCCATAGCGAGATAGTGCCCATCATTAATCTTTCTTAATTTGACGATCGTGGAGACTCATTGTGTTCCATGCTTTACTTTTCAACTTTTGGGCCTGCAAAATGCTGTCAGCACACCTGGTATCTACCTAGCACAACTTGGCATCATCCTTGAGGTTTATGAGATAACATGGGCCCACCTTGCATGTGTCACTAAGGTGCTATGTCGCTATGGTATATAGTGTGCAACTTTCAATAGCGCGATAATGCCAACCATCGATCTTCCTAAAATCTGACGATCGTGAAGACTCATCGTAATACTACGCTTGTTCTTACTAGGGCACATCATACCTGGTACCATCTCAGCAACTGCACCACACTCGAATGACACCTGGTAATCCTTGGCACACATACCTTGGTGAGACCTGGCCCTCTGATCCACGTGGTGAAAGGGCGCTATGTCGCTATGGTTAAAATTCTCGTAGTTCTCCATAGCGAGATAGCCCCTACCATAGATCTGCCTTAGATCTAAGGTGGTCCACAAAATTGTACAACTGTGTCTTGAGCTGGCTAAATGGACTAATGAAAAAATGCCACTATATTCTTACCCGTTTGATAACTGCCACTGGGGATGAGATGTACTATCACTTTGAAGAAGGGTGGCCCATTATGTCATCTATGCCATGCATTGTCGAGGTGTTATGTCGCTATGGGTATCTATCATGCAACTCTCAATAGCGACACGATGCCAATCGTGGATCAAATTCACAACTATGTCACTAACGTATCCACCGTGCAACTTCCCATGGTAAGATAGTGCCAACTGTAGATATTATTTAGATCTAATGATGGAGGACTTGCAGGCTGCAGAACACATTATAAGGTTTGATCAGGTATTTAAAATAATATTAACTCTTCACACTAGCCATTGGCGGGTAAAACATTTGAAATTTGAATCTTAGTAGGGCATAAAAAATGATAACATTTTTGGTGACTCACATGGGATGTGAGCTTTCTATGCATAAGACCAGTGGCTTAAAGCATCCATTGGGCTATAGAGTCAAAAAGATGTAGATCCTGTGCATTGTGAAAACCTAACCCTACTTCTGAGAGAAAAACCCAGAAATCTCTATCTCTGCAACTGGAACCAGAGACCAAAACTCCCTACAATCTTCAAAACTTTGAAAACCTACTATCTCACAGAGAGACAACCCTACGCTCGTGCACTTCTTGAAAAATAGGGAACAAAAAAGAACAAAACTAAACTAACTATATACATGGAACCCCAAACCCTGTCAAAAACATGGCTTAAGGTAAATCCCATTGACTGGGATGGGCAAAATCTCACCATCAGGCCTGCTTAACTAGAAAGCATTGGCCTTCTTACAACTGATAATTAGATAAGGACCACTCCACAATGCATCAAACTTTGAGTGTCTTCCTCGTTTTGCCCTATCTGCATCTCACTTCAGAACCAAATCTCCCTCCCTGGAGATCTTAACCCTAGCCTTCTTGTCAAAAGTCCTCTTCACATACTACTGGTGTGCCTCTAGGGTCTACATGGCCTGATTTCTCTTTTCTTCTAGCTCCATCAGTTCTGCCATTCTCACTATCATGGCATCATCCTCAATCAACTCCAGCTGATGAGCTATTTATAGGGCTAGGAACTCCAATGAAATTGGAAGCCTTGCTTCTCTACCATATACCAATAGAAATGGTGAATTCCCTATTGATCTTTTAGGTGTTATCCTGTCAGCCCACAGTGCAGTCTTCAACTTCTTATGCCAACACCTATGATTATCCTCTATTGTCCTTTTCATGATCCTGATTAGGTTCTTGTTGGATGACTCGGCCAAACCATTACCCTGAGGATAGTAATTTGAGGATGTGCTCATATAGATATTATTATCCACTACCCATGCACAAATCTGAACTCCAACAAAAGACTTGGCATTATCTGAAATAATGGTTGAAGGGGCACTAAACCTATTCACAATTTCATCAAGGAACTCAACAACTGAAGATTTGGTGGCATCCTTTAATGCCACTACCTCTGTGCACTTGGTAAAGTAATTTGTAGCAGCTAAAATCCATTTGTGACCAAAATTGGAAGGAGGATTGATAGGACCTATGAAATCCAACCCCCACTGAAAAAGGTTGATCCACCTAGATAGGATGGAGGGGAAGAGCTACAAGTCTTTGTTTGCCAGAGAAGAAGGCACATTTTTCACACTTCTTTACATACTTATGACAGTCATCAAATAGAGATGGCCAATAATAACTAGCCCTCATGATCTTCATTGCAGTTGTTCTAGCTGAGAAGTGGCCACCATCAGGACAATCATTCTTTCAGCTTAGTTTATATCAACACACCTTAATAGGGCTCCATTAAAATCTCTTCTAAAAAGGATATCATCAACCATGACATAAGGAATTGATTGTAGCCTATACTGTCTCCTTTTAGCTTTGTCTAATCCTTGAGGGTATCCATTCCCTAATAATAAATTCTTCATGTCATCCATCCAATTCCTTGGGCCATCATTTCTTGCTTCTTGTTCTTTTGTTAATATCATGACAACTTCTTCATCAGGCTCTTGAGATGATAATATCTTCTTACAAAATCCTTTACCTCTTACTAGCTTAGTGACCTAGATATCGACATCATACTCCATCACTCTTGTAATCCAACTAGCTCTTTTCTCACTAATATCTTTGCTCAAAAGGAAACCCTTCACACTGGCATGGGGTACTAACAAATGGATCTTGTTATGGGATAGGAGGTGTCTAAATTTCCTTAAAGCTTTGATGACTACAAGGGCTTGCTTCTCTACATAACTGTACCTATCTTCATACTCCTTAAGCCCTTCACTAAAGAAAGCTATGGGCTATTCTTCATTCTTGTCATTTGTTTGAGTCAAGATAGTAGAAATGCTTGACTCACAACCTAAGGTATAAAGAATGAAATCCTTCTCAAATTTTGGGTTCATAAGAGTAGGGGCTGAGGCTATGGCTATCTTGATCTCTTCAAACCTTTCCTTCCCTTCCTTGGTCCATGCAAAGACCATACCTTTCCTAAGCATAGCTGTAAGAGGTTTCACCATGGTAGCAAGATTTGGGATAAATCTTCTCACAAAATTTATCCTTCCTAGGAAACTTTGCAGCCCTTTCTTGTGTTTAGGAAGAGGAAGGGTAAGTATTGCTTTTGTTCTCTATGGATCAATTGTTAAGCCATCCTTAGATACAATATGCCCTAATAATTTTCCTTGGTTAGTAGCAAAGACACACTTGCTTGGGTTAAGGGAAACCCAAAACTCTCTACATCTTAAGAATACCTGTCTGAGATGATCAAAATGATCATTTACATCCTTTGAATACACAGTGATATCATCAAGGTAAACTAAGAAAAACTTGTCAATCAATTTCTTGAAGGCCATCTCCATTGCCTTCTGAAATGTAGCACCTGCATTGGTTAGCCCAAATGGCATCTTACAAAAAGCATAGGTACCCCATTTAGTGGTAAATGTAGTCTGGTACCTATCAGACTCTTTAACCAGCACTTGATTGTAACCAAAGAATCCATCAAGAAATGAGAATATCTTTGAACCACTAACCTTGGACAAAATCTACTCCATAGAAGGGAGAGGATGGTGATCTTTAAGGGAAGCTTGGTTAAGGTCCCTAAAGTCCACACACAATCTAATTTCCCCATTCTTCTTCCTAAAAGGGACAAGGTTTGCTACCCATTATGAGTGTTTGATAGGAAAAATTATGTGGGCCTCAATCAATTTGGATAGCTCTTTTCTCATTAATGGTTCAATCTTGGGATTTACTGGTCTTTGTTTTTTTCTTACTGGTTTTGCATCATCAACTAAATCTATGGTATGCTAAAATAACCTTGGGTCAAAATCCTTTAAGTCATCATATGTCCAAGCAAATATATCATTAAATTCCTAACATAGATGAACAAAATTTTCTTGTTCAATTTTAGAACATACCTTCCCCATGTTTAAGGATTTTCCATCAGCAACCATGACTAGAGTATGGTCACCCTCATCAATAGCTAGGTTCATGGCCCTGCCCTTTGCTTGGTCATCAGGATTAAAAACACTCTCTAAAGTAATGAGACCTTTAGGTAGCTTGTTAGAACTGAGATGAATGATCTGATCACCATACTGATCTTGCAGTCTTGATTGATTTCTCTCCAAAAATTCTTCCTCATTCTGTAAGAAGCTAACAATTTGCTCATTAGACTCAAAAACTTGCCAGTGGGTGTTATTGTCAGGGATGGCAGGCCTTATTACCACTCTGATTTTTTGCTTCTCCTCCTCCTCAAGATTCCCTGGCACATCATAAGATGCACCTATTGCTGCAAGTCTATCAGAATGTCTATTTTCTTTTCTAGGGATGCTTTGGATGTTAAATGCATTGAAACCCTCAAGAAAATCCCAAACTCTATGTTTGTAAGACTTGAGCAAACCATTTTTGGCAATATTCTGATTTCTCACTTGATTAACCACCAACTCACTATCTCCATAGACCCTTAAGGCTTGAATTCCTCTTTTTTGAGCAAGTAAGAGACCTTGGATCAAGCATTCATACTCAGCCACATTATTGGTGCAACTGAATTAGAGCCTAAAGGAGAAGTAATACCTTATTTTTGGAGGGGACAATTAACATTACACTAGCTCCTGATCCATTTTTATTCCTTGATCCATCGAAGTACATACTCCATATCCCACTTTCATCTTCTTTAGCATCCACACGATTGGGAACCAGGGCATCTTTTTCCAATATACAATATGTACTGATACCTGTCTCGAGGATCTCTGACATAGGGTCAAATTGATATGTGTTAGCCCACTCATCCAAGAAGAAATCAAGTATCTCTGCTAGGGGAGTGGTGGGCTCCTTCACTATGTCATTCTCATCCATCTCTAGAATAGGGCAATTCATGTTGATGGGGTTGGGGGTGTAAGATTCAGTATGATGGAGGGCTTGATGCTCTACTCTGATTGAAGCATTGGCTCCATATCTTGTTTTAAAAGACATATATGACCAATCAAAAGATATGAAACCACCTATTTGGGCAGTAAAGTCTCTTGATAGACAGATGGCAAAATATGGCTTGACTTCAACAATAGAGATATCTTGGGTTACAGTACAACTAGGGCATGCATGTAGGGACATCTCCACATTCCTAAGGATCCCTACAGTCTTCATAGTACTACCATCCAACTATAATACATCCCTAACAATGGGCTCATATTTCATTCCCAAAGCATCAGCAACACACCTAGGCATCACTAAACTACTGGCCCCTGAATCAATCATGCAATTATGGACTAGTTTTCCTTCTATAATTAGGGAAACATAGAATGGAGGAGGTCTAACCCTTTTACTTGTTTCTTCCTCCCTTGATGGTTGTACTAGACTTGTGGCACTTTCCATGCTAGGTGTTTGATCCTTTGGTTCAATTCTTTCTAGCTCTTCCTACAAGAACCTCCTTTGCATTGGTATAGTAGTAACAGCATCCCACATGGAGATATTCACATTTTTCTTCTTCATTTTCTCTACCATACTAAATGGCATAGAAGGTGTTTTGGTAGAAACCTTAGGGGCTGCAACTATATGAGGTTGTGATGGGATGGCCTGAGGATCACTTGCATCATTTTTGCCATGGTTTTTCCTTTATTGTTGAAAGACACTTGATTGATTATTTACTACTTGCTCATGAGGTACTATATTTGAAGTTGAGGCCTGATTGGGAGGAGGAGGGACAACATCTTCCATAGCTCTTCTTTTGCTTCTAGCACTATGAGCAATGGAATCTTGGTTTACATTACAATGCTCCTCCATCTGATGATTCATAAGAGAGCAATCACCCTATCTTTGCATATCTAAGGCATCCTTAAATTGGTCCTCCTTGTATGCTTTTTTTCCTATAGGTTCTTGGACTATCAAGGCCAAATAAGATTTAGCATTCTGACACATACAATAGGCATAGGAGTAGTTATAGGAGGGACAAAAATATTGATCTTGAGCCATATTGTTTTGATGGACTATGGCCCTACTTTGGTTTACATTTGAGGTTGAAGCATGACCACCCTGCCTACTCTGATCTAAAGAATGGTTCCAATGATTAAGATTTGGAGGTCTACCACTATCCAAAGTTTGATATTGCAACTGATGAGGCTTACTACCTTGAGCTTGCTATCTTTCTAAAGTCACCACTTTGTTGCTCACTTTCTGCATCATAGAGAAATTATCCTCCAGCTTGCTTCCTTGATCTTCTAACTTCCTCTCTTGATCCTACAATCTTTTATCAAGGTTCTTGTCTCTTTTGTCCATGTTCTACATCATAGATTGCATTATCTCCTTGATTTCATATATCCCATGTGAGGATGTGAAAGCTTGAGAGACTAGAGTAAGGTATTGTGATATAGAAGTTGTGGGAAGGGGAGCCATTGCTGGTTGATGATTTGGAACATCAGGGAAGAAAGGCATAGGAGGCCTTGGAGCTAACTTACCTCCTTGTATCAAGATATTTTCTTCCCTTATCGCTATGTCATAAGTGTTAGGCAAGGTATCTCCTCCCATAGTTTGGATTGTAGTGGCAATGTCACTGTTAAAAGCTCTAAGGTAATGCAAGAAGGCATTACCAAAGGTAGGATTCATTGAAGTAGGCATTCTATCCCATGTCTTTTAGAATCTATAGTTAAAATCAATCATACATTCATGGGGGGCTCTTTTTATAGTAGTCAACTGCTCTAAAAGTGACAAATAGTCACTCTTATCCTCAAAATGTTTGCACAATCCTGCTCCTAATCCATCGCAATCTGTTATAGAACCATGAGCTAAACCTCTATACCATTGTAGTGCTTTTCCTTTCAAGGATGAGGCTAGGAGCCTAACTAAAACATCATCCTCTATGATGCCATGGATATTGAAAACATTTGCAACCTCTTGAATGTGTTCTGAGGGGGAGGTAGAAGTTTCACCAGTAAATTCTGGTATACTTTTGAGTGTAGCTACTAGTATGTCATGTCTTTGGGCTAACAAGAGAGGGCTTCCACCATTAAAGGTGGAAAAAGTATGAGCTCTGGGAAATGCCATATAGACAAGTGATCTATTGATACGTGCTGATGGTAGTCTAGGCTGAGATCGAATAGTAGAAGGAGTAGAGATAGATCTTGCATGAGTATTTGTTACTACTGCACTCCTAACTAGTGATAAGGATATTCTAGTCTTCCTTCTTCCAGGGTTTGAAAATGAAAGCTCTTGGTATTGAAAATTACCTCTAGAAGATGTCCTTGTCTCAGCTCTGGGCATGAATCACTACAACTTTGGTCTAGAAGTAGATATGTGTTTGAAGCTTAGAGTCGCCAAGTACTTTGAAGAATGAGCCTCTTGAAGGCTTAAACACCGAAGCCAGTACTATCTCTTCAGTATTAATCTTGAAATCTTCCCTTTTGACACTAGTAGACTTGAAATTTTTTGAGATGTTGTCCCACCGAGCGTGCCAAAAACTGTTTTCACTTAGGTTTGGACCCTTGTCTAGAGCCTATGCATGAGGACAACCTAGTGAAACATGGAAACAACCTCCAAGCTGTGGGACTTGACATGTGAGGTTGAGTCTTTGAAGAAGGCCAACTTCCTCTTACTATCAGGGTGCACCTGACTACTCTTGGAGGGGAAAAGGGAGAAGGAGAGCATGAAAAAATAATACCTAGCCTAATTTAAAGAGGCGATGCACCAAAATAGAGTGTTCAGATTTATCTCTGCCCATATATGCACTATTGAACCAGAATGAAACTAAGGATATACACATTTAGACTTGCTTTAATCAAATAACCACATGCAGATCAAGATGATCAAGATGAATGTCACAAGGAAAGAGAGATTCACTTATATACCATTCACAAGCCAATAGAGATACAGTCATGCAGATTACGGACTTTCACAAAACAATGGCGAAGGCAACGAGTTCTTGCACTTTCATACCAATGGTTGAAGGATATAAAATAGAGAATCATACAGTTTAGAGGCACAGGGGAATTTACACTGGAATTGCAGAGAAACTGTAGAAAAAAGCCAAAGAAAGGTTTGACCTCAACAAAATCTACAAAAGTTTCCTTTATAGTTCAGGCATAACCGAGATCTCTTCCAATTGAAGTGACTTCGCAGCTACCTGCCATTAAGTTTTGCAAAGAACAATCAAGGGGAAATCTTATCTGGATGCAGATCGAGACACAATGATTTGGAGTAGGGCCCTAAGAAGACAAAAATGGTGCCATAACTACACTCTGACCTGGTCGATGGATCAAAAGATGGGTGGTGGAGTGTTCTTCTCATTCTACATTCATTTCATGGTAGTTGGAATTGATCATGAAGATCAGATCGCACAACAAAACTAATTACCTTCATTTTTTGGGTTGTGAATTAGCAGAGTCAGCGAGTCAACCTATTTCTATAAGTAGGATGGACCACATGGACCAACAGCCTCTTTTTATTTTGCCACCTCACAGAAGTCCTACATAGTTGACCATCTCTTCATCACTAACCGCACCAACTCCTCAAACTCCAGCTGCGACGGTTACAGTAACTGCCAGCGATTAACTATCAACCTTGGCCGAGCCCATGAGATACATATCACTGAGGTGTTATGCTGCTATGGTTAAAATTCTCACAGTTATTCATAGCGAGATAGTTCCCATCGTTGATCTTTCTTAATCTAACAATCATGGAGACTTGTTGTGTTCCGTGCTTTTCTTTTCAACTTCTGGGCCCGCAAAATGCTGTTAGCACACCTAGTATCTACCTAGCACAACTTGGCATCATCCTTGAGGTTCACAAGATAACACAAGCCCACCTTGCATGTGTCACTGAGGTGCTATTTCACTATGGTATATAGTGTGCAACTTTCAATAGTGCGATAATGCCAACTATCGATCTTCCTAAAATCTGACGATCATGAAGACTTGTCGTAATACTAGACTTGTTCTTACCCAGGCCCATCATACCTGGCACCATCTTAGCAACTGTAGAACACTCAAATGACACCTAGAAATCCTTGGCACATATACCTTGGTGAGACTTGGCCCCCTGATCCACGTGGCGAAAGGGCGCTATGTCGGTATGGTTAAAATTCTCACAATTCTCCATAGTGAGATAATGCCTACCATAGATCTGCCTTAGATCTATGGTGGTCCACAAAACTATACAACTGCCTCTCAAGCTGGCTGAATGGACTAATGAAAAAATGCCACTATATTCTGACCCATCTGACAACTGCCACTGAGGATGAGATGTACTATCACTTTGAAGAAGGGTAGGCCCATTACATCATCTATGCCACACATCGTCGAGGTGTTAAGTCACTATGGGTACCTATCGTGCAACTCTCAATAGCAACATGATGCCAACCGTGGATCAAATTCACATCTACGGTGCTCAAACTCTTTGCAGGACTGCATACCTGGGACCCACTGACATGCAACAGAAGGGTGCTATGTCGCTAATGGTGAGAAGCTTGGATTTTTTGATAGTGCCATGGTTCCCATCCTAGAACTGGCAAAACCCAGCACCAGAGAAACAATTAAGAAAAAGGGGATGCACCGAACATGCGGCAGAAGGGCGCTATGTCGCTAACCTATCCACCATGCAACTTCCCATCGCAAGATAGTGCCAACCATAGATATTCTTTAGATCTAATGATGGAAGACTTGTGGGATGCAGAACACATTATAAGGTTTGATCGAGTATTTAAAATAATATTAACTCTGCACACTAGCCGTTGGCGGGTAAAACATTTGAAATTTGAATCTTGGCGGGGCGTAAAAAATGATAACAGGGCCCCATGTGGATTCTCTAATGTAAGAATGGATAATCTCTCTACCACTACTTCTTTTAATCATTGCTTTATTCACTCTTTCCATAGCCACTTTCTCCCCGTTCTTATCAAATAATAATATGTTCTTGAGCTCATCTAATCTTACTAGTTTTATCAAATAATCACAAGCCCCATGCTTGATTCCTTTGATAACTATACTTGTTCCTCTATCTGCAGACATCATAATGACTGGCAAAGCCATTTCCATTTTTTCATGCTCAAGAAGCTTGAAGCCATCCATATCTACTATGTATACATCACCTATTGACCAAATCAAAGCCGCCCTTCCTCTCACAGAGCATTGACAATGCATCTGTAGTACAATTGCATGTCATGATTGCAAATGGCTTGCAAAATTTTCCCTTATAAGACCTTGAACACTAATTAATTCAAGCATTCTCTTGGGAATAGCCTCATTAACTTCAACATTAGGCCAATTTGACTATGAATAAGGTAGTTGAGAGCACACCTTGAGAATTGGGTATTACTGTTGTTGGATTTTCCTTTTTTGTTGGACAATGTTTGCATGAAGGAAGTTTTCTTGGTATGGCCTTTCAATTTGGGAGACTTTCTATTTGATTGGAAGTGTGCTCTATTTTGAACATCCCCACTTTACATCATTAAGACACCTTCATGATTCTACAAAACTTAGACTAACCTGATGTAATTAGTCAGGCACCAAAGTGGGTTCGGCTAAAAAAAATTCATTTCCAAACAACTTATATGTAAACTGATCCCTTGACCTACTTGAACTAACTGGAATCCAATTAAATCTTATTCTATCACTTATTTGCAAGCTACGAATTTAATGCTAGAGGGTCCTTTGATTGGCCTTAAAAATTGATCAGAACACTTGACCAAGCTTTGAAAATTAGGGCATTGATTCTCTATTCCATGCACTTTTACCCATTGAATTTTGTCTCATGAAAAATTTGGTGTCAAAATATATTGACTGAAAAATTTGACCTCTATGAACTACCTGTAAGTAAACATGTCAAAAAACCATAAATCACATACAAAATTGGCTTCAAAAACTAGGAAAACTGACACTTGAGAAAACAAAAATTGGGGCATTGGTTCACTATCACAAGTAGAGTATAATTATATTATTTGGTCTCATGATGAATAACTAGGTACAAATGGCAAGTGGTCAAAATAGGCTACTCAAATTTTTCAGACTAGAAACTGACAAAAAACATTTTTTACAAATGGAATTGACCTAGGAAAGTGTGTAGATGGATTCGTCAAGATTTATAAATTGGCACACTTAAAGCATTTTTAGAGTACAACATAGTGGTACAATCCATGCAATCTCTCCAATCATGGATTTCAAGTTATGATGTCACAAACAGGGGTACTGGCAAATCTGCATCTTTTGACATGAGTAAAAAGATAGAAATTGCATTTGTAATCGCATTTGAAAATTAATGAAATGGATTTTTCATAAGCTCAAACTTGAAAAATAGCATTTCCTTGACCTCTAAAAAGTAATGAAAAGGGAATTTTAGCAATTTGGTTAACTGGTCAAAAGTTATAACTCATCAAATAGGGTTTCCCAGAATTTAGAACTATTTGCATCAGCATGACAATAATAAATGACCAACTTTGAGGGATTCAAAACTTAGTCAAATGGACTCAAAATGAATTAATATCTAAAACATAGACTCTTAAGTATGGACACTAGATACTCCCAAAGTAGCGTGTCGTGATGCATTTCTAGGTGCAAGATATTTAATTGCAAACATTGGCTCATGTTTTTATGTTGTAGTTTTATTTGAGAATGTCAATTCAAATACATAATAGCTTATAGATGATGTCACTAATAGATCTTGAGATGTTTCAACTGCTTAGTTTTTCAAAACACTTACCTTTATGTATGTTGGCAGGTTAAGTTGTGGGGTCAATTCTTGTTATAGTTTGGTTTAGCATCTCGATGCTGTAGGATTAAAATTTTCTTTCCTAGAATTATAATTAAAATGGGTGAGTCAACATCTTTATTTGTAATTTATAGCTAACCTTAACTTATTTATGATGCATGTTGCATTTTTAATTTTGATTATTCTTATTTTTGCAATTATTTGTATTCCTTTTATTTTAAATTCTTGGTTATGTTCCTATCTACATAGGTGAAGTCTGTCTGAAGAATTATAGTAGTGCTCAAATATAAATTGGGTTAGTGTCTTTAATCATATGTACCACAACTTCATAAATAATAAAGAGCTATTTTCATCCTTAGATATGAAAATGATCTTAATAACATAATTATATTAGTTAAATGCTAGAAGCAACATCATTTTACTTAAAAGTAAGTAATACTATCTGTAATATGAGATTCATTATTACTTGACTCCTCTACAATTTTAAATAACCGTTGGGATACTGAGAGCATATCTTCTTGGAATGTTGGTATCATGTTGCCAACTTGCTATTATAGGTAATGTGCTTTATATGTTTTCATCAAATAAAATATCACAATAAACAGTAAATGGTCTCCATCCAGGTTGACATCTAGTAAAAATCACAACATTGAGATTGTTATTTTGCATTTTAGGAAACTCAACATTGGTCCACTTATATGTGTCATGAATGATATTTGTAGGAAGGTCTCTTCTTTATTCTAGAGTCCCCTGGGTGGTTATTGAATAGCCTTTTTTCCTAATAATTTCCTCATGGTCAATGATTTATGTGAATTCTTAGTACTTTTAGAATCAGATTTTTTTTATATAACTTATGCTTGGTGCAAGAAACCAGATTTTGGAAATGTTACATGCTTATTAGCTAGCAACACCATACTAGATTTATATAGGTAGTTAATAGAGTGAGTGAAGCTATAAGAAACTCAATCCATGATTCCAAAGCATAATTCTACTTACTGGTTTTAGTTTAGAGAATCCATTTTACAATCCCAATTGATTATATAATTCACTTCCAAGAAAAGATTGGACAAGAGAAAGAGTTTAGAGTAGCTTTGCAAACTGTTTGACAAAAAGATTCTAATGTTTCTATCAAGGTAGCTGAAATCAAGGTCTTTATTATTTTTTTCTAATATATATGTAATTTTGAGTTAGTTATTCTATAGAGATAGTTTAAATTTTAAGTTTTTTGTTAATTATCTCATCTATTAGAAAATAGAGATAAGCTTTGTCAATAAAAAGCCTATCCACTATTTTAAATTGAATGATTTGTAAAAAGAAGTTGTTTGAATTGGCTTCTTGCTGAATGTCCCTAATCTGAGACCACTTCATCTATAGATGTTGAATCAGAGCATATTGTCAAAGATGCTCTTGATAAAGTTTCTATTTTGTTGCATATCATCTTTGTATTATGAAAGTTGTAGATGACTGGCTAAGCTCCACTTCCTAGCAGTTGCACAAGTATTAAGATTCATATAGATAAAAAAACAACACAATAACTAATTTAAGCTTTCTTCTTTTCATTTTAATTTCTAGATTTTTTAGGGAGTACTTTAGATCACTATGAATGTATCTATTATAGAAAAGAACATAGAATAAGGTAATTTTTTTTATATGATAGAAGAAAAATAGACATATTATGATCATAAAGTAAAATAATAGTCTCTATCTTGTTATAGAGGGCCAAAATAAGAGTTCTAACCAAACACAAGTTTTCTTTTATGGAGTGTATAATATGCGTTACAGCTTATGTTCATTACCCAGTTTGTGCATATCCATTAACCATGGCTTTTTATGACCACATTACCTTTAGACATCTTGTCAAATAGTTCACATGACTTATCTATGCTTCCATTTTGCAAGCATGTCTCCCAAGGAAAATGCTACTAAATCTACACCATCTGAAAAAATCCTTTGTGCTTTGATGGATGCATATAGCTTATCCCAAAGCTCTAATTCAACAGTTATGAGATGATCAATCAAGAGGAAATAGTTGAGAGCTTCGAGTGATACAATTTTTAGATGATCATATGAAATGAAATGGGCGTGCGAGTAGAAAGAAACTAGAAAGAAATTGTGTATAGATGAAGGAATGAAATGGATGGTTTTGGAGCACTCAGCAAAAACACTCAGAATTTAGTACATATCATTATTCGAGATCAAATGGATGTGTAGGATTATACACATAGTGAATAATAAAGGAGGGAATTGAACCCTCCCTGAGGCTCACACTTGTTGAGGTCCACTTCAGAAATGGCCCTTCCTATGAAATTACCATCTAAAACCTTTCTAATGAGATAATGTGTTATGAGCTCTTCATCACTAGGATAGAATGCGAATCTAGGAGGTAGTTTTGCATCACCCATATCATGACTATAACTAAAGTTAAGAGCCTCTATTATTGAATTCTCTTCCCTATCACCCATATTCATTTCCTTTGCTATTCATAATTCACATGATGCATTTATTAAATATAATAAATGCATCATGTGAATTATGAATAGCAAAGGAAATGAATATGGGTGATAGGGAAGAGAATTCAATAATAGAGGCTCTTAACTTTAGTTACAGACATGATATGGGTGATGCACAACTGCCTCCTGGATTTGCATTCCATCCCACTAATGAAGAGGTTATAACACATTATCTCATTAGAAAGGTTTAAGATAGAAATTTCATAGGAAGGGCCATTTTTGAAGTGGACCTCAACAAGTGTGAACCTTAAAAAATTTTGACCAATGCTTCTCTAGCTTTGGTCAAACTTTCGACCAATGCTTCCACTAGAATTGGTCAAAATTTTGACCAAAGCTAGAGAAGAATTAGTCAAAAGTTTGACCAATTCTTGGCACAAATTATGCCATCAACTATCAAAGTTTTTGACCAACGATTCCACAAAAAATGGTCAATTTTTTTACCAATGTAGGTAGAAGCTTTGGTCAAAATTTTGACCAACGTTTCTACCTGAATTGGTCAAAAAATTGACCAATTCTTGGCAAAAATTGTGACATCAACTGTGAAATATTTCAACCAACGTATTGGTTAAAATTTTGACCAACTAGAAGGTTGGTCAAAATATTGATGAGGAAAATTATGACCCATGGTTTGGTCAAATTTGGTCAAAATTTGGGTCAAAATTTTGACCAATATTGGTTGAAAAATGGCCTCAAATGTACTAGTTTCCATAGGTCTATTCTTTGACTTCACTAGATATTCATAATAATCTTTTTCTCTTGTGCTCTTACCAATTCTCTGATCCAATATCTAACCAAATTCTTCAATCTACTTCTTAGGATAGTCCTTTGATATAATAACTTCATCATCTGACTCATTATACTTGTATAAATCATCAACATTGAATATAGGAGATATATCCATGTTATTGGATAACTCAATTTCATAGGTGTTTCCACTATCAAAATTCTTCAAGATCTTACAAGGTCCAAACTTCTTCATCTTCAGCTTACTATATGTTCCAACATGAAATCTTCCTTTCCTTAGATTAACCATCACCTCATCACCAACTTGAAAATCATGATGTCTTCTAGACTAATCAGCATTCTCCTTATACTTATGATTAGTTTATTCTATCCTCAACTTCACTTCCTTTTGTAAAGATTTCATAAAATTAGTAAATTCTTCTCCTGCAACACTTCTTTTTTCTTCACCAACAATATCTCTCAAATCTAATACTCCTCTTGGCTTCATTGTAGTAACAATCTCAAAATATTTCTTCCTTGTACTCCTATACAAAAAATTAGTATATGCAAATTCATCTTGTATTAATACCATCTCTCAATTACTTGGCTTATTCCTAACTAAAATTCTTAGCAAATTACCCAAGCTTCTATTCATAACCTCTATCTATCCATCTATCTGTGGATGGAATGTAGAACTGAACTTCAACTTAGTACCCACCTTCTTCTACAAAGTCTTACAAAAATAACCAACAAACTTACTGTCTCTATCATAAATAATACTTCTTGGCAATCCATGCAATCTCACAATCTCTTTAAAGAAACGTTTAGCACCATGCTCAACATCTAATATCTTCTTACATGGTATGAAATGATCCATCTTAGAAAATCTATCCACTACAACAAATATGGAATCACACCCCTCGCTGTTATAGACAATCCAAGAACAAAATCCATACTAATGTCACTCCAAGGTTTTTTAGGAACAATAATAGGTGTATACAAACTAGTATTTTGACTCACTCCTTTTGCAACTTCACAAACTCCACAACTCTTTACAAATTTCTAAACATCCTTATACATTTGTGGCCAATATACTTCTCTTTCAGCAAAATCAATGTCTTATCAATTCCAAAATGTCCAGCCAATCTACCACTATGCTTTTCCTTAATTATATTCAACCTCATAGAACTTCTAGGAATACACAACTAAATACCTTTAAACAACATAACTTCTTGAATGAAATACTCATCATACTTACTTATATGATTTTTTAGATTTGATGCTCTGCACTCTCTCCACGCCTTAGAAAAATTAGGATCAGCATCATATAACTCTTTCATTTCATCAAAACCAAGAACTTCAACCTTCATTTCAGTCAACAAAGAATGTCTTCTACTCAATCCATCAACAACTTTGTTAGTAACTCCACTCTTGTGTTTATTGAAAAATGTAAATTTTTTCAAGTACTCGACCCACTTCATATGTCTCTAATTCAATTTATGTTGATTTTTGGAGTATTGTAAGGCTTTATGATCAGTATACAACACAAATTTCTTAGCAATCAAATAATGTATCCACTTCTTCAATGCTTGAACAATAGCATAAAATTCTTGATCATACACAAAATACTTCAATTTAGCATCATTCAACTTTTCACTAAAGAAAGAAATAGGTTTACCTTCTTGACTTAATACGGCTCCTATTGCATTACCACTTGCATCACATTCAACTTGAAATACCTTATTGAAATCAAGCAAAGCCAATATAGGTAATTTAGCAACCTTTTGTTTCAAAGTCTCAAAACTCTTATCAGCTCCATGTGTCCACTTGAATTCCTTTTTATCTCCCCTCATTGTCTTAGTCATAACATTGCAAATAGAACTGAAATTCTTTATAAAATTTCTAAAAAAGCTAGCCAAACCATGAAATCATCTTACCTCACCCACATTCTTATGTGTAGGCCATTCAAAAATTGCTTTAACCTTCTCAGGATCCATCTTCAATCCATCAACTGAAATCACAAATCTCAAATACACAATCTCCTCTTGCATAAAAGAACACTTTTAAAGATTAATTAGCAACTTTTCCTCTTTCAACCTCTGCAATACTTGTCTAATATGCTCAATATGTTCTTCCTTAGTCCTACTGAATATCAAAATATCATCCAAACAAACAATCAAAAAATTACCTAAGAATATTTTCAAAACTTGATTCATCAACCTCATGAAAGTATTAGGTGCATTGGTCAAACTAAAAGGCATAACCAACCATTCATACAAACCATCTTTCTTATTGAAAGAAATCTTCCATTCATCACCTTCTCTTATTCTAATATAATGATAGCCACTCTTCAAATCAATATTGGTAAAATACTTTTCTCCACTCAAGAAATCCATTATGTCGTCCATCTGTGGCATAAGAAACCTATATTTTACTGTGATTTTGTTAATAGCTCTACAATTAGTACACATTCTCCATTCACCATTCTTTTTAGGTGCTAATGTAGTAGGCACAAAACATGTAGTCAAAATTTATTTGATCAAACCTTTTTGCAACAACTCATGCACTTGTCTATTAAGTTCTTCATTCTTTATAGGTGTCAATCTATATGGTGCTTTGTTTGGCAAACTAGCTCTAGGAATTAGATCCATACAATGACTTATAATTCTTATTAGAGGTAAACCATTACTAATATCCTTAGCAACAATATCCTTATACTCATTCGATAATTCTACAATTTTTGTTGTCACTTTGTTATTACCAACTTCTTCTACTTGGTCATTACTACCAACACTTAGTCCTCTAGGAACTATGGAAAAACAAACTTCATTCTTCTTTACTTCCTTTTCAAATTCTTTTCCATTAACCATGCAAACTTTTATTGCAAGTATAGCTGACCTCATCTAGACTTTCAGTCAAACGCATCAATATTTGTTTCTTCCCATTTACCCAAAGAGTATATTTATTCAATCTTCCATCATGCACAACATATCTATCATATTGCCAAGGTATACCCAACAAAAAATGACAACAATCCATAGGCATAATATCACACAACACTTCATCAAAGTAATGTCCAATCTTAAACTTCACAACACATTGCTCACTTACCAATATCTTATGCTCATCTTTGATCCATGAAACATGATAAGGTTTGGGATATTTCAGCCTCTACAATTGAAACTTTGTAACCAACTCTTCTGATGCCAAATTTCTTGAACTTCCATTATCAATGATTACCTTGCAACATTTTCCATCCATCTTACATATGGTCTTGAAAAGACTTCTTCTAAGGATAGGTTCCTCATCACTTCCCTTATTACATAAGGTTCTTCTCACCATTAGATTTTCTCCAGCCTTAGGTTCACTTGGTGAACTCTTAATGTCTCCTTGAATCACAACATTTCTATTATTCTTCCCACTTTTAGAAGGTCTAACTTCAAAAGATCTATGCCCTTCTTTGCCACATGTAAAACAATTACCATGAAAACTATCTATAGAATAAGAATTGCCTCTTCCTCAAAAAGATGTAGTACCTCCTCGATATGAACTACCATCTTTCCACTCAATATTTTCTTTTTCATAATTCTTCCATTTAGATTTTCCTTTATCATGTACAAAACTATCAGATTTACCACCTTCTCCATAAGATCTACCTCTAGCTCTCTAGAATCTACCACCTCTACCTCTTTGTCTTTGTTCATTCTTCTTTGTCAAGATCTCCTTAGCTTTCAAAGCATATTGATATTCTTCTTCTACACTTTCCAATTTCATAAAACTTATTTCATCTTCAATTTCTCAATCCATTTATGTACCTTGCAATTTCTCAACATCATCATCCACATGTCCAAATCTGATGTCCAAACTATAGAATTTCTCTATATACTCTTTCATAGTCATGTCCTTTTGTCTCAAGTTTTGAATATTTTTCAACAAGTTAATTTGGTATTTAATAGGAAGGAATTTTTTCTTTACCTTGTTCACCATCTTTGGCCAAGTTCTTATTTTCTCCATTGCTCTCCCTTTTTAATTAGTTTGCAAATTCTCCCACCATAGTTAAGCATGACCTTTCAACCTAGTAACAACAATCTTCATCTTCATATTATCAGGAGTGTTTTCATACTCAAAGAACTTCTCCATATCTAAGATCCAATCTAACACAATATTGGTATTCAATTTTCCATCATAAGGAAAAACTTCTACCGTAGGCTTTGAATTTTCCCTAGACAACACTCTTAACAATCTTTCCTCATCTTGAACTTCTTTAGGTTCTGGATTATGGTTTGGTGCTACTACCTCATCATCAAGATGTTCTCCTCTCCTCTAGGCTATCTCCACAACATCTAATCTAGCTACAATTTGTCTCAATTGATCCAATATAGCATTATCAATATTTCCTTTGCCACAAACCATTGTTACAAATCAAGTTCCTACAAGATCGTAACCCTCTACAATTTATAGATTAAATACATAGATCTGCAACCCTAAAACCAACATCTCAAATAAGTTCTACACAACCTAATCACCACAAGGATGAACTTCAAGCTCTAATACCACCTAACATAAGGAAGGATATGGAGAACTAGGGCCAATGGCACATCCAACTCCTCAAACCACCCTATAAGAGTTAACACAACATAAATCTAACACATAGAATCAAAAAACAAAGGAGGGAGAGCAAACACTTCCATTGATTCTTCAAATATTCAACATAAATGCCCAGTTGTAAGGCCTTCTAGGTTATCTCTAGATACAATTGCATTCATGATTTAAGATCCAACTTTTAATTCATAGATTCCAATTCTTCTCTCCAATAATCTCTTAAAATTTTCCTATCTCTAAGCCTAAACATTTTATTTATACTAGCTAAAATGACTTACAAATCATTCTCAAACATACAGAAGCCACAAGTCAGCTCTTAGAAAATACTAAATGAAAATAAACCGAACATTAAATTCTTGAAGAGCCACAAGTTGGCCTACATTAGCAATTAAATGTCCAAAAATCTATGTTCAAGAAAAATCACAATATCTCCTAGCTCCAATTGAATTAGAACTTCTTCTTTGAATTGTGGGTAGTATTTTAGGTTCTCTAAAACTCTTTAATTTTGCAAAGGCTGATTCACCAAGAATAAGTGCACGTCTACCTTGAAAGTCAAGCACAAAAACCTATCATACAGAACTTCCAAAAATTGATACTTTGGAAGAATTTCCATATCTCTTAACTTATAAGGAGTTAGAACTTGTGCCTTGGATCATAGATATTACATGATCTGCAACAGGTACATAGAAACTAGAAAACACAGTTTGAAGAAACACAATTTTAGTAGCAAGGTAAAACCTAGAAACATGTAGGATAGTAGTACAACCCAAGATGCTCCTACGTCACATAGCATATTGTATAGTTAATATTTTTAACCAAGTGTCTTTTTTTCTATGGAGTCCTATAGTTGCTACCAAGTCATATTGATAGAGTTCAGTTTGAATTGAGCAGTTTCAGTGTATGTTGAGTTTACTAGTGTAAATCGAGTTGCTATGTTTACCAAGTTTTTAGTTGATGTGATGTGAATCTAGTGTTGAACAAGCTACTTAGCGTTAACCAAGAGACTCAATTTATACTGAGCTTGAGGTAATAGTGTTTATTGAGCTATGCAGTGTGAATCAAGTGATTTAGTTTTTATGTTGAGCTTCATAGTATTTGTTGAGTCACCAATGTAGATCAAGTTCAAGACTACTTGAAAGTGATTAGTATGGACCAAGCTTCTACATCAACCAAGTGCATGATGATGTCAAGCATGAGAGTGGATTTTGAGTATCAAAACCACACCAAGTCAGTCTTCAAAGCCTAAGTTTTCTACACTTTGGCTGACTTTGTAATATTCGTGTAAACTTGAATTCTATCACATCCAATGTAAGTATGGAATCAAACAAGGAAGTAATGTAATCATCAAAGAAGAGTAGAAGAGTGAATTACAAGGACTACAATAGTATAAGGAGTAGCAAAGATTCATCTATCACAACAAGGTGATTTGTACACTCAAAGGGATCTCATGCAGCTAACCAAGTTGTAGATCAGAGATTTGCTACTATTTCATTCTAATAGGTGGATTAGTCAAATCTTTTAACATGGTATACCTAACAATATTATGTAAATCCCTTTACTGAGTGCATACTTCATTGTATGTTTGTAAATCCTTTTGCAAGGTGGACCTAGTATTCCTTATTGCTCCTAATAGGGTAGATCATCATAGGTGATCATTGTAAGCCTTAACAAGTCAACTTTATATTGTAGTACTAAAGCTTGTGGGTATCATCCCCACCCTAGTTTTACTTTCTATTTGGAAGGTTTATGGGTCACCAAATCTTCTGTTAAAGTATGCTTTCATGGTTTTTAGTTTCTCATGGATGAAGTTAGATTAGAATTCATACAAGGGATTAATTTCTAATCAGGCACCTTGTGATAAAGGTTTCAGAAGTTATTGATTCTCCCCTCCCCTCTTGATAACTTGTCATAATATTTCTAATAGGTTTAAGAAAAAATATGGATGAATCACAACCATTGATTCATTCCAAACCCTTAGTCACCTAGGTATTCTTAAGGAAGAAAACCCCTAAACTTTCTAATAGGTAATGGATGAATGATCAAGGAGAAAGAAGGACAATTTTCATGCTCAAATAGGTTATTCATGGTGACCAAGGTATTATGATCATAATTGCATTGTAGAATTAGTTAAAGGAGAATAAAGGAAAGAAATAGTGAGCATTAGAGAGACATTTGATCAAGAAGGATCAAGTACACATCACTATAGAGGTGATCTAACATCAAGCAAAAAAGTTCTAAATGTAGGATCATTACTAAGACATTCTAATAGGTGAATTAGTTAAATCTCTTAATAGAGTAGTCCTAATAGGCTATATTGAAATCCACTAGTAAGGGGCTTACTTAATTATCAATTGAAGTTCTTTAAATAGGCACACTTTTAACATGGTGTTGAAATCCTTTAATAGGGTGAGACATAATAGTCTTTGTAAGATTTTAACAAGGTAGACCTTCCACAAGGTAGTTCATGTTTCATGATCAAATATTGTAACCTTCGTTGGATACACTTTATTACTATAGCAGTGAAGATTTATGAGTTTCTGGGTAATCATATCTTGTGCCATATATTTGTGAATGCTTAATTGTCTACATACTTTAGATGTATATTCTTTACATGGAATTTAGTTTAATTATTAAATATGTGAGATGAATGTGTGGTGAATGTTTTTATGGGTTAAAGTTTAAAGCACTGATTCACCCCCCTCTTAGAGTTTACCTTTCCTATTTTAATTCCAACAATTGGTATCAGAGCTTTGTTTCTTTGAAATTAAAGCTTTGAAACTTTGAGAAAATATCTTGGAAATGGAAGTCTACAAGTTGGGAAAGATTATTGAGAACCAAGAGATTGAAATACAACTCATTCTACATTAGTTGAATGAAGAAAGAGAAGATCTAAAGAAATCATTGAGAAGAAGGAAGGAAATTACTATTGAGTAGAATAACACATAATACTAAGAGATGGACACTACTAAGCTATTTGTAAAAGGAAACTCCAATGAATTTGATGCAACAATTACAGATCTAATGGAAAAGAATAGAACCCTAGCTAAAGAGATCAAAAATCTTAAGATAGAGAAAGAATCACAACCCATATTACTATGAGAGGTGACCAAATAGAAAAAGAAATCTATGGAAGATTAAGTCATGATAGAAGATGAAAAAAGATTTTTGACCTAAAAATTGGAAGAGAAATCATCAGAAGTAAATAGGATTTCTCACATGCAATTGGAAATAATGAATCAAGTCATGATTTCTAATCATGAAATAAATAGTAAAGACATTGAGATAACAACACTAAAATTTTAGAATGAATCATTAAGAAATGATCTAAAAAGGGAAAAGGAGTTTACTAAAAGTTCTAATAAACTTAGTGAAGCTATCAAGTACTTTAAACAATTGATGAGATCCCCTAGATCTAACAATGATAAATCAGGATTGGGATACACAAGTACCAAAGAAGGATAATCATCCAAAAGTGTTAAAGAAAGAAGTAAAAAAGTTGAGAACTCCAAACCTACTTTTCATAATTATGGTAAGGTAGGAAATACTACTAATGTGTGTGGGAGAAAGATTGCAAGTCAAAATGTTAAGCAGAAGAGCATGAGTCACTACCATAAGTACAACAAACAAGCTCATTAGGCACATGAATGCATAACCAAGACCATGCATACTCAAAGATTTGAAGGATATTGTTATAACTCTTAGAAGTATGGACATAGAGCTTTTGAGTGCAAATCCAAACCCAAGTTTTCATCAAACAAGCAGACAAAGGTAAATAATAATAGAAACTCTTATAATTGGGATTATAATACAAGGTATATTTGTCGCTACTATCAAGAGTATGGAGTTGTTCCTTAGAATTTTATTAGAGAACACTTCAGAAGTGATTACAAAAGGTGGTTGAGTCAAACCACATGTTTTCATTATTTGAAGACTGGTCACATCAGCAAATATTGTCCAACAAGGTCAAAGGAACCAAGTTGTGAGTTCAACAAAGGAAAAGGCAAGGCAGATACTAAAAATGTTAGAGATGAGATGAACAAGACATGGAAGAGAAAGGAGGATTGCAACACATCAAGTGTAGGTGAGATCACTTCACCCAATGGATCAGGTGATCACACCTCATCAAACTAAGCAATCAAGAGGTATCTAGGATTGATATTTAAAAGATATACCATACATTAGTTCTAAGGATTTAGTTTTGAAAAGATTACATATGCATGAATAAAGATGCAAAGTGTTATTAGAAATCAAGGAATAATCTTTAAGTTTTGTCAGTTTTTCATGCTACTACCAAGTAGAAAAAGTTTTTTATGGTTTCTGAGTAAAAATGTTAGTAGATGCTGAGCTAAAAAAATTAGTGAGTCAAGGCCAAGCTCACAGTGATTGTCAAGTTGCAGTTGCAACAATTGATTGAAAATTTGGGAGCTATAAGGAAAACCAAGAGTGCTTAGTGTAAATTTGGATCTATTTTGTTATGTGTTTTATTCTATATGCAAAATACATCTCCTAAATTTGGTAAGATTGCATGGAAGATGAATAGATCAATTATAGTACAAATAGGATAATTCAATGAACATTTAGGTGATAAATTTGAGTCAGTGATGACTAGTTATTTCAAAGATTTTAAACAATCTATAAACAAGAGATTAGGGATACCAATCTCACTACTAGAGAGATATTATAATGATGTTTTCTTTCTAGTTGATACTGATCACACATATGTACAAGAAAAAATTTCTATGGTGAGATGGCTAAGGCCTTTAGGATATGAGATCAATATTGATGAGGCCTCTACATCAATCACAAAATTACTTGTAGAAGACCTGGACAAAGAAGCCAAAGCATTTGGTAATTATGAATTGGCCAAATCAAAGATCACTATGGATTTGAAGACTACTTTTTTGATTAGGAAGAAGAATGAATCGGTGAAGAAACTAAAAGAAATTTTTTGGTGAAGGAGCTAAGGAAGAAGAAGAAAAGGAAGATTATGAAGAAGAAGAGGACACATAGGATCAAATACCATTACCACTAACACAAGGTCATGGAGAGGATTGACAAAGAGGAGGAAGTAGAAACTACAACAAGTGCCAAGGGAGAAGAAGCCAAGGATGCACCCTTTTACTATTGACAAGAAGTAAAGAAAGGGAAAGATACAAGTAGTGAAAAAACCAAAGAAGGTTGCAAAATCTAGTCAGTCCAAACCAATAACACCTACCACAAGGGCTAGTATAAGAGTCACTACATAGAAAGATAAAGAGTTAGCTGAGTCTAAAGAAAAGGTAGCTAGAGCATAGAAGAAACCAAGGAGAAAATATGTTTCCCAAGATGAAACTAATGAGGAGATGACTAAATCTAATGACAACAACCAATTATAAGTGGTGAGCCATAGTCCCTCCTTAGATCTAAACAATTTATGTGAGAATGTTACAAAAAATTTGTCAGGTTTCTCTCACATTGATCTTTATAATCTTGAAAATATTGAAAAAAATCAAGTAGAGGAGGAATTATATGCCACAATGGCTACATTCAAGAAGCCTCCTCTAGAAATTGCCAACTCCATACCTAAGATTTTATATGAAAGAGTTGAGAAAAAATGGCATTATTGTTTAAACAAAGAAGCACAAATTAGGGAGACATCCCTTGCTCAACTTATGCTAGAACTTATTAAGGAAGAAATGTCTAAAGTCATAAAGAAATATGTTGTTAGATTTGTACATGAGTATAGGGTATTTAGCATATTATAAAAAAATATAGAGGATGTTGTGGAGAAGTCCAAACAAATGTGGAAATTAACATATGGATTGACAACATCAAAAGATGATAATCAAACACCTATTGGGGTAGGAGAAGATGAAATAGATAACAATAAACAAGGAAAAGTTGAGGGAGGCACTGATATGAATATTGATGATCAAGCACTAGCTAAGGAAGAGTAGAAAATAGAATAGAGTGTACAAGATACACAAATGTCGAGTGCCAACCCTACATAGATGATAAGTGCAAACCCTGAAACTATCAAAGTTTAAAATGCTTCTCATACTACTAGTCAAAACATCAATCCCCTAATAGATAAAGATTTGAAAAGGATACTTATCTAATATACATTATAGGCCAAATTATGTGATAACTATGTATTGGTAACTGTGGATGAAATTCAGAAGCTAGAGTCTATGATTGCATGGGAGGAAGTGAAAAGGAAAGAAACACCTACATTCACTCCTCAAGTCATAAGTGTACAACATTCACAACACTTAGTTATGTGTCAAAGGAAAGAGATAATAAGTTGCACTATCAGTACACTCATGGAAGGCTTGTTCTCAAAAAATGTACAAGAACCTAAAAGAGACAAGGTTGAGATAGTTGGAGAAGACAAGGTGGAAACACCAATAAATGATAGGACACAAAGCCAAATAGGTCAAGTAGATACACCTGCACCTCTAGCACAAGATCAAGGGGAAACTAAAATCAAAGAGGTAGAAAAGGACAAGTCTAAAGAGATAAATTTGATACCCAAGCTAAAGGATCTAGTAGCAATCCAAGCACTGGTGTGTTTACTAGAAATTGGTACTCGTTCTAGTCAAACCCTTCAGAGGCCAAGCACAAATGCTACACCATTGGAATATTCATTGTTGAGTCCTAGCTCATCTAAGGTAGAAGAGGTAATTACTTATGGAGTTTTTAGCCTAGATGAAAATATTGTATTCCCAAATTTGATTATGCAACAACAACAATTGAGAAGGTAGGTACACTAAAAGAGGCCCTAGCAAGGAAGAAACACCAAGAACTAACTAGAAGGGAACATAGGAAAAAAAGAAAGGTTTGATTGATACCAAAGAGATTCTATTAGATGAATTTATTCTACCTACTCTAGATGAAACAAAGCCTATCATTGAACAATTGACCAATATAGTGGAAAGAGTAAGTGACACAGAATTGGTAACTATTGTCAAACTATTAGAATAGTTTAAGAAGAAGTTTCAAAACAAAGTGAATGAGAAGATATCTAGTGATATTGCACTAGCATAGGTTGCATTGGTAACTAAGATATATAGTGTGAAGAAAGTACTAGAGAAAATTTTCTCTCTATACACCAAATTGTGTAATCCTACACTCTTCACGCAAGAGATAAGGAATCACATCTTGAGTTTGGAAAGTCAAATGCAATCATCCAGTGCAAAATTGCCCATGTCTCTAGCTCAAAGTGAGAAACACTTTAGGAACCTTTTACAATCCTAAAGTTAGTTAGCAATATTACAAGTAGATGAAGCCAATAAGGGCTAAAGTAATCAAAATCTAATCGCTATTGACTCCTCATATAGAGATTTTACACAAGGAGCTAGGCTATGTAGAAACACTTATGAAGGAAGACACCAATCTTTCTACATTAGATGGCTTAGTAGACCTTGCTATCAAGATAGCCATCCAAATTAAGTCTTTGGAGGTAGCTTGTGATAATTGGGATGCAACTCTTAAAATTATACTTAAGGTCTATAAATATTTTTTGGAAAAAAACACCATTAGTGTATAACCCATTGACATTAGTGTCAAAAAAGGGGAGTAAGCACAAGCAGGAGAGCAAGCAAGAAAAAAATAGAGAAAGAGTATCAATTGATGCAAATCTTCATCTAGAGAAAGATTTTGATATAAAGTATAGTACATAATATATCAAATGACTTAGGGGGAGTTATAAGATTTTGAGGTATAATTCATGTTGAAAATGTTTGATATTTCAAATTTTTTTATAGAATCTGAATAGACATCTATGTTATCCTCATAAGAATAAGATAATTAATGTATGACTAAGTGATTTTTGTTGGAGTTGATGAAAGCCAACTCTGAAGACGCCCAAGATCACTTGCATGTAAGAACCTGTCAAAGAGAAGCCAAAGAAGGAAGAGCGAGGACCAAGGGAAAAACCCTAAATGGACATGAGAGACAATATGTGCAAACATAAGAAGAAAATGTATTTACAATATGCATAATGCCTTATGAAAATACAATAAGAGAACCCACTTATAAAGAGCTCATGGAAGCTTGTAGAACAAGCTAGAAGGTGGTAGAAGATAAGGATGACAACTCAGCACACATCCACAAAAGGTGGAACATGCTAGAAGGGAACAAACTCTCGTGTTGTCAACAACTAACCACTACATGCATTAAATACAAAATATTAAATAAATGCATTTACCTAAGTAAGCTTAAGTAAATAGAATAAATAATTAATAATTAATTAATTATTTACTCTAACACCCCCCCTTAAGTGCAACTTAGGGAAATTCCTTAAGCTCACAAAACTAAGATGAAATGCAAAATGGGTCCCAGAAACGAGGCCATGTTAGGTACCCATGAACAATGCAACAAAATGCAAGCTCTGTAAAATGGGGAAAGAGAGAAAACCACGTGGGAAAAACCCTCCCCCAAAAAGAGGTAAGAACCTATTGAAGAACTAAAGAAGCCTCCAACTAGGGAAGTGTCCCCTAAAATAGGAACAAAGAGTGATCATGTAGAAGCATCATTGAAGCATGAAGAAGCTGCAAATCTGTCAAACTGAAGATTTGAAGAACCTCCATGGAAGAAGAAGGCACGAACTGAGTGTGTCTATATGGTAGATGATCCATCTCACTGAAATGCATAGGTAGCTAGCCATTGTAATTGCCTTGTATATAGGATCAACCACTGAATACTAGTTTACACTATCAAACCATCGAACCATGGATGCATTAGAACAACAACATAACCCCCCCTTAATGCAGATAGGGTGTGATGATAGACAACTAAGAAGGTGGGCCAAAGTCTCATGCAGATGAACCAAGAATGATGAGAGAGGGAAAGAGGTACAGACACCTATAAAGACACAGTGAAACTGACTCTGCATGGGGCTAATGTCATGGAAGGGACACTCACTTGATAAAGGGAGAAGGCCTAAAATAGCAAACAACTATCCCCCCCATGGTGCTTTATGAAAATAGTGCATGTACAACTAACTCAAAACAACATTCATGATCTCTAAAATGCAAAAGTGGCACTTTATCTTAGTGTGATATAAAAAAGTTCTTCAAAATGATACCTACAATAATCAAAACTGAAAACAAGCTGATACAAAACATAGTACAACCTAAAACAAAAGAAACCATGCTAGGGAAATGATCCTTGGGCCTAAAACACTCAAGATATCCACCATATAGAAAAAATGCCAAGACTATGATAGAAAGAGGATGGGCCAAAAACTAAGAAAAATGACCACATTTCTAAAAAGGTGATACAACCAGCTTTCCAAAAATATAAAATTTTCAAAAAACGGCCATGGGATGCAAAAGATATGCTTGCCAGAGTCAAAAAGAGGACTTTAGACTTCAACAAAAAAAATGGGCAAAAAAAATTAAAACCTAAAAATACCTACACCAATGTCTTCGTCTTGGAACTAGCTTTCTGGTGCTTCTTTTGGATCGAAAAAATACCTCTGTATGCTCAAGTTATGGAAAGAAAACCAAAGTTAAGTCCAAAATGGCCCTAGGAGATGTGCAAGGAAGGATGCTGATGTAGTGCTGACATCATGATGACATCAGCATTTGATGGGAAAAAATTTGACGGCCCATCAACCGTCATGGAAAAAAAGAGGCCACGTGGTAGCCAGGACGCCATGTGGCAGTTGGCTAACATGGCAGGGGCCACGTGGCAAAGTTCCATGTGGCTCCCGTGCCACTTATCAGTCACAGTTTGGTACAGAGTAGGTAGGATATTCATTGATGCATCAATGGGTGACAGTGGAGGAGAGTAGCGCCAGTCGAGCAGAGGTGGCTGCCAGTTTCGTCGAAGGAACAAGCGACGCCCAGTTCACGGCGGAGGCTGCGGGGGCAGATAGTGGCACCACTATGGGTCGCTACTGGGGGCCGCATGGTGGTGGTAGGGCAGTGGCAGCTGGGTTGCATGCCCAAAATTTTTATAAAAAAAAAAAAAATCACCAAAATTCCATACAATCCATACGACAGCCTGTAGGGCTAAAAAAATTTGCCTCCCGGAGCTCTGTCTCCAAAAATGAAAAGCTTTATAAGAATCTTGACTAAAAATGACCTTCTGGATCCAATGGTGATGTCTGTTTGGCCCCAATGTGCTCTAAAAATTCATTGATCCCCTAATTTGAAGAAAAAATACACAAACAAACTAGGGTTTGTGACTTCAAATCATGGCTTCAAAAATCCTTTAATGAAGCAGCAGCAGGAAGTCTCTGATACCATGTAGGAGTTGAGAATTCAGCTTCAATAATGTACCAAGATCACCTACAGTGAAAATAAATTGTTGAAGAGAAACCTAGAGAGCAAAGAGCGAGGAGTAAGGGAAAACCCCTAAACGAACATGAGAGACTATGTGCAAACACAAGAAGAAAATGTATTTACAATATGCACAATGCTTTATGATATAATGAGAGAGCCTACTTATAAAGAGCTCATGGAAGCTTGTAGAACAAGCTAGAAGGTGGTAGAAGATAAGGATGATAACTCAGCACACATCCACGAAAGTTGGAACATGCTAGAAGGGAACAAACTCCTGTGTTGTCAACAACTAACCACTACATGCATTAAATAAAAAAATATTAAATAAATGCATTTACCTAAGTAAGCTTAAGTAATAGAATAAATAATTGATAAATACTTAATTATTTACTCTAACATTTTTGACACTCATGATAAAGGGGGAGATAGTTAATCTCTGATTAGTTTTGACAAGTGAGTGTCTATACACTTAAGTCATTTACTTAGTTCATTCCAACCAAGTAACATATGTCAAGCACAACTTATAAGTTAGAGCATGCCAAGTAAATGGTGAGTGCTAATTGATTCAAAAGTTGAGAAAGCAGTACATGCTAATTCATTTAGATGTTGAGTGATAGTATTGAAGTCATAGTTAATGCCAAGCACTAGGGACTTTAGATGCCAAGTAACATAGTTTTGTTGTATTTGTTTGTATTGGCACAAACTATTAGAAATAATAGTCACCAATATAACTGAGAGGGGGGTGAATTAGTTATATTAAAATTAAAACATTTATCCTCTTAAACAATCTTGATCAATCAACTAATGTAAACAACAAGCATAAAGTGATGCTCATACACAATTACACAAGATATGTTGACTAGGGAAACCCTTAATCAAAGGGAAAGCCCTGGTGGGAATGATGCCCACAAAACCATGTACTAATATGAATATTCCTTGTTAGAGGATGGACCTTATTAGGAGTCTATCACAACATTTAGTACAAAGAATCCCTATTAAGAGATTTTGAATCCTTGTTAGGAGATTCCAACCCTGTAAGGAGTTATGGAAGGCAGGTGAACCCACTATCCAAATAGCTTTAGGATCATATCAATGAACCCACTTTCTAATTGACCTCGATACTATTCCCTTTAGAATAATGGATGTGTAATAGGCTTTTACTTCTTCTTCTATCTAGTGCATCAGACTCCTTTACCTTCAGATCATGCAATTAGATCTGGAACTCTATTATCAAAAATAGTAACCCTTAAGGTCACTTATATGCATTAGTAAGTGACTATTATCTATTTCTTAGTAATTCACAAGTTTTTAATTTTTCCACACTATTAAAATATGAAAGAAAATCTTTCCTTTATACCACACTCAATAACAAATCCTTAAGTTGGCTTCACACTTCATTATCACACATTAATTAAATGAAATATACATTTAATTAATGTTGTTGGCTCACAAATATACACAAACTTTCACACATGTGACTTCCATACATGTGCACTTGTTGACATCATCAATGGTTAGTATACTATCTCTGGCTAATTGTGTAACCCTTCATTACAAATGTAATGAGCTATTATAATCACACAATAGGAACTACTTTCCTAATACTTTATTTCCATATAGTTCTCTATAGATAAATTATATCTTTCATATGCTATCGATTTAGGTTCTATACACTTGCTTATGTAACAAATACACACTATAGTATGTGCTAGTAATTGTGCATAAGCAGATAAGTGATATATTGTCCTTAATAAAAATCATAGTTTGTTGCTCTATCAGTATTTTATAAACTCATTACTATGTTTTCATCAATGAAAAACATAGTTATAAATACATCATAACAATGTTGTGCAGTTCTACCCCATACCATCAGCATTCATGCTAACAATCTCCCCCTTTGGCATTAATGGCAACATAGATGAAAAAATCTAGTTCCAAGAATACCAACAAGTCTTCTCAAATCTTTTTTATCAATCAAATTTTGCCTCATGCAAATCCTTTATTGCAATACTGCTCCCCATAGTACAATATTTTTTGTGCCATACTTCTCCCCTATTGACATCAAAGTCAAAGGTTTCAACAACCAACATCTCTGCATCAAACTCTACAATAGCTTACTAGCTCAGGTGTCAAAAGACACTGTTCACAACAATATTAATAAGAGTCCTGGATGACTTTGTCCATCATAGATACTCTCCCATCCTAGAAGCATCAACATTCAATCCAGCCTATCAATAGTGCTCTATTCCCTAGACTGATGCACTTTTGCATCTTCTATTATGAATTTGGTAGGGGCATAACCCAAAGCATAAATTTTAGGTACTCAAATGTTTCCTTTGGTAGGGCCTTTTTGAAAATGTCTGCAATTTGTTCCTTAGTGCTAATATATTCCAGTCTGATTTCTTTCTCTAAAACTTTCTCTCTCAACACAATATACTTTATAGTGATGTGCTTAGTCTTAGAATGCAAAATAGGATTCTTAGACATGTTAACCATACTTTTGTTATCACAGTAAATGATAATAGGTTCTTTGAATGTAATTCCAATATCCTTCATCATCTGCTCCATCCATATAACTTGATTACAACTTTTTTCTACTACAACATATTCTACCTTTGCAATAATTTGTGAAGTTCAATCTTGTTTCTTACTCAGCCAAGAGACCAATATTATACCAAGAAAGAATGCTCCTCCAATATTGCTAATTCTATCATCCATATCTCTGGCCCAATTGGCATCAATATAAGTGCAAAGAGTAACATCATTACTTTTGTCATACCAAATGCCATGATTAGGTATCCCTTTCAGATATTTGAATATCCTTTTTACTATTGTGTAGTGATATTCTTTAGGATCAGCCTAAAATCTTGTCACAATTCCAACTGTATTTGCTATATCAGGTCTATTATGAGTTAGTTATTACAATCCTCCAATCATAGATCTATACTTCTTTTGTTCAACAGTGGGTGTCTCATCCTTGCTTGATAACTTGTGACTAGTTACCATAGGAGTTCTAACAAGTTTACAATTTTCTAGACCAAATATTTTCAACAAATCTTTCAAATACTTGGTCTAAGAAATAAATATTCCTTCTTTGTTTTGAACAATTTCTAATCCTAAGAAAAATTCCATTTCTCCTATCATGCTCATCTCAAATTCATTCTTCATATCTTTTGAGAATTTTTTATTGGCTTCATCATTTCCTCCAAAAATGATATCATCAACAAACAAAATGATTATCAACAAACCATTTTCTATTTCTTTCAAGTACAAGTTACTATCTACTATTCCTTTAGAAAATTTAAGCTTTGCTAGGTATTTATCTAACCTTGCATACTAGGTTCTAGGTGCTTGCTTCAATCCATACAAGGATTTCTTTAATGTAAAAACTATATCCTTCTCTTTTGTCAAAGGAAAACCTTTTGGCTACTCAATGTAAACTTCTTCTTCAAGTTCTCCATTCAAGAATGTTGACTTAACATCCATCTGATATAACTTGAAATTTTTATTTGCTGCATATGCCAAGAACATACTAACTACTTCCATTCTTCCTATAGGTGCATATGTTTCCTCATAGTCAATTCCTTCTTGTTGACAGTAGCCTTTGCATAATAGTCTTGCTTTGTTTCTTACTAATTCTCCTTGTTCATTCATTTTATTTCTAAATACCCATTTTGTACCAATCATATTTTTGTCCTTAGGTCTAGGGACTAGTTTCCATGTGTCATTCTTTATTATCTGTTGATGTTCTCCTTCCATTACTTTCATCCAATGATCATCCCTAAATGCTTTGCTTCTGCTTTTTGGTTCTACTTGAGATATTAGGCATAGTTCTTCATTGATTTTGCTTCTTGTCATTACCATTTTTTCTTTACTTCCTATTATTTGATCAGTAGGATGATTTCTTATCACATTCTTATTTTGGGTAGGAGTTACTACTTCAACTCTTATTTCAGGTACTACACTTTATTCTTCTCTTACTTCTTTAGTTTGTACATTATTCTGCAAGTTATTGTTAGTCTTGAGAAATAATTCATTACATCTATTGGTCATCCTAGAATAATCATCTCCATCAGAGTTATAATCCGTCATCTTTCCTTTAGTACCAAACTTTTCATCTACTCTCACATTTGTGCACTCTACTATAGTTTGTGTTCTATAGTTGAAACATATATAAGATTTACTTTTTAATGAATAGACAAGAAAAACACCTTCATCACTCCTTGGATCAAACTTACTAATATCATCATCTCTTTTGATATAGCATTTTCTTCCAAATATTTTGAAATATTTGACTAATGATGAGTGATCAAACCATAACTCATAAGGTGCTTTCTCCATACCTTTTCTAATTTGTACTCTATCTAGTGTGTATACAACTATGTTGACTTCTTCTCTCCAAAAAGTCTTCATCATTCTTGAATAACATAGCTCTTGTTTCTTCAACAATTGATCTATTTTTTCTTTTAGCAGTCCCATTCTACTCAAGTAAATGAGGTGAAGATAGTTGTCTCTTCATTCCATGTTCTTTGTAATAGATATTGAATTCTTTAGAAGTGAATTCTCCTCCTCTATTAGATCTTAAGCTCTTGATTTCAACTCCAGATTCATTCTCTACTTTATTCTTGAATATCCTAAATTTCTCAAATGCCTCTAATTTTTCTTTAAGAAAAGCTACCCACATCATTCTGGTAAAATCATCAACAAAAATCATAAAATACCTTTCTCCATAGAATCCTCCTATTCTTGCAGGACCACTCAAATCTATATGGACCAATTCTAGCTTTTATGTAGTACCAAACTGATTGCTAGGAAATGAAACTTTCTTCTACTTAGCCAAGATATATTCCTTACAAATATTGTCAGTGGGCTTAGTGATCTTAGAAAAATCTCTCATAGCAAGTGTATTACTGGCTTTCACAATGTTATCAAAGTTTATGTGACAAAATCCTCTATGCAATAACCAACTATTGTCAACTTTAGCTACTAAACATGTTATTTTAATGGTGTTTAACTAAATTACATTACCTCTAGTTCTTGTGCTAGTACCAAGTAGTTTTCCTTCCTTGTTCTTGATGATGCATGTGTCATTACCAAATTGTAATTGGTAACCTTTGTCCATAAGTTGTCCAACATTTAACAAGTTATGTTTCAATACATCAACAAAATAAAGATCATCAGTATTTGTGTTACCATCAAGTGAGATAGATCTAATTCTTGTAATGTGATAGGCTACATTGTTCCCTACTCTAACAATTCTTCCATCATGACTTCTGAATTTGACAAATTTGCTCATATCACCAGTCATGTGATGTGAACAACCACTATCAATGATACAATCTTTCCTTTCAACTTGTGAAATTAGTGTGCTTTCTTCTCTGATCTCTCTGTCAAGATCATCCTCCTTTATAGCTACAAATCCTAATTCATCTTCACATTTATTTTTTATCAGATTATTCTTCTTCTCCTCCTCCTTCTTCTTCTTCTTCATTAGGATATAAACAATTTCTAGGTCTTCTAGATTTGAATCTTCTTTTATACTTTCTTTCTCTTTTAGGACACTTAGATGCATAATGACCATATTCATTACATGTTCAATATTTAAAGATATTATTACCATCCTTTTCTCTTTTCACAAGAAGAGCCACTCCTTCTTGGATAATTTCCTCAATAGAATTTCTGCTACTCGCAATGTCTCCTTGTGCTTTTGTGTTCCTTACTAGACTAGTTTAGTATTAAATACACTAAATGTTGTCTCAACTTTTGATAATTCTCTAAATTGTTTTAGATTGAATTCTTTAGCTTCCAATCTAGCAAGCAATGTTTCTTTGGTGAAATTGGTAGTATAGGGCATCATCACCCAAATCATCTATGTTATTGTCTTGAAAGGTGGTGTCAAACTTTTCAAGATCTTCCATATTACTTCATCATCGGATTTCTTTCCTCCAAGAGATGTGATTCCTATAACAATCTTAGATATTCTACCAATATAGTTTCTTATAGATTCATCTTCCATTATTCTAGCATCTTGTAATGTGAAATATAAATTTTGTAATCTAACTCTTTTTGCAAGTGTATAACCCTCATAATTAGCTTCTAAAGTTTTCCAAATTTCATGAGATGTTTTGAGTTGTTTTAGCTGACTATACTCACTTTTAGGTAGGGCTAACAATATTGCTTCTCTTGCCCTTAAGTTACACATAAATACTTCTCTCTACTCCTTGGTACAACTTTCAAGATTGTCTTCTTCTGCAATTTTTTTAGATTCCTTGGTTACAAGCCAAGATCCTAGACCCATGCACAAGAGACGAGTCTTCATTTTATCCTTCTAGCTATCATAGTTTGTGCCATCAAAATTTGAACTTTCCTTTCTAAAAAAATTCACCATGGATCTCCCAAAGTTGTTAAACCTTTTCTTCGAGGACCTAAGGCTCTGATACCAATTATTAGAAATAATAGTTACCAATATAACTGAGAGCAGGGGGGTGGAATCAATTATATGAAAAATTAAAAAATTATTCTTTTAAATAATCTTGACCAATCAACCAATGTAAACAGCAACCATAAAGAGATGCTCATACACAATTACACTAGATATGTTGACTAGGGAAACCCTTGATCAAAGGGAAACCTTGGTGGGAATGATGTCCACAAAATGATGTACTAATATGAATATTTCTTGTTAGAGGATGGAACCTGTTAGAAGTCTATTACAATGTTTAGTATAAAGAGTCCCTATTAGGAAATTCCAACCCTGTTAAGAGTTGTGGAAGGTAGCTGAACCCACTGTCCAAATAGCTTGAGGATCAAATCAACAAACCCACTATCCAATTGACCTTGTACTATTCCCTTTAGAATAATGGATGTTTAATAGACTTTTACTTCTTCCTCTATCCAATACGTTGGATTCCTTCACCTTCACATCATGCAATCAAATTTGAAACTTTTTGATCAGTAATAGTAACCCTTAAGGTCACTTACATCCATTAGTAAATCACTCTGCTCTATTGCTTAGTAATTTGCAAGTCTTTTATTTTTTCATACTGTTAAAACAGGAAAAAAAATCTTTCCTTTAGACTACACTCGATAAAAAATCCTTGAGTTAGCTTCAGACTTCATTATCATATGTTAATTAAATGAAATACACATTTAATTAATGTTGTCAACTTATAGTTATACACAAACTTTCACACATGCAAATTTTGTACATGCACACTTTTTGACATCATCAGTAGTTAGTATACTATCTCTAGCTAACTACACAACCCTTCATTACAAATGTAATGACTTGTAACAATTACACAATAGGAACTACTTTCCTAATACTTTGTTTCCATATAGTTCTATGTATATCAATTATATCTTTCATACACTGTTGATTTAGGTTCTACGCACTTGCATATGTAACAAATACACACTATAGTATGTGTTGGTAATTGTGCATAACCAGATAAGTGATATATTGTCCTTAATAAAAATCATAGTCTATTGCTCTATCAGTCTTTTACAAACTCATTACTATGTTGTCATCAATGACAAACATAGTTATAAATACATCATAACAATATTTTGCAATGCTCCCCCATAGCATCAGCATTCATGCTAACATAAACTACTATGAAAATTGTTTTGGGCTGACTTAGGGATTGAATTATGGTATTTTGTTGATAATGATGAATCTTAAGTGGGAATCCCTATGAATTACATGCATCTAATAAGTTAAAGGGAAGGTTTAAGTGGCAATATGGATGAATTATAGCCATTGATTTATACCTAATCCTAAGTCACCTAGGTTTTCTTAAGGAGGAAAAACTCTAAACTTTCTAAGAAGGAATGGATGAATCATCAAGGAGAAAGGTAGAGATTTTGCATGCACAAATAGGACATTCATGTTGACTAGGGTATTATGATCTAAATTGCATTACATAATCAGTTAAAGGAGCACAAAGGAAAGAAATAGTGAACAATAGAGAGACATGTGATCAAGAAGGATCAATTACATATCATTATAAAGGTGATATAACATCAAGAAACAAAGTGATAATTTCAAGATCATTGTTGAGATATTCTAATAGGTGCATCAGTTAAATCTCTTAATAGAGTAGTCCTAATAGGCTATATTGAAATCTTCTAACAAGGTACTTACTTAATTGTGAGTTGAAATCCTTTAACTAGGCACACTTCTAACAAGGTGTTGAAATCTTTTTAATTGGTGAGACCTAACAATCTTTGTAACCTTTTAACAAGGTAGACCTTTCATAGGGTAGATCATCTTTCATGATAAAAAATTGTAACCTTCATTAGATGCACTTTATTACTATAATAGTGAAGATTTGTGGGTGTCATCCCCACCTCAGTTTTACCTTCTCATTGGAGGGTTTCTAGGTAATCATATCTTCTATCATATATGTGTGAATGCTTACTTGTTTACATAATTTAGATGTATATTCTTTACATGGTATTTCAATTTACTTATTGAATAATGTGAGATGAATGTGTTGTGAATGTTTTTATTAGTTAAATTTTAAAGCAATGATTTACACCCCCTCAAACCCATCCCCACCCACCCCCCCCCAGAGTTTACCTTTCCTATTATAATCTCAAAAAATTTATCATTCCTTGGTTTAGTAACAACATTCTCATCATCTAAATTGTAATCAACTATTCTTTTTGGTATCCCAAATTTCTCATTAACTAACACATTGGCACTTTCCATAATGGTCTTAGTTCTTAGATTATAGCATCTATAAGCCTTGGTTTTTAATGAATAACTAAGAAACAAACCTTTGTCACTTCTAGGATGAAACTTACCAATATCATCATCTCTTTTGATATAACACTTACTGCCAAAAATTTTAAAATACTTAACTATAGGTGAGTGACCAAACCATAATCCATAATGGGTCTTATTTGTGTCTTTCCTGACTTGCACTTTGTTAATAGTGTAGGATGTTGTATTCGAAACTTCTCCCCAAAACATCTTGGATACATCATTCTCATCTGACATAGCTCTTATTGCTTCTATTACTGATCTATTTCTTCTCTCTGCTATACCATTCTACTTAAGGGTTCTCGGAGCGAATAACTATCTTTTGATTCCATTAGCTTTATAAAAGATGTTAAACTCATTTGAAGTAAATTCTCCTCCTCTATATGATCTTAAACATTTAATCTTCATACTTGATAAATTCTCAACTCTAATTCTTGAATATCTTAAACTTATCAAATGCCTCAATTTTTTCTCTAAGAAATGCAACCCACATCATTCTAGAAAAATCATCAATCAAAATCATGAAATACCTTTTACCATAGAATCATTTTTTCTTCATAGGACTACTGAGATATATATATACAATCTTCAATTTTGTTGTAGTAGTAAAATTTTTGCTAGAAAAATAAGTTCCATTATGATTTTCTAGATTAAACTCCTTGCAAATTGTGTTAGTAGGCTTTACAATCTTAGGAAATCTCTAATTGCAAACATACTACTAGTCTTTACAATACTATAAAAGTTTATATCACAAAATCTCTTATGCCAAACCAACTATCACCTTTATTTCAGTAGGATTCAACTGAAATACATTACCTCTATATCTAGTTCTTGTTCCAATTACCTTTCCATATTTGTATTTGATCATGCATGTCTTCTCTATGAACTGCAACTAATAACCTTTGTTAACTAGTTACCCAATGCTCAAAATATTGTGCTTCAAACCATCCACAAAATATGCATCCTCAGTGTTAGTCTTACCATTAAGATTTATAGATCCAATACCTTTAACTTGACATGTTGTATTGTTTCTAACTCTTTTAATGCTTCCATCATGACTTTTGAAGTTAATAATTTTTTTTGTATCACCAATCATGTGATGTGAACAACCATTATTAATTATCCAATTAGATTTCTCTTCAACCTGTGATGCCAAAGCCATTTTCTCTAGACTTTCTTCTTTTATAGCTACAAATCCAATTTCATCACTACTAGCACTTACTACTTGTTCATTAGAATCATCTTCTTCATTTGTATATAGACATTCTCTATCTCTTCTAGGTTTGAAATTACCTCTATACCTTTTCTCTCTTTTAGGTTAATTAGATGCATAATGACCATATTCATTACATGTCCAACATTTAAAGATTTTCTTACCATCTTTTTCTCTTCTTACTAGAAGGGCTATTTCTTCTTTAATATTTCTATCCTCATTAGTTCTACTTCTACTAAAAACATCTACTCTAGCACTTGTGCTCCTTGATAAACTAGGTTGAATATTTACAGCAGTGAAAGTTGTTTCTGTTATAATCAGTTCTCTACACTATCTAAGCTCATTCTCAACTACATGAAGTCTTCCAAGAAATGTTTCCTTTGTGAAATATTTGGTACAAGAGATTAACAACTCTATCATTCAAACTATGGGCTTAAATGGTGTTGTTAAGTGTTGGATACAATTGTTCAATTGTGTGTTGTCTTTGATGTTACACAAATGTCACGTCAGTTATCAGTCAGAGTCTAGTGAGCTTAGATGATCAGAAAGGCAAAGGAAAATTTTTACTAAGGTTAGCAAAGAAGGTTGATAGTGTCTATTGAGCATTCTTAGGATTTACCTTGCATAGGTAGTTGCTATCGAGCTTTCAAAGTTTAGCAAAGGAAATTCAGTTGTTACTGAGCTAACTCAATCATCAAGAGAAAATAGTGCAGGAAACAAATCTAACTGAGATTTCATGGACAGTGAAAGAAATCTAGTTCTTATTGAGTTAACTTGGTAGCCAAAGAATTTTGCAGCTTTTTTAGTGTTAACTAAGTTAAGATGGTTAACTTAGGAAATTATTTCTGGAAGCAGTATTTACTGAGCAGGGTCGGCTAGTGAAGGATTCCATTATTTTGTAAAATAAAGTTTATTTGTTTAATGTAATATTTGTAGCTGACTAATATATGGTTTATTGGTAATTGTAACTTGTGAATGAGCCAACTTGATAATTTGAATGATATATACAAGAGGTCAAGTTGCAAATTCTAAGTGTCTAAGGGATGTGAATGAGAAAGAAGGACTAAGAGTGAATTTTGAAGGATGATTAGAGATCATTGAGGAGTAGCAAAGATATATTTGATCAAGAAGGATCTAATAGTGTAGAATGGAGATTTGTTATCAAAAAATTTAGTTGCATCTTACTTAGATCAATTCATTGTTACTTTCTAACCGTTGTAGTAGTGATTTCAAATCTCTTAACAGAGTTGGTTTAATAGCTATTTTGTAAATCCTCTAACAAGGTGATAGTTCAGTTGAATTGTTCTAAAGACCTCTAGCTAGGTCACTCCTAATAGGGTGATTAAATCCTCTAACAGGGTCACACCTAATAGTGTATATTATAACCTTTAACAGGGTTGGCTCTTGATAGGGCTCACTTTATAAGAGTGAAAAATTGGTAGCTAGTTACTTGGTGGTTTTTCCCATATTGGGTTTCCATGTTAAATCTAGTGTCTCTTGTGTTCATTTTATTTACCTTTTGCATTCATATTAATAATTATGAATGCTAGATGATCAGTAACTAGTTAATCTACCGAGTTACAACAATCTTATAGTGTTAACTGAGTATCAGTAGTAAATAGGTATTTAAGACATCTAAGAGATTTGTGGATTTGTCTTTATGGTAACTAATTCACACCCCTACATCCCCCCCCAATCTCCCCTCAGTTACTCCATCTATAATTCCAACAATTGGTATCAGAGTTTTTGGTGCTTGTAGGAAAAGATTTCAAGGATCTAAGCCAAAGGTCTAGATGTCTTATAAGAGAGAAATTCCAAGACTTAATAGGGACAACTTCTTAGCATGGTAGGGGTTGATGTGACTTCATCTAGCTTTTATTGGTGATACAAGGCTGAAGTACGTTGATGAAAAATATGTAGAACCTTTTGGTACATTATCTATCAATGATATTTCTAAAAAGAAGGTTCACAAAAATATGATGATAGATAGAGCATCTACTATGAGTTATGAAGAATTTGATGACATCAAGGATTGCAAAAACACCTTTGAAATGTGGAACAAGATGAAAGAGATCTATGGAGGAGATGATAATGCGAGAAGAGCCAAAGCAAAAATTTTGAGAGGACAATTTGTTCAAATGAGGATGAGAGAAGATGAAAACATTGCAAAATATGTTGAAAGAGTTAAAGCATGTGTTAGTGCAATCAAAGCATTTGGAGGAGATATCAAGAAGGAGACAGTTATAAGTAAGTTCTTAGAACTCTACTTCCCATTTATGCAATCAAAATCTCTACAATTCAATAAAGAAGATGTGAAGAAAATAATAAGATAAATTTAGAGGCCATAGTTAGAAGACTGACTACATTTGAGCTAGACAACTATGATAATTATGTTCCAACTGCCAAGAACATTGAATCAACATTTGAAGCCAACTTTTCACTCAAATAAAAGGAAAAAGTTAAAGGATCCTCAATCAGATAGTGATAAAGAATCAGAATAGAGTTCAGGCAGTGATCTTGAGGTGGTTGAAGCTCTACTAGAAAGGAAATATTCAAGAGGCAAAGGAAAATACAAAGGTAAGGTTCCTCTAATCTATTTTTCTTGTGAAGAAATTAGACATATTGCTACTAGGTGCCCAAATAAGTAGAACAAAGATGAGAAAAAGGATCACAAATGGAATGGCAAGAAAGACTTCAAATCATTCAAGGATAAAGGTAAGAAAACATGTTTCCTTGCAAAAGATTCGAATGATTCTGATGATGAAGAAGAAGATGAAATTGTTTACATTGCTATAAAGGATGAATTTAATAATGATGAAGAAATGGCACTCATTTCTCATGTGATAAAAAATGATGCATGGATTATAGATAGTGATTTTTCTCATCACATGACTGGTGATAAAACCAAGTTCGAACACTTTGCAGACTATGTGTAAGATTTGGTAACAATGAACCTTGTTGTATAAGAGGAAAAGGAAGAATCTCACTAACCAAGGAACTTGTATGTGATAATGCATATTGGGTAGAATGACTAAAGCACAATTTGTTGAGTGTGGCATAGCTACTCAATAATGGATTCAAAGTAGAATTTATGCATGAAAAAGTAAGACTATTGGATGGCAAAGGAAAGCTTATTGGATTAGGCACTCAAACAAAAGGTGACTTGTTTTATCTTGAACTTGGTGAATGTCATGTTTTATTGCTCAAATTGAAGAAAGTTTGTTATGGCATAGGAGGTTCTGTCATGTAAACTTTGAAAACTTGATAAAGACAAGTAAATTCAAGAAAGTAAAAGACATTCCTCACATAAAGAAACCTAAGGTTGGTCTATGCAAGAATAGTCAAATTGGAAAAATGGGAAAAAATAGTTTTAAAAGCAAGAACTATCAGTCTGAAGAAATTTTAGAAATTATGCATACTGATTTATGTGGACCTATTGGCATTGAAAGTTATACTGGTGAAAAATTCTTTGTTATTTTTGTTGATGATTATTCAAGAATGATGACTATCATGTACCTAAGAGAGAAATCAGAAGCATTTGAAAAGTTCAAATGGTATTTGGCCAAAGTGGAAAAGAAAATAGGAAAAAGATTGAAATGTTTAAGGTCTGACAGAGGTGGTGAATTTATTTCACATGAATTCAATAACTTTTGCATTGAAAGGGGAATCAAAAGATAGCTGTTAGTACCTTGAACTCCTGAACAAAATAGAATAGTTGAAAGGAATGGATGTATCATGGACTGTGCAAGAACCTTAATGATTGAGAAGTGCATTGCTATCAAATACTGAAAAGAAACTATCAGCATTGTAGTTCATAGCTTGCACCGAGTACAGCTGAAAAAGGACTCATTCAAGACCCCTTATGAGTTGTGGTATGGCTACAAACCCAATATAAGTTACATAAATGTATTTGGAAGCAAATGTTACATTTTGAAAGAATTTAGAAAAGGTAAATTTGATGTAAAGGGTGATGAAGAAATATTTTTGGGATATTCTTGCAAAAGTAAAGCATATAGATGTTTGAATCTATCTACTCACAAAGTCATAGAAAGTGCACATGTGAAAGTTGATGAGTTTGTAGAAAGAACTGAAGAAGAAAGTAAAAGGGAACCTAAAGACTATAGGAGATTTGTTTACATTAAACCTGATACAATGCCAGATATATCTATTAATCAAGAATCTTCAGTAATTGAGTCACAGGAAGTTCAAACCGAGCTAATGCCTACCGAGTTGCAAGAACCTGAGTTGCAAATAGAAGCTACCAAATCAACATCTACCGAGCCTGAGCAACCAGATCTAGAACCAAAATTTGAGACACAAAAGGATAAAAATGTAATTCATTCAAAATGCAAGGAGCCTATGTTAGCCAAGTATGTTAGGAAGCATCATGCACTAGATTAGATCATTGGAGATAAATCAGAAGGAACAATGACAAGAAGTAAATTGAAAGGCACTTGTTTACTTGCTAATTTTGAACCTAGAAATGTCAAAGATGCATTAAAAAATGAAAGTTGGATTGAACCTATTAATGAAGAGATAGAACAAATAGAGAAACAAAACATGGAATCTTGTACCTGATGTAGAGCCACACCTTGGAAAACTCAAGAGGAATCAGTCACTCAACTGAGTTGCTTCAAGGGGCATCTACAACCTTCAGGATCACACACACACACGATATATATTATAACCACCCATTGTGATTTGAACCAACTGTTCTTATCATTATTATTATTATGAAAACACAACCAAAGATACCTTAGACTCAACTCATATGACTCCTATAACCATCCACTAGATTCAAAACTTTGAAAATAAATCCCCACAAAAATTTCTTGCTGCCTCTGGATAGACCTGCACTCAGACATGAATAACTTTTGAACCAAAAAAGATTTACTCAATCCAACCATTGATATTTGGTGTAACTAGGTTTCAAAAAACATATTATTTTTTTAGAGAAATCCAACAGTTCAAATCCGAGATATTGACCACGCATCAGAGTACATTTTTCTGCAAAACATTGCTTCTTGCTATCTCTAGATAAGCCTGTACTCATACATGAATAACTCTTGAACCATATCAAAACTCTTCAATCGCTCTAGTGAAGATGGTCATAATTAGGCCTATAATAACATATCCAAAGCTCATGAAAATCCAATGGTGCATTTGGGAGATATTACCCATGCATTGAGACTAATTTTTTGCAAACATACCGAATTCGACCCAAAACTAAAACTTTTTAATCTTCTGCAAACTATCAAGTTGTTTCCAGTGAGAAGATAAGAAAAATCCATTCAAAACTCAGACCATCGAAAACATGCACAAAGACAAAATAAAAAAACATTCCATATCTCTCCAAATTCAATTCGTGTGTTACATAGCCAACTGGCTCACCCTTAAAACTGACTTTTTTTTTCCTATTAAAGGATGTGAAACGTTTTCTTCTTATTTTAGAAAAGAAGAATGTCTTCTATCCAAAAAAAGGAGAAGAATCTGAAACGTTTTTCTACCAATATTAGACAGTCATTTTCTAAGTCAGGAATATTCCAAAAATTGCCTACTACCTATTATTGGATTCTAAAAATCATTAAACACTCCACCTACGAACTAAAAAAAACTATTCTAATTTAAGATCCACACACCTGGTCCTAGGTGGCTATATCTGGAGAGCTTATCGAACTGCTACTCTAGGTATGCCACCACATGTAGGACGTTATTACAAACTTCAAAAACTAAAAGCATTTAAAACATAACATTAAATTCCCTATTACATTTTCAACAATGTTGCCTCCTATAGCGTTTCTCTTCTCTGCCACTGCAGCATACTCCCCTGTAGAATGAATCTCAAGTCCTCTTGAGATGATATGTTGTAGAAATGAATCACATTATTCTTTCAAACTTTCCAATTTGTTTGAACTAGGATGAGCATATCTACAAGAAAAAAAAGATAATATCCAACTTCTCCACATTGTAGCTTTGATTCTTTAATGTTGTAAATGTCACAGAAAATTCTCCAGCATGATTCACTATACATGAAATCTGCATCCCTGCATAAACATTATTAGAAGAAAACATATCATCAGCATTAAGATTATTTGAGTTCTCTTTTTGAATATGAGCTTCCTTATACACCATGTAATGTGCATCATATCTATCTTCATCAATAGTAACCATAAACTTATCTGGTTCTTGACTATCAACTAGTTTCACATCTTGAATCTTAAGAATCATATTTATCTCTTCTTCCTTTATTAAACATTTATCATCATCTTGATCTTCTATAGTAATCTCACTTTCAAATATCTCTTTCTTATTACAACTTTGCTCAAGAACAATAGTAGTATTGCACTCTTTCCTTTCTTCTTCAAGCTGAGTTTTCGTACTACCACCATGCCTTTTCCATTCTCCCACAATGGCTACAAATTTTTCCCATAAATCAAATTCTTCTTTAGAACTTGTTGTTACACATTCCTTAGCTTCATCTTCATGCCATTCCTCTTGACATTTTTCTTCATTATGCATATTTAAGGCTTCATCAGTTGCCTCCAAAATCTTTTCCATAGGAGTACCTTCCAACATTGTACTCTTCTCTATTTTCAAAGGACACATTATTGTTCCAACCAAAAATTGTTCACACTCAAATACCATAGGACTTGTCTCATTACTGCTCTCACCAATAGTTACTTGCTGCACTTCTTCTTTCTGCATTTTATTTTCTCTCAACTTAGCTTCATTCTCTTCAAGTTTCCTTCTCAAACTTTTTATTTCCTCTTCTATCTTGCTTACCTTTTCTCTTTGTTTTCTCATTTCTTCTTCATCTCTTTTCTTCTTTTCTATCACTTCCACCTTCAAGTTTGAAGACTCCATCTCTAAATTTTCTTCCTCCGTCTGATTTTTAGCATCATTCTGTAATTTTTCTTTGAGTACAGGAACCAGTCCAAAGAGTGGGCTCTTCTTTCCTTTTACCTCTTTCAAGAATTCTTTCTTACCCATCACCATAACTTTGGCTTCTGCGGTTTTGGATTCTTCTTGACTTGGCTCAACTAAAGGTATCAGTTCAATGACCTTTCCATTCTTTGTAATGGTATACGTATTCTTCACTCCATCATGATGTTCCTTGAGATCATATTGCCAGGGTCTACCGAAAAGTAAATGGCATGCATCCATAGTAACAATATCAAACAATAATCTATCCTTATAGGCTCCAATCTGAAATTCCACCCAAGCTTGCTCTTCCACTATAGTATGCTGCCCTTTATTTAACCAAGATATTTTGTAAGGATACGGGTGTTTTATTCTTGGTAGCTTTAACTTTTCCACCATTTCAAGAGACACAAATTTTTTTGTAGAACCAGAGTCTACTAGTACCTTACAAACTTTTCCCCCAGATTTACAAGTAGTTCTGAAAATGGACTTCCTTTGTGGTGGTTCTTCTTTGATAGGCATTTTTAACAGTGTTCTTCTCATCATAAGTGCTTCCCCCTTTTCTGGATAACCATAACTTTTTGAATCTTCTTGTAAATCCGCTTCTTGTGCCAGGTGTATTCTCTTTTCGCCATGAGTACTAGAGCTTGCTTTTGCTAGACATTTGTGTGCCACATGACCTTCCTGATTATAGTTGTAGCATCTTATTGGTCCATTCGTCCTTCTTGGTGATTTTTCTCTAAAATTTTGCCTTCTACCTCTAAAACTTCCTCTGAAATTATTGAACTAGTTAAATTCGTTATGCATCTCCGTTTGTGGCTTAAAATTTGGACTCCTTCCGCTAAATGTACCTCTTCCTCTGAATGGCTGCCTTCCTCTACCTCTGTTGTTATTTTCTTGTCTCCTTTTGATTTTCTCTTCCACCTTCAAAGCCAGCTGATAACACTTAGCTATGATGTTAGGACTCAGCAACTAAAACTCTTCTTGTATGTTCATCCTCAAACCATTTAGGTATCTTGCTACCTTGATACTCTCGGGTTCTGCAAATTTTGACCTTAGACTTAACTTCTAAAATTTTTCTGTATAAGTACAGACATCCATATCCCTTTGTCTGAGATTCTGCCTTTTCTAATGCAATTGTACCTCATAGTCTTCAGGGAGATATGTCTCTCTTATCATTGGCACCATCTTCTTCCACAAACAAATTTTTCTTTTATCCTCCTTTACCCTTTCTTCCTGTACAAAATTCCACCATGTAAGGTCTGCTCCCTTCATTTTGGACTTAGCCAATTTAACTTGCTGTGATTCTAAAACTTTCTCACATTCAAAATGATTCTCTAAGGCTTCAATCCATTCCAACACTAATTCGACATCCATCTTTCTTGTAAACATAGGTAACTCCATGGGTTTTCCTCCCAAAGCCTTTAAAGCTTTAAAAAATGGCTTCTCGTTCTCAGATATTTTATCTTCCTCACTGTCGGGTACATCTTCCTCTTCTTCCATTTCTTCTTTCATTTCTTTCTTCTCAACTACATTCTGCATATATTCCAACTTGCTGGCTAGTTCTGCCACTATCCCCTTAACCTCTCTATTCTCTTTCTAGATAAGTTCTTCTTGCTCCTTGACTTTCTTTACTAACTCTACATTGGTCACCATCTTGCTTGACCCTATTGAGGAATCTTGATTAGGGGTGTTCAACATATAACTTCACAACCTGCAACTCTCAAGCTCTGATACCAAAAATGATGCAGAGCTACACCTTGGAAAACTCAGGAGGAATCAGTCACTCAACTGAGTTGCTTCAAGGGGCATCTACAACCTTTAGGATCACACACACATACATGATATATATTATAACCACCCATTGTGATTTGAACCAACTGATCTTATCATTATTATTATTATGAAAACACAACCAAAGATACCTTAGACTCAACTCATATGACTCCTATAACCATCCACTAGATTCAAAACTTTGAAAATAAATCCCCCCAAAAATTTCTTCTTGCTGCCTCCGGATAGACCTACACTCAGACATGAATAACTTTCGAAGCAGAAAATATTTACTCAATCCAACCATTGAGATTTTGCGTAACTAGGTTTCAAACAGCATACAAAAATTTTAGAGAAATCTAACAGTTCAAACCCAAGATATTGACCACGCATCAGAGTACATTTTTCTGCAAAACACTGTTTCTTGCTATCTCTAGATAGGCCTGCACTTAGACATGAATAACTCTTGAACCAGATCAAAACTCTTCAATCGCTCTAGTGAAGATGGGTGTAATTAGGCCTATAATATCATATCCAAAGTTCATAAAAATTCAACGGTGCATTTTGGAGAAATTAGCCATGCACTGAGACTAATTTTTTGCAAACATACCAAATTCGACCCAAAACTAAAACTTTTTAATCCTCTGCAAACTATCAACTTGTTTCTAGTGAGAAGATAAGAAAAATCCATTCAAAACTCAGACCATCGAAAACATGCACAAAGAAAAAATAAAAAGACATTCCATATCTCTCCAAATTTGATTCGTGTGTTACATAGCCGACTGGCTCACCCTTAAAACTGACTTTCTTTTTTCTATTAAAGGATGTGAAACATTTTCTTCTTATTTTAGAAAAGAAGAATGTCTTCTATCCAAAAAAAGGATAAGAATCTAAAACGTTTTTCTACCAATATTCGACAGTTGTTTTCTAAGTCAAGAATATTCCAAAAACTGCCTACTACCTATTATTGGATTCTAAAAATCATTAAACACTCCACCTACGAACTAAAAAAAACTATTCTAATTTAAGATCCACACACCTGGTCCTAGGTGGCTATATCTGGAGAGCTTATCGAACTGCTACTCTAGGTATGCCACCACATGTAGGGTGTTATTAAAAACTTCAAAAACTAAAAGCATTTAAAACATAACATTAAATTCCCTATTACATTTTTAACAATGTTGCCTCCTATAGCATTTCTCTTCTCTACCACTGCAGCAGTACCTAGACCTAAAGACAAAAATGTAATTGGAACTAAGTGCGTATTTAGAAACAAGTTAAATGAAGATGGCAAGATGTCAAGGAACAAAGCTAGATTAGTATGCAAAGGATACTCTCAAGAAGAAGGTGTAGACTATGGTGAGACTTTTTCTCCTATTGTAAGATTGGAAGGTTTTAGAACGTTACTTGCATATGCTGCATACAAAAGATTCAAAGTTTATCAGATGGATGTCAAGTCAACATTTATCAATGGCATATTGGATGAAGAGGTTTACATTGAATAGCTTGAAGGTTTTGTTGATCCAAACAAGAAGGACATGGTCTAAAACAAGTCCCTAGAGCATGGTATGAAAGATTGCATAACTATCTTATTCAAATTAGTTTTCAAAGAACTAATGATAATAGTAGTTTGTACATAAAGGAAGGATCAGATAATAAGATTGTTTTAGCAGAGATATTTGTAGATGATACTTTGTTCATAGGAAATGATGATCTTTGCAAAGAATTTTCAAAACAATGAACCAGGAATTTGAAATGTCAATGTTTGATGAAATCAAATTCTTTGTTGGTCTTTAAATTCAATAGAGTAATAATGGCATCTACATCACTCAATCTAAATACATCAAGGAGATACTAGAAAAGTTTGGTATGGAAAACTGCAAACCAGTTGGGACTCCTATGTGTACTAGATTGAAACTTACCAAAGATGATGAATCATAGGAAGTGGATCAAACATTGTATAAATCTATGATTGGAAATATGTAGTATGTAGTGCATAAAATACTAGACATTGCCCTTGTAGTAGGAATTGTGGCAAGATTCTCAGCAAAACCAAAAGAAAATCACATGATGGCAATCAAAAGGATCATGAGATATTTAAAAGGAACTGAAGATTATGGATTATGGTATAAACTTAGAGGAAATCTAGATTTAAAAGTCTTCATTGATGCAGATTGGGCAGGGAATTTTGATGACAGAAAGAGTACAAGTGGAGGAGCTTTCTTTCTTGAAAAGAGGTTGGTTTCTTGGACAACTAAAAAGTAGAACTGTACATCCTAGTCCACAGCAGAGGCTAAATATGTTGCAATATCAGTAAACTGCTCAAACATTGTATGGTTCAAACAATTATTAGAAGGTATGAAGTAAGAAATCAAAGATCCTATTATTATGTTTTGTGACAACACAAGTGCAATCAACATATCCAAGAATCCAATGATGCATTCAAAAACCAAGCATATTGCTATCAAGTATCACTTTGTTAGAGAATTAGTACAAGAAAAGGAAATCAGATTGGAATATGTCCATACAAAGGAACAAGTTTTTGACATATTCACAAAGCCTTTACCAAAAGATGCATTCTTGTATCTAAGAGGTAAGCTAGGGGTCATTCCCCTATCTAAAGCTCATTAAAATACAGTTTTAGTGATGCATCAATAGGAACAAAACTGAAGATCTATTAGTTGATGCAGCAAAGTAATAAAGACATTGCATATGAATCAGTGCATCAAGTGTAATGCTATTCATTCTATTTGTGTTGTCTTTGGCATGTGTTGTCAAAGAGGGAGAGTATACTATCATATATTTCTAAAATTTGCAAGAAAATGAGAGCTTGTGTAAGACAGAGAGATTATTATGAAAGAGGGAGATTTCTATAAATAAAAGATCTATTTAGACCCATTTTAAAATTTCATTATGCTATGACATGTTGTGTTGCCATCAATTTCAAAGAGGGAGATTGTTGGATACAATTGTTCAATTGTGTATTGTCTTTGGTGTTACAGAAATGTCATATCAGTTATCAGTTAGATTCTACCGAGCTCAGATGGTCACAAAGGAAAAAGACAAAGTTTACCAAGTTTAAAAGGTTAGCAAAGAAGGTTTATAGTATCTACTAAGCATTCTTATGCTTTACCTTGCACAGGAAGTTGCTACCGAGTTTTCAAGGTTTAGCAAAGGAAATTCAGTTGTTATTGAGCTCACTCGGTCATCAAGAGAAAATAGTGTAGGAAATAGTTCTAACTGAGCTTTCATGGATAGTGAAGGAAATCTAGTTCTTACTAAGTTAACTAGGTAGCCAAAAGATTTTGTATCTTTTGCAATGTTAACCTAGTTAAGACAGTTAACTCAAGAAATTATTTTTGGAAGTAGTATTTGTAGAACTAGATCTTAGTGTGCAAGGAACATTAACATTAAAGAAAGCATTCACAAACCAAAACTAAGTTCTCATATATGCTTAGACAAAGAAAACAAACAAGTGATTCAAACCTCAAAAGATGAAGCACTTCATTGCTTTCTTGATTTTGTAGATGTGTCCTTTGATGTGGATGTATGCTCAAGTGCTCAAAATGGCTTCAATGGAGATGGGTAATGGAAAATTGGTAGCCTTGTGAGTTCTCAATTTGGCATTATAAGGGTATGGATATGGATTTTGGCTCCCAAAATGGCATGATAAATTTACTCAAGGATTGTTGTTAAAATGGCTTGGGATGAGATTCAATTTATAGGCTAAAGGCTTGAGGGATGGAGGGCTAAGATGCAAGGAGAGATGAAGGCTTAAGGAGGCCTAGGATGCACTCAAAGGAGAGCACATGGATTGTGCTTGTTTAGCACCAATGGGAAGGTGACACTTGTCACAAGGAGGATGAGTGTGAGAGGGTAGGGTAAAGGGTTGGTTAAAGGCATGATGAGTGGGGTTGAGTATGTAAGAGAGATGTAAGAGGAATGAGTGTGGAAGAGGGAAGAGTGTGGAAGATGGATATAAGAGTCATGAGTGGGCTTGTAAGAGTCTTTTATGGTTTGTAAGAGAACTCATGACTTGGTGGTTGGGATTTTTGAGGGGAGACTTTGGTTTGGTTTACGAAAGTCTTAAACTTGCTTAGGGAGTGTGACAACATTAGGGGGTGGATTAGGCTTGGGTTTAGGATTAGATTAAGGATGTTAGAGATGTGCAAGTGGATGACATTAATGAGGTTGGGTGAGTTAGTGGCTAAGCTTGGTTAGTATGGTTGGATTGGGTGGATTAGGCTAAATGGAGGATTAGGGATAAGTTAGGGGTTTTTAGATTTGAGGATTTTATTTATCAAATAGATTTATTTAATAAATGGGGATTTTTGGAATTAGATAAAAGAATAGGATTTAATTGATAAATAATAGGTTATTTGATTTATCAATTAGGACTATAGATGATTAATTAAATTAATCAGCTAGGGATGGCAAATGATTAATTAAATAAGAATTTAATTAATGATGTCTTTAGAGATGGCTAAATTAGATTACCAAAGCAGTGTAATCAAATTTAGGTGTCTACATTTTGCCCCTCTTTGACATAGTGTTGAGACAACACTATTTCAAAGAAGTTCGAATAAAGATGACATGAAAAAGATGTTTTAGAAACAATGTTTCCCCAGTCTCAGATAAGAAGAGGAGATACTAGACTCAGATGATGCCCCCTCAAGAAGGCGGCGAAGTGATAAAAGAGGCTCGACAGCTTCTTGAAAAGTACAAGAAATTGAGACAAGTAGAGACAAAGATTGGCAAAGAGGAGGGGCTGAATTAGCTCATACTCTTACTACGGGAGAATGATAAAGGGAAATTAGAAGCACAATAGTAAAGCAAGCTTAAGACTTTCCAGGATTCGGGGGAGGATGGAGGAGTGGAGCGCTATAAAAGGAATCCATGGTAGGGAGAGGGATGATGGAATGATAAAGCTGATGCAATAGAATTTCAAAGAGTTGGATTGGCGGAAGATGGGTTTCGGAGATCCCTAGGACTAGGATTGTGGATCTCAAAAGATGAGGCTTGGTGGATTGATTTGATTGGTGGATCCCTCAAGCTAAGTGTGAGGAGTGATTCAAAGAGATGCTGATGCATAAGTTGGGGTAGGAGCGACAGATGCAAGATATGGATGGGGGATAATGGAGATAAAGGGATCCCATTGAAGCTTTTTTGTGTGGGGGGGGGTACTTCAAAGAGAAGTGCCACCATGTAGTTGAGCACTAAATTTGCTATAGGACTGTTGGTTAATTGCAAAGGTTACCAAGAACATCAAGGCCTTTTCACCAACCGTCCAGAGGACTGCCGAACTGACTCAAAACAAACATGCAAGGATTGCCCCAGTATCACACATGAATCTTAGAGGAAGCAACGTCGAAACGACATTGGGTAACCCACAGGCAAAAAAGAAAAAAAAAAAAAAAAGACCTGATCAAGACCTTATGCTCTGATTGCCCCATTCGCAGCATACCATGATATGGGAGATCGTGGCAACCTTGAGAAGGGAACAAGGATATTGCTTAGAAAAGATATTTCAAGACCCAAAAGGGAAGATCCCAAATCAAAAGAAAGCAAAAATCCAAAAGATAACCGTTTGCCAACGAGATGGGTAGGATGAGGTATTAACGGACCAAGATCAGACATGAGGAAAGCTATATCCTGCAAGGACCTACCAGAGAGTACCTAAGCTGGTGGATTTGGATGAGTGATGCATCTGGCAAGCTGAACTAAGAAAGATAACACTCTGGTGACAGGAAATCTAGCTAAAGGATGCATTGGAATAGCTAACCAAGGTGTGTGATGTGTGCAAGATGTTGATCAATGAATGAACTAACATGAATGCTAGATAGATACAATGGTACTAAGCTAAAGAGGATGTACAAGCTGACAGACCAACATATTTACAAGCTAAAGCTGACCAAGATAGTTACAAGTAGGCAAAAGCTTAGGATGATAGGATAGCGGGATGGTTCGATGCTGTGCAAGATGTGAAAGCTAAGGATGGGGTGATAGTAGAAGATATAGATTTGAGGAGGATGCATCCCAATGATGATGAAAGATTTTGTGACCAAGGATAGCTAGAGGAGTAGGATGAGATGGCTGGATAGGATGGTAGATAGCTAGGATTATGATGGATATAAAGAGATGACATTGGGTTTGCATTAGGATAGCCTAGAGCTAGATACCAATGACAAGGGAGGATGGACAAGACAAGATCTCCAAGGAATACAATGCCCCTAGTTAGAAGATGACATGTGGAAGGAGGTCTTACAATGGATGTGATAGGGTTGTAGCTAGGATGGAAAAGCTAAAGGCGCTAGGGAGATGGATGATAGCTGGGATGATAGGGTGAGGTTGTAGAAGATAAGTGGATAGTGATAGATAAAATCTAGATGATGAAAGATAGATGGATAAATGGGAAGATGGAGTTGGATGGCAAGATGTGACCAAAAGCATGAGGATGATAGGCTAAGCTAGGGATGGCTAGATTATGCATGATGCTTGTTTGCCAAGTTTTCATCATGGTACTTATCCAAGGTGCTTGAATTGCAAAGTTTTTACCAGTGGACGCTTTATTTTTTTATTTGTATTTTTATTTTTTGACTTTTTGACTTTGGACTTAGCTGGAATGATTTTGGTTTTCTTCAACTATTTTTGGCTTCTTTTTTTTGGATTTTTTACTAGTTGTTGGAATGTTCAATTTTGTTGTTAGCTGTTGGTACACCAGATGTGTGATTTATTCAATAGATTGGATTAGATGGGATTGATGGTAGGAGATGGAGGGATGAAAAGGCTGGAAAGGAGCATGAGATGGGGATGCTTGCAAGATCAACATTGGCACATGTTGGGACAGGTGTGAAAAGAGCATATGGGGGATAGATGGTAGATGCGGGCTTGATGATGAATTTGTGGGAGCGCACTTGGGGATATAGGCACCCAAGATGGAGTTAGGAGATGGGGGACATGAGTCACTGGACGGGGGATTAGCGATGGTGGATGCCATTATGCATTGGGTTTCAACTTTTTTCTTTGGGATCCACATGGTTTTGGATTTTCTTTTCATAGGCTTTTGCATTGTTTTGCATTTTTTGATTGGATTTTTCCTTTTTGGAATATGTCTTTTAGAATAGACATATGATTGCCTAGGATGTGGATTTTTAGCTTTATGCATTTTGAAGTTGGCATTTACATTGTTGTGGTAAGATTTGGGAAGATGGTTAGGAGAAGCTTTGTGAGATGGAGAGGATATGGAAGAGTGTGTAGGGGGATGATGATGGATGATGTGCCCTAATATGTGCCCTTGTTGATCTTGCATAGGAATGAATGGAATAGGATTTTTATGATGGCTGATAGAAGGATGGAGGATGGTAGATTTTGGGACATAGGGACCCAAAATGGATTTAGCGAATGAAGGAGGGATATGGTAGGTTGTTTTGGGTTTCAAGGATGGTGGAGGGGGGATGACATAAGATTTCTTGAAGGAGTGATGGGAGGCCAGCATGGTGGGCCTGGAGATAGGCTTGGTTTGGGGATGGCGTGTACCAACACTTTTAGATGGTGAACCTTTGGATACATATTCAAGACCATGAAATCCGAGATTCTTTTATGCAATAATAGGCTTTCTAATTCCCTTCTCTTGTGGTCCTAAACCTTGACCTTGATGTCAACATGCTTTTGGGTAGGATCTTGATAGGATTGGATTGGAGTGGATGGTGTGATAGGAGGTGAAGGGATGGATTCTTCAAAGGCAGCAGATGGATAGATGGGAGATTTGGTAGTGGAAATGGATGAGTAGAAGATGATTGCATAAGGGTCATTACAGGAGATTTGGGAAATTCTTGGAGGGGACGTGCATAGGATTTGGAGGGATTTGACAGGTGGTGGGATCTTGATGCTTGTGAGAAGTGGAAGGATTTTAAGCAATTTGATGGATGGTATGGGGATGATAGCAATGGGAGATGGAGGTGATATTATAGATGGGGAAGCTTCATCACTGACTACTTCACATGGTTGGATTAGATGACATGGCTTATCAGCTGCTAGAGGTGACTTTTCTTGTATTTTCTCTAGGAGATTCCTTGGAGACTCGTGTGTCGGAGGTGGAGGTGGATTGACAGGAATAGCTAGTGTGATGGGGGTGGAATATTGGAAGCTTGGTTGATTGGGTGATGGAGGAGAAGCTAGGATATCAAATGGCATGACTAGATAGTTTGGAATAACTCTTGGATTTTGGGGGATGGTTGGTGGAATGTTTCTAAGGCTCTCAAGATACCCTTCATAGTCAACAAAATTTTCATCATCATTGGAATAGGAGGTGGCAGGAGCAAGAACAATATGACTGAACACATCATGATAGGATTGGTACTTCATGCTTTGACGATGAGTTTGATGGGGATGGGGTCTTGCATATGGATGAACATGAAAGCTCATGGTTGGATTTGGATTAAGCTCAGATTTTGGATTGGTTGATGAAGGATTTCCTAGGGAGAGTCAAAGCTATATGATAGACCTAAGGAGGATTGGCTGGAGATTTATGGCTTTCCTGTGGATGGAAGACTTCAAGGGCATGCTATCAAAAAGTGAGATTTTTGCTTTTCTATGTGCAAGATTGGTGGAGATTGTGTCAACTTAAGGATAGACTAATGATCCTATGGGCATGACATGAGATTGACCACTTGTGCATCCCAACCTTTAGCTCAAGGTGATGAGGGATACAAGTGACAAAAGCTAGGTTACCCTAGACAATGCTCTATCAGAGGGATAACCTTGGTGAGATTGGTTGATTGGTAGGAATGATTGGATAGAAAATTCTAGCAGAGTGACAACAACTCTTTAAAGGCTTGGGTGTGATTTTGGATTGGGTTTCTAGTTGGCTGGGGGGAATGATTTGAATGGACTTTGGATTTGAGATTGTTCTAAAGCAAAGAACTAAGGGAGCTTGGATGATTTTTTGATGAGGCAGTGACTACACTAAGTATGCCTTGAGCTAGGAGATTTCTGCTTTTTTAGAATTTTGACCAAAGTTGGCAAACATTCATTCAAAGGCTATGAACAACCAAGCAGACAAAATTTTGGAGCAAGCATGTCAAACACACCAACATCCTAGGAAGCTTTCTACAAGGATGAAATTTGGTTTAGCTAGGAAGTCCTTGATATACCCAAGGTACGTGAGGCCCAAATTCGTAGATGAAACTAAAAAGATGTCACACAGCCGAGAGGAGCGGTGACCCACTTCTCCTCTTTCACTTCTCAAGGGTATAAAGTTCCTTGAGGCTTAGCCCGAGTGACAAAATCTTGATCCCAAGAGAGGTGTCTTTCGATTCACCTCTTGATTCTTATACTCCGCCAGAACACGGGAGTTGAGGTCATCCAAGGGGTGATGACATCCTCAAGCAGGCCTCCTAAAAGGTGTAAAACAAGACCACATACATGATCTTGGGTTTTAAAAGACATGTGTTCATTCCAATTAATGATTTAGATTTTGTAAGCTATGATTGAAAACACTTGTGATTATGGCATACAATTTTTATTCCAATTTGACAGCATCGTCAGCATAATGGGAGTCGAGAGATCCTCAACATAAGAAATGCGAGTGTCATTTGAAAATGCGTCAAAACCATGTGATGTTCATTGATGGTTAGGCATTCAAGATTGAGTGTGAGTTTGTTTTAAGCCCAAAACAAAGATGTGTGAAACTCAATTACCAAGCTCGCATTCGGAGGCCCTCCATGTCAATTGGTTGTTCAATTTTAGTGCCCAAATGAAGTGTTAGCGAACCTAATGTGCATTCAAAAAATTTTATAACTTAGAAAAACTTATAAAAATACAAGTAGAGTTAGATTTTTGTGGAGTACTTAACAGCCTCTTAGGTGGACCCATCCCCATAGATGGCGTTGAGATTGCAACCAATGGTTAAATTGATGGGTGATTAAAGAGGGTGAGTCCAATGACAAACTCACTCAAAGTGTTTTTATTTATTTTTATAACTTAGAAGATTACAAAAATGTGGATTTAGATTCTTTTTATGCCCAAAAATTGCAATGTGAGATATTGCAATGTTTAATTGATCTTATGCATTCAAGATTGAGTTTGTTTTTTTTAAGCATGCATTCCAAGAAAGATTGATTTTAATCCATTGCATTCAAGAGTGTGTTTTGAGCAACATACATTCAAAGGAAAATGTGTTTAAACATGCAAGTTCATTCCATGAAAAACCTAAAAAACATGATTAAATCTGTTGCTCCAACCTGCAATAAGACAAAAAAAAGCAAATTGATTAGTCACCCAAAATCTTCCAAAATGAAATCTTAACTATGGGAAAAGAAATTTTAACTTTTTTTGCTATTTTTTCTACGTGTAAAAATGCTTAGAATAGTCTAAATCCTACGGAACCACTAAAAGTCAAATTTTGATTTATACTTTTTTTTTTTTTTTTTGAACTACAAAGTGCATAAGTAAATATTTTAAAGCAGAAATGCAACATAAACAGGTAGAGACAATAGTTCAATAGGTGAAGACGCCAAAATTCGGAGATGTTGATCTGCAGAGATGACAGAGAAAGAAGTGGAGACGATAGATCAGTTTTGCGGTGCAAAGAAAAAGGAGACAAGTGAAGACGCTAATTTGCGAAGACGATAGTCTAGGTTGGCGGCGGCGGAGATGACAGTTTGAGCTTTGGAGGTGGTGTAGACGACAGAAGCCAGGCGGAGATGCTAATTTGCACAGATGCCAAAATTTGCATATGATAGTTCAGTTTTCAGAGCAGACAACCAAAAAATAGGTGGAGACGCCGAAACTCGTAGACGAAATTTTGAGTGTGCAAAGACGACAGTTGAGCTTTCACAGATGACGTTCTGTGCAAACGACAGGCAGAGATGCTAGTTTGCGAAGACGACACTGCGCATAATGAACCAACAAGCGCGAGTTTTTTTCTATATTTTTTTATTTTCTTGCTTATTTTTGGATTTTAAAAGGTACATCCTTCTGTTTAGTGCATCCTTCAACCTGCAAAAACAAGCAAAAACACCTTGCAACAACTCGAACAATAACAAACCATTAGACTGTTAGCTCTTAAATGCAAAATGTAGATTGAAATGGATAAAAAAAATGACCCATAGCGGGGTCCCACTGGGCATGCCAAAATGTAGAACTAGATCTTAGTGTGCAAGGAACATTAACATTAAAGAAAGCATTCATAAACCAAAACTAAGTTCACATATATGCTTAGACAAAGAAAACGAACAAGAGATGCAAACCTCAAAAGATGAAGCACTTCATTGCTTTCTTGATTTTGTAGATGCATCCTTTGATGTGGATGTATGATCAAGTGCTCAAAATGGCTTCAATGGAGATGGGTAATGGCAAATTGGTAGCCTTGTGAGCTCTCAATTTGGCATTATAAGGGTATGGATATGGATTTTGGCTCTCAAAATGGCATGATAACTTTACTCAAGGATTGTTGTTAAAATGGCTTGGGATGAGATTCAATTTATAGGTTAAAGTCTTGAGGGATGGAGGGCTAAGATGCAAGGAGAGATGAAGGCTTAAGGAGGGCTAGGATGCACTCAAAGGAGAGCACATGGATTGTGCTTATTTAGCACCAATGGGAAGATGACACTTGTCACAAGGAGGATGAGTGTGAGAGGGTAGGGTAAAGGGTTGGTTAAAGGCATGATGAGTGGGGTTGAGTATGTAAGAGAGATGTAAGAGGAATGAGTGTGGAAGAGGGAAGAGTGTGGAAGATGGATGTAAGAGTCATGAGTGGACTTGTAAGAGTCTTTTATGGTTTGTAAGAGCACTCATGACTTGGTGGTTGGAATTTTTGAGGGGAGACTTTGGTTTGGTTTAGAAAAGTCTTAAACTTTCTTAGGGAGTGTGACAACATTAGGGGGTGGATTAGGCTTGGGTTTAGGATTAGATTAAGGATGTTAGAGATGTGCAAGTGGATGGCATTAATGAGGTTGGGTGAGTTAGTGGCTAAGCTTGGTTAGTATGGGTGGATGGGGTGGATTAGGCTAAATGGAGGATTAGGGATAAGTTAGGGGTTTTTAGATTTGAGGATTTTATTTATCAAATAGATTTATTTAATAAATGGGAATTTTTGAAATTAGATAGAAGAATAGGATTTAATTGATAAATAATAGGTTAGTTGATTTCTCAATTAGGACTATAGATGATTAATTAAATTAATCAGCTAGGGATGGCAAAGGATTAATTAAATAAGAATTTAATTAATGATGCCTTTAGAGATGGCTAAATTAGATTACCAAAGCGGTCTAATCAAATTTAGGTGTCTACAGTATTTACTGAGTAGGCTCAGCCAGTGAAGGATTCCATTATTTTGTGAAATAAAGTTTATTTGTTTAATGTAATATTTATAGCTGACTGATATATGGTTTATTGGTAAATGTAACTTGTGAATGAGCCAACTTGATAATTTGAATGGTATATACAAGAGGTCAAGTTGCGAATTCTAAGTGTGTGAGGGATGTGAATGAGAAAGAAGAACTAAGAGAAAATTTTGAAGGATGATCAAAGATCATTGAGGAGCAGCAAAGCTATATTTGATTAAGAAGGATCTAATAGTGTAGAATGGAGATCTATTATCAAAAAATTTAGTTGCATCTTATTCAGGTCAATTCATTGTTATTTTCTAACTATTGTAGCAGTGATTTCAAATCTCTTAATAGAGTTGGTTTAACAGCCATTTTGTAAATCCTCTAACAAGGTGACAATTCAGTTGAATTGTTCTAAAGACCTCTAGCAAGGCCACTCCTAATAGGGTGACTAAGTCCTCTAATAGGGTCACACCTAATAGTGTGTATTGTAACCTTTAATAGGGTTGGCTCCTAACAGGGCTCACTTCAAAAGAGTGAAAAATTGGTAGCTAGTTACTTGGTGGTTTTTTCCATATTGGGTTTCCATGTTAAATTCGGTATCTCGTGTATTCATTTTATTTAACTTTTGTATGCATATTAATAATTATGAATACTAGATGATCAGTAACTAGTTAATCTACCAAGTTACAACAATCTTACAGTGTTTATCGAGTATTACTAGTAAATAGGTATTTAAAACATCTAAGGGATCTGTATATTTATTTTTGTGGTAACTAATTCACATCCCCCCTCCCCCTCTCAATTACTCCATCTATAATTCCAATAGTTAAGATATTCAATATATTCCATATCACCTCATCATCCTCTTTGGTTCTTCCTTGAGATCTAATACTTGTGGTAATTTCTGATATTCTACCTACAACTATTCTCATAGATTCATATTGCATCATCTTAGCATCTTGAAATACACAAATCCAATTTTTTAGTCTCAATTTCTTAGAATAATAATCACCTTCAAAGTTATTTTCCAAATCTTTCAAAACCATATGAGAAGTAGCAAGTGACTTTACCTAATTGTACTTAATGTTAGGTAGTGTAGACAATAGTGACTCTCTAGCTCCCATGTCACACATGAAAAGATCTCTTTCTTCCTTGGTATAAGTTTCCAAATCCTTCTTAACAATGATCATCTTTTCAAATTTTTTCAAGATCCAATATCTTGGACCCACAAATAGAAGATGTGTCTTCAAATTTTCCTTCCAACTACCATAATTTGTTCCATCGAACTTCGTACTATCTTTCCTGAACATGTTTACCATGGATCTCCCAAAGTTGTTAAACTTTTTCTTCAAGGACCTAATTCTCTGTTACCAATTGTTAGAAAAAATAGTCTACCAAGATAACTGAGAGGGGATGGGGGGTGAATCATTTATCCAATGATTAAAATGTTTTTCAACTTTAAAAAATCTTAACCATTCAACCAAAGTAAATAGCAACCATAAAAAGATGCACATACAGAATTACACCAGATATCTTAACAAGTTAGACCCTTAATTAGAGGGGAAACCCTAGTGGGAATGATGCCCACAAGATGATGTACTAATATAAATATTCTTTGTTGGAGGATGGACCCTATTAGGAGTTTATTATAACATTTAGTGCATATGAGTCCCTTTTAGGAGACTTTGAATCCTTGTTAAAAGATTCCAACCCTATTAAGAGTTTTGAAAGGATAGAAAGACCCACTGTCCAAATAGCTTCTAGGGCAAGATCACCAAACTCACTATCCAATTGATCTCAAAACTATTTCTTGCAGAATAATTTTATGTAGTGTAATTTATCTCCTTTCCTCTATCATATCAACTAGACCAATCACTATTAGACCAAGTCACAAACCTTGGATCCAAGTATCCAACTTTGGATCACACAATAAAACCTTAGTAATGAAGATTCCTTCATCTCTGCTCTGCTCTTCTTAACTCACATTCGTCTCTTTGTGTTTCTTTCAATTACCTCGCATAAGGAAAATGACCTTCCTTTATAATGAATTCATAAAACAATTCACTAAGTTGGATATTAAATCTTCTTAATTATTTATTATAGGACCAAATTAAGTGTTGACATTGTAGTCAAGTTTATTATTAGTGATACACACTTATTTAGATAGTTAGTATGTATTGAGCATATTGTATAGTTAATAGTGTCAACCAAGCATTTTAGGTTTTATCAAGTTCTATATTTTCTACTAAGTTCAAGGAATAGTATTCATTTTGCATCAAGTAGTTTCTACTAGGTTGGTGATTATCAATATAAACTTAATATTCTTAGTGTTTACCAAGTTCTTTAGTGAAAACCAAATTGTTTAGCACTTACTAAGTTCATAGTTACAACAATGTGAATCTAGTGTTGACTAAGCTACTTAGTGTTAACCAAGTGATTTAGTTTATACTGAGCCCATAGTAATAGCATTGACCAAGCTATGCAGTGTGAATCAAGTGATTCAATTTATATACCAAGTTTCATAGTATTCACTGAGTCACTAGTGGAGACCAAGTTCAAACTAATTGGAAGTGATGAGTATGGACCAAAACTCTACATCTACCAAATGTATGATGATGTCAAGTAGTGATAGTGGATGTCAAGTATCAAAACCTCACTGAGTTAGTCTTCAAAACCTCAATTTTTATAGTTGAGCTGACTTTGTGTATTTTATGTAAACTTGTATTGTAGATGACTTTGATAAATTGTAAATTAGACTAGTATATATGTAATGTATTTTATCACATTCAAATATGATATATGATATGAGTATGATGCAAATGTGAAGAGCAGAAGTGTGATGTAAAAGGCTACTATGGTATGAGTAGCAAAGTTTTATCTATTACAGCAAGGTGATCATTACATGCAAAGGAATCTCATTCAACAAATCAAGTTACAGATCAAAGATCAGCCACTATTTCATCCAAATAGGAGGATTAGTTAAATTCTTTCACAAGGTATACTTAACAATATTTTGTAAATCTCTTTACAGAGTGCATACTTCATTGTATTTTTGTAAATCCTTTTGCAAGGTGGACCTAGTAGTCCTTATTTTTCCTAATAGAGAAAATCATCAGAAGTGATCATTGTAAGCCTTAACTTTCCAAATTTATATTGCAATACTAAAGATTGTGGGTATCATCCCCACCCTAGTTTTACTTTCTATTTGGAAGTTTTTTGGGTCAAAATATTGTGTGTCAAATTAATATGAATGTTTTAATGCTTTCAATTTTTTATGCATTCAATTAGATTAGAATACTCATGAAGGATTAATTGGTAAATAAGGATAAAGTTTTATTGGTTACTAATTCAGCCCTTCCCTCTCAGTATCTTAGCCTATCATATATATTTCCAACAATTGGCATCAAAGCTTTGTGGTTCTTAGAGAAAAAGGTTAATAGTGTTAGGAATAAGGTGTCTCAACCTTGTATAATTCCTATTCTTATTATTTGTTTTGTAAAATGTATTTCTTGAAAATAATGTTAATGTGTCGACATCTTGAATTGTGTGTAAGGAGATCATGGCTAAAATGGCTATGACAGATTCCTATGACACGTAAGAGCTATGTTAGGAAGATTAAATGATAGGTGAAGACATGTGGCAACTGATAAATTGGAGTACTATACACTCTACCCCAACAGTGGGGTTCGAGGCATCGCCCCAAAAAATTTTTTAGGGTTCCTATTTCTCGAAGAATGGTAAAACCCTAATACAATTTATCTTTGGGAGTAGCCCTAAAGTGAAGCACATGTTATAAGAATTTTTAGGGTTACGAAGAGAAGTGATGTGTGAGGGTGTATTGTTGGTACTGTGAGTTGCTATTGGAGTCTTTTTTTGTCACTATTGAGCTTGCACTGCAAGTGTATTGTAACTTTTTGTTGAAGATAATACATTGTGCAGGTTCTGGAGGGGTGGGGTTGTTTTACCGAAAGGCTTTTCCCCATCGGAAAATCTTTGTGTTATGTGTTTCTTTCTCTGTCTATTTTTTGTATGCATGGTTGGCTGCAATATTGTTGTTTACATGATTTTGAATCTGTAAGTGTAAAAGATTTTAATAGGATTTGCATCATACTTTCCTTACGAGATTAGTGTAGGAAGCTATTTTTGCACCTGAGTTTCCTTAGAAATAGCTTGAGAAAAGATAAAAGGTAGTGGAGGTATTCAAACTTGATAAGGCTATTGACAATGAAAAGTTGGATTTGGAATTGGCTATTGAGAAAAGAAAGCAAAGGATCAACTTTCTCAATCCTTGAAAAGAAGAAAAGATCTTGTAGTACAAATGAATTACCAACTATGCATTGAAGAAAGAATTGAAGACATCCATTCAAAAAGAAATTCAAATGAAACAAATGAAGCAATCAAAGAATTTTTAGAAAAGAATGATACACTTCAAGAAGAAATTAGAAAGCTGAAAGGAGAACAAGAAATGCAATCAGTAAGATTGTGTGAAGTCATGGAAGAGAAAAACAAGATAAAAGAAGAGTTAGAAGGAAAGAATAATGAAATTTAGCACCTATCTCTTTAGCAGGAAGACTTCATTGATTAGCTTACCAATGCAAATGAGGAAATCATGATCTAAGATTAGAGAATGAAAGATTGCAGAATGATCTAAATACTAAAAGACAGATAAATGAATGGATGACAAAATCTCAAGCATACATGAATCAATTGAATGAGAAAATCTAATATGTTGGAATATTCAAATATGGAAAGAGTACTTATGAGGGGGGGTGAATCATAAGTATCACACTTTAGCCAATAAAACTTTTAACTGAAAGTAAATTGCATGCATGTAAATACATCAAATAAAATGTAACAAAACTCATGCATCAATAACTCATAACACTAGAATTTGGTAACCCAAAAACCCTCCAGGAATAAGAAGGTAAAACTGGGGTGGGAATGATACGCACAAAATTTACTACAACAATATTGTTCAACCACTTCTGATGGTTTCCCCTGTTAAAGGCTTTACACTGTATTAATAGTGGCCTGGTTAGAGGATTTACAAACACTTAACATGAAGTGTCACCCTGTTAAAGGATTTTAATCACCTAATCAAAAGAATTTACAAAATAGCTGTAAAGATAACCTATCACCATAGGTTTTTCATTCTAATACAATTGCTAGAGAGTATTAGATACAATAAACCTAATAGATTACAATCCTTGGTTGCTGAATGCAGGCTCCTTTTTCGCCTTCTCTGATCTTGATCCTTTGTGATCTGATAACCCTTGCTTCTGAAAACATATTTCCTTATACACCCTTGTATGTCCTCTCATGTATTTACAATGAAATTTCATCTTCCGAATAAAGACTTCAAAGACTTAGGGTTTGATTTGGATCTACGATCCATATTGAATCTCAATTTCCTGCTCAAGACTTGTCTTTTACTGATTGGTTGCATGCCTTTATCATTTTTCTTATTGGCTGCATGTGAATTGCATGGAAAAAATAAAAGATATTATTTTATCATTAAATCCCTTGAAGTTTACCTTATGTTAGCTGCAAAAATTGTTTGCATCATAGTTTGTGCAATTTCAAACTTTTATGCTGATCTACTGAGTTACTCAGCTCCTGAAGTATTGCTGATACTTGGCACATGCTATTTCTTGGATAGCTCGGCACCTAAACAAAACTATATCACTCAGCACCTACTAACACTCGGCACTTGTTGCTCTCAGCACTTGTTAACACTTGGCACCTGTTTCACTCGACACTTGTTACACTTAGCACTTGTTAACACTTGGCACTTGTTACACTTGACACTTGTTAACACTCGGCACTTGTTACACTTAGCACTTGTTAACACTTGGCACTTGTTACACTCGAGATTTCATCTTACTCGGAACTTACTCTTGATCTTGGTTAAGTGTATTGACACTTAGTTGTCAAATTTATTCTTTAAGCTAACAATCTCCCCCTTTGACATGAGTGGCAAAAACACTTAATTAAGATCCTTGTGACTCATTAATTTATCCTACATTCAAAATTTGCTATCTCAAAATTTGCTCCCAAAATTTTCTATCTCCCCCTTTATCATACTTATCATTTCATTCATGTACTTAACTCCCCCATACTTAATCACTTCTTATTACTCTCTTATTACTTATTCTCCCCCTTTTTGACACTTATGTCAAGGGTCTTACAATGAAATGCCATACTTAGCCAAAAATGTGCTATTTACTTCAAGGAGTACCTTCAGAGCTATATCCCAATTTGCTAATGTGACATCCAATGTCTTATGCTAAATGGAAATCTCTGCTACTAGGTGTACAAGTCCATCAGATGAAGAAAGATTGGGGTCTTTCCTGAGGACTGTCTCTGCATTTATCTACTCCTTGTGAAGTAGTTCCAAATGAGGAGTTATTGATGATTGAATTTGCATCAATTTAGCTTTTCTGGTTGCCTCCTCTGCTGCTAAGATAGCTAACTCTCTTTGTGTGTGAAGCAATTGGAGAAAATGCTTCTCACTCTGAGCTGGATTTGTGGGGAGTTGCATGGTAGAAATTTTTAGATTGTTTTCCAAGCTCATTATTTTCTGGCTAGTGCCCTGTGTGAATGTGGAAAAATCACACAACTTGTTGTACAGGGAAAATATGTTTCCTAGTACAATTTTAACTATTATAACTTTCTTTGCTAGTTCTTCGTATGACAGTGCTATCTCACCAAATATTTTACTATTTACCTTACCTTGGAACTTCCTTTCTAACCATTCAAGCAATTTGGCATTTGTTTGCTGGTCTTCATTAGTCACTTGGTCAAGTATATCAGATAGTTTCTCTATAATTGGTCTTGACTCATCTGGAGACTATAAGCAAAAAGATTCTGTGAATATATCTTTAATTTCATTCAAGGTAAGCTTATGCTTGTATTCTTTTCTTAGTGCTTCTTGTCTCCTTCTTTTGTCCAATGCACTCTGAATTTCATTAATCTTTTCTTCAGTAAGAGTGCTAGATTCATAATATGGGATCTTTATTTCTTCATCAAGTTCAGGAACTCCATAGTGAAGTTTCCTAACTGCCTTTGATGAGCTTGAGCCTGGTGTCCTGATTTGTAGTTGTAACCCATCTGTGCTCAGCTGTTGAAGAGTCTGTGTTGGAGTACCAAATTTTGGTAATGCAACCAATGTTTGTATTGTAGTCTCCTCCTTCTTCTTTGTCTCATATTTTTCTTCAGCTTGAATATCCCTTTTATGATCGCTAGGTGGGGTTGAACTTGTTGGTTGTTCAGATGTTTCTTTTATTTCCCTTGCTGCTATACTCGGCATTTGGAGTGTATAAGTGACTATACTTGGTGGAGGTGGTGGTGGAAGAAATAGAATACCAGTAGTTTGTATGGTCAAAGGTGGAACTTGTGCTTTTACCTTAACTATCTCTATTTTAACTTCTAGATTCTGTAATTCATCAACACTGACTAATACATGATTTGAACTTAATTTTGCTACTAGTGATGATTGGTCAAAGATTTCTAAATCCTCTGCAGTTAATGGATTGATGTTTGGATTTGAAGTGTCTGTAACATCTTTTATTTTTATGATATCTGTAGGTGTGATAGTGGCATGAGGAGGACTAGGAGGAGATACCTATATGTCTTGCATACTTTGATCTTGTGGCTCAATTGTATCTTTCTCTTCCTCTTTCTCCTCAGTATGTGCCTCTTCTTCCTTTTCTTCTTTACTCTTCTTCTCCACTAGTTCCTTCTATTTTTCTTTGGTTCCTGACACCTTCTTTTCCTTTGTCTTGGCACTTTCCTCTGCCTTATATTCTTCATTATACACATCTTCTATTTTCTTGTAAACTATTTTCCACAATCTTGTGGATTTAGTAACTACCTCTTATATTTTATTCTGCAATATGTTGAATGCTCTATACTTGGGAGTGAGTCTGTTATTATGCCTTTTTACTGCATTTGTTACTTGATCTTTAGTCAAATCAGGCAACAATCTAGCTAATGTTGACTCCCTTATCTCTTTTTCCATTTGTAAACAAAAAATGCCATTTATCCTCTACAATTTTATACAATTCTTTTGGCATAGATTCATCTAATTCTAGAGGTGTGTGCTTATATTCAGCCATCATAGCATACATAGATTCCTCTAATTTATTTTGCTCTTCTTTGGTGAGCTTAGAAAAATTCAAGTTCTTTAAACCTTTTAAGTCATCATTCCTAATTTTTGAACATAATTTATCAACAGTGGTCTAGGGTTTGTGTCTTACCACTTGAAATTGACTATTGTCCTCTGACTTTGTTTTCTCCTCATCTGTTTCAGGTTGGGGAATAAATTTCCTTTTCTTTGACTCAGCAAAAGTCTTCTTTGAGTATTTCTTCTTTCCTTTTGCCTCCTCTTGGGCTTTTTGTGCTGCAGCCCTTGTGGTAGGTCTCTTTGGTGTAGAGCAGCTACTTTCTTCCCCTTGGATTGAGGAGCAGAAGGAGTTGTGGTCTTTCTCTTAACTGGTGCTTCCTTGGCTTCTTCTACCTCAACACTCTCCTCTTTATCTTCTCCTAACCCTTGAGTCAGACTTTGAATTTTATCTCCTTCTTCTTCAATGTCTTCTCCCTCTTCTTCTGATGTTCCTTCTTCTTCCATGCCAAATTTTCTCTTGATTTGTCTCACCATTTTCTCTTTCTTCTTTACTATTGAAGCAATCTTCAAATTTGTTATCACCTTTGATTTGACAACATCATAGTTTCCAAAAAATTTTGAATTTTTATTAGCTTCTTCTACAAGTAGGGCTGTTATTGTTGCAAAAGCTTGATCAATATCAAGTTCATAACCTAGTGGCCTAAGCCATATTACTCTAGGTATAACTGCCTGTATGTAGGTATAATCTATATCTACAAGAAAAAAATGTCTTTTTCATATTTCTCAATCAATGAGACTGGAATTCTCATTCTTTGTTTCATGGACTTTTTGAAGTCCTCAAAGTAACCAGTCATTTAGGCATCAAAATTTTCACCCATCTGTTCAATGTATCCATTGATTTGTTCAACAATTGTTTTGTCTGGATTCCATCTTACCTTACCCATAGAAGGAAATTCTTTCATCAAATAGAAAAACATGCACATCAAAATTGATCCAAATTTGCATTGAGCTCCCTTACTCTTTCTTATAGCTCCCAGATTTTCATTAATCTGTTAAAACATGAGCTCTGCTAAATCATAAGTGTGATCCCTTTTGATTATCTTGTATGCAACATCAACTGCTATACAAGGTACACTGTTGAACCTGCTTGATTGATAAAATTTATGTGAAATGATTCTCACAACAAAATATAGTAGGGGATCTGTGACTGTGTTGATAGTCATTCCTCTATTGTTCCATTTGGCACTTGTATTTTTCTCTATTACTTCCCTTTTGTCACTTCGCAGGGTCTTTGGCCGATCTAGGGTTGGAATACTAGTAACCCTATGAATAGTTTTCTTGGTGAATTTTACTGGCCCTGACTCTAACCAAAAAGCTCCATCATGTATTCGGCTCAGAACTATCCGTACCCATTCAGTTTTGAAGACAATCGAAAATGCTAGGGTTTTGGTTAATCCTTTTCTTTCTATGATTGAAAACTCATTTTTTAGTACTTTGTTTTCACATAGTTTATCATATGCATTATAGATTTCTAAATCTCCTATGGCACCAATTTTGCAGTTATAACATCTACGAACATCTTGGACCATAACAACTTTATCCAAAATAACTAATAATGCACCTGTAGGATCATTCCTGTATGCTACTTCTGGAATAGGCTTAAATTCAATTTGTTTAACTTTGTTGCTGACCAATTGTACTTCATGAATCTCTATACCCTTAGTGGTTCCTGACCCAGATGCCATTGTTCTCCAAACTTGGGTTTATGATTTAAACAAGTTTATAAGTCCTACGTAGCTCGACACTTAAGTAAAATACCTTAAATAGATGAAAATTGTCTTCAATCGCTATTGAAATCTTCACAAATGGCTTCTGAGCTGATCTTGATCTTCTCTGCTCTTCTCGACTTTGCTTCTCATTTGAATGGTGGGAAAATGATAAAAAATTGGATTTATGTACCCTTCAAAATAGAGTAATAAATGCTTAGTACGCTACCAACTATCTACTCGGCACCCGAAAGGTTTCGACATGACTCGTCTCCCATTGTGTTTTACTTTACTCAGCTCCTATTGATATTTCACAGCTCGACATCAACTATCAACTCAATTTTTATTAGCAACTCAGCTCTTGAAGACAACTTTGACAGATCTTTGCAAAGTTCTCAATTTTGACTTAGCATCTTTGCTTATGCTGATTTCATTTTTGCAATTCTTCTATGTCTTGGGACTGATTTATGATATAACTTGGTTTATCAATCTCACACACTTATTCTTTTCTTAATTTGATGAAGTGTGATCACTTGACCTATTAGGTGAAGTGATCTCTACACTTGATGTGCTATACTCATCTTTCTTCCTCCATGTCTTATTCATTTCACTTTTGATATGTCCAACATCTATGTTTTCCTTTCCATTGCTGAACTCAGAACTTGATGCCTTTGACCTTTTTGGGCAATTCCTACTGACATGACCAGTTTTTAAGCAACTGAAACTATTTTGTGATGCGATGCACTCCCCTACCCATAGGTGGTTAATTATTTGGTGTTCCATTTTCATTAATAGTCATGGCTTTTGGTGCAACGGCAAATGGGTCCTACAATTGGTATCAGAGCCTGGTTTTGGCTTGGTCATGGGTTCAAATCTCCCTGGTGCTTTCTTGACCTGTGTAAGCACCTAGTATGTGCATCGAGGGGGAGATTGTTGGGTGATGTGATGTGTTCCCCTACTCACAGGTGGTTAATTATGTGGTGTTCCATGTTCACTAATAGTCATGTCTTTTGGTGCAACGAAAAATGGGCCCTAAAGAAACATGTAGTTTGACTCAACCATCTTTTATAGTTCCCTCTAAAATGTGTTCTTATGTAGTTCTGTGGGATATGTCCATATTCTTGACAATAGTGATAGCTATACCTGGTGTTGTAATCCCAAAATTCATGGTTTGATGTTTTTGCTAGTTAATTTATTTTCCACATAGACTTTGATCTACATTCAAAAGCTCTATGTCCATACTTTTTGCAATTATAACAATGTCCATCAAATCTTGATGTCTTAATAGTTTGGGTTCTACATTCATATGCTTGATGACCTTGCTTCTTTCATTTATGACAATGATTTATGCTTTTGGTTTTATCATGATGATGGGCATTCTTGCTTCTACATACATTAGATGTATGTCCTTTCTTTCCATAGAAATGACATATAGGTTTAACATCTTTACCTTTTTTACTTCTTTTTTTTGCACTCTTTGATGATTCTCCAACTTTAGTGCTATTATATCCAAGCCCTGTTGTATCATGGGTTGATCTTGGAGATTTCAGTATTTGCTCAAAATATTTGATGGCTTCACTTGATTTGTTGAGATTTTCTGCCACCTCTCTTTCTCTGTTCAATTCATTCTGCATTTGCTCCTTCTACATCTTTAAAGTAGAGATCTCAATATCTTTCATATTGAGTTCATGATGAAGGTTCATCATTTGAGCAAGTGTATCCATCTGCATGTTTGAGATACTTGTCAATTCAGTACATTTTTCTTCAAGTTTGTTTGCAAGATTCCTTTTGTCATTTTCCATCATGACCTTATCATCAACTGCTCTTTTCTTTTGTTCAGTAATTTCACATATCATTATAGCTTGTGATTCATGTTCCATTTTGAGAGATCTTATCTCATCTGCTTGAATTTTATTTTTCTCCATCAGTTTTGCTATTGCTGTATCAAACTCTTTAGTGTCTCCGCTGGAAAATATGTCGGTGGTATCAATCTCCTTGTAATGTATATCATTTTCAGCTATGGCTAGATCCTTCCTCTTTTTTAATGAGTTTCTCAATTTGTTTTTGAATTCATCCAAGCTATGCAGAGAAAGTTGCACATCTATCACCTGATTTTCAATGATCTTTCCAAGTTTGAAAGCTTCCATCTTTAGATCTTGTCCTCCAAGCTGTTAGACTTTTCCTTGTGAGAACCTGGATATGCTCTGATACCAATTGTTGGAATATTCAAATATGGAAAGAGTACTTATGAGGGGGGGGGGGGGTTGAATCATAAGTATCACACTTTAGCCAATAAAAATTTTAACTAAAAGTAAATTGCATGCATGTAAATACATCAAATAAACATGTAACAAAACTCATGCATCAATAACTCATAACACTGGAATTTGGTAACCTAGAAACCCTCCAAGAATAAGAAGGTAAAACTAGGGTGGGAATGATACCCGCAAAATTTACTGCAGTAATATTGTTCAACCACTTCTAATGGTTTTCCCTATTAAAGGCCTGCCCTATTAAAGGATTTTAATCACCTAGTCAAAAGGATCTACAAAATAGTTGTAAAGCTAACCTATCACCATAGGATTTTCATTCTAATACAATTTCTAGAGAGTATTAGATACAATAAACTTGATAGATTACAATCCTTGATTGCTGAATGCAGGCTCCTTTTCCACCTTCTCTGATCTTGATCCTTTGTGATATGATAGCCCTTGCTTCTAAAAATAGATTTCCTTATACACCCTTGTATTTCCTCTCATGTATTTACAATAAAATTTCATCTTCCTTATAAAGACTTCAAAGACTTAGGGTTTGATTTGGAGCTACGATCCATATTGAATCTCAATTTCCTGCTCAATACTTGTCTTTTACTGATTAGTTGCATGCCTTTATCATTTTTCTTATTTGCTGCATGTGAATTGCATGGAAAAATTAAAAGATTCAATTTTATCATTAAATCCCTTGAAGTTTACCTTATGTTAGCTGCAAAAACTATTTGCATCATAGTTTGTGCAATTTCAAACTTTTATGCTGATCTACTGAGTTACTCGGCTCCTGAAGTATTGTTGATACTTGGCACATGTCGTTTCCTGGATAGCTTGACACCTAAACAAAACTATATCACTCGGCACTTGCTAACATTCGACACTTGTTTCTCTCAGCACTTGTTAACACTCGACACCTATTTCACTCAACACTTGTTACACTTGGCACTTGTTAACACTCAGCACTTGTTACACTCAGCACTTGTTACACTCAGCACTTGTTAACACTCGACACTTGTTACACTCGGCACTTCATCTTACTCGACACTTACTCTTGATCTTGGTTAAGTGTATTGACAGTCAATTGTCAAATTTATTCTTTAAGCTAACATAATATAGACAAAAAGGAAAAGTAGGAATTGAATATATAGAAGAATGTGAATCATCCAAGAAAGAAGCTCAAAATAATCAAAGATCTACTTGTAATGACTATGGTAAGTTAGGTCATACATTAAACAAATGTTGGAGCAATGGGAAAGTTAAATTTAATAAAAAATGCCACAATTGTATTTAGCATGGTCATAAAGCTAATGAATGCAAAGAGAAACCTAAATTTGAAGGAAAATGTCATAAATGCAAGAAGCACGGGAATAAATCTTCTAAATGTAAAACTAAGACATTGAATCCAGTAGAACAAATTGTAAAAGCTATATTTGGTTAGGACTACAAAACTTGGTATAGATGTCACTACTATGGAGAATTTGGACACATTGAAATGAATTGTGTAAAACATCACATGAGGACAAGAGACACCTCTAGAAGATGTTTATTTGTATAGAACTTGGTCATCTTGCCAAGAATTGTATAAAAACTAAAAGAATTGAAAATGTAAAGAAAGCCAAGGCTAAAAACATCAAAAAGTAGATTAGACAACAATGGATTCAAAAATCTTTTAAGAATGCAAGTTTGAGTAATGAAGAACATGTCACTCAAGAATTTGGTGACTCAAACATTTCTACTTGATCTCTTACAAGGAGATCTGGAACTAGGATTTTGAAGCAGACATTTTACATCAATTCCAATTAGCTAGAAGGAAAGATCCATATCAACATTCAAGATGCAAAGGTATTAAATGCTAGTCATTACCAAGTGAGGTCAGGTTGTAGATGCTACCAAGAAAGGTCAAGAGTTACTAAGTTTTATGTGGACATTGAGTCATGAATGTCTCTATCGAGCATTTAATGCAAGCCAAGTGGAAGATAGTCTATCATCAACCAAGAGATTGTACTAGGAATTTATGGTGATTGAAAGGTGAAATTTGATAAAAAAATGTGAAATCAAATTCATTTGTCACCATCAATTTTAAAGAGCTATTTGTGCAGAGCAATTTCAAAGCATCTAGGTAATCTATGGAAATTACTATTGAAGATTTCTATATTTTCAAAAACCCTACTAAGAAATGGCATCCTCCACTAGATTCCCAAATAACTAATGGAGAAAATAAAGCCAAGATGGGAGCATGCAAATAAAATTGCTAAAGTCATATATGAGAAAACCCTAAACAACTCATGCTGAGCTTGAATGATAAAGAAATAAAAGACTCCATCAAGAAGAATGAAGAAAAACTTACTTTGAGATTCAACACTTGTTTCGTATTGATCAATGACATTAAACATGTGGTAAGGAATGCCACCAACACATGGAAAAATATTTATAATCTTCACAAATAGAGTCATTTTGTTGTTGATGGCAGTGACAAGGAAGATGACAAGGAAGAGGAAATTGATGGTGAAGGGGTAACACATTATGAAAATATTGATGATGAGGAACAAGAATAGGAAGCTAATGATGTGAATCTCCTTGAGATTTAGAATATTGAGGAGATTGACCCTGTGAAGATTACAATAATGGTCATTGCCTCACTTCCTCATTCTTTGAGCAAAGCATTGAAGACACCAAGCTTAGAGAAAGCTACTACAGAATTGGTTGTGTCAAACATTGCAAGTTCAAGCACTCAAATAATATTTGCACCTATTCAACTTGGTACTTCATTGACAAAAGTGACAAGCACTTCATCTACCAAGTAGTTAGTACTTCCTCATCCATCAATTTTGGTCACACAAGGTATTTCTTCAATAAGTGTTATATCTACATTTTCTTCTAGTCCTTCTATTTCTAATATTTTTCCTATTCCTAGCATGCAAATAATAAGTATAAGGATAGTTGAGACCAAGCCTCAACTGAGTACAAAAGTTTTGAGCAAAGGTAAAGAAAAGGAAGAAAACATTGATCTTGATGAGGAGGCAGTTAGCCTAAATTGGGATATCTCAAGTCTTAATCTTGATTAGATGCATAAAGTTGGAGAGCTACTTCAAAAGAAAGCTAAGCAATAGAGGCTTAGAGATGAAAGGAATAAAGAATTTCAAGTTCTTAAAGATGCGAACAATATTCTTGCAAAGGCACTCAACATAGAGGTTGACACTTTGCAACCAATTTTGGCTTAGTTAGTAGAAGTAGTCCAGAAATTCAATGAAGATTTGAATGGACAAAATAAATTGTTGCAGAGAGAAGAGAATAAATTTGAGAATAAAGTTTTGGAGATTGTAGCACAAAATATTTCCATACATCAACTAGACTTGTTTAGTATTCTAGGCTCATTGGAGACCTCTTGCAACAATGTAAATTCTTTATTTGGTAAACTTTATGACACATCAACTTTCACCAAGAAAATGAAAGATAAACTTTCAAAGATTGATGAAGATCTAAAGGCAAGTGCACAATAGTTGCAACTTGACCCAAGCTATAGTTCTATCTACTATACAAATATCAAATTTCTAACTAACATGTAGGCAAAATTGCTAAGAGAAGAAGCCAGGATAAGAGCTACACTAGTATATATACAAGGCATGATTCTCTTGAACATGGATGCATTGCAAAAATAGATTACACATGCTAAAACCCTCATCCATGATAACAACTTCTCTATTGTTGATCACATGATAGAACTATCAATAAAAGTTTAGATTGCATTACACATAAGCAAGGTGTTGCAAGAAAATTGGGACAAGACAATGGCATTAATTCTTAAGGTAAATTCTAATTTCTTTTCACATTCTAGTATTACTATATAAAATAAACCTTTGACATTTATGTCACAAAGTGGGGGAGAAGATGTAAATGTATATAACATGTAAAGCATATTGTTAAAAGGGGAAGAAGATGTGATGTTTAAAGGGGAAAAGATGAGATGATGTATATAAGATGTATAAAATATTGAATATAGATGTATGGGGTAGTAGCATCGTATTATATACATGTATAGATATTCAGATAAATATCTCTTACAAAAGCAATTTCGAAAAATCTCAAAAATATAGTATTCTACCAAGTTGAAGACGCAGAATGAAGAATAAAGATTTTTTTGAAACTTTTTGAGAATTCAATTTTGATTGATTAAGTGTTTTTGTCACTAATGCCAAAGGGGGATACTTTTGACATTGAAGTCAAGTTTTTTATTAGTGATGCATATTTATTCAGACAATTACTATTTACTAAGTATATTGTATAGTTAATAGTGTTAACCAAGTATTTTAGGCTTTATCGATTTCTATAGTTGCTACCAAGTTCAAGGAATAGTATTCAATTTGTGCTAAGCAATTTCTACTAGGTTGGTGATTATCAGTGTAAACTAAGCTTCTTATTTTTTACCAAGCTCTGTAGTGCAAACTGAGTTGTACAATGCTTACCAAGTTTGCAGTTACAATGATGTGAATCTAGTGTTAATTGAGCTATTTAGTGTTAAACAAGTAATTTAGTTTATACCAAGCCCATAGTAATAGCATTGGCTAAGCTATGTAGTGTGAATCAAGTGATTTAGTTTATATGTCAAGTTTCACAGTATTCACCAAGTCACCAATGTAGACCAAGTTTAGACTACTTGGAAGTGATTAGTATGGACTAAACTTATACATCTATTGAATGCATGATGATGTTGAGCATTGACAATGGATGTTGAGTATTAGAACCTCACCAAGTTAGTCTTCAAAACTCAAGTTACTGCAGTTGGGCCGACTTTGTGAATTTTTTGTAAACTTGTGTTGTAGCTAATGTTGATGAATTGTAAATTGGATCGGTATATATGTAATATATTGTATTCAGATCAAAATATTATCTATGATGTGAGTATGATGCAAATTTGAAGAGAAAAAGTATGAAGTAAAAGGCTACAACAATTTAAGGAGCAAAAAAGTTTTATCTATCACAGTAAGGTGATCATTACACACAAAATAATCCCATTCAAAAAATCAAGTTACAGATCGGAGATCAACCACTATTTCATCCTAATAGGTGGATCAGTTAAATCCTTTCACAAAGTAGAATTGACAGTCTTTTGTAAATCTCTTTACAAAGTGCATACTTCATTATATGTTTGTAAATCCTTTTTCAAGGTGGACCTAGTAGTCCTTATTTCTCCTAATAGGGAAAATCATTAGAAGTGATCATTTTTTAACCTTAACAGGCCAACTTTATACTACAATGCTAAAGCTTGTGGGTATCATCCCCACCCCAATTTTACATTCTATTTGGAATTTTTCTGGGTCACCATATTGTGTGTCAAAATGTTATGAATATTTTAATTCTTTTAGTTTTTCATGCATGCAATTAGATCACAATATTTATGAAGGATTAATTGGTAAATAAGCATAAAGTTCTATTGGTTACTAATTTGCCCCTCCCCTCTCAATAATTTAGCCTATCATATATATTTCTAACAATTAAGAACATGCTATAATTAGTGATAACATTAATCTTTTTCCTTACAAGTTGAATATTTTTTCATACACATGTCATTATGAAGAGTGACAACACTGCTAAGAGATATAACAAGTTTGCTAGAACATGCCTCTAAAAACTCTATCTAAGAATAGTCATCACCAAAACTTACATAACTTCTTCCAGACTTAATATCACATATTTTTGAGGTTACCTACATATACTAGACACATAGTATGATCTCCCTTTAACCTCACTTTTGAGAGTTCTCAACTGTCTATCTGTACAAACTTGGTCTTTTCATTGTTCTTCTAACATCAATAACAAACATAATCATGAATTTAACATATCATCATGATAATGATCTAATCATGTTTCCACAATACTCCCCCATAGTAATATCATCAACATTTATGATTCCAACAGATGCACCAATTACAAATCTTTTGGAAAAGAATGGTGCCCTAACTAAAGAGGTCATAAATCTTAAGATAGAACAAGAATTCCAATCAATGTTGTTATGTAAGGTGACCAAGAAGAAAAAGAAATTTGAGGAAGAAAAAGTCATGGTTGAAGATAACAAAAGAACATTGACCAATAGACTGGAAGAGAAGACATCAAAGCTAAAAAGGATTTCTAACGTGCAATTGGATTCAATGAATCCATTGATGATTGACAATCATGAATTGAATAGAAAGAATATTGAGGTCACAACCCTAAAGTTATAGATGAAAAACCTAGGAATTAATTGAAAAAAAAGGAATTTGTTGAATGTGTCAACAAACCTAGTGAAGCTATAAAATACTTTGAGAAACTAATGAGATCTCCTAGATTCAACAATGATACTATTGTATTAGGATACACTAGTATTGAGGAAGGAGAATCATCTAAAAGTGGTGAAAAAAGAAACAAAAAATGTAATAACTACAAATATACTTTTTATACTTATGGAAATTTAGGTCATACAGAAAATATTTTTAGGAGCAACAATGCAAATCAGAACTATAAGAATAAATTCAAGGGTTACCATCATTAATGCAACAATCAAGGACATTAGGTAGATGAATGTAGGACTAATACTTCAAACACACAAAGGTACAAAAAAATGGAAACTCCTACAATTGGGATTACAACACAAGGTAAAACTATCATTATTGTCAAGAGCATGTACATGTTCCTAATAATTGCATTAGAATACATTTTATAAGTCATTACAGTAGATGGTTGAGTAAGACTACATGCTTTAGTTGTTTGAAGACTAGTCACATCACTATAAACCACCAAACAAGGTCAAAGGAACCAAGTAGTAAATTTAATAAAGGTAAAGAGAATGTTGATATTGAAAAATTTCAAATGTAGATGAATAAGACATGGAAGAAAAAGGAAGATTGTAGCACATCAACCTCACATAAGGTCACTTCATCTAATGGATCAAGCGATCACATCACCCCTAACTAGGCAATAAAAAAGGTATGTGTGTGGCTAATATTTTGATGATATATTTTACATCATTTCCAAAATAATAAGTTCTAAAAATGTTATATATGCATGAATTAATATGCAATGTATTGGTTTCAACCTAGAAGAAATCTATAATTTTTTTAGTTTTCATGTTGATGTTGAGCATGAAAGGTTTTATAGTTACTATCGAGTGTGAAAGAAATTTTAGTTGATACTGAGCTATTAGGTATGGTAGTATTGGTTGAGTTTGCATCATGATTAATCAAGTGTAGTGGAAATCATTTGTAAGTTGAGTGAGTTGAAAATAGTGTATATTGACTGAGCTTATAGTTGTATAAGAATTAAGCATTTATTGCAAAATTTTAAGGGTTATATAGTCATTTCTCAATGCATTTACATTCACCAGTGACTGAAGAGAGCACAAAGAGAACAAAGGAAAATTGAAATAGGATATTCTTGCATTTGTGAGCTAAATTCAACTACAACTCGACATATTCATCAAATTTAAAAGGTATTTCACTAGTGTCGAGTTTAGTTGTTTGAATTTTTGTAAACCCTAGGTATCAAATATGGTAGCTAGCTCTAAGAAAAGAGGGAAAGGAAGTGTTGAATATGAAATTAAATAGTAATTAATGTTGAACAACCACCTTCCAAAGTAATACTTGAAATTGCATATAAAGGAGACCCATCTGGTGTGCTATCAATGATACCACCTAGAGTCTTAATGATTCAAGATGTCAAGTGTTGTTATACATGTAAAGTTGGGAGTATAGATGACATGGAAGCAAGGGAATTGTAAAGCCAACTTTATGATGATTTATTTTTAAGGGAAAAGAATAAAATTGTAGAGAGGAAAGGGCTGACACATGCCCTAGATTTCCCTAATGTATTGAAGACTAAATGGATCAAGATTGTGCTCAGTAGAATACATGAAAACTTCATATGGTTGTAAAATTGACTAATTAATATCACTAAGAGGATCATTAACCAAGTGATAGGGTATCCTACCCTAGACAAACCCAGGAGCATGTGAAGTGATGTGAAGGAAGTGATTGAGAAGAACATAGGTGCTTATAAATTATATTTTAGACTACCTAATTGCTTTTGTTGTGAGAGTTATAGCTCAAAAATTATTTAAATCTAGCATATTCAATAGTTTTTCCTACATGGTTGTACATTTGGGATACAAAATGGTGAAGAGAGACCACACCTATAACCTTCCTGAGTTGCAACTTTAGCAACTATCTAAAAAACTATAGGCCATAAGATAAACTAAGAGTGCATCTTGAAAATTTATCTCTTTACTAGTTTGTATATTATTCTATGTGTATAACATATTTCCTTCCTTTGGTAAAGTATCTTGGAAGAGAAATAGGTCTTTTGTAGTTTATATTACAGAATTTATAGAGCAACTTGGGAATTGTTGGCATTAAGTTAGTATTTCCATTAGTGACAACACTTACCCATATTAGTATAGCTACTGAGCTCAGCACTTAATTTTATACACTCACCGAGAATTCCAGTGTTAACCAAGCTTTGAAGAGTTTAGTAGTTTACACCAAGTAGATAGTGGCTACCAAGAAAATACAAGCAATGTGAAGATCAGCAGTGTCTATCAAGCTTCATAGTGTCTATCAATCAGTAAGCTTGTGTCATGAAGATTCAGTGTAAACCGAGCATTGGAAGCAGTAGTGTTTACCGAGTGAAGCAAGGTAAACTCAGTGTGTAGTATCTACCAAGTGACACTACATCTACCAAGTCACTAGTGGTCACCGAATTCAAAACTACATCAAGTGATTAGTATGGACTAAGCCTTCACTTCTATTGAGTGCATGACGATGGTGACTAATGCAATGTACGTCATGTATCAGAAGCTCATCAAGTCAATTCATTGAACCCTAGTTATGTACTATTGGGCCAACTTTGTAATGTATTTGTTCACTTATTTTTTGGCTGACCTTGCAATTTTGTAAATTTAAAAGGTATATATGCAAGGTGTATTGTAAGATATCGTATGTATAAAGCAATAGCAAAGTAATATGAAATATTCTTGAGAAGTAGCAGTTTAAGGAATACAGAAAGGTCATTACAGAGGTAGAAAGGTTATATCCATCACATAAGGTGATAAGTGCATAAAGCATCTTATTAGCAATAAGTTGTAAGTAGATCCACTGCTTCATCTTAATAGGTGAATCAGTTTCTAAATCCTCTAACAAGATAGACTTAACAGTCTTTGTAAAAATCTCTTAACCGAGTGCATACTTCATTGTATGTTTGTAAATCCTCTAATAAGGTGGACCTAGCAGCCCTTTGTGCTCCTAATAGGGTAGATCACCAGAAGTGGTCAATGTAAGCCTTAACAGGCCAACTTTATGCTACAATGTTGAAGTTTTGTGGGTATCATCCCCACCCCAATTTTACTTTCTATTTGGAAAGTTTTTGGGTCACCAAAATATTGTGTTCTTTTGTGTGATGATTTTTTTAACTTTCAATATTATGCATGCAGTAGTATAGATTGAATTTTGGAAAATTTAAAAGGAAGAATTTAAATTTATTGATTCACCCCTCCCCTCTCAATAACTTGTCACATCTTGAATATTCCCAAAAAATTGTATTAGAGCTTTGCGGTTCTTAAGATAAAAGTTTGATAGCTTGAGCAAAGATCTAAGGACAAATGGAGATATTCAGACTTGACAAGGAAATTGAAAATAAAAAGCTATATTTGGAGATGGCCATAGCTCAACTCAAAGAAGCAAAGGAGCATCTTTCCCAATCCCTAAAAAGAAGGAAGCAACTTACAAGACAAATGGATGACCATCACTATGTTGAAGAAAAGATTGAAGACATTTTCACATCAAGCAACTTAGATGAAGCTAATAAGGCAATCAAGGAACTCCTAGCAAAGAATGGCTCTTTGCAAGAAGAAGTAAGGAAACTCAAAAGAGAACAAGAAATCCAATCAATTAGGCTATGTGAAATTTTGGAACAAAGGAATAAGGAAAATGAAGACTTGGAGGCAAGAAAAAATGATGAAAAAAATCAATCCAATCAGCATGAAGACCTCATTGATCAAATCACTAGAGCAAATGAAGAAATCAGGATTCTCAAAGAATAGAATGAAAGAATTATGAAAGGGAAATTAATGAAAGAATAATGAGAGAACTGAGATGTGAAAAGAAAATTGTTGAAAAATTGAAGAATGAACTAAATGCTAAAAAAAAAAATCAATGAGAGAATTTTGAAATCACAAGAAGACATGAATCAATTGAATCAATAAAATGAGTAGAATCTTCATAGGCAAAAAGGTAAAGCAGGACTCAGATACAATGAAGAACAAGGTGAATCTTCCAAGCAAGGTGCAAAAATGAATTAAAAACCCTCATGCAATCATTGTGGAAAAATTGGTCATACATCGAACAAATGCTAGAGCAATGGAAAAAAAAATTCAATGGAAAGTGCTACAACTATAATTAGCATGGTCACAAAGCCAATTAATGCAAGGAGAAATCAAAATTTGAAGGTAAATGTCACAAATGCAAAAAGCATGGTCACAAGGCATCTCAATGTAGATCGAAATAATTCAGTCTAGATAAACAATTTGTAAAAGAAATATTTGGATGGGACTACAATACTTGGTGTAGATGTCATTATTGTGGAGAATATGGATACACTGGCATAAATTGTGCAAGGCATCACCTAAGAAAGAAAGATTCTACTATAAGGTGTTACACATGCAGTGAACTCAGTCATATAGCTAAAAACTACATGAATATAGGCAAAGTTAAAGATGAAAAGAAAGCAAGGGCTAACAATATAAGGAAACAAATGAGGCAGCAATGGATTCCTAAATCTACTGAGGATACGAGCTCAAATCATGGTAGTGAAGTCACTCAACAAGTGGGTGACTCTATCCCCTCAAACTAAAATTCCTAAGAATGCATTGGAGCTATACTCAGCAAAAAAATCATAGGCAGTTCCAAGAAATATAAGGAATGCAAATGATCCAATTGGTATTCCAGATACACTAGGAATCACAAAAATGTTATCCTTTGCCAAGTTGCATCAGACTCCACAAATAAAATTTGGTCCTAGACCTTACTGAGCAAGGTCGGGAGTAAAGGAAATTTGTTTTGTTTTTTGAGTTGATACTATTATTGAGTCAGGTCAGTGGATGATAGTCTATCATGCACTTTTTCATAATGGCATCAAGAATTTATGAAAATTTCTCAACAAAAAGGGCAATTTCAACTTCATTTTTCATCGTATTCACAACATTTGAAGAGCACAGTGATTTGAAAGAGCATTGTAGTGTTTTTGGGCAATGTAGCAATGAGATCTTTAAAATTTTTATCATCTACTAAGCAGTGATGGTGTCTACCAGTGGAAGCAACACTAAACCAAAGAAGGGTTCTAAAATGTTGGTTAAGGGTGTTGAATGGAAAGCACCAAATTTCAAGATCATTCTGGCTGTTGCTAAATCACTTGATCCTTATGGTGCTCAGTGTAAGGAAACTTGGCAACAAAGAATATAACCATTTCCACATAACCCATAATAGATCTAAAATAAATACGAAATTAAAATCCACATGCAAGAGAATAGACAACATACCCATAAAATGTGACATGAGATATACCTTAGGAAACCCTCATTGAGGGAAAAACCTAGCCTCCAAAAGCATCCATCACCATGTAATATTCAGCAAAAATACCATTTCCATACAACAATGGAAGCCTTCATGGCCATAGCCACAACTGAGAAAACTATGTGAACAAGCATGAATCCACACATCCCATGCCATGCTTTCAACCTTCACAAATGCTCCCTTGGCTAACCTGTCAAGCCTTGTCCCGCTCGACTCTTGCCTTTTGTCTTCTCCTTGTCACTCTTACTCTCTACAACAACTACCCTTGTGGCTGCTTATATAGTAGCAAGTCCCACAAAACCACTAAGTGGTATTACATAAAACATGTGCTAAAACCATGTGCTACCTAACCCACTGACCCCACATTTAATATTGGGCATTTAATTCTTTTCTCCAATATTAAATAATTACATAAAATATTTTCACAATGTTACAATACAACTCATCAAGAATATTTCATGGGAATCTTTACATGTTGCACGTCCATCTAGGTGGAACATTACATAATAAAATATAATAATATTATGCATTGTGTGCAACATCCATTATCTCAACAATCTTCCACTTGTTGTATACATTGCATAGGGTCATCCGTAGCCACATAAATGAACAAGGGAACAATCTCTCCCAACACATCCACCATCATGAATCAAAATACACCAAGTGCTCCATCCGCAACAAAATCAAAGTATCCAACATCTCGAACATGAATGATCTCACCTCCTATTATGCCACTCCCACTGGACATACATAGAAGCCATCCAAAGAGAAAACCACCCAACCTGTCAGATTAGAAGATCATAAAATCCTGTACCAACTGAAATTCCAAGCACAAAAAAACCTGATCCAAAGGTAATCACATGTATCCATAGTTGTCAAAATATCCATAGCTGAAATAGCACCCACAACAAAGTGCCAACCCATCCAGCTATCCATACCTCAAAGGTATAACAAGTGAATCTCATATCACCGACATATCTAATCTAAAACTTGCAATCACAAGCTTCATGAGCAATACCTACCACATATATACCAAGAAGCTCCCACTGCAAAAGATAATGTCAAATCTATAACCAATCCACTCAACAACATCTCAAAGAAGCAAATCCATGTAGTATCAAGGACATCCACAATACATAGACTGATATCCTGCAAGAACAACTCTCATAACAAGTTTCCAATGCTCTCCCAAGTTCACCACAACCAACAGAGGAAAGAGATAAAGGAATAACCATGTCATCTCTCACATGACATACATGAGCACAAACTAGTGATCACAATCTCTAACCAATCTCAAATCCAATGTAGGCAAAAACTAAACATTCAGGAAGATAACCAAGACCAGAGAAACCATGCAAATCATAACCTGTATCATGTCCTTCTACACACACCTCTAGATGTAAACTGTGCAAGTATGATCTCCTCCATAAAACCCCAACAAGAAGCCTCAACAACACCCAAACCATACCATATAACTAATCATGGATGTAAGCCTCTCACAAGAAGATCAAACTCATAAACTATTCCTAAACCAAGGAATAACCATTCCTAATCCAAGGAAAATGCCCAATATAAAACCATCTCCCAAACTCAACCAGCATAACAACATATGCACATGGAGATAACCAATGTTAAACCATCTCTCAAATGAACCCTCCAGAACTAACTCATGTACCATAGCTCAAGATCCATATCCATGAAAGACAAGCATAAATATAATGCAACTGAGAGAAAATAATGGGCTATACCTCTCAAGTAGCAAACCACCGAGTAGACCAAGAGTGGGGAATGAGAATGCTCATCAAGATACCCAAGTCTCCAACTAAGACTCATCTAAGAACAATCTCCTCTCAAGTCCATATCAGGTGATTGCCCCTTGGACTTCTTGCTGAAACCATCAACCGTCCTAACAAATACTTCTCTAATCCAAGAGAAATCAGCATCACCACCGTCTCTAAGTATCCATGAGCACCTATAACCATTCAATCCATGCCAAATCCAAATGCAACATAGCAATATCATGAAGTATCTAGCTTATGATCAGTGTACTCAATACCAAGAAACTAAATCCAGATCAATGTCAAAGTTCCAACCATGGCCTCAAGAACATAAACATGACAACATGATCTTACCATCTCAACTAAAGAGATAACATGCTCCATATGAACACACTATAACATGTCACAACTCTAAACGCATATCAAGAGTATACCATGACATAATAATGAAACCATATTCATACCAAGGATAACATGCCAAATAAAAGCATAAACCACACCTTTGCCAAGAACCCTGTGAGTCTTCAAGATGCAACCATCTCCACACACCATGAAGAAAACCATCTCCACATACCAAAAAGAACCATCTCCACACACCATGAAGATAACCAAGAACTCCATGAGTCCTCAAGATTTAACCATCTCCACACACCATGAAGATAACCAAGTGCACCATGCAAATGTCAAAGACACTTCTGTAGCAACAGGATCTAAGACAAACCTCCAACATCTGCAAACACTCAATAAATATATCAATACCAAAAACTCCCACTCAATTGTGGTACCAAGTCACCTATGGCATCATAAAATCCATCTTCTATATGAAGATCCAAACCAAACCAGGAACTAATCCTGCACTGTCACCCCATCACTGTCACAAGCTCCCACTAAACCGTGTATCCAAGCTATCCATGACATCATGATGAAAATACCATCCTCTAACCATGAGAATCAACCAAGGCATTAAACCATCAAAGAACTCAAAGTGCACATCATGAGCTCCTCAAAAGAAAACCAAATAACCATGATCCTCAACCAAGAAAATATACCACCATAACCAAATAAAAAATTCAAGCTAATGAACATCAAGGATGTACCTGTATATCTAATCATGTCATGCCAAAATCCATGGCACCATGATTACATCCATGAACCAAGCATCTGGTTCTCAATATGTCCAACCTGTTAGCATAAAATAGTCAACCACAATCCTCCACCATGACTGTACCTAGTAACAACATCTCATCCCTTCTACATGAAGATAAAATCATAAAATCATGTGACTTAGGGCATAGACAACCCAAATCCAAGCCACCAATTTGGATATGCATCAATAATGAAAGATCAATGGGCAAAAACAACCCATAACCAAGCTATAAATGCAACTTATAAGTATAGACCGCTTACAACACTACACAACTTGTAGATACAACAAGTCATCATGCATATCCAAATCCAAACACTAATAACTATATCAACATGAGATCAATCTAAAATATGAACTGAGTATACAATGACATCAAATCTTAAATCTTCAATGCCATAAACTCACAATGTTACCATAGTCAAAATATACTTATAAACTGTTCAGATCAATATATCACCAAATAAATTATGCCAAACCTGTACTAAATCTAAACCATTGTGTAGAGCTTTTCAAGAGCTTTTTGTTGACTACTCAAAGTCCAAAATTTGACTCTATATGCCCAAGTTATGCCCTAATCCGTGCTCCAAATAAATAACATCTGAGTTTAGGGCTCTTAAAACTTGAAAAATTTTTAAAATCATAGAACTAAACCTACACCATCTTGTAGTGCTCTGAATTAGCTTTTCAACGCCTATAAGAACTCTGAAATTCGATATTCTGAGAGAAAGTTATGGCTATTTCACTAAGACAGTCTTTTTACCATTTTCAGTACGATTTTTCATTTTTTTTTTTTTCAGTGACAAAAATTTCGATGGGATTAAATTTGATGGCCATCATGGGCTGAAACTAAAAAAATTCTTTCATTTCTTCTAAACATGGCCAAACTAGGGCATATTATATATCAAAATTTATGGAAATGTCGACTCGGATCCAATGGTGAGGTCTGTTTTTACCCAGGAGGTCATTTCTGCATGCTACCCCCAAAAAACCCTCATTTAAATGAAACATCCAAAAAACTCTTTTTCTCCAACAATTTCACATGCCCAAATCTTTTAACATCCCATCATAATAGCAAATCCAAAACCCTTAGATCTGTAATAAATCATTTATATATCTTGCCCTTTTCTTTTATCCTCTCATGCATTCCCATGGATTTAATCTAGGGTTACAATAATAAAACCATAGCTCTGATACCACTTGTAAGGAAACTTGGCAACAAAGAATATAACCGTTTCCACATAATCCATAATAGATCTAAAATAAATACGAAATTAAAATCCACATGCAAGAGAATAGACAACATACCCACAAAATGTGACACAAGATATACCCTGGGAAACCCTCATTGAGGGAAAAACTCAGCCTCCAAAAGCATCCATCACCATGTATTATTCAGAAAAAATGCCATTGCCATACAACCATGGAAGCCTTCATGGCCATAGACACAACTGAGAAAACTATGTGAACAAGCATGAATCTACACATCCCATGCCATGCTTTCAACCTTCACAAATGCTCCCTTGGCTAACCTATCAAGCCTTGTCCTACTTGACTCTTGGCTTTTGTCTTCTCCTTGTCACTCTTACTCTCTACAAAAACTACCTTTGTGGCTACTTATATAGTAGCAAGTCCCACAAAACCACTAAGTGGTATTACATAAAACCATGTGCTAAAACCATGTGCTACCTAACCCACTGACCCCACATTTAATATTGGGCATTTAATTCTTTTCCCCAATATTAAATAATTACATAAAATATTTTCAAAATGTTACAATACAACTCATCAAGAATATTTCATGGGAATCTTTACATGTTGCACATCCATCTAGGTGGAACATTACATAATAAAATATAACAATATTATGCAATGTGTGCAACACCCATTATCTCAACACTCAGTCACAAATCCTACCTAAGGTACTCCTAATTAATGACATATGAACTCACTTTAAATGCTCTATTCAAGAATTAGGGACATTAGAAATGGATAATGCCCTAGTAGAAATGTGTGTTGATAGAGTTTTGAAAACCAAGCATAAACATTTGGAAGCTAAAGGATTAACTCATATCCCTCACATGCCTCAAAATTTCCAAGTAAAATGGATAAGATATATATTGAGCCGACTCCACAATGGTCAATTATGGTTGGAGCAACCCATTCTAATTACAAAGAAGATGATACACAAGGTTATGGGTCTGCCAATACTAAGAAAAGCTAAGTCAATCAAAACCCTAGGTCAGGAGGAGCTATAGAAGAAAACCCTAGTCAAGTGGAATGGTAGAGGTTTGAAACTAAATAATGTCATTGACATAGAGATTAGGTTTGGAATCCATATCATTGCACATAAGATCTATAGCTCAAGTTGGTCAAATAGCATTCCTTGTGAGGTAGTTCACCTAGCATACAAGGTTATAAAGAAGAACCTTGAATTTGATTTGTCAGATGTATTACTGAAGCAATTGAACAAAAGCATTGAAAGTGTGAAGACTTCCAAGAACAATTCCTTCATGTTCAATTCATTTCTTACTTGTTTATTCTTTTATGTTCAAAAATTCTTTCCATCTAAGGGCATAGTCATATGGAGGAAAGACACCCCTCTCCTTTATCAGATAAATGAATTTATTGAAGAAATGGGTGAAAATTTTGAAAGGGTATTGGATAATTATTTTGAGGCATTCAAGGAGAAAATGAAAAATAGATTCTAAATCCCACCCAAGCTTGTGGAAGACTACAAGGATGACATATGCTTCATGGTGAACTATGACAGAGTGTACATTCAAGCAGTCACACCAAGAGTGGCATGGGTAAGACAATTGTCTTATGAAATTAACATTGATGAAGCAAGAGACATCATTGAGGCTCTAGTAAATGAGCCAACCAATCCAAATCTTCCTGCATTTGGCACTTATGAGGAGGCCAAGAAGAGGATAGAGCTCAGTATCAAGATTCCTCAAGCTCTCAACAGAGGCAAGAAGAGAATTGCCAAATTGAAGATAGTTGAAGGTCCTCTAATGCTTACCGAGGGAAAGGGTGAGGATGAAGAAGAGAAATATGATGATGAAGAAGAAGAAGAATCAAAGAAAGAGGAACAAGCAAGGAAGAAACATAGGGTGATTATAACTAAACCTCAGAAGAAATTAAGTGTAGTATTCTCCAGGCAAGGTAGGAAAGGTAAAAGTGAACTAGTATTCATTTTCTCTCCACCTACATTTGAGGAAAGGATAAAATAGCTAAGAGTTGGAGTAGGAATATGTAACTTCAAAGTTCTCAGATATGTGACTTGAATTCTAGCTAAGCAAAAAGAGATTGAGGCGTTAGTAATGGAGAAGATGGGTATTTGGAAATACTCCCCTACTCAAATTCAACCTCAAATCCATGCATATATTTTTTCCAAAATCCAAGTCAGATGGGAGAACACGGTGCAAACTATAAAAGACATCTTTGAACAACAATTGAGATAGTTAGTACCTAATCTAACTAATGCAGAAGTAAAGAAGGCAATAAAAGAGCATGAAGACAGAATGATTCTAAAGCTTAACTCATGTTTTATATTAATGAATAACATCAAATCAGTGGTTAAGCATTCCTTAGATGTCTGGAGAGATCTATATCATCTCAAAAAGCCATCAGATGAAACTGTTATAATTAAAGATGATGATAGTGATGATGATGATGATGATGACAATACTCCATCCATCACAGTTATTGAAGGTGAATTGCATGCTCTAATGGAGGAGAAGGAAGAAGAAGAGAAGGAAGAAGAGGAGGAGGAAGTAGAAGAAATGGATGAAGAAGGAAAGGAGGAAGAAGTAGAAGAGGAAGAAAAGGATGAAGATGATCTAGTCAAAATTGTAGTAGAAGCAATTGCATCTCTTCCTCACGCTCCACCACATACTATCACATCTATAGAGATAGCTTCTACTAGTGAGATTGTGAGCACAACAACAACATTAATTGCTCAATCTTCACTAGCCACCTCCCAGCTCTAAGTGTCTGCAGTAGATGTGTCAAGCACTTCATCTACTAAGCTGACTATTACTTCTTCAACTACTGGGTTAGCTCCCTCTGCTTATGCATCTTTAGTTAGTGCATCGGTAAGTTCTACAATTTTTTCTTCATCAATTCCAATAAGCTCTACAAATTTTTTTCATTAGCATTGTCTACATCTACTTCGATTCCAGTAAGTTTAGACACTTCTATGGGTATTCTACTGAATGTGGCACCATTTTTGGGAAGTTTTTTAGTTTTTTATTTGGTTAGTACTCATATTGGCATTCAATCCTTAAGTCCTACTCCATTTTTCACTACTAGCCCTTCTATCTCTACTATTGTGTCTATCCCAAAAGTCAAACCAATCATCATTGAAGTAAAACAAAGGCAACCATTGAAAATTCTGATCAGTGGAAAGCAAATTGAAGAAGACATTGACTTAGACATAGAGATAATAATATGTAAGATTTACTATGAGACTACTACTATTGAAGAACTGAGATTAGCCAGTCAACTCATAGAAAATAAAGCTACGTAGAAGCAACTAAGGTTTGAAAGGGATAAGGAGTACATAATAATTGAAAATGCCAAGAATATAATTATAAATGCTATAAGTATTGAAGTGGATTCAATTCAACATATTTTGATTCAGTTAGAAGAGGCTATACAAAAATATAATGAGGACTCCTCTGGACAAGAGAAACTAATTGAAAAGGCTAAAAGGAAGTTTGATAACAAGGTGCTAGAGCATATTGCTCAATAGATTGCAATCAAACAAGTGGAGTTGTCCACATTTTTGGGTAATTTTGAAAATTCTTTTAATAATGCAGCATCACTTTTTGCCAAATTTTTTGATATGTTTGGTTTTACCAATGAAATCAAGTGCATCAAAGTTGTAGGCTAACCCCTCTTCCAGTTCCTCTCATCACACCAAGGTGAAATATCTAGCAAAAGTGCAAGCAGAACTTCTAAGAGAAGAAGCAAGAATAAGAGAAACCTTGATTGATATTTAGAACATGATCTTGCCAATAATGGATACAATGCAGAAACATATTACTCATTGCAAGACATTGGTCCAGGATTAGAACTTCTCAGCGGCTGATCACATGATCAAATTATCAATAGAAATTTAGATTGCTCTCTCCACCTACCAAATTTTGCAAGAGAATTGGGATACCTCATTTGCCATCATTCTTAAGGTACATCAAGAATTTCTCTCTAATTTTGGTGTAACTATATAGATAGTATATGTAGCTCTTTCGCATTACTTTCAAAAAGGAGGAGAGATATTAGTATAAGCAAAAAGGGGAAATTTTGTATATAAAGAGAGGTATCAATATAAGTGAAAGGGGTAGATAGCACTCAATAGAGTCAACATGTATATGTGTATAGCTATGTACATAATTATCTTTTTATATAGATTATGTGTCATCAAGGAGATATATGTAGAAATGTATATGCAGTAGCCTTACAAAGATCAATTTTGAAAAACCAAAATTTAGTGAGTCAGTTCATGTACATATGTTTTGTCTTGTAAGTGTTTTGTTACTAATGCCAAAGGGGGAGATCATTGGCATTAATTTAGTAGTGCCATACTTATCCATATCAGTATAGCTACCGAGCTCAACACTTAATTTTCTACACTCACTGAGCATTCTAATGTTAACCAAGCTTTGCAGAGTTTAGCAGTTTACACCAAGAAAATAGTGGCTAGCAAGTGAATACACAAAATGTGAAAATCAATAGTGTCTACTAAGCTTCATAATGTCTACTAAGTAGTAAGCTTGTATCATGAAGATTTAGTGTAAACCAAGCATTGGAAGCAGTAATGTTTACCAAGTGAAGCAAGGTAAACTCAGTGTGTAGAATCTACCGAGTGACACTACATCTATCAAGTCACTAGTGGTCACTAAGTTTAGAACTACATCGAGTGATTAGTATGGACTAAGCCTTCACATCTACTGAGTGCATGACGATGTCGAGTAATGCAGTATACATTGTGTATTAGGTCACCGAGTTAGTTTAGTGAACCCTAGTTATTTACTATTTGGCCGACTTTGTAATGTATTTGATCACTTGTGTTTTAGCTAACTTTATAGTTTTGTAAATTTGAAAGGTATATATGTAAGGTGTATTGTAAGATATCATATGTATAAAGCAATAGAGAAGTAATATGAAATATTCTTGAGAAGTAGATGCAAAAGATTGTCAACAATAGTTCAAGGAATACAACAAGGTCATTATAGAGGCAAAAAGGTTATATCCATCACATAAGGTAATTAGTGAATAAAAGATCTTATTTGCAATCAGTTGTAAGTAGATTCACTACTTCATCTTAACAGGTGAATCAGTTTCTAAATCCTCTAACAAGGTAGACTTAATAGTCTTTGTACAAATCTCTTAACCGAGTGCATACTTCATTGTATGTTTGTAAATCCTCTAACAAGGTGGACCTAGTAGTACTTTGTGCTTCTATCAGAGTAGATCACTAGAAGTGGTCAATTTAAGCCTTAATAGGTCAACTTTATGCTGCAATATTGAAGTTTTGTGGGTATCATCCCTACCCCAGTTTTACTTTCTATTTGGAAGGTTTTTGGGTCACCAAAATATTGTGTTCTTTTGTGTGATGAATGTTTTAACTTTCAATATTAATTCATGCAGTAGCATAGATTGATTTGTGGAAAATTTAAAAGGAAGAATTTAAAGTTATTGATTCACCCCTCCCCTCTTAGTAACTTGTCATATCTTGAATATTGCCAACATGGAATAACTTTGAGTCAATAATGACTTGTTATTTTGAGGATTATAAGAAATCTATGAAGTAGATACTAAGAATTCTAGTGTCACTTGTTGAGGAACACTATAATGATGTTTTCTTCTTAGTTGATACTGACTATACATATGTGTAGGTAGCTATTCCTTGGGTCAAATGGCTTAAGCCCTTGCCATATGAGATCAATGTTGTTGAGGCATTCGCAACTATCACAACTTTACTAGTAGAAGAAATAGATAAAAATGTTGCCTCATTTGGTAACTACAAGGAAGCCATGCCCAAAATTACAATTGACTTGAGGACAACTTTAGTGGTAAGGAAGAAGAATAAACTTGTGAAGAAGTTGAAGGAAAGATTTGGTGAAGGGGGAGATGAAGAAGAAGATGAAGATGATGAAGAGGAAAAACTAGTCCAAGAACCTTTGGAAATCACTCAAGGATAATGAGAAGATGAGGGAGCTCATGAAGAAGGTTTCGAGGAAGAAGAAGCCGAGGAAACACTTGGAACTACCAAGAATAAAGAAAAGTTAAGGAGCTTGAAGTGGAGAAATCCATGAAGAAGATTGTGAAACTATTACAATAGAACCTAGAAGTTCCTATTATTAGGTCCAACACAAGGGCAGCCACTAAGTAAGTCAAGGTTGCTAAGAAACCAAAAGGAAAGAGGACTACTACTTTATCAAAGCTGAGACAACTAGTCAAGAAGACATATGAGAGGAGAAAATATGTAGCTTTAGTTGAGTCAAATGAGGACAAGAAAAAATCTAATGGCATGAGCCAATTCAAGGTGGCAAGCCACAATCCCTCCTCTGACTTAAGCAATTTGTGTGATAATATAAAATCAAATGTAGATTTTTCTGGCTTTGCACACATAGATTTTAATAAGATAGGAAAAGTTGAACAAAATACTATAGAGGAAGCCATATATGTGATGATGGCTACATTCAATTCAACTCCTATTGAGATTGCCAACTCACTACCTAAGTGCTTATATGATTGAGTTGAGAAGAAATGGCAATACAACCTACAAAGAGAGAGACAAATTAGGAAATCAACTTTATCACAAGTAATGCTAGAATTAAATAAAAGATATATTAAGAAGGCTATGGGAAAGAACAAAACAAAATTTGCCCCCAAATATAGAGCTTTCCATATATTGAATAAGTAGATTGAGGATGTGGTAACCAAAAGCAAACTATTTTGAGATCTATTTATGGGTTGCCCACTCCTATAATAATAGAGAAAAATGAGAAAGCATTGTAAGAACCTAAACAAGTTGAGCAAGAGACAACTGATCAAGCACAAGAGGTATCAATCAAAGATAGTAGTGTGGGAGCCATTGAGAAAGTAGTAGAAGAAGAGGCTATAGCTAAAGAAAAGTAGCAAGATGAACAAAATTTACAAGATGTACAGGTGCCTAGAAATAGTCCTCCACATGTAGACCAAGTGAGTTAGCAGGACTCAATACAAATCAAGGATGTTACAAACAATTCCTCTCAGAACATCAATCCTTTGACTGAGGATAATTTAAAGAAGATATTGAAGGGTTCCACCATGGTAGCACAATTATGCACAAACCCTATATTGGTGAGAATAGATGAAATTGAAAAGGTAGATACAACATCAGTAGGAGAGAAGAAAATTGATGCATCTAGTGTGCCCCAAGAGGTCAAATTTGTAGAAGAACAAAGTGCAAGCATTGATTAGAAAGGTGTTAGTACACCACTAGTTGCATTACCTCTAGTATGATTCATTTCACATAAGAAAGCCTTAATTACAATTGAGAAGGATCAAACTAATGTTAATCTAGGACAAGAAGTAAGTCATACGCCTAGACCATAGATACAAGGTGAAGAATAGATAGAGGATAGACATGATGACAAGCCCTAAGAATTCAAGGTGACTACTACTCTAGAGGAACAAATTTCTATCTAGGCTCTAGTTACCTTACTAGTAGTCAAGTTTTTAAGTGGCCAAGAGCTCAAGAAATACCATTGTAGATATCTAGACCAAGTGTAGAAACATCAAGGAGCTTAGAAAAAATATCTTATGGAGATGTAAGTCTTCATGAGGTGATTGAATTATCCAAGTTTTATCTAAACGCAATCATCATTGAGTAGATGAGAATTCTATAGTAAGCTTTTCATAGGAAGAAACACCAAGAGTTGTTGAGAAGGGAGCATAAGCAGAAGCAAGTGCTTCATGGAATCAAAGATATATTACTTGATGCTTTACGTCTCTCAGATCCTAATGAAGATAAACCTATTCTTGAGCAACTAGTATATATTTTTGACAAGATAAATGATGATGTCCTAGACTCAAACACTAGACCATTAGAAAGGTTAGAAAAGAAGTTTTAAACCCAAATTCTTGAAAAGATATCTAGTGTTATTGCATTATGATAGGTTGAACTAGCAACCAAGATAGAGAATGTGAAGAAGGTGTTGGAGAAAATTTTCTCTCTTTACACCAAGTTGTGTGATGTGAATCATTTCACACAAGAAGTTTAGATGCATATTGACCAACTAGAGGAAGATCTAAAGACTAGAGGTAATACCTTACAACTATGTCTAGGTCAATGTTAGTCACATTTTTAGAGACTTCTATCCACTCAAGGTAGCATTGCCTAGCTGAAATTACAAGATGCTAACATTTGAGCTACCTTCATTAGCATTGAATCCATTTTGACCCCACACATGGAGGTGTTACACAAGAAACTAGCCTTTACTGAAACATTGATGAAGAAAGATTCACATCTTTCCACTTATGATTTCTTAGTTAAAATTTTTGTGGAGCTAGATATACAATATCAATCTCTAGAGGTAACATGTAACAATTGGGATGCAACATTAAAGATCATTATGGAGGTCCATAAATTCTTTTTGGAAAAACACACTCTTCGTGTACCACCCATGACATAAGTGTCAAAAAAGGGGGAATGAGATAATAGAGGGGGAATGAAAAGGGAAATGAGAATAAGAGAATAATATAGTTTTGAGACAAAAATAGGGGACAAAAATAGTGCAACATATATGCTTATCAAGAGTTATACAAAATTTAGATACAACAAGGAACACTCAACTCAGGGGGACTTATGAAATTTTGGAGAGCTATGACTATTAAGTCATCAATTTTGCAAAATTTTGAAATTTTGTATGAGAACCAAATAATGTATATATATTGTATGAGAAATGAATAATTTATATATATTTGAGTTATGCTCATAATAAGGGATTGTATAACCATGATATCATGTTTTTCCACTCATGTCAAAGAGGGAGATTGTTAATCTCAGATTGGTTTTGACAAGGTCATGACAAAACACTTAGTCATTATTCTATCAATATTATAGTGCAAGCTAAACAATCAATGTGAGCCAAGTGATCAAAGCATGCTAAGAATAAAGTTACCAGAAAATTCATGCCAAGTAACATATATAGCCAATATTGAGCACCAGTATGTGTCAAGTAGATAATTAGTGTTGAGTTACTCATGAGCCAAGTAAATAGAGTATGCCAAGTAACATCATTAAAGATATAGTGGATGCCAAGAATTGGAGGCTTCAAATATCGAGTGAATAGTTTTGGACATAGTTTTTTTGTAATGGAACAAACTCTTATGTAAACCATTTTTGGGCCAACTTAAGGATTGTTTTGTGATTCTAGAAAATTTATACAGGTGTATATTGTGAATCCCTATGTAGTACTTGATACCAATAAAATTGAGGGATGTTCTAAGAGAAAAAATGGATGAATCACAATTGTTGATTCTAAACTAAACCTAGCCAACTTGTGTTTACTTAAGGAGACAAACCCTAAATAGTTTGTAAGTGATGTATGAGTAAGTAACATGTGAGACAAGAGAATGCTAAGTGTAGAAAGTATTTGTAGTGGCTATATAGGTTGTAATAATGCTATGAATTGTAGAATCAGTTGGAGAGAATAGAGGAAAGAAAAGAGAGAAGACATAGGAGATATATGTAATTAGAAGGATAAAGTACACACCAAGAAAGAGAAGATCTAACATCTAGCAATAAAGTGCTAATTGAAGGATTAATACTAAAACATTTCAATAGGTGAATCAGTGCAAATATCCTAATAGAGTAGTCTTAACATGCCTTTAGTAGTGTGCTTACTTTATTGTAATTGAAAGTCCTTTAACAAGGTGAGACCTAACAGTCTTTGTAAGCCTTTAACAGGGTAGACCTTTCACAGGGTAGATCATAGTTTATGATCAAGATTATTGTAACCTTAATTGGCTACACTTTATAGCTGCAATAGTGAAGATTTCTTGGTGTCATCCCCACCCTAGTTTTTCCTTCTCATTGAAGCATTTTTGGATAACAAAATATCTTTTATCATATGTGTTATTTATTTCATGCTATGGATGAACATGTGTGTAGTTAGCTATTTTACTTTACATGCAAATTATGAGATGAATGTGTGGCAAATAATTTTATTGTTAAAGTTTTGAAGTATTGATTCACCCCCTCCCCCCCCCCCCTCCAACTTAGAGTTTACTTTTCCATTATAATTTCCAACATAATCAATTTTATCATAACCAGAAGGTCTTAATTCATGCTACCTCTATTCTTCCTTGAATCCTAGTATTAATAGCCTTGCATCAAAGGTGGCTAGAAATTCATGTATCTATGATAGTCTTATGGTTATAATTTATAATAATTTTTAGATATAATACTATGGATGTGTCTATTACTGAGTATTAAGAGTTTGCGGATGATACATAGGGCTTTAAATTTCTTAATGAGGAAGATTTCTCTTATACCCATGTAGATAAAATTTAGAGTCTAAAGAGGAAGAGGTGAATTATAGTAAAAAAAGGGTAAGGATTTGGATTCCTCATCTAAGAGGAATATTACCCTCAAGAACCAGAAGAAAGAGATAAAGAAAAAGAATAAGAAAGGGTAAGTTACTTTAACTAATGATTATAATGAGGATGATGAAGAAATGGGTACTAATGAGGATATCAGGGGCCACAAGAATAAAAAAGACATCAAGAGAATTAGGAGAGTGGTTCTTAGGGATATAATGTAATACATTACCCTCAATAGAAACTACTCTAAGGCTTATGATTATAATTTTGTGTTGTTGAATTACTTCCATCATAACGAGAAAATTTTTATTCCTTGTTGGTCTGAATTTTTGAATGATAGAAATCCTTTTCCTAGATATAAAATCTTTAGATTGTCTCCATAAATAGATAATAGGGTTTCTAGATAAGTTGTCTATTTGCAAGCCTTTGAAAGTTTTATGAAAACTATATGTCTCTTTACCTTCATAAATGGTCAGGCGTGAAATGTTTAAAATTTTAAATCGGGCCAATATTCTGTTCCCTTTAAATCTTCTACGCCTCAAGCTACTTTTCCTCCCAAAATCTCCCAAGCATCTAATCTAATTAGATCCACCATTGTCATTTCTTTGCTATGAAAAGATGGGGACTCTTTATGTATAGTGAGGTAGCGAGAGTTGGGAAGTTACAAAACGGGACCACAAGATGAAGATATGGTAGTCAATTTTATTTTTCTAACTGATCATTCAGTCACGGACATCTGGAAAATGCTGTCAAAATAGGAAAAGGGACCCAATTGGAGAAAATCAAAAATCAATGCCGAAATGATGATCATTTTGATGGTCTCGCTATCTTGCTATCGGAAAATTTTTCCATATCACCATTAGCGAAGTAGCGAGACTCCATGAAATGAACATCCATTGGGACCTCAAGTGACATAGATGGTGACTAAGACTAAAGTAAAGGATTTTTTGATCACCAGTAGTGTAGAACTTCCTATGTCATCAATGCCTGGGACCCATGCCTCACTCATAAAGCATTCAAGAGACCCCAATTGTTCAATCAAGTTTCAATCTACAATCCTCACCATCTCGCTATAAAGAGTTGCACAATGTTTAGTCTTTGCAACATAGCGAGTGTAGGACCCACTTTTCCTCAGGGTACTTGGTGTAGTTTCTCCACCTTTGATGTAATCTCAAATCAATGCCCATCACTATCTTGCCATAAAGAGTTGCTTGAACAATACGTATAGTGAGGTAGCGAATGAGGGCCCACCACTATTTTCCTAGGTAGTAGAGTAACATATCTTCTGCAAGATCAAGATCATATCGATGGTTGTCACTGCTTCGCTATAGCAAGGTGCTCATTCTTTATGTATAGCGAAGTAGCGACCTACTGACACGTGTCCTCAATTGCTAGTGGGTCCAGACAGAAGCACCATCAAGGAAAGAGTTGTGTACGTGGGAAATTTTCATTGGATTAGAGGGCCAACTTGTCGAGTGCGACACCTAGTTGTCTTTCTCTGTACCCCATGATCATATGATTTTTAAGATTGACAAAAAAGTTTTAAATATTGAAGGTGGCGGCACTCTGTACATTAATAAGATGTGAAAATTTTCTCATGTGAAGTTAATAATAGAGTATAACAGGCAAGATTTTCCCAGTTTCACCTTGCACGAACAAAGATTTTGAAATCTTTTCTGAATGAAGATAATTACTACAAGGACTTGGATAAATATGGCATGAGTGTGAAGCAATTGGTTCAAAGATAAATTGTAGAATTACGAAGAGAAAAAAACTCCAAGTAAGTTCGCATGCCATAGTTTCCAAACAAATTTCAGTCTTGTATGGTTTAATCAAAGGATGGTTCTAAAGAGTTCACTAGATCTTGGGTTATGGATAGCAGAGGGTTTACTAGGTAAAAATATTTGGGCCTCGGATTGTAATATCTTGCATACTAGTTCAAACTGGTTTGCAAAAAAGAAGTGTTTTGTCCCATATAGAGTATATGGATTTTTGATAGAGGAAAACTAGTAATCCTGAGTGTTTTCTTAAAGTTTCATCTCTTTGAAACTATGGTAAGATGTCGTAGTCAAGTAACCAAGGTTTTGAGAAGGATAATGAATGAACCTGGTAAGATAACAACCCTCTCAGTGGTAACATCATCCTTTAAACAAATTTCAAGATATCATAGCCTGATGCTAGGGTAACAGAAATGTGTGGGATCTTGTGCATAGTTTTTGAGGAATGTGAGGAGGATTTCATACTCATGGGTATGGTCATTCTCACATTTTGTTAGCATGCACCTTTTTTGTGTCAGTGGCTGGAAAATTTTGGTCAAAAGGTGGTTAAGAAAACAGATGTGGCTAGGAATTAGAAGTTACCCATTTTGTTATATTTGACAGCCACATTGTCTCCCTGCTCAAGGTTTGCACACTAAGTAATTTTTCCATTATTTCTAAAGCCTGGCATGATCAGTGAAGAGTGGCAAGTAAAGATGAATTTCACAAAGAAGTTATCTTGACAAAACCCACAGGTCAAGGATAGAGTGCAATCATCAGAATAGATTTTTTCAGGGACATGCTTAGCAGTTACATATATGATAGAATCACCATTGGAGCAAAATCAATGAAAGGAGGTGATAGAAAAAAGCCTGCAAGAGAACGTGTGATTGGCATAACTTCATGTTAGTCATTTTTTTTTGACAGATGTATGTGTTTCCTCTTGTAAGGACATCTGTCAGTCACATTTGCCCTTTGCTTTTTGCAACTCACACCTATATAAGTGAGTTTTCAAGGCAATGTGATGGTCTGAATTTTATTTTTCTAAGTGATATGCTTAGTTTTTTTTTGGTCCATTGTATTGAGTAAAAGTTGGTGGTGTATTTTCTCTATCAGATCTTGAGAATACATGAATACAAAATGATATGTGTTTCTTTCTGAAGGTCATTCTGAGTCTATTGTAAATTGTATACAATTTTCAAGGAAAATGAATACAAATTTTGAACTATCCCCATATTAGTTCTTTTTGAACTTTGTCTCCTTTTGATTACTTGGTTATCTTGATATTGTATAGGTAAAGGCCTGTGCAATTGAATGCAATCCAATTAGGTTGTATATCTGTTTATCACTGCTATAATTTCAATGAATTAAGTAAAAGCTTTGGTGAATGTGATAAGGTTGCTATAGTAGTGGAAAGGGTTTTGAATGATAAATTTTGATAAGAATTTCTGATAAATTTTTTTGTAAGGCAACAAATTAGATCAAGAAATTTGTAGTAGACTCTATGCCACAATGGATTAGGCACTGATCAAATTTGATCCAGTTGAAAGAGAGTATGTCACAAATAGTTGTCAAAAATGCATAATTAAATCAATTTTACTTTTGTTTCTTGTAGATCTTAAAAGCTGGCCAGTACTTGTCTACATGGAATATTTTAGCTTTAGTTAACCACTTTTGTTGAGAGCACTTGTAGATCTATAGAAGAATTTTTGGCCATATCTGTTATATGGCATGTGTTTATCAAGTTATCAAGAATTGTGTATGTATTTAAGGATTTGAGATGAGAATTAGAATGAAGCTAAAAATAATCCTCATACAGTTTTCCCAGTCTTGAATCATCCCTGGGTATACCCACCCTAGTTTTGCAGAGCTAGAAGAGTAGAAAACCACCCTTGGTTTTGTTGAAGTTGGGCCCAAATGCTTTGCCCATGCAATTGTTAACAAGAATTGGCTAGTCTTTAGATTGTATAAGTACTATCATCTTGGTATTAAGCATTTTGTTGCTTAGTAGTTTTAGTTCATTTTAAAACACCAACATTCCCTATTACCTCTATGCTTCCTTGAAAAATAGTATTAATGGCCTTAGGTCAAAGGATGATGGAAATCACCCTATCCATGATGGATTATGGTTATAATTTATGAGAATTTCAAATACTATTTCTATGTATAAAGAGTTAGGGGATTTTACTGAGAGTTCTAAATTTATTGATGATAAATAATTCTTTGATACTAATCTTAGTGAGTATTTAGAATATAAGAGGAAGGGGTGAAGTCTAGTAAAAAAAGGGGCAATGCTTTTCCTTTTTCATCTAAGGGGAAGAGGACCCATAAGACCTAGAAGAAATGGATGAAGAAGAAAATGAATAAGAAAGGGGAGGTTTCTTTGGGTGATGATTATAATGAGGGTAAAGTGGAAATGGTTGTTGAGAGGGAGCATAAGAAGAAAAAAGTGTATTTCATTAACAAGGTTCATAGCCTAAAGGACAAAATTAATAAATTCCCTACACCTACCTCCTAGGGATGATGATGCTAATTATGGGGATATGGAGGATGATGGCATGTCTAATGTTGGCAAAAAATCCTCTACTAAATAGGTTGATTCTCTTAACCTAAGGGTTCTTGGGTAGAGATTGGAATTTTCTATAGGTGTCATGATTGATAGGGTTAATATTAGCATAGAGTCATTGATTGATCCCTCAAATATTATCCTCATTGATTCCAACTATGAGAAGGGTATTTTTGTTCTTTAGGATGCTAAATATAGGTTTTTGGATTTCTATAGTGGTATCAAGTGGTCCTCTCAAGGAATTAAGGACATTAATATTAAGATTCAATATATGGAGAGTAAATTTGACATGCTTGAGGTCACAATGGTGGGAAAAGAGTTAGTAGAAGATGTGAGAGTGGGAATTGGTGAGAAGGAGGATCTCATTATTAAGGAGAATGGTGATTCCACATGGAGAACAAGATTTCCTTCCTAGAAAGAAATTATTTTCCAATATTAAATTTGTGTTGAGGAGCATTGGGGCTCAAAGCTAAAAATTTCTAATGGCCTTGACAAATCATCTAAGGATCCTTGTTGGAAAATTGGAGTCCTCAAAGTGACAAAGTCATTATCTAGGTGGGTGATAAGAAAGATAGTCCTAGGGAAGCTACCTCTAGCCTCGATAGAAGCACAAGAGGGAATACTCAAAAGAAGGACCAACATACAATGAAGGAGATTCAAAATATCAAGAAGACTACAAAAGACATGGAGAAACTAGAGATTTAAGATGTTGAGCTTCTCAATAGTTTGGTTTATTTTTCTCTCTTGTCCTATTTTTAGTGTATGTTTTCTTTTATATTTGTTGTTTCTTTGTTGGTATCTTCGGAGTGTGTTAGTTCCTCTAGTTGGATAGTTCGTCCTTTTTTGGTTATTTTTTATAGTCTAGAGTTAATGTTTATCGACAAATGATTTTATTATAATGGGTTTCTAGGCCCCTTGAAAACCCATTTTGACTTAATTAAAAATAATAATCATGCTCATTAATCAAATTTACATGTTTCTTGACTAAGGTTGCAAAGGAAAAATTTATTGTCTTTTGTTACAAGAAAAACATGTCTTATCTATCTTCAATCAATGAAAAAATCCAATAGAGATTGTATTACCATGTCTAGAAGCTTTCCTAAGAAAATACTACAACAATGTCTTGAATTATTCACAAGAAAATTAATTGTAATCTATTTCCAAAAAATTCACTAGAAATTCAAAAAATCAAGCTTAAATATATGTGATGATATACATATCATCTTCACACATCTAATAAAATAATATGGTCATCAAATGACCTTATCCTCAAAATCATTTTTTTACCAAAATGATCAACTTTAGCTAACAAATCAAGAATATTATCTCGTTGACACATATGTTGAGATCAATAACAAGACATTTATGCCAAATAGAACCAACAACTATTCCATTAGAAATCTCATCTAACTTCTAACATATATATATGTTCCTTTCCTAAATTTAGATTGACTAAATAAATTTCTTTTTTAGTGTAAAATAAAATTTCAAGAAAATAATAAGCTATCAAGTAGAAACACCTTCATTGTGAGCTTCTTGCTTATATTGATATATGTATTCCTAAAAATAACCTATTAACTTTTTTGATTATGAAAGAAAATAGAGTTAACTTAAACTATATTTTTGTATTGTTTTTAGATACAACTAACATGAATTATCTTTTTAACCATATAATTTCTTCTTTTAGTGAAGAAATATTTTGAAAATGGTCCTTACTTGAATGCTTATTTCAAATTATTATGTCTTACAAAGTTTTTCAAAAATATTTTTTTTCCTAAGAATGTAATGTCATAATTTGAAATATATTATATCTTATAAAAATAACTATTACACAACTTTAATTCAATAAATTTTAATTTTAGATGATGATTCTTTCTTGCCTTTTACAAAACAAGCTCAAAGACTTTTCAAAGTCATTCCACCAAGAAAATACCATCTCAAAGTAGATAAATATATTAGAAAAGGAACAATATTATTGAATATCAAATTATAAATAGAGATGTCCATTTATTAACTATAAATAAATGAAATGTATAAATAGATGAAATGTAGTCTTATTTTTTTAGAAATCCAGAATCAAGAACTATATGCATTACCAAGTAACAAATGGACTCCATTCTAAGTTTTTTTCTTGGTAACCACCTCTATTATCTTTAAAAAGACTTGGTGATTTATTTTTTAATTTCCCCCCAAGGAAAAAGAGGTGAAAAAGTAGATGTTTTAGTATTGTGCCTATTTGGAACATCCATATAGATCTTTATTTGCAACCAAATACTTGATTATTTGAGTAGATATACTTTGCAAAGGATATCTACTTGATTTAAATGCATAGATAAATATTATCTTATAAAGTTCTACACACATTATCATTTATTCAGGTTTCTAATATGAACACTATGTTGGTTAAGTGGTGTTGTTGTTATTGTTGTTGTGGCTATCAAGTTTCACACTCTTATTGGGCTATTGTGATTGTGGGCATATATCTTCACTAGTCCAATGTGAACAAAGGCTTGAACAAAATCATTGTCAAATGAGGATGAACACGCTTCTTATGCCCTCACTAATTTAGATCTCTAGATCTAAACTGATTTGAGTAGACCTAGAGTTTATATTGTGCTAATGTCATTGGTCATGTTAAAATTTTGCCTATCCCTTTTTACAAAAAAAATATTGATTCAATTTAAAAAATAAAATATAGTGCCATATTTTAAAAAAACTAGATTATATTAAAAAAAAATTATCACTATAATATAGTCTAAGTTACCTTTAAAAGGGAAATCTTTTTGAAATTTTATTGGACTAACTCAAGCATGTGCATAACCATTTAGTAGCTCAACATGGTAAATTATGATCAACATAAACTCTCTACAATTGGAAAAATATAATGAATGCTAATTAAATATATTTAATTGCATATATACATAATTTTTGTGTTCCACAATGGTGAACTTGATGGAATTAGTTTTGGTGACCCTTCTATAGTAAAAAAAAAAAAAGATGTTAGATGTGCACAATTAGGTGGATTTTTTGAATTAATTATGCTTTTTTAAAATTGGATGGTATTTTTAGGAGTAGCCCAAGGGTTGGTTTAATTTTAGACATGCTAGATTTTCCCTTTAGATTTTTGGGCATATTTGACATGGTCTACCTTTACACAAAAGATTCATATTTCATAGTGAATGAGTTTATAATTCATCAAATTTAATTAAATGGTGTTCCATCCAATTTGAGAAGTTGAATTGATGATTAAAAATGTTTAGTTGTACATGATTAATTTATAGTTTCTTATTAAATATACACTCACTTTTTATTATGTATTCATTTTTAGGATTGTTGTTTTTAATATTTCTACTATTTGGTGAGATGATGACAAGTTTGCTTCAATTATTCTCTAGTCTATGCAATTTTGTTTAGGCTATTATAATATATAAGATTGTCACTATTTTTTCACTTGATCTATATGGTGATCTGGTTGTGGCAATATATGTTACAATTATTTTAATTTTAGCTAAATAAAATAAAAATCTGTATTATTAAATGTAAATAGATCATATCTATACACACAAATATTCTAAGAAAAATAATTAAATAACACTATAAAGTTATTAAATATGAGATAAAAACTTAGGATGTATTAAACTAGTAGTTGCACATTTATGTTCATGCAACAATTAGCCAATAAGAGTGATTTGTCTAGTTGAATACAAACAAAAGAAGATATTTTGTATTTAATTATGAAAAGGAAGAGGTAGATAAGGTATTGATTTGACATATTAGTAAAAATAAATAAAGATAAGAAAGATAAGAACTAAAAAAAAATATTCATTCAAAAAGAATTAACCTAAATCAATTTCTATAATATAATCAAACTTGTTTGAATTTGCACTCCATATAATGAATGAGTGTGAATGAACAAAGAGCATTAAAAATGACAATAAATGTAAAAGAATATTAATGTCTATGACTATCTAAATAGAAGGTAATGTAGCATATGGTAACTATACAAGATATGAATGTGTCCTCATTGTTCCAATCATTATTTAGGTGAAGGTATTTATAATAAAATATTAAATTTATTTTTTGTTGTATATGTACAACTGATGAAACATAAATTTTCTATATAAAGAATTACTTGAAAACAATTTTAGGAAAAGAAGTACATTACGAATCGATAATTTTTACATAAAATATATAAAATAAAAATTAGAAACTTATCCTTAAAACTGTGAATGCTAATGGGAAAGTTTCATTATTGGAGAAGAATAAAGTTTAGGTTTTAGAAATTGTAAAAATAAGTTTTAAATTCAATATGAATTTTTTTTTACCAACTAAATATTATCTATTTAAAAGAATAATTTTACGTTAGATTTATTTTTTATTAAAACAATTTTTCATAATTATATTTTTATTCTAATTATAATACAAATGAAAAAATTAGAAAAGAAAATAAATGCATCAATCATACTTCTCACAAACTTAACATCAATAACAAATTTGATGACTTCAAATAAAATTGACTTTAAAAATTTGATATGTTTTTTCATTCACTAATTTAAATAGATTTAAAGTTGTGCTTTCTTTCTTGATTTGAATTAAATGATCTATAAATATTAGAATATAGTCAAATTTAGAAATGTATAAAATTTTGATATTATTCAAAACCAAATTTTAAAAAATTATTGAATTATCTCTAAACATAGTTAAGTAGAATCTTTTATTTTTTAAAACTTATTAATCTCTATTAGTATCATATGGATGCAAATACATAAAAATTAGATGTTATTGAAAGTGTGGCATTATTACTTTTGAGACATTCAAACCAATATTTTGATTCAATCTATATCCAAAAAAAGCTTTGAAAAAAATTAAACTAATTGATGTACCTATCAACTCAAATCAATATAATATAATAGATGAGGTCTCCAAATAAGAGAAAACCAACATTCCATTTGAAAAAATTCCTTAAAGCATTAGAAATATCCACTCTTCAAAATAAAATAATTGTTCATGAAGGAGGCTACATTTTTATCATTCAACTAGTAGAACTCTTCCTGCACTTGCACTATTTGAGCCTAGTCCAACAAATTTGTGCTACTCATCAAAAATATTCAAAGAAAAAATCTAAATTTTGTACTCAAGAATGAAGAAATTGAAAATGGGTTTCTTCATTTGTTGGATTTACAATGAGTTCATTTTGTTAGATTTAGAATGAATTTATTATTTGGTTTGAAGAAACTAACTTTTGTCTACAATATGAAGGAAGATGATATTATTCATATAAGTATAACAAGTGCCATGCAGTGGCTTGTATTTGCTTGAAGTTTAAGATTAAAAATTTAATAGTTAGAAAATAGTGAGTTGAGGTAAGTTATAATAGTTTAAGAATAAAATTTAATAGTCAATTGTAATGATGTTAGTTTAATAAAATTCAATCAATATTTAATTAAAATTAAAAAAAAATCTTCATACATATTTAAATCTTTGAAAATAATAATTTCTAAAAAAAATATAATTGAAAAAAATTATCATATAAGTGTAATGTTAGAATTCACTTATTTTCGTTAAAATATTAAGTTAAAATATTAAGATTAAAATAATTTGATTCAAACTACATACATTTCTAACATAAAAATTTGAATTTATAAAATATAACTATTATAGCTAAAAAATAATTTGATAAGTTTTATGACTTTGATATAAGTCATATATGTTTCATATTTTATATATATTTCATTCTTAAATATAGGGTAGTGGTTCTAGAAATTTGCTCCTATAAGATTCAAATAATATGAGCCAATCAAATTAAATTAAAATATTTTAAATTATTTTAGAAATTAAAATTTGACATATAAACATTAGACAAAATCAAAAGATTAAATTAATTATAAAAAATACTTGAAATAGGAAAAATTAATTACTCATTATGCACAAGTGATTGCAATAGTATGTACCTTCGAAAAATATGATAATGGAAGATTAATGGGGAGCTTAAGACAAAATACTTTACTATTTCTAGGTGTTGTAATGGCTCCATTTAACAAAGAAGTTGTATGCAAATGGCATTGTTGCAACTCAAGAAATTGCACTAGAATCAATGATAGAAATAGATTTCCATGTTTTGCTCATGAATGGTCTTGTTTTAACATTATCCATCTAAATATTTTATAGAAATGGTGGCAAACTTGGAAATTTAAATTTTAGGGAGTTTCTAATTAATGATTGTTTTTTGACATTGTGGAAAAGAAAAGGGTTTTTGTGTTTCATTGGAAAGTCATTAAACTAGAAAATCTTTAAAAAGTTCTAGCACAAAAATAAAATATGGGAGCAAAGCACCCACAATAAGTCTATGGGCTAAATAATTAATAAAATTGATTCACATTGTTTAGATAAATAAGATAATATTCTTGAATGACTAGCCACTATATTTAAAAGTTGAAACTTATTAGATGGTAATAATCTAAGGAATAATAACACTAATGTTGGTTATTTTGGTTGATTTTTGTGGTCATAGAGCTTGACCCTACATGTCAATTTGATTTTTATATGTCAATTTCAAATGCTTAAACTAATGCATCAACTTGATGTTGGAAATTTAGCAACAAAATTGTTTGACTTCTTTTAGATAAGTTATTATTATTAATTCAATGGTTTGGTTTCATTATTGAAAACAATAGTTAATCATATTATATGTGTAAATCGTTGGTGCCATGATAGTATCATATTCTTGTAATAATATAAAGTGGAAAAAGATTTTTATATTAGATCCTCTTATTCTTCAAGGTAATAATGAATTAGAATTAATTCTTCACTATAATATTTTAGTATTCAAATTGACATAATTCACATCCTAAATAATTTATAACAATCTATTAAGAAAAATGATAAATTTCTTTTTTTTTAAAATAAATTGTACTAATAAATCAAAGTCATTTAATTTTAAATTTATTAACCAATCATAAAAATAAATAAAATATATTACAAAACTCCACTTGAACATGTAAAATAAAAATAAAATCACTTATAAATTATAAAAACAATGTTATCTTATACACCAATCATCACATTGAAAACAATTACATACAAACAAAATGAAATAATTGCAAGGCATTGGAGTTTGAAATATTTGGATCAACAACAACACTAATTTGGTAAAATACATTTAAATCTTTGTGTTGGAGTTCATATCACATAGGACAAGAGTTTTGCCATTGCTTCTAGAGTGGAAGTGCTTGATTCTTTGCTTCCATTCGACTTAGGGTATGGAGACACTTAAGGAATAATTGTGGGACATGCTCACTTAAAAAATATGATTATTTCGAACTTTTGAGCCCCATGTAATTATTTCCCTACTAAGGTGGAACTATAATAACCTTCCATAGAGCATGAAATAATATGAGTTTATTCAAATGTGTTTCCTGAATTCAATCTTTGTTTTTTTTATTCAAATGGCCCAACTTTTCTTCTTAAATGTAGTTTGCAATAGTCGTGGAGGTTTGACCTTAATATTAGGATTAGATATTTTCTCCCCCGTTCAAAAAGTCATCTCGTTTTACTCTTAAATTCAAGAGAGGATTTATGATCCATGGGGAAAATGATTTTTTTTTTTCACTTTTTCCTTCTTAATTATGTTTTTCTTAAATATGTAATGAGTATAATTCTTAGTGTTTTATACTTTATTTTTCTATGCAGCTAGTTAATAAATATTTTGTATGAGTGCGAATTTTTTATTGTAAATATTTTTTCATTATTATTTATACACAATTGTCTTATAATGTTATGTGGTTAATTTCAAGAAGAGTATTAGAGTGTGTGTTGAATACAACATAATATATTGTCCAAAGAAGAAAAAGAAGAAGATAATGTTGTCGTTGTTGACAGATGGGCTCCCCTTGAGCCATCTACTCACCCTACCCTTGGGTGAGGATCTGATGATAAAGATCCTCCTCCTTTGGCTGGCAGTCTGAGGTTTTTTTGTTTTCTAAAAGTTTTTTTGATGAATAGTTGATCTCTGGCCTTAGACTATATGAACTCACGAGGTGATCCTGTTTCCCCTAGCCCCTTTTTTTTGTGATTATGTAACTTCATTGTATTTATTTTAATGTAAGAAAGGGACTAAATTGAAGGGATGGATATGTTTGGCATAAAGAGGAACACTATTGATATGTTATGAAGAGAGGAAACAACTAATATATGTAGCTTTTTATTGAGGTTTGTTTTTAATTTTTAAAGGGAAATTTGAGAAGCTATGGATTGTTAAATTGTGTTTTAATTTGATAATGAAAACAAATGACAAGGTATTAGCATTACATTGGTTATGTATTTTTAAGAGAGGTTGGTTGAAGGAGGGTTTAATGTGTGGTTGTGTTTGATTGTATATGAAATAGCCAATGTTTAGTGTTTATTTATATGTTGATCCATTCTTTGTTTTGATATGTCTCAAAATTTTAATATTAAAAATATATTATATAATGTAATTGTACAAATAATATAAGTCTTGATAGATTACACAACCTTTTTTATTCTTATGTGTAGTTTTGCTTATGATTTGGATGATCTCACAATATTTAATATTAAATTTTGATCAAAACAGAACTTTGAAATGAACATTCGCTAAAACTTCACCATGTAACATCTATAAAACAATAAATTGTGAAGGACTTGAAATAATGTGAATTAATAATTTTTGAAAATTTATTTAAAAATTAGAAATCTATTATTTATTAAATTTAAAAATAATTTATAATTTCTTTACAAAGCTACTATTTATATATTTAATAATAAATTTACAAAATTGATGTTACTTTTGTAAAAACATAATTTTATATGTAGGAAAGATAACATTATAAAATTTAATTATAAATTCGTAATACTAGTAATCTTTTTCATATATTTTTGTTGCATAGTTTTTCATAACACGTTGAAGTGAGATTCACTACAATTTATACATAGATTGTTTCTATAATGCATTACTCCATGTGTGCACCCAAAATATTTTTTTAAATTAGAATAATGATACACATGTACCTATATTTTCTAAAATAATTAATAATTATTTATTATTATTCTATATCTATAGAAAAATGACTTTAATGATTGCTATACAAATATGCTCACTAGTAAATAGAAAATAAATATAATAATTAAACAAACTATATTCAGAACCATATAGATTAATATGACTTTTCAAATTATCTTGTCATATTCAATTTATTTTTTAGTCCAATTGATTTTTATTTTTATGAATAGACATTTCCTATTAATTAAATATTAAAGATACATATTCATAAAAAAGGGGTCAAGGGATACACAATCACCTCATGAGTTCACTTAGCACATAGTTGGATAAGACAACTATTCATTGAAAAAATTAACATAATAATAAAGTCCTCAAGCTACATGATCAATGTCACCCAAGCAAGGATCTTTATCATTAGAATCCAAAAGTCGGTGAGGTTGGTAGATGGCTCAGGGGGAACCCAACCATCAATAGGGGTGGCAACAACATCATCTATCTCTTTCACTCCCTCTAGCCTATGTAGAGAGATAGCTAAATCTAGGTGAGGGAAATCCCATTTAGGGTTTCTATCTACACAAGGCCAGCCTGCATCAGAGGCAACAAGAGGAGTCACTCAGGACTAGCCCAAACCCATCCTCTGTGGAGGCAAGGTCGATGACAATGACTATCAAAACCACCACTAGGAGAGCAATAAGAAAGTTGCAACCTGGGAGTATGCGAGCAATGCACTAAACTACTTCAGCCTCTCTGGAAATCATGAGTATGATCACCAGAGAAGGTATCTAATGGTACCCAAGCGATCATACAAGGGGCATTACCACAATGAGCTAAAAGCTCTTGTAGGTGAGCTACGTCTAGCCCCACCTTATCTGTCTGTACTTAAATCTACATCATGAAATTATTACAAATACATGCTTTAGACTACATACTGACTTGTATATCAAGAAACCTATGAGAGAATAAAACAACATTATGGTCCTTCCATATAGTAAATACAACCTCCATTCTAAAAGCATGTCATATCTAGGAGTACTTAAAAGGACATCTGCTCAAATCTCCCAACACAACCATATGCCAGGAAAAGGCTTCTGGGCAGAAAGGCTTAAAAAATCATGAATCCAGAGCTAATAATTATGGGCTTTCCTACAAAACCAAAAAATATGTAGGAAATGTTCTGGCTAGCCACAAAAAGGACATCTAGGGTCCAAGACACCCAGATATTAGAGTCGAGGGCCCAATGGAATCCCTTGGAAAAGAAGACACTAGGAAAAGTGAGCTATTTTAAGCTCTATGATAGTTTTCCAAACTGTGGAAAATCTAAGACTCCAAGTGCTATAAGAGGATTGCAAATGCCAATGATGGTGAGAGTGCCAACCATCAAAAGCTAGGGAACTAGCCATCGATATCCTAGCTTGGGTTTATAACTAGTCAAAGGAGTGGTAGGATGCCACTTCTAATCTTTCAACCATGGGTGACATGAATGAATATCAAGCTTGTGCAAAAGATGGAGAGGCACCACAGAAACTAGAAGATCAATTGTTTGTCAATCTAGACAGAAAAGCCTGAATTCCACTTGAAGGTCCTCCTATGAGAAAAGGCTCATAGCAACCCTAGAAAAGACATATTTGGATGTCTTGACTCCCCTTTGAAATAAGCACAACACACTAGCTCCTTGAATTTTAGCCAGTGGAACACCTTGAACAAAAAATAAGGGAGACTACCACAAATATTGTTGGTTCATAGAGAGCCCATCTCTGAACCCATTACCTATCCAAAAAGGCCACAACTTGATGGCTTCTTAGGCTTTCCAAATGCATTTAGCAACAAAGCTAACTTGAATCTACATTGGCTTAGTGGTCACAATAAGGGTTTGAAAGCCAATCCCCTTCCAGTATGGCTGGTTAACCAAAAAGCCTAAAGAAATGCAATGACACAACAAGATTTTCTAGGCCTCATCACCAGTGAGAGCCTAAATGACCCATTTAGCGCATAAGGTAATCCCCTATTTGCGTGTGGGAAGTGGTCCAAGATCAACATAGTCTTTGAGAAGACAAAAAAAATTCCAGGCAACTCTATGAAAGTTGTGATGCATAGCATCAGAAACGCAGTGGAAATCCATTAGTAGGCATTCAAGCTTGAGGTATGAAGCTTTAGAAGGGGCCCAACACAAGGATTAATAAACATGCATATCAACCAACACTTTAGAACAAATCTAAAATTTTCCTACAAGAGAGAGAGGTTTGGTGATCCAACAGTCCAATATCTTCTCAAACAACACCAAGAAAACATTCCATACCTCCACAAGGGAAACTTGAAAAGCAAAAGAAATGCCCAAAAATTGAAAGATTTCACTACACTTAACCCATTTCCATGCATAACATTGCAGCAATTGAGGGCCTAGAAAAATGGATTATCTATAGCAAAGCATCTTGTGCCATTGAATAACAAACTCAGAGGCAAGGCAAAAAGTATCCAAGAATTTAAGGCATTGGCAATATTATCATCATCCTCCAGAAGGGTGAGAAATGAGTCATTCATAAAATGGTCATTCACAAGCTACAAAGTAGAATCTGTGAGAGTGATACCACACACAAGACTCCAAGAGATAGCATTGAAAAGAAGATAGCCAAATCCTTCAGTCATCAAATCATAAATACAAGACACTAAAGGAAAACCTTGACAGATAGATCTATAAAGCCTGAAAGCTTCAAATTGTTGATTGTTTATTGTAATTCAAGCAAAAGAATTGCCAAAAAGCATATGAATTGATTATAGAAAGACGAGGCAAAACCCCAAGGCTTGAAGCATGGCCAAAATGAAAGGCCATTCAATTCGATCACAAGCTTTGGAAAAAAATCTTAGGAAACAAGGCCTAATGTTTGGATTAACAAGCCTACTCTGTACCTTCCCAAGCAACAATAATATTATCTTGAATATATCTAGATTTAATGAAGCTAGTCTAGTCTAGATAAATAATCTAAGGGAGATGGTGTTGGATTATAATGGAGAGATCCTTGGGAATAATCTTGTAAGAGACATTCAACAAAGTGATGGGTCTCCAATTGCATATGTCTTTAGGATTGTTGACTTTAGGTATGAATTTGAGATTACCCTTATTAATAATGCTTCCTAGGGAATGAGAATTGTATGCTTCTTGATATATCTAATACAAATTAGGTTCAATTTCCTCCCATAGAGATTTCTAAAGTTTACACAAGAAACCATCACATCCAAGGGCTTTATCATCAACCATAGAGATCATAGCCTCCTTGAGATCAACAAGCATGAGCTTCTTCTCACAAAAGGCATATTTCACTAGACCAAGCCTATTGGGAATAGCAAAAAGGTTGGTTTGTAATGCTTACTAACAACACAAAATCTTGAAGGATTCTAGGTAGGTTAGACAGAACCTATTGGTTTTCCCTTATGTGTCTGATGCCTACGATAGAATGGTGAGCCCACACTACATTGAAATATTCATTAGAAGCCTAATTGCCAACCTCCATCTAGTGGAGACAAGATTTGATTTGAGCATCTCTAGTGGTATAACTATGTGCAACTTATTTCTAGTGTTAAATATTAGCATGTCAGACCTATAAATATGTATCAAACAGATTCATGGTGTGAACTTTTGATGTTGTACACAGATCTTTAGTAGTGGCTTCATAAGATCTTCTATGGTATGTGGCCAACTTGTTAGAATATATAGTCCACCAATATAATTGAGAGGAGAGGAATTCGTTATACAACTATTATCATAATTATCAACCTTATTAAACTTTAACCATATGAGTAATGTAATTAGAAACCACTTCTTACGTACACTATCTTTGTACTTCTTTCTACAAATCAAGTATATCTTTCATACATTTTTGGCTTACATAAAGCGCAATGAATCTTAATATCAGGGTTCAATGTATAAAATGTCCTTGGATGCACATCAATAGATAATCAAAACCATGTCTATACCACTATGATCTTTTTTTGCTACTAAGTTAGTCTTCATAGACTTACTACTATGTTGCATGAATAAAAAACATAGTCATGAATGCAACATGTCAATACTGTCACATGCTCACCAATGCTTAGGATACTCGCCCAAAGGAATACCATTAGTATTCATGCTAAAAATCTTTCCCTTTGACATTGATGGCAACATAGATGAAAAACATCTATATTCCAAGAATACCAAACAATATTGTGTTGTTGTTGTTGTTGTCATCTTTTCAAATCCTCTTAATCAATCAAATCGAAAATCTTCTGGGATACTACTCTACTCTAGAACTTCTTAGGGTCAACAATAGTTTTTCATACTAAACAACTCTCAACTTCTCCCCATTTAAAGGTACTCTTATCTTTTCCTTTGGCATTAATAACTCTTCATGTTGTGTATCTCCCTCATAGAGATATTCCTTCTCTTATACATGAATCTTTCTAAATCTCCCTAATAACTATCTCTGCCCTACACATACTTAAGAGATATTTTTCATGCTCTTCTCCCCCATTGACATCAATGATAAAGGTCTCATTATGTCAAATTACTACTCCAAGTCTTTAACCAACTCAAGTATCTAAAGACACTATTCAATACCAAATACCAAGAGTTCTCATTGATGTTGCTCATCATAGAAACTCCCTTATGTAGGAAGCATCAACATTTAGTCCAGTCAAATAATAGTGCTCTATACCACTGGACTGATTGGTGCAAAGCACCTCCATTTTTGGTTTGATGTTGGGTTATATTTTGTTTAGGGTTAGTTAAGAATGTGTAAGAATAATAATATCCAATGGTCTTTGAATCTAAACTTGTCTTAATTTGTTTTCTAGAGCACAAGTTTCTCATAAGGTCAAAATATTGTCAAGTGGACCAAAAGTTGCTAATTTTGTGAAACTATGGGACTAGGGTGTTTTTTAGTGGTCGATATTCATAATTTTACAAATTTTAGAAAGTTTTTGCTAGTAATTGGGCTAATAATTTAAGATTTAATGCAACCTAAATCACAAATTTTTATTACATTTAGTTCTACAATATTTAAAATCACTCAATAATTTATTTTATAAAAAAAATTAAAATCAGAGATTCACCACAATATTTGATACATTATTAGATTTAATTCACCTAAATATTATATATTATCAAAGAAATTCAAATTAATTCACCAATAATTATCATAATTATTAGTTACTTTAGGGATATATTACCAATATTTAGTTTTCAATATTGATTTAAAATATAATGTAATTATCCTCATAATTTACATGAGATAAAATATGTTCACTTTTAATTTGTAATATTCCATGATGATTAGAAAACTTCCTATTATTATTGAGATTTGCCAATATTTTCTACTAAAAAATTATGTTTCCAAAATAATCACCAATGTAAATAATATATAAAATAAAAAAATTAAGAGATTCATTGATAAAAATAATTTGTTTTTTTTTCAAAATAATGAAAGATTTTCCAATAATTTATATCATTTTTTGGAGGGGATTTTCTTTAATTTTACTCTATATGGGACATAGTCTCCTTTAGAATCCTAAAGATCCTAGGATAGGTTAGTGGGCATTGAGTTGACTAAAATTTTCAAAAGCAAGAAATGCTCAAAAGGTGCTCAAGCAACTTTTGGAAGAAGTTACAAATGAAGGGATGGGAATTTGTAACAAATGATGCTTGCGTATTTGAGCATGTGATGAAGATTTAGTTGTAGACCACACATGTAAACAACTTGCACTAATGTTTTTTAGAGTTTTTCCTTACATTTACAATGTTTTTCCCCTCTTGTATGGTGGTGTACAAATTGGATTTCATAATCTAACTTCATGGGAATTTAGCTTTTGTTTTAGATTTCATTTGCATGTTCAAGTTCAATTTTGAGTTGAGAGATTGAAGTTTTATACTATATTTTAGGTGACTGATACTGCAACTTTCATTTGCAAAGTTGTAGGAACTAAAATGGCCTTAACATGATCATCCAATGTTTAAAATGCATGACCTTGTGGAATGGTAGGTTATGAATTGTATATACTATTTTCTTCTTCATTTTTGTTCCTACAACTGAACTCCTAATTTTGGAGTGATGCCCCAGTGAGCCCAGATAGTGTGAAGAATTGATTGGAGAGCACAACCATGATTTGGTATGACCAACTCATGGCATGAATGAAAGCCCTAGAGTGTCCCCTTGAAGGAACAAATGGTTTTAAGGGTTGGTGTGAATTTCAAAGGCCTATTGGATGCATTTTGTTGTGACTGGTCTAGAGGCTTTAAAGATAGCCTAAGAACTAGGGCCTACGAGAAATTAGGGTTGTAGGTGACTTGAAGCACTATAATTTTGGATTCTTAAAGTGATAGGTGATATATTGCAGAATCATGTGGTCTTCCATAAGGTTGAATGGAAGAATTTGTAGTAATTAGCCAAAATAGTAAAAATAGACCTAATACAATTAGGCCTAAATAGGCCTAAGGTGGGTAGCAATAGAAAAATGATTGCTAAGATGGATATAAGTGTTTTGAGGGTCTAAAAAGGATATGGAAGGTATCAAATACATTGGTAAGGACCTAAGATGTGTATGGGAAAGATCTTAATAAAGGGTTTGGAGTTATAAGGGAAGAAACAAGGTAAATAAGGGCTAATCAAACTAGTACCCAAATTAGTTAGCATTATTTTTGTATCAAATCAACTATGCCTAGGAGGCAAGTTTCATTAAGAACCTTGGAGGCCAAGATTGGTGAAAGGTGAACATTGAAGGAAGGAACCATTACATGGTTCAAAGGAGTGGACTATAACTTAGAGGAGATAAACTCTAGAACTCTAGACCTTTTGCATACTGATGCAATCTCTACATCACCTACTTAGAAGTAGGAAGAGACATAACCCCAAGAATACCTCTCAAGTACTCAAATGTATGTTTAGGTAAGGGCTTTGTAAAGATATCTATAATTTGATCTTTAGTACTCACATATTATAATGTTAGCTCTTTTTTCTGATGTCTTCTCTCTTAAGACATGACCCTTAATAGATATATGCTTAGTCTTAGAATCCAAATCAATATTCTAAGACATACTATAATTTTGTTATAATAATATATGATAACAAGTTCTAGAAATTCTATCCCAATATCCCTCAACATCTACTTCACCCACATAACTTGATTACAGTTAGTTGTTGCTACTACATACTTTGCCTCATCTGTACTCTCTCAGATATAGTATTGTTTCTTTCTCAGCTAAGAAACCAATCTTCCTCCAAGAAAGAATGCTCCACCATTGGTGCTCTTTCTATCATCCATATTGTTTGCCCAATCCACATCAGTATAAACACATAGTGTGAAATCACTTGATCTTTCATACTATATTCCATAATTAGATGTTCACCTCAAATATGTGAATACCCTTTTTATTATTGCATAATGATACTCCTTAGGATCAGCTTGAAAACTAGCTACAATCCCAACTCTATTTTCTATATCTGGCCTAGTGTGAGTTAGATATTTCAAACCCCCAATCATGGATTTGTACTTCTTTTGCATAGCTATAGGTGTCTCATCTTTGCTAGATAACATGTGACTATTTATCATAGGTATACCAATAGGCTTACAACTTTCCAAGGCAAACCTCTTTAACAAGACCTTCAAGTACTTTGTTTGAAAAATAAAAATGTCATCACTTTTTTGTACATTGTATAAACCTAGAAAAAATGTCATTTATCCTATCAAACTCATTTTAGACTCATTCTTCATTTCTTCAAAAAACTTATCACTTGCTTCATCATTACCTCCAAATATTATGTCATCAAAAAATATTACTATTATTAACAACCCATTCTCAATTTCTCTAAAATAGAAGTTACTATTTGTCATACCTTTAACAAATCCAAGTTATACCAAATACTTGTCCAACCTTGGATATAAGGTTCTAGGTGCTTGCTTCAAACCAAATAAAAATTTCTTTTGTTTGCATACCATATCTTTCTCTTTTGTCAAAGGGAAACCTTCAAACTTCTCAATGTACACCTCTTTTTGAAGTTCTCCATTCAAGAAGGTTGATTTAACATCCGTCTAATATGTTTTTAATTTATTATTTGCTGCATAAGCTATGAACATTCTCACCACTTCTATTCTAGCTACAGTGGAATATATCTCCTCATAGTCCATTCCTTCTTTTTGTGAATATCCTTTGCACACAAGTCTAGCCTTGTCTCTTAGAACTTCACCTTGTTCATTCATCTTGTTTCCAAATACCCATTTAGTTCCAATAACATTCTTATCTTTAGGTCTTGGAACTAATTCCCATGTTTCATTCTTGACAATCTAATCTATTTCTTTCTTCATTGGTTGAATCCAATGATCATCTTTACATGCTTCATCTATACTCTTAGGTTCAACTTGAGAAATCAGACATAATTCTTCATTAACTATATTTTTTTGTCATCACACATTTGTCTTTGCTCCCAATTATCTATTCTAGTGGGTGATTATTTGTCAAATTCTTGTTAGAGGTAGGAGTTGCTAACTCAATTCTTATCCCATTTCTTAGTTGAAGTTTTTTTCTCCTCTTTACTAAACAATATGCACATCAGTCTATAGATCATTATTACTCTCAAGAAAAATTTCTACATTTTCTCTAACAGTTCTAGTCTTATCTTCTTCTTCATTAGAATTATAATAGATCATCTTTTCTTTAACTCCAAACTTTTCATAAACTTTTACAATTGCACATTCAAATGTTGTCTTAGTTCTATGATCAAAACATATGTAAGCTTTACTTTTCAATGAATAACCAAGAAACATACCTTCATCACTTCTTGAATCAATCTTACCAAATTATCATCTCTCTTAATGTAACAATTACTTACAAAGATTTGAAAATACTTTACTGAAGGCGAATGACCAAATCATTATTCATAAGGGGTTTTGTTCATACCTTTTATGATTTGTACTTTGTTCATAGTGTAGACTATTGTATTAACTGCTTCTCTCCAAAATGTCTTTGATACATCATTGTCAAACATCATTTCTCTTGTTGTCTCTAATACTAGTATATTTATTCTTTCTACAATCCCATCCTACTCAGGAGCCTTGGGTGAAGATAATTGTCTCTTAATTTCATTCTTTTCACAAAACATGTTAAATTCTCTAGTGGTAAATTCTCCTCCTCTATGTCATCTCAAGCTTTTCATCTTAACACTAGATTCATTCTCAAATCCATTCTTAAAGATATAAAACTTCTCAAAAGCTTCATATTTCTCTTTAAGAAAAGATACCCACATCATTCTAGTAAAATCATAAAATATCTTTCACCATAGAATCCTCTTGTCATAGTAGGGCCACTTAAGTCTATGTGAACAATCTCTAGCTTCTTTTTAGTAGTGAGCTTCTTCCTAGGAAATTACACCTTCTTCTTCTTAGCCAAAATACATTCTTTGCAAACAATATTAGTAGACCTTATTATCTTAGGTAGAACTCTAACTAAAAATTTTCTACTAACCTTCACAATGTTACCAAAGTTTTTATGACAAAAAATCCCATTCCATAACCAACTATTATCCACTTTTGCAACCAAACATTTCATTTCAATAGGATTCAACTAAAATACATTACATATAGACCTTGTTCTAGTTCCAATCATCTTACCATCGTTATACTTGATAGTGCAAATATATTTTGATGAATTGCAGCTAATATCCTTTGACCACCAATTGTCCAACACTAAACAAGTTATTCTTTAATCCATCAAAAAAATAAAAATCATTAGTGTTAGTCTTTCCATCAAGAATAATGGATCATATCCCTGTAATGTGATAGGCTACATTATTACCAACTCTAACAATCCCTCCATCATGATTCTTGAATTTAATAAACTTATTCATATTAGTAGTCATGTGATGTGAATATCCACCCTATATTATCCAATCAAATTTCTTTTCAACTTGGGAAATTAGGGATTTTTCTTCTCTAATTTCTTTTTCAAGATCATCTTCTTTAATAGCTACAAATCCTAGCTCATCACCACTTTCACTTTGAACACTTTAATCAAATTTCTCTTCTTTATTTGCATAAAAAAAAATTGTAGGTCTCCTAGGCTTAAAATTCCCCTTATACTTTTTCCCTCTTTTGGGACATTTGGATGCATAGTAACCAAATTCATTACAATTCCAACATTTAAATATATTCTTACCATATGGTTCACTTCTTACAAGAAGGGTTATACCTTATTCAATCTTCTTATCTTCATTAGATCTAGTTCTACTACTACTAGAAAAATCTCCATGTGTGCTCGCACTTGTGCACAAACTTGTCCAAACACTTAAGGCAATGAAATTTTTCTACACTCTTGTTAAATGTCTAAACTATCTCAGACCTACTTTTGATCCTTCCAATCTAATAAGAAAAGTTTCTCTAGTAAATTTCCTAGTAAATGGTATCAACAATTAAATCATTTGTGCTACTTCCTTGAATGGTGGTGTCAAAGTTTTCAAGATCTTCCCCACAACATCATATTCTTCCTTTGTTCCACCATATAACTTGATTCTTGCAACAATATTTGATATTCTACCAACATAGCTTCTTATCTTGAAATGAAGATATCCTATTTTGCAACCTTATTGTTTTTGTATGTGTATCTCCCTCAAAAATAGATTCTAATACTTTATAAATCTCATGAAATGTTTGAAGTGCCTTTACCTAATTGTATTCATTCTTTGGAAGAGCTTCTAGTAAAGATTCTCTAGCTCTCATGTTACACATGAATATGTCTCTCTCTACTTCACTAGATTCTTCAAGTTTCTCTAATTTTACAATTTCCTTGTTTCCTTTTGTCAAAAGCCAATAACCTAGACCATACATAGTAGATGACTCTTCATCTTCTCTTTCTAACTATCATAGTTGACTCCATAAAATCTAGGACTATCCTTTCTAAAAAGATTTTTCATTGATCTCCCAAAGTTGTTAAGATTTATCTTCAAGGACTTGATGCTCTAATACCAAATGTTAGAGAATAAAGTCCACCAATATAACTAAGAGGGGGTAATCAATTATACAACTATTATCACAATTATCAACCTTATTAAACTTTAACCATATGAGTAATGTAATCATAAACCACTTATCAAATACATTGTCTCTATACTACTCTTTCTAAATCAAGCATATCTTCCATACATCTTAAACTTACTTAATTCTCATTGAATCTCAACATCAGGACACAATGTATAAAATTTCCTTTCTCACACATTACCAGACAATCCAAACAATTTTTGTACCACTATGATATTTGTCTACTACTTTTCCAATCTTCATAAACTTACTACTATGATGACATCAATGACAAACATAGTCATGAATGCAACATCTCAATATTGCCACATGCTCACCAATACTTAGGATACTCCTGCAAAGGAATACCATCAGCATTCATATTAACATAATTGTCTCCAATAAATGTGAAGAAATTGTGCAATATGGAGGATGGCATCATTTCACCATTGAATCCACCCAACAAGGGTGTGTGGTCTAGGCTCAAGGTTACAGAATCAAAGAAGGTGGGAAATAGTGTGTGAGTGGGACATCAAGGAAGTATTGAGAAAAATTTGAGCTTTGCATGGACATGGCTGAGCTATGTGCTAGGTGATAGAAAAGAGGATGGGGTAATGGTATGGCAAGGTCACATCTAGCAAAGGGGTGATAGGTAATGCATGCTTGTGTGAAAAAGGCATGATAAGCAATGCATGATAGGTAATGATAGGTAATGCCAAAGGCATGGCATTTTTCTCTTTAATACTTTGTCAAACCTAGCTTTAAATTTGGACCAAGTATGCCAAACCCCACCACATCAAAGGAGGTTAGAATTGGGATAAAAAAGGCCTAGCTTGATTTGCATGTAAAACCAAGCTTTTTGTTTTCCAGCTGAAGATGTCCCTCATTATTAAATAGCCAACTCTACCATATTGAAATCCAGACAAAAAACCCATGTGGTAGGTGACAAGTGATTCTCCAACCAACACCATAGATGTGAATGGTAAACAAAATCATTGGGGGCATAGATGTTAACAATATCAAAGGAATAATTCTAAAAAGACAACAAAATCCAAACAACTTTTTGCATGGGGTCAAAGCCATGCAAAATAACTGATAAAAGTAAATGAAGAGAGAGAAGAGTGATAACAACACCTCATCTAGCCTCATGCTAAGAAGAAAATAAGGCTCTATCTAGCCAAATAACACAATAGGCTAAGTTAAGAAGAATCCTAACAACCTTAACTTCTTGAAGATGTAGAACATCAAGATGACCAAGTTGATGCCTAGTATCATGAATAAAATGTTTTCTAGGGAAGTTTGTTAGCCCCCATATATTCCATGAGAGGAAATTCACTATAACACAACTTGGATATATTCCTCATCCCCAAGAGAGGATAAAGTATTGTCTAAAAATGTGAAGGCATCAAACAAGGGGTCTCCAAGAGGGATTACCCACTATATCTCCTCCCCCTATTTGAATACCTCATTGCAACCTTTTGGGCCATGAGAATGATAAAGGGGATGTGACTAAATTATTGAAGACTCTTGAAGTGATCAAACCCATGAAGGGAAAGAGTTCAGGGTATGAACATCCACTATCCCCTAAGCAGTAGGGTTTGAAATAGGTGGAGGTAGAAGCAAAAGGACTAAAGGCTCTGATGTCACTAGGCTTGAGCTGAGACAACCACTATCTTGAGAAAGCCTACCTTAGTCACAATGGAGCCTTTTCCATTTTTCACAACACTCCATTCATCTTTTTAGTGGCTAGAGTTGGTTTGGCCTTTTGAATTGGTGAATGATTCCTTCCTAGCAATGAAAAATCCTTAATCTTGTGTTCTACAAAGTAGCACTAATAGTAGGTATTTTGGAGGTTTAGGTAAAGAACCTTTTGGGTGAAGGTGGTACCATCTATCTGAATTTCCACCAGTTCTTTGAGGTCCCTAAAGAGGTCGAGCTTAACACAAACCCTATATTGGGGCTGAGCATTGAAAAACTTGTCTAGCTCAAGGAAAATAACCTTGCTAACAATTTGTAGAATGTCTTGTAGAAAAGACCAGCATGGGATAGGAAGCCTAGGGAACTCTAACCATACAAGAATCTTAATTTTTTAGTCATAGATAGAAAATTTGTGAGATGAATGCTAAAAAACTAGAAGAAAGGACTTGATAGACTAGGGGACTTGAATAAATGTGTGCTTAGCTTGGCTAGAATTGCCAAAGCCAAAAAGGAAAAATCTTTTGGTAAGGCTTTGAATGCCTTCAAGGTGGGTACCTTGAGGTGTATAGACCTTGGAAACCCATTCTTGTAGAATTCTTTCAAAAGGAGTATGACCCACAAAATACCCAATCAAGGTCTATTGTTCTAGCCAAGTGCATGCACTATCAAATTCCTTGACATTCAAAACAATATCAAGAGAGGAGTTACCTTGTGGAACACCTTGGGAATAAACTTGAACAAACATTTTTTTGGTAGAGCCATTTTCTCCAACAGTGGTAGCTCTAGTAACAACATTAAATACTGGGTCAGAGAAGGCTAAGGCCATTATAACCAAAAATAATTCCCACAATAAATGTGGTATGATAGCTGCCAAATGAGAAAGGATTAAGATAGAAGCTGTACAAACCTTAGTAGAGTGCATTTTCTTCTTTGTCAACCTAAAAATTAGAAATAAGTAATTTTGAAAAAATTCAAAATCTATATTCTTTAGATTAAATTAACTAAAGCATGTAAAAAATTAGATTAATGAAAATAAAAAATAGAGTACAAATAAAAAAGCACACAAGAAAGAAGGGTGAGGTAAAAATGTCTATGAATGATAGCCATTGATACCCAAGAGAGGGGATATTTCTAAAAACTACCTACTAACCCCTATAGACACAACAAAGTACATAGAAGATTGAACATAATGAAAATATAGAGAAAAATGTTCATATGCGAGAGGAAAGAAAACATCTCACACATTATCCAAAGGTGAAACATAAAGTGTCTAACTCAGAGGAGATTTGACCAGCAAGATTAGTAGAATCAAGAATATCAAGAGACCTTGGAAAATCAACAAGAAAAATAATATCAAATTCATAGAAGAGAGATTTTAGAACCAAACTTTGTAGAGATCATGGATCTTGTATTTTTAATTTCTAACCCTTTTGTATTGGCCTAACCCAAAGAGACTCACAAGTGGGCATCTTTGTTGATAATTTGATGAATAATTAAATATATTTATATTTATTCTCTCATTTATGTTATCTATTATTTTTTTCCTTTGTGTTTACTCTATAGGGTATTTGGACTTTTAGGCATGCCTTTGGGCCTAATTTTCAAACCATGCCTACATCAGGTGGTAGTAGAGCTTGAGGTTCATCCTTGTGAATATTGGATCGTGTAGAACCTTGATTGATTTTGGTTGTAGGGTGCTAGATTTGGAGATTTGACCTATAACTAGTAGAGGGTTACAATCTTGTAGGAACCTATTTGTCAAAATGGTTCAAGGTAGAGGAAATGTTTACAATGCCACACTAGACATGTTGAGAGATATTGTAACTAGATTAGATGATGTGAAGAAATCCTAGAGGAAAGGATTTTTCCTTGATGATGTGAGTGATGATGAATTAGTAGCATGAAACCCTAATCTTGAACTTGAGGAAAGATTATTAAGAATATTATCTATGGCACATCCAAATCTTATTGTGGAAGATGTTCCTTATGATTGAAATTTGGATACCAATGTTGTTTTGGATTGGATATTTGATATGGATCTCTTTGAGTTTGAAAGCACCCCTAAATATAGGAAGTTGAAGATTACAGTCACTAGTATGAAAGGTTAAATCTCATTGTTGTGGGAGCATTTTCAAATTGATAGATAGAAAAGAGCAAAGGAAAATATTAGAACCTAGTTGGAGATGGTGAACAAGATAAATATGTTTCTTCCTTTTGATTATCAAGTTAGCTTGTTAAGGAAGATCAAAAAATTGGGACAAAAAGAGATGATTGTGAAGGAGTTGCTGGAATAGTTATATGAGATATAAGATTCAGAGAAGGGGTGAATTAGGATCTTAAAATTTTGAGCTCAAGACCAATTTCATTCATTCATACCTAGTTAATCTCATAGATCTACCATAATTGTAATGCTAACACATAAATAAAATATATCACATCCATAAAGAGTTCAATACATAACACAATAATTTGGTTGCCCAGAAACACTTCAAGATGAAGGTAAAACTAGGGTTGGGATGAAACCCACAAATGTTCACTATTGCAATAGTAAAGTTAACCTTTTAGGATTACAATATTTGATCATAAAATATGATCTACCTTATGAGGGGTCTACCCTGTTAAAAGCTCAAGAGACTATTAGGTCTCACCTTGTTAAAATATTTTACACTCACAATGAAGTAAGGACTCTATTAGGAGGCTTACATAGATATGTTAAGATCACTATTAAGATATTTACCCTTTCTCAATTAACAATAACTAATTTAGTACCTAACCCTTAATTTTCTTTACAATTTGATCTTGGGTCTCCTCTTTGCTATATCTCTAATCTGATATAGTAAGCTGATAACTCTATTGAATCCTTCACTGCTATGATTTCTCTTTGTCTCATTTGTCCTTGAAACTTCTTCCTTCACTCCTTTACATACCCATACACTCTTATGCATGTCAAAAACCTCTATTATTCTAGGATTAGAATCCTCCTTAAATAGACATCTTGTGAAGGATCTAAATCTTTATTAAAAACTAACACTTCATTATATTTTTTCATTTCTATCCCTTTTTCTATTGGTTGAATCGCACATGTTATGATCATTACCTTTTCCAATGACATGTGATAAAATCCTTAACTAGATCTTCAAATATTAAATATCATAGAAAATTTTGCCAAAAATTGTTTACATATGTGTTTGTGTCATTAAAAACTTATATGTCAAAAGTGAACTACTCAACACTTGAATGCTTTGATGCTTGGTCATGTAAACTTCTCCATGTTCTTACTTGGCTTCTATATACCTTATTTATCAAAACATAGTAACTTGTCAACATGCTTAGTCTCAACTATATTTCTCAGCTCTTTCTTCTACTTAGTCACTATTGAATACTTGGCAATCACTATCTTACTTGGTATAAGCTTTGTATGCTTGGCCTTTACTTAATAACTCTCTTGCAGTGATGACTTTATAATTTTTCCTAGTAAATGACTAAGTGTTTCAACACTAATTGGAAACATAGGCTAAAAAATCAACAATCTCCCCCTTTAACATTAGTGGAAAAAACATTTTTTCATGAATAAAATAATCATGTTTTTAAAACATGAATACTCTCCCTTGAGAGCATAATTTGATCCTATAAGATTTGATGTCTTGTCTTTGATTTACACATTGCTTCTCCTTATCTTATTCTATCATATCCTCTTTTATTCTTTGATATCCAATTTTAATTTCATGTCCACCTTATTTTATCAGTGATGGAACTTGGGGTTGTAGGGGCTAACTGATACTTATCAAAAAATTACTAATGACTTGCCATAATATTGGCATAGCCTTTATTCCATCTTGTTGAAATCTATCTGAAAAGATCATTATTGAAGATGGGAGATTGTTGAGAAAGAATGTTTTCAATCATTGTTTTGTCACTAATGTCAGACTTGCTATTTGCTAGAATGAAAATTTCTTACAAGATCCAAGTACTATCACTTAGTTGATTGATGAAGAGGATTTAATCAATAAGATGTAACAAAAGCACCTAAAGGAAAGGTTGAGTTATGATTTTGTAATGAAGTACAAGAATCAGATAAGATAATGGTAAAGTGATGTATTGATAATACACTTGAAGATATAGAGGTTGGCCACACTTAGAAACTCTAGAAGAATAAGTCATAACAAATCTATTTGTAAAGCTTGAATAAATTAATTAGTGGGTGCCAAGCAAGTTAGTTCATGCTGAGAAGATTATTAGTGAGTGCCAAGAAAACAAAAAATCTAGTGTGTGTCGAGTGAAACAAAAGCTGCCAAGTAAGTTTAGGTACCGAGCTAGACAAAATGTAATAGGTGTTGAGCATCAATAAAACTTAGTTGATGCTGAGTGTAGCCATAGTAGGTGTTGAGTAACACAGCATGTGTCAAGCATTAGAAAGTCAATAGTGTTGAGCTACTACATTATTTAAAAAGTAAAAGATTTTCCAAATCTGAGTTGATAAGTTTGTTACCTTAAATTTTGTGAACTAGATGGAAGATAAGGATGTTGAGCTGGTGGTGCATAATTCTAGGTTAACCATTTTTAGGTGAATACAAGTGGATTACACATGATGTTTCTAGAATAAATAAGATAAGGGGATGATACATTGTATCTTACCTAATCCATTCAAACCCAAAATAAGAACAAGAAGATTAGAGCAGGAAAATTATTCCAAACTCATACTTAAGGAGTTACAAGTTAAGAAGAAAATAGATATTGGAGAGAGTGTGTGATGTCAAGGAGAAGGCATTGAGAGGGAGAACAAAGTATAGAGACTATACTTTGATAAGTGACCATAGAGGTGATTGCATTGGCACAACAAGCATGGAGACTGAAGGAGACAAAGATTGAAAGGAGGACAAGCTGTCAAAGTTGCAAAGACTAAAAGCCAAGAAAATTTGTGAATTGAATTGAGATCTAAAAAATACAAGTTATGTTGTGAGTTATATCAGGTCAAAAGCCCTTATTGTTACTCTCTAGCAATTGTATCAGTTAGGGAAAAATCCTATGGACTTAGGTTGGTCTAACCACCATTGAGAAATCCTTGAATAAGGTGACATTCCAAGTGAATGATCTAAAGTCATTTAACCAGGCCCACTTCTAATAGGGTGGTTGAAATCCCTTAATCGGGTCACATTTAACAATGTGTTTTGTAGCCTTTAATAGGGTTGGCCTTTCATAGGGCATCACTTTAGAAGAGTGAGAAACAAGGTAGCATGTTACTAGTAGTTTTTCACAAATTGGGTTTCCACGTAAATCACTATGTCATGTGTTGATTTTTCATGCTGTATTCCTACATGTTGATTTATTAGTAACTTGCTAAGAAGAATTTTTAAATTGGACACATGGTTAGTATAAATGGGGTCACTATATTTAGTGAAAAAGTTTTATTAGGACATTTGGACCTTGAATAAATAATTCACCCCCCCTTCATTTATTCTAAAGCATTTCTAACAATTGGTATCAGAGCCATCTACTGATTTGGTTTAAAGGTACTAGAAGCAAAAAGATCAAGATGTCTAAGAGAGAAGTTTCCAAGTTCAACATAGATAACTTTATTGCATGGTAAAGTTTAATGAAGCTACACCTTAGATCAATAGGTGATCATGCAAAAACCTCAATCATAGTGGAACATGTTGATTTAACTAGTGTCCCTACTATAGAAGATATGAAGAAAAAGAAGGAGCACAATCAGGCAATGTTGGAGATTGCCTCTTCTCTCAACTATTCTGAATTTGATGACATCAAGGGATGTACTTCTACATTCAAGATGTGGGAAGCCTTGAAAAATATTTATTGAGGATATTAGAATGTCCAAAGAGCTAAAGAAAAAAGCCTTAGAGGAAAGTTTGATGACATGAAAATGGAGGAAGGTGAGAACATTGCTCAATATGCCTCTAGAATAAAGGAAGTAGTAAGTGTAACAAGAAGTGTGACTAGTCATTTAGATGATGAAATTGTTATTAGCAAAGTTTTAAGAATCTTTCTCCCCAACTATGCTATTAGAGTATCAGCCATCCAAGAGTTGAGATGCATACCAAGAAAAAAACTAACTCTTGAAGGCATAGTGGGAAGACTTACTGCATTTGAGTTATCTAACTTTGATAACTACAGACCTAAGAATCTTGAATTTGCTTTCAAGGCCAAGCTACTGTTGAAAGACACTGAAGAGGTGAAAACAAATATGAAGAAAATAAAGATAAAATATGCATCCAATCACAGCAACATAGATGAAGAAGATGTGGAACAATTGGAAGCATTCCTGGCCAGGAGATTTCACAGAGGCAAAGGTAAGTTCAAAGGCAAGTTGCCTATCATTTGTTTTAATTGCAATGAAGTAGGACATATCACTCCAAGGTGTACATAGAAGAAGAACTACAAAGAAGGCAACAAGTACAAAAATAGAAGAGAAGATGATAGCAAAGATTATAAAGACAAAGGCAAAAAGTGCTACATTGTTGAAAAAGACAATTCTGATGAAAATGATGATGAGGTATGTTGGAATTATAGATGGAGTAACTAAGAAGGGTGGGGTGCATCAATTACCACAAAAACAAATCCACATATCCCTTAGATATCTTAAATAACTAGTCACTGTTGTCACTCGAAACATTCACAAAAATATTGTAACTTGATTGATTAACTTGTTACTGATCTTTAAGAATTCATAATTATTAGCATGCATGCAAAACTAAATAACATGAACACAAGAGACACCAGATTTAACATGGAAACCCAATATGGGAAAAACCATCAAGTAATTAGCTACCAAATTTCATTCTTCTAAAGTGAGCCCTATTAGGAGCCAACCCTATTAAAGATTACAAAACACACTGTTAGGTGTGACCCTATTAGAGGATTTAATCACCCTATTAGGAGTGGCCTTGCTAGAGGTCTTTAGAACAATTCAACTAAACTATCCACCTTGTTAGAGGATTTACAAAATGGCTAATAAACCAACTTTGTTAAGAGATTTTGAAACCACTGCTACAATGGTTAGAAAGTAACAATGAATTGACCTGAATAAGATGCAACTAAATTTGTTGAATACAGATCTCTATTCTACACCATTAGATCCTCCTTGATCAAATATAGCTTTGCTACTCCTCAATGATCTCTGGTCATCTTTCAAAAATTTCTCTCACAATAATAGTCCTCCTTCACATTCATATCACATCAAATCCATCACACTCACTTAGAATTCACAACTTGACCTCTTATATATACCATTCAAATTATCAAGTCAGCTCATTCACAAGTTACATTTACCAATAAACAATACATCAATTAGCTACAAATATTACATTAAACAAATAAACTTTATTTCCCAAAACAATGAAATCCTTCATTGGCCAACCTTGCTCAATAAATACTACTCTAAAAATAATTTCTTGAGTTAACTATCTCAACTCAATTAACACTACAAAATCTACAAAATCCTTTGGCTACCGAGTGAACTTGGTAAGAACTAAATTTCCTTTACTATTATTGTTACTGTTAAAATCTGTTACTATTAAATAAATTTCCTTTGCTAAACATGAGAGCTCGGTAAGAACTGTCTCTATCATATTTCCCTTTGATGACTGACTAAGCTCAGTAACAACTAAATTTCCTTGCTTAACCTTGAAAGCTCGGTAACAACTATGTGCACAAGATAAAGCCTGAGAATGCCTGGTAGACACTGTACCTTCTTTGCTAACTTTCTAAGCTTGGTAGACTCTGTCTTATGCCTTTCTAACCAAAAAAGCTTGGTAGACTCTATCTAATAACTTATATGACATTTTTGTAACATCAAAGACAAAACACAATTGAACATGCTACTTGTCTTATTGTAAGATTTGATGATAAGTGGCTATGGCATAAAAGGCTATGTCATGTCAACTTTGATAATTTGATTAGCATTAGCAATATGAAGAAAGTCAGAGGTTTTCTTAAATTGAAGAAGCCTAAAAATACAATATGTAAATAGTGTCAGCTAGAAAAGTTGACCAAGTCAAGTTTCAAAAGCAAAACTTATACTTCCAAAAAAAGTACTAGAGTTAGTCCATACTAATTTATGTGGCCCAATAGAAGTGCAAAGCTACAAAGGAGATAGATATATAATGTTTTTTGCTCATGACTACTCTAGGATGATGATTGTCATGCTCTTAAAGCAAAAATATGATGCACTTCAAATGTTTAAGTGGTATTTAGCCAAGGTTGAGAAAGAAACAAGGAAGAGTCTGAAGTTCCTAAGATCAAACAGAGGAGGAGAGTTCACATCAAAGAAATTTGAGACATTTTGCAATGATAAAGGAATTAAGAGACAAACATTAGCACCTGGAACTCCCCCATAGCATCAAATTGTAGAGAGGAGGAATAGATCAATGATGGACTTGTTAGAGTAAATTATTTATTACTCTAGGTGCTTTAGCTCTCTTAGGTGCATATAATTAATATTTTATATTAATTATAATGTGTAAACCTAGCTTTCTTTCCTTTAGGGTTTCATTCACCTTAAAAGGTTGAACTTTTGTATTTTGTTTGCATAACTTAGAATACATTTTTCTCTCTCACATTTTTGAGAACTTCTAAGCTCTATTTTTTCTATTTTTTGGCTTCTTTTCATTACAAGATATTTGCATGTAGGTTTTCTTGAGGATTTGTTAAGTTGAATTTCTCAACTTCTACATGGTATCAAAGTGAGCCTGCTACTTCCCCTTTTGAAGATTTTTGAAGCCACAATTCGCAGTCAGAAACCCCAACTTTTTAGGAGTTTTCTTTTTCAGAAGGGTGAAGGGAAAATTTTTGGGGCACTTGGGCTCAAATGGACATTGCCATTGGATTCGAAAGGCCATTTGCAGTCAAAATACATTAAAAAACTTGTTGTTTTTGGCCTCAAGGCATCTTGGAAAATATTTTTGCCCTTTTAGAGGTCGTACAGACACATTTGTTGAGAAAAAAATCAAAAAAAAGGGCATGTTTAGGGCTACTCCGCCCACCCACCACCTCAGCGCCACCCCACGACTGTCGGAGTGCCGCCTGCGCTCGGCCCTAGCTCCGCTGCCGTTTGCGCTCCACCCATGGCGCGACCTCCACCCCGCCACCACCAGTGAATTGCCAACCTGCCACCTCCTCCGACAAAGCCACCAGCCCAGCTCTGCCTTTGCCTTGCCGCCACCAGTGGCACCACCACAGCTACCACACTAGCTGACGTCAACATCACGACTGTTGACATCAGAAAATGGTCTCTGACGTCACTTGCTGCCATCATTTTTTGGCAAATGCTAACATCACCTTTTCGATGGATGACATCATTTTCAGAAAATAAATTTTTTTTCCTGGAAACTTCCTGGAGGTGGCCATATGGGCATCAATTTTAACTCTATGTCTATAATTTTTCAGAGAGCCTTTTTTTGGAGCAGCAATCAATTTTTTGCTCATAACTTGAGCATACAGACGTATTTTTGTGATCTGAAAGAACCACCGAAAAGCTGACTCAGAGACAAAGACAATGGTGTTATTTTCATGTGATTCTAACTTTGTTTGAGCTTCTAAATTTGGCATTGAATTAGAGGCTTCTATTTTCCTCTTCTTTGCATTCAAATTCCAGGTTCTTTTCTCAATTTTTGTGTTTTTCCACAGTTGTTGCTTTGGTTTTGGGGGATATTTTTTATTCATTGTGGGGGGGGGGGGGGTTGGGGGAGCATTTCCTATTCTGTAATTTCCTTCAGAATCATACCCTTCTACTTCTGTCTTTTCTTTCTCTCAATGTCAAATCCTTTTGTGATTTAACTCACGCCACACAACTATCACACCTGGAAGACACAAATGACCAGGCTTCTCATGTCAAGAGGCTTATGGTGCTGCCTCAATGTGAATCAGCTTGCTCTTATGTGACCTTATGAGGTTCTACAGCACAGGAACAAAATGGATGAAGCCATGGGACTGATTGCACTCAAATTTTAGATAGTTTGTTATTTCACTTGGATGGTTTGACTACTCCACGGGCTTATTGGCTCAAATTTTAGACTTTGTTTGGCCAAGTGGATGAGTTTTGGGCACTTCAACTTAATGCAGAGTTGACTTCTTTGACACCTGATAGCTTTCCCACCATTGAGGAATTCTTGATGAAGTTCAAATATCTATGCACAGTTTTGCAGGGATGTGGTAAAAACAAAACAGATGATGAGTGTATTTTTTTGATACTCTAAAAGTTGCAAGGATAGTATCAGATCTTTTCTCCCATGTTCTACTCCACCATGGATGCCTTGGCTAACAGACATTAGGTGCCCTTATTTGAGACATTTTGTGATCGGTTGACATGGGAACAGGCTAAGATCCAACAGGTGGATGCCTCTGGCTCTTCTGGCCAAGCATTGGTTGCTCAAACTTCTCAGGGGAAACCAAAATAGAAAGCCAAACCAAAGAAAGATGCACCAAAAAATGATGCCAAACCTCCAGCTAACCCTTCCAAGGGTAAATCTACTTCAAAGTCTACTGAGTCTACCAAAGAAATCAACTAAGGCCTGCAATTTTTGTGGAAAGGATGGACATATTGTTTCTAGGTGTTGGAAACATTTGGAGGCTTTAGAGGAAGCCATGCAGGAGCATCACATTTCAGCTCCTAAGTTAGCATCCCCCCTTACAAGGAAAGGTCATGCTCTTAGTGCACGAGCTACGACTTCTGGGCCTACTTGGATTCTTGATTTTGGTGCCTCTCACCATATGACAAACACTCAATAGTTGGTCACCTCACTTTCCCCTTCTCCTACTACCCATATTGCTATTGGGAACTCATCACATCTTTCTGTCATGGGTTCTAGTTCTATTGCATTAGTTGGGGGCTCTATTCAGGATGTTCTTCTTGTCCCTAACATTTCGACAAACCTATTGTCTATATATCATCTTTGCCACTCTGGCTCTGGTAAGACAGTTGAGTTCTCACCACATGATGTGGTTATCCAAGACTTACATGATTTTGAGATGATTGTGGCTATTGGGAGTGTTGATTCTACATCTTGCCTCTATAGATTTGATGGATTTGAGTCTTCTGATGACACAGGTTCATGTCTTGTTGCACATGTAGATTTAGTCAGCATACTTTGGCATGAGCATTTTGGCCATGTCAATTACAGATATCTTCTGCAGATGAGCACATAGGCACTTGTTCTTGGGCTTCCCAAAATTTCCTATATAGATGGTGTTTTTTAGGGTTGTGCTCTTGGTAAAAAAAATAGGGATCCTTTTCCACATGGACGAGCCACTCGTGCTTTGGCACCACTGGAGTTGATTCATAGTGACCTCATGTCATTTCTTACTCCTTTTTCAAGTGCTAGATATGTGCTTACTTTCATTGATGACTTCTCTAGACGTGCATGGGTGTACTATTTAAAGTACAAGTCTGATGTCTTTGATTCATTTTGAGTCTTCAAGACATTTGTTGAGAAGTAGTTTGGTCTTTCTATTTGACAAATATGCAAAGATAATGGGGGGGAGTATGTGAACCAAGCTTTCAAGGATTTTTGCTCTGAACATGGTCTTTAGCATTAGTTTTCTTTGCCCTACAACCCTTAGTAGAATGGTGTCGCTGAGAGGAAGAACAAAACCCTTTGGGAGATGGCTAATTGTATGATTCAGTTCAGGTCCATGGATTCATATTTTTGGGAAAAGGCTTTCAATTGTGCCAACTACATTTAGAATCGGATGCCTGACAAGGTAGTTCGAAATATGACTCCTGAGGAGGCTTGGTCTCATGTCAAGCTTGATGTATCTTCATTTTGAGTTTTTGGTATTGAAGCATGGGCATTTATACTCGATGCTCAAAGGAGAGCAATGGAGTGGAAAAGCTGACACCTCATTTTTGTTGGCTACTGTGAGGATGTTAAGGCCTACAAATTGTTTGATCCTGATTCTCATGAGGTCCTATTTTGACGAGATGTCCAGTTTGATGAGCGCCTTCCTATAGTAGATACCCCACATCCAGAGTCTACTTCACTCACCACCACTCCCTCATCTCTTCCAATCTCTTTTTTAGATGATAAGGATGATGATCATGTTGATCTCCATTTACCTCCACCACAATATCCTTCCCAGATGCCTAAATGAGCTCGAGCTATAGTTGAGGTTGCAAGATTGCTAGTTGGTGAATCTACCACTTCCTGTCACACCCGTTCACATATTGCGAGTTCTAGTCTTCTCAATCATGCTATTTGTGATGATCCTCAAACTTTTGCAGTAGTGATAGGACATCCTAAGTGGTATAGTGCAATGGAGGAGGAGTATTCTTCTTTGATGAAGAATCATACTTGGGATCTTTGTTCTCTTCCTAAGGGAAGAAAGGTTGTGCGATGCAAATGGTTGTATCATACTAAGTTTTTTGCTGATGGTTCCATTGATAAGTACAAGGTCTATCTTGTTGTGAAGGGATTTTCATGGGTTGAGGGTATTGATTACACTGAGACATTTACCCCTTTCACCAAGATGAACTCTATTTGCCTTGTCTTATCCCTCGCAGCTTCATAGGGATGGCCCATTTTTTAGATGGATGTGAAGAGTGCATTCTTGCATGGTGATCTTACTAAGGAGATTTACATGGAGCAGCTTCAAGGATTTGTGTAGGATTCCACCTTGGTTTGTAGACTTTTTTGCTCATTTTATGGTCTCAAATAGGCCTCTCAGGATTGGTATGAGAAGATGGACTCTTTTCTACTTTCTATAGGCTTCACCCGTTGCCATTCTGATCCTACAATCTACATTCAGCATCTTGAGGCTGAGGTTTTGATCCTTGTGCTATATGCTAATGATCTTCTTCTCACAGGTAGCTCATCCTCTATGATTAAGGATGTTCAGAGAGCATTGATGGACCAGTTTGAGATGACCAATCTTGGCTTGCTACACTATTTTCTTGGTCTCTAGATTGTTCAGTCCCCTAGTAGAATCTTTAGTTACCAACAGAAGTATGCTCTTGACATGCTTCGATGCTTTGACATGCTTGATTGCAAGCATGCTCCTACACCTTTTCAATTGAGTGTTACTTTGTTTACCTCTTGCACTTCACCTTCAGTGGATCCCACTTTGTACTGACAATTGGTTGGCAGCTTGTTGTACTTGACACACACTCGTCCTGATCTCTCCTTTGCAACGGGTCTTGTCTCTTTGTTCTCCCATGAGCCTCATGAGAGTCATTGGCAAGCTACCAAGCATATTGTGAGATACATTCAGGGCACCTTGATGTATGGCATTCTTTACATAGTAGGTACTCCTCACATTGTTGGCTACACTAATTTGGATTGGTCCGATGATGTCGATGATCAAAAGTCTACTTCTGGCTTTGTTTTCTATCTTGGATCTGGTCCTATCACATGGTCGTGCAAGAAGCAGTAGGCTCACACACTTTCATATATAGAGGTTGAGTATCAAGCCACAGTGCTTGCTAGTCAGGAGATTTTATGGCTTTGGCAATTGATGACTAAGTTTGGTTTTCCTCCTGATCATTCCAATGTTCTGTGGTGCGATAATCAGAGTGCTATTCACATTTCTTGCAACTCGGTGGAGCATCAATGCACTAAACACATTGAGCTTCATATTCATTTCATTCGTCATTTGATATAGGATGGTTTTCTCTCATTGGAGTACATTTCCACTAATGCACAGGTTGCTGACATCTTCACCAAGTCATTTGCATTGCCTCGCTATCTTCAGCTGTGGTCTATGCTTGGGATTATGAAAGTTGTCCTTGGGGGTTCTTCTTGAGGTCTTCCTTCATGTTTTTTTCAGTATGTTTATTCTATCTCTTTTTGGAGAGGGGTTTTTCCCATAGGGTTTTCTTCTTTGTCTCCAGTTCATAGAGATTTCCTTATATTCGGTACCTGATCAGGCCTTGTTGCCAGGACCCATTTTTCTACTTTCATAGTTTTGCTAGGTTAGCTTCCTCCTAAGCTTCACTTAAGGGGGGGTGCTAGGGTAAATTATTTATTACTATAGGCGCATATAATTAATATTTTATATTAATTATAATGTGCAAACCTAGCTTTCTTTCCTTTAGGGTTTCGTTCACCTTAAAAGGTTGAACTTTTGTATTTTGTTTGCATAACTTAGAATACATTTTTCTCTCTCACATTTTTGAGAACTTCTAAGCTCTAATTTTTTCATTTTTTGGCTTCTCTTCATTGCAAGATATTTTCATGTAGGTGTTCTTGAGGATTTGTGAAGTTGGATTTCTTAGCTTCTACAAGACTATGCCAAAACATTAATGATAGAGAAGAATGTTTCTCTAAAGTACTAGAGAGAAGCTATAAGTATAGCTGTCTATACCCTGAATTGAGTACAAATCAAGAAAGGTACAAATGCAACACATTTTGAATTATGGTATTGTCACTCACCCAATGTAAAACATTTCAAAGTGTTTGGTTGTAAGTGTTATATTCTTAAAGATTCTATAAATGAAAAGTTTGATGCAAAGAGTGATGAAGGTATATTCCTTGGATACTCAACTAGAAGTAAAGCATATAAGTGTTTAAATACTAACACTAAAAAAATTGTGGAGAGTGCAAATGTAAACTTTGATGAGCATACAAAAGTTCAAGATGATGAATCTATCAAGAAACCAAAAGAGTAGAGATCCTTTGTATGCTTCTATGAAGGAATGATTGCTGAAGAAGAAGCTATCAATAAAGTTGGGAATCGGCAACAAGTTTTAGTATCAGATGAGTCACAACCAATGAATGTTGAGTTGCATTCAAAAGTCAAGTTATAGAATGATGATAATTCCATTCTGACTCTACAATTAGTACACATGAAAGATATGTTGAGCTACCTGAAAGAGATGTGCACAATGACTCTAACGCTAAAAGACTAGACATGGAAACAAGGATAGAACCAAGTCTATCCAAGTATATGAGAAGATTTCACCTTGTTCAATGAATCATTGGTGACAAGGAAGCTAAACCAATGACAAGAAATAGACTAAGAAATGAATCATATCTACTAAGCAAGATTGAACCCAAAATAGTGAAAGATGCACTACAAGATGATGATTGGTGTAAAGCTATGGAAGAAGAGATTAAGTAGTTAGAGAAGAACAAAACTTGAACTTTAGTTCCAAGGCCAGCTGATAAGAATGTGATTGGTACCAAGTGGGTATTTAGGAACAAGTTATATGAGAAAGGTAAGATCACAATAAATAATGCCAGATAAGTCTGTAAAGGTTATGCTCAAAAGAAGGAATGGACTATGGGGAAACATTTTCCCTTGTTGCAAGGATGGAAGGAGTAAGAACTCTACTTGCATATGTTTCTTACAAAGGTTTTAAAGTCTACCAAATGCATGTAAAGTCTTCTTTTCAAAATGGCATAATAGAAGAGAAAGTCTACATAGAACAACTAGAGGGATTTTTTGATGACAACAACATGGATATGGTTTGCAAACTACATAAAGAACTCTATGGTTTGAAACAAGCACCTAGAGCTTGGTATAAGAGACTTCATAAATATCTTGTGAAGATAGGATATGAGAGAAAAAATGACAACAACAACCTATATATCAAGATAGAAAAAGGTAAAGACATTCTAATAACTAAAATCTTTATTGATGATATAATATTTGGAGGAAAAGATGCACTATGCAAAGATTTTGTTGATAAGATTAAACATGAGTTTGAGATGTTAATGCTTGGGCAAATCAAATTCTTTGTTAGATTGCAAGTATATCAATTGAAACATGGCATATTTGTGACCCAATAAAAATATATCAAGGAGATACTCAAAACATTTGTCTTAGAGGATTCAAAACCAATCAGTACGCCAATGATAACAAGACATAAGTTATCCAAGAATGATGAATCAGTTGAAGTAAATCAGACAATGTATAGATCAATGATTGGAATGTTATAGTATCTTGTACACAGTAGACCAGACATTGCATTATCTATTAGAATAGTGGCAAGATTTTTTGCAAATCCAAGAGAAAATCATCTTATGGTAGTAAAAAGAATAATGAGGTACCTAAAAGGAACAAATGACTTTGGCTTATACTACAAGAGGACTAAAAAGTTTGAATTGAATGCCTACATTGATGCAAGTTGGGGAGGTAATATAGATTATAGAAAAAGCACCAGTGGAGGATCACTCTTCTTAGGCAGAAGATTAGTCACTTGGTCTAGTAAAAAGAAAAGTTGTACCTCACAGTCCACAATTGAAGCTAAGTATGTTACTACTTCCATAAACTGTACAAATATTGTATGGATCAAGCACCTATTAAAAGGTATAAAGGAAGAGATAATTGAACCTGTGATACTTTATTGTGATAACACAAGTTCCATCAACATATCAAAACATCTTGTGATGCATGCCAAAACAAGGCACATTGCAATTAAGTATCACTATTTAAGAGAACTGGTGGAAGACAAACAAGTGAAGATGGAATATGTCAACTCAAAAGAACAAATTTTTGACATTTTCACAAAACCATTACCTAAAGATACATTTTAGTATCTTAGAGGTAAGTTAGGGGTGATACCCCTATCCAAGGCTATTTAAGTAACAACAAGACTACCTTCCATCAAATGAGTTCATTGCTAAAATGATATAAATTGATGCAAAGGATACTTACTTTAGGTTTTTCCTGAAGTTGTTAAAATACTAAAATTCCAAAAAAGTCATAGGCAAGGTGATAGAGGGAGAAATTGGAGTTCCTACAAATGCTACACTTACAAGATAAGATGCTGAAATAATATGTTTTTGGCATTGTTGTCAAAGAGGGAGAAATAGCAAAAACTAATCAAATCTACAAGATCAAATGTGTAAAGGAAGAAATAATAGAACGGAAGGAGAAAGGAAATAGTAGTTAAGAGAGAGAAAATAGCGCAAATAGAAATCAATCAGGATGACAAGATTAGAGAGGGAGTAGAACAAAAAGGAGAAGACAATGTATCGGCAAAAGAGATATCCCTAATACTTTGAAAGAGGGAGTTACTTATAGAATTCAGAGGGAGTCATAAGAAATTCAAATTTATTGATAGAATGAATAATTTTGGATACAAAGTTTTATTTTTGGCATTTGACTTACTATTTTAACCTAGTTACCATTTTGATAACTTGGTTGGTCAGTTTGGTTTGCCATCAATGCCAAAGAGGGAGATTGTTGAAATCTAATTGAAAAGATCATTATTGAAGAAGGGAGATTGTTGACAAAGAGTATTTTCAATCATTGTTTTGTCACTGATGTCAAACTTGCTATTTTCTAGAATGAAAATTGGTTACAATATCCAAGTACTATCACTTAGTTGATTGATGAAGAGGATTTAACCAATAAGATGTAACAAAAGCACATAAGGGAAAGGTTGAGTAATGATTTTGTAATGAAGTACAAGGATCAATTAAGACAATGGTAAAGTGATGTATTGATAGTACACTTGAAGATACAAAGGTTGGCCACACTTAGAAACTGTAGAAGAATAAGTTATAAAAAAACCTTTTGCAAAGCTTGACTAAATTCATCAATGGGTGCCGAGCAAGTTAGTTCATGCCAAGAAAATTCAAAATCTAGTGTGTGTCGAGTGAAATAGAAGGTGTTGAGCAAGTTCAAGCGCAAAGCTAGACAAAATTTAATAGGTTCTGAGAATCAGTAAAACTTTGTTGATGCTGAGTGAATCCGTAGTAGGTGTCGAGTAATACAATATGTGATGAGCAACAGAAAATCAATAGTGTCGAGCTACTGCATTATTTGAAAAGTCAAATATTTTCCATATCTGAATTGATAAGTTTGTTACCTTGAATTTCGTAAACACGATAGAAGATAAGGATGTTGAGCTAGTGGTGCATAATTCTAGGTTAACCATTTTTAGGAAAATACAGGTGGATTCCACATGATGTTTCTAGAAGAAACAAGATAAGGGGAAGATACATCATATCTTACCTAATCCATTCAAACCCAAAATAAGAGTGGAAATATTAGAGCAAGAAAAGTATTCCAAACTCCTACTTAAGGAGTTATAGGTCAAGAAGCAAAGAAAGATTGGAGAGAGAGAGTGTGATGTCAGGGAGAAGTCATTGAGAGAGAAGAATAGAGTACAAAGACTCTGCTTTGATAGGTGACCATAGAGGTGATTGCATTGGAAAAATGTGCATGGAGACTCAAGGAGATAAAGCTTGAAAGGAGGAAAAGTTGTTAGAGCTGTAGAGACTAAAAGCCAAGCAAATTTGTGAACTAAATTGAGATCTAAAATCTACAAGTTATGTTGTGAGATATATCAAATGAAAAGAACTTATTGTTACTCTCTAGCAATTATACCAATTAGGGAAAATTCCTACGGACCTAGGTCATTCTAACCACCATTGAGAAATCCTTTAACAGGGTGACATTCCAAGTGAATGTTCTAAAGTCATTTAACCAAGCCCACTTCTAATAGGGTGGTTGAAATCCCTTAACTAGGTCACATTTAACAATGTGTTTTGTAGCCTTTAATAGGGTTGGCCTTTCACATGGCATTACTTTAGAAGAGTCAGAAACAAGGTAGCATGTTACTGGTAGTTTTTCCAAAATTGGGTTTCCATGTAAATCACTATGTCATGTATTGATTTTTCATGTCTTATTCCTACATGTTGATTTATCAATAACTTGCTAAGAAGAATGTTTAGCTTGGATGCATGGTTAGTTTAAATGGGTTCACTATACTTAATGAAAAAAATTTATTAGGGCTTTTTGACCTTGAATAACTAATTCACCCCCCCTCTCAATTATTCTAAAGCATTTCTAAAACATCTTTCCTATACTTATTCCAAATTTTGAAACTAAATTTTTAGCTCAATAGCTAGATCAATGAATCTTGTAATATGTGAAAAATTTGTCTCTTTCTACAAAATATCATTGGCAACATAGACTACCTTTTGAATAATCTCTAGATGTGGCAATAAGTGAAGATGAATCAGCATCAACTTGTGCCTAATCTTTGTATCTCTAGCTGTGAGCTTATGTAACCTCTTCTAACTGAATGTTAGTTCACTATAAGAGAATGAGCTTGAACTTGTATTCTTGTCCAATGTAATAACATTTTCTCTTATGTCTATATGCAATAGCTCTAATGTCATATCCCTTTTCAAATAATTAAAAATAATAATTTTTGCCAAGGCAAGCAAGCCCAAGAAGGTGAAGTTTTGAAAAAAGGGGGGTTAATCTTTGGAAACCGTTGGACTAATAAATGAAAAATATTATTAAAATATGTTTAATTAACCCCTCTTGGACGTGAGTTATGGTTATGCCCTCTTTTAAGGGGTTTGGAGGCATTTTGGGCTCATTCCAGAACTTGATTTTTGCTCATTTCTTTGTTGTTCTTCAGAGGCTGCCAAACCTAGGGAGAAGGAGACCCAAGAATGGGAGTTTTAAGGTTTCTATGAAGGCTAAATATGGTATTTTTAATCCATTCCATGTGCATGCTCATGCAAAGTTTTCCTTTGTGCTGAACAGTGCAAATTTGTGGGTTTTCGGGTGTGTTTTTTTGTAAGAGTTTGGTGTTTCTAGTTGAGTATTTCATATCAGTTTGGGTTGCTGCTGTATTTCAGAATTTTAGATGTTAAAATAGAGCTGAATATATTTATTTGGTCATGATTATACTTATGTGATATATTATTAGTGTTTTTGTGGTGTTTTCAGGCTATTCTGTGTTGTTTTGGGGAGCCCGATGAGCATTGTTTTTATCCTCTGTTTGGGAGTTGTTGTGTAAATGTTATACAGATCTAAAAATGTAATTTTTTAGGCTTTTATGCTGCTGGAATTTCTATAAAAAAATTCCACTTTCAAATTTATTAATAATATGTGAAGCTATGAAGTTTTTGGCACTATTTTCGGCATACCCGATTTGGGGTTTATTGAGAAATTGGTGGATCTTTGAAAGATTGGTTGTTTGATCTTAAAGATCTGATTAGAGGCTTGAAATATCATATAAAATCAGAAAAGGGACATTTTAGTGGTATCAGAGCTATGATCTTGCCAGCCTAAGGGTTTGTAGAAGTTTGCATGTCAGTTTTGACAACTACCCAAATCTTGCATGTCAAAATTTATGGTTGCATGCTACTTCTAATCATTTGCATATTAGTTCTTGGTGAGTTTGGTGGTTTCATGTTGCTTCTAATCAGTTGCATGTCAAAATTTATGTTTGCATGCTACTTCTAATCATTTGCATGTTAGTTCTTGGTGAATTTGGTGGTTACATGTTGCTTCTAATCAGCTGCATGTCAAAATCTATGGTTGCATGCTACTTCTAATCAATTGCATGTTAGTTCTTGGTGTTTGAATAAGTTATAACCTATTGGGGTTACACTCGACTTTATCTAGAATGGATAGGTATAGTACAGAGTCTCAGAGGACACGATCTTGGACAATTGATATCCAAAGTCAGAACAGTAGAAAGGATGGTTATTTAGACATTCGAGATAAACTTAGGAAAATAAGTCATGACATGTCTGAATAGTTGGTTGAGCACCACCATATAATGAATGACATATTTTTTGACCCAGCTAAGCTGGATAAGTTGATTGGATTTCTATTTGGCAAATTTTCTCATAGGGTAGATGACACAATTACCAAGAAATTGCATGAGGAGTTTGAGAAACTAGCTTATAGCCAGGCTGAGGTCTTAGATTCTACTCCGCCATAGGAGGTAGTGAGAAAGAATATTATGCAGATTGATAGTAATGGTCAACTTGATACTCAAATTGAGACAATTGTATACAAGTCGTCAAAGGGTGATGTCACAGGTATTCAGGATGGTATAGTTACAACAGGTAGTGACTATAGCATAGTGGGTTCAGATGATGATTATGAGGATGTTGTTGTGCATGATGGTGAGATACCTGGTAGAGATGAGCAGACATTGAGCATTCATGACTTTGCTAAGAAAGAGTACCAAGCATAGTTAGATGCTTCATCACATGAGGTTGAGGCTGGTAGTACTTCACACATTTTGTCCAGCCAGCTGAAAGTGAACAAAGACAGTATTGTGATTTCATTATCTCATCATGACAGGTATGTGGAGTTAGTTGGTATTGGTCATATTACTCAAGTGAGGATTTTTCTTGAGTTACCAACTGATTCTACTTTACAGATATGGACTTGAGATTTTTATATTGGCATTTGGGATTCAGTTGACTGGAGATCTTTAACACTTTTTGGTAGTAGTGTTTGTTTGGGTTCTATCATGGATTTGATTAGTAGATTGCATGGTGTTGTCTTTTCTTGTGCTAGCAGCTTGTTCAATGTTGGTATTAGTTTTTATACACCAGTGTTGGGCTTTGTTCATATATCCAGTCAACCATACTTGCTAGAATGTGTTGATGATCTTTCATATTTGGCAGTGTGTACAGATTAGTCCCAAGATCATATTGGCATTGATAACATCCAGGAGGATGCAGTGGGAAATTTTGAAGACTTAGTTTCCTTGGGTATAGAGGAGTTGGACAGTAATGCTATAGTTTTTAATACTCCGTATGTTGATATGAGCTTTAGAGTTGATTCACAGGATATGGATGGTAATACTCTAGAGACTAGTAACTTTGAGGATACTCCTTTAGATAGTGCATCCGAGGAGGTTTGTAGGAGACAATCAAGCCAGTGTCATCATGTGTCTAATCAATTCAGAGTTAGTGACCGAGACATTGCTATCACTTTCCAGCATTTCGATGTTGCTCATTAGTTGTTAGCAGTTTATGGATGGGGTTCTCCTACTAGTGATGAGTAGGAAGGCAGTTATCTTTCCTTGAAAAAGAACCACTCTTTATGGGAGGCTATTCAGATTTTGAGACAGAATTATATACAGTTGGTAGCCGACAGAGATTATCTTACGGAGAGGGGGAGTAAAACATATGATGCATTATTGGCCAAGGAAGATGAGGTGAGTGAGCTTACTCAGCAACTCAAGGTGACTTCTAAGATTCTTGAGAGTACACAGTTGGCTTTCAAGGAGTCACAATTTCATTTGGCTAAGCTGACCATGGAGTTAGAGCAACTACAATCTTTACCAGATTCTATACAGTCACAAGCTATAGTGTCTAGTGATCTAAGGATGTCCATGGTTGAGATTGTCAAAGATAGTAGAGATGGGGATGCATCCATCCTTGATACTAACATTGGCATATCGAGTTCATCCCACTAAAGTTAGGTTCAATTGAGTTGGGTGTTGCAGCAGATTGTTGTGGTATGCCTGACATGGTGGTGACCTCTAGTATTAATGGCATGAAAATCAGAGGTAGTAATCAGTTCCAACTTGGTTAGTGATCGATTGCCATTAGTTTCATCTGAATTGCAATCTGAGCCATTGACTGAGATTGGCGCATTCTATCGGCACTATACTATGAGGTATACTCATCAATTTACCTTTGATGACCATGTTGATGAGATGATGATAAAGAGATGTACTTTGGTTCATAGTGCTTGTCATCAGTTATGGGATGGTTTGACACCTCAGGATGAGAGTTGTGATGGGCATGACATGGTGATAGGTTCTACAGTTGACAGCTTGATAATACCTGACTTAGAGCAGGAGTTTTGGAGTGATGCTTCAGTGGGTGTTGTTATTGATTCTACTCCTTTAGCTATGACATCTCCTGACTTAGCTGGTGATCAGTCACAATGGGTTGTATCGCTTGTTCATGGTGAGCTATTGACTGAGGTTGGTTTTTTTTATCAACATTATATTACAGGGTATGTACATCAGTTAGCATTTGATCCTTGTGCTAAGGAGTTGATGATAGAAAAACTTGTTTGCGTTCCATTTCTTGCTGTTTATCTTGTGATGGCTTTTCACCATCAGGGGTACATTGGAGTTATGGTTATGAGACAGTGGCCGGTGATCTGCAAAGTTGTGTTGACTGCAGGAGTTGTACAGTGTTTGGATTCTCCATACTTGGTACAATTTCATTCGGGAGCTTTCACCATTGTTGCAGAGTTGGATTGTACATTCTGTATAGGCCAGTGGGATGTGTTGATGGTATTTACTATGTTGGAAATTTGATTTTTCCACTTTACTTGAATTTTGATGTTCTAAGAGTTTGTGTCTCATGGGTTTCTGACAATGGAAGTTGTGATTTTGGAGTTTGGTTGAGCTATAATTGTCAGTTTGGTTATGGATTCCTCTTGGTTATATTGTAGAGGATATTACAGGAGCCTTTGTTAATTGATAGTAGTATAGTTCATGACTACATTTGGGATCTAGGTGGACTGATTGGTTTATTGTTCAGCCATTGCTTGAGAACAAGCAATATTTGGGCAGGGAAGACTTGTCATGTCCCTTTTCAAATAATTAAAAATAATAATTTTTGCCAAGGCAGGCAGGCCCAAGAAGGTGAAGTTTCCGAAAAAGGGGGGTTAATCTTTGGAAACCATTGGACTAATAAATGAAAAATATTATTAAAATATGTTTTATTAACCCCTCTTGGACATGAGTTAGGGTTATGCCCTCTTTTAAGGGGTTTGGAGGCATTTTGGGCTCATTCCAGAACTTGATTTTTGCTCATTTCTTTGTTGTTATTCAGAGGCTGCCAAACCTATGGAGAAGGGAACCCAAGAATGGGAGTTTTCAGGTTTCTAGGAAGGCTAAGGATGGGATTTTGAAGCCATTCCATGTGCATGCTCATGCAAAGTTTTTCTTTGTGCTGAACAGTGCAGATTTGTGGGTTTTCGGGTGTGTTTTTTGTAAGAGTTTGGTGTTTCCAGTTGAGTATTTCATATCAGTTTGGTTTGCTACTGTATTTCAGACTTTTAGATGTTAAAATAGAGCTGAATATATTTATTTGGTCATGATTATACTTCTGTGATAGATTATTAGTGTTTTTGTGGTGTTTTCGGGCTATTCTGTGTTGTTTTTGGGAGCCCGATGAGCATTGTTTTTATCCTTTGTTTGGGAGCTGTTGTGTAAATATTATATAGATCTAGAAATTTCATTTTTTAGGCTGTTATGCTGTTGAAATTTCTATAAAAACAGTCCACTTTCAGATTTATTAATAATATGTGAAGCTGTGAAGTTTTTGGCACTATTTTTGGCATACCCAATTTGGGGTTTATTGAGAAATTGGTGGATCTTTGAAAGATTGGTTGTTTGATCTTAAAGATTTGATTAGATGCTTGAAATATCATATAAAATCAGAAAATAGACATTTCATCTAATGAGTGTGTTATATCTTCTGTAAAGAAATCTATATCGCACAATTTCAAATATTAAAAAATCATGGCTGTCAAAAATATTTCTAGCTTAGTGATTATTGTAGAAAGCTCAGCTTGTCTATGTACAAGTTCTTGTGAAACTTTCTATAGCACTTTATGCTCCATTCTTCTTTCAAACCATTGTCATAATTTCTCATTGGTGTCTATGTCATCTAACTAAATCTTACCAACTAAATTTATTAGATGATCCAAAATTGTATGCTTATTGTTCATATCTATGATTCGAAATGCATTTGTAAAAATATCTTTGACAATTTAAAGTACATATCTTCTCTTCTACTCTCTTTTTAGTTGTTCTTTCTTTTCATTATGGATCACCAAGGTTTGAAGCTCTTGAATCTTCTCTAATGTAATATTATTAAAATCATACAAAGTTAAGTAATTACCTCATCAAGGCTCAATGACTCATCATCTTCCTCACGTGAATGTTGTTGGAGACAATTTTCCAATTGTGTGTTGTCTTTGATTTTACACAAATATCATATTAGTTATTAGATAGAGTCTACCAAGCTCAGTTGGTTAGCAAGGCAAAAGAAAGAGTCTACCAAGCTCAGTTGGTCAGCAAGGCAAAATGTAGAGTCCTGTGAGCTTAGAAGGTTAGTAAAGAAGGATTATAGTGTCTACCAAGCATTCTCAGGCTTTACCTTGTGCAGATAGTTGTTACCGAGCTTTCAAGGTTAAGTAAGGAAATTCAATTGTTACCAAGCTCACTTTGTCATCAAAGGGAAATATGGCAGAGATAGTTCTTATCGAGCTCTCATGGACATCGAAGGAAATTTAGTTCTTACCGAGTTAACTTGGTAGCCAAAAGATTTTGCAAATTTTGCAATATTAACCGAGTTAAGATGGTTAACTCAGGAAATTATTTCTGGAAGTAGTGTTTACCGAGTAGGGTTGGCCAATGAAGGATTTCATTGATTTTTGGAATAAAGTTTAGTTGTTTAATGTAATATTTGTAGCTGACTGATGTATGGTTTATTAGTAAATGTAACTTGTGAATGAGCCAACTTGATAATTTGAATGGTATATATAAGAGGTCAAGTCCTGAATTCTAAGTGTGTGTGATGGATTTGATGTGATTCAAGTGTGAAGGAGGATTGATTATTGAGACAGAAAATTTTGAAGAATGATCAGAGATCATTGAGGAGCAGCAAAGCTATATTTGATTAAGGAGGATCTAATGGTGTAGAATAGAGATTTGAAATTAGCAAATTTAGTTGCATCATATTTAGGTCAATTCGTTGTTACTTTCTAACCATTGTAGAAGTGATTTCAAAATCTCTTAACTAAGTTGTTTTAACATCCATTTTGTAAATCCTCTAACAAGGTGATAGTTTAGTTAAATTGTTCTAAAGACCTTTAGCAAGGCCACTCCTAATAGGGTGATTAAATCCTCTAGCAGGGTCACACCTAATAGTGTGTATTGTAACCTTTAACAGGGTTGGCTCCTAACAGGGCTCACTTCAAAAGAGTGAAAATTGGTAACTAGTTACTTGGTGGTTTTTCCTATATTGGGTTTACACATTAAATCTCGTGTCTCTTGTGTTCATGTTATTTACTTTTGCATGCATTCTAATAATTATGAATTCTTAAAGTTAAATAACAAGTTAATCAATTGAGTTACAACACTTTTTGAAGTGTTCACCGAGTGATAGTAGTAACTAATTATTTAAGACATCTAAGGGATCATGATTTTTTTTATGGTAACTGATTCACACCCACTCTCAGTTACTTCATTTGTAATCCCAACAATTGGTATTAGAGCTCTTGGTGCTTGTAGGAAAATATTTCAAGGATCTAAGCTAAAGATCAGGATGTCTTACAAGAGGGAAATTTCAAGACTCAACAGGGACAACTTCTTAGCATGGCAAGGATTTATGAGACTTCATCTTGCCTCTATTGGTGATACAGGACTGAAATATCTAGATGAAGCATATGCAGAACCGACTACTACATTATCTATCAATGATATTGTTGAAAAGAAGACACACAACAACATGATGATAAATATTGCATCTGCTCTAAGTTATGAAGAATTTGATGACATCAAGGATTGCAAAACTACCTTTGAAATGTGGAACAAACTAAAAGAGATCTATGGAAGTGACGAAAATGTGAGAAGAGACAAAGTATAAAGTTTGAGAGGACAATTTGATTAAATGAGGATGAGAGAAGATGAAAACATAGAAAAATATGTTGAAAGAGTTAAAGAAAGTGTTAGTGCAATCAAAGCATCTGGAGAAGATATTAAGGAAGAGATAATTATAAGTAAAGTTCTTAGAACTCTACTTCCTATCTATGCAATTAGAGTTTCTACAATTCAAGAAAGAAGATGTGAAGCAAATCATAAGATAAATTTAGAGGCCATAGTTGAAAGATTGGTTGAAATTGAGCTAGACAACTATGATAATTATGTTCTAGCTGCCAAAAATATTGAATCAACATTTGAAGCCAAGCTTTCACTTAAGGAGAAAGGCAAGAAGATAAAGGATCCTTAGTCAGATAGTGATGAAGAATCAGAATAGAGTTTAGATAGTTATCTTGAGGTGGTTGAAGCTCTGCTAGCTAGGAAATATTCAAGAGGCAAAGGTAAATACAAAGGTAAGGTTCCTCTAATCTATTTTTCTTGTGAAGAAATTGGACATATTGTTGCTAGGTGCCCAAATAAGTAGAAAAAGGATGAGAATAAAGGTCACAAGTACAATGGTTAGAAAGAATTCAAATCATTCAAGGATAAAGGTAAGAAAACATGTTTCATGGCTAAAGATTCTAATGATTCTGATGATGAAGAAGAAGATGAAATTGTTTATATTGCTATAAAGCATGAGTCTGATAATGATGAGGAAATGGCACTTATTTCTCATATGAGCAAAAATGATATATGGATTATAGATAGTGGTTGTTCTCATCACATGAGAGGTGATAAAACTAAGTTTGAAAATTTTGAAGACTATGATGGTGGCAATGTGAAATTTGGTAATAATGAACCTTCTTGCATAAAAGGAAAAGGAAGAATCTCACTAACCAAATAACTTGTATGTGATAATGCATATTGGGTAGAAGGACTAAAACAAAATCTATTGAGTGTGGCACAACTACTCAATAATGGATACAAAATGGAATTCATGCATGGAAAAGGAAGAAAAAGGAAAGCTAATTGGATTGGGCACTCAAACAAAAGGTAACTTGTTTTATCTTGAACTTGATGAATGTTCATGTTTTATTGCTCAAGTTGAAGAAAGGTGGTTATGGCATAGGAGGTTGTGTCATGTGAACTTTGATAACTTGGTGAAGATAAGAAAATTTAGGAAAGTAAAAGGAATTCCTAACATATAGAAACCTGAGGTTGGTCTATGCAAGAATTGTCAAATTGGCAAGATGGGAAAGACTAGCTTCAAAAGAAAGAACTATCAATCTGAAGAAATTTTTGAAATTATGCATACTAATTTGTGTAGACCTATTGGAAATGAAAGTTATACTAGTAAAAAGTTCTTCATTATTTTTGTTGATGATTACTCAAGAATGATGACTATCATATACCTAAGAGAGGAATCAGAAGCATTTGAAAATTTCAAATGGTATTTGGCCAAAGTAGAGAAGGAAACAGGCAAAAGAATAAAGTGTTCGAGGTCAGATAGAGGTGGTGAATTCATTTCACATGAGTTCAATAACTTTTTCATTGAAAGGGGAATCAAAAGATAGGTTTCAACACCTAAAACTCCTGAAAAAAATGTAATAGTTGAAAGGAGGAACAGATCTATCATGGATTCTACAAGAACCTTAATGATTGAAAAGAGCATTGCTATCAAATACTGGAAGGAAGCTATCAGCACTGCAGTTCATACCTTGAACTGAGTACAGCTAAAGAAGGACTCGTTCAAAACCCCCTATGAGTTATGGTATGGCTAAAAACCCAATGTAAGTTACCTAAAAGTATTTGGAAGCAAATGTTACATTTTGAAAGAATCTAGAAAAGGTAAATTTGATGTGAAGGGTGATGAAGGAATATTTTTGGGATATTCTTGCAAGAGTAAAGCATATAGATGTTTGAATTTATCTACTAACAAAGTCATAGAAAGTGCACATGTAAAAGTTGATGAGTTTGCAGAAAGAATTGAAGAAGAAAGAAAAAGGGAACTAGAAGAGTGCAAGAGATTTGTTTACATTGAATCTAATACAGTGCCAGATACACCTATGAATCAAGAAGCTTCAACTCCCAAGTCTTTAGTAAAAAAGTTGCAGGAAGTTCAAACTGAGCTAATGCCTACAGAGTTGCTAGGACCTAAGTTGCAAATAGAAGCTATCAAATCAACAGCTACCAAGCCCGAGCAACCAAAACCAAAAGTTGAAGCATAGAAGGATAAAAATACAAGTCATTCAAAAGGAAAGGAGCCTATGCTAGCCAAATATGTTAGGAGGCATCATGCACCAGATTAGATCATTGGAGATAAATCTGAAGGAACCATGATAAGAAGTAAGTTGAAAGACACTTGTTTACTTACTGATTTTGAATCTAGAAATTTCAAAGATGCATTAAAAAATAAAAATTGGATTGAAGCTATGAATGAAGATATAGAGTAAACAAAGAAAAAAAAAAATTGGCTCTTATATCTAGGCCTAAAGAAAAAAATGTGATTGGAACTAAGTGAGTATTCAGAAACAAGTTAAATGAAGATGGTAAGGTGTCAAGGAACAAAGCTAGACTAGTATGGAAAGGATATTCTCAAGAAGAAGGTGTAGACTATGGAGAGACTTTTGCTCCTATTGCAAGATTGGAAGTGTCAGAACCTTACTTGCATATGCTACATACAAGGGATTCAAATTTTATTAGATGGATGTCAAGTCAGCATTTCTCAATGGCATACTAGATGAAGAGGTTTACATTGAATAGCCTGAAGGTTTTTTTGATCCAGACAAGAAGGCCATGGTCTACAAATTACATAAAACATTATATGGTCTGAAATAAGCCCCTATAGCATGTTATGAATTGCATAACTATCTTATTCAGATTGATTTTCAAAGAACTAATGATAACAGTAGCTTGTACATCAAGGAAGGACTAGATAATAAGATTGTTTTGGCAAAAATATTTGTAGATGATACTTTGTTCATAGTAAATGATGATCTTTGTAAAGAATTTTTAGAGAAAATGAACAAGGAATTTGAAATGTCAATGTTTGGTGAAATGAAATTCTTTGTTGGTCTTCAAATTCATCAAAATAAGGATTCCATTTACATCACTCAATCTAAATACATCAAGGAGATACTAAAAAAGTTTGGTATGGAAGACTGCAAACTAGTTGGGACTCCTATGTGTATTGGATTAAAACCTACCAAGGATGATGAATCAAAGAAAGTGGATCATACATTGTATAGATCTATGATTGGAAAGTTATAGTATGTAGTTCATATAAGGCCAAATATTTCCCTTACAGTAGCAATTGTAGCAAGATTCTTAGCAAAACCAAAAGAAAATCGCATGATGGAAATCAAAAGGATCATGAGATATTTGAAAGGAACTAAAGATTATGGATTATGGTAAAAACGTGGAGGAAATCTGGATTTAAAAGTATTCACTGATGTAGATTAGGCCGGGAATGTTGATGAAAAAAAGAGTACAAGTGGAAGAGCTTTCTTTCTTGGAAAAGGGTTGGTTTCTTGGACAAGTAAAAAGCAGAACTGTACATCCTAGTCCACAACAGAGGCTAAATATGTTGTAGTAGCAGTAAATTATTCAAACATTGTTTGGTTCAAATAATTATTGGAAGGTATGAAGCAAGAAATCAAAGAACCTATTGTTATGTTTTGTGACAATACAAGTGTAATCAATATATCCAAGAATCTAGTGATGCATTCAAAAACCAAGCATATTGCTATAAAGTATCACTTTGTCAGAGAATTGGTGCAAGATAAAGAGATCAGAGCAGAATATGTCCATACAAAGGAACAAATTGCTAACATATTTGTTAGATTGTGGTGACTGATCAGGAAAGTACTGTACATACTTCATAATTAGTGGCTAATTATGGCTGACATGTTATAACCCTAAAGTGGTTTAATACTTGTATAAAAGGGTTTAGGTTTGGGTATTTTTCATTATGTTGTGATGTGAAATTGGTTCTTGCGGCGGTATTAAGTTGTAAGGGATTACAGATTGTAATCAAGTTGTAATCATTGGATTGTAATAAGATCAAACTTGCTATTTGGTGGACGTAGCCCAGGGATTGGGTGAACCATGTTAAATCTTGGTGCCTTGTGTTCATTTTTGTGTGATCTATTATTTTCTTTTATTGGTTGTATTTGCATGTATTTTTTTTATTTCTATCCATGGTTTATCCTAACAAGTGGTATCAGAGCGAGGTTGTCTTTCAGTTATCCTCTATAGGAAAGTCTCACAGTTAAGTGGGAGTCTCACGGTTGAGTGGGAGCGATGGTAGATGAGGGTAAGTTGAGGGTTGACAGGTTTAATGGGCAGAACTTCCAGTTGTGAAAGATGCAAATGGAAGACTATCTATATCAAAAGGATTTATGGAAGCCATTGGAAGGCAAAGCCAAGAATCAGGGAATTATGTCAGAGGCTGAATGGGATCTTTTGGACAAAAAGGCACTTGGAAGCATTTGGTTATGCTTGGCACCATTGATGGAATTTAATATTACAAAAGCAAAGATGATAGAAGATTTAATGAAAACCCTAGCGACACTGTATGAAAAGCCCTTCGCTTCAAACAAGGTATTTCTCATGAAGCATTTATTTAATATGAAAATGGCAGAAGGTGGATCTATTGCAAATCATTTAAATGAGTTGAATACTATTACTAGTCAGTTATCTTCTGTGGGTATCAATTTTGATGAAAAAATTAGGGCTCTCTTGATTTTGTGTTCTTTGCCTGAAAGCTGGAATGGCTTGGTAATGGTGGTGAGTAATTCTGTTCCTGGATCTAGTACCCTAAAATATGATGATGTGATTAGTATTGTTTTGAGCGAGGAAACTCGTAGGAAATCCTCAGGTGGATCTACATCAGGAAGTGCTTTGAATGCACAAAGCAGGGGTAGAATGACTGAAAGAGGCAGTAACTCTAGAAATCATGGGAAATCAAGAGGAAAGTCAAAAGGGAGGAGGTCTCAATTGAGAGGACCAAATGATTGCTGGTACTATGGGAAACCAGGGCACAAAAAGAAATATTGCAGGAATCGAAAGAAAAATGAAGGAGATAAATCAAATGGAGACAAGGAGGCAAATGTGGTAAGTAACAAATCCGAAGAGGATGCTTTGCTTCTATCTTTAGAGAGTGTTGATGATTCATGGGTTTTAGATTTTGGTGCTTCATTTCAGGCTACACTTCATAGAGGTTATTTCATTGATTATGTCCAAGGGGATTTTGGGCTTGTTTATTTGGGGGATAATGAACTCTGTTAGATTGTTGGAAAGGGAAAAATTAAGATTAAGTTACAAAATAGGAATCGTTGGCTACTACATGAGGTAAGAAATGTTCCAAGGCTGAGTAGAAATTTAATTTTAGTCGAGAAACTTGGTGATGAGGGTTGTGTAGTTAATTTTAATGATAAAAATTGGAAGGTTTCAAAAGGTTCCCTTGTAGTAGAAAAAGGTGTGAAAGTAGGCACCTTATATATTTGTATAGGTCATATTGTTCCTACTACTTTGATTGTTTCAGAGAAAAATGAACGTTAGGAACAATTGCTGCAATTGAGCAAGGAGAACAAATAGTTGTTGTATATTCTGATACAGCGCTGTGGCACAACAGACTTGGGCACATGAGTGAAAAGGTATGAAAGTACTTCATTCAAAGAAAGTTTTACCAAGTCTAAAATGTGCTAATATGGATTTTTGTGAAAGTTGTGTGTATGGAAAACAAAAGAGAGTGAGTTTTGTAAAGACTAGGAAGGAAAACAAAAAAGAGAAATTAGAGCTTGTGCATATAGATGTATGGGGACTAGCTCAGGTATCTTCCCTTGGTGGCTCTCATTATTATGTTACATTTATTAATGACACAACTAGAAAAGTGTGGGTTTATTTCCTTAGATAGAAATCTGATGTATTTCAAACTTTTAAGAAATGGAAATGCTTGGTTGAAAATGAGACTAGTAAGAAATTAAAATATCTTAGATCTGATAATGGTGGTGAGTATTGCAGTCATGAATTTGAAGTTTATTGCTCCACTAATGGTATTCATAGATAGAAAACTATTCCAAGGACTCCATAGGAAAATGGAGTGGCTGAATGCATGAATAGGACTATAATGGAGTGCGCAAGGAGCATAAGGTTGCATGTTGGGTTGCCCTTACACATGTGGAAAAAGGCTATCAATACTACAATATATTTGATTAATAGAGGTCCCTCTACTCCTTTGGGCTGTGGTATTCCAGAGGAAGCATGGACTGGTAAGAAGGTGAGTTATTCTTTTCTCAAGACCTTTGGTTGTGAAGCTTTTGCTCATATAGACTCTAAAAATAGAACCAAGCTAGAAGCTAAATCAAAGAAATGTGTCTTTGTTGGATATGGCATTAATGAATTTTTTTATAGATTTTGGGATTTTGAAAATCTTAAAATTGTTAGAAGTTGGGATGTCATATTCAATGAGAAAGTGTTGTACAAAGATCTATTGCAACAACATGACAAGAAAGAAGATGATTATTTAGTGCTGGATGATACTCCAAAGTTGATTTTCCAGCCATTCCTCATGATGTGCAACAATTGCAACAACAAATACCACACACACCAATAAATGTTAGATGGTCAACGAGGCAAATTAGACCTCCACAAAGATTTTGTCCCTCTTTGTATTCTATTTTACTTACTGGTGCTGGTGAACCTGAAAGTTATGATGAAGCTATGCAGGTGGATACTAAGATTCAGTGGGAGTCTGTAATGAAAGATGAAATGGACTCTTTGCTATAGAATAAGACATGGGATCTATGCAAGTTGCTTGCAGGTAAAAAGGCTTTACAGAATAACTGGGTTTATAGGTTGAAAGAAGAGGAAGGAGGTAAGAAAAGATTTAAGGCCAGGTTAGTTGTAAAAGCATTTGCACAGAAAAAGGGAATTGATTTTGATGAGATATTTTCTCCTGTTGTTAAAATGACTTCTATCCATACTATTTTAAGTCTTGTGGCTACTGCAGATTTGCATTTAGAGTAGTTGGATGTTAAAACATCCTTTCTTCATGGTGATTTGGATGAAGAAATATATATGGCCCAACCATAGGGATTTGAGGTCAAAGGTAAGGAGAACTTAGTGTGTAAATTGAAAAAAAGTTTATATGGCTTGAAGCAAGCACCTCGGTAATGGTATCTAAAATTTGATAGGTTTATGCATGAGCATGGCTATAACAGGTATCATTCAGATTATTGTGTTTATTTTAAGAGGTTGGATGATGATAGCTACATTATTTTATGTCTATATGTTGATGATATGCTTGTAGTTGGGTCTAACATGGATCACATTAAGGGGCTGAAACACCAGTTAGCACATGCATTTTCTATGAAGGATTTGGGGGCAGCAAAACAAATCCTTGGTATGAAGATTTGCAGAGATAGGAAGAATAGAACATTGACGCTATCTCAAGCTGATTATGTTGAGAAGGTGTTGCAATGTTTCTCTATGGAGAATGCTAAAGCTGTTAGCACACCTTTACCTAGTCATTTGAAATTGACTAAGGAGATGTATCCTAAGATACAAGGAGAGGAGGATAAGATGTCCAAGGTACCCTATGCTTTAGCTGTAGGAAGCTTGTTGTATGCTATGGTATGCACTAGGCCAGATATTGCACATGTAGTGGAAGTCGTTAGCAGGTATATGAGTCATCCAAGATTTGAGCATTGGAATGTTGTCAAGTGGATTCTTCGATATTTGAGAGGAACATCCAATAAGTGTTTACACTTTGGGGGCTCTACTAGTGATTTACAGGGCTATGTTGACTCAGATTTGGCAAGGGATATTGATACCAGGTGGAGTACTACAGGTTATGTCTTTACTATTGGTGGGGCAGATGTGAGCTAGGTTTCTAGGTTACAAAAGATTAATGCTCTATCCACTACAGAGGTAGAGTATGTTGCTACTACAGAGGCAGCCAAGGAGATGATATGGCTTTAGTTCTTTTTGGAAGAATTGGGACATCCTCAGAAGGATAATTATTTGTTCATAGATAGTCAGAGTGTCATTCATCTTGCTAAGAATTCAGCTCTGCATTCTAAGACCAAACACATACAGTTGTGGTACCATTTCATTTGGTCAGTTGTGGAGGATGGATAGTTAAAGCTAGAGAAGACACATACCAATGACAATCTAACAGATATGTTGACAAAGGTTGTAACAAGGGAGAAGCTGAACTCCTCTTCATCTTTGGTTGGTCTTTTAGACTGAACATGAATAAAAGAACAGCAGAGTCTAGGGTGGTTTGATCCAATGCAAGCCCCATGTAGTAGTGGTATTGCTATAGGATCAGTCTCCAAGTGGGAGATTGTTGTTTAATGTGGAGCCTGATCAATCCCCAAGTGGGAGATTTTTAGATTGTGGTGACTGATTAGGAAAGTACTGTACATACTTCATAATTAGTGTGGTTAAAAAATTTTGGTACTATTCGCCAATCATTTTGGTACTATTCACCATTTGTAGATTCGCCACTAAAGTTATGGCTAATTATGGCCGACATGTTATAACCCTAAAGTGGTTTAATACTTGTATAAAAGGGTTTAGGGTTGGGTATTTTTCATTATGTTGTGATGCAAAATTGGTTCTTGCAGCAGTATTAAGCTGTAAGGGATTACATACTGTAATCAGGTTGTAATCACTGGATTGTAATAGATTAGACTTGTTATTTGGTGGACGTAGCCCAAGGATTGGGTGAACCACGTTAAATCTTGGTGCCTTGTGTTCATTTCTGTGTGATCTATTATTTTCTATTATTGGTTATATTTGCATGTATTTTTTTATTTCTGTCTGTGGTTTATCCTAACAATATTCACAAAGCCTTTACCTAAGGATGCATTCTTGTATCTAAGAGGTAAGTTAGGGGTCATTCCTCTATCTAAAGCTCACTGAAATATAGTTTTAGTGATGCATCAACAAAAATAGAATTGAAGATCTATCAGTTGATGCAAAGTAATGAAGACATTGCATATGAATCAGTACTTAAGGTACATTGAATTTCATTTTTGAGTTGTGTTGTCTTTGGCATGTATTGTTAAAGAGGGAGATTTTACTATCATATCTTTCTAAAATTACAAGAAAAAGAGAATTTATGCAAGAAGGAGATATTACTATGAAAGAGGGAGATTATTGTATTTGAGGAGTTTTGTATAAGAGGGAGAAGCATTCTATCAGTAAAGACTTGTTTTCAAATTTCATTGTGCTATGACATGTTGTCTTGCCATCAATGCCAAAGAGGGAGATTGTTGTATACAATTGTCCAATTGTGTGTTGTCTTTGATGTTACACAAATGTCATATCAGTTATCAGACAAAGTCTACTGGGCTCAGTGGGTCAGCGAGGCAAAAAATAGAATCTACCAAGCTCAGTTGGTCAGCAAGGCAAAAGGAAAAGTCTACTAAGCCTAGAAGGTTAGCAAAGAAGGATTACAGTGTCTACCAAGCATTCTCAAGTTTTACCTTGTGCAGATAGTTTTTAACAAAATTTCAAGGTTAAACAAGGAAATTCAGTTGTTACCAAGCTCACTCTTTCATCAAAGGGAAATATTGTAGAGACAAATCTTACCAAGCTCTCATGGATACTGAAGGAAATTTAGTTCTTATCGAGTTAACTTGGCAACCAAAGGATTTTGCAGATTTTGTAGTATTAACCGAGTTAAGATGGTTAACTTAGGAAATTGTTTATGGAAGTAGTGCTTACTGAGCAGGGTCATCCAATAGAGGATTTCATTGATTTATGGAATAGAGTTTAGTTGTTTAATGTAATATTTTTAGCTAACTAATGTATGGTTTATTGGTAAATGTAACTTGTGAATGAGCTGACTTGATAATTTGAATGGTATATATAAGAGGTCAAGTTGTGAATTTTAAGTATGTGTGATGGATTTGATGTGATTCAAGTGTAAATGAGGACTAATTATTGAGAGAGAAAATTTTGAAGAATGATTAGAGATCATTGAGGAGCAGCAAAGCTATATTTGATCAAGGAGGATCTAATGGTGTAGAATAGAGATCTGTAATCAAAAAATTTAGTTGCATCATATTTAGGTCAATTCATTGTTACTTTCTAATAGTTGTAGCAGTGATTTAAAAATCTCTTAACTAAGTTGGTTTAACAACCATTTTGTAAATCCTCTAACAAGGTGACAGTTTAGTTGAATTTTTCTAAAGACCTCTAGCAAGGCCACTCCAAATAGGATGATTAAATCCTCTAATAGGGTCACACCTAATAGTGTGTATTGTAACCTTTAATATAGTTGGCTCCTAACAAGGCTCACTTCAAAAGAGTGAAAATTGGTAGCTAGTTACTTGGTGGTTTTTCCCATATTGGGTTTCCACATTAAATCTGGTGTCTCTTGTGTTCATGTTATTTACTTTTGCATGCATGCTAATAATTATGAATTCTTAAAGTTCAGTAACAAGTTAATCAACTGAGTTACAACACTTTGTGAAGTGTTTACCAAGTGACAATAGTAACTAGTTGTTTAAGACATCTAAGGGATCATGATTTTTTTTTGTGGTAATTTATTCATGCCCCCTCTCAGTTACTTAATCTATAATCCCAACAATTTTTTCATATCCTAAGATCATGAGGGTGTCTCACTTGGTAGTGACAATTGCAATTTTTTCCTTCTTTCACTCAATTTTGGCTTTGGTGACTTCATTTGTGTAGACATCACCTATTGCATAGGTGCCACATTTGTAGGTTCTATAATCTTTGTACTCATTAATTGAATAAGATCTTAAGTAGCCTCTTTCTCTTTCTATGTGACTTCATTTTCTACTGATTTAGTGCATGAGTCTTTCTCAGAATTTGCTTTGTTTTCCAAAATTTGCATACAAGTTGGTGGTATATATAAAAATAAAGCATTACCAAGTTGCTTGACACTTGTATCCTCTGTAGACTTCTTATTTTCAAGATTTGGATACTCAACAATCTTTAAAAAAATTATATTAGTACATAGTTTTCTTTAATCATGTATTAAGTCTTTAATTTCCTCTTCTATTAGTCTATTTGGATTAGGTGGAGGGGTGTTATTATCATCCTTAATTGTGACAATCTCTGTCTATTCACACATACTAACTAGTTGTTGAATCTCCTTGGCTAGCTTGGTCATTTCCTATTTGTATTCATCTTCAAATTCTATGGCATATTGGCCTTCCCTCACTTCCATATATGGAGTAAGCACTCCAAATTTTTCCTTCCTTATCCAAATACTATATTGATTTTCTTCATGAGCTTCATTTTTAAAAAATTTATATGCTATGTCCCTTGGCAAAAACTCTTTGAAAATCTTTAAGGGCTATAGACATGTGAGTCTTACCTAAATCTAGCATAGCTTGTGCCAAGGTTGTCTCTCTTATTTGATTCTTAGTAGAAATGCCCATTTCCTAGCATTCACTCTTTTGTATAATTCCATTGGAAATCTAACTCCTAATTTGAAGGATGTGTTCCTGAACTTGATCATCATGTCAATCAATGCACCTTCAAGCTTAACTTGATCATAATTGTTCAAAGAATCATACTAAATGTCTTTAATCCCAAAATACTTTCACATTCTACCAATTTTGTACATACCTAGTCCACAATCGTTGGAGGGAGTCTTTTCACTATTTGTAATTTTATGGTTTCATGAGACTCTATATTTTCATCATCTTTCCCCTCTTGTGCAATGATCAACTTTTTTTTCAGCTTTTCTTGGACTTTAACTAGTTTCCTCCTCTTGGATGGGCTTCAAGTTAATAACTTGGTAGGAGGTCGTGTAATCCTTTTTATAGTGATGATCACCTTTCCCTTTGGCCTCTGAGGTGTCACCATATCTTGCATGTCCTTCTTTAGGTTAGCATGTACCATAGGTTCTATAACAATAACCTTTTTATGTTTGAAGGCCCTTGCCCTTGCCTTCACAACTGCAAGCTGATTTCCTTTTCCTTCCTTATCTTTAGAAGGTTTTCCAAACCCTTCTCCTTGTTCCATAATACTAGCCTCACCAAAATTTCTCTTTCTTTTCTTCCCTACTTTAGGTTTATTAGATTCAATAGTCAACTTGGTAATTACAATCTCATATGTGCCAAATTGCTCAATAGTAGCATCTATTTCCTCTACCAAAAGAGCAATAACTACTATAGTTACCTCATGTATGTTTCATAGGTAATTTACCTTAGCCATGCTACCCTCAGTAACATGTCTTGTGCATACACAAAATCTATATCTACAATTAAGCATATTTCATCATAATATCTATCCACAATTAATTTTGGAATTCTCATTCTATTCTTCAATTTAACCTTGAATTCTTCAAAGTGGTTGTCCTTTATTGCTTCAAAATTCTTTCCCAATCTACTTATTAAGTCACTTAGTTGTTCCATAGAAGTTCTATTCCTATCCCATGCAACTATTCCAATGGTAGGAAAATAATTCTATACATAGAAAAATATGAAAACTAGTAATGATCCAAACTTATAGGAAGTGTTCTTTGCTTTTCTCACTACCTCTAGGTTCTCTATAAGTTGGTGAAGTTAAAGCTCATCAAGATCATATGAATGATCCTTCTTCACAATTTTGTATCCCAAATCCACTACTACATAGGGCACACTGTTCAATCTACTAGATTGATAAAACTTGTGTGCAATCACTTGCACAAAAAATTTAATGAATGGGTCTTTAAATATATCAATTGACATTCCATGACCATTCCACAACCATTCGACTCCACCTTGGTCTTATTTTCAATTTAATTCTTTTTTTTTCTCCTTATGCTCTTCAGTTGGTCCAATGTAGTATACCCAGTTACCCTATGAATGATTTCCTTATTAACCTTGATTGGCCCACCTTCTAACCAAATTTTCATATCATGAGCTTGGTTGAGCCCAATCTTAATCCATTTGAGTTAAAAAAAATTCAAAAATCCTAGGGCACATGTAAGTCCTTTGTCAACAATGATCTTATATTCATCCTTGAGGATTCTATCTACATATAGCTTCTCATAAGCTCCTCTAATCTTGAAATCTATGATTTCTCCAACTTTGCATTTATAACACAATATTAAATCTTGAACAATCGCGACTTTAGGAGGAATTGATGATAAAGCTTTGATATCATCAACAATGTTTTCAATATTAATTGAATTTCTAAAGTTGGGTGGAGGATTTTAATCATTCCTAACGATTTCTGCACTACTATCCTTCATTGTTTCACTACTAGATGCCATTTTAAAACTAAGATTTAAAAAAAAAACTTTCAAAAATATCTTCACTAAATATTTAACTTAGTACGAAGAATGATACTTTTTTTTACAAGTTCATTGTTAAATTGTTGTGATTTTTTTCTTTGGTTGCAAAAATCACTTTGATTACATTGAGATCTTCTTGTATTCTCTTTGATCACTTGGTGAGTGAAAATAAATCACCAAATTCAATAAATACCTTCAATCTTTCATTTTAGGTTTACAACTAATGTCTTCATACTTACTTGGTGTATGACAACTGGCTTGGTCTCCACTTCAGCTTGGTCAAGGTTATTCACTCAGTTATAACCAATTCATTTGATTAGTATGTTAACTTCCTTGATCACTTAGTCTATAATGCAAAGCTCAATCAATATAGACCATACCAATGCTTTTTGATGCTTTATTATTTTCTATTTCTAATAGTTCTTAATGCATCTTTATTTATGCATATATGAACTTTCACCATTTCTATGCTAGAAAGTGATGTAAAATATAGCATTGAGTATACAATTCACTTGATCCATCAAATTGGGTGATCATAGTTTCATCTATTCTACTACTTCCAGCTCTTAGTATTTCTATCCATGATTTTTTTCCTTTAGGTTTTTCATTTCCATTACTTGGTGCTAGTGTTGGTGTTCTAGTTTTGCAGTTTCTACTAATGTGTTCAACTTTGAGATAACTTAAACATATTATCTCTCCATTTAACCATTTCTTATAATTTCCTTTGAATTTTATTTTGACGCAATTCTCTAGAATGTTTCCATATTCTCCATAATAGTGACAATTTTACCATGTATTGTAATCCCATTTATAGGAATTTTCTTTTCTTGTTCTATGAATTTATTTTTCAGGTAACCAGTTTGACTTTTTCTTAAGTTTTCACTCGTGAGCTCTATGTCCATACTTTTGAAAATTGTAGAAATGGCCTTGGAATTTAGATATCTTTCTAGTTGAGTTATTGTTCTTTGATTTACACTCATGTTCTTGATGTCTTTCTTTCTTGTAATTAAAACAATTACCACTTGGTTCAGGTTTAGGAATTTTCTTACCATTTTTTCTTCTACAAATGTTGGTTGCATAACCAATTTTCCCATAGTAATGACATGTAGGTTTACCTTTCAATTTTGCATTCATTTTTTCTCAACTTTTGGATGATTCCCCTTCTTTAGTAGATGAAGATTGTTTGTGTATCCAAGTCTAGAGGTGTTCTTTTATTTTTTGCAATCTCTCCATGAGTCCCTTTTCATGCCTTAACTCATTTTTCAATTGCTCATTTTGTCACCTTAGATTTGTGATCTCCAAATGTTTTCTATTTTCTTCCTGATTTGAAATTACTAATTGATTTGTCATATCCATATAATTATTTGTAAGTTTGTGTACTTCAAATTATCTCTCTTCAAGTATGCTAGCCATCTTTCTTTTGTCTTCTTCGACCATGAACTTTTCTTATTTTATTCAATTTCTTCACAAAGTGTAATTGATTAAATTTCTTGCTATGTCTTGAAATCTTTAACTTCTTTTACTAGGGCGCTATTCTTCTCTAGAAATTTTTTCATTGATTCATCAATGTTACTAATATTCAAAATTTCCAATAATCCTTTTGTGTTAACTTCTTTGTATTGAGTGCCATTTAGCTTAATAGCTATCACTTTTCTTCTTTATAGGGTTTTCTTTAACTCCTCTTTTATTGCTTCTAATTGTTGCAATATGATCTAGTTTTCAATTATCTAATTCTCAATCATTTTTACTGATGTAGAAGGTCAATCTCAACACACAGAAATTAATTAATTCATCATAAACACAAATATAGATTCAAACTTTTTGTTCTTCATTCCTCCAAAAACTACTTCTACATGGATCTCTAATCCAATAAATAACAACTTCTACAAAAAAAAAAAGGAAATTTTTGAATTTGGCAAATTTTGAGCATAGGAAAAATATGCCATTTTTGGTCATTTCTAGAAAACCTCTGAAAGAAAATCTTAAGTTTCCTAAATCGACCCTTTAATCTAAAACGGCGAATTGCCAACTAATCTTCGAAATTTAGAAAGAAATTTCAAAGTTATTACAATGTAGAAAATCAAAAAACACTAAGATATTTTTTAAGTGAAATTCAGAGGTCAAGATGGAATTTCTAGCTCTCAAAAAATTAGTTGAAATGGCCCCAATAGAGCTAGCTGAGTTGGAATCCACCTCAACTATAGATTTTTTTAAAAACCCAAAAAATTCTAAGAAAACCCAGATTCGAGTCAAAAGTTATGACTCTCTGAACTCCCTGCATCATTCTCCCCTACTTGAAAAGAATGAAGCTCCTACGAGTTCTTATCCTCAAACTGCTTCCATTTAGGCTCATCTAGCTTCTACAACTCCCATTCTAGAATCCAAGTGCTATTGATTGGTGCCAACCCTTCCCACTGCACAAGATATCTATTGTAGTCACCCTGGCAAGTATGAATAGTCTTCTTGTCTAAAATCTATGCAACCTTTTCTCTCTTTTTGATGGGTATGGTGTGTGTCCAATCTACCTCATCCTCTTTTTCAATATACATATCATCACCATGGAAGGTATACAAATAAAAAATATTAAACACAAGAAATATATCAAGACCACTTGGGAGCTCTACCTCATATGCATTATCATTAATCTTTTTCAAAATCTTATAGGGCCCAATTTTCTTATATTTTAATTTATGATAAATCCCAGTAGGAAACCTCTCCTTTTTGAGATAAACCATCACTTGATCCCCTGCATTAAGAACTTGATACCAGCGACTAGCATCTGTAGAAGCTTTGTACCACTCATTGCTATCTTGCAACTTTTTTCGTACATCCTCCTACAACTAGTGGAGTTGTTTTGCAAAGGCTTCTCCATCATCACTAACTCTGTCACCCAAAGGAATTTGCACCAAATTGAGAACACCTTGAGGGTTATGTCCATAAACAACTTAAAATGGTGACTTGCCAGTTGACCTATTCACTAAGCTATTATAGGCAAATTCTGCTTGAGGCAATGCCAAATCCCATTGTTTAGGCTTCTCTCCAACAATAGACCACAACTGATTACCCAAACTATGATTGACAACTTTTGTTTGTCCATCTATTTGTGGATGGTAAGCACTACTAAACTGTAATTTTGTTCCCATTTTCTTACATAACATCTGCCAAAAATGACTCAAGAACTTTGTATCTCGATCAAAAATGTTTGTTTTTGGAACCCCATGCAATATAACTATCTTAGAAAAGAATAACTCAGCCACCCTAGTAGCATCACTAGTTTTCTTACAAGCAATGAAATGAGCCATTTTTGAGAATCTATCCACAACTACAAAAATAGAGTCATTACCTTGCTATGTATGCAGCAATCCCAATACAAAATCCATACTCAAATCTATCCACGGTCTAACTGGTACTGGTAATGGCATGTATAATCTAGTGTTTTGGGAGTGCCTTTTGGCTACTTGACAAACTCAGCACCTCTCCACAAACCTGGTGATATCTCACTTCATCTTTGGCCAATAGTACTTATCTACCACCAAAGCTATTGTTTTATCCTTTCGAAATGCCCAGCCATACCGCTACTATGAAATTCTTGAATAATATTTTCTCGCATTGAGCATTTCGGAACACATAGCTACTTTCCCTTGAATAAGTAACCATCTTGCATTAGATAATCACCTTGAATAGTGTATGCATGTCTAGGTACTAGATTCTTCAACTGATAAACAATTTCCCAAAAATCACTATCAGACTCATACAAGTCTTTGATTGCATCAAAGCTAACAACATCTTTTCCCATGATACTCAGAAGAACAACTCGCCTTCTTAAGCCATCTACAACTTGATTTTGTTTCCCTAATTTATGCTTTAGAACAAAGGTATACCCTTGTAGGAAAGAGACCCGCTTTTCGTGTCTAGTGTTCAATTTCTTTTGTGTGTTCAAGTATTTCAAAGCAATATTATCTGCAAACAACACAAATTCTTTGGGTACTAGTTAATGCTTCCAGTGCCTCAAGGCTTACACAATTGCATAGAATTTTATATCATATGTAGAATATTTCTTCTACACATCATTCAATTTTTCACTAAAAAAGCAATGGGTCTACCTTCTTGGCTAAGTACAACACCAATGCCCACATGTGAGGCATCACAATCCACTTCAAACACTTTGTCAAAATCTAGTAGTGCTAGTACTAGAGCTTCAGTGACCTTCTTCTTTAGGTATTCAAAACTCTCTTCAGCCTCTTTGGCCCATGAGAACTCTCGACCCTTAGTGCAATCTATCACAAGTGCTACAATGTTGTTGAAATTACGAATGAACTTTCTATAGAAAGTAGCCAAGTTATGGAAACTTCTCACCTCAGTGATACTACATGGACTAGGCCATTCAAGAATGGTTCAAACTTACTCTGGATCCATCTTGATGCCATCTACAGAAATGAAAAATCTTAGAAAAACCAAGCTTTCTTGCATGAACCGAAACTTCTTTAAATTAGCATAGAGCTTTTCTCTCCTCAATACCCCCAATATTATCCTCAAGTGTTGTAGATGTTCTTCCCTTCCCTTACTAAACATTAGTATATCATCAAAATAAACTACTACAAACTTACCAATGTAGGGACGCAACACGATGTTCATGAGTCTCATAAAAGTACTAGGTGTGTTGGATAAACCAAAAGTAATAACCTTCCACTCATACAAACCATCCCTAGTTTTGAAATTTTTTTTCCACTCATCCCCCTCTCAGATGCGGATCTAATGGTACCCACTTTGTACATCAATCTTAGAGAAATACTTTGCTCCAACAAGTACATCTAGCATGTCATCCAAACATGGGATAGGAAAATGATACCTGATGGTTATTCTATTGATGGCTCAATTGTCTGTGCACATCCTCCACGTCCCATCTTTCTTTGGAGTTAATAATGCTGGGACAGCACAAGGGCTCATGCTTTCTTGTACTAAACCCTTTTGTATAAGATCTATCACTTGTTTGTCTAGTTCTACATGCTGGGTGGGACTCATTCTATATGTTGTTTGATTGGTGAGACTTGCTCCTGGAATAAGATCAATATGATGTTGGATATCTCATTTTGGGGGAAGTTCATCAAGTAGCTCCTCTGGAATGACATCTAAATATTCTTCCAACATTGAAGCTACTTCTGGTGGTATAGTCAAGTCTTCCTCTTTCTCCTTTTGCACTACCAATGCATAACAACACCCTATTACTTTTATCTCCTTGACAAGTTCCTTTTTAGATAGCATACTTTCAATTTTTCCATCACCCTTTATAGGTAATAAGACTACCTTAGATCGATCCTTCCAAAAGGTGTAAGTATTCTTTTCTCCATTATGAACAACCTTTTAGACATACTACCAAGGATGACCCAAGAGGACATGGCATGCATCCATCAAAATCACATCACACCATAGCTCATCTTTGTAGACCTCCCCTATGGAAAATTTAACAAGACATCTCTTATCTATTGTGACTTCACTTCCCTTTTTAAACCATGCAATCTGATAAGGATGAGGGTTCTTTTCACACTGAAGATTTAGTTTATCTATCATTTCTTTAGAAACCATATTCTCACAACTACCTCCATCTACAATTACTTAACATACCTTTCCCCCTGAGGTACACTTGGTTTGAAATATGTTGGTCCTGAGGCATGAATCATCAGTTCTCTTCTCCTTTACATCCTCCTTGCTTGGAATAATCATTGTCCTTCTCATCATGAGACTTTCTCCCATATCTGGAGGTACTACTTGTTCAAATTCATTGTTAGCCTAGGCTAGGTTCACTCTAGATGGCCCTCCTTGATTTCTATCTTGCATGTTGAAATTAGAACACTCAAAAGCCTTGCATCCTTCTTCTCTGCACCTAAAACAAGTAAAAGGCCTTCTTTGGTTTTCCCAGCCTCTTCCACTTTCATATCCTCAACCTTGCTGAAATCCCCTTCCTCTTTCTTGATTCGGAGGATCCTGCTTAGCATCTATAATCTTTTTAGAGCCTTGAAAACTCTCTCTCTAGCCACTATTAAAACCTCCTTGAAATGCAGTTGATGCACCCCTTCAACCACCTCTATTCCTATGGTTATATTGCCTATTATGCTTTTCTTCAGCCTTCAGAGCTAGTTGGTAGGCTTCCTCCATACTATTAACACAATGCATGCTTAGTTAATATTGAATAGAGAATTTCAAGACATTAACATATGTAGCGACCATATGCTCATTAATTTCTTGATGTTCTATGCACATGGATAGCTTGTAGAAATCATTTTTATAGTCTTGCACTGAAGACAAGTTTTGCTTCAAATTTTGGAATCTACGAAAGAGGGTTTGTGAATAATCTAGGGGTAAGAATTTTTCTCTTAGCTTTTTCTCCATCTTGCTCCATATCTTAATCTTCTCCTTTCCATTTCTAACTCATTCTTTTTGGAGGTGATCCCACCATATCATTGCATGTCCTTTTAGCTTTGTACATGTAAACTTCATCTTCTTTTCTTCTGCCATGGGCTTCCATTCAAAAAAATTTCCCATCCCATTCAGCTAGTCTATTAGTTCTTCTAGCTTAAGACTACTAGCATAGTCTGAAACATCAATTTTTATTATTTCACTCCTTCCTTCTAATGCCCTGAGAACTCTATCTTCATAGTACATTTCCCCTAGTCCCTCATCTTCATTTTCTCCCTCTTCATCAGTATCATTTCTAGTTTATATTTCTTGATTATCTAGCCCTCCATTAAGTCAGTCAATCTCCCTTTGCATACCTAGTACCAATCTTTGTGTGGGCTAATGCCTCCTCTTCCTCTCCTAGCCATCTTACTACTCTGATACCAAATGATGTACAAGGCCAATCTTAATGCACATAAATTAATTAATTCATCATAAACACAAATACAGATTCAAAATTTTTGTTCTTCATTCCTCTAAAAACTCCTTCTACATGGATCTCTAATCCAATAAATAACTACTACAAAAACAAAAACAAAAATTTCCAAATTTGGCAAATTTTGACTATAGGAAAAATATGGCATTTTTGGTAATTTCTAAAAAACCTTGGAAAGTAAATCTTAAGTTTCCTAAATCTACCCTTTAATCTAAAAAGGCAAATTTCCAACTAATTACTAAAATTTTGAAGTTATTACAATGCAAAAAATCAAAAACCACCTAAGATATTTTAAAAGTGAAATTTGGAGGTCAAGATGGAATTTCTGGCTCTCGAAAAAATAGTTGAAATGGCCCCAACAAAGCTAGCTGAGTTGGAATTCACCTCAACTATAGATTTAAAAGAAAAAACCCAAAAAATTCCAAGAAAACCTAGATTTGAGTCAAAAGTTATGACTCTCTGAACTCCCTGCATCATTTACCATCTTATACACTTCCACCTTCATGATCTTATCCCCTCAAGCTATTAGGCTTCCTAAAAAGAGAACTGAGCTCTAATACCAATTATTAGAATAAGTATATGGGAAATAAGGTACTGAGAGGGGAGTTGAATAAAGATCTTAAACTTTTGACTTCAAAACCAATTTCATTCATTAATACCTAATTTATCTCATAGATCTATAATTAAAATTACAATATTGAAACATAAATGAAATACATCACATCCAAAAATAGTTCAACACATAACACAATAATTCAGTTATCTAGAAACACTTCAAGATGAAGGTAAAACTGGGGTGGGGATGAAACCCACAAATCTTCATTATTGCAACAATAAAGTTAATTAGTTAGGGTTACAATTTTTTATCATAAAATATGATCTAGCCTATGAGGGATCTTCCTTGTTAAAAGCTTAAGAGACTATTAGGTCACACCTTGTTAAAGGATTTTACACTCATAATGAAATAAGAACTCTGATAGGAGGTTTACATAGATATGTTAATACCACTCTTTTAAGAGATTTACCCTATCTCAATTAACAATAATTAATTTAGTACTTGACCCTTGGTTTCATCTGTAAGCTAATCTTGGGGCTCCTCTTTGCTGTGTCTTTGATCTGATCTCCTAATCTGATAACTTTGTTTGATCCTTCATTTCTCTGATTTCTCTCTATCATCTCTATCCTTGAAACTTCTTCCTTCACTCCTTCACATGTGCATACACTCTTATGCATATCAACAACCTCTATGACTCTAGGGTATAATCCTCCTTAAATGGATATTTTGTGAAGGTTCTAGATCTTGATCAAATGGCTTACACTTCATCATCTTTTATCATTTATATCCTTTTTCTGATTGGTTGAATCACATGCCTTGGGATCATTACCTTTTGCAATGATTCTTGATTAACTCCTTAGTTGGATCTTCAAATATTAAATATCATAGAAAAATCAACCAAAATGGTTCACATATGTGTTTGTGCCATTACAAACTTATATGTCAAAATTAAACTACTCAGCATTTGAATGCTCTGATGCTTGGTAATGTAAACATCATTGTGCTATTACTCAACTTCTATATATGTTCTTTCTCGGTAGTTAGTAACTTATCAACATGCTTGGTCTCAACTATATTTCTTGGCTTCTTTTTTTTCTCAGTTAGTACTAAATACTCAACAATCACTAACTTACTCAGTACAAGTTTTGTATGCTCATCCTTTACTAGATAACTTGGTCATAGTGATGACCTTGTAATCTCTCCTAGTTAATGACTAAGTGTTTGGAAACTAATCAACAATATAGGCTAAATGATCAATAGCAGTACACTAAGGAATTCTATAGATTGGACATTAGATCTAGACATGTAGATGATGAGGTGGAGAAAGTTGCAAGGTACCTAAATGGATTGAGATCTAAAATTCAAGATTAAATAAATTTTGTAAAATTAGATAGTATGGAAGAATCATATTAATATGCCTCATAAGATAAGGAGATATTGACAAAGAAGAATGGGAAAATACAAAGAGGTAGAGGTGGTAGATTGCATATAGGAGGAGGTAGATTTTATGGAGAAAGTGGAAGATTTGACAATTCTACTCTAGATAAAAGAAAAGTTGAATGGAAGAGTGTGGATAAAAGGATGAGTGAGTAGAAATATGGTAATTCTTACCCTAGGGGTGGTTTTCATGGTAATTGTTTGAGATGTGGTAAAGAAGGCCATAGATCCTTTGAGTGTAAATACTTAGGTGAGAGTGAAAATTATACCAAAAATATTGTGATTCAAGGAGATCTTGAGGATTCACGAAGTGGGCATGAGGTTGGAGAGAACTTGATGGTAAGGATAACCTTTTGTAGTAAAAGAGTTGATGAAGAACATATCTTGAGGAGAATTTTTTTAAAACTAGATGTAAGATGGCTAGAAAATATTGCAAAGTGATTGTTGATAGTGGTAGTTCAATAAATTTTCCATCAGAGGACTTGGTTAAAAATTTGCACTTGTAATGGTTGAGACACCCTAAATCCTATCATATTTCATGGATCAAGGATGAGCATAAATTTTTGATAAGTGATTAATTTGTTGTGACATTCAAGGTTGGAAACTACTTTGATGAAGTTTTGTGTAATTTTATGCCTATGGATTATTGTGATATTCTGTTGGGTAGACCTTTGCATTATGATAAACATATTGTGAATGATGGTAGATTGAATCAATATACTCTTTGGTTGTATAGAGTGAATAAAATATTGTTTCCTTCGATTGGAGTTCTAGATGAGGTAAATTTTGCTACTGTTAGAATTTGTATGGTCAATGTGAAACAATTTGAGAAGGAGATGAAGAAGAACCATGTTTCCTTTTCTATAATCCCTAAAGGGTCAAGTTTTAATAGTAAAGGTTGAGTGATAGAAAATAGTAATGGATCAGTAAAAAAAAATAGTGATGGACAAGCAATAGAAGATAGTAGAGGTTGAGTGACAACATAAATTGAAAACTTGTTAAATAAGTATAAGGAGATTGTTGCAGAATATATATTTGATGGTTTACCACTAGCAAGGAGTATAAGTCACTGTATAGAGCTATTTTTTGGAATAACGAACGATATTTATTCACACATACTGAGAATGAAGAAATTAATAGGAAAATGCAGGAGTTTTTGCAAAAAGGTTTGATCAGAGAAATCTTGAGCCCATGTGTTGTACCTATTGTATTGGCACCTAAGAAGAATAGAGAATGGAGAGTGTGTATTGATTCTAGAGGTATTGATAAGATAATAGTAAAATATAGCTTTCCTCTGCCAAAGATGGATGACATAATGGATTTTTTGAGTGAAGAAAAATATTTTACCAAAATTAATTTGAAGAGGTTATCATTAAATTGTAATTAGAGATGGTGATGAGTGGAAGAATACTTTCAAGACAAAGGTTTATATGAGTGGTTGGTTATGCCCTTTTATTTGACTAATTTTCCAAGTACTTTCATGATATTGATGAATCAGGTGTTAGAAATAAATAATACTAAGAGGGGGTGGGGGGTGAATCAATATTCTAAATTTTTTTTCCCACAACTAGATATAATTAATTACTTTGCAACATGCATATGAAAGTAAACCAATGATTTTGAACAATAAATAAAACCATACACAAAGAGAACTCATAAAACCATATTGTTTAACTAGCAAAACCCTAGCCAAGGGAAAACCCCAGTGGGGATGGCATCCATGGAATGATCCACTAAATAAAAGATTCTTGTTAAGGATATTGACCCTATTAGGAGCCTATGAATTACATATAGTGTCTTGATCCTTGTTAAAAGCCTCAACCCAATTAGGATTTACTTTAACCCTATTAAGAGAGTGTAATAGAATTATAACTGTATGCAAGAAGAGCCCATTACCCTCACATCCAATTGTAGACACCTAAAAACCTTTAGAAAATAAAGTATTTTTGTTTTCTGAAAAATTCCTAATGACATCATCATTTATTAATTAATAATTTATTTAATTTATTTAATTAATTTATTTATTTTTATGCCATTAAATCCCTTTATCTTAATTAAAAATATTTAATTAAGGAATCCCTCCCAAAAATGTTTAAATCTTATTTAAACATTATTTTCTTATTTATTAATTATTTAATTAATAAATTGACCAAAAAATCCAAAATAAATAAAAAATTTATTTTTTGCCCAAAACTTGGCCAATTTCCTTAAGACCACTAACCTCTTCCAAAATCTTCTAATCCTTCTTTAATTTTGATTAAAGGCTAATCCCATCATTTCGTACCCCTAATCCCAACTCAAAATATTTAATTAAGATTAAATATTAATCCTCATGTTTATTAAAAAAGTTTTAATAAATATCTCCTCAACCCAAACCCTTGAAATAAATAAAACTTTATTTATTTCCTAAAAATCTAATTTATCCTCATCCTAAGAAGTTCTAGACTCTTCTAGAAAGTCTTCATCCTCATCCTAGGAAATTCTAGACTATTCTAGAAAGTCTTTATCCTCATCCAAAGTCTAGACTCTTCTAGAAGATGTCTTTAAACCTAATCCTAATCCCCTCCTAACCTTGTCACATTCTCTAAACATGGGTTAAGACTTACTAACCCAAGCCAAAGTTAACAAAAATCTCCTCCTTCACCCACCCTCATTAAATGCCATCCACTTGCCTATCCCTAAGCTAATCCTAAACCATCCTAATCCATCCTCTAATCATTTGCACAATCCTAAGAAAGCTTAAAACCCTCCTAATCAAGCCCAAGTTGAAATTGCTCTCATCTCCCTCAAAATATCCCTACCATAAAACTTTATGAAGCCCACAAGGTCATAAATGACTCTTCCAAGCCCTTTTATTGCTCTTACAAGCCATTATGAGGGTCTTTATGAAGATTTTATCCCTTGAGCCTCCTTTGTTGACTCGTCCTTCCCCTTTCTTCCATCCTCTCACCCTATGACATGTGTCACTCCCTGATTGGCTGTAAGGAAGCACAATTCATGTGCTCTCCTCTCATGCAATCTGAGCCCTCCATGAGCTTTTTTCCATCCTTGCATCTTAGCCCTCAATCCCTCAAGCCTCTTGCCTATAAATTGGATCCTTCCCCTTTGCAAAACAACACAATCCATGAAGTAAAGTCATAATGTCATTTTAAGAAGCCATTTTACATCAAAACCATACACTCACACCCAAATTCCAATTCCATTTGAAGCCCTTTTTGAAGCATAAGCTTGAGCATACATCCTATCTATTTAGACAAAGCCACTCAACAAGAGAGCTTCTTATTGAGAGAGCCAATTAATGGCTCATATTCTCAATTGAGAGCTCATCTTAGTCTATCTTGAAGTTTATGAATTTTGTTTAGTTTGTAGAAGCTTTATTTAAATTTGGTTTCTATTAGCATACTAACATTGCTCATATACACCAATTATACAATATAGTTTCTTTATACGAATGAGATAGATAAAAAAACCTCTTTTTTTATTGATGTACTTCACATAGCTCTGATCTTTCATTTGTATATCATCACATCTCATCAACTTTACATACTTCACATGAAATGATTCTTTACTTATACACTTTTCTTTCACAAAAAATCTTATGCAACAAGTTTGATGCAATCACACATTGTACTAACTAATGGTAAACATCTAGGATTTCATCCATACAAAAATAAGTTATTATTTCATGACAAAAATAATTCAATAACGCTTAATTCCTCTATTTGTATTGTACCTTTTTCTACTATGCATGCGGCCTTTACTAGTATTTGACCTATAACTTTGTTTGTACAATCCATAGTGATCTGCACACTTAGGTATGTCATCATGACATTCTATTATAGTTTCCCTCAACTTTTCATGTGCCAAATATATTTTTAGCCTTCACAATTAAAAAATCTATCACAACACTACTAGAGAAAATTTCTAATGCTTAGATAAATATCTATCTCTGACTATAGAATCTTCACCAATATACTCTACCATCTCTTCCCTATATACATGTTTTCATAAATGACAACCTTATCTCATCCTACCTAGCTATATTTCCAACAATATCCCCCTTTTTCATTGATGGAGGCATATGGGAAAATTGACTAAGTCCCAAAATGTTATACAAAAATAAATTTTCAAAATTGGCCTTCAGAACTTTACAAAATTTCAAAATTTAGTGGATCATTGCACTTATAACCATCTTCCTTATATCTCCTAATACAATATAATACTAACTAATATTTCTCTTGCATAGTATATAATTGTTTAGTTACATACTATAATTCTATACAACTTTTCCTTCTTCTTCCCCTTTGACATCAATGACAAAAGTGTCAAAACTTATTTGCATGACACAATTGTGTTTTATTACCTCTTCTTATGTTGAAAAGAGATAAATACAATCACCAATACTGGCTACAAGACTCTTCATATTCTTCTTCCACAAGTCCTTGACTCCTTAAATCTTGAGAAGAGCACACAATCTATAAGATGTTATCTCCATTGTATTCAGATCTAAGTACACAAAATTGTCAAAAGATTTCTTGACTAATAAACATTCCTCCAATTGACACTCAATTGTTTCTAACTTCATGGATAGGTGTTCTCTTAGAAGTGAGAACCTCCTTTTTATCCTTTTCTTTTTGTCTTCCAATAGACTTATCTCATCATAAGTCTTGCTAACCTATGCTTCTACTACTTCAATCTACACACTAGGTTGACTTAACTAATTGACCAATGCTTCTACCTCTATGCATTTTCTTTTAAGCTAATTGTCAATGTATTTTGTGAAGCTAAAATACATCACAAATTTTCTTAATGTCTTGATGCATGTATCAAGAGTCAATAAGTCATTTATGATATTCTCATAGATAGTGTCAAACATCTATGCATCATGCTTGGCTTGAGCATGTGCTATTGCAACCTCTGACAAACTCATGAATTTAGCATTAAAATCTTGAATCAAAACTTTGGTTCTATCCTTAGGGTTATAATCAAGTGACTTCATAGTCATGACTCCTTGCAACTTTTCAGCTACCTCCATGAGAGTTTTCTACAAACTCTTGACCCATTCATTCTTGTTGATAATCTTATTGAGGGGTGATATCAACTCTAATTAACCATCATCATTAGAACTAGCAAGTGTAGTTAGGGTGAGAGATGTATTGGGTGCACTTGGATTCTCATCCTCCTCTACTTTCTTCTTCCTCTCTTATATTTTTCTCATCCTCTTTCTTCTTCTCATCTTCCTTTCTTCTGATTTCTTCATCCTTTTTCTACTTTTTCTCTTCTTATTCCTTCTTCTTTTCTTCTACTTCCTTCTTATTCTTCTCTTCTTCTTCTTTTCTCTTATTTTCTTCTTTATCCTTCTTCCTCTTCTCTTTTTTTTCTTTCCTCTTCTTTTCTTCTTCTTCCTTCATTCTCTTCTCTTCTTATTCATTCCTCTTCTTGTCCTCTTCTTTCTTCTTTTTCTCTTCTTTTTCTTTCTTCTTTATATCTTCTTCTTCTATCTATTTCCTTTCATCTTCTTCTCTTTGCTTCTTCCTTTCTTCTTTGCTCTTGATTTCTTATTTTTTTGCATTCTTTCTCTCCTCCTCCTCCTCATTTGAGATAGAGTAATCATTGATATTACCAACAATGTCTAGCCCAAGATTCTTGAAATGGTCTTTTGTGATGTTAACTGTCATACTTGTGCTAAATTTCATAGTATCTATTCCAATGGAGATTTGTGAAGATAGATTTATCATATCAGTGTCCTTGGCTTTCACTTCTACTACTACCGAGGTGCTCTCCTCAATAGACCTAGGGATTTCTCCCCCTGACTTTGCACTCAATTCTTTGGGTACAAAAGTTATGTACTTAACAATGGCTTCTTTTGTCTTCCTATTTACCTCTTCATAGTTGCCTCCTAGCAAAAGAATGGCTCTTCTTTTATTTCTCGATAGGGGCTCAATTCCCTTTATTATATCTTACAAGTCTTTATCACTATTGACTTCATAAATCTTCTTGATCATATTTTCTCTTATTTTCTTATCTTCACCAATGACTCTTCTTCTCCTATTTATCAACCATTATATAGGTACTCTAGTATATGTCTTTGTATATCTTCAAATATTTTACTCTTAAAGATCATATTCCTTACTAGTGCAATCTCTAACTAAATTCTATCCATATTACTATACATGATATAAAATGTATTTAACTGAATGAAATTATCATCATTAATGATTTGCATATTCAATTTTTCTACCTTTGGTTTCCAAGAATTATTTCTAGTGGCTTTCCTTTCTTTTCCAACTACTTGTTTTATAGGTCTATCCTCTTCATCTTTAGATTCATTTGATTCATCTAATTTAACCATATGAAATATTTTTCTTCTCTTTTCAAGGTCACTTGATAATTGCTTTGTCCTTTTCTTGCTGGGTGAATCATCCTCTTGTTTCACCTTAGTGCATCTCTCTAATTTCATTTTGGCTAGAGGAGTAGATGATTTACCTTCTACTATATGTACCTCCTTTGCATCAGACTTCTTCAATGGTTATACTACACTGGGTTATACTTGGGATATTGCGACATAGGGAATAGTAGGTATCTACAAAGTAGATCGTACGAATGCTACTCCCTCTCTAGTTCTTGCTATAGAAATAGGAGTAGTTGCTAATACCTCATTTTGACCACTAGCCTTCATCTCAAATGCTATACCCTTTATCTCATTTAATTCTTCTTTGGTCAATCTCGATTCTTTGAGAATTGATTCAAGTTTCTCCTCAATATTCTTCTTTATATCCTTACTACAAATTTTTCTCTCTTCTTCTCTAATCTTTGCTAGATAAGTTCCCCATCTAGGTGTGTTTTTATCGTCTTTAGACTTGAATATGATCTTCGCATACCCTTGAATTATTTCTTCACTTAATTCATTTCCCACAGGGTCTATGAAATTAAATATTGGCACAACTGCCTCCATGCACATGACAACCATGAAACATATATCTTCCTTGTACTTCTCCACTAGTGAGGGTCATATCATGTATCTCTACTTCATTACATTTTGGAAACCTTTCATCATTTTGTTGATGTCTTCAATAATCTTCTCCTCAAACTATCTTTTGTAAGGACATGTCACCAAGCTCGTGGTGCACTAATTATTGTTGTGTCATTCCCTATTAGGCATACCAAGGTATTTCCTAATCACTTGGAAGAATAAGTGTATCAACAATGACTCAAAGATTAACACCGCACATCTTTTCTTCTTGATTTTCTCTATGTTATCAAGTAATTGATTCCTTAGAATATCTCACATATTTACCTTTTCTTTCTCAGCTTTCATCATGTATGTTGCATGTAAGAATCTAGTAGGTACTGAGTTCAATCTTGAACTCTAATTCATCTTATATCCAATGATATTGCTGATCACTCTCACATATGTCTTCTTTATGAGATCAATCCTCATATTCCTAACATCTGATTTGGTCTTCAGATTGGTCTCCACCATATTCTTCACATTTTTTCATTAACTAGGTTTCCAGCCTCATTGCATAAACACTTAACCTATGTATCATGTCATTGCCAATCATGATAGGGACATATCCAACCCAAAACATTCTTTCATGAATGCAGCTTCGAATGATTTTACTCCATTCATGGTTGTCGAAGTCCACATAGAACATATGGTTCACAATGTTCAATTCCATTAAGTGTGTGAACTCTTGTTTCAATGATAGGTCTCCTTAGAACACTAGGTCTAGGTCTTTATAGATGTCATTGTCTCCAATGTTCTCAAATTTTTATTTAATGTATGATCTGATATCTTCTATGTGAAGAACATTCTCCAAAACTTGAAAAAATGTTTCTAAGGGATCATCAACATGATATATGAATGGCTACTTCTTAAACACAAATCCTAGACTCTCACTAACATCTCCAACAAAAGGATTCTCCATTTTATTTGATTCAAACACTTCAGAAACTTTGTAAAATACCTAAATTTTATGAAACTAGGGATTTTTCCACTTTTCCCTCTAAACGCTTCAAATTCACCTTTACTTTGTGTCAGAATTCTTTGAATTTATCCTTAACTCTTCACATGATTAAATAATACTCAAAATCTTGTTCAAATTCCTTAAATTTTTTAAATTAAACTTTGCATTAATTGTGCATCTACAAAAATTGTAAAGTTGTCACTCTTTTAACCAGTAAACTCGTTTGACTTTGTTCTCCTTCATTTGAATACCAAATGACTTGCGCTCTTAACCCAAGCTTCCTTATAACCTTTACTACCTTGAGCCAACTTCACAACTCTCAACTTGACTTCTAACTTCTGTTTTATCTTTCTGATGCTCTATTTTTAATAAAAGGTGTTTAATTCAAATAAGTTAAATTGTACATATTATGGTTTATTTCATTCTTTCTTCAAGTACATCAAAAAAATGTATGTGAACTTTCTAGATCATTTTTTTCTCACAAACACATCCTTGAATTCTTCAACATGATCTTTAAGTTCTTCCTTTCGAATGTTATTGCTACCATTAACATTTCTCTTTTTTATTGTTCCTTCTATAATTAGGATTCCTATTGAAGTTTCTTCTATCCATTTTGCAAAATATTTTTATATGTCCAAAGTTATTGCATAACTGACATACAGGTGCATTTCTTCTTTGATTGGTTCCATTTTGATTATCTGGTGCTCTAAAATTACTTGCAATCTATCCAAGGTTATCACATTTGTAACATACAATTTGGTTTCTTACTCCATTAGGTTTTTCTTCATCATTGGATCTACTTTGTGATCTCCTTATTTCATTACCTATAGCCCTAAACACTCTACTATTTCTATTATTATTATCAAACTTAGGTTTCTTATAGTCTATAGCTTTGTCCAAAACCATGACACTTATAATAATAGAAATTAGTGATAGGTTTAAAATACTTAGTTGTGTCATCTCTCTTCACATGAAAAACTACATTGCATATAAAATATCTACCTCTGAATTCATATAAAGACTCCTTAGGTGGTTCAACTTGCTCTATTTGTTTTGGTTCATCATATTACTCATGTTGATTAACTTGATCAACTTCCTTGGATACTTATGTAGATATGCTTGGTTCAATCCTATTCTGGTCAATTTCTTTAGGCCAAAGGGGTTTCAACAACTAGACATGGTTCTTTCTTGACTAATTTTTCTCCAATATGATATCCAAGTTTTATCATATCATAAGAAGATCTCTGGAAAAGTACTTGTTCATCAATTTTCTCACTACTAGAATACAACTTCTCTAACTATTGTTTAGCCTAAGTTAACTCTCCTTTCACAATGGTATTGTACTTTTCAAATTTTACATGTTATACTATGATTGAATCTAATTCAGATGTTACTTGAGTTAGATAGGATCTTAGATATGTATTCTCATATTTCATATTTGGTTCAATCTTACTATCATCCTTCTTCAAACTCAACTTAAACAATTTTCAACTCATGTTTCAAGATCTCATTTTCTTTCTTAAGCATTGGTACTGCATCACTATCATTAGCCTGCTCTTTTGATTATTTTCTAGATTTTAGGTAATCAATATTATCTTTGAGTTTACCAATGTAATATTTTGCATTTTCATACCTTTCTTTTAGGTTGTCTCTTTCTTCTATAAGAAGATCTATTTTCTCTAGGAATTCATCAATATTCCTCTTTAATTGTTCTATATTCATAAGGATCGTGCTCAAGTTGTTAAGCCTCTTCTATGTAACTAGGCTTAGATACCAATTGTTACAAATAGATAATACTGAGAGGGGTGAATCCATATTCTACAAACTTTTTCCCACAACTAAATATTATTAATTAATTTGAAACATGCATATGAAAGTAAACCATTAATGTTAAATAGTAAATAAAATCATATGCAAAGAGAACTCATAACACCATATTTTGTTAACCAGAGAAACCCTAGCCAAGGTAAGAGCCTGGTGGGGATAACACCCACAAAATGATCCATTAAACAAAAGAATCATGTTAAGGATATTGACCTTCTTAGGAGTCTATAAATTACATATAGGGTCTCAGTCCTTGTTAGAGGACTAGGGCCTATTAAAAGCCCCAACCATGTTAGGAGTTGTAATATTATTACAAGTGTATGAAAGAAGAGTCCACTACCATAACATACAATAATATAATTTAGTGTCTTTACAAATATGAGATAGATACAAAAATGTCTTCTTTGGTGACTATTTTAGTTTTCATAGCTTTGATCTGATATCATAATTCGCATCATAGATCTCTCATTAATGTTTTCATGTCATATATATAGTTCATATACTCATCATATAATCTGCATTCACATATCATCACATCTCATCAACTTCACATACTTTGCATGTAATGATTCTTTACTTATACTCTTTTCTTTCACAAAAAAACTCTTATGCATTCGGCTTGATGTAATCACATGTCATGCTAACTTAGGGTAAACATCTAGGATGTCATCCCTACAAAAATAATTAATTATTTGGTTATTGAAATATTTCCTTAACACTTTATTCCTTTGCTTCTATTGTACTTTTTTCTGTTGTGTATTTTTCCATTAGGGTATGTGCAGGATCATGGTGTACCAAACTATGGCCTTAAGTGGTAGTGAAAAATCAGCAAATCAAGGTTATGTCAACGTGACATGTAATTTTAAAGTGGTTATGGACTTTATATCAAAAATTCGTAAGAAAATAATCTATAGGAAATTGAATTTAGTTTATAAACTACTAGGCCTTATTTGGAGGAAAAAAAAAATGATTGGTCAAAAGTTTGGATTTTAATGCAGTCCTACGAAAATTTCAAGGAAAAAATAAAAAGTAGGTGTATGTCTGACCACCTTAATCAAAATCAAATGATAATATTTTTAAATATAATTATAGATATAAAAACTAGACTCATGCCTAGATGTGACACATATTTTTGGGTATTTTTATTTCAAATAAGTAATTAAATATGAATTTTCTACTAAAACTTTTTCAAAAAAAAGACTCCCATGTCTGACCACCTTAACTAATAGAAAACAAAACTTTAATTTTTATTTTTATTTTTCTTATATTAGGCGAAGCATAGAATGTGATGCAACTTTTGGATTTAAAAAATGTTATACCATTTGAAAGTTAAGCTATTTTTCAATTAGTATGTCAATCAGCACTTTAGAATAATCTTCATTGAAAATTAGCTAATAAATACTTATTGAACTCAAAATTTGATAGCAACTATATCGATGAATCTAGAGAGTGATATAAAAAAACCCTTTTCATTTCATTCAATTTTGATCAAAATAACATTGTTAGATGGCTACCTGAAGTCTGAGTGTCATTGAAACCCTACTCAAACATGTTTTTTGGGTTGACCACATAGGCTTGGTAAATACTAGGCCTAATCGGATATCCGATTTCAAATCAGATATTCGATCAAGCGCAGAAATTTTCCACACCAATTTGGAGGGAAATTTGAGGGGGGGGTATTTTTTTCAATTTTAAATTTGTAGGGAGAGAAATTTAAGAGGAAATAAATTTAAGATGGAAACTTTAGAGTATTTTAGAGGGAAATTTATTTCGAGAAAGTGTGGACATAAATATTATTATTATATATTATTATTATTATTATTATTAAATATAATATAGTTATAAATATAATTATTATTATTATAACTAGATATAATATAGTGATATATATGATATATATTATTATTATTAAATATATATATTAGTATTATATGACTAAATTATTATATATAATAATATATATGGTTATTATTATTATTAAATCTATAATCTAGTAACATATATGATTATTATTGTTATATAATCTAATAATATATTATTATTATATTAAAATATACAATATTATATAATTATTAAATATAATATTGTCATAAAATGCATCATTTTGATGCATTTCATGACAACATATGTCCCTAGGGCCCCTAGTGACCCCTTTCGACGTATTCCCAATGAGTCCCTAGGGGTCCTAGGGATATACATTGTCATGGAATGTGTTGAAAGAGGTCATAGGTCACCCTATGACCACCTTCCACCCATATGAACAATTCTAATATGTCCCTAGGGGTCATGGAATGTGTCGAAAAGGGCCCCCTTCCACCCATATGAATGATTCTAATATGTCCCTAGGTAATGGATCGAAGGGGGTCATAGGTCACCCTATGACCCCCTTCGATCCATTACATTATGATAGGTTGAAAGGGGTCAAAGGTCACCCTATGACCACCTTCAACTAAAATGAATGATTCTAATATGTCCCTATGGATCCTAGGGAACCTAGGGACATATCTAGTCATGTAATGGGTCAAAGGGGGTCATAGGTCAACCTATAACCCCCTTTGACCCATATGAACAATTCTAATATGTTCTTAAGACCCCTAGGGACATATGTCATCATGGAATGGGTTGAAAGGGGTAATAGGACACCCTATGAACCCCTTCTACCCATATGAATGATTCTAATATGTCCCTAGGGGTCCTAGGACCCCTAGAGACATATGTCATCATGTAATGGATCGAAGGGGGTCTTAGGTCACCCTATGACCCACTTTCGACCCATATGAATGATTCTAATATGTCTCTAGGACCCCTAGGAATATATGTAGTCACAAAATGGGTTGAAAGGGGTCATAGGTCAACCTATGACCCCCTTTAACCCATATGAATGATTCTAATATGTCTGAAGAGGTCCTAGGACCCCTAGAGACATATGTCATTATGAAATGTGTCGAAGGGATGACCTATGACCCCCTTCAACCCATATGAATGATTATAATATGTCTCTAGGGGTCCTACGATCCATAGGGACATGTGTCATCATATAATAGGTTGAAGGGGGTCATAGGTCACCCTATGAATCCCTTCAACCCATATGAACGATTTTAATATCTCTTTAGGGGTCCTAGGACCCCTAGGGACATATATCATCATACAATGGGTCGAAAGGGGTCATAGGGTGACCTATGACCCCCTTCAACCCATATGAACAATTCTAATATGTCCCTAGGGGTCCTAGGACCCCTACGAACATATGTCATCATGGAATGTGTTAAAGGGGGTCATAGGTCACCCTATGCCACCCTTCAACTCATATGAATGATTCTAATATGTCCCTAGGGGTCCTAGGACCCCTAGGGACATATGTCATCATATAATGGGTCAAAGGGAGTCATAGGTTATCCTATGACCCCCTTCAACTCATATGAACGATTCTAATATGTCCTTAGGGGTCCTAGGACCCTTAGGGACATATGTCATCATGGAATGTGTTGAAGGGGGTCATAGGTCACCTTATGACCCTGTTTGACTGATATGAATGATTCTAATATATCCCTAGGGGTTCTAAGACTCCTAGGGAAATATGTTCTCAAGTAATGGGTCAAAGGGGGTCATAAGTCACCTTATGACCCCCTTCGACCCATATGAACAACTATAATATGTCCTTAGGGGTCCTAGGACCCCTAGGAACATATGTCATCATGTAATGGGTCAAAATGGGTCATAACTCACCTTATGAACCCCCTTCAACCCATATGGATGATTCTAATATGTCCCTAGGGGTTCTAGGACCCCTAGGGACATATGTCATCATGGAATGGGTTGAAAGGGGTCATAGGTCACTTTATTACCTCCTTCAACCCATATAAATGATTCTAATATGTCCCTAGGGGTCCTAGGACCCCTAAAGATAGATGTCATCATGGAATGTGTCGAGGGGGTCATAGGGTGACCTATGACCCCCCTCGATACATATGAATGATTCTAATATGTCCCTAGGGGTCCTAGGACCCCGATGGACATATGTCATCATGGAATGTGTTGAAAGGGGTCATAGGTCATTGTGTGACTCCCTTCGACCAATATAAATGATTGTAATATGTCCCTCAAGGTCCTAAGACCCATAGGGACATATGTCATCATGGAATGTGTCAAAAGGGGTCAAAGGTTATCTTGTGACCCCCTTTGACCCATATAAATGATTCTAATATGTCCCTAGGGGTCCTAGGACCTCTATGGACATATGTCATCATGAAATATGTTGAAACTGGTCCTAGGTCATCCTATGACCCCTTTTGATCGATATAAATTATTCTAATATGTCCCTAGGTGTCTTAGGACCCTTAGGGACATATGTTGTCATGAAATGTGTTGATTGACCCATATAAATGATTCTAATATGTCTCTAGTGGTTCTAGAATCTCTAGGGACATATGTCGTGATGAAATGAGTCTAAAGGGGTCATAATTCATCTTATGACCCCCTTCAACCATATAAATGATTCTAATATGTCCCTAGGGGTCGTAGGACCCCTAGGGACATATATTGTCATGGAATGTGTCGAAAAGGGTCATAGGTCATCATATGACCCCCTTCGACCCATATGAACGATTCTAATATGTCCATAGGGATCCTAGGACCCCTATGGACATATATCATAATGGAATGTGTCAAAATTGGTCATAGGTCATCTTCTGACCCCTTTTGACCCATATAAATGATTCTAATATGTCCCTAGGCATCCTAGGACTCCTAGAGACATATGTCATCATGTTATGTGTCAAAAGGGGTCATAGGTCATCTAATGACCCCCTTCGACCCATATAAACTATTCTAATATGTCCCTAGGGGTCCTAGGACCCCTAGGGACATATGTTATCATGTAATGTGTTGAAAGGGGTCATAGGTCATCCTATGACCCCCTTCGACCCATATAAATAATTACAATATGTCCCTAGGGGTCCTGGGACCCCTAGAGACATATGTCATCATGGAATGTGTCGAAAGGGGTCATAGGTCATCTTGTGACCCCCTTCGACCAATATAAATGATTCTAATATGTCCCTAGGGGTTCTACGACCCCTAGGGACATATGTCATCATGAAATGTGTCGAAAGGGGTCATAGGTAATCCTGTGACCCCTTTCGACCCATATAAATGATTCTAATTAAAATAATATAGTAAAAATAATAATACAGTATAATAATCATATATATATATATATAATATTTATAGATTATAATAATAATAACATAATATATTATAGATTATAATTTATAGATGATAATAATAATAATATATATTAATAACATATATATATATATATTACGGTATTATATTTAATAAAAATATAGTAAAAATAATAATAATATAATATAATAATATATATTATATCTTTACATTACGTTATTATATATATTATACATTATATAATATTATATTATTATATAATATATAGATTATATATTATATTATATATAATATTTTTGTTATTATATTATATATTTATAGATTATATATTATATCTTTACATATTTCATAACTCAAATTAGTCATATAACTCACAAATTCATTTTTCCCTCCAAATTTTTTGCCCCCACTATCAGATATTTGATAACGCTTGAGCCTTACTTTTCAGGTTTGGCATGTAGATAGGTGAAAAAAAGTTAAAGTAGATTTTTAAGTGCTTTTAGATGTTTTCAAACTCTATTTTTTTCACATCATCACTTTTTGGGACACCATGATCCTACACATACCCTTTAATAGTATTTGACCTATAACTTTGCTCATATAGTTCATACTAATCTTGTGCACTTAGGTACATCATCTTGACACTTTTTTATACCTTCCCTTAATTTCTCATGTGACAAATAACTCATAGCCTTCACAATACCAAAGACTATCTCTACATTGCTAGAGAAATTGTATAACACTTAGACAATTTTGTGTCCTTGACTGTAGAATCTTCAACAATATATTCTTCCATCTTTTCCTAAGATACATGTTGCCATAAATGACAACCTTAACTTATCCTACCTATCCATATTTGCCAACATGAGGTTCTAACAAGATTTTTGGGTAAGTTTTTTATTGTTAATTTGAATGATATTATGATATTTAGTAAGACTAGGGAAGAACACCTTGAGCATATTAGGAAAGTATTGCAGAAGCTAAAAAAGGAGAAGTTGTTGATTAAGTTGAAGAAATATTCTTTAATCCAAGAGGAGATTGTGTATTTGGGATTTGTGATTTCATATGATGGTTTGAGAATGGACCTTGCAAAGGTTAAATCAATTCTATAATGGCCTATGCCTAAGATTGAGGGTGAGGTAAGATCATTTTATGATTTTGCTAGTTTCTAGAGTTATTTTATAAGGTATTTCGATTTTATTTTTAATTCTATGACTGAGACTATGTGAGTAGATAAAAATAATTTACAGTGGACACATCGAGCTAATTAGTTTTTTGATACTTTTAAACAAAAGGTTGATGAGTTACCTATATTGGCATTACCTGATTTCAATAAGGTATTTCAAGTTGAATGTGATGCAAATGGTAGAACAATAGGAGTTGTGTTGAGTCAAGAAGGTAAATCTATTATTTTCTTAAGTGAGAAATTGAATAATTGTAAAGGGAAGTATCATGTGTATGATCAAGTGCTCTATGTTGTTGTTTAAGGCTTGAAGAAGTGGAGACATTATTTGATTCATAAGGAATTTGTCTTGTATATTGATCATAAAGCTTTATATTATTTCCAAGAAGTTAACATAAGTTGAATCAAAGACATGTGAAATGGGCTAAGTACTTTCCAAGTTTCGCATTTGTGATCAATCATAAAAGTGAAGTTACTAACCAAGTTGCAGATGCATTGAGAAGATGACATTCTTTGTTGACTAAGATGAAGATTGAAGTTAGTGGTTTTGATGAGATGGAGTTGTATGATACTGACCTTGATTTTTTTGAGAAATGGAGAGTGCAGAGCACCAAATCTATCAGATTAACTAAGTAAGTATGATGAGTATTTTATTCAAGAAGGTATGTTATTCAAAGGAATTTAGTTATGTATACCAAGAAGTTGTATGAGGGTTAATTTCATTGAGGAAAAACATTGTGGTGGATTGGCTGGACATTTTGGAGTTGATAAAACACTGAGTTTTTTTAAAGATAAGTATTATTGGCTATAGATGTATAATAATATTTAGAATTTTGTAAGGAGTTATGAAATTCGTCAAGTTGTGAAAGGCATAAGTTAGAATACTGGATTGTATGACACCTATTTATGTTCATGAGAAACCTTGAAGTGACATCAGTATGGATTTTGATCTTCGATCAACTAAGACAACAAGAGAGAATGGTTCCATTATTTTTGTTCTAGATAGATTTTATAAGATAAAACATTTCATACAATGTAAGAGCACATATGATGCAATGCATGTTGTAGAGATTTTCTTCAAAGAGATTGTTAGATTGCATGGATTACCAAGAAGTATTAGCTCTGATAGAGATAACAAGTTTATTAGTTATTTCTAGAGGACTTTATGGAAGAAGATCAATACTGGGTTAAAGTTTAGTTCTACATTCCAAGCACAAAATGATGGACATATATAGGCTATGAATAGAAGCTTGGGTGATTTTTATATATGTTTAGTTGGAGATAAGCTGAGTAATTAGGATATTGTATTGGCACAAGATTAGTTTGCATTTAATAGTTTTGTTAACATGAGTAGTGGGAAACAAGTCTTTTCAAATTGTTACTAGAATGCATCCTAGAGGTATATTAGATTTGAGGGATGTTGCTGGTGAAGAGAAGAGAAGTGTTAAAGGGGAAGCATTTTTTGATTTTATGAAGTCATTGCATGAGGAAGTGAAGTTGATGTTGGAACAAAGTAATCAAAAGTATAAGGGGAATATAGGTAAATAGAAAAATATAATAAATGTTGACTAAATATATTTAACATATATATTTTTACATATATTTAATATTCATACTTAGGGCTATAATATAGTACATTATCCTTGATGGTAGGTACTTTAGGATTTGAACTTATCATTTTGTATTGTTGAATCAATTTCTCCATAACCAAAAGGTCTCAATTCATACTACCTTTATTCTTCCTTGAAAGATAGTGTTAATGACCTTAGGTGAAAGGAGGATAGAAATTATTGTATCTATGATGGTCTTATAGTTATAATTTATAAGAATTTTAAAGATAATACGATGAGTGTGTCTATTTATGAGCATTAAGAGTTTAGGGATGATACATAGGGCTCTAAATTTCTTAATGATGAATATTTCTATGATACCCATCTTAGAAAGAATTTAAAGTTTGAGGAAGAGGTAAATTCTAGTCAAAAAAGGGCAAGGTTTTGGATTCCTCATCTAATAGGAAGAGTACCCTTAAGAACCAAAAGAAAGGAATGAAGAAAAAAAAGAATAAGAAAGGGGAAGTTACTTTATATAATGATTATAATGAGGATGAAGAAGAAACGGGCCTTGATAAGGAGGATATTAGGGACCACAAGAATGAAAAAGACATTAAAAAAATCTAGAGAATGGTTATTAGGGATATTACGTAGTACTTTACCCTCAATGAAAAATACTCTAGGGTTTATATAATTATCATTTTTTGTTTTTGAATCACTTCCATCATAACCAAAAGGTTTGAATTCTCTTTTACCTCTATGCTTCCTTGAAAGCTAGTATTAATGGCCTTAGGTCAAAGGAGAATAGAAATGTTGGAAATATAATAGGAGTAACTGAGAGAGGAGAGGTGAATTAGTTACCACTAAAATAAATCCCAGATCCCTTAGATGTCAATACAATTCAAAACATAAAATTTGATAAAACTAATTTATTGTTGTAACTTGGAAAACCCATAAGCACTCAGTTAACATTAACAAAATACTGTAATTTGGTAAGCACTGAATATTGATTATAACCCAATAGTAACTGAATGTGCAGATCTTAAGATATTTTGTGTGATTTACCTTAATTAACTTAGTTGCATACACATGGAAGAAATAACATGAACACAAGAGATGCCAAGATCTGATGTGGAAACCCAATTTGGGAAAAAACACCAATTGCAACTAGTTACTATTTTTCACTCTTCTAAAGTGAGCCCTTTTAGAAGCCAACCCTATTAAAGGTTATAAAACACACTATTAGGTGTGACCCTGTTAAATGATTTAAACACCCTATTAGGAGTGGCCTTGTTAAAGGTCTTCAAGACACCTCAAGTAGAAATTCCATCTTGTTAGAGGATTTTAAAATAGTTGTTAAGCCAGCTCTATTAAGAGATTTAGTTCACTGCTACAATGTTTTAAGAGTAACAATGATATGGCCTAATTGTTGATGCAATTGTCTTTGCTGATTTCAGATCTCAATTGTGGCTTGAATACTTGATCCTTCTTGATCAGATAAATCTTTGCAGCCCAACAAGGATATTATTCTTATTCTTCTAATTTGCTTCCTCTAAGAATCTTCTAATCTTCACACTCTTATTCACATTCAATCCCACAACTTGACCTTATACTTATATCATGTGCATCATGTTGGTTTGAGTACAACTTGAAATAATTATAACTTATCTCCTCATTTAGTTAGAACTAATAAACAAATTCATTGAACTCAATATGCCAAAAAAAGAAAATCCTTTGTTAGTCGACCTTGCTTAGTATATACAAACCAAAATAGATTTCCCTACATTAACCAAGTGAGCTTAATTAACACTGGTTTCATGCCAACTTTACTTTGTCTCTCAAGTGAACTCGGTGGACACTATCTTCTATGAATTCTCTTTGGTAACTGGGTGAGCTCTATTAACATTCTTTACTTAACACCTTTCCTTTGTCTCTTGAGTGAACTCAGTAGACATTGTCTTTTGAACTTGGAAAGTACTAAAATGCTTGCCAGACACATGAAACTATCTTCATCACTCGAGTGAGCTTGACAAACACTGAATAGTAAATTGATGACATTTTGTGTAGCATCAAAGACAATATACAATTGCTCAATTGTTTTCAACAAGAAATCCCCCTATCCATGATAGCTTATGGTTCTAATCTATGAGCATTTCAAATATAATATCATGGTCATTTCTATTGCTATGTATTAAGAATTTGGGGATGATACTAAGGGTTCTATATTTATCGATGATGAATAATTATCTAGTACTAATCTTAGTGGAAATTTAGAATCTGAGGAAGAGATGAAGTCTAGTAAAAAAAGGGCAAGTCTTTGGCTTCTTTTTCTAAGAGGAAGAGTACCCCTAAGACCTAGAAGATAGTGGAAGTTACTATAGGTGATGATTATAATGAGGATAAAGAGGAAATGGTTGTTGAGAGGGAGCATAAGAAGAAAAAAAAAGTGCTTTTCTCTAAAAAGGTCGATAGCCTAAAGGAAATAACTAAGAAATTACCTACACCCTCATCTCCTAGGGATGATAATGCTAATTATGGGGATATGGATGATGATGTTGTGCCTAACATTGGAATCTCTCCTTACATAAAGAAAAAAGTCCTCTACTAAATAGGCCAATACTCATACCATAAGGGTTCCTAGGAAAAGATTGATATTTTCTATAAGTGCCATGGTTGATAGGGTTAATATTAGTATGGAGTCATTGATTGGTCCCTTGATTATTATCCTTAGTGATACCAACCATGAGAAGGGTATCAATGTTCTTTAGGATGCTAAATATGGTGTATTATATTTCTACAGGGTTATCAAGTGGTCCTCTCAAGGGATTAAAGATGTTAATCTTAAGATTCCATATATGGAGAGTAAGTTTGACATTCTTGAGGTCATAGTGGTGGGAAAAGAGTTGGTGGGGGATGTGAGAGTGAGAATTGGTGAGAAGGAGGATATTGGAGATGTGAGAGTGAGAAGGAGAATGCTGATTCTGTATTTAATGATATGAAGGACAAGATTTCCTTCCTACAAAGAAATAATTTTGGTATTGAGTTTGTCTTGAGGATCATTGGGGATCAAAGCTCAAAAAATCTAAAGGCTTCGATAGATCATGTAAGGATCATTGTTTGAAAATTGGAGAGTCTTGCAAGTGACAGAGCCATTATTCAGGTGGGTGATGAGAAAGATAGTCTTGGAGAAGCTACCTCTAGCCCCAACAAAAGGACAAGAGGGAATACTAGAAAGAAAGACCAACCTACAATGAAGAAGATTCAAGACATCGAGAATGTTGCATGAGACATGGATAAACTAGAGATTTAAGATGTTGAGCTTCCTAATAGTTTGGTTTAGTTTTCTCTCTTGTCCTATTTTTAGTCCATGTTTTCATTTATATCTATTGTTTGTTTGTTTCTTAGGAGTGGCTTGGTTGCTCTTGTTGGATAGTATCTCCTTTTTTGGTTGTTTTGTCTAGTTGAACTCAATATTTTCCTATAAATGCTTTTATTAAATAATTGGTTTCTAGTCCCCTTCAAAACCCATTTTCACTTAATAAAAAATAATAGTCATTCTCGTTAATCAAATTAACATGTTTCTTGACTAAGTTGCCAAGAAAAATGTCACTCTATTAAAAGAAAAACATGTCTTCTCTATCTTCCATTCATGAACAATTCCAATAGAGATCACATTACCATGTCTAGAAACTTTCCTAAGAAAATACTATAGCAGTGTCAAAAAAATTTCACAATATCTGTAATCTATTTCTGAAAAATTCATTGGAAATTCAAAAAATTAAAGAACAAATAAATGTGATGATATACACATCATCTCAACACATCCAACAACATAATTGGATCATCACACAACCTTATCCTAAAAGTTGTATCTATAAAAAATGATCAAGTGAAGATAATAACTAAAGAATATTATTTGGTTGACACATATTTTGAGATCAATGAAAAAACATCTATGCCAGATGCAACCAACCACAATTCCATCATGGTGTTGGTGTGTGTGTTCCTTTACTGAATTTAGATTGACTAAAAAAAGTTGTTTTAGAGTGTAAATAAAATAAAATTTCAAGAAAACGATAACTTACCAAGTAGAAACACATTCATTGCAAATTCATCTATGTATTCTTAGAAATAACCTATTAAAATTTTTTATTATGAAAGAAAATAGAATCAACTAAAACTATATGTTTGCACTAATTTTATAAACCACTTGTATGAATTATATTTTTAACCATATAATTTCTTTTTTTAGTGAACCAATATTTTGACAAAGACCCTTACTTTAATGCTTATTTCAAATAATTGTGTTTAGAAAGTTTTTTAAAAATATTTTTTTTCAGAGAATGTAATGTCATATTTTGAAATATATTATAGCTTATAATAATAACTATTACACAATTTTAATTCAATAAATTTTTATTTTAGATGACAATTATTTCTTTCCTTTTACAAAACAAGCTCAAGGACTTTTCAAAGCCATTCCAACAAGAAAATGACATAATCCAACATAATCTAATGTATTTAATCTAACATAATATCCAACATAATAGAACATTATCTTGACAACATAATCTAACATGTAAAAGAACACAGTCTAACATAATCCAATATAATGTAACATATAAGAACATGTAAATGGCATCTCAAAGTAGATTAATTTATTTGAAAAGGAACAATACTATCAAATATCAAATTATAAATAGAGAGATCTCTTTCTTAACTATAAATAGATGAAACATAGCCTTATGTTTAAGAAATCCAAAATCAAGATCTAGATGCATTACCAACTAACAAATGGACTCCATTATAAGTTTTTTGTTGGTAACCATCTCTCTTATCTTTAAAAAGACTTAGTGATTCATTTTTTATTTTTTCCCAAGGAAAATGAGGAGAAAAAGTAGGTGTTCTAGTATTGTGGCTATTGTGATTGTGAGCATATATCTTCATTGGTCTAATGTGAGCATAGGCTTGAACCATATTGTTGTCAAATGAGGATGCACAAGCTTCTTATGGCCTCATTAATTCAAATATCTAGATATAAAGTGATTCAAGTAGATCTAGAGTTTATATTGTGCTAACATCATTGATCATTTTAAAAATTGCATTTTATTTTTTGATAAAAAATATTTACTTAATTTAAAAATAAAATGTAGTGTCATATTTTAAAAAATGAATATATTGAAATTAATCATTTTATCATTGTAATGTAGGCTAAGTTACGTTTAAAAGGGAAATGTTTCTCAAATTTTATTGCACAAACTTAAGTATGTGCATAACCATTCCAACAAATGAAGAACGTATCATAGTAGCTCAAGATAATAAATTATGATAACTTAGGCTATCTAGAATTGGAAAAATAAAATGAATGTTGACTAAATATATTTAATTACATTTATGCATAATTATTGGGTTCCATTCCAAATGTGAGTTTGGAATGGACAAAATCTTATACTTGTGTCACATAATTAGTGCCTAAAAGTGCATCAAGACGCTGCATTGACACCATTCTTTACTAGCCCACCCTAAGACACTCACTTCCGTGGATTGTTAGACCATTGGGGCCTGTTTGGCAATGAGAATACAAGTGGAATAGGTGTATGTATATTCTCAAAATTTTGAATTATCTGTTTAGATGCACCAAATTGGAATTGGAATAGGAATAAAATTGGAATACGTATTCCAATTTTGGTCCAAAATGAGGATTTTCTATTCTACCTAAATAAGTGAAATTGGAATACGTATTCCTATTCCATTTTTTAAAATTTTAGAAAATATAAATTTTTGAATCCGAATTCGGCATCAAATTCTGGGTGAACCAAACAAGAATAAAAAATGTAACTCCATTTTTTATTCGAGAATAAGTATTCCTATTCCCATTTTTATATTCCCGCAGCCAAAAGAACTCCAGTAATTGAAATTCATGAATGAATTTTCATTTCGCCATAATCCCCTCAGCCATATTCCATGTTTTACTATTGGGCTCTAGCGTTTGGCTCCATTTGGCATCATTGCATAGGATTCAGAAACCAGAGTTTCCCTGTAAACTATAATAACGTTCTTGTGTCCTGGTTCACTTATATGTCTTACTCGGTTGTCTCTCCCAGCTGTCTCTTCTCCTGCGGCTTTATCAGGACGGCTATAAACTTCCACTGTCGCGGCATGATTGTAAGAATTGGCACTGCAAAATCCTGATTCCTTTCCAAGGGTTTCTTTCATTTGATGTTCATTCAATACATAGTTTAATTATAATATAGTATACATCATGTACAAAATAGTGTAGGTATCTAAAACTAGTCATGAACAAGTATCTATGGACATTATATATGAATATTATGAAAATGGTCACATGGGATCATTTATAGTTTTAATTATTAAAAATTAATTATTATGTACAAATATGTATTTAAAATTAGTTACCAAGAAAGAATATATGTAAGTGAAATTATATTAGTATAAATGATCAGGCTAATATATATTGAATGTTCTTAAATTTTATTTAATCTAATAAATTACATAAAATAAATATAGAAATGAATATTTTTATAATTCATTATAACGATTAATATGTCTTGATTTTTCAACTGACCTGCAACATATAAGACAAGTAGAAACATCTAATTGTATCATAAACAAGGTCTACAACCTTCACAATTTACACTTATGATCTCTTCTTAAAGAATACAAAGTCTTCACCAATAAACCAACTGAAATATTATTTCATAAAAAGAATTTAAAATAGATCAAAATCAAAATTCCTAACTGTCACTAAGAAAAATTCAATATAATGCCTACAAATTGTACTATTTTTATTATACATATATGGTCTTCTTGTCACCATTTTTATATACACCTATCTTTATGTGCCAACTGCTTTAGCTTGTAGCTTGATGTAGAAGGATGCTTTATTTATGTAATCTATTAGCTTTGGACGATATTTTACCTTCACAGATTTAATTAACCCTAAAATACAACCTTCTGAGAATTAGCTACAAAGATATAGGAAACACAATTACATTATCCAGTCCATTCCCTTCGTTGATGAGCACAACTAGCTAAGGGTAGAATCAGAGACTTGGAAATCTGCAGCCAAATACAAAGCCGAATTCTTGAGTGATTCAGATAAGCTTTCTGTAGTCTACAATGAGTTTAGTACAGACAAACACTTATCTCACAGAACTGAGCACAACAAAGGACAATGTGGTGAAAGAAAATAAATAACCTTGTATCATAGTTTTCTAACCAATTTTAACAAGTTGAAAATTGTTAAATTCTCTATATGATTAAATAAGATGGAGAAGTTTAAAAGATTTCTACGACTTTAAAGTATAGAAATATTCACTCCCATCTACATATATTTATGCCATTGCATTTCAATGGTCTTGAACTATTATGATCAAGGTTTGACAGCTACCGTGGTGGTTTCAAGGTTAATACGAGGTAAATTAAGTTGTACAAAATTTGAATAAGGTAAATGGCAAGAATGAAAATAAATCTTGAAAATATTGTTGATTGGTTGATATGTGAAAATACAAACACACAAATTTAGCCATGACATATATCAACTTTAAAATAACTAATCCCAGAACCCAGACAATTATAATTCAATGATTGAAATCATTCTATTTAAATATTATCACATTTGAATTATCTAAACCTTTCTATTTGGAAGTAATTGTATTAGAATATATATATATTCAATGATTTATTATCAGAAAAGAAAAATATACACAAAATTTAATCTAAAAAGACCTATTCTTACTTATGAACAGTGGAAAACTGATTTTACTTATTAATCGAATTAATGAAGTCATCTTATTTTAAAAAATGGATCTAAATGCTAGAAATTCCTATTTGTATGATCTAGGGCAGCCTATTTTGTAATTCTCCTATTCACATCTTCTAAGCCATCCTATTTCAATGATTTGGACAATGGATCAAATAGGAAAAGCTCTAAACTATGCTGCACAAGAAACTCTCAACCATATTTTGAACGTCTTTGGAAACTATTGTATTCAATCTTAAAATGTTGAGTAGTACCTAATGGATATCTAAACTATTAAAGGATTAAAATGTTGAAATTTTAGAATCTAATGCAAATATACTAATCTGAAGAGAGCAGCTGATCTTTCTAAAACCACTATTAATAAATGTATCAAAATCATCAAAGTGCTACAAGAGATACTAAAATCTCATTTGATTCAAGATCGGCTTGAATCCAGTTTGAGAACTAGAGGAAAGAAATCTTGAGGGATAGAAGAGGCCAAAAGAATGATAAAACCTTTGGGAAGTAACATTTAATTATTATTTTTTTGCTGAAGTGGGATATTGTCATGGTGGTCAACAAGCTCCAGTTTCCTTCAGATCTGTTTTTTTCAGTGCTATTGATCCTTATTGCTGCCTTGCACTGGTTTGGACCTAGCTTTTGTTGTTTTCTCATTGTTTTGCGGGATTTAGCTGCGATTGAACAGTTATGTTGTTGTTTTGTTTTTAATAGAAATTGATTTTCCTTATTAAAAAAAAACTCTTTCACTTTCATTAGAAACAAGAAAAGAAAAAGCCAACTGTTTCACTAAATACAACATTGAAAAAGTCCTATTCTCACTATAAACAAACAAAACAACAAAGCGAGGAAAGCTAACACAACTCTATATGGCTCTGACAAAAGTTTTTGTTTTACAACTAAATGTTACATATTCCATTCATGCCCAATGTTTCATGTATAAGAATAATCAATTTATGACTAGTACAATGAAGAGAACATATTTGGGATGGCCTGAGATCACTATCACGCTTAAAATTTTTAACTACAGACTGAAATTTATGAAATAACTACCTGATTTTTACAATCCAAAAAGAAAATGAAGATAACACATTTAATTATAGTTTAAACTTGGAGAGATTGCACACAATTTCATAATCTAAATAGACAATCACCTTCAACAATCTAAGACCACAAGTATACTATATCTCACATACTTTCAATTATAGACCTATGTAGAGTTGATTTCAATAGAATCAAACACATAGAAAGAATGTTTTACCAGAACTGATGGAATTAGAATTCTTGCAATGGGCAATGGCTGCTTGTACTGCGCTTTGTAACTCTTCCATGCTGCTGATAGTGCTGGAATTCAATCCATTGAGAGCACCACTGTGAGTGGGAGATGAACGCATTGAACTTGGACAACTCTTTCCACTGAGAACCCCACTATGCTTTGGAGATGAAACCATGGAAGATGAATGATTACTGAAACCAAAGCTTTTCTTAACCTTCTTTGAATCCTCACTAAACCAAAAATGGTGACTACTTCTTATGCTATACTTCTTCTTAGACCTTGTCTCTGAACCTCCCTCAATTCTCTTTTCCACTGCTGAAACATTGACGCATTTGTCTACCCTCAACTGTCCTGAGAATGTCCCTTGATCGCTTTTATTATTACTGAATTTCTCATACAAGGGCTTGATCCTCTTCAAATACTTGTGGAAAACATCTAGGGGACCTGATCTGTTATTTCCATTCTTGGATGACTCATCTGAGGATGGTAATGGATGAATTGCTTTCTTTTGAAAGTCATAGCACCCTGGTGATGATGATATTGAATCTCTGCTAGAAGAGCGTGGCAATGGTGGCAGATCCGGCTTGCTCTTACTCCTACCTTTGATGTTCTTTGCCTTCTCACCCATGATTACCTTTTGATGTATTCCTCCTTAAACACACTACAAAGATGGGACATCTCAGCTTATGTCTATATGTTAGCTCCCTTTTATGCAGATGCAGCATTGCGTGATTCCATAAAAAGATAAGGGCAAATGGGTATATGCTTCAAGATGGGACGAATCATTTTTCCCCCATTGGTTTGTTAACAATTATTCTGTTAACTAGGATTTGAATAATCTTATGAAGAGTCATGGAGGTGCTGCCAAGTCTTGTTTCTGTTTCGCCCTTACCTGTTTTTTCTCTAAAATGGCTAAGATTGGCATCCTCCACGCCCATCTGATAGATAATTTTAGACCCTATTAATTCTATGTGGCTGTGTGCCATTGTATCACCCACATACTATTTTAAAAACATTTACACCTCAAAACAGCCCACGCATGTCATTTAAAATATTAGAAATTTCACTTTTTAGAGTAGGATCTCCTGCATACAAACATGCTAAGATAAATCTGTTCGTTTTGTTTTCATTTTAAAGTTTTCTGATTCTTCTACTAGTTCTACAGAAAGCCAAAAGATTAGCTTTAAGTTCTTTTAGGTCACTGGAAAAATGGACAAATTTCAACATAAGAATTAGGAACTGTACACCCAGTCTACTGAGTGGTTTTCCTATATAAAGATTTTCTTTTCAAAATAGTGTCAGATATTTTGCTATCAGCATTTTCTTTTCATTTTCTGTGTTTGTATTGGTTTTTCCTTAATGTCTGTTGGTAAACAGATTTGTCATAGTAGAATTGCCCAACGGAGTGTGTGGCAAACCATTCACAACAGTTGGATAGGCCCTTGGTATGCGGCCTTTCTCTGTGTTTTGAGGGGCAGCTCCCTCATATGATATAAATTTTTTTTTAAAGGGTTTTTCGATTAAAGAATCTAAAACTTCAAAGTTCAGGAGAAAGTCATTCTGGACAAATGCACCACACGCCCTCACAACCTTCTTCGGTAAACAAAATCCATAACAAAGGTGCTCAAGAGCTACGCTTGAAAGCAACCAGTATTATTGAGCACATTCATTATCATTCATAAACACTTGCATACTACAGCGTATAACAATTTAGATTTTAAAATAAGAAACCCAAGCACATCTCATTTCATTTTTTTGCACCAAGAAAGCAATAGAGATTTTTTTTAATTCAAAGATAAAAAGTGTACATACTTTTCAAAATTTATCCCTAGATCAAAATTTTAGCATAGTGTTCCCTTATTTTTCCAACCAAAAAGTCCTTTTATAAAGCCAAAAGGTGTCCTTATATAGACATAGAGGTTAATAACTACCTCTTCGTGGTTAATAACCACCTCCAAAATACGTAATTTTGGAAGGTTAATTAACCTCAAGAAAATTAACCTATACAAGGAAACTTGTAAAAACAAAACTTTAGCTAGAGTTCCTAAAGATGTTTGCATATACAATCACTGATTCTTCTAGCTACTAACTCTATCTACCCAGACACAATTGATCTATCTCGGAAAGCCCTATAAGCATCTAGGATGATCATCATTGATTCATAGTTCGAAATGAACACGTTTTCCATCCTGAGTTTGGCTATGAAGTATCTATCTTGAATTTCTTCTGACTCTCGTTGATAGGCTGAAATGTTACAATCTCCTAGCGTGACTGCAACTAAGCTAAGCTTCATCATAGTTTCAACATCCGATACACGGTTCTCTATTTCTAAATGAATCTGAACACTGAAGGAATCAAGGAGAAACTGACAATCAACATGCTGAAGGTCACTTACTGGCACCCCACCTGTGATAGTAGAGATTAATTCATCTGTATTTTTTGTTTTTAGTTGCTCCAAAGAAGCTATTAGCTTTTCGAACTTAGTGATCACTTTGCTGATGTTTATCACCTTCCAACCAACACTTTTACTCCAGATACGTGTTTGGTTGTCACTTGGATCAGCAATAATTTTCTCAAGAAGCAGGGTGTTTACATCTAACTTGGCCATTTCTTTTAATTCATCAGCTACTTTTTGCCAATTGGATTTATGTTCCTTGCTATTTTCTAGCTCCTTAGAAATTTTTTGTATCTGCGCAATGGCTTTCCCATATATCTCTTTCACTCTAGTTATAAGTTTTGAAGCATCTTCTATCATCCTGTTTATCCAAGCTTCGATCATCATACTATGTGACTTGTGTTGGTTGATTCTTTCAACAACAGTATGATCTAAAATACCATCAGGGCCTGCTAAAACTGGCAGAGTGACCACGGTTGGGGCGTTAGAAGGATTTTTGATTGAATTAATATAAGCTACCATCATCTGAACTTGTTCTTTGAGTTGCTCTTTGGCTCTTTTCTCTTTCTTCGCCCTTTGCAACATCCGAGTGGCAATTAGTTCAAAATTTTGAAACTCTCTTTTTGCATTAGAAGGACCAATGTCAACCTTTTCTAGAATGAAATCTAATTCAGATGCTTCATCAACATTCCTTTCAATTATAGGCTTGGCTAATTCCACACACAAATTGCCTGAAGTTTTATCAATAGCTAACCTGGACATCGCCTTAGTTTTTTTCGCCTTAGGAGGCTTCTGAAGAATGCTAGAGATCATATCAAGTGGAGGTGGGACCATTTGAAAAACTTTCTTCCTCTTCTGAAGACTATCCTGGAACCACGAATGTGTAATTTTTGAGGCTTGTATGTCACTTGTTATATTCTCAACAACCACCATTAAGTCTTCTGAATTAGATAACGGGTTATCTAACTGTGTGATGTCTATTATTGGCATATCAGGAGGAGAAAGACTCAAGTGAGGAATCACTACATCATGAGGGGATGTAATAGGGGCATGTGATTCAGCAATTTGAGGACTTCTTTGGTCTTTTTCATTGGATTTATTCCCTTCTTGATTCATTCTACCTTTCATTCTTGTCCTTTTTCTTTTGACTATAAACTTATCTGGCTGATTGAGATCTTCATCTCAATCTTGAGCACCTGTATCCAGTTGTTGTATCTTCTCACTAGAAGTTGCCTCTATTGCCATCCGAGACGATTCCCCTATATTATTTCTTCTCTTTTTATTTTGAAATTCACCAGTTGCTTTTTCGGCTCTGACTTTACTGATCCAGTCCCTTTTTCTTTTAAGAACATAAGAAGACTCTCCTTCAAGCTTTTTAATTCAGGAATTGACCAATCAATAGGAGGGAGCTCTAGCAATTCAATTTTCTCATAATAGTAAGGATCGACCAAAGAAACTTCATCGTCATCTACACCTGTCACATCAATGTCTAACTTGAAGTCTATTACCTATCATACTGTAAGCCGCATCCAATCTCTCTTCCTGACTTCGAAGTCATTTTCACAATCCTCCCAAAAGTCTTCTAGAGTCGGGAAGTGACCAAGACTGGGATTTAACTTTAGTTCATTCACTGCATAGCCCTTATTGTCATAAGGGAAATGCATCGTGTAAGGATGCAAATTTATTGTGGCAATAGATCTTTCAATGTTCCTAGCATCTGATGCAGTATCACAACTATAATATCCGATGCCGATAGGAAAAGTTATTTCACCTATCCTCTTGTTTCTACAAAGTTTATTGATTTGACTAATTTTCTTGCATATTTCAATTAAGAGTAGTTTATCATCAACAAATCTAGGTAACATCAGCGGACATCCATCATAGGCAGCTAGCCGGATATAAGTGAACTTCAAGAATTGTATGAAAACACTTCCATATTTTTGTACTTTCATCGCTGCTTCTGGTGAAATCCTGAGTCCAATGTTCCCTTGAATTTCCCTTATAGTTAGCATGGTGAATGCATCATTCACTCTTCTGAAATGGTGCAGGCTATTATCATACTGAATTTGAGGAAGATGATTATAAATGATGGTTGTGTCATCATAAACGCCTTGCCGGTTAACTCCTGGCCAAATTTTGGTGCTTGCAATAGCATAGAAAAGATATGAAGTCATATAAAAGTAGTCATTTTCTTGAAGTTCAATGAGTTGTCTATGCAGTGAGTCACTGATAATTTCAGCCCAATCAATGTATTGTTTTCCTTCACAAACCATATTAATGAATAGAAACATCCAACCTTCAAACTCGTGTGAATCCCGAAGACCAACGATCCTGCTCAACAAAGTTACCATATTCGCCACATCTTCTTTCAGTGATGATCTGTGAATGGATTTGCCTAATTGAGACTTTCCTCTTCTTGGTTGGAAGAACCATGATCTTGCCACAGTATTTAAACATTGAGTTTGATTGGTAGTAAAATATTCCTTGGTAGTTCTCAGATTAATGCTGGCATATTGCATCCTAGTGGGCAATCGAAAAATAATAGCAATAGAGGCAGGATCTAGACGGACAATCGCTTCATTGTTTGGTGAAATAACTTCTCTAGTGTTGGGATGATAAGCCTTCATGCACTCCAACACTAATTCTGGGCACTGTACTAAAACGGGATGTCCGCCTGCTTGAGCCAAGCCACTTTCCAATATCTTTCCAGCTAATGGAGTCTTTTCTTCATTTACAAGAGATGACCAGAAGTCTTGAAGGCAGACACTTCCTAAAATGGTATCACCAATATCTGGAAGAATACTTCTTAAAAAAGGAGCATAATCTGGCCTCTGATACTTGTACTTCATGGTTGATTATCAATTTTCTGGATATCTTCAGCCCTGTACAACACTCCTTATTCCCAGCTTCAAAGTAACAAACCAACCATTCAATCGAAAAGATTTGCCAACATTACACTTGACTTAAGGTCACCATGTTTTGTATTAAACATTCACACACATTTGATCTTGCCCAGACTATAAATCACTCATAAATTTGCATGACATTAATGATGTTCCAACTTATTTGCAGATTGTCAATTGCCTAAGAAAGAAAGGATGCATCTGAATTTGAAATGAATTAAGGAGTGAAGCTTTCAGAGCTATAGGTCAAGAATGGATATTTCATTTTTTCGAACATTTTCTAAGCACTCTATATGTTCTATTCATGCTCACCACCTTTTTTTTAATTTGGGCATTATGCCAAACAAGTTAAGAGCAATCTCAAGTATTGCAAACATTCCACCATGAAAGCCTTTCCTGTCAGCACCTTCAAGGTTGAGATCTAGCGATAGAATGAACAGGTGACACAAATACTTTAAGAAACTGCAAGCTTAGTTTGCTTTGCTTTAGACTATCTCTATCCTGCTAGCTCAAATACAATAATGCACTCTATAGTGCATGCTGCGATAATCTGAGAATACATTGTGAATATGTTATATGCAGTCTCATTATCAATGAGCGTACAATGATAATGAGTGTACAGTGATAATGAGCATTGAAAAATGTTTAGGTTCACCCCATGCAATATGCAAGAAGTCTTGTACAAGATCATTTATCTTGTTCACGTGGATGAGAGCAGACATTTCTCCGAATAGGTCGCAACATTTGAGAGACCAACTTCATGTATATGTATCGCTGCACACATTTGGCAAGTTGACATATATATCTATCGCTGTCTATTTACAACAAATGTTGGCGGCTTCATGTCTTCTAGCTCTTGAAAACGTTTTCCATTATGGAGGAAAGCCGTAGGTTGAGAATCAGTTAATTGGAAAACATGGTATGAGGTGGCATGCATCTTTAAAAACATCTTTATCCTGCACTTGGTGAAGAGGGCGGTTTGCACGTGATCAGATATGTTCCAACCTACTTCCTTCATAAATCTGGACTCCCATAGTTGACAGCATGTATTCAAACCTCAGTATCACACCCACTATTCACTTGGGAAGACCATGTGTTTGAGTTGGAAATAAGGTGAGCAAGGTGATGTATATGTTAAATAAACCACAAGACTTTCCCTTGCTCACGTGGACAATAAGATGCACTAATTTGTATATGCAACAATATTTTGAAAAACCAAGTTCTGTGGATGCATATAGCCATAGGTTGAAACTCCAGCAAATGTAAAATATCGACTGTAATAAGTGCTTCAATAACATTATCCCACTATATTCAAGCCAAAGGAAATTTTCAAACAGGTTAATAACCGCCTCAAAGAGGTTAAGAAATACATGTTTTTGATCATTTTCATTAACCTATTGGAGAGGTTAGGAAAAATGTATTTTTGAACGCTATCATTAACCTATTGGAGAGGTTAAGAAAAATGTATTTTTGAACGCTATCATTAACCTATTGGAGAGGTTAAGAAAAACACGTTTTAGGTGGCAATCATTAACCTTTAATAACTTGAGGCTTAGAAGTTGGTTTTCAGTGATTTCAAGTGCTGTGTAGAGCTGCTAGCGAGCAGGAGACATGGAGGCTTAGAGACTCAGAAAATTCAAAGATAGAATGACCAATTTAAGTTTTAAATATTAACCATGGCTCATAAAATTGAAACAAATTTTATAGCTGGGCAATAATGTCATAACATAATTTTGGTGCATAAAGGCTAGTATTATAAATACTTGGTCATTGTTATGGAAACAAGGTTCAGATAGGTCAAAAATAAAATCAACAGTTCCCAGGAGAGCAATATCGAGTATTTCAACACGGTTTTTGTTGCAGGAATAAGAATACATATTCTGGAATAGGAATATGTATTTGGAAATTGTTATTCTAGAATAGAAAATAAGAATTCTTGATATGTTTTCTAAAATAAATTAAATTGGAATAGGAATACATATTCAATTTCCACCTATTCAGATGGAATTACAAAATTAAATGGAATTACAAATGGTCATTTTTGAGTCAATATTGGAATATGTATTCCTATTCACAATTCTGATTTAGTGCACCCAAATGAAAGATTTGAGATTTTAAGAATTTACATATGCCTATTGCCAAACAGACCTGAAAAAAGAATCAAGCAGTTTCTTTGTAATTTTTTAATTAAGAACAACTAAAAAATTGACCAATGCAAGGTCATTCAATTATATGACATAAAATATAAATATTACAGACTAATTTTAAAACTTAAAACTCATTCATACAAATAATGTAAGAGATATAATAATTCTTTGATTTAATTAAACTTATTATATTCAAAGATGCAAAGGGAGGAGAGTGTAATAGTGGTAGTGATATTAATGAAAAAGTTTTAAAAATATTAAATAAATACCAAAACAAGAAATTAAAAACCTATATAAAGATTACATTTGTATAATATGATAGGCTATAATTCTTTGTAGTGTAAATAATTTTAATATAATAAAATAAGATTGGAAGTGAAACATTATAATAATTAATTGATATAAAGAATGAGAAGCTAGAAAAATATAATTATAGTGGTGGTCTGGAGTGAACAATAAAATAGTAAGAACATGTTAGTTATTAATGAAAAATTATTAAAAAAATTAAATAGTGGACAAAGTAATGGAAGCCCTAGCTATCTTGGTTGCAGTGGAACGGTGTTATCGACCTCAACATGGCTGGAAAAGAATTATTTGTGACATTGACTCATAGGTGGTTGTGAATTGGCATTTGGCTTTGGACATTATTGATCATAGGATGCTTCCTGTTCATTTATTTCAGATGTGTTGTTCTGCTCTCTTTGATATTCAATAAATTTTTTACCCCTTTTTAGTGAAAAAATGTACAATTCCAATAAATATTATTAATAATTACAAGACATCTATATGTTATATAAGTTATGAGTTAGTGATAAATAAATAATCAAAAGTCACATTATTTTATGCGGTAATTCGTGAGATTTATTTATAAAAGAATTATAAAAGTAATGAATGATAAGAAGTTTATATAAAACTAAAATATGGATACAAAATTGAATTAACTTTTTAAATTTAATATCAAAAGGAATTTTCTTTTAAAGAGTAATGAATGATAATAAGTTAATGTAAAATTGAACTTTTGATACAAAAATATAAGCGTCTCATAGTGATATTACTTGGTCTAATTAATTTAATTTTATCTATCTATGTAAATTTAATTCTAATTTTTTTAATAATTATCATGCATATTAAATATAGTATAGTTAATAATTAAAACTAATATTTAATAAGTTACATGCATTTTTAGAGCTTCATTTCTCTAATTTCTAAGTGGTTATTTAATAAAAAATAAATTCAAGATGTAATTGATAGCTTTGAATTTTATTAATACTAATTAAAATCTTTAATATAATATTTACGTTACAACTATATTATATATACCTTATCTCAAATAGCCAAAAATCTTGCATGAAAAAATGGAGATGGAGGAAACCTCCAAAAAAGGGTTGTATAAGATCAAATTAATTGAATCAATCATATTTGTTTTAATAAATAAACCTTCTCTATCAATTTATATTGTTAAAGTACATATTCACACAAAAAATCTAGGGGATAAAAGACCACCCCATGATAGTCATTAGGCCACAAGATGAAAGCATATGACATTAGTATTTCATTAAGAAAACATAGGCATTAGCTAGAGAAATCCACCATCAATTGCCAAAGTAGTGTTGGACAAGGATAGGAGGATATTGGTGATCATAATGTTGGAAATGTAGAGAATGCTTAGTGATTGAGAGGGGGGTGAACCGGGGACCAATAAAACTTTAACTTTAGTTGACCGATTAATTCTTCATAAACTAATATGATCTAATTACATGCATTAAAAAATGAAAGCAATATAAAACATTCATAATAGTTGACACAATATGTGGCAACCCAGAAACCTTTCAAATAGAAAGTAAAACTGGGGTGGGGATAGTACCCACAAGATTTAGTATTGCAATATAAAGTTGGCTTGTTAAGGCTTGCAAATGATCACTTCTGATGATATCGCTTGTTAGGAGCAATAAGTACTGTTAGGTCCACCTTGTCAAAGGATTTATACAATACAATGAAGTATGTACTTGGTTAGGAGATTTTCCTAGAACTGTTAAGTTCACCTTGTTAGAGGATTTGACTAATGCACTTGTTAAGATGAACTAGAAGCTAATATCTTCTCTACAACTGAGTTTGTTGACTAAGATTCCTTTGATGTAGAAAGATCACCTTAATGTGATGGATGAGACTCTATTTTTCATTATACTACTTGTAGCCTTTAAACTCGCATCTTCTTCATATTTCATACTCATTTGGATATGACAAGATATCTCTCATATATACCAATCCAAATAATTACCTTTTGGAGTAGGCTACAATATTATATTAAACAAGCTTTACTAAGTTGGCTCAGTGCTAACACTTGGGTTCAAAAGTCCACTCGAGTAATTTTTTGACACTTGGCAACATAGTGAACTTGACAAACTCTGGTACTCGATTGGAACGAGTGCATGGTCCACATTGATCACTCAAGAGTAGGTGTGAATTTAGGTAACATTGATTACTCGACAAACATTGTAGAGCTTGGTTGACAATGCAATAACTCAGTTAGAATTGGAGCTTGGCCAACACTATCGTTCCTTCTACTCGGTTAACATGACTAGTTCAGTTGACACTATCTCTTTTTTTTTGCCCCATTATAAACTAAAATACCAAATTAAGCATTTACATCCATAGCATGATAGTAAAACATTCAACATGTGTATGACACAAGATGTTTGGATATTGAGAAACACTCAAAGGAGAAGGTAAAATTGGGGTGGGGATGATACCCACAAATCTTCACTACTGTAGTAATAAAGCGTATCCAATGAAGGTTATAATATTTTCATCATGAGACATGATGAACCTTGTGAAAGGTCTACCTTGTTAAAGGCTTACAAGATTGTTAGATCTTACCATGTTAAAAGTGTGCCTAATAAAATGACTTTAACTTACAATGAAGTAAGCACCCTATTAAAGGATTTAGAATAGCCTACCAAGACTACTCTGTTAAGAGATTTAAATGATTTAGTTGTTAGAATGTCTCACCTATGATCCTTCAGTTAGCACTCTATTTCTTGATGTTAGATATCCTCTTTCCTAATGTGTACTTGATCCTTTCTAATCAAGTGTATCTTTGTTTCCTTATACTTCCTTTCCTCTATTCTCCTCTAGTTGATTCTATAATGTAACTCAAATTATAACTCCTTAGTCACCATGAATGCTTTGTTTGCACATGCAAACTTCTCTCCTTTCTCCTTACAACATTCATAAAAATTTTAAGGTTTGTCTTCAATAAGAAGACCTAGGTGACTTAGGGTTAGGCATGAATCAACGATTGTGATTCACCCATATTGTCACTTAATCCTTCCCTTTTTCTAATTGGATGCATGTAATGCATAGGATTTATAATTAAGATTCATCCTTATCATCTAAGATCATAAAACAATCCTTAAGTTGGCCCAAAAATGATTTACATACAATTTTATGCCAGTACCTATGTCAAAAATGTACATAACTCAACACTTGAAGTCCCTAATGCTTGGTATCAATTGAAACTTCAATGCTATAACTCAACCTTTGAATGACTCGACATCTGAATAGCTTGACACATACTATCTAGTTGACACTTGCTAGTTACTTGGCACATACTAAATATCTATTGCTCAACATATACTATCTGACAACTTATGCTTAGAATGTATTACTTTTTTGGCAAGAACTAAGTAAATGACTTAAGTATATTGTCACTCATATGTCAAAACCAATCTAAGATTAAAAATCCCCCCCTTTGACATGAGTGGTAAAAATACTTGGTCATGCATGAATAACTCTAGCCTTTCAAGCATAACTCAGATAATATCTCATTACATACAAATTTTGAAAATGTCAAAATTTTGCAAAAACTTATGACTCAATAGTCATACCTCAAAATGCAATAACTCCCCTAGAGTTGATTGTGTTTTTCTATATCTAAACCAAAATCATTCCTCCTTTTGAGTAGATTTGCAAAAAATGATATGTGTACTCTATTTCTAGCATTGACTCCTCTTTTCACTAAAATAGTAGCTCCCCCCAAAATATTATCTCCTCCAATATCTCCCCCATACTTATTTCTCCCCCTTTTTTACACTGATGTCAAAGGGTTATACACTTATAGTGTGTTTTTCGAAAAATGTTTGTGGACCCCAAGCATAATTTTCAAAGAAACATTTCAATTGTCACAAGCTACCTCCAATGATTTGATTTGGATGGCCACCTCAACAGCAAGGTGAACTAAGCCTTCATGAGTAGAAAGATGCAGATCTTCTTCATGAGTGCTTTAGCAAATTATGCTAGTTCCTTGTGCAATATCTCCATGTGAGGTCAGGATAGACTAGATGTTGACCAATTTAGCCTTTATGTTTGCCTCATCTATATGTAGCACTGCTAACTAACTCTGGGATTTGATTAGATTCCTAAAAAAAAATTCACTTTGGCTATAGACCTTGGTAGAATAATACCAAATGACTGCATATGACTCTCCAAACTCAGTATGTGGCTCTTGATTTCCTATGTGAAGAGAGTTGGATTGCACAATTTGGTGTATAAAGATAAAATGTTCTCTAGTACCTTCTTCACATTGTAAATTTGGGTTTCTAACTTAGCCTATGATAGTGTAATAAAATTTGATATCTTTTCATTGATCTTACTATTGGGACTCAAAATTGAAGCCCTAATTTTGAGTACCATCCAAAAATCAAGCCCTTAAGTGCTTTTAATGCAAGTGTACCAGGTTGTTCATTTAAAACCTAAGAGGTGTTTAATGTTTCTAACACCTTGCACTCAATACATCTATGTATTCCATGAAGATAAATTCTAATTTTGTGAAGTTCTATTTTGAGCAATGTCCAAATCTACATTTTTGCTAGTGTCAAATAGCGAGCCGAGGTCTAGTTTGCATCTAAATATCTCACACCCAGTAGTGGTTTATGATTCGCCACTTTGGAAGTTTTTAGTCTCCACATTAGAGAACCTATGTTTCTAATTTTGAGCCATTCTGATATGTTTTGACTAGGTTTCAAATCCCTCAAAGTCAGTTGTTTAGTATTGTCATACTAATGCAAATTATTCAAAATTCTAGGAGGCCCCATTTGACTTGTTATAACTTTGACCCTATTGATCAAAATGATAAAAATCCTTTTGCATTGAATTTTAGAGGTCATATAATTTATATGTTTTAATTTTGAGCTTATGAAAAAAAATTTTGATTAGTTTTTGAGTGCGATTCCAAATACAATTTATGATATTTTACTAGTGTCAAGAAGTACAGATTGGTTGGTATCCCTATTTGTGATGTCATAAATTTGAATTCATGATAGGTGAGATCAAGTGGATTGTACCATTGTATTCTACTATGAAAATACTTTAAGTGTGCTAATTTTCAAATCCTAATGAGTCCTTCTACACACTTTCCCAGGTCCATTCCATTTGCAAAAACCACTTTCCTACTAGTGTTTCCAGCTCTACAAATCTGAGTAGCCCACTTTGACCATTCACCAAATATGCCCAGTTGTTAGTCATGAGCCTAAATCCCAATTTTATGTTGTCCTCATGATAGTGAACCAATGCCCTAGTTTTTGTTTCTCCAAGTATTAGTTTGCCAGTTTTTGAAGCCAAAACATAATGTGATTTATTGTTTTCTAATGTGTTTTCTTACAAGCAGTTCCAAGAGGGCAACTTTTATAGTCAATATATTTTGAGTGAGAATTAATCATGAGACAAGATTTGATAGGGTAAAAGTAAGTAGAATAAAGAATCAGTGCATCTATTTTCAGAGCCCAGTCAGATGTTTTGATAAGTTTCTAAAGCTAGTCAAAGGGCCCCTAACACAAAATTGACAAGTTGTAGAAAGAGATGGAATGAGTGTTAAAAGTTGAATAAATAATTTTTTTCAAGATTCAAGTATTCAATGGATCAGTGTCCAATATCAATTTTTTGAAAATGGAATTATTTTTAGCTAGACCCACTTTGGGGCCTAACTAATTCTGCCAGGATTGATAGAATTCAAGGAAAATTAAGGATGCTTTAAAATGAATGATTATAATGACATTGATTTTTATAAGGTCTTGATGTATGCTTATTTCCATGCAAAACCAAATGGATGTGTGGGGTTTCTACATTCTAAACTATAATGCAAGAAAAGTGAGAGGTTTAATGAAGAACTGGATTTGGAATTTGATTATTGATAGGGATCACACCACAAAATCTAACATGAAATTTATATGGGCATTGTGAGTACACACTGCCAGAAATGTTATAAGACTAGCTTCTACTAGCATTCATTTTGGTGATTGGCTTATCCCATGGAACATGATGCCCTAAATTATTAAGTGAGAAAGTGTCTTGTGGTTTTTTTATCAGTGAGATAATTTTTATCTTCCTAAAGGGTGTCTCAACTATCTTCAAACTTGTGACTCATGTTTCCTTATGCTTCTCACAAGAATTGCTCCATAATATTTTCAATAACATATCATATATTATGCAATATATCACATTGAATTATATTTTAGAATTCTTGATATGCATGAGGCATGTTGGGATAATTAGAGGTCAAGAGAGTCTTATTTTCGATGTAGTACCTTGTTCCCCATAAATCATCTAACTTGGCACTAATAGAATCCCACCACTACATAGTGTACACCATATTCACTGCTTTAATGTGAATCACTTTGTCCTTTGTCCTTTTCTTATCAATTCCTTCCTCTGTGTTTGATGGCCCTAATAAATAGGTGAATATTTTAAAATGGGTCATGTGTAGCGGCTTGAAACTATAGGAAAAGAAACCCAAATTTGGCATATACATAGGAATAATTATAAAGTTTCCTTGTCAAAGTAACAAATGCATTCACTTAGAAGTAGAGAACTCCACAACTGGAAGGACAGTAGGGGAGAAAATTGGTATTGTGAGGAGATGTATACAAAATGAAGAAGCTCCACACAACATTAAACTCAAAGCCTTGCTTAAAATGAACAACAATCACCACATAAAGAGCTCCATGTGTAGAATGGGACACTATCATAGTTGCAAACGTCATGGAAGGAAAAGTGAAGGCATAGTCTAAATAGGACAACACCCATGTGGTTGAAGCCATTGAAGGAGAATTAGAATAAAACACATAGGGTTAAAGTTTGTTCTTTTCAATCATGCTTAACCATAAGTTATTGCAAAAATGAAGCCATTGTCCACTTAGAAGTCTATGTCAGGTAGATAGAGATTGGATTGGGAATGACATAAGGTTAAGCGCTAGAAGAATTTCATATCCAATAGAGCTCACATGAAAAAGTCCATGACATAGTGCTGAAAACACAATGGAGGGTAATATTTTCAAGAAGAGACCAGGTTAGATGAGAAAGCAACTTCGCAGGTGGTTGCCTAAAATCTCTCAAGCTTATCCATATGAGTTGAAAGTAAAATGTGGTTAGGTCATGTGCCTTTTTCTCTTATGATCTCAAAATTGTGCATGAGACAAGGGAGATGATATCTCATAGTTAAGAACATGGGATAGAGAGGGGAGAAAGAGCATTTGAAGTTGTGAACTAGAGCATCAGCTAAAGTAGGATAGTAAGAACCAACTCTACTATTCAAAAGGGAAAGTGTCTTCAGTGCTAGGAAAAATGAGGAGACTTGTGTTCACAAAAAGGAGCAATCCACATGCATGAATATGGATCTCAACAGAGGTGAATTTGGCGTTATGTACCTTTGCAATGATGAGGATAGGGATTGTCATGAACAAAACATTCAAAAGCTTTTATCCCACATCAGTAAGTTGAGGTAAAGTTTACACTTTAAATACAAGAACACTTCAATACTAAGTGTCTTAAAGACACAAAGGCTTTTGAAGCCTCAACCATGCACATGCGCCCACCCAACCAAATGGAGACTAAATAAATGTTGAATGAACACATTTCCAAAGAGATGATGTCAGTGATGATGTGGAACCGGCTAGACCAACCAACAAGTGACAAGTGGAAATTTGTCAGATGAATTAGAAATTAACACATGGTAGAGGTCTCCAGCTTGGCATAGAATTTAAGGTGTTGAGGTGGAGGAAAGTGACATGTGTCATGTGATCACTATGTCACAATGATGTGGCATAATGATGACTCATCATGTGACATAGCGACTGATGATGTGGTAGGTTGAGGTGGTGCAATGACATGACAATGCCAATAGGGAGTTGATGTGTCCAAAAAAGTCATGTGTCATGAGGTTGCTATGTCGTGATGATGTGAGAAAGTGCTAACTAGAATAGTGACATAGTGACTGATAATGTGGCAGTGATATAGAGTGATGACATGGCTCAGTGACATGGTAGAATAGAGGACCAAGTAGATGATGCCACATGGTGCCCAACTAGCATGTGTTAGATGATGAAGTAGAAGTCAGCCAATCAAAGCATGACAAATGGCAGGGTCGGTCAACCAAGTTTCACCCGAATAGAAATTGGAGGGAAATTCAAAATTGCATAGAAAAAATAGTTTTTAATATTTTCTCTAAAAATTACATTCCTAAGGAGTTTTAAATTAATTTTGATTTATCCTGTAGTTTTAACTTTAGAAAAAGTTAAATTTATATCCAAGTGTTGTTTGAAGAGCATTGATTGGAGCCAATTTTTCAAACTGAGATTCTAGAAGTTCCTGATAAGAGAATATAAGAGTATTATATATCATCAAAATCAAGTGAAAAAAAACTTTCCATTTCTGGAGTTTTTTCTTGAATAGGAGGTCACTAGTTTAGGTTATGCAAGGATTTTCTCAGGTGCTCAATTTGTAGTTTTATTCAGTTGAGGCAATTTAGTTTGGATTTCCAGTAAAATGGTGAACTGAATGAACATAAAAGGCAACATGAATGTAGTTATGGGTGAGTTTTGTCACATCATAGTTAGTTGAATCAAAGAATTATCAATATTTCATGATGCTTTTTAGATATTTTAGTAACAAAAAGGTTTTCATCGTTGAGAAAGTGATATTTTGGGTTTACTACAAAACAATGATGAAAACCAAATTAGATTTTATGGGTAGAAAGATGAGAGATGTTCTAAAACAACAAAGAATGGAGATTCAAGTGGACACAAGTCATTTCAGGATTAGATCCAAGATTCCATCCTTCTTTTATATCTTTCTTTTTCTCATCTATGGAGGGGGTTGGTTCTAGTTTTGGAAAAAGTTACTCACTAGTGTGATACCATGTGTGTTGCAATCTTGAGTTTTCTTAGCTTTGTGAAACCAAGATTTTAGTCTTGATGTGTTTTCATCACTGTGATACCATATTCTTCAACATATTCTCTTTTGTATGAATAATAGTAGTTAAGATAATATAGATAGTTTTGATCTATTAGGCATTTCTATGTTTTAATTTCATGCATCTGAATGTATAGTTTCAAGAAAATGAATACAAATGAGCAAGAATTTCTTTAGTTTCATTCTGATTCTTGTCTCCTATCTCTATAATCTGCAATCTTATGTGGTTTAGGGAGAAAGAACTAAGATCCATTTGCATCCCATTAAGGTTCTATGCCTGATATTTTTTTTTGTTGGAACAAAGGGCCAAGTAAATGCTTGATGTGTTTGATAGGGTTGATGGTTATTTGAGAAGGATACTTCATAAGAATGAGATATTTATGAAAGCTGATGTCTGATTCACAAGGTGATAGAATAGATTTGATATATTGATCTATGGAATATGGTATTGTTATCATAGATGTATGTGTTTGATTCATGGAATTTCTTAATAGATAAGGCAGTGATCAGCTATAGGATAAACTTGTTCTTATTGTTGCATATTTGGGGTTTTTCTAAATCAACATCATTAATCAAATATCTTTCCCTTTAATGTTGAAGAGCTAAAAAGATGCCCTCACTTAGCCTAGCAATTTCTTTGGTCATGTTATTAGCTATTCCATGTTTGAGATCTCTACATAAGTGTTAGAAGATTAAGGGTTTTGATCTACTTTATTTATATTCAATGTATGCTTTTGACAACTGGTACCATATAAAGAATCTACAGATCCACCTACCTAGGTTTTATAGAGCCTAAAGTAGAAGAAGGGTCAAGCCTTATAATTGGCCTAGTGTCTAAAATAGTATGTTAAAGATGGGAAGTAGCTGCACCTAGATGTATCTTGTTCTCATCAGGATAATTTGAAACCATTTTGTTTCAAAACACCAACACTTAATTTGAAATTTTCTCTCCAACCATGCAAGTAATTTCTCATTTGAATCTAGGTTTGTGTCATTTACCTTCTCAAGTAAGCTAGTTATCTACTCTATGATAGGCTTGGTTTCCTTAGGTTTTGGGAGGTCAAACGCATCAAGAAAAATTTCTTTGATATCTAACATAGCTTGCTACTACCTAAGCTCCCTTTTGAATAGTTCTTGTTCCTTTACCCTTGCAAGAACATCCTATAGTATGCCCATCTATTCAATAGTGATGATTTCAAGATTAAAATTTGGTAATTCAATCACTTTGTCCAAGTTCACATCACCAAATGATGTAACTTCAGCTATCTTTGATGTGCTTGGACTCAACCTAGATGATTGTAAGGGTATAGCTTCTATACTCAGCCTATGAAGAACTTGACTTGGAGGAGCAGTAAACTCTAGCAAAGTCACTAGTGTTTGTATTTCTAGTTTCTCCTTAGGTTTTGTAGTCATACCTAGCTCTCTAGTCTTATCCTTTGCTTGCTCTTCATTCATAGGTGCACCTTGATCTTGTGTTGTAGGTGTAAGAGTAGCATCCTAACCTATTTATGCTTGTACTCATTTATTCTCTTTGTAAGAATCTCTGTTAGGGAAAAATTCACCCAAGACTAAGGAACTCAAAAAACAAGCACAAAATAGACCAAAGTATGATCAGAATAACTGTATATTATTCAATTCAATGTACAAGTGCACTAGGAATGCCTATTTATAAAGGCCTCTGAGATGCATCTAGAATGCCTAGGAATTAGCATCATGATAAGTCATTCAACTAGGCACATGTCCACTAGATATGGGTTATCCTCCATTAAGCACAGAAGTAAGCATGATAGTGAGAGGATAAGCCTACAATGTGTACCATGCAAATTTATGTTGTAGACACCATGTGCTAAATTAGGAATATGAATAACTATGTTGTCAACATGACAACTCATAAATGTACACAAACTCCTAAGTGTCTCAAAAAATAATATAATAAAATAATGCACTAAACTAAGTAAACTTAATTAAAGTGTAAATAGTAAATATCTATTTACACGAACACCTCCCCTTAAGTGAAACTTAAGGGAATGCACTTAATCTTATGAATGCATGATAGGTCCTGGCTACAAGGCCATGTTAGGTACCCATGTACAAAAGTAATGCTCTACATATAATGATGCAATGAAATCTCTCATAAAGTAGAAAAAGAGGGAAAACCTCATGGGAAAAACCCTCCTCCAAAAAAAGAGATAAGTACAATAAAGAAGATGAGAGAGAAGAAGACCTCAAATGAGGAAAAGATCCCTCCCAAAAGAAGGAGAAGAGAGAAGTCAAGTGACTCCCCTTTTTGCAACATCTTGCACCCCCAAAAGATCTCGCAAATGAATATACTTGACCCCAGTGAAGGGTTTGGTGAAGATATCACCGACCTACTCTACTCTAGGACAATATTGTAGTGCAATGATCTACTCATGTATTAGCTCTTTGATATAGTGCATATGAATCTTGATGTGCTTGGTCTGCTAATGCTGAACTGAATGTTTAGAGATATCGATAGCATTATAATTGTAGCAATGAATGACTATAGGTTTAGGTAGATCAAATCCAAAGTCCTATGATGTGTTGTACCCAAAGAGCCTTTGTAGCTACATTGACAGTGCCTTGATACTTAGCCTCTATGGAAGAAAGAGCGACATTATTTTGATTCTTACTCTGCCAATAAATAGGGCTAAAACCAAGGTGAAATATGTAACCTGAAGTGGACTTGTAAGAATCTGAGTCCCCTGCATAGTCTAAGTCTGTGTATCCAACTAGCTAAAGTCTTGTACCTACTACATAATGTATCCCAAGTGTATGTGTACCCTTGATGTACTCCAAGATGTGCTTGATAGCCTTCCAATGAAGCTCATGTGGTTCTTGCATAAATTGTGAAACCATGCCAACTACAAAAGCTATATCAAGGCATGTATGTGCCAAGTAGATAAGGCTCCCAATTGTCTATACAATGTAGCATCAACAAGTGGATTGGTATAGTTAGCCTCTAGCTTGACAGCTAATAGAAAGGAAGTAGAAGTAGGTTTGCAGTCACTCATGTAAAACTGAGAAAGAAAGTCAAGAGCATACTTGGGTTGAGAAAGTGTGATCCCTACTAAAGAATGTCATAGCAAATCTATCTTGTAGATAGGTCTTGACACTGGCAATGATGGATGAAGTGCTCCCCATAATCATCAAGTCATCTACATAAAGTACTAGTATCAAGTGTGAGTCATCCTTTTAAAGAATGTAGACATTCAAATTAGAATGACACCTAATGAATCCTACTGAGAGGAGGAAGGAATCCATTTTAGCATACCAAGCCTTGAGGAGCTTTCTTAAGACCATAAATAGATTTCTTCAATCTGCAAACCATAGTAGAATCTTGTATGAACCCCTATGGCTAATCCATATAAATTTCCTCATGAATATCACCATTCAAAAAGGCACTCTTAACATCCATCTAGTGTACAACCCAACCATGAGTTACATCAATAGCTAGTGTCAAGTGAATGGAGTTCATCTTGGAAACTAATCTAAAAGTCTCTATATAGTCAATACCTAGAACCTAGGAGAAACCTTTGGTAACTAGTCTAGCCTTATGCTTATCCATACTTCCATCTGCTACAAATTTGGTTTGATAGGTCCACTTACATTGAACCACCTTTCTTCTCTCAGGAAGGGGAACTAAGTCCAAAGTGTTGTTTTTCATCAAAGAGTTATATTCTTCCTCCATAGCCTTGTCTCATTTTGGGATCCTTGATGCTTACTTAAATGACTATGGATCTAAAGCAATAGATATATATGCATATGGAAATGACTTATGTTATGACCTTATCCTCAAAGTGTTTGAAGGATTTCCCACCAATGAACCTATTGCATCAAGGGTTTTTTGTGCCCAACGAGGTTTAGTGAAATAAGGAGTGTCCTCAACTATTTATTGACCCTATGTAGGTGGTGTCCTACGAGTCAAAGTTGAAGTGATGTAAATAGAATCACAAGGAGTACCCCAAATGTTGGGATACATGAGTATGCCTTAAAAATCTATGAAATAAGTTTCATTCTTAGACATCTCATGAGGCAAATAAAGCATTTTTCAACACAAAATCATCAACCCTTCCTCATTTGCATATCCTGACTTCTATACACAAGTACATTATTCATAACTTTCAATCTTGAAATTTTATTTAAAAACCTTTTGTAAGATTTGTTTCAAATTAGGAATACTAAAACATATCCAAATCTAAGCCAAAAATAATCAATACATTATACGTTATAGTCTCTACATGTAGACCCATTTTCTCTGTCATAAATCAGAAGTAAAACTAGTAACCCTTCATTGGGAATCTAATAAATTTCTCAAAATGGCTCTAAATAAAACCAAACCAATTTTCTAGAAACCATATATGAGTCTAGTTTCTGAATATATAAGCCATTAAATTTTCAAATTCATAAATTTTTCTACAAGCACCAATCATTGGCTGCAACTTCAACACAAATCTTTAAAAACTAGTCTTCATTAAAATGAACACAACTAACACATATCTGAATGAAAATGGCTCAAACCAATTGTAAATCAAATCAGGTTCATATATCTTTCCAATTAATACAACTAGACCTTTTTTTTGGTCAAAATATGTCCATACCAAACATTTTAATTCAACTATAGTTGGGCATCCTTAGATCTACAAATAACCACTTTTACAAAAACTAGCGTAAATTCAAAACTTAACAAAATTGTTCCAAACCAAAAAGAGAGAGAAGATTATTCATCATAATCTTCAAATATATAGAAAATACAAGGGTTCTAGGCTGTACATGGCCATACGAGACCTAGAACTAGCACTAAATTAGTTAAAACCAATCACAATGACAAGTTCTTGAAAAAACAATCACTTCAAAATGATCTATTCTTCTTCTCATTCATCCCTCTCTATTTGGAGTTACCAATACAATAATTTTAAAGTGTTTTTGATGGTTTAAAAATTTCCAACCACCTTTTTAACCAACCCAACACATGCTTTTAACCCTTGTACATTTTTTAGTGCTTCTTTAAGCACTACCATTACAATGCAAATGTGTTTTTTTTCTAGTTTTTAATACACCACAATGTAAAATTAAGAATTTTAACCATTTCTTCAACATGGTTATAGAAAAATCTAAATGACTTAAAGATTACAATATTATGACATTCGTCATAATGTATGAAGGGTCAAGATGCTCCCACATCATACTCCTAGGCTTAAAAGATTTCCATGTCCCATGGAAATGTGTAATGGAGAGTTCGAAAAAAAAATCTTTCATTTCCTTGTCTTTATCATTGGGTTTCAAAGAACTCCCATCAATGGAGTAAAGACTAGCTGCTAGCCATCATCCTTCATACTGCTTCTTCATACCACCTTATTGTCATCTTACCCAACTACAGACTCAGTCCAGTGATGCACTTCCCACTCTCACTCAGTGGTTGCTCTCAACATCCTACTCCAAACATATCTCTAATGGAGACAATACCAAGATCCCAACTTGAGATCTTCACATATGCAATTGCAAATGCATCCTTCATGCAGCTATGATGGATCTACATACCACCAATTATCTCTACCCACAAAAACACTAGATCTTTCGCTGGCTCTGATACCAATCTGATGTAAAAAAAATCCAATAGAGTAAACCAAATTTTGGGATACATGAGTATGCCTTAAAAATCCATGAAATAAGTTTCATTCTTAGACATTGCATGAGGCAAAATAAAGCATTTTCCAACACAAAATCATCAACCCTTCCTCATTTGCATATCCTGACTTCTATACGCGAGTACATTATTCATAACTTTCAATCTTGGCATTTTATTTCAAAACCCTTTTTAATATTTGTTTCAAATTAGGAATACTAAAACATATCCAAATTTGAGCAAAAAATAATCAATCCATTACACGTTATAGTCTCTACATGTAGACTCATTTTCTTTGTCATAAATCAGAAGTAAAACTAGTAACCCTTCATTGGGAATCTAATAAATTTCTCAAAATGACTACAAGTAAAACCAAAACAATTTTCAAGAAATCCTATATGAATCTAGCTTCTGAATATATAATCCATTAAATTTTCCAATTCATAACTTTTTCTACAAGCACCAATCATTGGTTGCAACTTCAACACAAATCTTTAAAATGGCTCAAATAAATTTTAAATAAAATTTGGTTCATGTATCTTTCCAATTAATACAACAAGAATTTTTGTTTCATCAAAACGTGTCCATACCAAACATTTTAATCTGACTATAATTGGGCATCCTTAGATCTACAAATAACCACTTTTACAAAAACTAGCATAACTTCTTCAAAACTTAATAAAATTGTTCCAAACCAAAAATAGAGAGAAGATTATTCATCATAATCTTCAAATATATATAAAATACAAGGTTTCTAGGCTATACATTTCCATACAAGACCTAGAACTAGAACTAAAATAATTAAAACCAATCAAAATGACAAGTTCTTGAAAAACCAATTGCTTCAAAATGATCTATTCTTCTTCTCATTCATCCCTCTCTATTTGGAATGACCAATACAATGATTTTAAAGTGGTTGTGGTGGTTTAAAAATTTCCAACCACCTTTTTAACCAACTGAACACATTCTTTTAACCCTTGTACATTTTTCAATGCTTCTTTAAGCACCCCCATTACAATGCAAATGTTTTTTTTTTTTCTAGTTTTTAATACACCACAATGCAAAGTTAAGAATTTTAACCATTTCTTCAACATGGTTATAGGAAAATCTAAATGAGTTAAAGATTACAATATTATTAAATTGATCATAATGTATGAAGGGTCAAGATGCTCCTACATCATGAAGGAATCCCATCTTCCAAGTCATTGTTAGCACTATGATCACTGTCCACAAAGGAGGAAGAAGGAGGATTTGAAGAAGCCATAATTGGACAAGTTTATTCAAAGTGAACACTCCTCTCATAAAATATTTCATAAGTCTTTGGATCCATTAATTTGTATTCCTTGAGATGGTCAGGATATCCAAAAAATATACATGCTTTTCTTTGTGGTTCTAATGCCTTTCACTTTTGTGGAGGTATCCTTGCCCATATTGGACAACCAAAAACTTTGAAGTGCTTGACACTTAGTTTTCTACCACACCATGCCTCAAAAGGTGTCATTCCATCTAAGGCCTTATGGGGACTTCTATTTTGGATATAGTTGGCACAACAGATGGCTTTTTCCCAAAACACTTGATCTAGAGACTTATGTTGAAGCATACAAGTGGTCATTTCCTTAAGGGTTCTATTCTTTCTTTCAGCGACACTATTCTACTATGGCCTACATGCAACTGAATGTTGAAGATCTATTACCCTCATGAGTGGAAAAGTCTATAATTCTAGAGTTGACATATTCTATGTCATTATCTGTTCATAGGATCTTGATGGCTTTCCTTGATATTTTATCAACTTGAGCTTTGAAGGTGATGAAGTTATCAAATACTTCACTATTATGAGTAAGAAAAAAGACCCAAGTGTACCATGAAAAGTTATAAATAAATGTGAGAACATAGCATGCCTTACCAAATGATGGTACTAGAAATGGGCCAGCTACATCACTATGAACCAATTTAAGAATAGCAGTTGTCTTCCAAGACTTCCCCTTGTCATATTTCTATTCTAGATGCTTGCCTACTTCACAACCTGGACATACACTCTTTGAATACTTGACTTGAGGTATACCAATAACCATATCCTTGCTACTAAGTTGTTGAAGGTAGCGATAATTAACATGTCCAAATCTCTCATGCCATAGTTTACTTTGTGTATTTGAATGAATCAACAAGGAAAGGGAAGTGGACTTAGGCACAAAATGTGAGAAAGAATAAAGTCTTGTCTCATGATTAGCCTTTCCAATTTCCACCATAGAATCATCTTGGAGATTTTTCACCACAACTATATCAGGGAGGAACTCCACTTTATTGCCACATCCATAGTGAGTTATTTGATAGATGGAGAGAAGGTTGGTGCTAAGCTTAGGAACATGAAGAACATCCTTGAAGATGTTATTTTCCAGCTCAACATTACCTTTATCTTCTACTTCCATTTCAGTATCATTTCCCACATAGATGTAAGGTACATTTGTTGGTTTTAAAGAGGAAAACTGCTCCCTTGAAGCACCCATATGATGTGTTGCTCTGAAATCAAGAACCCATTCCTCAAAATTATTTGTACTTGTTGCTAGAGCTTGTCCCTTACCCTTTGAAGTGGATGAAGATCCCTTGTCCTTATATATATTTGGTACATCAATTTTGTGTTTCCTCATTATGTTGACTAATTCATCAATCTGCTTATCCTTTCACTCATGTTCATCATGACCATTCCTCTTACAATAGGAACAAGTTTTCTTCTCGTTTTTGTTGGAATTGCTCCCCTTTTGGTTATTTTTGGAAGAATACTTTCCTTGTTGTGAAGAAGAATGTTGAGTGGAAGAAGATTGATTTATGGAAGATTTCTATTTTAAGCAAGATTGTTGTGTGTCATCTTGTGGCTTAGCCTTCCACTACTTCTACTTCTTGTTGGAGTTTTTACCACTTGAATTACCTTCAGTTGCTATCAAGCCTTTGGTCTTGGAAGACTTGAGAATTCTTATACCCACTAGATTGTCATGTTCTAAGATCAACATTTTTGAAAATTTCTTGAATGAAGGCTTAACGTAGGCACTACCCATAATTAATTTGTGAGTATTAAAATTAGAAACAAAAGGAGCATATTCAGGTGGAAGATGAGTCATGATGTGTTTGATCATCTTTCCATCCTTGATGGGTTCACCACAATCCTTAAGTTGTGCCCTATACATGTCTACTTGGGTAAGATAGTCTTTGATGGTGTTGAAATTCCTAAGATCCAACTTGAGAAGTTTTTCCTCTATGGTGTAAGCCATGTCTTCATCTACTATCCCATACAATGCTTCAAGTTTAGCCCAAACCTCTATTGGATCTATAAACTTCCTAATGTGAAATTTGATAGGATTAGAGATATTTTTCAGCAAGGTTCCTAGGGCCATCTCTTGTTTTTGATTCCCAGTCTTCTTTCTAAGATTCATCAACATTAACATGAGGTTTCTTTGCTGCACTAGTTACATAATGTATTAAACCTTTTTCTACCAATGGTTCCTTAATGTTTTCTTTCCAAGTAGCATAATTATGTGGAGTTAACTTTGAAAAAGAACCCATAATGAAAGAGCACAAGATCAAGGAGACACAATACATAGTACACACCCCCCCTTTTCACTCAATTAATAAATCCCCCCCAAATGAATTATTTTGGCACTTTATATATAGTGCATTTACAATAGGCCACTTGTCAAAATGGACAAAGTGGGTTTCTCATTTTTCTATTTACAACCACAGTATAGAGTACAAATCTATAATTTTACAATGTAGCTCAAAAATACAATAATTGTGAAGCAATACAATGCAAAATAGGACCTATTTCTAAAAGTTGTATTTTTTTCCACACAAGCCTACAATCTAACTGCAGATCTGAAAAGTAGATGAAAAAAATACACTTTCAAAAAAAATAGAACCTAAAAAGGAGTCCAGATGAGCCCATAAGTTGCAAAATATAGGATTGGATAGGTACAGTCACAAAAAAAACTATTTTTGAGAAATTCATAGACCAAAACCAAAAAGAATCTACACCACTAAGAAGTTCAAAAATTTATATGCAAAATCAAAAAAAATTTGCACTTAATTTGGAGCCAGATGTTCAAGTTATGGCCTCTCAAACTCGGGCTGCCAAATTAAAACTACATTTTAAGAGGGGTCTAGAGAGGGAAAAAAATGTTAAATTTGATAGTCAAATGGTTGTCACAATAGTTAAAAATTACCTCTGAATGATGGTCAAATGATTGTCAAATTTTTAAGATAGTACTTTTCTGACATCAACAAAAATGCAAGCCCCTACTGATGTAGAAATGACATCACCTATATGATTGATGACATTAGCACATACAGAAATGTATGAAAATGTATGGATCTATATAGAAACTATATGGAAAATGCAATGTGTTCATTGACTATATAGGTACAATCGTTGGCATGGTGTCGCTGAGTGGATAGGGTCCATGTGGTAGTCTGATGTGGAGGGCTTACATGGTGTCTATCATACTGCTAACTGTGCATCTGAGTTTGTTAGCGTCCTACATTAGGCTAATGTCACTACAATGTCACATGGTAGGATCTTGTCCTACTATGTGTTCGAAGTTGTCAATCCACATGGACAGATCCAACCCAATGTGGATTAGCTGAAAAGGAGTAAAGTGACACCAATTTTTCAGTGTTTGAATGTCGATGAGTGATATTAAAATCTGGCAATGTGGGGTTTTTAATACCACATGTGTCACGAGTGAGGCTCCCAAGTTATTTACAACAACACACACCCAACTACATAAAACAACTTGAGCAATTGGGAGTGGAAGGCTTGTGCTCATCGAGTCTCAACCGAATAGTGTTGAGGTCGTCAAATTGTTGACAAGGCCCAAAAAAATTGAAGGCAGTGTTGGAATATTACCAAATTTTGAATGGGAAGTCATTGATGGGTGCCCATCCATTGGTGGAATGTGAATGCCATCTATTAAATAAATATGCCACCTATAACAGAATATATCAAATATTCCTCCTTGTAGGGTGGGGGTGTGACTGCCCAGTTCTACAAAAAAATTTCCTTGCAAGCCCAGTTGGGCAGAAAATTTTAGAAAAAAATTCCAAAATATATAGAGAAATAACAGAATTAACAGATTTGAAAATGAATTAGACAAATAAAATGACCATACCTAGCTTGCAAATTAGGCCTTCAAGTTTTGATTTGCAAAAACTTTTTTGCCTCACGATCGACTCTTGCCTAAGGTAGGAAAATTTATAGTAAATCTTCACCAAATCATCACTTCAAATGTAATGGAGAGGTCCACTTTGGCTCTAGATGCTCCCAATTATTGCAAATGCTCTAGATCTAAATCGAGTTTCTTCGAGAGATGAAAAAACAAGGTCTCCAATGGCTATGTGAAAAGTATCTCCCTCATCTCTAATACCTTGTAAGAATTTTCCTGAGGGAAAAATTCATCCAAGACCAAGGAACTCAAAACACAAGCACAAAATAGACCAGAGTATGATTGGAATAACTATATATTATTCAATTCAATGTATAAGTACACTAGGAGTGCTTGTATATAAAGGCCTCTAAAATTCATCTAGAATGCTTGGGAGTGAGCATCATGATAAGTCATACAACTAGACACATGTCCACCAAATATGGGTTATCCTCCATTAAGCATGAAAGTAAGTGTGATGATGAGAGGATAGGCCTACAATGGTGTAACACACAAATTTATGTTGTAGACACCATGTGCTAAATTAGGAGTGCAAATAATTGTGTTATCAATATGACAACTTAGTGAATGATGCAAACTCCAATGTTGTAGACACCATGTGTTGAATTAGAGTTGCACACTTCTATGTTGTCAACATGACAACTCATAAAGGTATGCAAAATCCTAAGTGTCTCATAAAATAATATAATAAAATAGTGCACTAACCTAAGTAAACTTAAGTAAAGTGTAAATAGTAAATATCTATTTACACCAATGCTCTTCTATTTCATCTTTTTGTTCTTCATGTGTCTCACCCTTGTCATTTTCTTTATCCTTTTCATTTGTAGAGACTAGAGAATTTTGTACCAATGTACTGATAGAGGAAGTTGTTGAATCCTTCTTTTGATATATTACAATAGATAATGTAGTAGGTATCAAGGGGAATTGAGGAGGGGTTGTAGATGTCTCTTACATTTGAGCTTTCTCCCATACAGATGTCTTGTCTGCTTTCTCAATATCATCGACACTTACTAGTATAGGATTTTCACATAGTTTCACCTAGGTAGTGGATTCTACCAATATCTTCTTGAAATCTTCCTCTAGAAGGAGATTGATGTTCTAAGTGATAATATTAGAAATGTCATTTATCTTTATATTATCACTATGTATATTAAATTCATGTTGAGGACTACATTGGGAACAAGTGTATCTTGTACACTTTATTTTTTCTATTTCTCATCCTTAGCTAGTACTTGTTTATCTTCATGTGTCTTAGTGCCTTCCTCGTGTGCAATTTTCTTGATGTTAACTTTGGTAACCTTAGTTACTTATTTTTCATCATTCTGCTCTCCAACCTCAATAGGTGTCTACACTATTGCCTCAGATGTTGTCAAGCCATATAGTGATTTTCAAATTTGTGTGGTCTTTTATACAACATCCTCAATATTATTTTGAAGTATACTAAATGCTCTATATTTAGGTGCAAATTTCCTTGCACTTTTCTTTATTTCTTTAGCGATTTTTTCCCTATCTAATTCTAGCATTACTTGTGCAAGTGTAGTCTCTCTAATTTTTCTTTCTATATTGATACTATATCACCACTTCTACTCAAATCCTTCACATTGATCTTTTGGTAATGAGTTGGAAACCTCAATTGGAGTTCGTTTGAATGTTTCCATCATGGCATATATTGACTCTTCTACTTGGTTCATATCATCTTTTCCAAGTTTATCAAACTCAATATGTGTGAGACTAGATAAATCATCATTATTCCTTATGTTCTCACATATATTATCTAAATCTAAGGAGGGATAGTGACTTACCATTTTGAATTATTTGTTGTCATTAGATTTAGTCCTCTCTTCATTCAATCCAATTGGAGAAATATACTTTCTCTTTGGTCTCTTCTTATGATCCTCCTCTTTACTAGCTGATCTTGCTCTATTCTCTTTTGGCTTTTCTTCATCTTGAGCCTTTTTGGTAGTATCTCTTGTGCTGGTTCAAGTTGCTTGTACTACAGGCTTAGGTTTTGCAACCTTCCTTAGTTTTCTAACTACTGGGGCTTTAGCTTTCTTCTTCTTTGTCTTAGATGCTTCACTAGCTTCTTCTTCCTTGGAACCTTCTCCTTGACCTTGAGTTAAGGCTAGTGGGGCTTGAGTAGGTATATCTTCTTCTTCCTCTTCTTCATCATCATCATCTTCTTCTTCTTCATTTTCTCTACTCCAACAAATTTCTCCTTAAGCTTCTTGACAATCTTGTTTTTCTTTCTAATAACTGAGGCAATCTTCAAATGCATTGTTATCTTAGATTTTTCCACATCATAATTCCCAAAGGCAGTAACCTTACCATCTACATCTTCTACAAGTAATGTTGTGATTGTTGTAAAGTCTTCAGCCACATTGATCATATAGCCTAGTGGCATTAGCTACTTTACCCTGGGAACAATGACTTGAACCTATGTAAAATTAGTGTCAACTAGAAAGAAAACATCATTGAAATGTTTCTCAACTACTAAAACTAGTATGCTCAGTCTTTTCTTCATTGAATGCTTGAAATGTTTGAAGTAGCTGGTCATTAGTTTCCTAGTTGCTCAATAAATTCACCTATTTGCACTAGAATAGATCTATTTTTTTTCCATGCAAACCAAAAGTAAGAATTATATTCTATAAATTAAAAAATATACATACAAGAATTCAACCAAATTTACATTATGCAGTCTTGGTCTTCCTTATTGCTTCCAAATTTTCTGACAATTGTTGCATCTATAACTCAAGAAGGTCATAGGTATGATCCTTCTTAACTATTTTATAACTCATGTTAATAACAATACAAGCTACATTGAGCCTACTAGATTGATAGAATTTATGTGCTATAATCCTTACTAAAAAAGAAATTAGGGGGTCTGAGATAGTGTCAATTGTCATTCCTCATTTGTTCCACACTACCCCTGTATTCTTCTCAATAACTTCTTTAGATTCACTCCTCATAGTTTTAGGTTGGTCAAGGGTTGGATAACCTTTTACTATGTTTTTAATATTCTTTGTGATCTTTACTGATCCATTAGCTAACCATATAGAATTATCATGAATTATTCTTAAAACTATCTTTATCCATTCAATTTTGAAGATATTAGGGAAATCTAGGGCATGGATTAACCCTTCACTCTCTACAATTTTGAATTCTTCTTTCAACACTCTATTTTCACACAATTTCCCATAGGTTTCCCTTATTTCCATGTCACCTATGCTACCCAAATTGCATGTGTAGCAACATCTCACATCTTGAATCATTAAAACTCTAGGTGGTATCATCAATAATGCACCAAATGGATCTTTCTTATAAGCAATATCAGGAATAGCTCAAAAAATTGGTGGTATGATCTCATTTCTTATCAATTGTACATTCAAAACTTATTTTCCCTCTTTAACCTTAGGAACTAAAGAACTAGACATCATTCTAAAAACTTAGGGTTTGCAAAAATTCAAACTACATAGCTTGACACATAATAAATACCTTTGTAAATATGTTTAGATGATGTCAAGAAACTATTGAATCCTATTTGCAAATGCTTAGAATGATTTCTTCAACTTCAATTTCTCTCTTTGTTCTTCTCTTCAAATTCAAATGATGTCAAATGAGTAGAAATTGATCAAATAGACCTAAAAGACTCTCATTTAATGCTTAGTGCTTACATAGCTATAAGCTTGGCTTCAATAGAAAATTCAACTTACTCATCTTCCATGAAGTTTCCTTTTTCTTGAAAACCACTATGTGCTCAATTAACAGTATCACCTTTGATTTCTTGACATCTACTAACATTTCACTTAGAGACCATAGTGAAAATTTTCATGCTTGGTAGTAACATGAAAATTGACAAAACATAAAGATTTCTTCTAGGTTATAATCAACACCTTGCATCTTTCTTCATGCATATATAATCCTTTTAGAACTAAATCCTTGGAATTGATATATGGTATATCTTTTAAATATCAATCCCATACATACCTATTGATTGCTTAATTGGAGGTGGTGTGATCACCTAACCCATTGGGTGAAGTGATCCCATCTATACTTGATGTACTGCAATCATCCTTTCTCTTCTATGTCTCATCTCATCTCTAACATTCTCAACATCTTCCTTTCCTTTTACTTTGTTGAACTATCTACATGATTCCTTTGACCTGGTTGGACAATTTCACCATATGTGACAAGTTTTCAAACAACTAAAACATGTAGTTTGACTCAACCATCTTTTTTAATCACTTTTGAAATGTGGTCTTATGCAGTTTTCAGCAACATGTCCATAATCTTGACAATAGTGACAACTATACCTAGTATTATAATCCCAATAATAAGAGTTTCAAATGTGCTTTACCTTTGTCTCCTTGTTTGATGACCATTTAGGCTTGGATATGCACTCATATGCTCTATGTCCATACTTTTGACATTTATAGTAATATCCTTCAAATATTTGTGTTCTTATGGTCTTGGTTCTATATTCATGTTCCTAATATCATTTTTTGTTACATTTATGGCAATGACCCATGAACCTCATCTTAGGATTCTAATTTGCAATATCACTCCTAAAACCATTAGTAGTACGACCTATCTTACCACAATTATGACAAGTAGGTTTGGAGTTCTTATCTTTTTAACTTATTTTTTCACCACTTTTAGATGATTCTCCTTCTTCAGCACTAGTGTAACCTAATCTAGAAGTACCACTGTTGGATTTAGGGGATCTCATCAATTGCTCAAAGTACTTGATGACTTCAATAAGATTTTTCAAACTTTTAGAAAACCCTTTTTCTCTTTTTAGATTATTTATTAGTTGTTCATTCTACAACTTTAGTGTTGTAATCTCAATATGCTTTGCATTTAGTTCATGATTTGCAATCATCACTTAACCTAATGTTTCCAATTGCATGTTATCAATCTTATTTACCTTTAATGTTTTCTCTTCCAGTCTATTGGTCAAAATGCTTTTGTCATATTCAATCATGATTTTGTCTTCTTTAGCTATCTTTTTCTATTTGGTCACCTCACATGGCAATACTAATTGGACTGCTTATTCTCTCTTGAGATTTCTGACCTCTTCAATTAGGGTTCCATTATTTTCAATTATATCTGCTACTGTTGCATCAAATGCATTGGTGTTTCCATCTACAAATAATTTAATAATATCAATCTCTTGATTACTAGAAATATAGGATATACTAGGTTACTCAGAGGGGAGGGGTGAATCAAGAACTAGTAAAACTTAATCTTATTACACCAAATAATCCTTCATTTATATATTGATCTAATTGCATGCATGAAATACTTAAAGTATTAAAACATTCATAACATATTGACACAAGATATGGTGACCCAGAAACCTTCCAAATAGAAAGTAAAATTGGGGTGGGGATGATACCCATAAGTTTTATTACTACAATATAAAGTTGATTGATTAAGGCTTACAATTAATCACTTTTAATGATCTACCTTCTTAGGAGCAATAAGGACTATTAGGTCCACCTTATTAAAAGATTTAGAAAAAATAAAATTAAGTATGCACTCAGTAAAGAGATTTTCAAAAGACTATTAAGTCTACCTTGTTAAAGGATTTAACTATTCCACCTGTTAGGATGAACCAATGGCTGATCTTTGATCTGTAACTCTGCTTTGCTAGTTAAGATTCCTTTGAAGTGTAATGATCACCTTTCTCCTCCTTAGACTGCTTGTAACCTTCTTAATTCACACTTATTCTCTTATTATTATTCACATAGATATTTTTATATATCTGGATGTGATACAATACATTTCATATATACCAATCCAAATTATAATTCAACAAAGTCAGCTATTATACGAATATCACCAAAATACACAAAGCCAACTCAACTATTGGCACTCAAGTTATGAAGATAAACTTGGTGTGGTTATGATATTTGACAACCATTATCAACACTTAGAATCATAATGCTCTTGTTATACATAAAAGCTTGGTTCATACTAATCACTTTCAAGTAGTCTAAACTCAGTCAACATTGGTGACTTGGTGAACTCGACAAAACTCATCATATAAATTGAATCACTTGATGAAACTACATAGCTCAATCAACACTAATATTGCAAGCTCAGTATAAATTGAATTAGTTGGTTGACACTTCTTGGCTTGGTCAACACTAGATTCACATCAATGATACTATGAACTTGGTAAACACTGGAGACCATGGTTGACACTATGTAACTTAGTTAATACTATGAAGCATAGTTTGCACTGTTACCTATCAACTTGGTATATACTATCAATGTGAACTAAATACTAATTCTAGAACTCAATAGCAATTTTAGAACTTGGTAGAGCCTTGATTACTTTGTTAACACTATAAATTGCAAGATAAGATTACTAGCTACCGACCATTTGACTAACTGTGAGTCATTAATAAACAAACATGACCATAATTTCAACAATCTCCCCCTTTGGCATAAGTGACAAACACACTTATCAATCAAAATTGAATTCTCAAAATTTCAATTACAACACATTCTTTTGTTTTCATCTAGTGTCTTCAACTTAGTAACATACTCTATGTTTTAGATTTTTCAAAATTTCTTTTGCAAGGAATATTATGTTGCTCTCCCATACATATATGCACATATTATGCTTTTCTCAATATATACATATATCTCTTATCTCATCTTATCCCCTTAATATATCACATCTTCTCCCCCTTTTTGACATAAATGCCAAAGGTGTATGCTGCATGGTAATGCCAAAATGTGACACAAAGTCAGAATGTACCTTCAAAATTAATGCCATTGTCTTGTCCCAATTTTTTGTAACACCTTTCTTCCATGAAGTGCAATCTATAATTCTTTGATAACTCCATCATATGATCAACTATGGAGAAGTTATTGTCATAAAAGAGAGTTTTGGCACGTGCAATGTATTTCTACAATGCATCCAAGTTCAAAAGAATCATGTCTTGGATGTCTACAAGTGTGCCCCTAATCCTATCCTCTTCCCTTAATAATTATTCTTGCATATTAGCTAGAAATCTGATCTTTGAGTAGTGAGCAAAACTATAGCTCAAGTCAAGTGATAACTAGTGTGCACTTTCCTTTAAGTCTTCATCTATCTTAGATAGTTTACCTTTGATTCCTTGGGTGAAGATAGATGTATCACATAACTTGCTAAATAATGAAGTAACATTATTTGTAGAGGTTTCTAATGAGTTAAGAGTAATAGTCAATTCTAGTTGATTTTTTGCAATTTTCTATGCAACTTGCTCCAATACTTTATTCTCAAATTTCCTCTCTACTCTTTGCAGTAAATTTTCTTGTCCATTCAAATCTTCATTGAATTTCTGGAGAGCTTCTACTAATTAAAAAAAAATTAGTTGTTTAATATCAACCTTAGTACTTAGTGCATCTATAATTATGTTCTTTTCATCTTCAAGAACTTGGTTTTCTCTACTTTTCTCTTCTTTAAGCTTCTACTTCTTAGCTTTCTTTTGCAATAATTAACCTATGATGTTCATTTAATTAGGATTCAAAATAGCGATATCCCAATTTGGGATAACTATATCCTCATCAAGATCATTTTCTTCTTCTTTACCTTTATCTTTGCTTGAAACTTTCGTACTTAGTCAAAGCTTGTTCTCAACTATATTTGTACTTACTATTTGCATACTTGGAATTGTAACAATAGTAAAAATAGAGGGGATAGAAAAAAGAAGAAGATATTTCACTGATAGTAGAAATACCTAGTTGCTATGTAGCCAAATTTGATGATGGAGGAAGCACTAGCTACTTGATAGATGAAGTCTTGATCACTTTATTCAATATGGTAATCAGTTGAATAGGTGCAAAGATTGATTGGGGGCATGGTGTTCTAGTGGTTTCTATTAGAAATATAATAGGAAAGTAAACTCTGAAAGGGGGGGAAGGTGAATAAACACTTAAAACTTTCAATCTCTAAAACTATTCACTGCACATCCTACTAACAATCTATACATATAAACTAAAATACCAAATTAAGCATATACATTCATAGTATGAAAGTAAATATTCAACACATGTATGAAACAAAATATTTAGTTACCCAGAAACCTTCCAAGGAGAAGGTAAAATTAGAGTGGGGATGACACCCATAAATCTTTATTACTGCAGTAATAAAGTATATCCAATGAAGGTTACAATGTTTGACCATGAAATATGATCTACCCTATGAAAGGTCTACCCTGTTAAAGGCTTACAAGATTGTTAGATCTTACCCTATTAAAGGATTTAAAACACCCTATTAAAAGTGTGTTTGATAAAGGGACTTTAACTTATAATGAAGTAAGCACCCTGTTAAAGGATTTACAATGGCCTGTTAGGACTACTTTGTTAAGAGATTTAATAGGTTCACCTATTAAAATGTCTCAGAAATGATCCTTCAATTAGCACCCTATTTCTTGATGTTAGATCACCTCTACAATGATGTGTACTTGATCCTTTCTAATTAGATGTACCTCTGTTATCCTCTATTTCCTTTCCTTTGTTCTCCTTCTAACTAATTTTGTAATGCATCTCAATTTGTAACACATTAATCACCCATATTTCCACTTAAAACAATTAGAAACAATAGTTCACCAAGATAACTAAGGGGGGGTGGGGGGGAGGGGTGAATTAGTTATCCAACAATTAAAATATTTATGTTCTTTAAATAAACTTAACCATTCAATCAAAGTAAATAGAAACCATAGAAAGATGCACATAGATAATTACACCAGATATGTTGACTAGGGAAACCCTTGATCAGAGGGAAAACCCCATGGGAATGATGCTCACAAGATGATGTACTAATATAAACATTCCTTGTTATAGGATGGAACCTATTAGGAGTTTTTTATAAAATTTAGTACAATGAGCCCCTATTAGAAGACTTTGAATCCCTATTAGAATATTCCAACCGTGTTAGAAGTTGTGGTGTAATGTATGCAAGAAGAGCCCACTGCTCAAACATGCAATTTCAACTACAAGAAGATCTCACTCCTTAGACAAGTAATTTACTATTATTTTCTTCTTTCCTCTATCCTATCACCTAGACCAATCATTTTCAGACCTTGTAGAGCAAGTCACAAACCTTACATCCAAATACCAAACCTTAGCAATAAAGTTTCCTTCACTTCCACACTACTTTGCTCAACTATTCATTCTACATTCTCTACTACTAATCATCAATAAACATTACATTCATCTGATACCATGATAAAGGAGAATTTCCTTCCTTTATATAGGGTCCATTAAAAAATTCCCTAAGTCAACTGTTAGACCTTCTCAATTAATTATTAAAGAAGCACACTAAGAACACATTACACTTAGCGATAACCTTAATCTTCTACCTTGCAACTTGAATAACTTTCTTTACATGTAATATTTTGATGAGCAAGCTTAGTGGCATCACCCTTAACATGTCTTCTCTATGTCCTCAAACTTGATCCTCAAGATATCTATGCTACTATGATATATAACATGTTTACCAGAACACGCCTCTGTAAACTCTATCTCAGAACAAACATCACCAAAACTTACATAACTTCTTCTAGACTTATCCTTTCTTCTTTCAAAACTAACTAAATCTACCAAATACTTAGAAGTGTCTCCCATAACCTCAAGTGGTTATCATGCTCAACTAATCATCCATACCAACTTTATCTTCCCTTATTCTTTTGTCAGATACCACAAAAAACTACTATGCAGACATAAAACATGCTATATTGACATCAATGACAAACTCAGTCATGAATGTAACATATCTTCAGCATTCATGCTTTGAACTAATCTTCCAACAATCTTCCCAATCTTCCAACAAAACCTTTCTTTTTTTTTATTGGATGCATGTTATGCATAGGGGTTCCCAATTAAGATTCGTCCTTATCAATAAAGATCGTAAAACAATACTTAAGTTAGATCAAAAATGATTTACATAGTAGTTTGTGCCAATACAAACAATTATGTTAAAAGTTCATTACTCAACATCTAAAGTCCCTGGTACTTGGCACTAACTGTAACTTCACTTTTATCACTTGACATCTGAATGACTCGATATGTACTACTTGTTTGACACTTGAATCACTCGACACACACTATCTACTCAGCATCTAAGTGACTCAGCACTTGAGTGGCTCAACACTCACTATTTAATTGGTATGCAATATCTTATATGTTATGCTCAACATATGTTACTTGTTCGGTATGAACTAAGTAGATGACTTAAGTGTATAGACACTCATTTGTCGAAACCAATCTAAGATCAACAATCTCCCCATTTGACATGAGTGTAAAAAACAATTGGTCATGCATTAATGATCTTATCCTTATGAGAATAACATAGATAACTAGTATCTATTTGGATTATATACAAAAAATTCAAAATATCAAATACTTTGTGCTATACGTTGTATCGAATACAAAAATTTTTCTCCTACTGAGTAGATTGTTTTTCTATTTAGCTCTGTCTCTATCTCCCCCATACTCTTTCTCATTATTACTCCCCATTTTTCCTTACTCCCCCTTTATCCTTACTCCTCCTTTTTGACACTTATATCAATGGGTTATACACTAATAGTGTGTTTGTCCAAAAATTGTTTGTGGATCTCAAGTATAATTTTTAGAGCTACATCCCAATTATCAGAAACTATCTCTAATGACTTAATTTGGATGGCCAGCTTAGCAACTAGGTATACCAAGCCTTCATGTGTAAAAATATGAGAGTCTTTCTCCATGAGAGTGTTAGCATAGGCTAGTTCCTTGTGTAGTATCCTCATGTGTAGAGTCAACATAGACTAGATGAATATCAGTTTAGCCCTGATGTTGGATTCATCTACATGTAATGTTGCTAACTAACTTTGGGAATGTAGGAGGGTGTTGAAGCATTTCTCAATTTGAACTGGAGACTTTGGTGGAGTTATTCTATATTTTTTCATAATGCTCTCCAAGTTTAGGATGTGAATCCTAACTTCCCTTGTGAAGAGTGTAGTATTATTTAGTTTGATATACAAAGAGAAAATATTCTCTAGTGTCTTCTTCACACTTTCTATTTTGGTTGTTATTTCAACATATGTTAGTGCAATAGCACTTGATATGCTTTCACCAACCTTATGTTAGAACCTTCTCTCAAACCATTCAAGTAATTTGACATTAGAATCTAGGTCTATGTCATTCAGCTTCTCCACTAAGCTAGTGAACTGTGCAATTATTGGCCTGTTTTCCTCTAGAGCCAATAGACTGAATGCATCAATAAAAATATATTTGATATCAATCAAAGCTTTCTTATACCTATGCTCCTATCTAAGAAATTATTGATGCTTCTTCTTTTCTCAAGCTTATTCGAGTATGCACATCTACTCAATAGTAATAGTTGCATAATCAAATTTGGGAAACTTGATTATTTCATCCAGGTTTACATCAAAAAATGATGTAACTTCAACTCCCTTGGATGCACTTTTACTTGGCCTTGAGCATTGTAATGGTGTAGCTTCTACACTCAACCTCTAAAGAGGTTGACTAGGAGGAGTGACAGATTTTGGTAATGTTACCAATATTTGTATTGTTATTTGCTCCTTTGGCTTTATTGTCAAACTTGACTCTTTAGTTATGTCATTCTCTTCCTCTATATTATCAGTAACACCTTGATTATGTGTTGTAGGTGCAAGAGTATCTACCTGACTTGTTTGAACTTGAGCTTCTTCATTCTTATTTGTCTCATCTTTCTACTCTATGTTTGTCTCACCTTTGTCATGTACACTTTCCTCTATGGTGACTAAGACTGAAGTACTTTGTACCATTATACTAATTGTAGGAGTAGTTGTCTCCTTCCTTTGATATACCACAAGGGGTAATGTTGGTTGTATCATTGTGAATTGAGGAGGGGCTGAAGGTGTAATTTTCTTCTATACTTCCTCCCTTGTAGATATCTTATCTTTCAATCTCATCGATACTCACTAGTACAAGATTCTCACAAAGTTTATCCTAAGTGGTGGATTCCACCAGTATTTTTTCCATGTCATCCTCTATGAGGGGATTGATGTTCTAACTGACAGTATTAGAAACATCCTTTATCTTTATAGTGTCATCTTCTTTTCTCACTTCATGTGAAAGATTGGCACTTGGTACTAGTGTATCTGGTACACTCTCTTTTGTTAGCTACTCATCCTTAGCTAGTGCCTGTGTGTCTATGTTCATGTTTGTGCCTCCCTCAACTATATCTTGTTTGATGTTATTTTCTTTCTTTCCTTCATTTTCTTCACCTACCTCAATAGGTTCCTACAATATTGCCTAGGATGTTGTCAAACCATATAGTGATTTTCACATCAGAGTAGTCTTTTGTACAACATCATAAATGTTATTCTATAAAATACTTAATGCCCTATATTTTGGTACAAATTTTCCAATATGTTTCTTAATGGCTTTTTCCATTGCACCCTTACTTAGTTCTAGCATTACCTAGGCAAGTATTTTTTCACTTATTTTTTTTTTAGTATTCAAACATTAGTGCCACTTCTGCTCAACTCTCTCATACAAACTCTTGGGTTTGGAGTTGGCAAGTTCAAGAGGAGCTTTTTTAAAAAATTCCATCATGGCATATACTACCTCTTCAACTTGATTCTTTTCAATCTTCCCAAGATTGTCAAACTCAATGTGAGAGAATTCAAATAAATCAACATGATTTCTAATATTCTCACATAGATTATCTAACTATAAAGAAGAAATATAACTTATCACTTTAAACTAGCTACTGTCATTAGATTTAGTCTTCTCTTCACTAGATTTAGTTGGAGCAACATATTTTCTCCTTGGTCTCTTCTGAGATTCTTCTCCCTTGATAGCCTGACTAGTTCTTTTCTCCTTTGGCTTGGATACTTCCTTAGCCTTTTGTGTAGTAATCCTTGTGCTATCCCTAGTTGTAGGTACTATAGGCTGAGTAAGTTTTTCAACCTTCTTTGGTTTGTTTAGTGTAGGTACTTTTTCTTTTCTTTTCTTCTGTTCAGTAGTTGTAGGTGCTTCACTAGCTTTTTCTCCCTTGGAACCTTCTACAATTTCTACTTCCTCTTCTTTTTGGTCCTCTCTTTGACCTTAGGTGATGGAAAGTGGTGCTTGTATAGGTGTATTATCTTCTTCTTCATCATCATCAATAATTTCTTCTTCTTCTACCCCTTCACCAAATTTCTCCTTCAATTTCTTTACCATCTTATTCTTCTTTCTAATGTCTGAAGCAGTCTTCAAGTCCATTATGATTTTTGACTTGGCCATATCATAGTTCCCAAAAGTTGTAGCCTACTTGTCCACTTCTTCTATAAATAATGTTGTTGTTTCTGCAAAGGCTTCATCAATGTTGATTTCATATCCCAATGGTCTTAACCTTCTAACTCTAGGAACTATTTCCTAGACATATGTATAGTTAGTGTCAACTAGGAAGAAAACATCATCAAAATGTTTCTCCACTAGTGAAACTAGTATCCTTAGATTTTTATTAATTTTTTGCTTGAATTCTTCAAGTGAGCTTGTCATGACTGACAAAAAATTATCACCTAGTTCCTCAATGAATTCACCTATCTGTACTACAATAGATTTTTTTACCTTCCATTCAACTTTACCAAAAGTAGGAAATGTATTATATACATAAATGAATATACATACAAGAATAGATCCAAATTTTTATTGTGCACTTTTGGTCTTCTTTATGGCTCCCAAATTCTGAGTTAATTATTGTAACTACAACTTAGCAAGATCATAAGTATGATCTTTCTTCACTATCTTGTATGCCACATCCACTATAATACACGGAACATTCTTAAACTTGTTGGATTGATAGAATTTATGTGCTATATATAATATTCACTACAAAAGAAATTAAGGGATCTATGATTGTATCTATTGCCATCCCTTGTTTATTCCATACAGTCCCTATATTCCTTTCAATTACCTCTTTTTCTTCACTTCTCAATATCTTTAACCAATCTAGGGTTGGATACCCTATAACTCTATGCACAATTTTCTTGGTTATTTTCACCGTTCTATTCTCTAACCATATAGAATTATCATGTATCCTGCTCAAAATTAACTTTATCCATTTTGTCTTAAAGATGTTAGGGAAATCTAGGGCATAGGTTAACCCTTTCTTCTCAACAATTTTGAATTCCTCCTTCAATGATCCATTTTTACACAATTTCCCATATGTCTCCCTAATTTCCATGTCTCCTATGCTTACAACCTTACATGTATAGCAACATGTAACATCTTGGATCATTAAGACTTGTGGTGGTTTCATTGGCAATGCATCAGATGGATCTTGTTTATAAGTTATGCCTAGAATAGCTCTAAAATTAGGTTGTGCAATCTCATTACTTATGAATTACACATTCAAAAACTTCATTTCCTTCTACAACCTTGGCTATTGAAAAACTAGACATATTTCATAAAATTAGGCTTTGCAAAAATTCAAACTACATAGCTTGGCACTCGATAAATACCTTTAAAAATCTATAGTGATGGTGTCGAGTGACTGTTGCACCTACTTGCAAAAGCTTAGAACAATTTTTCTCATTCATCTTTAGCTCTTCATTCTCTCCTTCAAATTTGAATAATATCAAATGAGTAGAAACTGATCATATAGACCTCAAAACCTTATAATTAATTCTTAGTGCTTACACAACTTTAAGCTTGGCTTCAATAAAGATTTCAACTCACTCGACTTCCATGAAGATTCCTTTCCACTCGACAACCACTATGAGCTCAATCAACACTAATAATTTTGATAGCTTGAAATTAACTAATATTTCACTTGGAAACCATAGTGAAACCTTTCATGCTCAATAGCAACATGAAAACTAATAAAACTAAAAGATTTATTCTTGATTCATAACATCACTTTCCATCTTTCTCCATGCATATTTAATCTTTTCAGAACTAAATCCTTGGAACTGATGTAAAGTATATCCTTTTAGATATCCATCTCACTTACCTCTTGATTTCTTAAGTAGAGGAGGTGTGAACACCTAACCCATTGGGTGAAGTGATCCCTTCTACACTTGATGTGTTGCAATCTTCCTTTCTGTTCCATGTTGTGTTCATTTCATCTTTGATATTCTCAACATCAACCTTTTCTTTGCCTTTGTTGAACTCATTATTTGGTGCCTTTGACCTTGTTGGACAATTTTTTCTTATGTGACTAGTCTTCAAATAGATAAAACATGTAGCTTGACTCAACCATCTACTATAGTCACTTCTAAAATGTGTTCTTATGCAATTTTTAGAAAAATGTTCATATTCTTGATAGTAATGACAACTATACCTTGTATTATAATCCCAATTATAAGAGTTGTCATTATGCCTTACATTTTTCTTCTTGTTTGATGACCATTTAGGCTTAGACCTACACTCATATGTTCTATGTACATACTTTTGATAGTTATAACAATATCCTTCAAATATTTGTGAGCTTATGGTCTTGGTTCTGCATTCATGTGCTTGATGTCCTTTTTTGCTACATTTATGGTAATGACCCATGAATTTCTGCTTAGGATTTTGATTTGCAATATGACCTATCTTACCACAATTATGACAAGTAGGTTTGGAGTTCTTACCTTTGTTACTTCTCTCTTTGCCACTTTTGGATGATTCTTCTTCTTTAGTACTAGTGCATCCTAATCTAGAAGTATCACTATTGTGTCTAGGGGTTCTCATCAATTGTTCAAAATATTTGATGGCTTCACTAGGTTAATTGAAACTATCAACAACCTCGTTTTCTCTTTTTAGGTTATTTCTCAGTTGTCCATTTTACAACTTCAATGTTGTGATCTCAATATCCTTTGCATTTAGTTCATGATTTGTAGTCATCATTTGACTCAAGGTTTCTAATTTCATGTTAGCAATCCTAGTTAACTCTGATGTTTTCTCTTCTAGCCTATTGGTCAAAATCCTTCTATCATCTTCAATCAAGAATTTGTCCTCTTTAGATTTCTTTTTCTACTTGGTCACTTCACATGGAAATACAGATTGGATCTCTTGTTCTCTCTTTAGATTTTTTACCTCTTTAGTTATGATTTCATTCTTTTCCATCAAATCTGTAACTATTGCATCAAATTTATTAGAGTTTCCATTTGTAAATAATTTAGCAATGTCAATCACTTGGTATTATTTGTAATTCTCTTGAATAGAAATTTCCTTCCTTATCTCTAATGATCTCTTTAAATCATATCATGCTTCATTTAGCTAATGTAGGGCAACTTGTATTTCAATTGTCTAGTTCTCAATAGTCTTTCCCAATTTCTATAATTCCATCTCCAAAATCTTTCCTCAAATTTGCAAAGATTGTCTTTTATAGAATTGTACTCTGAGACTAATTGCTAGAAATATAATAGGAAAGTAAACTTTGAGAGTGGAGTTGGGTGAATCAACACTTAAAAATTTCAACCTTTAAAACTATTCACCACACATCCATCTCACAATCTATGCATATAAATTAAAAAGCATATACATTCATAGCATGAAAGTAAATATTTAACACATGTATAGAACAAGATATTTGGTTACCCAAAAATCCTCCAAGGAGAACGTAAAATTGGAGTGGGGATAAAACCCACAAATCTTCACTTCTATAGTAATATAAGTGTATCCAATGAAGGTTAAAATGTATGACCATGAAACATGATCTACCCTATGAAAGGTATGCTCTATTAAAGGCTTACACAATTGTTAGATCTTACCTTGTTAAAGGATTTAAAACACCCCACTAAAAGTGTTCCTAGTAAGAGGACTTTAACTTGCAATGAGGAAAGCACCCTCTTAAGGTATTTACAATAGCCTATTAGGACTACTCTATTAAGAGATTTAATTGACTCACCTATTAAAATGTCTCAACAATGATCCTTTGGTTAGCACTTTGTTTCTTGATGTTAGATCACCTCTATATTGATGTGTACTTGATTCTTTCTAATCAGATGTACCTTTGTTGTCTTCTATTTCCTTTCTTCTATTCCCCTTCTAACTGATTCTACAATATAACTCAATTCATAACACCTTAATCATCATGAATGCTTTGTTTGTACATTTAAACTCTCTTAAATTCTCCTTAGCATTCCTTTTCCCCTTTTAAATTTTAGGGTTTATCTTCCTTAAAAAGACCTAGGTGATTTAGGCTAGGTATGAATTAATAGTAGTGATTCACCCATATTGTCATTTAAACCTTCCCTTTTTTCTGATTGGATGCATTCAATGCATAAGGATTCACACTTAAGATTCATCCTTATCAAAAAAATCATAAAACAATACTTAAGTTAGCTCAAAAATAGTTTACATAGCATTTTGTGCCAATACAAACAACTATGTGAAAACTGTATTACTCAACATTTGAAGTCCGTAGTGCTTGGCACTAACTATAATTTTAATGTTGTCACTTAGCATCTAAATGAATTGGCATGCACTTCTTTCTCGATACTTGAATCACTCAGCACACACTATCTTCTTAGCATCTAAGTCACTCAGTGCTTGAGTAGTTTAGGACTTGAGTGGCTTGACATACACTATTGTATATGTTATGCTTGATATATGTTACTTGTTTGGTATGGACTAAGTAGATGACTTAAGTGTATAGACACTCATTTTTCAAAACCAATCTAAGATCAATAGTTTCCATGACCAACCTGGTAGAAATTTTCTTTGAGATTGATGGCATTAAAGCCTTTCACATAGAGAGAGGAAATGAAGCCATAACTATTTCTACAATCTTCTCTGAGTTAGTTTCCTTAATACTTTGAATCTCAAGGAGACTCTCCTCTATAGCTTAATGTTCTTACTCCTCATCATCCAAATTTACATAATCTATTTCTATATCTTCTTCATCATTATTATCATTTTCTTCTTTGTCATCTTCATTATCTATGTCACTAACATGAACAACAAAATCACTCAATTGATGTAGTTTGTAGATATTCTTCAATGTAGTTGTAGTTTTCTTCACCACATGTTCAATTTAATGCATGTGTTGAAGTTTAGAGTGATTTTTTCTTCATTTTTATTCATGGATTCTTTCACTTCTTTATCACTAAGACTCGACATGAGATGCCCTAGAGTCTGTTAAAATATATCTTTTATAGTTTTCTTAGCATTTTCCCATCTTGGCTTGATTACTTGCATAAGCTCATTGGGAATTTGTTGTACAAGTTGATTAGGTGAGTATTTCCATTTACTTAGTTTTGACATTATCCTGTCTTCAACTTTCTTCTTCTTATCTGCATTCCTAGTCTCATATTTGACAGATTTGAAGTTTTCCATGCCAACTCTTGCATCAATTTCTTTTCATTTTTATTGAAATGTAGGTGGAGGTCTTTTTAAAATAATTTCCTTAGCATCTTCCTCACCTACTTTAAATTTCTTTCTTGATCTAGATGCTCTTCTTGTAAATATTGTAGTAGATGACTTGGTGGGACTAGTTATGATAACCTTACCCTTCTTCTTAATTGGCTCTTTTTATTTAGATTTTTTTTCTTCTACTTCTTCTATATCATCTTCTTCCATATCATCTTTGTTTCCTTCTGTTAATAGGAGAGTAGAACTTTCTTGCATCAATTTTCCTATCCTCTTCTTTCCTTTACTAACTTCTTGAGGAAGCTTGATTTCAAGTTCTATTCTAGCTTTGGCTTCATCAAAAGTACCAAAATATGTAACCCTAGGATCCACAAGTTCATTCAAAAGTGCCTCATTGATATCCTTGGTGTCATCAATGTTAACCTCATAGATCAGAGGCTTAACCCACACCACTCTAGGTTTGACTACTTGAATGTACACTTTGTCATAGTCTACCATAAAACAAACATCATCCTTGTAATCTTCTACAAGTTTCTTTGGAATCCTATATCTATTATTCATCTTTTCCTTGAATGAATCAAAGTAATTATCAATGATACTAACAAAGTTCTCACCCATCTCTACTATATATTTATTAATTTGATATAGTACTGGTACATCTTTTCTCCATATGATTAAACCTTTTGAAGGTAAAACAAATTGCACAAAGAAGAATAAACAAGTCAAGAGTGAACCAAACTTACATGATTTGTTCTTTGAAGTCTTGATGCTCTCCATATTCTTGTTGAATTGATTCAACATTAGCTCAACAAGGTCGAAGGACATGTTGTTCTACACTACCTTGAGACCCAAATCAATTGTCTCACATGACAAGCTATTGAGACAATTGGAGCTATAGATCTTATGAGCTATCATATGAATTCCAAAGTTTAGCTCTATGTCAGTCACACTGCTGACCTTCATACCTATTCTATCTCACTCAACAAGATTTTTTCTTTCTAGTTCTACACAACATAGGGTTTTGGTAGTATTTCCTTTGTTTAACATTGGGAGTCCTATGATTTGATAAAACATTTTCTTTGTTATTTGAATAGGATTTTCCAACCATAGTTTCCCATTGTGTACATGACTAAGAATAAACCTTATCATTTTTATCTATAAGTCTCGAGGCATATGTAGAATGTGGGTTAAACCCTTGGCCTCCAAATGTTGATGCTCGAGTTTTAATGCACCATTTAGACATAACTTGTCTAGAGTCTCATCCATTTCTAGGGTTCCAATATCTTGTATCAAAAAATTAAAATTTGAATGAATATCATTAACAAGTAATACCTTTGGTGGAATCTGTAATTGAGCTCCATTTGGATCAAGTGCTTCTATAATTTTCAAACTCACCTTGAAGTCTAGTGCCTTCTAATCAACTCCTCAAACCAACATCTTAGATCCTTTCCTATTTTTTCTACTCAAAAATTCCATGCTTGGTAGGGTTTATGAAAATGCAAAAATATTCAACAATAAATGCATAGATTGCTTATAAGCATAAAAGTCACCCTTTGTAAATAGCTCTTCAAAAATTCACGGTGATAAATGAATTTGACTTCCTTCCTTTTAATAAATTTTCATTTTTCATTTTCCATAAATGCTTAGTATGATCACTCATTTAGTGATAGACTGTCTTCAACTTAGTTTCAACATTAATGCTCAGTAGAGCTATTTATAACTTAGTGTACACACTATATTTTAGTGTATCCTTACCTTGCTTGGCAGGATCTTGTAACCCAACCTAGCTTGGTAAGGTCTTTATTTTTCTTAGTTACTCAATGATCCCCTTGTATCTTGAATGCTGATATGGATCTTTCCTTCTAGCTTGTTGGAACTGATATACGATGTTTGCTTCAGAGTCTTAGTTTTAGTCATCCTTGTGAGAGATCAAGTTGAAATACTCAAGTCACCCAATTCTTGAGTGCCATGTGCTTCATGGCTTGGACTTTTATTCTTGAAAGATTTTGAAATCCATTGCCACCTCATCTACTTTTGATATTGCCAGCTTTGGATTTCTTTTCATCTTTTTTCCTTCTAGTCTCCATACAGTTCTTGGCAAGATGTCCAAGTTCTGTAAAAATAAAACATCTTCTAGTGGTGTCTCTTGTCCTCATGTGATGTTTCACACAATTTTCTCCATTGTGCCCAAATTCTCTACAGCAGTGGTATCTACACCATGTGTTTTAGTCCCATGTAAATATTGTTTTCACAATTTGTTTTGTTGGGTTCAATATCTTGGTTTTGCACTTAGAAGATTTGTGTCCATGCTTATTGCATTTGTGATATTTACTTTCAAATTTAGGTTTCTCTTTGCATTCACTTTTTTTATGATCATTTATGACCTAACTTACCACAATTATTACAAGTAGGCCTTTGATTGATTTGAGCTCCTTGCTTGGATGATTTACCTTCTTTTGTGTATCCCATTCCTACTTTTCCTTTTTGTCTATATTGATTTTACTCATTCAACTTATTCACGTATGTTTGAGATTTTAGCATCCTTTCATTGGTTTGCCTTTTAGTGTTTAGATCATTTTTCAATATTTCATTTTATGTTCTTAGATTCATGATTTCTTCATTTTTATTAGTAAGCTAATCAATGAAGTCTTCATGTTGAAGGGATAGATCCTAAATTTCACTATTCTTTCCTTCTATCTCTTCTTTGGATTTGTCTTTTTCTTCCATGACTTCACATAATCTTACTAACTAAATTTCTTGTTCTCTTTTTAGCTTTCTAACTTCTTATTGTAGATTAATAATCTTTTTCAATAGATCTCTAATTACCTCATTAGCTCCATCTGAATTTCTTTCTAGATAGATATCTTCAATTCTTTAGTCAATGCAAAAATTTTCATTCATTTGTACTACAAGATATTTTCTTCTTTTCAAGGATTCAGTGAGTTTCTCCTTTTCTTTCTTAAGTTGCCCAATAGCTAATTCCAAATATAGTTTTCCATGGTCAATAGCCTTATCTAACCTATAGTTTTCCATTACCTCTAATCTTTTCTCAAGTTGTTAAACTTCTTCTTTGATAATCACAAAGCTTTGATACCAATTGTTGGAAATATAGGATAGAATAGGTTACTAAGAGGGGAGGGGTGCTTAGGAAATAATAAAACTTAATCTTATTAAACCAAATAATCCTTTATTTATATATTAATCTAATTGTATGCATGAAATATTGAAAGCACTAAAAAATTCATAACATATTGACACAAGATATGGCGACCTAGAAACCTTTCAAATAGAAAGTAAACTTGGGGTGGGGATGATACCCACAAGATTTAGTACTATAGTATAAAGTTGGTTGGTTAAGGCTTGCAATTGAAAAATTTTGATGATCTACTCTATTAAGAGAAATAAAAATTGCTAGGTCCACCTTGCTAAAGGATATAGAAAATACAAAATGAAGTATGCACTCAGTAAAGAGATTTGTAAATGACTATTAAGTCTACCTTGTGAATGAAATTAACTGTTCCACCTGTTAGGATGAACCAGTGGCTGCTCTCTCATTTATAACTCTAATTTGTTGGTTGAGATTCCTTTGAAGTGTAATTATCACCTTGCTATGGTAGATAAATATTTGTTGCTCCTTATACTACTTGTAGCCTTCTTAATTCATACTTCTACTCTTATTATTTATCACACATATATTTTTACATATTAGGATGTGATACAATAAATTTCATATATACCAATCCAAATTACAATATATCAAAGTTGTCTACAATACAAGTTTCACCAAAATACACAAAGTCAACTCAACTACTGGCACTTAGGTTCTAAAGACAAACTTAATGAGGTTCCAATACTTGGCAACCATTGGCAACACTCAACATTGTCATGCTCTCAGTATATGTAGAAGGTCAATGTATACTAATCACTTCTAAGTAGTCTAAACTTGATAAGTATTAGTGACTCAGTGAACTCAGTGAAACTCGACATATAAACTAAATCACTTGGTTGACACTACACAACTTGGTTAACACTAATACTGTGAGCTCAATATAAACTGACTCACTTGGTTGATACTTCTTGGCTCAATCAATAATATTCACATCACTAATATTGTGAACTTGGTAAACACTAAAGACCATGGATGACATTGTGCAACTTAGTTAATACTATGATGATCAGTTTGCATTGTTACTTATCAAGTTAGTAGATAGTGCTCGATGTGAATTGAAAGGTAGTAACTGTAGAACTTAACACTATAAACTACAAGATAAGCTTGATACATGTTGACCATTTTACTAAGTGCAAGTTACTAATAAAAGAACTTGACCATAATTTCAACATTGATAACATGTGTCATTCTCTTCAATAGCTATTTCCTTCCTTCTTTTCAATGATCACGTTAACTCATTTCTTGCTTCATTCAACTAATATAGGGAAAGTTGTATTTCAATATTTTGGTTCTCAATAGTCTTTCCCAACTTGTAGACTTCCATTTCCAAGATCTTCTGTCAAAGTTGCAAAGCTTTACTTTCCAAAGAACTCAACTTTGATACCAATTGTTGAAAATACAATAGGGATGTGTACTCTTAGAGGAGGTCGGGGGTGTTGGTGTGAATCAAAACTTAAAAATTTCAACCTCAAAATCATTCACCACACATCCATCTAACAATCTATGCATATAAATAGAAATACCAAATTAAGCATATACATCCATAGCATGAAAGTAAAACATTCAACACTTGTATGACACAAGATATTTGGTTATTCAAAAATCCTCCAAGGAGAAGGTAAAACTAGGGTGGGGATGACACCCACAAATCTTCACTATTGTAGTAATAAAGTGTGTCCAATGAAGGTGACAATGTTTTCATCAAGAATCATGATCTATCCTATGAAATGTTTTCCTTGTTAAAGGTTTACAATATTGTTAGACCTTACCTTGTTAAAGGATTTCAACACCTTGTTAAAGGTGTGCCTAGTAAAAGGACTTTAACTATAATGAAGTAAGCACCCTTTTAAAGGATTTACAACATCCTATCAAGACTTCTCTGTTAAGAGATTTAACTAATTCACCTATTCAAATGTTTGAGCAATGATCCTTTAGTTACCACTCTGTTGCTTGATGTCATATTACCTCTTTTTTGATGTGTACTTGATCCTTTCTGATCAAATGTATCTCTATTGTCTTCTACTTCCTTTCCTCTGTTCTCCTCTAACTAATTCTACAATGTAGCTCAAATTATAATTCCTTAGTCACCATGAATGATCTATTTGTGCATGAAAAATTCTCTCCTTTCTCCTTACAACATTCATTAAATTTTTCCTCAATAAGAAGACCTAGGTGACTTAAGGTTAGGTATGAATCAACAATTGTGATTCACCCATATTACCACTTAATCCTTTCCTTTCTCTGATTGGATGCATGTAATGCATTAGGATTCATAATTAAGATTTTTTGTTATCATCTAAGATTGTAAAAAAATCCTTAAGTTAGCCCAAAAATAATTTACATACAAGTTTGCGCCATTACAAACAACTATGTCAAAATTGTAGGACTTAGCACTTGATTTCCTTGATGCACGACATCAACTACAACTTCAATGTTGTAACTCTACCTCTAAATGACTCAACATCCATTGATCACTCAACATCTAAATAGCTTGACACATACTATCTGCTCAACACTTGAGTGACTTGGCACTTACTAGTTACTCAACACATACTAAATATCTATCATTTGACATTTACTATCTAGCAACTTATGCTTAGCATATATTACTTATTCAACATGAATTAAGTAAATGACCTAAGTATATTGTCACTCATATTTCAAAAGAAATCTAAGATTAACAATTGACATCATCAATCTGAACAACTTCTTTAATGGTCTTTAGAACATTCAATCCATAAATGTTATTCCATACATTTGTATTGGAATGCACAATAGATTTAATATCATTTCACAAAACTAGTACTGCATTGAACTTGGGGGTTAATGCTTGTGCATGTCTTTTCAATGCCTCCTTTAGTTATTTGTTTGATAGGTTTGGCATTAGTGTTCTCAAGATGTACTCACAGATGTCTTTGGAAACCATTATTGCATTTTCCCAACAATGTGATATTGCATTAAGTAGAATATCAGGAACTAGACTACCTAGTTCACTCAAAGAGCATTTCCACTTTCCCATATTTTCCACTAAGGCTTCTTCCATTTTCTTATGTTCCTTTTTATTTCTAGTTTTTATACTTCAGAAACTTGATCTTCCATACCTCCTCCTTCTTTGATTCACTTTAGTCTATCATCAAAGGTTAGAGTAGGCCTTTTGAATGATAACTATTACTCTTCTTCTTCATCTTCATCTATAATTCAGAGCTTCTTCCTTTTTCTAGTGGCTTTCTTAGTGGTAAAGGAAAGAGTTAACCTTGTAACTCTCATTGTTATAGAATTCTTCTTCTTCCTCTTCAATGTCATTACCCTTAGCTTCTGTGAGCAGAAGAGGTGAATCAAATTTCACATCCTTCTTAATATTTTTTTATCTTCTTCCTTCTGCTCTTGATAATTTGAGGAATATTGATCTTAAGTGAGATCCTAGCTTTTTATTCTTCCAAGGTTCCAAAATAAGGCGCTTTAGGGTCCACATGATCATTAAAAAGAGCCTCTATGATGTCCTTAGTATCATCAATGTTTACCTCATATCCAAGAGGTCGGTCTTATACAACTCTAGGCTTGACTGTCTAAATGTATACCTTGTCAAAGTCTACAAGGAAACATATGTCTTGTTCATAGCCATCTACTTATTGCTTATAGATTCTGAATCTACTTTGCATTCTTTCTTTGAAGGTTTCAAAATATTCATCCATGATGCCCTCAAAATTGTCTACCATTCTAGTTATGAATTCATTTATCTGATATACAATGGGTCCATCCTTCTTCCATGCTATAGTGCCCTTGGAAGGAAAAAATATTTGAACATAAAAGAATAAGTAGACTAAAAGTGAAAAAAACTTACATGGATTAGTCTTTGATGCTTAGATGCTTTCCATGTTCTTGCTCAACTAGTTCGGCTACAACTTAGCAAGATTAAAAGAAAGATTGTTCTTCACTACCTTGAAGGCCAAGCCCACAACTTCACATGCAACAATGTTTGGTTAGCTAGAACTATACATTTTGAATGCCATCACATGAATACTAAACTTTATTTCCATTTCAATGACACCATTCAACTTCATTCCTCTACCATCCCACTCAGTGAGAGTCTTCTTTGCCAGCTCAACCCAACTTAGGGTTTTGGGCATCTTTGCTTTATCAAGCATGGGAAACCTAGTACTCCTATGTATCATTTTCTTCATGATCTTGATGGGTTGATCTAGCTAGTATTACATATCATGAACATGGCTTGAGATAAACCTAATCCACTTGATTTTAAAATTCCTCATCATGTGCAATATATGCATCAAACCCTTCACTTCCAGGTGCTTATTCTTGGGTTTCAGGGTTTCGTCCACACACAATGCTTCATATGCTTGATTCATCTATAAAGTTCCATATTCTTGAATTGAATAATGATAGAAGGATCTAATATAATGTATTAATAGTACCTTTAATGGAATCTATGAGTACACATAGACTAGTTCTAATTCCTCCACATTTAGAGGACTAAGCTTGAACTTTAGGTCTACAATGCAAAATTCCTTACTAACATCTCAAATCCATTCTTTACTTTGTTGCTCGATGAGAATGCTATGATGCTCAGTGAGGAATGAATAATATTTGACAAATTCACTCTAAATTTCTCTGAATTTCTTAGGGACTCAACATCACTATGCTCTATTTTCTTTGGAAATCATCGTAAAAAATAAATTTTTTGATTCCTCCTTTTTTATCAAAACTTTTCTTTATGTCACCATAAATGCATCGTACTATAGATAGCTCAAATATTACCTTTGTCTTCAACTTGGATCTTCAACTCAAATCATCAACTCTATTTAATTCACACCTAGTTAGGACTAACTTCCCTTGACTTCACTTAGTAAGGTTTGAGATACCGATTCAAACTAATATTCAACTTGGTCATCCTAATGCATCTTAAAATGTTGATTTGGATCTTCTTATTTGCCTCCTAGATTGGATGTAAGATGTTTCTTTTAATCATAGTTCAAGTGATCTCCATGGATGATTAGCTTGAAATAGTTGAATCACCCAATTCATGGACTTGGGTGTCAATACTCTCATGAATTTGACTTGCATACTTTGTAGATTTATTTACCCATTATTGCCTCATTTGACTTCTGATATTCTTATCCTTTTCTTTCTTTTCATCTTTAATTGTAGCTTAGTTCATATAGTTCTTGGCTAGATGACCAAGTTCTTTTCATACAAAACATCTCTTTGTAGGGTCTCTCTTTCTAATGTGAGTTCTTATGAAATTTTCTCCAATGTGACCATGCTTACCACATAAGTTACATATGCACTATGTGTTATAATCCAAACCAAATATAGCTTTCACAATTTTTTCTGTAGGGTTCCGTTTCTTGGTTTTGCATTCTAAAGATTTGTGCCCTTGTTTGTTGCAATTGAAACATTTTACTTCAAACTTAATTTTCTCTTTGCATGCACTTGCTTTATTACCTTTTTTATTACAACTATAACATTTTTCACTAAATTTTGATTTACCATTGCTCCAACACTTATCTAATGTATGCCATGTCTTTCCAAAATGATTAAATGTTGTTCTTTTATTCTTTTGAGCTCCTTGCTATGATGATTCACCTTCATTTGTATAGCCTAATCCAACTTTACCTTTGTTTTTGAATTGAGTTTTCTTGTCCAATTGATTCATGCTTTCTTGAGATTTCATCATCCTTTCATTAGTCTATCTTTCTATGTTGAGATCATTCTACAATATTGCATTGTCTATCCTTAAGTTGATAAGTTCATGAGTTGCACAATTGAGTTGTTTTATCAAATCCACTTGTTGAAGAGATAGGTGTTGAATTTCATTATCCTTTTCTTCTATCCTTTTAGTTAGGAATATTTTCTACTCTTTTGCTATGTACTTTTGTTCAATATCTTCAAACATTCTGGATGACTAAATTTCTTGTTCTCTTTTCATCTTTCTGACTTCTTCATGTAGAGTGACATTCTTTTCAAGTAGATATTTAATTGATGCATCAGCTTCATCTAAATTTTTGCCTTGGAAAATATCTTCAATTCTTTCTTCTATGTAGATATTGTCATTCATTTGTGCTGCTCATTCCTTCCTTCTTTGGAAGGATTTAGAGAGTTGTTCCTTTAGTTTCTTGAATTGATCCATGGTCATATGCAAATCTAACTTTTCATTTTCAATGGCTTTCTCTAATTTTTACACTTCCATTGCCTTTGATCTTTTCTCAAGGTGCTAAACTTCTAATGTGAGAACCAAATTCTCTGATACCAATTTTTGGAAATGTAGAGAAGGCTGAGTGACTAAGAGGAGAGGTGAATCAAGAACCAATAAAACTTTAACATTCGTTCATCAGTTAATCCTTCGTAAACTAATCTAGTCTAATTGAATGTATCAATGACTGGGAGCAATAAAACATTCATAATAGTTGACACAATATTTGGTAACCCAAAAACCTTCCAAATAGAAAGTAAAATTGGGGTGGGGATGATACCCACAAGCTTTAACACTAAGTATAAAGTTGGCCTATTAAGGCTTACAAATAATCACTTCTGATGATTTTCCCTGTTAGGGACAATAAGGACTATTAGGTCCACCTTGTGACGGGATTTATATTATACAATGAAGTATGTAATCAGTTAGGATATTCTACATAAGAATGTTAAGTCCACCTTGTTAGAGGATTTAATTGATGCACCTGTTATGATGAAATAGTAGCTAATCGCTTCTCTGCAACTAGGTTTTCTAAATGAGATTCCTTTGATGTAGAAAGATCACCTTAATGTGATGGATGGGGCTCTGCTTTTCCTTATACTTTTTGCAGCCTTTAAACTTGAATCTTCTTCATATTTCATACTCATTTGGATATGACAAGATGTCTCTCATATATACCAATCCAAATAATTACCTTACGGAGTGGGCTACAACATTATATTAAATAATATTTACTAAGTTGTCTCAGTGCTAACTCTTAGGTTCAGAAGTCCACTTGAGTGATATTCTAACACTCGGAAACACATTGAATTTGGTCTAATCCTATAGAAATAAGGATAATCTTTGTTCTAATCCACTAGATCCTCTCTGATTGAATAAAAATTTGCTACTCCTTAAGGATATCTAACCATCTTTTAAAGTTTGCTCACACTTTCTTCTTCAATCAATATGCTTGCATGCTCACTCATTAAACTTTTGAATTCATAACTTGACCTTTTATTTATACCTTACAAATTATCAAGTCAGCTCATTTACTAAAAATTATCAATAATCATAACATTAGTTGGATACGATCATTACATGAAATAATCAAACTTTATTCCCAAAATAATGAAATCCTACACTAGCTAACCCTACTGGGTAAACTATTCTTGAACTAATTTCTTGTGTTAACCAATAGAGACTCAGTTAACATTGTGAATTCTACAAAATCCTTTGGAGACTGGGTGGACTCAGTAGAAAATGATTTTCCTTCATTAACCTTGCAAGCTCAGTTAACACTGACTTTTGCCACAAAATTCTTTGATGCTCGAGTGAGCTCAATAGAGACTATTTCCATAGAGTATTTTCCAAGAATGTTCAGTAGACACTAAAATTTTCTTTGTTGATCAACTAAGCTTGATAGACACTAACTGATAACTAATATGACATTTGTGTAACATCAAAGATAACACACAATTGGACAATTGTATCCAACAATCCCCCTCTTTGGTATTAATGGCAACACAACATGTCATAGTAGAATGAAATTTGAAAATTTTCTCCCTCTTAGATTTTATGCCACAAATTTCTCTAATGTAGTAATCTCCCTCATAGTTTCTTTTCCAAACAACAAACTCTACCTTAAACAAATTCAAATTTTAGAAAGATATGATAGTAAACTCTCCCTCTTTGACAACACATGCCAAAGACAACACATACCAAATGAGTAACAATGTACCATAAGTATGATTCATATGAAATGTTCCCATGACTATTTTGCATCAACTAATAGATATTCAATGTGGTTCTTATTGATGCATCACTCAAAACTTTATTTTAGTGAGCTTCAGATAGGGGAATGACCGCTAACTTACCTCTTAGATACAAGAATGCATCCTTAGGTAATGGCTTAGTGAATATGTCAGTAATCTATTCTTTTGTATGGACATATTCAAGTCTAATCTCCTTATCATGTACCAATTCTTTGAAAAAATGATACTTTATTGTGATTAGATATGTTAATTGCACTTGTATTACTACAAAACATGACAATTGGTTCCTTGATCTCAACCTTCATGCCTTCCAATAATTACTTAAACCAAAAAATACTAGAACAATTCACTGCTATTGCAACATACTTTTCTTTTGTTGTGGATTGGGATGTACAATTTTTCTTTTTACTTGCCTAAGATACCAATATTTTTCCAAGAAAGAATGCTCCTCCACTTGTACTCTTTCTGTCATCCAGATTACCAACCCAACCAACGTTAGTGAACACTTTTAGGTCTAGATATCCTCCAAGTTTATACCATAGACCATAATCTTTGGTTCCTTTCAAGCATCTCAAGATCCTTTTGATTGTGATCATATCATTTTCTCTGGGTTTTGCTGAAAATTTTGCTACTATACCAACTGCAAGAGCAATATCAGGTCTTATATGAACCACACACTATAACTTTCCAATCATTGATCTATACAAGGTCTAATCTACCTCTTTTGATTCATCATCTTTGGTAAGCTTTAATCCATCACACATGGGTGTTCCAATTGATTTAAAATCTTCCATACTAAACTTCTTGAGTATCTCCTTGATGTATTTAAATTGAGTGATGTAGATAGCATTCTTGCTCTGCTATATCTGAAGACTAACAAAGAACTTAATCTCAACAAAAATAGACATTTCAAATTCCTTTTTCATTTGCTCTGAAAATTCTTTGCATTGATCATCATTTCTTGTAAAAAAAAAGTATTGTCCACAAATATTTTTCCCAATCTCTAGTCCTTCATTGATGTACAAGCTACTATTATCATTACTTCTCTAGAAACCAATCTGAATAAGATAGTTATGCAATCTTTCATACCACACTCTAGGAGCTTGTTTTAGACCATACAATGCTTTGTGTAATTTGCAGACCATGTCTTTTTTGTCTGAATAACCAAAACCTTTAGGTTGCTCAATGTAGACTTGTTCATCAAGAATACCATTGAGAAATGTTGATTTGACATCCATCTAATATACCTTAAATCCTTTGTATGAAACATATGCAAGTAAGGTCCTGACACCTTCCAATCTTGCAATAGGAGGAAAAGTCTCTCCATAAATAATTCCTTCTTCTTGAGAATAACCTTTACATACCAATCTAGCTTTACCTCTTGATACCTTACCATCTTGATTCAACTTATTCATGAATACCCACTTTGTTTCAATCACATTTTTATCTTTAGGCCTAGGTACGAGAGTTCATATTTTGTTCTTCTCTATTTTCTCTATCTCTTCATTCATAGCCTTAATCCAACTTTCATTTTCCAATACATTTTTGACATTTCTAGGTTCAAAATCAGCAAGTAAACAAGTACCTTTTAGCTTGCTTCTTGTCATAGTACCTTCAAATTTGTCTCCAATAATCTGATTTAGTGCATGATGTCTCCTGACATACTTGGTTAATACCGGTTCCTTACCTCTTGAATGAATTGCACTATCTTCATTTTGAGTTTCAACTACTGGCTCTGGTTGATCTATCAATAGCCTCGGTCCTTCAAACTTGGTAGGCATTGGCTCGGTAGCTTTAGACTATGACTTGGGTCCAAGTGACTGGGTTGGAACTTCTTGCAACTTGGTGACTAAGGAAGACTCAGGAGTAGAAGTTACTTGATTAACAGATGTATCTAGAAATGTATCAGGTCCAATGAAAAAAAATCTCTTGTAATCTTCTAGTTCCTTTCTACTTTCTTCTTCAGCCCTTTCTGCAAACTCATCAACTTTCACATGTGCACTTTCTATGATTTTGTGAGTAGACAAATTCAAACATCTATATGCCTTACTCTTGCAAGAATATCCCAAAAATATACTTTCATCACCCTTCACATCAAATTTTCCTTTTGTAGACTCTTTCAAGAGGTAACATTTACTTCCAAATACTTTTAGGTATCTTATATTGGGTTTATAGCCATACCATAACTTATAGGGGGCTTTGAATGAGTCTTTCTTCAATTGTACTCGATTCAAGGTATGAACTACAGTGTTGATAATAGCAATGTTCTTTTTAACCATCAAAGTCCTTGCATAATCCATGATAGATCTGTTCATCCTTTTAGCTATCCATTCTGCCTAGGAGTTCTAGGAGCTGATACCTATCTTTTGATTCCTCTTTCAATACAAAAGTTATTGAATTCATTGGAAATGAATTCACCACCTCTATCTGATCTCAAACATTTCAATATTTTCCCTGTTTCCTTTTCTACTCTAGCCAAATACCATTTGAATTTCTCAAATGCTTATGACTTCTTTCTCAAATACATAATAGTCATCATTCTAGAGTAGTCATCAACAAAAAGAATGATGAACTTTTATCCTGTATAGCTCTCAATTCCAATAGGTCCACAAAAATTAGTATGCACAATTTCCAAAATATCTTCAAATTGATATTTTTTTCTTTTAAAGCTAGTTTTACCCATCTTAGCAATCTGTCAATTCTTGCATAGACCAACATCAAGTTTCTTTATACTAGGAACACCTCTTACTTTCTTGAATTTTCTTATCTTTACCATGTTATCAAAATTTACATGACATAACCTTTTGTGCCATAACCAACTTTCTTCAACTTGAGAAATAAAGCATGAGCACTCACCAAGTTCAAGATAAAACAAGTTACCTTTTATTTGTATGCCTAATCCAATTAGCTTTCCTTTGTCATCTGATAGTCTTTCCTTTCCATGCATGAATTCCACCTTGAATTCAATATTGATTAGTTGTGCCACACTTAATAGATTATGTTTTAGTCTTTCAATCTAATAGGTATTATCACATACAAGTTTTTTGGTTAATAAGATTCAACCTCTTCCTTTTATGCAACAATGTTCATTATTTCCAAACCTCACACTACCACCATCATAGTCTTCAAAATGTTCAAACTTAGTTTTGTCACTAGTTATATGATGAGAACAACCACTGCCTATGATCTATGTATCATTTTTTCTCACATGAGAGATAAGTGCCATCTTATCTTCCTCATCATTATTAGATTCATCTTTCAAAGTAATGTAAAAAATTTCATCCTCACTATCATCAGAATCCTTAGAGTCCTTAGCCATAAAACATGTTTTCTTACCTTTTTCCTTGAATAATTTGAAATCTTTCTTGCCATTACACTTGTGACCTTTCTTCTCATCCTTGTTTTTCTTGTTTGGGCACCTAGCAATAATATGATCAATTTCCTCACATGAAAAAAATATTAGAGGAACTTTACCTTTGTATTTTCCTTTGCCTTTAGAATATTTCCTTGCAAGTAGAGCTTCAACTACTTCAAGATCACCGTTAGAACTTTCTTCTAATTCTTCTTCACTTTTTGACTAAGATTCCTTTATTTTCTTCCCTTTTTCTTTGGGTAAAAGCTTAGCTTCAAATGCTGATTCAATGTTTTTGGAAGCTAGAACATAATTGTCATAGTTATCTAGCTCAAATGCTGTCAATCTTTCTACTATGGCCTCTAAATTTATATTATGATTTTCTTCACATCTTCTTTCTTGAATTGTAGATAATTTAATTACATAAATGGGAAGAAATGTTCTAAGAACTTTACTTACAATTGTTTCCTCTTTGATGTCTCCTCTAGAAGGCTTTGATCACACTGACATGTTCTTTGACTCTTTCAACATATTTGACAATGTTTTCATCCTCTCTCATCCTCATCTAATCAAATTGTCCTCTTAGTCTTTCTGCTTTGGTTGTCCTCACATTGTCATCACCTCCATAGACTTATGTTAGCTTGCTCCACATTTAAAATGCAGTTTTGTAGTCCTTGATATCATCAAATTCTTCATAGCTTAGAGCAGATGCAATGTTTATCATCATGATGTTATGAGTGTTTTTCTCAGTAATGTCATTAACAGATAATGTACCAAAAGGAGTTGTGTATTCTTCATTAAGGTATTTCAATCTTGTATCTCCAATGGAAGCCAAATGAAGTCTCATCAATCCCTACCATGCTGAAAAGCTATCCACGTTAAGCCTTGGAATTTCCCTCTTGTAAGACATCCTAATTTTTAGCTTAGGTCCTTGAAACCCTTCCTGCAAGCACCAAAATCTCTGATACCAAAAAATCCATGGATCCCTTAGATGTCTGATAAACTGGTTACCAAACTGTCACTCAGTAAACATACAAAAAAATGTTGTAACTCGATAGATGTAGTGTATCTTAACTTATTACTTAATATAAAGTATTCATAGTGATTAACATGCAAACATAAAAGAAATAACATGAACACATGAGACACTAGATTTAATGTGGAAACCTAATATGGGAAAAACCACCAAGTAACTAGCTACTAATCTTCACTCTTTTGAAGTGAGCCCTATTAGGAGCCAACCTTGTTAAAGGTTACAAAACATACTGTTAGGTGTGACTTTGTTAAAAGATTTAATTACCCTATGAGGAGTGGCCTTGCTAGAGGCCTTTAGAAAAATTCAAAAGAATTTTCACCTTGTTAGAGGATTTACAAATGGCTACTAAACCAACACTATTCAAAGATTTAAAAATCACTGTTAAAATGGTGAGTAAGTAACAATGAATAGACCTGAATGAGATGTAATTGAATTACTAATATAGATCTTTATTTTTCTCCACTAGATCCTCTTTGATCGAATAAAACTTTTTGATCGTTAAGGATATCTAACCATCCTTCAAAGTTTTCTTACACTTTCTTCTTCAATCAATACACTTGCATGCTCACTCATTACACGTTTGAATTCATAACTTGACCTTTTATTTATACCTTACAAATTGTTAAGTTGTCTCATTTACAACTTACACTTATCAATAATCATTACATGAAATAATCAAACTTTATTTCCCAAAATAATGAAATCCTTCATTGGCCAACCCTGCTCAGTTAACCAATTTCCCGTGTTAACCAACAGAGACTCAATTAACACTGCAAACTCTACAAAATCCTTTGGTTATCGAGAAGACTCAGTAAACACTAATTTTCCTTCATTAACCTTGCGAGATTGGTTAACACTAACTTCTACCACAAAATCCTTTGACACTTGAGCAAGCTTGGTAGAGACTATTTCCATAGAGTATTTTCTAGGAATGCTCGATAGACACTGAAATTTTATTTGCTGACCAATTGAGCTTGGTAGACACTAACTAATAACTGATATGAAATTTGTGTAACATCAAAGACAACACAAAATTGGATAATTGTATCCAACATCATTTGTTTAGTAAACCATCTAGGGGGTATTGATAGCCCCTATTTTCACTAAACTTAAATTTTCAAAATTTTATGGTGAAAATACTTTTAAAATAGTGTTGTGATGTTAGGGTTTATGTGTTATCAATTTTCATTTATAGAGGATATCCCTAATAGAGTATTTTTCCCTAATCCAATTATTTTTCCTTGCCCTAGTGTGAAAAATTATGCCCAAAGAGTTACTTTCTCATCTTATCTTATAAGAAATTTCATAAAAATTAGAGCATAGCCCTTACCTTGGGTTTTATATCTAAGCAAGAGTTTATTTGTCTTTTACATCATCTCTTATGATTCTACAACATAAGGGTTACTAGGGGATTGTAGTGTAATGTTATTAGTTACTTGATCTTAAATGCACAATCTTTTGATTCCCTTTATATTTTATGGTCATGTGTCATGTTGAAGAGGTCCCAAGTCTAGTATGTGATGTTATGAAAAAGAAGGTGACATGGACATCAATGAGGTCTTTGAAAAGTGAGATTGAGAATTTTATGATGCTATGAGGTACTTATAATCATAAGATCATAAGGTGAAAAGTGACAAGGCTCAGCAGTAGTACAATTTTAGACAAGTAAGGAATGTCAAATCTTGATTGGGCAATTGTAAAATGGACACCAAGTGGAGGCTTAGTTGGACTAGTAGGGCTAGAAACTTATTTTACATAATTTATATTTTAATGTGGCATAGTTTGATCTCTGATCTTACAATAAATAATGTATCATAAGATCTCAAGCCAATGCATAAAGTGCTACGATGCTATGGAGATGTTTATATTGTGACATCATAAATATTTTAAAGGAAAGTTCCAATGCCATGGTAGCTAGTATATTGTGAAATCATAGAGACTTTTTCCAAGCCTTATGACAATATGATAAGGATTTTTGACTTTGGGAGATCATAAGATTGAAAGACATCTCTTCCTTTCCTGAGATATTATGAGAATTTTTGACTCTGGGGTCAATCATAGGGACATAAACCCTAAGTTGACTTCTTTTTTTTCATTTTCTGAGCTAGAAATGACAAAGGGTTCTTGACTAATGAGATTTAGGCAATGAAAAGAAAGTGCAACATTATATAATAATGATGATGTTGCTTTGAGTTTATAGAATAAGCTAATTTTATGGCTAGAGCATGCTAAGAATCAATGTAAAGATGAATGTTGATAATATACGTCAAGCTATAAAGACATCCTATCACTTAGTTATAGTTTATCATTTATAGAGAAAAGGATTTTGAGAAGTTGTAGAGTTTTTAGTGCATACAGATAATTATTTTTAGTATCTAAGAGAAAAGTTCATATAATGTTTTCCAACATACTTTTGAGATGTTTGATAAGGAGGTAGAATAAATTCAAGTGCCAGACATGTAAGTGACAAAAACTTTGACTTCTAACGGAGGGAAAGTACGAGAAAGAAAACCTAATAAGTTTTTTCAAAGAATGGATTACTCTTTTCCTTGGTCCCTCAAATGCTAATGTTGTAGATGACCATGCTTTCATTGACCCATATGCTTTGTGCAGAGATTCTACATGCCTTGGAGTCATGGGTTCTGAGCTATTCAAATATTTTAATCATAATAAGGAGAAGAAGATTCTGGTGTGTAATCCATGGAAGAAGAACTCCATAAAGTTGATCTTCCCAAAGGTATTTATGGATATAGACTTGGTGAAGACCCTAATTTTATCATACAATCTAGCCATCAAATCCTTCCATAGGAGAGATGGAACTATCCTTTGTACACTTCACTATACTTCATTCATTGAAGCTTTTGGATTGGATGGAGCCATGGGCCAACCTATAGATTTGGAGGATTTGTAGAAGAAGTTTGAGAGAAATACCAAGGCCTATACTAGAAAGTCTTTGCTATGAAATATCCCTATGGATTTAAATAGTGTGGGTGATGTTGATCTTATATTGGTTTTGACAATTGAGTGTCAACACACTTAAGACATTTACTTAGTTAATGTCAAACTCATAATGCATGCTGAGTATAATATGTAAATACAAGACCATGCCAAATTGTAATGAGTTTCAAGTCACTCATGTGTCGAGTCATTCAAGTGTAGAGTAGATAGACCATGCCAAGTGAATAGTAGATGCCAAGTAGTTCAAGTGCCAAGTTAGAAATAGAATTATAGTATGTGGCAAGCATCAGTAACTTTAATTTTTAAGTAACAAAAAATGGACATATTTGTTTGTTCTTTCACAAAAAACTATGTAAACAATTTTCAAGATGACCTAAGGACAGATTATGGTCTTTTGGAGATAAGGACAAATCTATTTATAGAATCCATATGTATTTGCATACAACCAATCTAAAATAGGAAGGATTAAGTGGCAAAAAGGATGAATCTTAGTAATAGATTCATACCTAACTCTAATCCACCTATGTCTTCTTAAGGAGGTTGAAGCCCTAAAAATTTCATGGGAGATAAGAGAGTTGAGAACATTGTGAAGGGGTGAATGATCAAAGGTGTGAACAAGATAGTTTGCAAAACATTCAAGGTGACTTAGTAGTGAGAGTGAATTGTGGAATTAGTTAGAGGAGAGCAAATGATAGATAAAGATACAAAGTTGATACATCCGATCATAAAGGATCAAGAAGGATATTGTGTAGATTTGATCTTTAATTAGGCAATCTAGAACTAATCACAAGATCTATGTTGAGACATTTTGATAGGTGCTTTTAGTTAAATGTCCTAAATAGAGTGGTCCTAATAGGCCTTATCAAATCCTTTAATAGGGTGACATTCCAAGTGAGTGATTAGAAGTCCTTTAGCTAGGAACACTTCTAAAAGGGTGTTGAAATCCTTAAAAAAAGGTAGGATTTAACAATCTTTGTAATCCTTTAATAGGGTAGGCCTTTCATAGAGTAGATAATGTTTCATGGTCAAATCATTGTAACCTTAATTGGCTACAATTTATTGTTGCAGTAGTGAAGATTTTTGGGTGTCATCACCACCCATATTTTACCTTCTCATTTGGAGGGTTTCTGAGTAAGTATATCTAGTGTCAAAGTGTATGTGTTTAATTGCTTACATGTTTTAGATGCATTTACTTTACTTTTTATTTTAGTATGTTAATGAATGTGATGTATGAATGGTAAAAAAATTTATGGGTGCAATTTTAAACTTTTGATTCACCCTCCTACTTAATAGTTTACCTTTCCCACTTGTAATTCCAACAACTGGTATTATAGCTAAGTTCTCAGAAGAAGAAGCTTTCTAGCTTAGAGGAAAGATCTTGAAATGGAAGTTTGCAAATTGGGAAAGACCATTGAGAAATAGGAGATTGAAATACATCTCATACTACATCAAATAAATGAAGCTAGAGATGCTTTGAAGAGTTCCTTGAAAAGAAGCAAAGAGATTGCTATAGCAAAAAATGACACATAATACAAAGAGATCAACACCACAAAGCTATTTGCAGATGGTAACTCTAGTGAATTTGATACAAAAATTATAGATCTAATGGAGAAGAATAGAATCCAAGATGAAGAAATTAGAAATCTCAAATTGGAGCAAGAACCACAAGCTATACTGCTATGTGAGGTGACTAAACAAAAGAAGAAAGCTATAGAAGAGAAGGCCATTATTGAAGAAGACAAAAGAATCTTAAACAATAGATTGGAAGAGAAGTCAATAGAGATATCTAGGATCTCAAACATAAAATTAGATACCTTGAGCTAGATGATGAATTCTCATCATAAGTTGAATGTCAAGGACATTTAGATAACTACATTTAAAATTGTAGAATTAACAACTACAAAATGACCTAAAAAGAGAAAAGGAATTTGCTGAAAGTTTCAACAAGACAAATGAAGCCATCGAATATTTTGAGCAATTACTAAAATCCCCTAGATCTAATACAGATACCTTAGGACTAGGCTATGCAAGCACTGAACAGGGAGACTCATCCAAAGCTAATGAGGAAAGGAAAAAAAAAGGTAAGAATTCCACATCTACTTATCATAATTGTGGAAACAAAGGACATATTGCTAATGTGTGCAGGAGAAAGGATACAAATCAGAATGCTAAGCCTACGAACATGGTCCACTATCATAAGTGCAATAAACAAGGTCATGAAGCACATGAATGCATAACTAGAACCATACATGCACCAAAGTTTGAAGGATATTGCTACAACTATTAGAAGTATAGACATGGAGCCTTTGAATGCAGATCTAAGTCCTCATGGTCATCAAGCAAACCAAAAAAGGTAAGAAGCTATGGAAATTATTATAATCAAGATTATAATACAAGATATAGTTGTCACTATTGTCAAGAATATGAACATGTACCAAAAAAATGGATTAGGACTCACTTTAGTGGTAATTACAAAAGACGGTTGAGTCAAACTATATGTTTTAGTTGTTTGAAGATTGGTCACATTAGTAAACATTGTCCAACTAGGTCCAAGGCACCAACTTGTGAATTTAATAAAGATAAAGGTAAGATAGATGTTGAACATGTCAAGAATGAGATGAATAAGACATGGAAAAGGAAATATGGTTGAATTATGTCAAATGGAGAAGGGATCACTTCACACAATGGATTAAGTGGTCACACCTCATCAAACTAATCAACAAGAGTTATGTGGGACTGATACTTAAAGTATTGTATTGTACATCAGTTTCAAAAGAAGTAAGTACTAAAAGGATTACATTAGCATGAATGGAGATTCAAGAAGTTGTAGAAAATTCAAAGAAAAATCTTTTAGTTTTCATGTTGTTGTCAAGCATGACAAGTTTTCAATGGATGCCAAGTGAAATGCTAGTTAGTTTCGAGTTGTGAAACTAAGTTAGTTGATGCCAATCCTATATTAGCTACTAAATTATGGTCATGTCATTAGATGTTGAGTGGAACAAAAATCATGTTGATGCCGAGTTTATAGCTATCTAAGAACTAAGCATTAATTTCAAGGTTTATGTAGGGCATATGATTGTTTTTCACCCTTTTTTTGTCATTTCAAACTTGAAGTGAGAGAAGGAGGTGCAAAAGGTGATTTAGAAGTTTGTTTGAAGTGACTATAAAGATCCCAACAATGATTTCACTCATATTTTTTGAATCTCAAATATATTTATTCATAAGTTGAGCTACACAGTTTGAAATTTGTACAAAACCCTAGTTTTTCAAATGGTGTCCAACTCAAGGAACATAGAGGGACAATAAGTTTTAAATATTCAATTGGTTAGCAATGAAGTGAAGCAACTAGATTTTAGAGTAATTCTAGATGTTGCATATAAACAAGACCCATCAAGCATGCTATCCATGATTCCCCTAAAATTTATTATAGTTATGAATGTTAGAAACTGTTATAACGGTAAGATAGGTAGAATTGGTGATATGGAGATAAGGGAATCATACTGTAGATTGTGTGAAAATGGAATCTTAAAAGAAGAGTTCAAAATTGTAGAAAGGAAGGGTTTGACCCATGCCCTAGATTTTCCCATGATGTTCAAAATAGAATGGATAAAGATCATATTGAGAAGAGTACATGATGAATCCTTATGGTTGGAAGATGGACCAATCAAAATTTCAAAGAGAATAATTCATAGGGTGATTGGTTTTCCAATCTTAGATTGGGCAAAGACTCTGTGAAGTGACTCAAAAGAGGTTATAGAGAAAAACATAGGAACCCAATAGAAAAATTGTGGAATGAAAATTGATACCATCATAGATCCTCTATTGGATTTTTTCATAAAGGTAATTTTTCATAATTTTTATCAATCAAGCAGATTGAATAGTGTACCCTATATTGCCGTAGATGTGGGCTACAAAATTGTTAAGAGGGATCATACCTATGATCAAGTTGAGCTTCAATTGCAAAAAATAATGGAGAACCTAGGTGCCATTAGAAAAACCAAGTGTGCATAGTGTAAATTTGGAACAATCCTACTTTACATATTTTTCTATGTACAAAATACATTTCCATCTTTTGGCAAGGTGAGCTGGAAGATAGATAGGTTAGTAGCTATGCAAATCAATGAAATTAAGCAAATGGGTGAGAACTTTGAAACTATCATGACAAGTTATTTTAAAGACTTTGAGAAGTCTATGAAATAGAGGATGAGAATACCTATTTCCTTGGTTAAATAGTATTACAATGACATATGCTTTCTTTTTTATATTGATTGTACTTATGTACAGGCTACAACCTAGGGTAAGATGGCTAAGACCGTTAGGCTATGAGATTAATGTTGATGAAGCCTCAGGTTCCATCATTGCACTTCTTTCTAAAGAAGTTGATAAAATAACCAAAATATTCGGAAATTATGATGTGATGAAGTTCAATGTAGAAATGGAATTGAAGATAGCCTCCATACTGAAGAAGAAAGACAAATTGGTGAAGAAATTAAAGGCCAAATTTGGTGTAGATGATAAAGAAGAAGAAGAAGGAGATGAAGAGGATGAAGAGGGAAAAAAAGATAAAACTAAAGAACCTCTTACATTAACCCAAGGCATGGGTGAAGATAAATAAGTAGAAGAGGGTGCTGAGGAAGAGGAAGTGCTAGTACATGCTGAGCCAAAGAAGAGAAAGGCTAAGGAATAGCCTGTGGCAAAGACAAAGGCAAAGAAAATTGCTAAGCCAAGCTCAACAAAGCCAAAAACACCAAGAACTAGAGCAAGCACATGAGCCATCACACAAAAGGCCAAGGAGAAAGCCAAAGAAAAGGACAAGGCTCTAGAACAAAGAGATCAAGTATAGAAGAAACGAAGAAGGAAATACATTGCACAACTAGATATTGATTATGAGAGAATAGAATCATACATATAATCATACATACTTTGAAGTGTTAGTTACACCATCATACATATAATCATCTTGAGAAGAACTTGCTATTGTAACTAAACCTTGATTTGTGAAATCAACATAGTGTTGAACCCTATTAAAGTCTAAGATATTATTCACTACTATAGCATCATGAACATGTGTTTTTCTATTTGCAACTAGACTAACTTTCCTTATACACACATTTTGATTTAAATTGTCAATTTTATTAATACCTACAGTAGGGGTGTTGACATTATGATTATTTGAAACTGAAGCCTCAACACTAGGTTCATCCTTTCTTTCATAACCATTATACCAGCAATCATACATAGAAAAATGACCTCTAGTCAATCTGTATTTCAAATTATTTTCAATATCCCTAGTGGTCACAAAAGCCTGACATAATGTCTGTGGTTCTTTATCCCTTAGTAGTTAATTCATTTTCTTGTCAAATGCATGAAAATATATAGCTAAACACATTTGATCATTAGGTCTATAACTCTCATGGATTTCATTCAAAACTCTTGCAAATCTGATGTTAAATTGAGGGACAATTTCATCAGTCTAAATATGAATCTTCAAGAACTTATCATAAGAATTAGATATGCTTACCCATTCTCCAAATTTCTCCATGAAGGCTGAATGCAACTGACTCCAAGATGAAATTGAACACACTAGTAGAAAAGAAAACTATTCTCTAGCATCACCTTCCAAGGTTTGAACAAATAACTTCATATGCATGTCCTCATGAGAAATTTCATAGTCACCCATCAAATCATTGAATATTTGAATATGATGACTAGCTAAAACATTATGGTTCCCATTAAATTTAGGAAAAATTTTTCTAACATCATTAGGAATGACATTTGGGAAACCATGAATGCCATTGAAATTTAATGGCATATACCGCTTGGTAGAAATAGATATAGGCATTTTATTAACTGGTTGCATATTAGGTGAAATAAAACTTGACATTCTTCCAAAGGTCCAAAACTCATTCACCATTAATACTTAGATTCACAACTTGCAGTGAATCTATATAACCTTCTACCAAATAACTTCTCTTCAAATACACTTCACAAACTTAATACAAAAAGATGAAAATGAATCCTATGAAGTGTATGAAACCTTTAAAACTATTCTCCTCTTCTTAGTGCTGAAACTTCACTTGACGAAGAACACTTTTCAGAATCAATTTTCATGAAAAGAAAAACACATGAAAATGAGAATACCTCAAGATTTAGATGCTTGAAAATTATCTATCTACCTTTTACAAAAATAGACCCAAAGTTTTATCAAATCCTTACTGAACCTTTTGAATCAACACACCACAAATCTTGCAACTATTTAAGATTTTTCAACCTCTTCAAATTGGCTTTTCTCCTGCAACAACTAATCACAATTCATGAATAGAACTGCACTAGTACAGAGATTAATTTTGAGTCGCTAGTCACACTAAGTGAGACATGAATTACATTAGATTTGAATAGAACTATAAACTGATTTAAAACAACAATAGGTAGAAGAAACCTCTTCAGATTTATCTCAAATTTTAAATCTCTAAACAAAGCTAAAACATAACTCTTCCAAACAACAAATCCAGATCTACCCAACAATGTGCTGAAAGCCCTCACCAAAATACACAAACAATTAAAAGTCATTGGCTATAGAGATAGAGTCATCACTCACAATTGTGAGAAAAGATTTTGAAACACAGATTATTACTAATCTTCTAAACTAGAATTTCAGCATGAAATAAACTTGCAGATCCTCAAACACTTTGAAAAGAGAACAAGACAATGATCAATCCTTTGACTCCAAAATTTTATAACAACACTTGTAGAGACCGAGCTGATTGAATACAAACTTATGGCATTCATAAAACACAATTTAAATCCAAGTCTCACAACATATTGCCATAAAGGGATAAAATTTACTAGGGTGCATGATTTGGAGTAAGAAAACTGGAAAGAACATCAGAGAACTTACTACTGAAACCTTTTAATACACTTCTCTTGCTATATTGAATATCTTCTTCTCAAACTCTCAAGGTTTGTCTTAAATCTAATTCAATAGAATCCCTAGCAGAGTCACCATTTTTTTGGTGTTTAAAAATGCTATAGGGTTTTCAATTATCCCACTGAGAAATTGACATATCTAGGGGCAACTAACTCTCATTTTCAACATGTCATTTCTGACAACAAGCCAACTACAAGGCATAACCCTTCTTCTACTTCAGGCTCTGCTAAACCTAGGTGGGTAGACCTCGGATTCAAATGATACCATACCAGTGCAAAAAAATGTCCCTGAATCTATCAAGCAGATTTTAACCCTTATATCTCCTAATAAGATATGAAATAACATCAATCTATAGTAGCTAAATGCAGATCTATGAATCTCAGAAGTTGAGTGAGGGTACTACATTTAGGTCCTTCAACATGAAAGGGAAAGAACGTTTGATTAATAATGTTGATTTCAGCAAACCCTTAGATATGTAGCAATAAGACATAATGATCCTGCAACTGATCAGTGCCTCAACCATTAGGAAAATCCATGAATCCAAATGCATACATATGGATATCTGATACTTATGTATATATTAAGATATTTTATCTATCTATTCAACTTGTAAATAGACATCTATGTTTAGTTTAAATCTCATTCTTACCTGATATTCTCTCAATAAATCTATAACCCTGTTGATTTCTATGAAGCATTTAAACAATTTCTTGAATTATCAACAACAATGAAACAACATACAGCATTAAGGGACTACAACTATGACCTAGACTCTTTGTTCAAAGGTCATAAAACATTACAACTCACTGAGACTAGAGACAAGATTCAACTAAAACTCGATCATCTATTGCTATTTGTATTAATTTCCTTGAAACTTATACAGTCATATGCATGAAATGAAAAACATGATGCAACCTAATAGATCTAAACTATTTGTATTAACCTTCTTACTGCTATTCACATGAGATAAATTTCTAAAAAATATATATGGTATCATAGTATGGGAACACATCAAAAATGGATCCAAAACTTGGTATCTCAGTAGTGACTAGTTTTACTCCAAAGACTGGAACCAACTGGTTTCTCAATGAAAAAACTGGAACCCTTACAATGAGAGAGAATGAGATAAATATAGAGGAAAGAATTCTTGGATTGAATCTACAACTGACAAGTATCCCTTCAGAATTCCTTCTCCAGCAACTGAATTATCTCTCTTTTCTCTCTACCATTTTGATTTGATTCTGTTTCATCATTATCCTGTAACTGATTTGCAAAATATCTCTTGCTGAACGATGAAATCATTTATATCTAATTTGCATCAAGAATGCTGATAAAACTCCATTTAACTAACTTAAAAATGACCCCACCTACATTTTCCCTATCTTTTATGCATATTTAAGTCATTACCTTGCTAGAAATCACAACTAAACTCTAACACCTGAATTCGGTTGCAAGATAGGAGCCTAAGACAAATCCTCCTATAGCTTGAACTAGTGGCATTCTATGCAAAAAATGACCTCAAAATTGGAAAGTTCATCTTCTCACAATTTCGGCGATATATAACATTGCTATATTTGCCTAGCAGAAACCCCTCAAAAATTAGTTTGAAAAAGACTCCTCTATTATGAAACACAGGTCTGCATGCTTTGAAATTTGAAATTTGAAAATTTTTAATTAATCTAAAGTTAAAACTTTAGATTTAATGCTTTTTAAATTTAAAATATGCATGTGACATGCTTTTTTTGAAAAACAACTTAAAATCATTTTTAAAACTTCTCAAATTTTTCCTCTATCTTTCAAATATGGGGTCAACCCAAGTTTGACCAATGCCACATGTCAATCCGTGATTAGCCTACCTAATTGCCACATCACCACCTACTCTTGAGCACCATGTCATTGTGCATGGGACTTGTTGACATCTATCAGCATCACACAATTCCACATTATTTGACAACCTTGCATCTTTATAATGTGGGCTTGCACCATTTTTCAGATTGTGACACATGTCACGATCTGAGCACTTCCCCTCTGAGTTTCTCTTCAATAGCACTTCACCATGCCCGAGACCCACTGCCATGTGGTAGCATCCTGCATTCTTGTAATTTTTAACTACCTTGCAACTTTATAATGCGGGCTTGCACTCATCGTAGATTCAGGACACGTGGTGCCATCTTATGCATTAGCCTGTGAATCTACCAAGTGATCATTCCTACACATTTGGTCCAAATTATGCACTTCTCCCCTTAGCTGACATCATCCATGGCTACAAGGAGCATTGCATTTCCAAAAGGCACCTTTCTTTGAGACAACTAGTGGTATGTGTGAATTTTCATTTAAAAACATGCAAAAGACCTCCCACAGTGAATGTGGGATAATGGCCTTTAACTACTTTTCCCTGTGCCTTCCTTCTTATCTTTGTCACACATGTGGAACTTTTTTTTTATATTTCATGGTGTCTTTAACATTCACGTGGACTTATCTGTGTATAGCATGGAGACTCCTCATTATAGTGTGAGGCTCCTTTGTCTTAGCCGACTTTGACAACATTTTTTGCTTGTTGATGTGTGGGCTTTCTCTTACAACACCTGTGGCTTCATTTTAAAAGGTAGGCTCTTTCAAAAATGTGGGCATCACCTCCAACCTTCAACATGGAGCTCCTCCCAAAATCGTGCATGATGCTGCCTCTTTTAGCGCTGATGGTCTTTTGTGCCATAGACATCCTCCTTGTTTGTTGCTTGATCTGCTGCTTCCATTGGCACCCCTACTCTAAAATGTGCATAGGATTCATTTGCATGGTCTCCTGGCAGTTTAGAACTTGGTTCTTTAAACTAAGACATCCCATTTTACTCCCCCAATGATTTATGTCCTTCATGCGCAAGTCTCCTCTTCTTAATGCGTGGATCTTTTGTCTGGAGTTGTCTTTTAATATTCAGTCTTTTCCTTTATTTTAACACTGCCCTTTCAATTATGTTTTCACTTTTTAACATGAAGGCTTCCTCTCATGTTTGGTGCCTTATACTATGCCTAAATTCTTCCTTCCATGGTGACATGATTGCCGATTGTGGACATTTTTGTCTCTTGCTGCGTGAGCTCTATTTGAATGCTGCTTTCTTTGGATGCATGGATTTCATAGTGAGCATTTTGCTATTAATGGCTTTATTCTTTGCTTAGCCAATTCAATCTCTACTCTTGGCTTCCTTTGTCAAATATGGGTTTGCCTTTTTTGATTGGCAGTTTGGAGCTTTTTAATGACTTTGCTATGGCTACTAGCGTGAGCTTTCACTAATGTTTAGCGTTAACTCCTTTGCTTCCTACTTTGGTTCTCACTGAGTGAAGCTTTCCTTGCTTTTGACGTGGACTGAGGATTTGACTTGGCTATTAGTCTTATGCTCTTAATGTATCTACCCTTTCAACATGAACTCTTCATCAATACATAGCTTGTTTCATTCTAATGTCACCTGGTTCTCTCCCTCTTCTTGGTGGTTCTATTTCTTATTCTGGGCAACTTCATTCTACCATATATGTGGGCCTTTATCCCTTGTTAAGTCATTGCCTCTCTAATGTGGGCCTCCTTGCTCCTTGGGAGAATGATTTGGAACTACTCCATTGAATATAAACTCTCGTGCTACCTACAAATAGCTTTAATTGCTTGGCAAATGCCTCCAAGTCATGGACTTTGGTGGCCTTTTATTCAAGCCTTCATATGTTTGTGTTTTTCTTTTACTCAATGTGTAGACTTTTCTTAGCCCTGTGTGAGCCCCCTTTTTTTATTTAAATGGCTTCATCACATTTGGAGCTGGGCTCTTTTTATATGTGTGAGGGGACTGATGCTCTACGGCTTGAGCTTCTTAGTCGGCTACCATTTTCCTCCACTGGGTGTGAACTCTCCTTTCTAGACCACTAGTTCTACATTCATCACATTCCATATTTGCAATTCCTTTACCATGTTGATAATGGTCATTGATGTATTTCAAGCTAAGAATGAATACCATTGTCTATTCATCCTCATTAGAACCAATTTTCTTTCCCTTAGATAGCTTTTTCTTTTGGTTCTTTTTGCCAATTTCTTTGAAATTAGCATGTTCATTGGATGGGTTAGAAATTATCTCAGCGACAAGCATTGAAAAAGAAATGCTTTATGAACATCTAATGCTTTTGTCTCTAATTGAAGATCTTGTTCCAATCAATCTACATAAACTAGTTGGGACCAAAGTGGGTCTGGCTAAAAAAAATATCATTTACAAACAACTAAAATGACAAATTAATCTATTGACCATCTCGAACTGATTAGCATCAAGTTGGATTATTGACTGATCATTAAAAACTCATTTTATCACTCTCTACCAACTGTCAACTTTTGTGCCAGGAGGTCCATTGATTGGCCTTAAAAATTAATCCAAAGACCTGATTGGGGTTCAAAATTAGACATGCTACTTCTTTGTTCTGCATACTTTCACCCTGTTAGATCTCATCTTATGACAAATTCCTAGTCAAAAGATATTCATTGTCAAAGATGACCTTTTAGAACTTCTTGCAAGAAAAAATGTTAGAAAACACTAAATTGGGTTTGAAATTGGCTTCAAAAAGTGGGTAAACTGACACTTGGAAGGACAAAAATTGGGACATTAGTTCACTGTCATGAGTAGAGTATGGATCTGCAATTTGGGCTCATGACGAAAAGCTGGGTGCCAATGGAAAGGGGTCAAAGTGAGCTACTCAAGATTTGTAGATTAAAAGCACTGACAGAAAACTAACATACTTGGAGTACTTTCAGAGGACAACATAGTGGTAAAATACATTCAATCTTACCAATCATGGATTAGGAGTTATAACGTCCCAAATAGAGGTTCCAATTAGTCTACATTTGCTGACACCAGTATAAAAATAGAAATTGCATTTGGAATTGTGTTTGAAAACTGATCAAACAAATTCGTCATAACCTGAAACTTGAAACATCACAAGTCTCTGACCTCTAAAATACAATGTAAAAGAAAATTTATCATTTTAGTCAACTGGTCAAAATTTATAACTCATCAAATAGGGCTTCTCATAATTATGTGCAATGTGCATTAGCATGATAATTTAAATGACCAACTTTGAGGGATTCAAAACCTAGTCAAACGGACTCAAAATGACTCAAAGTCTAAAACATAGGTTCTTGGATATGGACACTAGACACTCCCAAAGCGGTGAATCACAAAACATTTCTGGGTGCAAGATATTCAATGAGAAACACAACCTCCTATCGTTGTTTGACTCTTAGGATAAAAATGTAGATTTAACAATTGCTCAAAACGGGATCTTACAAAATAGCTCAGAATGGAAATTTAACTTCATGGAACATGTAGATGCACTAAATGGAAGGTGTTAGAAGCATTGAACACCTCTTAGGCCTCAAAAGTATATCCAGGTACAGACTCATCAAAAAGCATTCATAGGGCTTGATTTTCTCAATGGTGCTCAAAATTTTGGCTACAATTTTGAGCACCAACATAATGCATGCTAAGTTGCAATGAGTGTCGAGTCACTCATGTGCTGAGTCACTTAAGTGCCAAGCAGATAGAACATGTTGAGTGATTTCAAGTTCTGAGTAAATAGTAGATGTCGAGTAGTTCAAGTGCTAAGTCAGAAATAATTATAGTATGTGTTGAGCATCAGTAACTTCAAGTGTTGAGTAACACAGATTGGACATATTTGTTTTTGATTGCACAAACAACTATGTAAACCATTTTCAAGCTGACCTAACAATAGATTATGATCTTTTGGAGTTAAGGATGAATCTATTTGTAAAATCCTTTGTATATGTATGTAGTCAATTAGAAAATAGGAAGGATTAAGTGGCAAAAAGGATGAATCTCAACTATAGATTCATAACTAATACTAAGCCACCTAATTCTTCTTAAGTAGGACAAAGCCCTAAACCTTTCATGAGAGATAAGAGAGTTGAGAACATTGTGAAAGGGGTGAATGATTGAAGGTGCAAATAAGATAGTTTGTAGAGAATTCAAGGTGATTTAGCAATAAGAGTGAATTAAATAATTAGTTAGAGGAGAACAAAGGATAGATAAAGATACAACATTGACACATCTGATCATAAATGATCAAGAAGGATATTGTGCAGATTTGATCTTTAATCAAGCAATCCAGAGCCAATCACAAGATCTATGCTAAGACATTTTGATAGGTGATTTTAGTTAAATTTCCTAAGTGGAGTAGTCCTAACAGGCCTTATCAAGTCCTTTAATAGGGTGACACTCAAAGTGAGTGATTAGAAGTCCTTTAACTAGGCACACTTCTAACAAGGTGGGACTTAATAGTCTTTGTAAGCCTTTAATAGGGTAGGCCTTTCATAGGGAAAATCATGTTTCATGGTCAAACCATTGTAACCTTAATTGGCTACACTTTATTGCTGTAGTGGTGAAGATTTGTGGGTATCATCCCCACACTAGTTTTATCTTCTCATTTGGAGAGTTTTTGGGTAATCATATATGGTGTCAAAGTGTACATATTTAATTGCTTACATGTTTTAGATGCATTTACTTTACTTGTTATTTTAGTATGTTAATGAATGGTGAAAAATTTTATGGGTGCAAGTTTAAATTTTTGATTCACCCCCCCTCTTAGGTAGTTTACCTTTCCCACTTGCAATTCTAACAAGTGATTACCCTAAGAAGATGGAAAAAATGATGCCTTTGGATAAATATAAAGATTACTTTGTAAAAATAGTATATGGTGTCCACAAGGTGATTGAAAAAGATGGAACTTATATGGTGTATGGTGTTAAAAAAATTATTGTCAAAGACATGCAAGACTTCTACCATTAGGGGGAGTATGATTATGTTGAATACATTTTGGAGTTGATGAAGGAAAAAATTACCATAGCTCAAAATGGAGAGTTAAAAGATTTCAAGTTCTACCATTATTCACTTCTAATGCATATGATCCTCTTTAAGAATGTGGAGTATGTAAGATTTTATTTCTTTTATTATACCACTAATGCAAATGGAGAGTTACCAATTTAGTTGTGGACATGGGTATGGGATAGTAATGATCTTTTTTCTAATTTTGTTTTGTTATTTAATGATGTTACTACCATGATAATGAGAATGTTAGATCCAAGTTATTATAGGGCACCTAAGATTTTGAAAAGTTTGTTGAGACCAACCCTACTTCTTGAGGGTAAAATATTAGACCATAATTCAGGGGACATTTTCTTATTTCCAAATTTTTCCCTGATGAGAGTTTATGGTGGTCCTCATTCACCTTACATATTACTAAAGTTTATTCCCCCTAGGTTGGGTATAATAGAATTCATATGGCATTTGTTTATGGTCAATATGGAGTATCTATGGCCTAAAGTGCATAAAGTCACTTTATTATGTAGATGTTTCAAGGTGGGGGACTTTTCAATTGGAAAAGAGGCCCTTGATCAAATCCATTCTTTCCTCCACCACTAAAAATTGTTGGCTAGTCCCTACAATGTATATGATCCTAACAATTGGATGAAGGGAACCCTTAAGGAAATAAGGAACTATGTGTTGCCTGGCACAAAGGAGCTGCCACATGAAGATGTTATTCCAAATATAGTTGCAAAAGGTGAGGAAGTTGATAAACTAGAAAAGTTGGATTATGTTTTGAGGGAAGAAAGGGAGATGAAGAGAATTCATCCCAATTTTAAAGGATTTTATTTAGATATCCCCTATCCTTATAGGACTAGGAAGATGGTCACTGACCATGCTAAAATCATGGGCAAGATGCCAGAGGGACCTATGGGAGAAGAAGAGAGGGTGTACCCAAACAACCTTGAACTTGATGTGACTCTAAAAATAGAGGAAGATGATGCTCTAGAGGTGTCATGGGTTTCAGAAGGGAATAAGAGATGGAAAGTGGTCCATATCCCTATAGAGGTGAAACAAAGGACCCTACAAATTTTACCAAGAAATAGTTAGTATTTTGCTAACTTAAGAAAAATCTATCTCCAAGATAGAATTAATGTAGCTAAGAGCATACACAAACTTGGAACTAGTAGTAGCAAGGCTGGATGATAGGATCATTTAGGCCAAATAAATTTGTAGAGGATGATGAATTCATCAAATTGTCTAAGTTCAAGAGCTTTTTATGTAATGCTAAATAGAGTTGTGTTGAAGATGAAACTAGGAGAATTAGATGAGTGGAAGTTGGAACTGGTTGAGAAGCTATAGGCCTATGATCCTGAGAGTGAAATCATGACTCTAGAGGAGGCAAGGGACCTTGTGGAGAGGAGTGGTATGTTGTTAGTACCTAGATTGGATTTGGAGTATGAATTTATGCTTGATCAAATAAGGAGATAGGAGAATGTCATCTCATATGAGGCATTTGGTGTTGATGGACTACAAAGAGGAACTAGATTCAACATTGATACAAAATTTATGGTAGTTTGGGGTATGGTTCCATCATCAAATAAACCAAAGTTGATGGATAAGTAAAGCATAAAATAGGGTAACATGATTGTGTGGGCTTTGTAGGGCACCTCTGGTATAGAAATCTCAAAGGCCATGAAACATTTCTCATTCATGAATGAGGCTAAAGTAGAGGAGATTGAGATCAAACTTTCCAAGTCCATACATGATTACATTGATGTAAGAAATATCAATTTTGATAAGCTCAGAAAAATCCATGTGTATAAGAAGGAAATTGCAAAGATTGAGGCTAAGGTCCAAGCATTAGAAGCTGAGGTGACATCTCTTATAGACCAACTTGTAAATGCAAAATAGGAGGTTGCTATAGAATAGAGACAAGAGCAAAAGGATTAGGAGCAACTAGCCAAGGATAGAACTAAGGCCCCAACACAAAAAAATATTTTTGAGGTAGAGGATACAACAAAACCAAGAAGAATGAGCACTAATGCTCCACCTACTCAAAATAGAGATGAGGTATGGACTATTGTCTTAAATAGTTTGATCAAGCATAGGGTTGAGACTCTAAAGAATATATCACAATAGGCTCACAATTTTTATATTGCTTTACAAGGTGCTAAGAAATTTTTCAATGAGGTACTTTGACGGCTATCAACCACATTCATTTTGTGGGGGCCATATACACACTTTTTAGAGAGCCTTATTGAATTGATGGCTAAAAAGCCAGATTTCCTTGATAAGATAATTATAGTGAAGGAGGGCTTAGAGGGAGTCAAAAAATTAAATGGCTTCTTCCTTGGTTAAATTTTAATTTATACAAGGTAAACTAAATTTTTTATCTTAGGGAATATAACCCTACCAATTTTGGATGCCACTAGTACAATGAGAGAATGGTAGGAATGGTCTAATTCCTTTGGTTCCATTTTGACTCAAGAGGCCACTATTGAAAATTTTGAAGATATCTCTAATATCCCATATAATAAATTAATTGACTCCTATTTAGAGTATAGTTAGACTTAAAAAAGTTTTCTATTAATTCTAAAGCAATTATAGATGCTAGGTGGACTGAAGCCATGAAGGACCTAGAAGAGGTTAGAACTATAGAGTGGCCCACCAAAAGGGAGATCTATGTTTTGGGAAGTAGTTGGAGAAATTAAAGCCCTGCTACCAAGAGGTAGTTGAAATATTTTGCTAAAGATAGTAAAGGATGAAGGGGAGTAAAGTCAAAAAACATGACATAAATTTTCACCTACTAATTTTTAGCTACTTATTCCTTTTGGATCGAGCACTAAGGAATGTCTTGCATATCTTTTTGTATCCATCCATATTTTGACATGTGTCCTCCTCCCATCTATATATTTGTGCACTCCTATTTAAGGATTCCCAAGATGTGGAGTTGAGGTTGGCTATCTGTAGAGTTTTCCTATTTTCTTATATCCTTTTATAGTCCATCCATTTTTTCTATAATGATATGATTGTAATTAGTTTTTGTATACTTGAATATATATAGTAAATAGCAAATATCAGTTGTCAAGTTATGAGTTATGTCTAAGTCTCTATTAGTATTGTAATAATTTTCAAAGGAAATCAATATAAGAAGGAAATTCTCTATCTATCTCTGTCTTTGAGTTTTGTTTCCTTTATTATGTATCTGTAATCTTGAGATTGAAATAAACAAGTTTCATTTAGTTTAATATACTTCCATAAATTGTATATCTCTTATTGATTGTTATTGATTCAAAGAATTAGATAATTGCTCTATGTAATTGAAAAGATTTTGGTTTATAAGAAGGATATGGTAAGAATAAAATTCAAAGCTCACTATTGATAAATTTAATTACAAATTGACTAAATAGGTCCAAGTTTGTTAGTTTTGACTCTATGTATCAATTGATAAGACATTGGTCAATTAAATTTCAAGAATAAACATGATTCACTTAATTACAAAAAATACATAGCAAACAAACAAATCAATTTAAATTTTTATGTATTGAAGAACTAAGAGTGTTGATCATTACTTTTTTTTTTTTTACCTTCTATGTGGTTATAGTTAGCTATTTTGATCAGCAAGTTTATTAGAAAATCATAGAAGAACATTGACCATTTTTTATATAGGGGATAGCCTTGAAGAGAAGAATATCAAGTTAATAAGATCAATCTTTAAGGTTTTCCCACCTTGGCCCTATAGAACCTAAGGTGAAGTGAGTCCTAATGACTCTGTTAATATTGGCACAAAACTAAGGTTTAGGCCTCTTGAATATAGGATTTAGCTCATCCTTAGGCTTGTCCTTGTCTTCTGCTTCCTTTTATTATGTTTAAACTCACCTAATATGTTCCTTACCTAGAAAGAACTCCAACAAGTATCATCTCCACTAGAGTTTTCCCTTGGCCAAGGTTTTCCTAGTTAACAAATAATGGTGTTATGAGTTGCCTTTGTGTATGGTTATATTTAGTGTTCATGATTGTTGGTTTACTTCCATTTTGTGGGAAAAATTTTGTAGAATACTAATTTACCACCCCCCTCCCCCCCCAACAACTATTTCTAACAATTATTATCATTGCATAGTTACTATGAAGAGGCTTAGTAGCTTGAGTAAGATCCCTATGGATATGGAATAATTAAAGGAAAATCTTGAAGAAGCTCTTGAGTAGATTGACCTTCTTACAAAAGAAAGAGATAACCTGAAAGATAGTTATGAAGATGCAAAATTTTACATTAGAAAACTAAAAGACAAGATTGGTGATCTAAAATTTGGTAATGAATAAAATGTCCAAACTAGTTGCAATGATGAAGTAGGAAATCTTAAGGTAAAAAAAGGATCTTGAAGCACAAGTTGAAAATTGTTGAACTTAAGTTGAGCCTTAAGAAAAATGACAGTGAGAATGAACTTGATTTGAAATCTAAGAATCTAGACCTTAGATCCTAGTAGAGAAAAGAAAAATATGAATTAGATTCTATCAAGATAGAACATGTTGAGTTAGAAAAATACAACCCTATCATAAAAGGAGAGTTGACACTAACTAAAAAATAGTTAGAGAAAATTAATAAAAGTAGTGGGAAAATTGATGAGGACATATTTTTTCATATACCCTCTTATGAATAAATGGGTCTTGGATATCTTATTGGAGAAAAGTCAACCGAGAAAGTTGAAACTAGAAAAGAACCAGATCCAACTGTAGAAGCCCTTAAAGAATCTAGTTAGAATAAGATTGAGTCATCTAAAGGATTTTAACTAGTTAATTAGTCTAAGAAATCTAATGAACCTAAGATAATAGAGCACCTAATAGTCAAGATGGAACTGATGCAATGAAGCCTAGTAGGTTACATCAAATGATGATCAATTGGTCCTAAGACCCTCTTCACTGAAGTCCTACCAACGAAATGACTTGGTATGATAATCAAAAGTGCAAGCATGAATCATAAGTGCTTCAGGGATGATGTTAGGTTATCACATCCAATCACCCAAATAGGGAAAACCCAAATCATAAGGGAACCCTACAAACAAGCCAACTTATCACAAGTTACCTAAAATGCACTATTTGACCAAATTTGCTAAAACACCCCTAAACTTAATGAAATGACTAGGGGAGACTCGTGCACAAGGGAATAGTCTATTTAGGTCATTCATGGAATAGTTCAATGCTTAGAACTAGAATATGCAATTTTAGCACATAGTTACTTGGCAAACCACTCAATAGGGCTAGTAGCCCTTTTTGATAAAAATTGAACTTAATTGCAAATAACTCCACACTACACAAGGAATAAATCACACATTTGAGTACCCTTTTGGGGTTTACAAGACATACCAAAACACCAAGGCTAGAAATCATAAACAAGGTAGGATTTGTCAAGTGTCTCACTTAGGCAATTAGGCCTAATAGGTCTCCATTTCCAAAGGAAGTATTCTTTCTAGAGTTACACCTTGAAAACCAATGGTTGGAACATATGAAGACAATCATAACTAAGATACAAACCAATTTTCAAGCCCTGATGACAAAACTAGCATGAGTTATGGGAGTTGCATTCATTTCCTAGTATGCACACGTGTCTTGCATGCCTAGGTCATCAAATCATTAATTATTCCCTGTAAGTACAAGCCTAAAATCAAAGGAATATTATAGTACATTGCAAATAATATTATTTCACCAAAGGCCATTAAAATCCCATGGTGAAACCCTTGGCTATGCCTCAAAATCCTTCAAAAACCTAGGTTAGCAATAAATATAGACCAACTACTAAAAAATGTGAATATCTTGAGATTGGTGATAGGTGGAGATTAAACATCAAATGAATTGTAGACCCGTTGTTGTAGTCAAATTACATGAAAATAGGGTAGTTTTTATTGATTCAAAATGTGTAATACATATTATTGCCTATAACACACTTAAAAGGGATTATTATGGACCTTCCAATGGTCACAACAACATTTCAAAACTTTTTGTGTCCATTGGGCTTGAATTTGCATTAGTTTACAAAAAGTTGCATGACAACTTTTAGCAACTTTGCAATTTTTTGTATTTTTTGCAAACTATAGGATTTTTTTTATGAAAACTCATCTAACTAATCCAATAATGACTAAAAGATGTCAAAAAATGAAAATATGCAAAATCCTAAGTTTCTAGGCCCTTTGACCATCTTTGACCATAGTTGACAAAGGGCTTATAATTGTGCCAAACTTTGAATTAGGTTTTACAATTTCGTTTATGACTAAATGATAGTTCTAACCTATTGTAGGGTTTCTTAGGACTTTTATGAGTCATCATTTATTGTGGGTTCTCCTACACCATACTCCCCTTGGCTTTTTGAACTCAAGTTCCCACTTGAGGGTAATTGCTCCGCATAAGTGTCATGCTACTTTATTTGGTCTTTTGTCATCCAAGTTGCATCAATGTTGGGGAGTCCTTTCCAGTTAACTAGGTACTACATGTACTTCTTAGTTATGGTCTACTGTAGCTACTTGGAATTCAATATTTTCTCCAACTCCTCTCATTTTCTTTGACAGAGGTCAGTGACATAATCTCCATCATCCATGTATGCTTGGTCACCTTGTTCACTTACTGAACTTGTTATGCCTATTAACATCAATGTTGATGATACTATATTGAGAGAGTATCCTAAGAATTTAATAATATTTATATGTTTCATTCATGACTAATTTTTTCATTGATGTCAACATAGCATTGTTTCTATAAAGACTGGAAGAATAGCATATGAAGATCTTGATGGTATAGACAATGGTTTGATTATCAAGTCATATGTAGCTATAGACATGTATAGCATAGTGTCCTGATGATATGGTTAAGTGCATAGAGTCTAAATTGATGGTGTATGGATGTTGTACCTAATTTATAAAGAGCAATTTAGAGATATATTATTGGGAAAGTAGTTCTTGACAATTGTTGTCTATCTTACATCTTAGATTTAATGGAGTGATGCGTACTCAGGAAGTCATAAAAGATAGTAATATGATGATGTTAGTGAGTGCACAAGCCTTAGTATCACACTTTTGAAGTTTCATATAGACTATGAGCCAATAGTGCTATTGTAATTTTAATTTAATTAATTATATTAGTTTAATTAATTGGGAAAGGCTCATGGCGGACTCAAGGAATTATTATGAAGATATGGCATAAAGGAAATATTTTTTCAATGATTATAAATAAGTGTTCAAGTATTGTGATCATTGTTCAAGTGTAGAGTGAGAATAGGATTAAAGTTCTTACTGAATGCATGTAAGCAATCTAAGGGATTATTGATTGGAGATTTGAGATCTGGTTACAAGATCTAAAGGAGTAGAAGTTTGGTTGACATGATAGAGACAGAGGAAGGAAGTACATTTTCGTTCTATTATTTTGCAAGGAATAATATAGAGATCATTTGGATAGTGGGTTCTTTGATCTTTCCCTTGAAGCTTTTTGGGAAGTGGGTTCAACTATCTTCCAAAACTCCTAATAGGGATTCAAAGTCTCCTATCAAGGACTCATATGTACTGAATGTTGTAAGATACTCCTAACAAGATCCATCCTCTAAAAATGAATATTTATATTAGTACAACAACTTGTGGACACCATCCCCACTGGGGTTTTCCCTCTGATCAAAGGTTTCCCTAGTTAATAAATATGGTTTTATTATGTATGAGTATCTTGTTATGGTTTAGTTTGAATTACTCATATGGTTAATATTGCTAATTATGATGTTAGATAGTTGTTTCAACACCAATCCCCCCCCCGCCCTCTTAGTTATATCAATGGATAGTAATTTCTAATAATGTCTTTGTAGGGCTTGAGGTCTACAACATTGAAGATTGGAGAAATTTGCAAGGAGGTGGTAGAAATATTTCATATGCATTTTCACCCAATTTTTTGAGTATAGTGCATGGTCCTACTTTATTTATTTGAATTTTGGAATATCTACCTTTAGGTAGTCTCTCTTTCCTCAAAAATGCTTATACCTTGTCTCCAACTTTGAAGTGGATTTCCCTTCTTCTTTTGTCAGCATGTTCCTTGTATTTCAATGTGGATCTTTCTAATACTTCCTTGACCTCATGTTGCACCTTTTTAATAATTTCTTCTAGTTCTTGTCCCTAAGCATTATTTTTAAAATTAGATGGTAGTTTTACTAGGTCAAATGGTCCTTTCGGATGAAGGCCATACACTTCTTAGAAGGGAGTCTTTCTTGATAACTTGTTCATGGAATCATTAAATTCAAACTCTACTTGAGGAAAGAGTAAATCCAAACTCTGAGCATGTTTCTTGGTTAGGAATATTAGGAGACTTCCTAAGGATCTATTTACCACCTCAGTTTGCCCATCAGTTTGTGGTTGATAGGTAGAGTTGTAGGTTAGATTAGTTCCAAGTTTCTTGAAAAGTGTCCTCCAAAATTGGCCTTGAAACTTTGCACCCCTATTAGATATAATTTTTTTTGGTAAACCATGGATCCTAACTACCTCTTTAAAGAAAAGATGTGCAATATGAGATGCATCATTTCTACTTTTACATGGTACAAAAAGGACCATTTTGCTAAATCTATCCACTATCATAGAAACATGATCAAAACCTTATTTTTTTCTAGATAATACCATGAAAAGATCCATTGAGATTGATTCCTAAGTTCTTGTAGAAATTGGTAAGGGTAAATATTGTTGGGACTTAAAATTGAAGCCTTGATTTTGAGTACCATTGAAAAAATTAAGCCCTATAAGAACTTTTTGATGCATGTGAACCCTACTGTTTGTTTAAGGCCTAAGACGTTTTTAATATTTCTAACACCTTGCATTTAGTGTATTCACTCATCTCATGAAGATAAATTTCCTTTTTGAGTCATTCTATGAAGTCCCATTTTGAGCAATGTCCAAATCAACATTTTTGCCTAAGTGTCAATCAACAATAGGAGGCCTAGTTTTCATTTGAATATCTCGCACCCAGTAATGTTTCATGACTCACCAATTTGGGAGTGTTTAATGTCCATACCAAAGAATCTATGTTCCATATTTTGAGTCATTTTGAATTGTTTAACTAGGCTTCAAATACCTCAGAGTTGGTCATTTATTGTTGTCATGCTAATGCAAATTGTTCAAAATTCAAGAAGGCCCTGTTTGATTTGCTATAAATTTGACCCAGATGACTAAAATAAGAAAATTCCTATTGCATTGCATTCTAGAGGTTAGAGACTTGCTATGTTTCATTTTTGAGCTTATGAAAAATCAATTTGATTAGTTTTCAAATGCGATTTGAAATGCAATTTATGATGTTTTACTAGTGTCAGTAAATGCAGATTGGTCAGTACCGCTAATCGTGATGTCATATCTTTGAATCTATGATATGTGAAATTGAATGGATTGACCATTGTGTTTTACTTTGAAATTTTTTTAAGTGTGCTAGTTTTCATATCTTGATGAATCCGTCTAGACACTTTCCTAGGTCCATTCCATTTGTAAGAAAAGCTTTTCTGCCACTATTTCCAGTCCTACAAATCTGAGTAGTTCATTTTGACCACTCATCAAATTTTCCTATTATTTTTTATGAGCCCTAATCCTATATTTATGCTCTAAAGTGAACCAATTTGACAATTTTTATTTCCCTATGTGTCAATTTAACCTGATTCCAAAGCCAAATTCAAACGTATTTTATTATTTTCTAACATGTTTTATTGTAGGAAGATCTGAGAGGCAAACTTTGATATTCAATATCTTTTGACTGAGAATTTATAATCGGATGAGATTTGAAAAGGTAAGATTATGTGGAACAAAGAATCCGAGTCTCAGATTTCAAAGCCTAGTCAAGGTTTTTGGTTAGTTTTTAAGGTTAGTCAAAGGACCTCCTAGCACTAAGTTGACAGGTTGCAAAAAGATGTCAAATGAGTTTTAAAATTGTTTCCAGTGGTCAAATTTGTTTCAAATCAATATTAGGCAATCAATGGATCAGTTTGAAAGGTCAATTTCTTGAAAACAATTTTTTTTAGCCGGATCCACTTTGCAGCCCAGCTGAATTTCATTAGATGGATAAGGTGTTGAGAAATTGAAAATATTCAGAGGCTAAAATGATATTGATTATTAGAACTCTATCAAGGAGTTCATTATATTTTAAATATAAATGAGAGTGTAAGTTGAATAGACAAGTAAAGTAATGTATTGGCTCAACTCCTTTGTATCATTATCAAATTATATGTGTGGTCACTCAGTTAGTAGTACTATCAGTGCATAGGTAAAAAAGTGGTTTGGGCCACATATAATAAATATAGTATCATTGCAACCCAAGAGTGTGGTTTTAATGATGTCCCTTATTGGCGCTCAAAATTCTAGCCCAAATTTGGAGCACTGTTGAAGAAATTGAGCCCTATAAATGCTTTTGATGTGATTGTACCTGGCTATACCTTTGAGGCTTAAAAGGTGTTCAATTCTTCTAACACCTTCCATTTAGTGCACCTACCTATTCCATGAAGTTAAATTGACATTCCGAGTCATCTGTTTTGAGCTAGTGCCAATTCTGTATTTTTACCCTAAGTGTCAAACAATGATAGGAGGCTATGTTTGCATTTGAATATCTTTAATCTAGAAATTTTTTATGAATCACCACTTTGGGAGTATCTAATTTCCATACCTGAGAACCTATGTTTTAGATTTTGAGTCGTTTCGAGTCTATTTGACTAGGTTATGAATCCCTCAAAGTTGGTCATTTACTATTTTCATACTGATGCACATTACACATAATTCTGGAAGGCCCTGTTTAACATGTTATAAATTTTGACCAGTTGACCAAAATGAGAACATTCCTATTGTGTTGCATTGTAGATGTCAGAGAATTTTTATGTTTCAAGTTTCGACTTATGACGAATCTGTTTGATCAATTTTCAAACATGATTCCAAATGCAATTTCTATTTTTTACAAGTGTCAACATTTGCAGATTTGTCAGGATCCCTGTTCGGGATGTTATAACTCCAAATTTGTGATAGGTGAGATTGAATGGATTGTATCATTGTGTTGAACTCTAAAAATACTTTAAGTGTGTCAGTTTGCAAGTCATGACAAATCTGTCTGCACACTTTTCTAGGTCAATTCTATTTGCAAAAAATGATTTTGTCATTATTTCCAGTCAGCAATTTCAAGTAGCCTACTTTGACCGATCGCCATTTGCACCTTGTTATTCATCATGAGCTGCAATCATAGATTCATAATGTCCTCGTGATAGAGAATCAAAATCCCAATTTTAGTCTTCCCAAGCATCCATTTGCCCAGTTTTCAAGGCCAATTCCAAACCCAGTTTATTTCTTTCTAAAATGTTTTCATGCAGGTGATTCTAAGAGGTCAACTTTGATAGTGAATATCTTTTGACCTCAAATTTTTCATGAGACGAGATTCGATAGGGTGCAAGAATACAAAACAAAGTATTAGTGTGCCATGTTTTAGAGCCTAGTCAGAGGTTTGGGTCAGTTTTTAAGGCCAATCAATGGACCTCCTAGTGCCAATTTCATAGTTTGCAAAATAATGGTAAAGTTAGTTTTGAATGATTGTTTAGAAGGTCAAATGTGTTTTGGATCAGTATCAGGTGATGAGTGGGTAAGTTTGTGGATTTAGTTGTCTGGGAACAAAATTTTTTTTAGCCAAACCCACTTTGGGGCCCAACTAAAGATTAAATGTATGAAAGAGTTGCCCACTATTATCCACAGTAAACCAATATGAGATCCATTCGAGAAGGTACATGAAAATGGTGTGGTTTCATAGACTCTTTTGATTGGGAGGTTTGTTCAGAATGGTTGGGGCGAGAAGGCCTTGAATTTGTTTTCTCAAATGTAATTGGCAAGGATGAAGCCAAGTCAAGTTGCTAGTGTATTAAGTGCATGTGCAATGCAATCGATACAAGAGTTGGGAAGGGTGGGAGGGAACACTATTGATTGTCTCATTGACAACTTGGAGAATATCGCCATTATTTTTCATAGTGGACATCAATCAAGTCACAACAGATCTAAAGAATAAATTCAAAGGTTCTAAGATTTGAAGTTCTTATTGAATGTGGTTCCCAACAGCATGTGAAAACAAACCTGTGCAAATAAAAGGGGGTCCAATGCACTAAATGAAAGGGAAACACCCTACAACCCATGTCTCTTAAGATGAAGACCCACACTATAAGAATAACCTACATATGAAAAAAGAAAGGCACATAATTTAAAGAGGACCTATAGCAAGTCAAATCTGCATCAGACAAAGGAAAAGGCACACAACATTAAAGGAAGAGAACCCCATGCCTATGCATAGCAAGGAATCCACTGCATAAACAAAGAGTTCAAGCCATAAAACAAGAAGCCGTCCCATCTTAACTACCTATGCATGAAGAAAAGGAGGAGAGTTAATAAAGGAAGAACAATGCTAGTCAACCCAAAAAGAAGCTCACAAAGAGTTAAAAGCCACCTAAGTAAGTAGTCTGCACATGAAAGCCATGGAGAAACAAGGAGATGTCATGCTTTTAAAGAAAAGTTACCTTTAAGAATTCCCACGCTTTTCAGTATGGAGGCTCTACAATAAAGAAATTAGAATGAAGAATGCAGCATGTGAAAAGGAAGTTGTCGCAATTTTTAAGCCAAGGAGATGCCATGTCATAGGAAAAAATTGACAAATTCATAGCCATGGTGGAAGAGGAAGAAGCTTAGCCGTCAAATCTTGAGTACGAAAATGGTGAAAGCAATGGACATGCTACCACAAAAATGTGTGTTGACTGCAAGACTGTGAAGACTCTTCTCTAGAAAAATAGCTCGCAGGGTCCCAAGACGCTTTGTAATGCATGCAAAATCAGGTATAAGAAGATAGGAAAGCATCCATCAGGCTATGAATACCACCCATCTTCCCCCTCGATGCTACCCATTTCAGCATCCTACAAGAGCAAGCACAAGAGGGAGAGGGATATTTATAATCCATCTTTTGGAGAGCAGAGCGAGAAAATCCATCATCATCAGCAAAAGAAGTTGAAAAAGCTTGATGGCAAGTAGTCGAGCTGCAACTTACATTCGGAGGCCGATTCTTCATAAGTCAAGGAGCAGAATCAAGTAGGGCTAGCATGAGAAGTCTAGAAAAGGAAAGGAAGATGTGCAGACCCAAGAAGAAACTAACAGAGAAAAAAGTGCAAGAAATTGAGAAAATCATGAAAATGAATAATCCCACATGGGGCAGATGGCAGGAATATTAAAGTTTAAATACCATCCAACACACTTCACATAATGTCCAAGGACAAAGGCTTTTGTGAAAGCCAAAGCTTACGAGGTGGGTCCCAGCTGACCTATTGATGTTAGCATGACATTAGGCATAATTTTAAATGAAAAGGAAAGTGAGCTAATGTGGACCCAAGCAAAGAGATCGTGCCACGTGGCAGATCCAATGAACAACACATGCAATAACTTTGAAGCATTCTTAGGAGGTCTCCACAACTTGAAAAATTGCAATAACTTTCAAACCGTGGGTCCTTTTGACTTGATTCTTTTTATGGAATGCTCTAAATTACAATTACATTCATCTAGCCAATTTACACCTCCTAGTTCACCAAAATGATGGCTCAATTACATACACCTATTTTTTTGAGATTTACACGAATACTGATAGTGGAACTGTGAGAGTTGGAACCTTTATTTGACCCAAATGGGTATCCAAAAATGAAAACACATGAAACATAAACTAAGTCTAAGTATATTTTTTTGGGTGACATAGGATTACCCTTATACCTCTGGATGCTCCTACATCAGACACCCAGGGTAGATTGAAAAGTGACCCTGTCACTTTATGAATGGTAGAGGAAATCCCAAATGGGAAACCTCAGCTGCTGAAATCCAAGTTGAGTCCTTGATCAGCCATCCTTTCCACTTCACCAAATACTCTTCATACTGCCTATTTCTGGTACTCCTACCCACACGATGATCTAGAATGTCTTCTATCTCCTCCTTCTTAGAAGTAGGAATTGGACATGGCTCTAACACTGGCTCGTCATCTGCACCATCATCATGATACTCTGTTAAGTCTGTAATGTTGAAAATAGGAGAAATGTGAATACCATCTGGCAGCTCCATCTCATATGCATTTCCCGAGTCATGTTTCTTCAAAATTTTGCAAGGGCCAAATATTTTCATTTTCAGCTTGTTGTAAGTACCGGTTGGAAATCTTTCTTTTCGTAAGTGCACCATGAATAGATCCCCTACTTGGAATTCCTTATGTCTTCTCCTTTGATCAGCCCTAGCTTTATACTCTTGATTCATCTTGGTAATGTGTGCTTGAACCTCCTCATGTAGACGCTTGATATGTTTAGCAAATTCCTTAGCTTCAACAATTGTCCTCTCCCCTTGTTCTATCTTCCTCAATTCTGTTGTAGTCCTTGGGCTATTCCCATATACAATTTGGAATGGTGATTTTCTAGTACTCCTATTTATAGAGTTATTGTAGGCAAACTCTACTTGTGGTAGAATCAAATCCCATCCCTTGGGCTTATCCCCAACTAAACATCTCAGCAAATTGCCCAGACTTTTGTTTACCACTTCTGTTTGGCCGTCAGTTTGTGGGTGATGCATGGAACTGAATTTCACGTCTGTTCTCAACTTTTTCCACAATGTCCTCTAGAAATACCACACAAATTTAGTATCTCTATCAGAAACTATACTCCTTGGAAGACCATATAGTCTTACCACCTCTTTGAAAAACAAGTCTGCAATATGGACAGCATCATGAGTTTTGTGGCATGGAATGAAATGTACCATTTTGGAGAACCTATCAACCACCACAAATACTGAGTCATTACCCCTTTGTGTCCTTGGCAATCCAAGAAAAAAATCCATACTTATGTCCTCCCATGGCATTGATGGAACAAGAAATGGCTGATATAGGCTAGTATTGTGACTAAACCCTTTGGCAACTTGACAACCCTGGCAACTCTGTACAAAATTCTTCACATCCTGTGAAATTTGAGGCCAAAAATAATGTTCTCTAAGAATGGAAATGGTCTTATCTCAACCAAAATGTCCTACCATCCCTCCACTGTGTTTCTCCTTAATCAAATTTTCCCTCATGGAACTCCTTGGAATGCACAATTGACTACCCTTGAACAACATGCCATCCTGAATCAAATAGTCTAACCACTTGGTTCTATCTACAACAACAGGTTTCTTTACAAGATTTCCATGCTTCAGCAAAATCAAGATCCTCAGGGTACAAATTCTTGAGTTCATCAAACCCAACTACTTCAACCTGCATTACTGTAAGCAACAACTGTCTCCTACTTAGTGCATCTACAACCCTGTTAGATTTTCCACTTCTATGCTTCAACACAAACATATAACTCTGCAAGAACTCTACCCACTTCATATGCCTCTAATTCAATTTACCTTGACTATTTAGGTATTGTAATGCTTGATGATCAGTATACAAAAAAAATTCCTTTGGCAATAAATAATGCCTCCATTTCTTTAAGGCCTGAATTATTGCATAGAACTCTTGATCATAAACAGAATACTTCTTCTTTGCATCATTCAATTTTTCACTAAAATATGCAATAGGCTTACCTTCTTGGCTTAATACAGCCCCAATAGCATTGCCACTAGCATCACAATCCACCTGGAATACTTTTCTAAAATTTGGAAGTGCCAATAGAGGCTATTCTGTCACCTTCTTCTTCAGCAATTCAAAACTTCTCGTAGCTGCTGCAGTCCATTTGAACTCTTTTGTATTCCCTCTTATTGTATCAGTTAGGGGTGCACATATGCCACTGAAATTCTTAATAAACTTCCTATAAAAACTAACCAAACCATGAAATGATCTTACCTCAGTAGCAGACCTTGGAGTAGGCCATTCCAAGATGGCTTTGACCTTCTCTAGATCCATTTTGAGACCTTCAAGTGATATAACAAACCCCAAATAGACTAACTCCCTTTTTGCAAAGATACACTTCTTCAGATTAATTAACAGTTTCTCTTCCCTTAGCCTTTCAAGGACACTACGAATATACAATAAATGTTCTTCCAAAGTCTTGCTAAAAATTAAAATATCATCCAAATAAAAAATAAACAATTTTCCCAAGAACTTCTTAAGTACCTCATTCATGAACCACATGAAGGTGCTTGGGGCATTCGTCAATCCAAAGGGCATGACTAACCACTCATAAAGACCCTCCTTGGTCTTGAAGGCTGTTTTCCACTCATCTCCTTCTCAAATTTGTATCTGGTGATAACCACTCTTTAGATCTATCTTTGTGAAGTACTGAGCTCCACTCAAGCAGTCCATAAGATCATTCATCCTTGGCAAAGGAAACCAGTACTTGATGGTTATCCTATTTATAGATTGAGAATCTGTACACATCCTCCACTCTCCATCCTTCTTTGGTGCAAGTACTGTAGGTACTACACATGGACTTAGGCTCTCCCGAATCAAGCCCTTCCTCAACAGCTCCTAAACCTATCTATTTAGCTCCTCTATTTCAGTATGAGTCATCCTGTGAGCAGCCTTGTTAGGCAAACTAGCTCCTAGGATTAAATCTATCTGATGACTAATTTGCCTCATTGGTGGCAATCCATCTGGAACATTATCAAAGATAATATCTCCAAACTCACCTAGTAAATCTGAAACTTCAAGTGGTATTTCACTACTACATTCTTTATCTTTCCTAGGAATCAAAGCATAGCACATACATTGATGTTTCATGCCATCTAAAAACTTCCTTCCATCAACAAGACAAATCCTAGCACTGCTACATACCTTTTCGCCTTCCTTTTTCATGGGCTTCAATTTGTGGCGAACTCCATCCTTTGTTAGAGAGTATGTGTTTGCATGACCATCATGTATTGCATGACTATCAAACTACCATGGTCTACCCAACAATAGATGGCAAACATCCATCAGAATAACATCACAGAGAACTTCATCATGATAACTCCCAATTTTGAATTTTATTAAACATTGTTCACTTACCAAGACCTTATGATCATCTTTTACCCAAGCAATCCAATAGGGCTGAGGATGTTTCTCCCTCTTGAGCTTTAGCTTAGAGACCATCTCTTCTGATACCAAGTTATCACTGCTACCACCATCAATGATCACGTCACAACATTTATCCTCACACTGGCATCTGATATGGAAAAAACTCCTTCGTTGTCCTAGTTCAATCTCACCACTTAGTAGGACTCTTTTATTTACCAAGGTCTCTCCTCTTTTTGCATCCTCTAAATGTAATGATTGTGCACCCTCATCCACATGAGCAACCCTAGCTTGGCCCTCAGCTCTCCTATCTATCCTTCCTTGTTGTTGAGGGCATTCAAAGGCACGATGACCTTCTTCATTGCAATGGAAATAGGTACCATGGAAGCCTCCTCTTCCTTGTCCACGTCCTCTACCTCTTCCTCTCTGATTTCCAAATTCTTGATCATGGGAGCAGTTGAAACCCTCATTCCTCTGGTTCTTGCTAGTACCCACATCTTCATTTTTCTTTAGGGTTTCATTGCGGCCTCCGAATGATCCACCGCTTCCCCTTCCTCCTTGACCGTGCCCTCTTTGTCTTCCTTCAAACCTTTTATTCAGCTTCTCTTCAACTCGTAGGGAAAATTGGTATGCCTCTTCAATGCTAGTCATTCTTACCAAACTTAATTCCTCCTGGATGCTAGGTCGCAACCCACTAATATAATGAGCAACCTTCTCCTTATTTACTTTTGCATGCCCTACTCTAATCAAGAGTTGGCTCTAATCAAGAGTTGGTAAAACTCCTCTGTATATTCTTGGACTGATCTTCCTACTTGCTTTAACCCATGCATCTTCTTAAACAAATCAAGCTCATAGTCCACAGGAATGAACTGCTTCTTCAATTTGTCCACCATGCGATCCCACCTTGTGATCTTCTCTTTTCCTCTTCTATTTCTTTCCAATTGGACCTCTTGCCACTAGATTTTGGCATGGCCTTTGCAAAATTAACCCTATCTGGGTCCCTAATATCCTCATACTCAAAGTATTCTTCCAGTTCATTGATCCAATCGATCAACTCAGCTAGTTTCATATTTCTTGAAAATACACCCACTTCAATTGTAGGTCTTTTCCCAAACTGAGTAATGGGCGTAAAAAGCTTTTCCTCTGCATGATTCAGAACTTCCTCATCAAATTCCCCTTCTGGTCCCATTTCTTCTTCTTCATTGTCATCCTCACTGTCGCCACCTACGACAACATTTGCTCCTCTACAAAGCTCCTCTTGTAATGCCTGTACTTGCCTTTGGAGGGCTCTAACCTCCTCAAGATTAATAGCTCTAGCCCTTTTGCCATGATCTCTTTGTGGAGGCATCTTCTAACTCAAACCCACAACCACACAGTCCTGGTGCAAACTGCCTCACAGTCACTGCTCTGTCTACACACTCAGGAAAACCAGCTCTGATACCACTTGATGGGGACACAACCCAAGAACATAATGGACACAATAGAAAAAGGGAATTTGTATTAACTAAAAAATAAGCTAGTACATCTAGTACAGAGAAAATAAACTTCAAAACATGCCCTAAGGGCTTACAATAGCATGAATGTGGAGATAATTTCTCCTTTCAGTACCTCCTCTCAAACTCCACTCTGAACTGCCTTTTACAATGCCAAGAATCTCCTTAAATAGACCTCAAAGGGTTAAGGACTAGGAATACATTCTAGAAAGTGCTAGCAGGCATCGTTCGACTGAATAGAAGGTTCCAGAAGCTGTGTTAGAAGTTGACGCAAATCTAGAAGAATCCAGAAATGGTAACCAAACTTTCGAGAGGCATAACTTTTGAACCGTAGCTCTGATTGACAAACCAATTACATTTTCAAAAATTTCTCGAAGTGCTCTATAGCCCTATGGACAAGCTACACTCATCCCCCATTTTTTGGCCCTTTTCAAGGTCATTTAATGCCCCTAACCTGACTTTGAAGCATTCTTAGGAGGTCTCCACAACCCGAAAAACTGCAATAACTTTCAACCCGTGGGGCCTTTTGACCTGATTCTTTTTTTGGAATGCTCTAAATTACAATTACATTCATCTAGCCAATATACACCTCCTAGTTTACCAGAATGATGGCTCAATTACATACTCCTATTTTTTTGAGATTTACACGAACACTGATAATGGAACTATGAGAGTTGGAACCTTTATTTGACCCAAATGGGTATCCAAAAATGAAAACACATGAAACATAAACTAAGTCTAAGTATATTTTTTTGGGTGACAAAAGATTGCCCTTATACCTCTGGATGCTCCTGCATCAGAAGAATAGAGCATAGTACCTAAAATAAGAATTGAAGTAGAAACTCCTACTCCAAATAGGAATTTGATAAGAAATCATCATGCTGATCAGATAATAGGAAGTAAAGAAAAAGGATTAATTACAAGAAGTAGAATCAATAAAGAACTATTACTAATATCTCAAGTAGAACCAAAAAGTGTAGATGAAGCAATCAGGATGATCATTAGCTGAAAGCAATGGAAGAAGAACTTCAATAGATAATAAAAAATGACACATAGGAATTGGTTCCTAGATCTAAGGAGAAAAATGTGATTGGTACAAAATGGATATTCAAAAATAAAATGAATGAACAAGGAGATGTAATAAGGAACAAAGCAAGACCAGTATGCAAAGGTTACTCTTAGAAAGAAGGAATTGATTATGAAGAAACATATGCAACTATAGGTAGAATGGAAGTAGTTAGAATGTTCTTAGCATATGCAACAAATAAAAATTTCAAAGTATATCAGATGGATGTTAAGGCAACATTCCTGAAGGGAGAACTTGAAGAAGAAGTCTATATTGAGCAACTAGAAGGATTTCCTTTGACAGAAGAGAAGGATATGGTTTGCAAATTAAAAAAAGCCTTATATGGATTAAAGAAAGAACCTAGAACTTAGTATGCAAGGTTGGATAAATACTTAGCAAAGCTTGGATTTTCTAAAGGAATAGTAGATAGTAACTTGTACTTGAAAGAAATAGAAGATGGTTTGCTAATAATTATTATATTTGTTGATGATATCATTTTTGGAGGAAATGATGAAGCCAGTAACAAGTTCTTAGAAGACATGAAGAATGAGTTTGAGATGAGCATGATAGGGGAAATGAATTTTTTCTTAGGATTGTAGATTGTTCAAAACAAAGAAGGAATCTTTATTTCTGAAACAAAGTATTTAAAAGATTTGTTAAAAAGATTTGGTCTAGAAAACTATAAACCTATTGGAAATCCTATGGTAATTGGTCACAAGTTATCAAGCAAGGATGAGACACCTACTATTGAACAAAAGAAGTATAGACTATGATTGGAGGATTGTAGTATCTAACTCATAGTAGACCTGATATAGCTAATGCAATTGGAATTGTGGAAAGATTTCAGGCTGATCCTAAAGAATATCACTATGCAATAGTAAAAAGGATATTTAGATATCTGAAAGGAACATCTGATTATGGCATTTGATATGATAGAAGTAATGACTTTACTCTTTGTACTTATACTGATGTTGATTGGGTTCTAGATAGGGATGATAGAAAAAGAAATAGTGAAGGAGCATTATTTCTTGGTGGAAGATTGGTTTCTTGGCTCATCAAGAAGCAAGATTGCACCTCACAAAGAAATATAGAGCTAGAGTATGTTGCAGTAGTGAACAAATGTAATCAAGTAATATGGATAAAGTAGATGATGAAGGATATTAGAATTACATTCAAGGAACCTATGATGAATAGAGTTAGTCAAGGACTCTTGGTAATTGGTATGCAATAGTGTCTTTAGACACTTGTGTTGTTTATAGAGTTATATGCAAAAGTTGTAAAGTAACATATCAACTTGTGGTTGTGCTGATAGATTATTGAATTTTTAAAAAAATTAAACCATTTTTGTACTATCTTTGACATTGATATCAATGCGGGAGAAATATGACATGAAAAACATTGTAGTATGGGACAAAAATGTTGCAATAAATAATTTGCATGAAGCAAGATTTGATTGATGAAGAGACTTGTTAGTATTCTTGGAACTAGATGTTTTTCATCTATGTTGCCATCAATGACTAAGGGGGAGATTATTAGCATGAATGCTAAAGCTATGAGAGAGTATTATAGAACATTATTATGATGTATCTATAATTGTGTTTGTCATTGATGAAAACATAGTAAAGAGTTTGTAAAAGATTGACAAAGCAAAAAACTATGATTTTTGTATCTAGGACAATAAATTACTTATCTACTTATGTGCAGTTACCAACACATATTATAGTATGTATTTGTCACTTGGGCAAGTGCGTAGAACTTGAGTCAATGGTGTATGGAAGATATGGTTGATATATAGAGAACCGCATGGAAACAAAGCATTAAGAAAGTAGTTCCTATTGTATGATTGATACAACTCATTGTAATTGATATAAAGAGTTGCATAGTTAACTAGAGGTAATATACTGATCACTAATGATGTCAAAAAGTGCACATGTATGAAACTCACACGTGTGAAAGTTTTTTTATAATTGTGAGCCAATAACATTAATTAAATGTGTATTTCATTTAATTAATGTATGATGATAAAGTGTTAACCTAACTAAACAATTTAATATAGAGTGTGGTATAAAGAAAATATATTTTCTAACTTTTAGGCATCATCATTAAGATCATTGAGTAGAGAAGAGTTGCAGATTCTAAAGCAGTAGAGTAGAGTAATTTGCTAATGTGTGTAAGTGACCTTAAGGGTGACTATTGATGGTTACAAATTTCCAAACCTAATTACATGATTTGAAGGAGAAGAAGTCTAACATAATAGATGAGTGGAAGAAGCAAAATATTGTCACACATCGATTATTCTGAAAGGAATATTAATAAGACCAATTGGACAGTGGCTTCTTTGATCAAATCCTAAAGCTATTTGAACAGTGCACTTAGCTTCCTTTCACAACTCCTAATAGGGTTGGAATCTCCTAATAGGGACTCTTGTACTAAGTGTTGTAATAGACTCCTAACAGGGTCCATCCTCTAACAAGGAATATTCATATTAGTACATCATTTTGTGGGCATCATTTCCACTGGGGTTTTCTCTCTAATCAAGGGTTTTCCTATTCAATATATGTAGTGTAATTATGTGTATACATCTCTTTATGGTTGTTGTTTACTTTGATTGAATGGTTGACATTTCTTAAGAGGATAAATGTTTTAGATTATAATATAATGGATTCAAACCCCCCCAAGTTATATTGGTGGACTATTATTTCTAATAGTTTTTGTAGAGGAGGTCACTAGTTCAAGTTTTGTAGAGATTTGTCACCGATACCCAATTTGCAGTTTCATTTAGTTGAGGCAATTTAGATCTGATTTCTAGTAAAATGATAAACTAGATGAAAATAAAAGGCAACATTGTTAACATATCAGTCAAGTTTGTTATTAGTGACAACACTTATTCAGATTTTGTATGGCTACTGAGCTCATTGAATAGTCTAAATTTTTTTCCATGTAATTTAATAGGCACCAAATTCTGTAGTTGCTACCAAGTCTTTTGGACTAATTCCAATGGCCATCGAGCATTCTAGTGGTTACCAAGGGAATTTAGTTATGAAGTGCAGCAGTTCAAATCAAGTAGAATTAGGCAGTATGAAGTCTAGCAGTTCAACCTAAGTACTTTAGTGGTTACTGAGCTTTGTAGTTTCTACTGAGCTAGCAGTTCATGTGATGTGAAGCTAGTGTTAACCAAGCCATATGCAAAGATAGTTTTTACCGAGTAAAGTCATGGTAAACTAGTGTTTCAATTTATGCCAAGTAACACAATATCTACTGAGTCACCAGTGTAGATCAAGTTTGAGACTACTTTGAGGTGATTAGTATGGACTAAGATTCTACTTCTATTGAATGCATGATGATGCCAAGTAATGACAGTGGACACTGAGTATCAGAACTTCACCAAGTTAGTTTTTAGAACCCAAGTGTCTTCATATGGGTTGACTTTGTAATATTGGTGTTAACTTGTATATTGGTCAACTTTGTTATTTTGTAAATTGGATTGGTATATATGTATTGTATTGTATCATATCCAATGTGTGTGAATATGTAATTCATGAACATAAGTATGTAAGAATGCAAATGTGATCAAATAGCAGATAAAGTATATATTGAAGGCCATATCAGAAAAGGAGTAGCAAAAATATATCCATCACAAAAGGTGATTATTACAATCAAGGAATCTCTATCAGAAATTCAGTTGTAAATTAGAGATCTATTGTTTCATTCTAATAGGGGAATTAGTCAAAACCCTTTCACAAGGTAGACTTAATAGTCTTTCTTAAATCTCTTAATAGAGTGCATACTTTATTGTGTATTTGTAAAAACCTCTAACAAGGTGGACTTAGTAGTTCTAATTGCTCCTAATAGGGAAAATCATCAAAGATGATCATTATGAGCCTTAACAAACCAACTTTATGTTACAATATTGAAGTTTTGTGGGTATCATCCCCACCCTAGTTTTACTTTCTATTTGGAAGGTTTTTGGTTCACCAAATTATTGTGTTCAAGTGTTGTGGATGCTTTTATGTTTTTAGTTTCTCATGCAAACAATTAGATCAATAAATGATAATTGGTATATTGCTATAAAGTGTTGGATTTGATAAAGTTTTAGAGGTTACTAATTCACCCCTCTCTTAGTAACCTAGCATAGTCTTGAATATTCCCAACAATTGGTATTAGAGCTTTGTGGTTCTCAAGAGAAAGTTTAATAGCTTGAGAAAAGATCAAGGATATGGAGATATTTAGACTTGATAAGGCAATTGACAATGAAAAATTGGATCTGGAAATGACCATTGCATAACTCAAGAAAGCTACAGAGCAACTTTCCCAATCCCTGAAAAGAAGAAAGAAGCATGCAAATTAGATGAATGATCATTAGTACATTGAAAAAATAGTTTAAGACTTTTCCCTTCAAGTAGTTCAAATGAAGAAAATGATGCAATCAAAGAACTCCTAGAGAAAAATGGTTCCCTACAAGAAGAAATAACAAAGTTGAAAAGAGAACAAGAAATTTAGTTAATAAGACTATGTGAAATCTTGGAATAGAGAAACAAGATAAAAGAAGAAATGGATGGAAGAAACAATGAGATCCAAAACTAATCCCTTTAGCATGTAGATCTTATGGACCAAACCTCTAATGCAAATGAGGAAATCATGAGCCAAAGAAAGATCAATGAAAGATTAAGAAATGATCTAAATTTGGAAAGACAAATCAATGAAAGAATAAGAAATTAGTTGAGATCTGAAATGCAAATCAGTGAAAGATTGAAAAATGAACTAAATGCTAAAAAGAAAATCAATGAAAGAATGATGAAACCTGAAGTAGACATGAATCAATTAAATCAACTAAATCAGTAGAATCTCTATATACAAAAGGGAAAAGGAGGAATTGGATACAAAGAAGAAGGTGAATCCTCTGAAAAACATGCTCAAAGGAATCAAAGACCTACTTGTAATCAATGTGGTAAGTTAGGTCATACATCAAAAAAATATTGGAGTAATGGTAAACAAAAATTTAATGGAAAATGCTACAATTGCAATCAGCATGGTCATAAGACTAATGAATGCAAAGATAAACCAAACTTTGAAGGCAAGTATCATGAATGCAAGAAATAAAGTCACAAGGCATCAAATTGAAAAACTAAGTCATTCTATCTAGAAGATCAAATTGTGAAAGCAATATTCAATTAGGACTACAACACTTGGTGTAGGTGTCATTATTATGGAGAATATGGATACATTGGCATGAATTGTGTTAAACATCATACAAGGAAAAGAGATACCACCATAAGATGTTTTACTTGTACCAAACTTGGTCATCTAGCCAGGAATTGCATGAATATAGGTAGAGTTGAAGATGAAAAGAAAGTTAAAGTAGATAACATTCATAAGCAGATGAGGCAGCAATGGATCCCCAAATCTAGTGAGAATTCTAGTTCAAGTAATGATGGTCATGTAACTCAAGAAGTGGGTGACTCCACCATTTTCAGCTAGGTTTCTAAAGGAGAAATAGAATTGTTCTATCATGATCACATTCAAATAGTTTCAAATCAATATTTAAGATACAAAATGATCTCTAATGAAGACTGGTATCAGTTATCACCAAGTTACCTTCTCTGCTGAGTAAGTTTGGGTCATAGATTCTACTATGTAAGGTTAGGAGTAACAAGTCACACATGGTTATTGAGTCACAAAGCTTTCATTGAGTAATTAATAAAATAGTGGATGACAACCTGTTGAGCATAATGTCAAGTGTGTTGTCAACCCAACTACCTTTGTATCAAGCATTAATGGAAAAGTTTTTAACGAAAGGAAAAAAATAAAATTTATTTTTAACCATGAAATCTAAGTGCTATTATGAGGAAATAAAATTCGAATGTGATCAAGGATCTTCAAGAAAATTTATAGCAAGGTCTTCAAGGTTTTGATAATTTACTAAGTAATCATGGCATCCAGCAGTAGTGGCAACAAAGCAAAGAAAGGGTTTGAGATGTTGGTTCAAGGAGTCAAGTGGAAAGTGCCAGACTTCAAACTTGTGCCCATAGTCATAGAAACCCCCAACCCAAGAAGAGCTCAATTGAAAATACCACCTAAGGTACTCCTTATTAATGATATTTGAACTCATTTCAAGTACTCTATTTAAGAAATTGGAACCCTAGAAATGGATGATGCCCTAGGTGAATTGTGTGTTAATGGAGTTCTCAAGCCTAAGCATAAACATTTGGAAGACAAAGGTTTGACCCACATTCCTCACATGCCCCAAGGTTTTCAAATCAAGTGGATTAGATACATTCTAATCCAGGTGCATAATGGTTAGATATGGCTCGAGCAACTAGTCTTGACTACAAAGAAAATGATTCATTACTTCACTGGCCTCCACATGCTCACTAAAGCCAAAACCACCAAAACCCTAGGTTAGGCTGAGCTACATGAAAATCAGCAATGAAACTAATGAAAAACTGAAATTTGGGATACATGTGATAGCTCACAAGATATATAGTTCAAGCTACCTCAATAGTGTATCATGTGAAGCTGTGGATTTAGCTTACAAATTTGTGAAGAATAATTTGTCTTATGACTTGGTAAATCTATTGTTGAAGCAATTCAACAAGAACATGGAAAGTATTCAGACTTTTAAGAAAAATCCCTACAAATTTGTCTCTTATTAACTTGTTTGTTCTTCTATGTTCAAAAAGTTTTCCCTTACAAAGGCACAGTAGTATGGAGAAAATATGTGCATGTACTTTACCAAATTAATAAATACATTGTAGAAATGGGAGCCAATTTTGTTAGCATTATGGATAACTAATTTGAATTTTTTAAGGAGAAAATGAATAATAAATTTAGAATACCTAAGAAGTTGGTAGAAGATTACAAAGATGATGTTTTTTTCATGGTAGACAGTGACATAGTCTACATTTAGGTAGTAAAACCCAGAATTGTATGGGTAAAACCTCTTCCCTATGAGGTAAACATTGATGAAACAAAGGACATTATTGAAGCTCTTATTAATGAGCCTATTGATCCAAAGGTACCACACTTTTGGAACATATGATGAGGCAAAGACAAGGATAGAGTTGGAGATAAAGCTCCCACAAGTAGTTAACAAAGGCGAGAGGAGGATAGAAAAACTAAAATCAAGCATGCCTTTTATGTTAACCAAGGGCAAAGGAGAAGATATAGATGAAGAAGTAGAGGATGAGGATGAGTTAGAAAAGGAAGAAGAACCCTTGAAGAAGAAAGGCAAGGTGATCATCACCAAGCCACCTAAGCTATCTACTACAGTTTTCACAAGGAGGTCTAGGAAGAAAGGTAGTGATATTGTCTTTGGCAAACCTCCTCCCACCTTCCAAGAAAAAATGAAACAAATGGAAGAAGGTATAGGAATAACCAACTTCAAATCCTTGAAGTATGAAAATACATTAGAGGTAGAGAAGAAATAGGTTGAAGAACTAGTGTTAACAAAAATGGGAAAATGGAAGTATTCATTAGATCAGATAGCCTCCCAAATTTCTAATGAATTATTAGAGAAAATTAAGCTAAGATGGGACTTTGCAATGCAAATAGAAAAAGATATTTATGCACAAACCCTGAGGCAATTTCTACCTAGCATTACAAATGCTGAAGTAATAGAGTCCTCAAAGAAAAATGAAGATAAGATGACTCTTAGATTTAATACTTGTTTGATTTTGATCAAGGATATAGAGCATGTGGTTAAGAATGCCACAAGTATGTGGAAGAATTTTTATCATTTGCATAAACAAAGTGACTTCCTAGTAGATGTTAAGGATGATGACAGTGATGATGAGGAAGAAGAAACTTACACTGAGCCCACACATTTTGACAATGAGGAAGTTGAAGAAGATAAAGAGGAAGAAGCTACCAAGGAAGACAAAGAATATGATGAGGAGAGTGACCCTATGAAGATAGAAGTTGTAGTAATTACCTCACTTCCTCACTCTCCAAGCAAACCAGATGCTACATCAAGCTCTGAGACAACTTCAACAAGTTTGATTGTGACAACTACAGATGTCCAATCACTCTTCACCTCCACACTGTATATGAGAAATATGTTAGCAAGTAATACTAATCTATTCAAAACTAAAAGCATTAACTAGCATATAAGACATAACATATATGAGATACTAAAAGAGAAACCCTCAAATGAGAATATGAGCCATGGAATGGCTCTCTCAATGAGAATGGTCACTTGATTTAGGGATGAGTCTATTTGATAGAATTTGGGATGTATGCTCAAGCTTCAAACTAGCTTCAATGGAGATTTTTGGGATTTTTGGTATGGATGCATGCAAAAGTATGGATTTGGCTTCAAAATGGCATTATAACTTTACTTGATGGATTGTGATTGAAAAGGCTTGGGAGGGGATTCAATTTATAGGCTAAGGGCTTGAGGGATGGAGGGCTAAGATGGAAGGAAAGATGAAATCTCAAGGAGGGCTAGGATGCACTCAAAAGGGAGCACATGGATTGTGCTTGTTTAGCACCAATCAGGGAGTGACACATGTCACAAGGTGAGTGGATGGAGGAAAGGGGAAGGATGAGTCAACAAAGGAGGCTCAAAGGATAATATCTTCATAAAGACCCTTCATTATGGCTTGTAAGAGATTGTAAGAGTATTTATGGCTTTTGTAAGAGCATTCATTGTTGGGTGGTTGGGATATTTTGGAGGGAGTTGAGATTGTTGACTTTCCTCGGCTTAAGAAAGTCTTAAGCTTGTTTAGGGAATGTGACAACATTAGGGGTGGATTAGGCTTGGGTTTAGGATTAGATTAGGGATGTTAGAGATTTTCAAGTGGATGGCATTCATGAGGGTGGGTGAGTTAGTGACTAAGCTTAGTTAGTATGGGTGGATGGGGTGGATTAGGCTAAAAAGAGGGTTTAGGAATAAGTTAAGGGTTTTTAGATTTGAGGGTTTTATTTATCAAATAGGTTTATTTAATAAATGGGGATTTTGGATTTAGATAGAAGAATAGGATTTAATTGATAAATAATAGGTTATTTGATTTATCAATTAGGACTATAGATGATTAATTAAATTAATCAGCTAGGGGATGGCAAAGGATTAATTAAATAGGAATTTAATTAATGATGCCTTTAGAGATAACTAAATAGGATTACCAAAGCAATGTAATCAAATTTAGGTGTCTACACACATAACTCAACACATCATTAATAGAAGTGACTATCTACTAAACTACAACCTCCCTCTTCTTCAGCTCCTATGTTACAGTCATCAACAATGGGTACAGTGGCTTCTACACTTTTGGGCTCTTCATCAATAAGTACTTCAGTCTTGAATACTATGGTTTTGTCTACTTCAGCTTTGGATTCAACAAGCATTCCTATTAGTATTCCATCAGTTAGTACTTTATCAATTTTCATAGCAAGTCCTAGTATATCTATAATTGTTTCCATCCCAAATATAAAGGCATTAAGTACAAGGACAGTTGAACCCAAGGGTCAACCAAGTACAAGATTTTTGAGTAGAGGAAAGGAGATAGAAGAGGATATAGACCTAGATGAGAAAATAGAAATTCTCAAATGGGACTTTGATAATCTCACCATGGATCAAATACGTATAGCTGGTGAACTTCTCCAAAAGAAGGCAAAGTAAAAGAAATTAAGAGAAGAAAGAGATAGAGAATATAAAATTATTGATGATGCCAAGAATTTTTGTTTTGAGGCAATAGGTATTGATGTAGATTCTTCTCAACCTATTTTATTGTAGTTAGCTTAGGCAGTCCAAAATTTTAATAAGGATATTATTGGTCAAGATAAGTTAATTGAGAAATCAGAAAAGAAATTTGATAATAAAGTGTTTGAGCACATTGCTCAGTAAATTTCCATTCAACAAGTTGAGCTTTCATACATTTTGACTAGTCTTGAATCATCTTGCACTAATGTTTCATTACTTTTTGTGAAGTTATGTGATGTTATTGAGCTCACAAAGGAGATCAAGAGAAAATTGACAAAGATTGATGAGGAGCTAAAAGTTAGTGCACATCAATTGTAATTTGACTATAGTTCAAGTTGTGCACTTCATATGAAGATCAAATTTATGTTAGACATTCAGGCAAACTTGTTGAGAGAAGAAGCAAGGATCTAGTCTACATTGATAGATATTCAGAATGTGATCCATCCTATCATGGATACAATGCAGAAACACATTGTTTACTCAAAAACCTTGATCCATGATAATAACTTCTCTATTGCAAATCACATGATAAAACTCTCTACAGAAGTTCAAATTGCTCTCCATACATGCAAAATTTTGCAAGAAAATTGGGATAAAACTCCAGCACTTATTCTTAAAGTACATTCTAAGTTTCTATCTCATTTTGGTGTCTCCATGTAAATAAGTTTTAATAAGTCTTTGGCATTATTGTGAAAAAGGGGGAGAGACTATGTATAGTGAGACTATATATATTGTATGGGGGAGAATAATGCAAAGGGAGAAAATGTATATAGTAGAGGAGAATTTTGAAAATATGTTATATAGTATACTCTATATACTTACAAAGAAAAATCTTGAAAAATCTCAAAATAGTATACCCTATCGAGCCAATATCACATAGTGATGTCTATAAGTTTTGGCTAATAAGTGTTTTTGTCACTAATGCCAAAGGGGGAGATTGTTGAAACATCAGTCAAGTTTGTTATTAGTGACAACACTTATTCAAATTTTGTATGGCTACCAAGCTCATTGAATAGTCTATAATGTTTTCCATGTAATATAGTAGCCATCAAATTCTATAGTTGCTACCAAGTCTTCTGGTCTAATTCCAATGGCCACCAAGCATTCTAGTGGTTACCATGGAAATTCAATTAGTGTGAAGTGCAATAGTTCAAATCAAGAATAATTAGGTAGTGTGAAGTCTCATAGTTCAACACGAGCATTTCAGTGGTTACAAAGCTTTTCAGTTTCTATAGAGCTAGCAGTTCATCTGATGCAAAGCTAGTGTTAACCAAGCCATAATGCGAAGATAGTGTTTACTGAGTGAAGTCATTGTAAACTAGTGTTTCAATTTATGCCAAGTAAAACAATATCTACCAAGTCACCATTGTAAACAAGGTTCAAGACTACTTTGAGGTGATTACTATGAAATGAGCTTCTACTTCTATCGAATTCATGATGATCCCAAGTAATGATAGTGGATGTCGAGTATCAGAACTTCACCAAGTTAGTCTTTAGAACCCAAGCGTCTTCATATGAGCTGACTTTGTAATATTTTTGTTAACTTGTATATTAGCCTACTTTTTTATTTTGTAAATTAGATTGGTATATATGTAATGTATTGTATCATATCCAATGTGTGTGAATATGTAATCCATGAACATAACTATGTAAGAATGTGAATGTGATCAAACAATAGATAAAGTATATATTGAAGGCCACATCAGAAAAGGAGCAGCATAGATATATCCATCACAAAAGGTGATCAATACAATCACAAAATCTCTATCAACAATTCATTTGTAAGTCAGAGATCTATTGTTTCATTCTAATAGGTCAATTAGTCAAAATCCTTTCACAACATAGGTCCATAATAGTCTTTATTAAATCTCTTAACATAGTGCATACTTTATTGTGTCTTTGAAAAAGCCTCTAACAAGGTGGATCTTGTTAGAAATGCTTTGGAATAATTGAGATGGGGGGTGAATCAGTTATTCAAGATCCAAATGTCCTGATAAAAATTTTTCATTAAGTATAGTGAGCCCATATAAACTAACCATGCATCTAAGCTAAACATTATTTTAACAAGTTACTAATAAATCAACATGCAAGAATAACACATAAAAAATCAACACATAACACAGTAATTTATGTGAAAACCCAACTTGGAAAAAATTGCTAGTAACATGCTACTCCTTTCTCACTCTTTTGAAGTGATGTCCTATGAAAGAACTACCCTATTAAAGGCTACAAAACATAATATTAAATGTGACCTAGTTAAAGGATTTCAACCACCCTATTAGAAGTGGGCTTGGCTAAAAGACTTTAGAACATTCACTTGGAATGTCACCCTATTAAAGGATTTACAAAATGGTTTTTAAACCAACCTATGTCCATAGGATTTTACCCTAACTAATACGATTGTTAGAGAGTAATAATAAGAGCTTTGATATGATATAACTCACAACATAACTTGCAGATTTCAGATCTCAATTCAGCTCACAAAATTTTCTTCGCTTTTAGTCTCTGCAACTCGAATAGCTTGTCCTCCTTTCAAGCTTCATCTCCCTAAGTCTCCATGCTCATTTTTCCAATGCAATCACCTCTATGGTCACCTATCAAAGTAGAGTCTATGTACTATGTTCTTCCCTCTTAATGTCTTCTTCTTAACACTACATACTATCTCCAACCAACCACTCTTGCTTCTTGACTTGTAACTCCTTAAATAGAAGTTTGGAATATTTTTCCCACTCTAATCTTCTTGATCTTATTTTTGGTTTGAATGGATTAGGTAAGATTTAATGAATCTACCCCTTAACATTTTTCTTCTAGAAACATCATGCAGAATCCACCTGTATTCACCCAAAAATAGTTTACCTAGAATTTTGTACCACCAACTCATCATCCTTATCTTCCATCTAGTTCACAAAATTCAAGCTAACAAACTTATTAGCTCAGATCTAGTGAATATTTGACATTTCAAATAATGCAATAGCTTAGCACTATTGAATTTTTAATTCCTGACACATACTATGTTACTTGACATGTACTGTGGATTCACTCGGCATCAACTAAATTTTACTGATGCTCGACACTTATTACATTTCTATCTAGCTTGGTACCTGAACTTGCTTAGCGCCTTCTGTGTCACTTAGCACACACTAGATTTTACATTTTCTTGGCACTTACTAATAATTTTCTCAGCATGAACTAACTTGCTTGGCACCCACTAATGAATTTAGTCAAGCTTTGCAAATAGCTTTGTTACAACTTATTCTTCTAGAGTTTCTAAGTGTAGCTAACCTCTATATCTTCAAGTGTATTGTCAATACATCATTTTACCATTTTCTTAACTGATCCTTGTACTTCATTACAAAACCATAACTCAACCTTTCCCTCAGTTTCTTTTGTTACATCTTATTGATTAAGTCCTCTTCATCAATCAACTAAGTGATAGTACTTTGATCTTATAAGTAATTATCATTCTAGAAAATAGCATGTTTAATATCAATGACAAAACAATGATTGAAAACATTCTTTTTTAATAATCTCTCTTCTTTAATAGTGATCTTTTCAATTAGATTTCAACAATCTCCCTCTTTGGCATTGATGGCAAACCAAACTTATCAACCAACTTATCAAAATGCTAACTAGGTTAAAATAGTAAGTCAAATGCCAAAAAGAAAAATTTGTATCCAAAACTATTCATTCTATCAGCAACTTTGAATTTCTTATGACTCCCTCCAAGTTCTATAAATAACTCCCTCTTTCAAAGTATTAGGGATATCTCTTTTGCTAATACACTATCTTCTCCTTTTTCTATTTTTTCTTTTCCCTCTCAATTGATGTTTCCTTTCTCCTTCCTTTCTGCTATTTTTTTGACATTGTCTTCTCCTTTTACACATTTGATCATGTGTTGGTTTAACGAATAATTTTGATAGCTGAGTGTCAATACACTTAACCATTTTTCACTACACATGTCGAGCAAAGAGTAGGTGCTGAGTAATATCCAGTGCTGAGTAATATCAAGTACCGAGTAATATCAAGTGCCGAGTTATTCAAGTGTCGAGTGATATCAAGTGCCGAGTTATTCAAGTGCTGAGTGATATCAAGTGTCGAGTTATTCAAGTGCTGAGTAACATAAGGTGCCGAGCTATTTAGGAAACAACATGTGCCAAGCATCAGTAATGCTTCAAGAGCCGAGTAACTCAGGATATCAGAAAAAGAGTTTGTAATTGCACAAACTATGATGTAAACCATTTTTGTAGCTAACATAAGGTAAATCTTGAATGATCTAGAGATAAGAATCAATCTTTTACATTTCCTATGCAATCTGTATGCAGCCAATTGGAAAATTGGAAAGGCATGCAACCAATCAGCAAAAAGGGAAGTATTGAGTGGGAAATTAAGATTCAATGTGGATCGTAGATCCATATCTAACCCTAAGTCTTTGAAGTCTTTTTAAGGAAGACAAAAAGATTCAATGTAATGATGATGAGAGAAGAAGAATAGTGTTAAGGGAAAAACATAATTGAATTCAGTGAAAGAAGACATAGAGAGTAAGAGCAGCAATTCAATATTCAATTGATCAGAACAAAGCAAAGGAGACGAACAGAAATCAGATCTCAGAGGATTGAAATTAGAGAGAGAGCCAGAACAAGTGCCTACATTCAACAATCAAGGATTGCAAACTATTAGGTTTATAATACCTAATACTCTCTTACCATTGTATTAGAAAGGAAATCCTATGTAGATAGGTTGGCTTAATAGCTATTTGTAGATCCTTATCAAAAGGTGATTAAATCGTTTAATAGGGTGACACTTCATGTTAAGTGTTTGTAAATCCTTTAACCAGGTCACTATTGACATAGTGTAAAGCCTTTAACAAGGTAGGCCTTTAATAGGGCAGACCATTAGAAGTGGTTGAACAATATTACTGCAATGAATTTTTGTGGGTATCATCCCCACCCCAGTTTTACCTTCTTATTTCTAGAGAGTTTTTGGGTTACCAAATTCTAGTGTTATGTGTTGTTGATTCATGTTTTAGTTTCATATTTTCATAATGTATTTACATGCATGCAATTTACTTTGAGATAAAAGTTTTATTGGATAAAGTGGAATACTTCTAATTCAACCCCCCTCTCATCAATATTCTTTCCATATTTGAATATTCCAACAATTGGTATCAGAGTGGATTAGGTTCTCACAAGAAAAAGCCATTAGATCTAAAGATGGAAGTTTTTAAAGATGGAAGTTTTCAAACTTTGAAAGATCATTGAGAATCAAGTGATAAATGTGCAACTTGCTCTACATAGCTTGGAGGAATCTAGAGATAAGTTGAGAAACTCATTGAAAAGAAGGAAGGATTCAGCCATAGCCAAGAATGAGATAAAATACAAGGAGATTGATTCCACAAATATATTTTCCAATGGAGATACTAAAGAGTTTGATGTAGAAATTGCAGAACTGATGGAGAAAAACAAAGTTCAAACAGATGAGATAAGATCTCTCAAGATGGAACATGAATAATAGGCCATAATGTTATGTGAAATCACTAAACAAAAGAAAAGAGCAGTTGAAGATAAAGCTATGATGGAAAATGACAAAAGGAATCTTGCAAATAGACTTGAATAAAAATGTATTGAATTAACAAGGATCTCAAACATGCAGATGGATACACTTGCCCAAATAATGAACCTTCATCATGAACTTAATGTGAAAGACATTGAGATCTCTACACTAAAGATGCAGAATGAACAATTGCAGAATGACTTAAGAAGAGAAAAGGAAATTGTAGAAAGATTCAACAAACCCAATAAAGCCATCAAGTATTTTGAGCAATTACTGAAATCCCCAAGATCAACCCATGATACATCAGGACTTGGATACAATAGCACTGAAGTTGGAGAATCATCAAAGAGTGCTGAACAAAGAAGTGACAATGGTAAAAATGTCAAACTTACATGTCGTTTTTGTCGAAAGAAAGGACATACATCTAATGTATGTAGAAGCAAGAATTTCCATCAACATGATAAGCCTAAGAATGTAAACTATTGTCATAAGTATAAGAAGCAAGGTCATCAAGCATATGAATGTAGAACCAAGACTATTAAGACATCAAGATTTGAGGGTCACTATCATAATTGCAAGAAATATGGACATAGAGCTTTTGAATGCTGATCAAAGCCTATGTGGACATCAAAACAACCAGAAAAGACATCAAATCATGAATTTTGGGATTACAACACTAGCTACAGTTGTCACTATTGTCAAGAATATGGACATATACCCCAAAATTGCATAAGAACACATTTTAGGGGAAACTATAAAAGATGGTTAAGTCAAACCACATGTTTCAGTTGCTTAAAAAATGGTCATATTAGCAAGAATTGCCCAACAAGGTCAAAGGCACCAAATTCTAAGTTCAACAATGGAAAGGAAAAGATAGATGTTGAATACATCAGAAGTGAGATGAATAAGACATGGAAGAAGAAAGATGAGTGTAGCACATCAAGTGTAGAGATCACTTCACCTAATAGGTCAAGTGATCACACTTCATCAAATTAAGCAAGAATGAGTGTGTGGGATTGATAAACTAAGTTACATCATACATAAGTCCCAAAACATAGAAGAACTGTAAAGAATAAATTAGCATAAGCAAAGATGCTAAGTCAAAATTAAGAGTCTTGCAAAATCTACCAAAATTGTCTTCAGGTGGCAAGTTGCTAACAACGACCGAGTTGATAGATGATGTTGCATTGTGAAATATCAATGGGAGCTGAGCAAAGTGAAACACAATGAGTGCTGAGTCATGTCAAAATCCTTTAGGTGCCGAGTAGATAGTTGTCAGTGCACTAAGAATTAATTACTCTATTTTGAAGAGTACATAGTTTGATTTTCGATCATTTCTTACCATTCAAACACAAAGCAAAGATGAGAAGAGTGCAGAAGATCAAGGTCAATTTAGAAGCTATTTGTGAAGATTTCCACAGCGATTCATGATGAGTCTCATCAATTTGAGGTATTTTACTTAAGTGCCGAGCTACGTAGTGTTTATAAACTTGTTTAAACTATAAACCCTAGTTTGGCAAACAATGGCATCTAGGTCTGGAACCACTAAGAGCAAAGAGAGTCATGAGATACAGTTGGTTAGTAATGAAGTCAAGCAACTAGAATTTAAACCCATTCCAAAAGTTGCATATAAGAAGGATCTCGCAAGTGCATTATCAGTTATTCCTGATAAATTTTTTATGGTCCAAGATGTTCGTAGATGCTATAACTACAAAATTGGAGCCATAGGAGATTTAGAAATTCACAATGCATATGACAAGCTATGTGAGAACAACATACTAAAAGATGAGTTCTCAATAGTCAAGAGAAAAGGATTGACCAACACCCTAGAATTTTTGACTATTTTCAAAGTTGAATGGGTATGCATAGTTTTGAGCAGATTACATGATGGAGCCTTTTGGTTAGAAATGGGGCTAGTGAAATTCAAGAAGAGAACTATTCATAGGGTTACTGGTATTCCAACCCTAGATCGGCCAAAGACCCTACGTAGTGACAAAAGGGAAGTAATAGAGAGAAACACGGGTGCTAAGTGGAATAATAGGGGAATGACTTTTGATACAATCATAGAACCCCTACTAAATTTTGTTGTGAGAATCATCTCACACAAATTCTATCAGTCAAGCAGGTTAAACAGTGTACCTTGTATAGCAGTTGATGTTGCATATAAATTGATTAAAAAGGATCATACCTATGATCTAGCAGAGCTCATGTTTCAACAGATTAATGAGAATCTAGGAGCTATAAGGAAGAGCAAGGGAGCTCAGTGCAAATTTGGATCAGTTTTGGTGTGCATGTTTTTCTATTTGATGAAAGAATTCCCTTCTGTAGGTAAGGTGGGATGGAGTCCAAACAAAATAATTGTTGAACAAATGAATGGATATATTGAAGAAATGGGTGATAATTTTGATGCCCAAATGACTAGTTACGTTGAGGACTTCAAATAGTCCATGAAAAAAAGAGTGAGGATTCCAGTCTCATTGACTAACAAATATGAAAAAGACATTTGTTTTCTTGTAGATATTGATTATACCTATATACAAGTAGTCATACCTAGAGTAAGATGGCTTAGGCCTCTAGGCTATGAACTCGACATTGATCAAGCCTCTACAACAATAATAGCCCTCCTTGTAGAAGAAGTTGATAAGAATGAAAAAGCCTTTGGAACCTATGAAGTTGTAAAATCAAGGGTGATAATAGATTTGAAAACTGCCTCAGCAGTAAAGAAGAAAGAAAAATTGGTAAGGAAAATCAAACAAAAATTTGGTGTTGAAGAAGAAGGAACAACAGAAGAGAAAGAGGAAGACATTGAAGATGAGGAAGATGAACCACAAGGTCTGACTCAAGGGTTAAGAGAAGACAAAGAGGAAAGTGCTGAGGAAGAAGAAGTCGAGGAAGCACAAGTTGAAACCGAGGTCACAAAAAGAAAGGCCATAACTCCTCCTGCTCCTCAACCCAAGGGAAAGAAAGTAGCTATTCCAGCACCAAAGAGACCTACTACAAGGGCTGCAGCACAAAAAGCCCAAGAGGAGGCAAGACAAAAGAAGAAAACTTCAAAGAAGACTACTACCAAGCCAAAGAAGAAAAGAAAATTTGTTGCCCAACCTAAAATAGATGAGGAGAAGACTGAGTCAGAGGACAATAGCCAATTTCAAGTGGTAAGGCACAAACCTTAGACTACTATTTATAAATTATGTTCAAAGATCAAGAATGATGATTTGAAAGGTTTAAAGAACCTAACTTTTTCTAAGCTCACCAAAGAAGAACAAAATAAATTAGAGAAATCAGTGTATGCTATGATGGCTGAGTATAAGCACACACCTCTAGAATTAGATGAATCAATGCCTAAAGATTTGTACAAAATTGTAGAGGATAAATAGAATTTTTGTTTAAAAATGGAAAGGGAGATAAGGAAATCAACATTAGCTAGATTGTTTCCTGATTTGACTAAGGATCAAGTAATAAATGTAGTCAAGAGGCATAACAATAGATTCAATCCCAAACATAGAGCTTTCAACATTTTACAGAACAAAATTGAGGAGGTAGTTACAAAATCCACAAGATTGTGGAAGATAGTTTACAAGAAAATAGAAGATGTGTATAATGAAGAATATAAGGCAGAAGCAAGTGTCAAGATAAAGGAGAAGAAGGCATCAAGAATCAAAGAAAAAGAAAAGGAAAAAGTGGAAAAGAAGGTCGAAGAAGAAAAGGAAGATGAAAAGGCACATACAGAGGAGAAAGAGGAAGAGAAAGATACAGATGTGCAACAAGATCAAAGTGTGGAAGACACACAAGTATACCCTCCTAGTCCTCCTCATGCCACCATCACACCTGCAGAGATTATCAAAATCAAGGATGTTACAGACACTTCAAGTCCAAACATCAATCCATTAATTGCAGAGGATTTAGAAATCCTTGACCAATCAACACTAGTAGCAAAATTATGTTCAAATCATGTATTGGTCAGTGTTGATGAATTGTAGAATCCCGTAGTCAAAATAAAGGTAGTCAAGGTGAAAACACAAGAACCACCTTCGATCATACAACCTACTGGTATTCTATTCCTTCCTCCACCACCTCCACCAAGTGTAGTCATTAACACACTTTAGATGCCGAGTACAGTAGCAAGGGAAAGTAAAGAAACATCTGAATAGCTAGAGGGTTCAACCCCATCTAGTGATCATCACAAGGATATAAAAGCTGAAGAAAAAGAAGAGACAAGCAAGAAAGAGGAGTCTGCAATACAAACATTAGTTGCATTACCCAAATCTGGTACTCCTACACAGACTCCTTAGCATCCAAGCATCGATAGGTTGCAATTGAAATTTAGGACAGCAGGCTCTAGCTCATCAAAGGTAGTCAGGAAACTTCACTATGCAATTCCTGAGCTTGATGAAGAAATAAAGATTCCATATTATGAATCCAACACTCTCACTGAAGAGAAGATCAATGAAATTCAGAATGCATTGGACAGAAGAAGGAGACAAGAAGCACTTAGAAGAGAACACAAGAACAAGCTTACCTTGAATGAGATCAAAGACATATTCACAGAAACTTTTTGCTTATAGTCTCTAGATGAGTCAAGGCCAATTGTAGAGAAACTATCTGATATAGTTGACCAGGTGACTAGTGAAGACTAGGAAACAAATGCCAAACTACTGGAATGGTCAGAAAGAAAATTCCAAGGCAAGGTAAACAAGAAAATATCGGGTGATATAGCACTATCACAAGTAGAGCTGGCTAAGAAAATTGAAACAGTCAAAACTATACTTGGAAACATATTTTCCCTATACAACAAGTTGTGTGAATTTTCCACATTCACACAGGACACTAGCCAAAAGATACTAAGCTTGGAGAAAAAATTGAGGATTTCTAGTAGGCAACTGCCCACAAATCTAGCTCAGAGTGAGAAGTATTTTGCCCAATCACTTCAGACACAAAGAGAGTTAGTTGTCTTAGCAGTAGAGGAGGCAACCACAAAAGCTAAATTGATGCAAATTCAATCCTCTATCACTCCTTATTTGGAAATACTTCACAAGGAGCAGATGAATGCAGAGACAGTCCTCAAGGAAGACCCCAATCTTTCTACAATTCATGGACTTGTACACCTAGCAGCAGATATTTCTATCCAGCATAAGTCATTGGATGTTGCACTAGCAAATTGGGATGTAGCTTTGAAGGTACTCCTTGAAGTAAATAGTACATTTTTGGCCAAGTATGGCATTTCCTTATAAGACCTTTGACATAAGTGTCAAAAAGGGGGAGAATAAGCATGGAGTAAGTGTTAAGAAGAAATAAAGTATGGGGGAGTTAAGTACGGAATGAAATGGTAAGTATGATGAAAGGGGGAGATAGAGAATTTTTGACAAATTTTGATATAACATATTAGTTAGAATGCAGAAATAGGATAGAAGTCACTGAGTGAACAAGGAATAATCAACTCATAGGGAGTCATAAGGTATATTGTTATTTGTTTCTAAAAATTTTGAAGCAAATAAGAGGATGCATGAAATAATGCTAAGAGCACAGGATCTTAGTTAAGTGTTTTTGCCACTCATGTCAAAGGGGGAGATTGTTAGTTTAAAGAATAATTTTGATAGCTGAGTGTCAATACACTTAACCATTTTTCACTATACATGTTGAGAAAAGAGTAAGTGTTGAGTAATATCAAGTGCCGAGTTATTCAAGTGCTGAGTAATATCAAGTACCGAGTAATATCAAGTGCTGAGTTATTCAAGTGTCGAGTGATATCAAGTGACAATTTATTTGAGTGCCGAGTGATATCAAGTGCTGAGTTATTCAAGTGCAAAATAACATAAGGTGCCTAGTCATACAATTTTGTTTAGGTGTTGAGCTATTCAAGAAATAACATGTGCCGAGCATCAGTAATGCTTCAAGAGCCGAGTAACTCAGGATATTAGCATAAGAGTTTGTAATTGCACAAACTATGATGTAAACCATTTTTGTAGTTGACATAAGGTAAATCTCGAATGATCTAGATATAAGAACAAATCTTTTACATTTCCTATGCAATCTACATGCAGCCAATTGGAAAATTGGAAAGGCATGCAACCAATCAGAAAAAAGGGAAGTATTGAGCAAGAAATTGAGATTCAATATGGATCGTAGATCCATATCTAACCCTAAGTCTTTGAAGTCTTTTTAAGGAAGACAAAAAGATTCACTATAATGATGATGAGAGAAGAAGAATAGTGTTAAGGGAAAAACATAATTGAATTCAGTGAAAGAAGACATAGAGAGTAAGACAAGCAATTCAATATTCAATTGATTAGAACAAAACAAAGGAGATGAATAGAAATTAAATCTTAGAGGATCAAAATCAGAGAGAGAGCCAAAACAACTGCTTGCATTCAGAAATCAAGGATTGCAAACTATCAGGTTTATAATACCTAATACTCTCTTACAATTGTATTGGAAAGGAAATCCTATGTAGATAGGTTGGCTTAACAGCTATTTGTGGATCCTTATCAAAAGGTGATTAAATCCTTTAATAGGGTGACACTTCATGTTAAGTGTTTGTAAATCCTTTAACTAGGTCACTATTGACATAGTGTAAAGCCTTTAACAGGGAAAACCATCAGAAGTGGTTGAACAATATTACTACAGTGAATTTTTGTGGGTATCATCCCCACCCCAGTTTTACCTTCTTATTTTTGGAGGGTTTTTGGGTTACCAAATTCCAGTGTTATTTGTTGTTGATACATTTTTAGTTTCATATTTTCGTGATGTATTTACATGCATGCAATTCACTTTCAGATAAAAGTTTTATTTGATAAAGTGGAATACCCCCCCCCCTCTCATCAGTATTCTTTCCATATTTGAATATTCCAACATAATGTAGTCTCTCTACATGTCTGATCAGTTTCTACTATTTCTCCCTCTTCGACAACAATGCCAAAGACATATTATGTCAACATCTTATTATCCAAGTGTAGCATTTGTAGGAACTCTAGTTTCTCCCTCTATCACCTTGCTTGTGACTTGTTTGGAATTTTATTACTTTAATTATTTCAAGAAAAAACCTAAAGTAAGTATCCTCTACATCAATTTATAACATTTTAGCAATGAACTCATTTGATGTAGGTGTTGTTAGTAAATTGTATAGTGTGGCTAACAGGTAGAGCAATATCTGAATGGGTGCATGACACTTGAGTCACCCCTTCAGAAAGGTGCATGTACATTTCTGAGATGGACTTTGGAATCATCATGGTAGTCATTGTATTGGGATTGTAATCATTAAGTGCATATATGAATAAAGTATATGTTTTGCGTTGAATCGTGCTATACTACATGTGTTGATCTTTTTACCTTGGAATGTCCTTTTACTACAATAAGATGATTTTCTCTTGGGTTTGCAAAAAATCTTGTTACTATTCCAACAGATAATGCAATGTCTAGTCTATTGTTTACAACATACAGTAACTTTCCAACCATTGATCTGTACATTGTCTGATATACTTCAGCTAACTCATCATTCTTGGATAACTTATGTCCTATTATCATTGGTGTATTGGCTAGTTTTGAATCCTCTAAGCCAAGTTTTTTGAGTATCTCCTTGAAATATTTTGATTGAAGTCACAAATATGCCATGTTTTAGTTGATGTACTTGCAATCCAACAAAGAATTTGATTTCTCCAAACATTAACATCTCAAACTCATGTTTCATCTAATCAAGAAAATCTTTGCATAGGGCATATTTTCCTCCAAATATTATATCATCAACAAAAATTTTAGATATCAAAATGTCTTTACCTTTTTCTACCTTGATATATAGGTTGATGTTGTCATCTGTTCTCTCAAATCCTATTTTCACAAGATATTTGTAAAGTCTTTCATACCATGCTACATATCTTGTTTCAAACCATAAAGTGCTTTATATAGTTTTCAAACCATTTCTTTATTGTTGTCATCAACAAATCCCTTTGGTTGTTCTATGTAGACTTTCTCTTCTAGTATACCATTCAGAAAACTAGACTTTACAACCATCTAGTAGACTTTAAAACCTTTGTAAGTAGCATATGCAAGTAGAGTTCTTACTCCTTCCATCCTTGCAACAAGGGAAAAAAATGTTTCCACATAGTCTAGTCCTTCTTCTTGTGCATAACCTTTGCAAACTAGTCTAGCCTTATTTCTTATGATTTCACCATTCTCATGTAGCTTGTTCCTAAAAACCCACTTGGTACCAATCACATTCTTATCAATTGGTCTAAGAACTAAATTCTAGGTTTTGTTCTTCTCTATATAATCAATCTCCTCTTCCATAGCTTTACACTAGTCATCATCTTCTAGTGCTTCTTTCACTATTTTGTGTTGTTTAGTGTGGAGCCTGATCAGTCCCCAAGTGGGAGATTGTTAGATTGTGGTGACTGATCAGGAAAGTACTGTACATACTTCATAAATAGTATGGCCGACATGTTATAACTCTAAAGCGGTTTAATACTTGTATAAAAGGGCTTAGGGTTGGCTATTTTTCATAATGTTGTGATACAAAATTGGTTCTTGCAGCAGTATTGAGCTGTAAGGGATTACGGATTGTAATCAGGTTGTAATCACTGGATTGTAATAAGATCAGACTTTTTTTTTGGTGGACGTAGCCCAGGGATTGGGTGAACCATGTTAAATCTTGGTGCCTTGTGTTCATTTCTGTGTGTTCTATTATTTTCTGTTATTGGTTATATTTGCATGTAGTTTTCATTTATGTCCATAGTTTATCCTAACAAGTGGTATCAAAGCAAGGTTGTCTTTCAGTTATCCTCTGCAGGAAAGTCTCATGGTTAAGTGGGAGTCTCACAATTGAGTGGGAGCGATGGCAGATGAGGGTAAGTTGAGGGTTGATAGGTTTAATGGGCAGAACTTCCAGTTATGGAAGATGCAAATGGAAGACTATTTATATCAGAAGGATTTATGGAAGCCATTGGAAGGAAAAGCCAAGAATCAGGGAACTATGTTAGAGGCTGAATGGGATCTTTTGGACACAAAGGCACTCAGAAGCATTCGGTTATGCTTGGCACCATCGGTGGCATTTAATATTAAAAAAGCAAAGACGACAGAAGATTTGATGAAAACCCTAGCGACACTGTAGGAAAAGCCCTCTCCTTCAAATAAGGTATTTCTCATGACATGTTTATTTAATATGAAAATGGAAGAAGGTGGATCTGTTGCAGATCATTTAAATGAGTTTAATACTATTACTAGTCAATTATCTTCTGTGGGTATCAATTTTGATGAAGAAATTAGGGCTCTCTTGATTTTGTGTTCTTTTCCTGAAAGCTGGAATGGCTTGGTAATGGCGGTGAGTAATTCTATTCTTGGATCTAGTACCCTAAAATATGATGATGTGATTGGTGTTATTTTAAGTGAGGAAACTCATAGAAAATCCTCAGGTGGATCTACATCAAGAAGTGCTTTAAAAGCACAAAGCAGGGGCAGAATGACTGAAAGAGGAAGTAACTCTAGAAATCGTGGGAAATCAAGAGGAAAGTCAAAGGGAATGAGGTCTCAATCGAGAGGACCAAATGATTGCTGGTACTGTGGGAAACCAGGGCACAAAAAGAAAGATTGCTGGAATCGAAAGAAAAATGAAGGAGATAAATCAAATGGAGACAAGGAGGCAAATGTGGTAAGTAACAAATCCGAAGAGGATGCTTTGCTTCTTTCTTTAGAGAGTGTTGATGATTCATGGGTTTTAGATTCTGGTGCTTCATTTCATGCTACACCTCATAGAGGTTATTTTATTGATTATGTCCAAGGGGATTTTGGGCTTGTTTATTTGGGGGATAATGAACCCTGTCAAATTGTTGGAAAGGGAAAAATTAAGATTAAGTTGCAGAATGGGAATCATTGGCTACTACATGAGGTAAGACATGTTCCAAAACTAAGTAGAAATTTAATTTCAGTAGGGCAACTTGGTGATGAGGGTTGTGTAGTTACTTTAAATGATAAAAATTGGAAGGTTTCAAAAGGTTCCCTTGTAGTAGCAAAAGGTGTGAAAGTAGGCACCTTATATCTTTGTACAGGTCATATTGTTCCTTCTACTTTGATTATTTCAGAGAAAAATGAATATTCAGGAACAATTACTGTAGTTGAGTGGGGAGAACAAATAGCTGTTGTAGATTTTGATACAGCGTTATGGCACAATAGACTTGGGCACATGAGTGAGAAAGGTATGAAAGTACTTCATTCAAGGAAAGTTTTACCAGGTCTAAAATGTGTGAATATGGATTTCTGTGAAAGTTGTGTGTATGGAAAACAAAAGAAAGTGAGTTTTGTAAAGATAGGGAAGGAAAAAAAAAAGGAAAAATTAGAGCTTGTGCATACAGATGTATGGGGACCAGCCCAGGTATCTTCCCTTGGTGGCTCTCATTATTATGTTACATTTATTGATGATGCAACTAGAAAAGTATGGGTTTATTTCCTTAGAAAAAAATCTATTGTATTTCAAACTTTTAAGAAATGGAAATGCTTGGTTGAAAATGAGACTGGTAAGAAATTAAAATGTCTCAGATCTGATAATGGTGATGAGTATTGCAGTCATGAATTTGAAGATTATTGCTCCACTAATGGTATTCATAGACAAAAAACTGTTCCAAGGACTCCACAGGAAAATGGAGTGGCTGAACGCATGAAAAGGACTATAATGGAGCGTACAAGGAGCATGAGGTTGCATGCTGGGTTTCCCTTACACATGTGGGTGGAGGCTATCAATACTGCAGTATATTTGATTAATAGAGGTCCCTCTACTCCTTTGGGCTGTGGTATTCCAGAGGAAGCATGGACTGGTAAGAAGGTGAGTTATTCTTTTATCAAGACCTTCAGTTGTGAAGATTTTGCTCATATAGACTCTGAAAATAGAACCAAGCTAGAAGCTAAATCAAAGAAATGTGTCTTTGCTAGATATGGCATTAATGAATTTGGTTATAGGCTTTGGGATTTTGAAAATCTTAAAATTATTAGAAGTCGGGATGTCATATTCAATGAGAAAGTGTTGTATAAAGATCTGTTGCAGCAACATGAGAAGAAAGAAGATGATTATGTAGTGCTGGATGATACTCCAAAAGCTGATGTTCCAGCCATTCCTCATGATGTGCAACAACTGCAACAACAAATACCACACACACCAGTGAATGTTAGACAGTCAACAAGGAAAATTAGACCTCCACAAACGTTTTCTCCCTCTTTGTATTCTATTTTTCTTACTGATGCTGGTGAACCTAAAAGTTATGATGAAGCTGTGTAGGTGGATACTAAGATTCAGTGGGAGTCTGCAATGAAAGATGAAATGGACTCTTTGCTGAAAAATAAGACATGGGATTTGTGCAAGTTGCCTGCAGGTAAAAAGGCTTTACAGAATAAATGGGTTTATAGGTTGAAAGAAGAGGAAGGAGGTAAGAAAAGATTTAAGCCCAGGTTAGTTGTAAAAGGATTTGCATAGAAAAAGGGAATTGATTTTGATGAGATATTTTCTCTTGTTGTTAAAATGACTTCTATTCATACTGTTTTAAGTCTTGTGGCTAATGTAGATTTGCATTTAGATCAGATGGATGTTAAAACAGCCTTTCTTCATGGTGATTTGGATGAAGAAATATATATGGCTCCAGCACAGGGTTTTGAGGTCAAAGGTAAGGAGAACTTAGTGTGCAAATTGAAGAAAAGTTTATATGGCTTGAAGCAAGCACCTCGGCAATGGTATTTGAAATTTGACAGTTTTATGCATGAGCATGGATATAATAGGTGTCATTCAGATTACTATGTTTATTTTAAGAGGTTGGATGATGATAGCTACATTATTTTATGTTTATATGTTGATGATATGCTTGTAGTTGGGTCTAACATGGATCATATTAAGGGGCTGAAACGCCAATTAGCACATGCATTTGCTATGAAGGATTTGGGGGCAGCAAAAAAAATCCTTGGTATGAAGATTTGCAAAGATAGGAAGAACATAACATTGATGCTATCTCAAGCTGATTATGTTGAGAAGGTGTTGCAACGTTTCTCTATGGAGAATGCTAAAGCTGTCAGCACACCTTTACCTAGTCATTTGAAATTGACTAAGGAGATGTGTCCCAAGACATAGGAAGAGGAGGATAAGATGTCCAAGGTACCCTATGCTTCAGCCGTAGGAAGTTTGATGTTTGCTATGGTATGCACTAGGCCAGATATTGCACATGCAGTGGGAGTCGTTAGCAGGTATATGAGTCATCCAGGATTTGAGCATTGGAATGTTGTCAAGTGGATTCTCAGATATTTGAGAGGAACATCCAATAAGTTTTTACACTTTGGGGGCTCTACTACTGATTTACAGGGCTATGTTGACTCAGATTTGGCTGGGGATATTGATACCAGGCAGAGTACTGCAAGTTATGTCTTTACTATTGGTGGGGTAGCCATGAGCTGGGTTTCTAGGTTACTAAAGATTAATTCTCTCTCCACTACATAGGTAGAGTATGTTGCTGCTACAGAGGCAGCCAAAGAGATGATATGGCTTCAGTTCTTCTTGGAATAATTGGGACATCCTCAGAAGGATAATTATTTGTTCTCAGATAGTCAGAGTGTCATTCATCTTGCGAAGAATTCAGCTCTGCATTCTAAGACCAAACACATACAGTTGCGGTACCATTTCATTCAGTCAGTTTTGGAGGATGGACAGTTAAAGCTAGAGAAGATACATACCAATGACAATCCAGTAGATATGTTGACAAAGGTTGTAACAAGGGAGAAGCTGAACTCCTCTTCAGCTTCGGTTGGTCTTTTAGACTGAACGTGAATAAAATAACAGTAGAGTCCAGGATGGTTTGATCCAGTGGGAGCCCCATGTGGTAGTGGTATTGCTACAGGATTAGTCTCCAAGTGGGAGATTGTTGTTTAGTGTGGAGCCTGATCAGTCCCCAAGTGGGAGATTGTTAGATTGTGGTGACTGATCAGGAAAGTACTGTACATACTTCATAAATAGTGGGGTTCGGGGCATCGCCCCAAAAAAATTTTTTGGGCAGTAGCCGACATGGTAGCCGACATATTATGGCCGACATGTTATAACCCTAAAGTGGTTTAATACTTGTATAAAAGGACTTAGGGTTGGGTATTTTTCATAATGTTGTGATACGAAATTGGTTCTTGCGGCGGTATTGAGCTGTAAGGGATTACAGATTGTAATCAGGTTGTAATCACTGGATTGTAATAAGATCGGACTTGTTGTTTGGTGGATGTAGCCCAAGGATTGGGTGAACCACATTAAATCTTGGGGGCTTGTGTTCATTTCTATGTGTTCTATTATTTTCTGTTATTGGTTATATTTGCATGTAGTTTTTTATTTCTGTCCTTGGTTTATCCTAACATTTTGGGTTCAATCTTGCTCAATAGACATGATTCATTTCTTAGTCTATTTCTTGTCATAAGTCTGGCTTCCTTGTCACTAATGATTTTTTCTACAAGGTGGTGTATTTTCAGATACTTGGATAGCCTTGGTTCTATCCTTATTTCCATGTTTGGTCTTTTAGCTTTAGAGTCATTGTGCACATCTCTTTTAGGTATTTCATCATCTCTTTCATGTATACCAATTTCAGAATCAGAATGTGCATTTTCTTCACTCTACAACTCAGCTTCTAAATAAAACTCAACATTCATTGGTTGTGACTCGATAGATACTAAAACTTTTTTCCAATTCCTAACTTGATTGGCAGCTTCTTCTTCAACAAGCATTCCTTCATAGAAGTATACAAATGATTTGTACTCCTATGGTTTCTTGATGAATTTATCAACTTGAAATTCTATATGCTCATCAAATTTTACATTTGCCCTCTACACAATTTTGTTAGTGTTAGTATTTAAACACTTATATGCTTTACTTCTAGTGGAGTATCCAAAGAATATGCCTTCATCACTCTTTGCATCAAACTTTCCATTTCTAGAATCTATAAGAATATAGCACTTACAACCAAACACTTTGAAATGTTTTACATTAGGTGAGTGACCATGCCATAATTCAAAAGGTGTTGTCTTTGTACCTTTCTTGATTTGTACTCAATTTAGGGTGTAGACAACAGTACTAAAGCTTCTCTCTAGTACTTTAGAGTAACATTCTTTTTCATCATTAATGTTCTAGTACAGTCTATCACTGATCTATTCCTTCTTTCTATAATGTCATTATGTGGGGGAGTTCTATGTGCTGATGTTTTTCTTTTAATTCCTTTGTCATTACAAAATGTCTCAAATTATTTTGATGTAAACTCTCCTCCTCTATCTAATCTTAGGCACTTTAGACTCTTTCCTATTTCTTTCTCAACCCTGGCAAAATACTACTTAAACATTTGAAATGCATCAATTTTTTTCTTTAAGAACATGACAGTCATCATCCTAGAGTAGTCATCAACAAACAATATTATATAGTTGTCTCCTTTGTAACTTTGCACTTCTATTGGGCCACATAAATCAGTATGCACTAACTCTAGTACTTCTTTGAAAGTGTAGGTTTTACTTTTGAAACTTGACTTGGTTATCTTTCCTAGCTGACACTGTCTGCACATAGTGTTGTCAAGCTTCTTTAGTTTAGGTAAACCTCTAAATTTCTTCATTTTGCTGATGCTAATCACATTGTCAAAGTTGACATAATATAGCCATTAATGCCATAGCCACACATCATCAAATCTTACAATAAGACAGGCTGCATCCTCCATATCTAGATAAAATAGATTACACCTAGTTTGGTCTCCTTTTCTTATCAAATTTCCATTAGTGTCATAGATTTTGGCAATTTTTTTTCCAAATTCTACTTTGCATCCTACATTACCTAACTGTGACACACTTAATAGATTGTAGTTCAATCTTTAAACATAATATGCATTATTATATAAATTTTCTTTGTAAGCTTAATGGAACCTTTTGATTTTATTAGACATGGAGCATCATTTCCAAATCTAAGACTATTTCCATCATACTAAGTAAAGGTAATAAATTTACTTTTGTCTCCTCTCATGTGATGTGAGCATCCACTGTCTATGATCCACCTATCATTCTTGTTTACATGGGTTACTAGTGTTGTTGCCTCATTGTCATCTGACTCATCCTACATGGCTACATAGACTACCACATCATCATTTTCATTAGAATCCTCTTCTTCAAAAATGTAGCACTTCTGGCCTTTGTCTTTGTAATTTATTCTATCATCTTCTCTTTTTATCTTATTCTTATTGCCTTCTCTATAGTTCTTCTATGTGCATATTGCAACAATGTGTCCTACTTTATTGCAATTAAAACACATGATAGGTAGATTACCTTTGAATTTTCCTTTGCCTCTATGAAACATTCTGGCCAACAATGCTTCCAATTGTTCCACATCTTATTCATCTATGTTGCTATCACTAGATGCATATTTTATCTTTCTTTTCTTCTTCTTTAGTTTCACCTCCTCAGTGTCTTTTAGCAACATCTTGGCCTTGAAAGTAGATTCAAGACTCTCAGGCCTATAGTTATCAAAGTTGGATAACTCAAATATAGTAAGTCTTCCCACTATACCTTCAAAAATTAGCTTGTTTCCTAGTATGCATCTTAACTCTTGGATGGTCGATACTCTAATAGCATAGATGGGGAGTAAGGTTCTTAAGAATTTTCTATTGATAGTTTCATCATCTAAATCACCACCCAAACTTCTTATTGCACTTACTACTTCCTTTATTCTAGAGGCATATTGAGCAATGTCCTCACCTTCCTCCATTCTAATGCCATAAAACTTTCCTCTGAGGATTTCTCTTTTTTCTCTTTGGACATTCTAATCTCCTCCATAAATATCTTACAAGGCTTTCCACATCTTGAATGTAGTGTTACATCCCTTGATGTCATCAAATTCAACATAGTTGAGGGCAGAGGCAATGTCTAGCATTGCTTGATTGTGCTCCTTCTTTTTCTTCATATCTTCTACAATAGGGACACCAGCTAGATCAACATGTTCCACTTAAATTGAGGTTTTTGCATGATCACCTATTAATCCAAAGTGTAGCTTCATTAAAATTTTCCATGCAGCAAAATTATCTCTATTAAGCTTGGGAACTTCTCTCTTGGACATCTTGATCTTCTCTACTTCTAGTAACTATAAACCAATTCAACAAATGGTTCTGATACCAATTGTTAAAAATGCTTTAGAATAAATGAGAGGGGGGCGAATTAGTTATTCAAGGTCCACATGTCCTGATAAAAGTTTTTCATTGAGTATAGTGAGCCCATCTAAACTAACCATGCATTCAAGCTAATCATTTATTTTAGCAAGCTATTGATAAATCAACATGCAAGAATAACACATAACACAATGGTTTACTTGAAAACCCAATTTGGGAAAAACCACCATTAACATGCTACTTCTTTCTCTTCTAAAGTGATGCCCTATGAAAGGCCTACCTTGTTAAAGGCTACAAAACACACTTTAAATTTGACATGGTTAAAGGATTTCAACCACCATGTTGGAAGTGGGTCTGGTTAAAGGACTTTAGAACATTCACTTGGAATATCACATTGTTAAAGGATTTACAGAATGGATGTTAAACCAACCTAAGTCTATAGGATTTTACCCTAACTGATACAATTGTTAGAGATTAAAAATAAGGGTTTTGATTTAATATAACTTACAATATAAATTGCAAATTTTAGATCTCAGTTTAGCTCAAATAATTTTCCTAGCTTTTAGTCTCTACAGCTCTAATAGCTTGTCCTCCTTTCAAGCTTTATCTCCCTAAGTCTCCATGCTCATTGTGCCAATGCAATGATCTTTGTGGTCACCTATCAAAGAAAAGTCTCTATACTCTATTCTTCCCTCTTGATGTCTTCTTCTTAACACTGCATACTATCTCCAACCAACCACTCTTGCTTCTTGACCTATAACTCCTTAAATAGAAGTTTGGAATACTTTTCCCACTCTAATCTTCACCCTCTTAGTTTTGGTTCAAATGGGTTAGGTAAGATTCAATGAATCTACCCCTTATCTTGTTTCTTCTAGAAACATTATGTAGAATTCACTTGTATTCACCCAAAAATGGTTTACCTAGAATTCTATACCACCAACTCATCATCCTTATCTTCCATCTCATTCACAAAATTCAAGGTAACAAACTTGTTGGCTCAGATTTGGTGAATCTTTGACTTTTCAAATAATGCAATAGCTTGACACTATTGAATTTATGATGCTCAACACATACTGTGTTACTCGACACCTACTATGGATTCACTCAACATCAACTAAATTTTATTGATGCTTGGCACCTATTACATTTTTGAATAGCTTAGCACCTAAACTTGCTCAGAACCTTCTATCTTACTTGGCACACACTAGATTTTACATTTTCTTGGCACTTACTGATAATCTTCTTAGCATGAACTAACTTGTTCGGCACCCACTAATTTGGATCTTATAAGTAATTGTCATTCTAGGAAATAGCAAGTTTGACATCAATGACAAAACAATAATTGAAAACATTCTTTTTCAACAATCTTCCTTCTTTAATAGTGATCTTTTCAATTAGATTTCAACAATCTCCCTCTTTGCCATTGATGGCAAACCAAACTAGTCAATCAAATTATCAAAATGCTAACTAAGTTAAAATAGTAAGTCAAATACCAAAAAGAAAACTTTTTATCCAAAACTATTCATTATATCAGCAACTTTGAATTTCTTATGACTCCCTTTGAATTTTGTAAGTAACTCCCTCTTTCAAATTATTAGGGATAACTCTTTTGCTAATACACTATCTTCTCCTTTTTTTGTTTGTTCTTTTCCCTCTCAATTGTCATTTCCTTTCTCCTTCCTTTCTGCTACTTTTCTAACATTGTCTTCTCCTTTTACACATTTGATCCTATAGTTTCTATACATGTCTAATTAGTTTATGCTATTTTCCCCTCTTTTCTATAGCTTACCATTTTGAAAGGTAGACTTAATAATCTTTCTTAAATCTCTTAACATAGTGCATACTTTATTTTGTGTTTGTAAAAACCTCTAACAAGGTGGATTTAGTAGTTCTAATTGCTCCTAATAGGGAAAATCATCAAAGATGATCATTATGAGCCTTAACAGACCAACTTTATGCTACAATATTGAAGTTTTGTGGGTATCATCCCCACCCCAGTTTTACTTTCTATTTGGAAGGTTTTTGGGTCACCAAATTATTGTGTTCAAGTGTTGTGGATGCTTTTATGTTTTTAGTTTCTCATGCATGCAATTAGATCAATAAATGATAATTGGTTTATTGCTATAAAGTGCTGAATTTGATAAATTTTTAGAGTTTACTAATTCACCCCTCCCCTCTTAGTAACCTAGCATAGTCTTGAATATTTCCAACAACATGAAGGTAGTTATGGGCAAGTTTTTTCATCTCCAAATCAATTGAATCAAAAAATTATCATCATTTCATGATACTTTTAGATATTTTGGCAAATGGAATAGTTTTCATTATTGAATAGGAGATATTTCAAGTTTGTTACAAAATAATCATGAAAACCAAAATTAGGCCTCATGGGTAGAAAGATGAGAGATATTTTACAATATCAAAGAATGGAGATTCAAGTGGACAAATGTCATTTCTAGATCAAATCTGGGATTCCATTCTTCTTCTATATCTTTCTTTCTCTCATTCTTTGTAAGGGTTCCAATTTTTGGAGAAATTTCTCACTACTGTGATACTAGGTTGGCAATTTTCAGTGTGATAATGCATTGTTATTCCAATTTGTCTTGAGACCACATTGTTGGATCTAGAGGTATGATTCCACCATAATTCTTTAGCATAGTTCTCTTGTATGAACAATAGTAGTTAAGATAATATAGAAAGTTTTGATTTTTTAGGCATTTCTATGTTTTAATTTCATGCATCTAAATGTATAGTTTCAAGGAAATGAATACAAATGAGCAGAAATCTCTTTAGTTTCATTCTAATTCTAATCTCATATATCTATAATCTACAATCTTGTGTGCTTTAAGGACAAAGAACTAAGACACATTTGCATCCCCTTAAGGTTGTATGTCTAATATATTTTTCTATTTGAACAAAGGGAAAAGTAAATGCTTGATGTGTTTGACAAGGTTGCTAGTTATTTTGAGAAGGATACTTCATAAGAATGAAATCTTAATGAACACCAATGTCTAATTCACAAAATGATAAGATAGATTTGATATCTAGGTGTATGGAATATGTCATTGATATCATATATGTATGTGTTTAATTTGTGAAATTTCCCAATAGACGAGGCATTGATTAGCTACAAGATCAACTTGTTCTTACTACTGCATATTTGAGATTTTTGTTGAAATCAAAATCATTAATCAAATGTTTTCCCCTTTAATGTTGAAGAACCAAAAAGGATGCCCTCACTTAGCTTATTAAGTTCTTTAGTCATGTTATTAGCTATTTCATGTCTGAGATCTTTACATAAGTGTTAGAAGATTTAGGGTCTTTATCTACTTTGTCAAGATTCAAGTGTATGTTTTAGCATTGGTACCATATAATTGAATCTGAGGTACACACACCTAGGTTTTACAAAGCCTAAAGTAGAAGAAAGGTTTAGCCTTATACTTGGCCCAATTTTTGAGAGGGTATATTGAAAATGAGAAGTAGCTACCCCTAGAAGTATTTTATTCTCATCGAGGTAATTTCAAACTATGTTATTTCAAAACACCAATAGATATAACCCTTGGTTTGTTGATACACCTTTATCTTGTTGACAAATGCTATAAGTCTCTATGAAATTCTTAACATCATTGTTCATCCTTGGCCAAAAAAAGCTTCTTTTGACCATGTCTGTTGTATTGTTAATGCCAAAGTGTCCTCCTAGGCTACCACATTGTTTTCCCCTTATTATATTTGTTCCCATTGAACATATGGGAATGCATAATTGAGCTCCTTTGAGTAGGAGTTCATTTTGAATTAGGTATTCAAAAAATTCAATATGCTACCTTACTACCATCTTTGTGCAAACTTGAATGATCTCTACAAAATCTAGGTCATTAGCATATAGATTCTTAAGGGAATCAATTCCCAAAATTTGGAGTTGTACCTCTTCAACTAGACCAACCCTCCTGCTAAGGGAATCTACAACCTTGTTTGCCACACCCTTCTTGTGTTTAATGTTGAAGGTGTTGGTCTGAAACCACTCCATCCATTAAAGATGTCTGACAAAGACGTTTTCCTATGAATTGAGAAAACTTAATGCATGGTTGTTAGTATGAACCACAAATTCTTTGGGGATTAGATAGTGCCTCCATTTCTTGAGGGCTTGAACCATGGAATACAATTCCAAGTCATAGGTTGAGTATTTCTTTTTGGCCTCATTTAATTTATCAGAGAAGAAAGAAACTACCTTGCCTTCCTAGCTTAGGACTGCACTTATAGCTAGATTACTTGCATCTGTCTCTATAGTGAAGACCTTGTTGAAATCAGGCAGCACCAAGATGGGGTATTGAGAAACTTTGTTTTACAAGTATTGAAATGCATCATTGGCTTCCTTTGTCCATGCAAACTTATTATTCATACCTCCTTTGATGGTGTCAAGCATTGGTGCACACACATGACTAAATTTTTTAATAAACTTCCTATAGAAGATGGCAAGTCCATGGAAACTTCTTACATCACCTTGGTTCTTTGGTGGAGGACACTATGATGATTGCTTCAATATTCTTAGCCTCCATCTTGAGGGTGGCTTGTGAGATCAAAAATCCTAGGAACACAAGTTCCTTCTTCATAAACATGCATTTTTCCAAGTTGATCACCAATTTGTGCTTATGTAGTCTCCTTAATACCTATTCCACATGATCAATATGCTCCTCCTTGCTATAAATAAATAATAGTATGTCATCAAGGTAAATAAAAAAAAATTTTCCAATAAAATCAATGAACATCTAATTCATAAGCTTCATAAAGGTAGTAGGGGCATTGCTTAACCCAAAGGGAATTACTAACCAGTCAAACAAACCTTTAGTAGTCTTGAGTGTTTTGTCCCATTCATCTCCTAGATCTATCCTGATTTAATGGTATCCTAACTTCAAGTCAATATTGATGAAGTGGCAAGAACCTCCTAGTTGATCCAATAGATCCTAAATTCTAGGCATGGGGAATATATATCTTATTATAATCTTGTTGATAACCATGCTATTAGTGCACAATCTCCCATCTTTTTAGGAAGGAATGATAGATGGAATAGCACAAGGACGTAAGCTTCTTTGTATTAGGCCTTTTCCAACAAATCATTTACTTCCTTGGAAATTTCCACATGTTGGGCTAGGGTCACCTTATAAGGTTCCATTTGAGGTAGAGAGGAACTAGGTATCAAGTCAATCTGATGACTGATGTCTCTAATGGGAGGGAGGCTTGTGAACAGGTCACTTGTAGTGACATGACTATACTTTTTCCATAGGCCTTGTATCTCCTATGGTATAGGATCTTTATCCTTTGAATTTATGTTTTAATTTTGGCTTAGAGACCAATGTAAACCTTGGGGCATCATGTTATTTCAAGTCTTTTATCATTTCTTTCTCCCCTATGATTACAATAGTGGACTTTTCTTTAAGATTAGGCATGGGTTTCGTGGTGAAGGTTACACCATTTCTAGTTATGGAATAGTTATTATTTTTACAATGATGGATGACATTAACATCATATTTCTATGGCCTTCATAGGAATATATTAGATATATGCATTTCAACAACATTAAAAAGTGATTTATCCTTAAAGTTTGCTAAGGAAAACTCTAGCCATGCTTGTTCAGTGAATATCTTATTATAATCTTGTTGATAATCGTGCTATTAGTGCACAATCTCCCATCCTTTTAGGAAGGAATGATAGATGGAATAGCACAAGGACGTAAGCTTCTTTGTATTAGGCCTTTTCCAACAAATCATTTACTTCCTTGGAAATTTCCACATGTTGGGCTAGGGTCACCTTATAAGGTTCCATTTGAGGTAGAGAGGAACTAGGTATCAAGTCAATCTGATGACTGATGTCTCTAATGGGAGGGAGGCTTGTGAACAGGTCACTTGTAGTGACATGACTATACTTTTTCCATAGGCCTTGTATCTCCTATGGTATAGGATCTTTATCCTTTGAATTTATGTTTTACTTTTGGCTTAGAGACCAATGTGAACCTTGGGGCATCATGTTATTTCAAGTCTTTTATCATTTCTTTCTCCCCTATGATTACAATAGTGGACTTTGCTTTAAGATTAGGCATGGGTTTCGTGGTGAAGGTTACACCATTTCTAGTTATGGAATAGTTATTATTTTTACAATGATGGATGACATTAACACCATATTTCTATGGCCTTCATAGGAATATATTAGAGATATGCATTTCAACAACATTAAAAAGTGATTTATCCTTAAAGTTTGCTAAGGAAAACTCTAGCCATGCTTGTTCAGTGAATATCTTATTATAATCTTGTTGATAATCGTGCTATTAGTGCACAATCTCCCATCCTTTTAGGAAGGAATGATAGATGGAATAGCACAAGGACGTAAGCTTCTTTGTATTAGGCCTTTTCCAACAAATCATTTACTTCCTTGGAAATTTCCACATGTTGGGCTAGGGTCACCTTATAAGGTTCCATTTGAGGTAGAGAGGAACTAGGTATCAAGTCAATCTGATGACTGATGTCTCTAATGGGAGGGAGGCTTGTGAACAGGTCACTTGTAGTGACATGACTATACTTTTTCCATAGGCCTTGTATCTCCTATGGTATAGGATCTTTATCCTTTGAATTTATGTTTTACTTTTGGCTTAGAGACCAAAGTGAACCTTGGGGCATCATGTTATTTCAAGTCTTTTATCATTCCTTTCTCCCCTATGATTATAATAGTGGACTTTGTTTTAAGATTAGGCATGGGTTTCGTGGTGAAGGTTACACCATTTCTAGTTATGGAATAGTTATTATTTTTACAATGATGGATGACATTAACATCATATTTCTATGGCCTTCATAGGAATATATTAGAGATATGCATTTCAACAACATTAAAAAGTGATTTATCCTTAAAGTCTGTTAAGGAAAACTCTAGCCATGCTTGTTCAGTGACTAAGGTTTTCTAACCCTTTGTTAGCCAAGAGACATGATATGGAAAGGGGTGGGGTTTCTTAGGTAGTTTAAGATATTCTACCATCTTAGAAGAAACAAGATTTTTAGTTGAGCTTCAATCAATCAATAAGTTGCATACCTTTCCTTGGCACTTGTTCTTTTTCCTAAATAGATTCTTTATTTGGGTTGGCTCTTAGGTGTGAGGGATCTACAAAAATGCTTGTTCCATCATCAAACATGTTCCTTCCTCAGGTTCAAGGTCCCTAAAATCAATTTTCTCTTCTTGAAAAAGTTGAGTTTTTCTCTCCCCTTTATTGTTGTTACTCTTCTCTGTTCCCTTTCATGCATGGTGCCCTACCTATTTACAATTGTAACATGTGAGAGGGCCATTGCCTCTTCCTCTACCCCTATTGAATGATCTTCCTCCTCTATATTTCCCTTTGGAACTTTTCCTCCCTAATCCTTGTTCTCACCAATGGGATTTTTTCCACTAATTTTCCCCTTGTTCCAAGAATTGTTCTTGGGCTTTAAGTTCCTATTGTCTTTTCCTTTTCCTTGATCTTGCCTCATTTTCCACTTCTCTTCCACTTTGATGGCTAATTGATAGCACTTATTTAATGAAGTGGGAGTGTGAAGGTTAAGTTCCTCTTGGATGGGTACCTTGAGGCCATTCATATACCTTTCAAGTTTTTCTTCCTCGTACACTATTATGTTGTTTTTCATATAAAATTTTAGGAACTCCTCTGTATAGGAACTAACATCTAGATCCTTTTGTTTCAAATTTTTTTTTTTCTCCCATGGAGTTGTACCCCATAGTCTTTTGCTAGTACCACCATTCTATCCCAAGAAGAAATCATGCTTTTTCCTTTCTTTGCACTCTTAGTCTAGATGAAATTCCACCAAGTTAGGGTTGCTTCCTTCAACTTGGACTTTCCCATATTTACCCTCTACTTCTCTAGGATGTCTTCACACTCAAAGAAACTTGTTAGGACCTCTATCAAATCTTAAGGCCATGTCAACATTCATCTTTCCATTGAAAGCTGGAAATTCAAACTTCCCCTCCATGGTTCTCTTATCCATTGACTTAAGAGAATTCAAAAGAGGACTTTGTTCTATAGGAACTTCACCATCTTCCTTAAGGTCTTTAGCCTCATTATTCTAGTCTTCTTTAGATTGTGCCCCTTTTTTTTTGTCCAACTTGATTTCAAGTTCCTTCAACCTCTTCACTAGAGTAGCATTAGTTTCCCTTTGTTCTCTCATTATCTTTACTATTTCATCATTGGTTACCCTTGTAGTTATTTATTCTTCTTCTTCAGTAAGAGCCATGGCTCTAATACCACTTGATGCAATGGATCTTAGTGGGGTTAGATGAAATGATGATCAACTGGTCCTAAGACACTCTTCACTGAAGTCCTACCATCCAAATGACTTGGCATGATGATCAAAAGTGAAAGAACCAATCATAAGTTCTTCATAGATGATGTTTGGTTATCACAACCACTCACCAAAATAGGGAAAACCCCAATCATAAGGGAACCCTACAAACAAGCCAACTTATCAAAAGTTGCCTAAAATGCACTATTTGACCAATTCTAGTAAAACACCCCTAAAATTCATGAAATGACCAAGGGAGACTTATCCACTAGGGAATGGTCTATTTAGGTCATTATTGGAATGGTTCAATGATTAGAACTAGACTATGCAACTTTTGGCACATAGTTACTTCGCAAACCACTTAATAGGAGCTAGTAACCCTTTTTGATGAAAATTAGACTTAATTATAAATGACTCCACACAACCCAAGGAATAAATAACACATTTGAGTACCCTTTTGGGGTTTACAAGATATACTCAAACACAAGGGTTGGAAATCATAAACAAGGTAGGACTTTTCAAGTGTCTTGCTTAGGCAATTAGGCCTAATAGGTCTCCATTTCTGAGGGAAGTATTCTTTCTAGAGTTTCACCCAAAAAACCAACAGTTGGAACATGTGAGGAAAAGAATAACTAAGAGAAAAACCACTTTTCAAGACCTAATGACAAAATTGGCATGAGTTATGGGGGTTGTTGCATTCATTTTCTAGCATGTACATGGGTCTTGCATACCTAGGACATCAAATCATTAATTATTCCCTACAAGTACAAGCTTGAAACTAAAGAAATATGATAGTACATTGAAAATAATAGTATTTCACCAAAGTTCATTCAATTACCATGATGAAACCCCTAGCTATGCCTCAAAATCCTTCAAAACCCTAGATTAGCAATAAATTCAGACAAACTAGTGCAAAAATGTGAAAATCTTGAGATTAGTGATAGGTGGAGACCTCAAATAAAATTAATTGGAAATTTAACTCATTCACCTATCTAAAAATATGGGTCTAAACTTTTAGGATTTAACCACATATAGAAATGAAAATTACATGCAAATATAAACAATATTAGAAAATAATAGATCACATAGAAGAGAATACAAGACACCAAGATTTAACATGGCTCACCCAAACCCTGGGCTATGTCCACCAAACAACAAGTCCAATATTGTTACAATCTAGTGATTACAATATATAATCTCTTACAACTCAATACCATTACAACAAGAAATTTTTACATCAAACCTTATGAAAGAATCCCTAACTCTAAGCCCTTTTATACAAGTACTTTTGTTTCTTTAGGGTTAAAATTAGTTACAACATGGTGGCCATAAATTAGTGAATAATTAATAGCCAATTGGAGAATATTAGCCAATTAAAAAATCATAGCCAATTGGAAAATAGTATGTACAATAATTCCTTGATCAATCAGAAAAAACTAACATAAACCCTTGAAGCATCTGTAAAGGTCCATACACCATGTTGCAACAGTTAGATTTCAAGAAAATGGGATAATTTTTATTGATTCAAAATGTATAATACATCTTGTATCCTATCATCCACATAGTAGGGATTATTATAGGCCTTCCAATGCTCACAAAAATATTTCAAAAATATTTGTCGCCATTGGGCTTGAATTTACATTAGTTTACACAAAGTTGTTAAAAGTTGCATGACAACTTTTAAGTAACTTCACACTTTTTTGCATTTTTTGCAAACTATAGGTAAAATGCCATGAAAGCTAATCTAATTTATCAAAATAGGACCAAAACATGTCTAAAAATGAAAATATGTAAAATCTTAAGTTTTTAGGCCTTTTGACCATCTTTGACAATAGTTGACCAAGGGCTTATAATTGTGCCAATGTAGTGCCTACCCTCATTCACATCTTTCTAGACTTATTGTTGCTATTATTATCAGACTATGTAGACTAGTTTTATGTTGATGGTTTAGTGGTGTTGTTTTGACACTATCAAATATTATGATAGGGATTCAGTTGATATATGATGAGATCACTTAGACTTTACATTTCATGTGTGTATGACGATCATTACATTATTTTCAGTTATTAATGATGATTAGTTAGATGGTTTATTATCTCATGTGTTTTATTATGGTTACTTACCCCATACTTGCATGTGTATGGTGTGCATGTTTTCTTATTGTATGGCATTTTTGATGTGGTTAAGGAAGGGAGTCATAGTCACCTGCTTAGTCGGGATCTACACGATGCACCACTTCCTACCATTGTTTGTTTAGCTTAGCATTATATATTGTATGTACATGCATGGTTTTTCTGCAGGTTGTAGGTATCGGGTATCGACTTCCCTGAATTGCTAGGATGAGCGTACCCTATTATACTATCTCAATGATAAGAGAAGGGAGATAAATTCTCAAGTCCAAATCCCAAACCTAAAAACCATTTGTCCTAGTGAGTTAGGACAAGTATCAAAGTTGAATACCCACCGAATGTGTCGGATGACATATTTTGTGATTTTTAACCCTTTAGATTTATTTTGTATAATTTGTTCTATGATGGGTTTTCATATTTTATCTTGGAGGTCTATGGTGAATTTTCTATTAATTAAGTCTTAATAAATAAATTTAATTAATAAATTATTTATTTGAGAAAATTAATAAAATATCATGATCTTTGATATTTTGATTGTAATTAATTAAATGTGAATTATTTGGGAAAAGGAATTAAATAAAAGAAAACTAGAAATTAAAATTAATAATAATTATAAAATAATAATAATAAAAGTTATAAAAATTAAAATGAAAGTTATAAAATTTAAATAGAAATTATTGGAGTTATAAGCTTGCATGGGAATTAACACACTTTTCTATTTCTCATGTGTCAACAACATGGGGGTTAGTGCATCAATTAAGCACATGGTGTCTACAACTCTATGACTCATCAAAAAGGTTGGAAAAGACCCATGCTTAGTTGGTGACACCTTCCAGCTGTTTCAAGAAGCATTCCAAAGGTTTCTTGAGAGCTCTTTATATTCAAGCATTCATAGAAGCTTGGGGGGAGGGTGGAGAGCAATTGGAGCATTGGAGGACTCAAGAACTCTGAAGAAGGGAGCTTGCTCTGCGGGTTTTCTGAGGAAGAGCGAATTAGCATCAGAATCCGAGTAGATTCTTGTGATTTTACTTATGCTATTTCCGCATCATGCATTCCTTTCTTCTTCGTGTCTTCCATATGTCTTCTGAGGAATTTCATATTTTTATTGTATGCATTTTCAATTTGGGCAATTAAATTTATTTGAGAATTTTATATGCATGGAATTTTTAAAAAAAAAGAGAAAATGTGGCTAGGGTTGAGATTCATAGCCAAACCCATTAGATTAATTATTGGAAATTTTGGAGATCAAAGATCCATGGAGGAATTCTAAAAAATTGAAATTGTAATCATAAATTGTCAAATTGCTTATACATACATATATATATATATATATATATATATATATATATATATATATATATATATATATATATATATATATATATATATATATATATATATATATATATATATATATATATATATATATATATATATATATATATATATATATATATATATATATATATGAATTGACTATTGAGGGGTAGGGGAGGCGGGAGAGGAAGGGCTAGGTGAAACTCGACTATCAGCAGGGGACATTGAAACTATGGATTGCCCCTGTGCATGCACAGGCAGGCAGCCCCTTCCGGCACACCATAGTCGGAAAGATGCGGTCTGAGCCGGCCCCCCCTCCGCATCTATTAGTTAACTTTCCCTAAAGAAACCCTGTAGTCAATAATAGCCAATAATATGCCCGGGTGTTCATAGGAATGGCCAATCTATAGCCTCCCACCTGCCTTTTTCTATAGTTCCCAGTATATATGTGTGTGTGTGTGTATATGTTCATATATTGTCATATTTTTAATTCTGTATACATTTATATATAATATATATATATTTGTTAAAAAAACAAAAACCAATTACATACCATGGGCGAAAACGTTTTAAGAAATGTTAAAACCAAATCGCAAAGTCTGTATGGAAATCGCGTAAGCGATTGTTAAAAATTATATATATATATAAAACGTTGGGCAAGCGGGTACTTTGTACCCCCACCCACCGTAGGTCTGCGTGATCACAGGGTACCTGCAACCACAGTGTACCTGCGATCCGCAGTGTACTTGCGGTGCGGCACTTTAATAGCCACGCGATTTTAAATTGTATTGTGTTATATGTGTTGGTTTTAAATTATATTTGCAACGATTATTTCATATACGATTTGGATATGAATTTCGATTTCATTTTTTTATATAAGTTGCAATGTTATTAATTATTAAACGTTATTATATATATATCTATGTATGTATATATATATATGTATATAAGTATATATGTATATATTATTAATTATAAATGATTATTATAAAGTTCTCAATTAATGGATCACTCTTTTAATGATTAAAATATTGCTATTAAGCTTGTCAATTATGAAGAGATATTAACAATTAATTTAATTAAACTTAGTTTTTAATTAAGATTAATTATTAGAATATATAATCAAAGTTTGTGATTCATTGAGAATGTCAATTTTCAAACAATGTCATATAAATCAATTAGAAAATTGAGTCTGATGGAGAAACTTTTATCTATCAAATGAATACTTGGGTTAGATAAAATGTGAAAATTCTCCACTTGATGTTAATTTGGGAATACGTAAACTGAGACTTTTGAATTCAAATTTGAAAACTTAGCAAAACCAAAACATGTGTTTACATTGTGTATTCTTTATGCTATTGTTTTGGGTTTTGGGTTGACTAGTGTTGACCAGTATAGGACGTCTACCAGAGGCTTGGGGGTTATGTGATTGTGATGCCATGATGATGTTCTAATCTTGATCTTTATAACCCAACCATGGTTATGTGATGGAATTCTCTGTGTATTGGATGTGAATACTGATTGTTATAGTTGAGATTCTTATTTATGAGACACTTGTCTTAACCATTATTTTTGGTCATCGATCGGTTATCCTTGGTTATTTTCTAGTCGCCATGATGGGACTAAAATGTGGATTTATTCTTGATGGTGTCATGTTGTGACATGTTTGACTCAACCATTTTTGGAGTCTTCGATCAGTGTGTTTGAGATATATTGTTGGTAATTGAGAACCATTGGATACTTTTGATTATCAGTGATGCTTCAGTTGCCAATAGAGAGCTATTGTGGTCATAATTTTCTATGGATGTTTGCTCATGGAGATTTGATGCTTTTATTTGATGATTTTATTATGGATTATTTTTGTGATTTTGAGATTTATGATTCCATCAGCATTAGGGTAGGATATCTGCATGTAGTGACGGGAAGTGGCTTGCAATGGGGGCCGGGGCATAAGAGGCTACCAGGGTAACTCATTGTAAGTTGGATTAATAAGTGATAACATTCACACCTAATACTAACTGAATGAACCTAAAAAGATAAGAGTTTTGGTTCTCGCCCATGCCTTGAGTGCTTGTATAGGCTAGGATGGGAGTAGTGAGAACGCATGGTTGTGACCTTGCATTCCATAGTATGCCTTGTCAGTATGAGAGGATACTAGTGGCCGCATGAGATCAGTATGGACCCGTGGAGTTTAGCTAACTGCCAGGGTAACTTGTACGTGATAAATGCGATGACACTTTCCTGCTTGCATAGTAGGTTCCTACATGTCATTGTGTGCCTCTGGGAAGTAGATGTCAGTTTCGTGATTGGAACCTTTGAGTTAGTGTACTTTTAGGATTCCTAGACTATCGAGATTTGTGCTATGTGTTATGGATAGCCTATTTGGGACTTGAGATTATCTCCTCAGCACGGTGGGAGTGGACCACTTAGGTACCACGCGGTCGGGTGGTAGTGTATTTTCCACTCTTATCATTTGAGATTCATTGAGACATCATGGCTGATGCATCCTTCGTGATGGTGGATATGTATCCTTTCATTGATGATCAGCATATGTTAGATGATGTTATCTTATGCTTATATTTACATGTTAGATTACTTTCCACATATGATGTTGTATATGTTAGGAGTGACATTTCTTCTATGTTAATACTGATGATCTCTTTGGGGATTTGGGATGTTACGCACAGAGGGATGGCTAGGGCCCACGATGGTCTAATGATGCTATTAATGATTGGGAGGAACCATGCACTTAGTTAGTTATGTTTCATCTTATGATGGATGTATATGTATTCTGTGATGATGTATCACGTGTATCATGTGATTGTCTTTGATGTATCATGGATTAGAATAGGATGATGTACCTTATTTCACATATGTATATTCTTTTAAGCCTTCATACCCTGTGACATGTACAGTGGATGATTGAGCATTTGGAAATGTAATGTATGAACATTGGACTTATCATTATTATTTCATGTGGATGTTGTACTAGATGGATTCATGTATGTTAGTTAATTTAGATGTAACACAACGTTAAGGGATTCTTAAAGAATGAAATCGGTTATGTATGATATGTTTACTTTTAGATGGACATTGCTATTGCTTCCATTATTATGTACAAGTTATATGTGGTAATTAATTTCATGTTATTTTTAAAATTTAAAAAAAAATGTTACCAAACTTAGTGAAATTCTAGGTTAATTCTTTGGATCCCTTGGCAGGGCATTATAGCCAATCTTGGAACTAGGTCTTGCAATTTGGTCTAGATGCCTAAATGATAGTTCTAACCTATTGTAGAGTTTCTTAGGAGTTTGATGATTCATAATTTATTATGGGTGCTCCTACATTGGAAACCAATCAAAGGAGGAATGCACTTATATGATAGTCATGCAATAACTTTGGATACATGTCAAGATTTTGCAAAATGGATAGAAGGAACTTCAACATGAATCCTAATTATAGAAGAAATAGTAATAAAAGAAATGATAATAAAAGTGACAATAGTTAGAAGGAAGCAATCAAGGAATATGTTGATGAATTTAAAGCATCATTTGTGAAAGCTTATATTCTAGAGAGTTATTATATAGTGTCAAAAGAACAATATTTTGACACACCTGATGGGAAATTGAAGTTAGAAGTTGTTTATGACTCATTATATTAGAATTAAGTAGTTGTAGAAGAGATAGAACATTAGTTCATCAGAACTAATGTTAAAGAGAGAAATAGAAATTACATAGTTAACAATTGGTAGAAGATAGAAAGAAATCTATGGTGGAGTGCACAAGCTTATATATGATCATAGGAAGTTGTAAGATAGAAAACAAGCTTATTAGTGATTAGTGACAATTTTGAATTTTTTGGTAGATGTGCATTTAATGTGGAGTTTGATTTGAAGTTATTTAAAGATTTTGAACAAGATTGTGAGTACCATCTTATCATGCAAATATTTTAAAGAAATTTGATAGTGATTTCAAGTGTAAAGAAAGGCATTTGAAGTGAAAAGTTATAGAAGCCCTAAACATGATATTTTAAGGTATTTTAAAAAGCTTGAATTAAATTTTCAGTGTATGTAGTTAAGAATTATGGAAAGCTAGACAACATATGATGTAAGTGATAGGTTGAGGTATAAGTTCAAGAAACACCCATTTGTTTCTTTAGTGGATGATCCATTAGGAGCATTTTCAATAATCCCTTCAAATGTGCTTTATGTAGAGGATGTTTGAAGTTATATTCATTGCAAGTTTGAAATAATTAGAGATGAGGGCATACATTAGGTTTCAAGAGTCATGTGTAATAGTGAACTAACCCTTAAATTCAAGTACACACACCTAAGTGAGTTGAATTTGATCAAGTATATGTTATACACAAAGTTTAGCAATCATGAGTGGACCAAAATCATTCTAAGTAGATTTTATGATGAGATGTTTTGGATAGGTGATGTACCAGTCACAACTGACAATGACCTAATTTAGAAGGTCACAAGTCTGAGCAATGAAGGATGCAACCTAGTAAATGATAGAAATGTGAGAAAGATAGTTGAGAAAAACTTGTACACTAAATTTAATGGAAGAAACATGAAGGTTGACATGATTTAGGATAAAGGAGTTAAAGTATTGAGAAAAAATCTTACATGTAAATTGAATCATAGTTCTAGAGTGAATGCAGTGTGAATAGGATTTATGCATGCAATATATGTGATGGATGTAGAGAAAAGAAAGACAAACATGTGAGAGATTATTAGAACACACCTATTGGACAACATTGCAAAGATAAAGAATCCTAAGAGTGCAGTCTTTATATATGATTCTTTGTTAACAAATCTATTCTTCTATGCAAACAAGAAATTCCCTTGAATGACAAATTGGGATAATGATGGATTTACTATGAAGATGGTAACACAATGTTACAAGGAAAGATTGGAAAATATTAGAGATAGTAGCATTAGAAAAATGATGAAGAGATCTTAGTCTGAGATGAAACAAATATATAAAATCCCTCCATCCATTGTGGAAAAGTATAAAGATGAGATATGCTTCATGGTGGAAATCGGTAATATTTGTATGGAAGTAGTTGAACTAAGAGTAAAATTCATTGAACCTATGGGATATGAGATGAGTGAAGAACATATAGAATGGTATATGCAGATCATACTATAGTTAGAGAAGGACTTTGAATTCCCTAGATGGGGTACCTATGAGGAGAAGGTAAGGTAAGTTCACTTTGAACTTCAAAGCAAGGAAATTAAGAAGAAAGTGGAGAAGAAGATAGATTCCATCCTCAAGAAATCAGGTATGACTTGAGAGGAGTTTAATGAGATCAATGGTATTGCACTAGAAATGAAAACTAGTGGATAAAATAGGGTGATAGAAGAAACACCAATTGCTATTGTAGCACCATTTGAAGGGGTAACAATTTTTAAACCAATTACGTAGAAACCTATACCCTATGCAATAGTTATGCATATGCAACCAATCAGAGCTCTTTGTGATCAACCAAGGAGGCAATCATAGAATTACAGTTCTATTAAACAAAGAAAATTAGAGAGATTGGTGAAGACAAAGTAGGAACCTACACCATCCTCCAAGAAAAGGGTCAAGGAAACTGCAAGTGGACTTGGGAAAAGAAGCAAGGCATTGTAAATCAGTAATTCTAAGGAATTTGATGATGAAACTGAGGAGAAACTAGTTGAACAAAAAACATAAGAATGAAGAACACCAACAGGCAAGAATCCATGGAAATCAAAAATAGGAAATTTGAACATGAAGATTATTAAACATGATAATTTTGTACAATTGAATAAGTATTATAGATCATATAGTAATATGGATAGGAGGAAATTAGAGAATTCCATAGTAAGGAATATGATCTTGAGGAACAAGAGATTTGATAGTATACAAGGAAAGATCCTAGAAGATCTCTATAATAGGTTACTAAATAGAAAAAAAAGAGTAGTATAAGAAGACACCAAGCTAAGAGAGAGAGATTGGTGAAGACAAAGTAGGAACCTACACCATCCTCCAAGAAAAGGGTCAAGGAAACTACAAGTGGACCTGGGAAAAGAAGCAAGACATTGCAAATTAGTAATTCTAAGGAATCTAATGATGAAATTGAGGAGAAACTAGTTGGACAAAAAGCATAAGAAGGAAGAACACCAACAGGCAAGAAGCCATGGAAATCAAAGGTATAAAATCTAAACATGAAGATTATTAATGGTGATAATTTTGTATAATTGAATAAGTAAACACCAAGGAAGACTTGGGAAAATTTTTGAAAGGCACTAAACCCATACTAAGGAATAAAAGAAGATTTATTCTTCTTATGGGAGGAAACTATGAGGAAGTAAGGAAAGAAATAGAGGAAGCCATTGTGAAACACATGAATTCAATACCTCTAGTCTTAAAGGAGAGTGTAATGCTATGATTAGATAGTCCAAAATATGTGGAAGCTAGTACTCCCACTAATGGTAAGAAGATATTGAAGAGACACAACAAGAACCATCATCTCCTCACATAGTTATGGGCACTAGATCCATGAAAGTGGATAGTACACACATAATAGTAGATACAAAAGAAAACCCATTTGCACATTATGGAACAATAATTATTGGAAATATTACTACCTATACCAATTCCAATAAAGAAGATGGAGAAGAATAAATAAAGAGGAAAATAGAGAGAAAAATATTAGAATAAGAAGAAAGAAAGAAAATTCTAGAGAAGAAAAGATTGAAAGAAGAAGAAATGAAGAAACAAATAGAAGAAGAGAAGAGGAAAGAAGATGAAAAGAAGAAACAAGAAAAGAAAGAAGAAGAAGAAAAGAGAAAAGAAGAAGAAAAGAAAAAGAAAGAAGAAGTTGTATCAAAGAAGGAAGAGGCAAAACAAAAAGAAACTAAGAAAGAAAGAAGAGAAGAAGAGAAGAAGAAGGATGAGGAAGAGAAGAAGAGTACAAAACTAAAAGTAGTTATACTTATTCCCACACTAACTCCAATACCATTGAAAACAATAGTATTATCTAATGATTATTAGAAAGTACTAGTCAGTTCTTTGAGAAAATTGCTCCAAAAGAATAAATAAGTTAAGTCTTTGGAATAGACATTATCAGAAGTCTTGGACAGAATGTAAAAGATAATTCGCAAAACTGCCTCAAATCCAGACTTGCAGACTAAGGCTAAAGAATTGGTGAAGTCTTTTGATGAAGAATTCACAACCTTTTCTAAAATTGCTTTAGTATAAGCATAGGCCAAGCATGATGCATCACTATTTGATATACTATGCACAAATTTGAGAAATGACATAAGCTCATTAGATGTATACATCAAGGAATTGAGGAAGAAAATTGATGAAGGTAAGAAGTTCTATGGAAAGTGCACATTGTCATACAATTACTTGCCAGATTTTGGGAATAATACCAAGGTTCAAATGAGTGAGCTTCATACACTCACCACCAAGTTGCAGTTTCCAAAGGCTAGCATTGAAGATTTTGTAACTAAATTAGAGAAGATTCATAATGCAATTAGAGACAAAGAGATTGATAAGGAAAAGGAAATCAAAAGGTTCTATACTCCTAGAGAAATTTTGTTACCTAAGATCAAAATTTTGCAAAGGAAAATAGAGAAGGGTCTTTCGGCCAAGGCCTCCTATGAAAATTTTTCTAATACTAAGTTGAGTGTGGTAGAAGTGGCATCCTATGAACTTTGCACACTCATTGGTATCTTCAACACAATTAAGGAGAACTGAAAGAAATAAGTTGAGAGACTAAAACTTGTTTATGTAGACTATTTTTCCAAAATAACAGGTTGATCAGAAAAAAGGGGACACAATTTTTGTATATAGTTTTGACACCTTTTCCATTGATGTCAAAGAGGGAGAAGTATATGTAAGGAAAATTGTATATGTTTATGATGTTTGAAGGAGAAGTATGTAAGAAAAATTGTATATGTTTATGATGTTTAAGGGAGAAGTATAAGTAAGGAAATTGTATATTTATATGTAAGGGTGAGTACACCTATATACCATTGTAAGGAGTGATGAGAAATGTAATGATCCATCAAAATATGAATAACATATTTTCTATTTTGAAGGAAATTTTTTTATTGTTACTTTTTATATTCATTTTAGTATGACATCATTTTGTTACTAAGCCAATTTTACTAACTATTCCCATCAATGCCAAAAGGGGAGATTGCTGGAAATATGGCCAATTAGATGTCCAAAGTATTGTTATTTATGTATTTAGAGTTAGAAAATTATCTAAGTGTTAGAAAATTTACAATAGTACAGAGACAGATATGATGTGTATGGATGAGACACTTTGAGTTAGCTCATGCATACTTGAGGATAGCTATATGAGAATTTCATGATGACATAGGTTAGTTTGTAGATGTGTATGGGTAGTACAATGCAAGTTATAGTTAATTTACCAGTTTAGGAATTTAACATGACATAACAAAGCATATCAGAAATATAAGTTGTATGACTTAAGGAATTATTTTGTCACTAAGTAATGATGGGCTAACATTATAAATATTAAGCCCTAAGTGATTTTATAATAAGTCAAGTGTGTGAAAATATGAAAGCCGACTAAGTAGAAATTTATTAATTTTTTGAGATATAAGTTAAAGATCTTATATTGCACAAATACTATCTAAGATGTATGAAATGTGAACTATTGTGAAGATAGATTGAAAGATATGTGAGCCTAATGTGATACAAAATCTGATGTATGATCAGATCTAGTGTAAGTTTTAGTAGTGAGAAAGTATTGTATGTATAACTATACTTGTGAAGATCTTTATTTCTTAGTACATGTTAGAGCAATGTTCTCTTCTTGCATACATTGTATTTTATCTACCAACTTCTAATAGGGTTGAAGAAACCCTTAATAGGTTTGAGGCTTATAATAGGATCTACTCCTCTAACAAGGACTCAAGACACTATATTTACTTCATAGACTCCTAGCAAGGTCAATATCCTTAACAAGATTCTTTTGTTTAGTGAATCATCTAGTGGGTATCATCCCCACAAGGGTTTTCCCTTGGCCAGGGTTTTCCTAGTTAACAAATAGTGGTGTTATAAGCTCTACATGGTTATATTTACTATTCAACATTGTATTCAATTATGGGCAAAAGTTTGTAGAATACTGAATCCCCGTACCTTTCCCTCTTAGTATTATCTATTTCTAATAGAAGCACCTCCACTAGAATAAGATGATGCATCTACATCTCACCAATATGAAGATTTGGCTATCAATGATCCTAATAGAGAACACATTCGTAGAAATATGACATATTTGTGACAAAAGGAAGAAAATACTAACTCACATGAATATGAATGTGATTTTCTCTTAATAGATTTAAGAGAGGTTGGAATAGATTTTTACATTTACCAAACCAAAGTGGTAGATGAGTCACTCATAGGATCTGACGAGTTGAACTCCCATATTTCTTTCATCGATCAAGTTGACCACAACAGGAATTAGATTGATTTAGGTACCTTTGATAGGAACCTTATAGACTATGAATATCATGTTGCTAGAGATGAATCTCTCCATATCAACAATATAGAACCTTCTACTTTCCTCTCTCTCATGTACAATGAGCTCATTGATTGGACACAATGGGATCTATATCCAAAACTACCTGATTTCCAAAATGACTATGAAATTGCCTCCTACCTGAATGGTATTGAACCTGTAGTGTCTTCCACCAGAAAACCAATAAAAAACATGGCTTAGAAAGATATCAAGTATATTAGTCAAAAAATAAAAATAAAATTGAAAAATAATAGGTGTTCTAATGGAAAAAACCATTTTGTGGCTATGTTAGAGTCAAAAAAAGTAAAAGAAAAAGATGTATTCAAGATTAAAAGCCTCATTGAGGTACCCAAGGATTAGGTACATGTGGTAGTCTACCTAGATACTTTCAATATAGATCTTTAGTATTAATAGAGCCAAAATAGCCTATAAATAGTGTGATAGAAGTACCTAAGCTCATACATTTAGGGTAAGTGCAATAAGTTGGGTCTCACTTTTGGGCAAAAAGTGTAAGTGTTTTTGTTATTTTTGGAATTTCTTGTCAATTGATGTCAAAATTTGAATTAGTTAGACAATTAATATGAGAAACCATCATAGATTAAAAAATAATTTCTCAGAGCCTACTTTTGAATATGTAATTTACTTTTATATCCATATGATATAATGTTTCTTTTGATATGCATCTATAAAAACCACTTTTTCAAAATGCATGTTTTAGGACCATACCACACTTATTACGAACACCATAATTTGAAACAAACAAATGAAATTTTGTAAATCCTTTTATATGAAGTTACCTAACAAACCAAAGATTGATGAGAATATTTTTAATTATATAATTTACTTTTAATTAATTTTTAATTGGCTATTAAGCTAATTTTTAAAACTTCTCATGTAAAATCATCAACAACAAAAAATTATTATTAAAGTTTTAGTGAACCTCCCTATTTTATGCTGAGGTCTCACCTCTAATTAAAAAGGAATGCAAAAATAAAATAAAAAATATTAACACTATAAAACTTACTTTTCTGGAATCAAGGGAAACAGAGCTCTAATGGGTTTTCATTTCATCACAAATTTTGATTGAGAAGACCCTCTCAAAATTATGCAAAGACCCAAATTCACCAGTTTAATGCCTTAGCCAAATCTTGAAAGGTCAAGGCATAGGATTGGTTCCACCAAGCCTAACCCAAGCCAAAAACCAAGGCATGAGAAAAAAATCCTGCCACATACTTTAAGAAATGGGTGCCTATTATTAAAATTCAAAAAATGGGTGGCTATTTTAAAAAACTAAAATTGACATTTAAAAATGCATTTTAAAATACCCCTAAAAAAATTATTTTTTTGAAAATGGGCATCCAATTTAAAAAAATTAAAAATGGGTGCCCATTGTATTTTTTTATAAAATAGGTACCCATTTTCAAATATTTAAATTTTTTATTTTTTTTAAGAACAGACACCCATTTTAAAAAAATAAGAAACCAATGCCCATTTTTTGAAATTTGCATCAAGCAACTAAGCCTAATATGGGTGCCCATTTCTAAAGGAGTAAGATTTCAATTTGTGGACGTCTGTGGTTTTGAGACCCAACTTCTTGCTTCTAACCTTTAGTTTAGTCTCTGCCAGTAGAAGAAAAACAACAATTCACTAAGATCTTCAATGAAAAGAAAATCAATTATTTTTAGACATATGAATACATGCATGGGATTGACTCTAATCTAATTATGCATCATCTCTCCATAGCTCATAGTGTTAAACTAATCAAATAGAAATAAAGAAAGATGTATCTACACATAGCTCTCTTGGTCAAAGTTGACTCAAAGAAACTCTTGAGTGTTATATTTATATGAGATATAGACCATGTTGAATGGATCTCAAATGTTCTATTAGTATTTAAACATGAAAAATCCATTCATGTATGCAGAGATTTCTAAGACCTTAACAAAGCTTTCCCAAAGAATGACTTTCAACTTTGAAACATAGACATGGTAGTGGATATGATTGTGGGTTATGACATTTATTTTCTTATGAATGGTTTCTCAAGATATAATCATATTAAAATAGCTATTGAAGACCAAGAAAATACTTCCTTTACATGTGTGTGGGAAGAGTTTTTTAGGAATGTCATGTCATTTGGATTAAAAATTGTCTCCCTTATAAAAAAGCTATGACTACCATCTTTAGGGACATGATGCATAAAAATATGAAATATTATGTGCATGATACGTTGGAAAAAGCTAAGAAAATGAACATGCATCTTTAATATGTGAGCTTGATCTTAGATCAAATGGAATAATTTGAACTTAGATAAAAGCCTAAGAAATGTGTTTTTTGTGTCACCTTAGGAAAACTACTAGGATACATATTTTTAGCTAAAGTAATTGGGCTTGATCCCTTAAACATCCAAGTTATAATGGACATGCCACCTCAACAAAACATAAGTCAATAGAGGAGTCTTTAAGGACACCTTTAGTCAATAAGGAGGTTCATATCCCAACTTGATCACAAAGTACAACCCTTCAACAATAATCTAGCTACATGTACATGAAATGAGGAATGTGAGAAAAGTATAAATTAGATCAAAGAATATCTTGCTAAAATTCTAATATTAATGCCTCCTATTCTAGGGAAACCACTTCTTCTATATATCTTAGCTAAGGCTACATCCTTGGGGATATTATTAGTACAACAAGATGAACATGAGAAGGAAATTTCTATATAGCATATCAGAAGAACATTAGTAACCTATGAGATCAACTACAATTAATTCAAAAGGATTTCCTTCTTGTATTTTCTTGTCAAAAGCTTAGATACTACATATACTTTCACTTACTACACATATGGTAGCTAACATTGGACCACTTAAGTATCTTTTAAGAAAATTTACTCTTATTGGTAAGTCAGCTAAGTGGATGAAGATTCTATCTAAATTTGACATTCCATATATTGATCATAATGTTATCAAAGGATAAGCTATAATATATATGTTATAGTTGATTCTCCACTACAAGATAATGCTCTTATACAAATTGACCTCCTTGATTCCTCTATATAGCATTGAGAGAACATGTAAGATGTTCTTTGATGGATCTTAGATACAAAATTATGGTTGTGATAATATTTTATTTGTCAAACAACATGTTTTGACTATTCCAAAAGTCAAATAAATTTAAATTTATATTACCTTGCACAAACAACATGTAAAAATATGAAGCTTTGATAAATGGGATTCAACTAGTTCTTGAATGGAGGATTACTGATTTTCATATCTTTGGAGAGTCTCATCTTATCATCAATTAGACTCATTGTGATTATCAAACAAAAGATGAGAAATTGATTCCCTATAAAAAAATGATTGATGATCTTAAAATTTACTTCACCTTTATCACATTCCAACAAATCTCTAGAGATGGTAAAAGGGAAGCTAATGATATGGATACTTTGGCTTACATTCCATAGTTGAAAGAACATGAATCTATATTTGAATTCCTAGTGGAAGAACTACCCTACCTGGCCTATGGTTCCCCTGATAATCATGTCATATGCACTATGGTTGATCATGATTCCTCTGAATATGATAAAATTTACTCTTGCCTATGTGACTAAATTATTCATGATGGCTTAAATCATAATGATAAATGATATCTCATTTGCAATGCTTCCTAGTATAGCCTCATTCCCAGTGAATTATTTAAGAGGGGTCTTGATGGAAAAATTCTTAGGTGTCTAGAGAAACATAAGTCCAACCATGCACTAACTAAAGTCCAACCATGCACTATGTGGGGGTAAGTGTGCCAAGATGGTGCACAAAAGGGGGGTATAAATGGACATCCCTTTTTTTCTCTAAAATCAAGTAAACCTAAACTTGGACGAGATGTTTGAGGGTCATCCACTCTGAATGATAAGATGTGTAAAACATATAAATTGTAGTACTCTAAATATACTTTCTAAACCACTAGAGCTTTTAGAAAATATATAATATTAGGTTTTTCAAACTCCTTGCACATTAAAAATAGTTCCTAATTTTTTTAGAAAACATAGCATAGTTATTTTCATGCGCAACACAAAAGACATAGTTATATTCAGTATTTTGCAAATCCCTTTAGTAGGATGATAGTTAAGAGTCATATGTAGAAGTTGTATATTCTTTTAATTTTATGATAAGTATTCTTTTTGAATTATTGAACTAAACACATTCTAAACTTTTTGTACTTGTTCATTTGTTGAGCGTAACTTGCAACAAAATAATAAAATATGGAAACTTTGTTTTGTAAAAGTGTATAGATTCAAGTGTAGAGAAACAATATGTAAGTTATTTTGAATTTGGTTAGTTATATCAAAAGTCATTAAAAAATGGTAGACACATGTCTATGAGAAATGTCAAGGCATTGGTAAAAGTAATTAAAGTTTACAATGTTAATATTTTCCAAAAATAGAAACATTTACATGGTCAAAAAGCTAAGAAGACATGTAAGATTATGGTGGTTATTTTAGAGATACCCACTTCACCATTATAAAAACTTATGAAGGAAAAGATGGGAATTCATCTTAGAAGATGAAAAAATGTCTAAAGGAATAAAAATGGACAAAAATAGTCTCCCAAACCTTGTGGTTGTTTCTTTGGGCTATCACCAAGCCATTACTTGATCAGGTTTGTAGGATTCAAATAACCTAATCATGTTATGAAAATTTTAAAATGCATTCAAAACCTAATTAGGTTATAAAACCCCATTGGCCTAAAAGTAGGGTTTACTTTTTTGGAATGAGTATATGGGAAACAAGATACTAGGGGGGGTGAATTGGGATCTTAAACTTTTTATTCAAAATCAATCTCATAAATTCATATAAGTCATCTTATATATCTATCATTAAAACTATAATGTTGAAATATAAGTGAAATAAAGTACATCCATAAATAGTTCAACATATAACACAATGATTTCATTACCCAAAAACACTTGGAGATGAAGGTAAAATTGGGGTGGGGATGAAACCCACAAATCCTTATTGTTGCAATGATAAAGTTAACCTATTAGGGTTACAATGTTTGATCATAAGATATGATCTATCGTATGAGGGGTCTGCCCTATTAAAATCCTAAGAGAATATTAGGTCTCACCTTATTAAAGGCTTTTTACACTCACAATGAAATAAGGAATCTATTAGTAGGTTTACATAGATATGTTAAGACCACTCTTTTAAGAGATTTACCCTATCTCAATTAGCAATAATGGATTTAGTACCCAACCCTTGGTTTTCTCTAGAAGATGATATTGCATCTCTTCTTTCCTATATCTTTGATCTGATCTCCTAATTAGATAACTTTGTACGAGCCTTCACTGCTCTGATTTCTCTCTACTTGATCTATCTTTGAAACTTCATCTTTACTCCTTCACATGTGCATACACTCCTATGCATCTCAATAACCACAGTGATTCTAGGGTTAGAATCCTCCTTAAATAGATGTTATGTGAAGGTTCTAGATCTTGATTGATGACTTACACTCCTTTATCTTTTTCTAGTTTTATCCCATTTTATGATTGCTTGAATTGCACAGCTTGCGGTCATTACCTTATGTAATGACATGTGATCAACATCTTAGCTAGCTCTACAAATATTAAATATCATTGACAATTAGGTCAAAATGATTTTCATATGTGCTTTTACCATTACAAACATATATGTCAAAAATAAACTACTCACCACTTGAATGTTTTGACACTCAATTATGTATAAACCCTCATATTCTTACTCGGCTTCTATATACCTATTTTCTCACCATTTAGTAACTTGTCAACATGCTATATCTCAAATATATTTCTTAGCTCATTCATCTACTTGGTCACTATTGAATACTCAATAGTCATTATCCTGCTCGGTATAAGATTTGTATGTTTAGCCTTTACTAGATAACTTAGTTGCAATGATGACCTTATAATCTTAACTAGTATATGATGAAGTGTTTAAACACTAATAGACAACATAGGCTTGGAGATCAACAATCTCCCTCTTTTACATTAGTGGAAAAAAACATTGTGATGAATAAGATAATCGTTTTGTTCAAAAATGAATACCCCCTTGAGCCCATAATTTGATCTTGTAAAATCTAATTCTGATATTTGATCTATATAATGTTTCACCTAGTGATGCAAGACCATCCTATGTGTAAGACAAATCTTGCATCACTCTAGAAATATTTGTATTTTAGTCTTTTCTATTTTAATAAGGACTAGTAGATAGGGTGGTTACTATTTATGGTAATTTTCTATTTTTACTAAGTTTTTCATATGAGCTCGAAATGCTCCAATTTTCTATAGGAAGGTTCATTTTGGAGTTGTAAGCCTACCATAAAAATTTCATTTCTCAAGCATAAGTATTAGAGAAGTTATTGCAGATTTTCAGTGGAAAAATTTGTCAAAAAATCTTTAGGCTCACTGTTGGAGGCTTTAGAGTGCCCAAATGAGGTCCAAAAACTTGATGGAAGGGTGCTAGCACAATTCTATGTCTATAGATCAAGAGTAGGCATTTCCAAAAAGTGGAACTATAATAGCCAATCAGAGCAATGATTCGTGAGTTATGGCCTTCAGAAGTTGAGCTATCAAAATTTCTAAAATAATTTGTCAAAGATGTATTTGGCCATGTCTATGTGTATTTTTAGGGTCTGTTGACCCTAGGTATTAAGTTTAAGCATCTAAAACCTTCTCAGGTAGCATAAAATTGCCTATTTAAGAAAGGCCTGAACATTGTCTAGAACAACTCTAGGTGATAGTTGGCAACTTGTCTTGCTGATTGTTGTAATGAAGGTGCCCATGTGGGTTAGTATATTGTACTTATGAATTCTATAATTCTACATTTGTGGTGCAAATAAGAAGTCCATATTTTGTTCTCACATTTTTTTTTTATTTCTATGTTTATATTATGAGTTTATGGTATTAAGGGAAGCTCCTTACATCAAGTGGTATTAGAGATAGAGTTCTCAAGTGTGTGGATAGATCATCGACTATGAGCCAGTTTAGACTAGGACCATGGTTTGGGCTAAGCATGTAGAAAAATTATTGATTGTGAGGTAGTTTGCACTAGGGCTTTAGCAGAAGTGCAAAAATGCTTCCACAAAGAGAGCATGGTGGAAGAACTGTAGGTGTTACACTTGAGGGTTTTCGAGCCCTCCAAAGACAAATGTAAGAATTAGAAGAAAAAATGCATAGAAGAATGAATCTTCCCATAAGAGATGAAAGTGAGGATGAGGATGAAGTAGAAGAAAATGTTGAAATAGTGTTAGTTCTAAATCCAGAGGAAGAGAGGTTTTTAGGGCCATCTCCAAGATTGGAAAAAGACCTAAGTTTGAGGTTCCCACATTTTTAGGAAATCTTAACCCAGAGGAGCTGATCGATTGGATCAATGAACTAGATGAGTACTTTGAGTATGAAGAAATTGATGATCCTGATAGGGCCAATTTTTTGAAGGCAAAACTAAAGGGACATGCAAAGATCTAGTGGTAAGAGGTTCAGTTGGAGAAAAATAGAAAGGGAAAGGACAAAATCACTAGATGTGATCAGATGAAAGATAAACTGAAGCAACAATTCATTCCCATGGAATATGAGCTTGATCTATTAAAGAAAATGCAAGGGTTGAATCAAGCTAGTAAATCATTCAAGAGTATGCCAAAGAGTACTACCAAGTTTTCATTAGAATTAGCCATGCAAAAGTTGATAAGGAGAAAGTTGCATGTTATTTTAATGGGTTAAGGCCAAGCATTCAAGATGAGCTAAGTCTTGTTCAAATGAGTAGTATTGAGGAGGCATACTAGTTTTCCCTAAGATTTAGGGAGAAACTGAGGAAGAAGTTTGACAATAAGAGTAGTGGAAGAGGTCATGTTGGAAGATCTAGTGGATGATCTTATGGTGGTCATAATGATGATCAAAATAACAAGGATGAGGCTAGAAGTAGTAGTCAAAATTAGAGGGGAAATAATTTCAATTATTTCCATGATCAAAGCAATAGAGATCAAAGATACAGAAGAAGAGGACAAGGATCTGGAAGTGGAGGCTTCTGTGGAAAATATTTTCACTATGGAAAAGAAGGCCATAGATCATTTGAATGTACCTAGGACCAAGGAGAACAGAAGGTTAGGGAGAGTTGTACATGTTGATGAAGATGCTAGATCCTTGCATTCTAAAGATGCTAAAAGAGGAGAAGTCCTAGTTAACCGAAGAGTCTTGTTGAGTGGTGAGAATGAACCTAAACAAAGAAGGAGCTTGTTTCACACAAGGTTCAGATGTAAAAATAAGTGTTGCAATGTGATCATTGATGTTGGAAGTATTGAAAATCTAGTGTTAGAAATGATGGTCACCAAGTTGAAGCTAAAAAGGTGGATGTTGCTTAGGTACAAAATGACCATAAGGTCATGGTCAATGAGTAGTGCTCAGTGAATTTCAAGATTGGAAGCTATTAGGATGAGGTACTATGTGATATCATACCTATGGACATATTTCATATGTTGTTGGGTAGCCATGACATTTTGATAGGTAAATTGTACATGATAGGTGAGAAAATACCTACACTTGAACTAAGGATGGAGTGAAACATAAGTTGAAACCATTGAAGCATAAAGAAGTAAAGGTATGTACCTAAAGGATTGCCCCTAGTAAGGAAGATCAACCACCAAATAGATATGGTTCCACAAGCTAGTTTTGCAAACAAGGCAGTGCATAGAATGACACCCTTAGAAAGTGAAGAGTTGAACAAGCAAGTTCATGAGTTGTTGTAGAAGGGGTTAATTTGAGAGAGTCTGAGTCCATGTGTTGTATTGGAGGTATTTATAATAAAGAATAATGGTGAATGGAGGATGTGCGCAGATTCTCATGCTATCAACAAGATCACAATAAAGTATAGATTTCCATTGTGAAGCATGGATGATATTATTGACTATTTGAGTGGAGCTAAGTATTTCACAAAGATAGATTTGAAGAGTGGGTACCATTAGATTCATATTAGAGAAGATGATGAGTGGAAAACTGCTTCCAAGACAAAGGAAGGACTATATATATGAGTGGTTAGTCATGTCTTTTGGGTTAACCAATGCACCAAGCACTTTCATGAGGCTCATGAATGAGGTATTGAAGGAGTTTCTAAGTAAGTTTTTCATTGTTTACCTAGATGATATATTGATCTTTAGTAAGAAATTAGAGGAGCATTTGATTCATATTTGCAAGGTGATTGATAAGTTGAGAGAAGAAAAGTTGCTGATAAACCTGAAGAAGTGCAGTTTTGTAAAGAAAGAGTTAGTGTACCTGGGATTTGTAGTCTCATGTGAAGGTCTGAAAATAGACCTAGAGAAAGTGAAGGCTATCCTTGTATGTCTCACTCCAAGGAGTGTGATAGTAGTAAGATCTTTTCATGAACTAGCTACATTTTATAGAAAGTTCATAAGAAGTTTTAGTAATATTTGTGGACCCTTGATTGAAACAATGAGAGGGAATAGGAAAGAGTTTAAGTGGACTGTAAGAGAAAATAAGAGTTTTAATCTATTAAAATAGAAAGTTAATAAGCAACCTATTTTAGCACTTCCTAACTTTAACAAGGTGTTTCATGTAGACTGTAATGCTAGTGGTACTACAATATGACTTGTTTTGAGCCAGGAAGGTAGACCCATTGCTTATTTTAGTGAGAAGTTGAATGATTCAAAAATAAAATATAATGTTTATGATCATAAATCTTATGCTATACTTCAAGCATTGAAGAAGTGGAGACAATATCTTCTTCTTAAGGAGTTTTTTTTATATACTGATTATCAAGCTTTGAAATATTTGAATAGTCAAGGAAAATTGAAGCAAAGGGATTTAAAGTGGGTTGATCTTTTGCAGAGTTATACATTTATTTTGAAACATAGGAGTGGGAAGTCTAACAAAGTTGTAGATACTTGTAGTAGAAGACAACTTTTGATAACATAAATGCAGATAGAGGTGGTTGGGTTCAAGGAACTCAACACATTATATCCAGATGATCTTGATTTTGGTGAAGCATGGAAGGCTTGTACAGAACCTATTACACTTGACAAGACAAAGTGATTGGATTTCATGATCTAGAATAATATATTGTTCAAAGGAAGCTAGTTGTGCATTCCCAGAAGTTCAATGAGAGAGAACCTCATCAAGAAGAAGCATAGTGGAGGATTGGTTGGATATTTTGGTAGAGATAAAACCATAGCTTTGGTTGCTAAAAATTATTACTAGCCACAATTGTAGTAAGATGTGATTAATTTTTTATAAAGTTTTAGAGTATGTCAGATGGCAAAAGGAGTAAAGCAGAATACAGGGTTGTATCAGCCATTACCTGTACTAGAGAAGCCATGGGAGGATATTAGCATGGATTTTGTTCTTGGATTACCAAGCACACATTGTGGGCATGATTTTATTTTTGTGGTGGTTGATAGGTTTTCAAAGATGGCACATTTTATTCCTTGCAAGAAGACAAGTGATGTTGTTCATGTAGCAGAGTTGTTTTTTAGAGAAGTGGTGAAATTACATGGTCCACCAAAGAGTATAGTTTTAGATCGAGATGCCAAATTTTTTGGGTATTTTTGGAATACATTATGGAAGAATTCGATGATAGATTTGAAGTTGAGTTCATCACATAATCCATAGAATGATGGACAGACAGAATCTGTGAATCATAGTTTGGGAAACTTGCTAAGATGCTTGGTTGGAGATAAACCAAAAGGATGGGATATGATTTTACCATAGGTAGAATTTACATATAATAATTCTATCAATAGAAAAAGTGGTAAATCACCATCCTAGATTGTGCATGGGAGTAGTCCTAGAAATGCTTCTAGACTGAGGAAGTTGGATAAAAGAGAGATAAGTAGTGTTGAAGTAGAAGATTTTGATGAACATTTGAAGAACATCCATGAGGAGGTGAGGAAGCACATCATAAAGATGAATACACAATATAAGGATAAGGCAGATGTGAAAAGGAAATATAAGGAATTTCAGATTGGAGATGAAGTTATGGTTCATCTTAAAAAGGAGCATTTTCCAATTGGTACATATAATAAGTTGAAGATGAAGAAATTTGGACTATCAAAGATAGTAAAGAGGCATGATTCTAGAAATCCATATGAAGTGGAGTTGCCTACTAAATTGAATATTTCACTAGTATTTAATATTTAAAATTTGATAGAGTATTATGAAGGAGGTGATGGAGATGAAGTTGCAAAAGTGCAGTGGAGCATTCCAGTAGGTAGTTTGGCTACAAAGAATATTGAGGAGACACTAGATAGTCTTGTTGGAAAAAGTACTAAAAACTAAACTTATGAGGAATATCTAGTTAAATGGAAAGGGAGACCAATTGAGGATTCATCATGGCTAGAAAAGTAGGAGGTTAACCATCTTGGTTTTCCTCTGAACACCTAAGATACGATAGGATCACTTCTCAAATTACCCCAAGTGTTTGATGCAAGTGTATCATAGGTGTAAGAGCAATCTTGCATCACTCCAAAAATATTTGTATTTCAGTCTTTTCTATTTTAATAAGGACTAGTAGATAGGGTGGTTACTATTTATGAAAATATTCTATTTTTATTATGTTTGTCATATGAGCTTGGAATGTTCTCATTTTCTATAGGAAGGTTTATTTTAGAGTTGTAAGCCTACCATAAAAATCTCATTGTTCAAGAACAAGTATTGGAGAAGTTATTGCAAATTTTTGATGGAAAAATTTATAGAAAAATCTTTAGGCTCACCACTGAAGGCCTTAGAGTTCCTGGATGAGGTCCAAAAACTTGATAGAAGGGCACTAGCATAGTTTCAAGCCTATAGATCAGGAGCTAGCATTTCTAAAAAGTGGTTATAATAGCCAATTAGAGCAATGGTTTGTGAGTTATGGCCTTCAAAAGTTGGGCTACTAAAATTTCTAAAATAATTTGTCAAACATGTATTTGGCTGACTCTATGTGTATTGTTAGGGTCTATTGACCCTAGGTATTAGGTTTGAGCATCTAGAACCTTCTCGGGCAACATAAAACTACCTATTTAAGAAAGGCCCAAACATTATCTAGGACAACTCTGGGTGATAGTTGGCAGCTTGTCTTGCAGATTGTTGTAATGAAGGCACCCATGTGGGTTAGCATATTGTACTTATGAATTTTGTAATTTTGCATTTGTAGTGCAAATAAGAAGTCCATATTTTGTTCTCGCATTTTCTATTATTTCTATGTTTCTCTTATGAGTTTATGGTATTAAGGGGAGCTCCCTACATCACCTAGTATTATTCCTTCATATCCACTTTTATTGCATATATCTCTCTTTTTTATAATTTCATATCCCCCTTGTTTTCTTCACTGATGGAACTTTGGGCTACTAGGGCTAATTGATACTTATTAAATAAATGTTGATGACTTCTCACAATATTGGCATAGCCTTTATTCCATCTTTCCTACACCTGTCCCAAAATTTGGAACTAAATCTCTAGCTCGACAACTAGATCAATGAATCATGGAATATGTGAATAATTTGTCTCTTTCTTCAAAAATTCCTTGGCAATAAAGACTACCTTCTTATTGATCTCTATATGTGGAAATAATTGATTTGAATCAACATCAACTTGTACCTGACTTTGTATCTCTAGCCATGAGGTTGACTAACCTCTTTTGATTGAATGTCAATTCATTATAAGAGGATGAGCTTGAACATGTGTTCCTTCCCAATGTGATAACATTAGCTCTAATATCTACATGCAATAGCTCTAATGATCATGTGGTATCTACTCTAAAGAAATCTATATCACACAATTTTAAATATAAAGAATTGATGGTTTTGAAAATTGCTTCCAAGATTGTGACATATGTAGAAAGCTCATCTTCTCTATGTACAAGTTCTTGTGAGACCTTTTGTAATACATTATGCTCCAATCTTTTTTCATACCATTGTAATAACTTTTCATTTGTCTCTATGTCATCTGTCTAGATTTTGTCAACTAAATATAATATTTGATCCAAAATTGTATGATGATTGTTTAGATCTATGATCCCAAATGCATCTATAAAAATATCTTTGACAATATGTAGTACCTATCTTCTCTTCTTCTCTCTTCTTAGTTGTTCTGGCTCATCATCTTCCTTACCTACATGAGTCATATCCTAAGATTGTGAGGGTGTATCACTTGGTAGTGATAATTGTAATTGTTTCCCCTTTTCACTTGATTTTGACATTTGCTACTACATTTGTGTAGAAATCACATGTTGCTTAGGTGCCATGTTTGTAGGTTCTATAGGCTTTGCACTTAGCAATTGAAGAAGAGCTTGAGAAGCCTCTTTCTCTTTCTATTTTACTTCATCTTCTACCAATTTAGTACATGAATCTTTATCAAAATTTTCCTCCTTTTTCAAAATTGACATACAAGTTAATGGTGTGCATACAATTTAAGCCTTACCAAGTTTCCCATCACTTCTATCCTTTGTACTTGATGTGACATTAACATCATTAGTCTTCTTGACTTCGAGTTTTGGATATTCAACTACCTATAATAAAATTGGGTTAGTACAAAATTTTCTTGAGTCCTTCATTAAGCCTTGAATTATCTCTTTTTTCAGTATATTTGGATTAGGTGGAGGGGTGTGAATGTCATCTTCAATTGTGGTAGTCTTATATTGTTCACACCTACTAACAAGTTTTTGAATCTCCTTGGTCATCTTGGTCATTTCTTGTTTGTATTCATCTTTGAATTCAATAGCACCTTGGCCTTCCCTCACTTCTACAGGTGGAGTAAGAAATCTAGATGGTTCTTTCCATATATGAATGCTATCTTTCTCAATTTCATGAGCTTTATTTTTCAAAACTTAATATGCCCTATCCCTTGGCATAAAATTCTTTGCAAAACCTTTAAGGGCTATAGATGTATGATTCTTCCCTAAGTTTGGCATAACTTGTGCCAGGGTTGTCTCTCTTATTTTATTTTCACTAGACAATGCCCATTTTCACTATGCACCTAAACTTGAACATAATGTCAATCATTTCACATTCAAGCTTAATCTGATCATCATTACCCAAAGAATCATATTGTATGTTTTTGAATCCCATAATACTACTAGAATCTTTCAAATTTTCACATATGTAATCCATAGTTATTAGAGAGAGTCTCTTCACTATTTGTAATTTGATGGTTTCATCAGACTCTCTCTTTTCATCATATTCACCCTCCTCTAGTGCAACAATCAGTTTTCTCTTTGGCTTTACTTTTTCTTTAGCTACTTTCATCTTCTTAGATGGACTTCCTATTAATAGCTTGGTAGGGGTTCTGCTAACCTTTTTCTGGTGATAATCACCTTTCCCTTTGTCCTCTGAGGTATCACCATTTCTTGCATGTCCTTCTTGAGGTTGACCTACACCTTAGGTTCTATCACATAAACCTTCTTTTGTTTGATGGCCTTTGGCTTTACAACAAGTTATTTTCCTTTTCCTTCCTTGGCCTCTATAGGTTGTTTTTATCCTTCTCTTTTATCTTATTTCTAGCCTCGTAAACCTTTCTCTTTCTTTTCTTCCCTACTTTGGGTGCACCAAATTTTGTAGTCATTTTGACAATTATAGTCTCATATGTGCCAAATTTCTTGGCACTAGCATCTATATCTTCTATTAGAAGTGTAGTAATTGCTCTAGTTATCTCATCTACATCTACCTCATAGTGCATTGGCCTTATCCATGCTACCCTTGAAAAAATTGTTTGTGCATACACAAAATCTATGTCTATAATGAAACATACTTCATTGTAGCATTTATCCACAACTAACTTTGGAATTATCATTATATTCTTCATTTTAACCTTGAACTCTTCAAATTAGTTGTCCATTAAAGGTTCAAAATCCTCTCCCAATATACATATCAAATCACTTAACTACTCCATAGTTGTTCTATTCCTATCTCATCCAATTGTTCCAATGGTAGGAAAATAATTTTGTACATAGACAAATATACAAATTAATATGGATCCAAACTTATAGGAGGTGTTCTTTTGTTTTCTCACTACCTCTAGATTCTCTATAAGTTAGTGAAGTTGCAACTCAAAAAGATCATATGAATGATCTTCTTCACAATTTTGTAGCTCAAATCCACTTCTACATAGGGTATGTTGTTCAATCTGCTAGATTGAAAGAATTTGTGTGCAATCATAGGAATGAAAAATTCAAATAATGCATCCTCAATGCCATCAATTGACATCCCATGACAATTCAACTTTTCCTTGGTTAGGTTTTCTATTTTGTTCTTTGTTTTGCTCCTTATTCTCTTTGGTCAATTCAAGGTAGGGTACCCAGTTACCCTATGAATGATAGCCTTTTTAATCTTGATGAGCCCACCTTCTAAATTTTTTTTTATATAGTGAACACAGCTAAGAATAATCCTTATCCATTTGACTTTCAAATCTTTTTGAAATCCTTGGGCATACATAAGTCCTTTCTCAAAAAAAATCTTATATTCTTCCATCAGGATTCTATCAACACTTAGCTTCTCATAAGCTACTTGAATTTCAAAATCTCTAATTTCTACATCTTACATTGACAACACGATCTTATGTCTTCAACAATCAAGACTCTTGGTGGAATTAATGACAAAGATCCAATATCATCAACAATGTTTTCAATATTAGTTAATTTTTTTCAAAATTGGGTGGAGGACTTTGATCATTCCTTATGATTTTTGAATTGCTATCCTTCATCATTTCACTTCTAGATATCATTTCATAATAGGGTTTTAAATTAAAATTTCACAAATATCTTCACTAAATATTTAACTCAACACTGAGAGTGGTACTTTACTCTACTTTATAAATTTTTTGTTAAATTATTGTGATGCTTTTGCTCTAGGCACAAAAATTGCTTCAATCACCCTCAATTCTTATTGTGAGTTCTTTGATCACTTCATGAGTAAAAATGAGTATCCTAATTTTATAAATACCTTCAATCTCTCATTTTAGGTATGTAATTGATGTCTTCATACTTGGTGTATAATAGCTAGCTCAGTCTCCATTTCAACTTGGTCAAGGTTATTCACTTGACCATAACCAATTCACTCAATCAATATATTATCTTCCATGATCACTCAGTTTATACTAAAAAGATCAATAAATATAGACTATACCATTGATGCTTGGTACTTTATGATTTTATTTTTTCAATAGTTCTTAATGCATCTTTATTTATGTAGCTATGAACCTTTTATCACTTTTATGCTAGGAACTAATGTGAGATATAACATTGAGTATACAGTTCCTATATACCTTATTTCTTAAGTGAGATGTGGTGTGATCACCTAATTCATTAGATTGGGTGATCATGGTCTCATCTTCTCTACTATTTCTAGCTCTTACTATCTATATCCATATTTTCTTTCCTTGAGGTTTTTCATTTCTATTACTTGGTGGTGGTGTTGGTATTTTGGTTTTGAAGTTTCTACTAATGTGCCCAACTTTGAGACAACTAAAACGTATTATCTCTCCATTTAACCATTTCTTGTAATATCCTCTTAAATGTATTTTGATGCAATTCTCTTGAATGTGTCCATACTCTCCACAATAGTGACAATTGTACCATGTATTGTAATCCCAATTATAGGAATTGCCTTTCCTTGCTATATGACTTTTCTTTTTAGGTAGCTAGTTTGACTTTTTCTTGACTCTACACTCATAATCTCTATGTCCGTACTTTTGAGAATTGTAGCAATCACCTTGGAATTTACATACCTTTTTGGTTGAGTCATTGTTCTTTTATCTAAAATCATGTGCTTGATGTCCTACTATCTTGTAATTAAAACAATTAGCAGTTGTTTTAGGTTTAGGATTTTTCTTACTATTTTTTCTTCTACAAATATTGTTTGTATGAAAATTTTTCCCATAGTGATAACATGTAGGTTTTCCTTTGGATTTTTCATTCCTTTGTTCTCCACTTTTGGATAATTCTCCTTCTTTAGTAGATGAAGATTGCTTATTTTATCCAAGTCTAGAGGTGTCTTTTGTTCTAGGTGACTTCACCATGTCTTCAAAGTGCTTGATTGCTTCATTTGGTTTGTTCAATCTCTTCATGAGTTCCTTTTCAGGTATAAACTAACTTTTTAATTGCTCATTTTTTAGCCTTAGATTTGTGATCTCCAAATCTTTTCTATTTGCTTCCTAATTTGTAATTACTAATTAATTTATCATATTAGACTGATTACTTGTAAAATTAAATGTACTTCAAATGATCTTTCTTCAATTTTTCTATCCACCTTCCTTTTGTCTTCTTCATCCATGATCTTTTCTTCCATTTATTTCTTCTTTTGTTTGATTACTTCACAAAGTGTAACTGATTGAATTTCATGTTCATTCTTGAGATCTTTCACTTCTTTTACTAGAGCACTATTCTTCTATAGCAAATTTGTCATTGTTTCATCATTGTTACTAGTGTTTCCACTATCCAATAGTCCTTCTATGGTAACTTCTTTGTATTGAGTGTAATTTAGTTGAATATCTATATCTCTTCTTTTTAGGGTTTTCCTTAACTATTCTTTTGCTTCTTTTGATTGTTGCAATACAATCTAGATTTCAATCATCTAATTCTCAATGATCTTTCCCATCTTACACACTATCATATCCATGATCTTATCCTCTCAAGATGTTAGGCTTCCTCAAAAGATAACTAAGATCTAATACCAATTGTTGGGATGATTATATGGGAAACATGATGCTAAGAGGGAGGAGGAGGCTTGAATCAGGATCTTAAACTTTTGACTTCAAATTCAATCTTATAAATTCACACCTAATTTATATTACCTATCTATCATTAAAATGGTAATGTTGAAACATAAATGAAATACATCACATCCATAAAAAAACAATGATTTTATTACCTAGAAATAGTTTAAGATGAAAATAAAGATGGGGCGGGGATGAACCCCATAAATTTTTACTATTGCAACAATGAAATTAAACTATTAGGGTTACAATGTTTGGTCATAAGATATTATCTACCCTTTGAGGTGTTTTCTCTATTAAAATACTAATAGACTATTAGGTCTCACCTCGGTAAAGGATTTTACACTCACAAATAAGTAAGGACTATGTTAGGAGGTTTACATAGATCTATTAAGACCACTCTGTTAAGAGATTTACCCTGTCTCATTTAATAATAAATGATTTAATACCTGACTCTCAATTTTCTTTGTAATTTGATCTTGGGTCTCCTCTTTTCTATATCTCTATTTAGATCTCCTAATTTGATATCTATGTTCAGTCCTTTACTTCTCTAATTTCTCTCTGCTTGATCTATCTTTGAAACCTCATACTTACTTCTTCACATATGCATGCACTCCTATCAATCTCAACACCCACTATGATTCTAGGGTTAAAATCCTCCTTCAATAGACATTATGTGAAGGTTCTATGTCTCGATCGATGGCTTACATACCATCATCTTTAGTTTACACACCATCAAATTTTTTCATTTCTATCCCATTTTCTAATTGGTTTAATTGCATGCCTTGGGATCATTAATATCTATGATGATTCATAATTAACATCTTAGCTAGCTCTACAAATATTAAATAGCCTAGAAAAGTAGGCCAAAACTATTTTACATATGTTTTTGTGTCATTACAAACTTATATGTCAAAACTATGATGGGACTAAAAAATGCATCCTTGATTTTGAGTACTATTCTAAATTTTGAGTCAAATTGATCCCCTATAAGAGCTTTTCTTGCATTTGTACCCAACTATCAATTTGAGGCCAATGAAGAGTTTTATGTTTCTAGCACCTTTTATTCAACATATACATGTGTCTTATAATGATAAATTTCCATTCCAAATTATTTCATGAAGTGTCATTTTCAGAATTGTTTAGATCTTCATTTTTGCCAAGTGTCAAACAACGATAGGAAGTCTAATTTGTATTTGAATATCTTTCACCCAGTAAATTTTCATGGCTTGCCATTTTGGGAATGTTTAGTATACATATCAGAGAACCTTCTTTTTAGTTTTAAAGTTGTTTTGATATATTTTAACTAGGTTTTGAATCCCTCAAAGTTAGTTGTTTACTGTTGTCATACTGATGCATATTTCTTAGAATTATGGGAAGCCCTATTTGACTAGTTATAACTTTTACCTAGTTGATGGAAATGAGAAAATTCCTTTTTCATTTTAGTTTATGGCTCACACAATTACTATGTTCCATATTTGAGCCTATGACAAATCCATTTGACTAGTTTTCAAACACGATTCCAAATGCATTTAATGAATTTTTACTGGTGTCAAAAGGCACAGATTGATTGGTAACCCTATTTGGGATATCATAACTCTAAATCCATGATAGGTGAGACCAAATATATTGTACCATTGTGTTCTACTTTGAAAATTCTTCAAATTTTTTAGTTTTTGAGTCTTTCATGAATCTATTTCCAAATGCACCCTATTATTCATCATGAGCCCAAATCATAGACTTATACTCTCCTAATGATGGTGAATTGATACCCTAATTTTTTGGCCCCCAAGTGTTTATTTGACCTATTTTTGAAGCCAAAACCAAACACACTTTATTGTTTTCTAACATGTTTGTTTGCAAGCGGTTCAAAGAAGGTAACTTTGATGGTCAATATCTTTTGACCCAAACATTGTCATGAAGAGAAATCTAACAAGATACAAGTTTCTGGATAAAAAGCATGACATGTCAATTTTCAAGGTCAAATTGTTTGTTTTAGTCAGTTTTTAAAGCTAGACTCATGGGATTTTGGGCAAAAAGTGACAGTTTGATAAAAGGGCTAAAGTGAGTTTTAATTGATCAATTGGTGGTTGACTTTGATCCAAATCAACTATAGTTAGTTTAGGGAGTCAAGTAAGTGGATTCTAGGAGTCAGAAATTTTTGTTTGAATTTTTTTTAGCTGGACCTGCTTTGGGGCCCAACTTATTGTTAGCAAGTTACTGAGATAATATTGTGGGATTCAACAATGTTACAAAGGGTGAAATCATGAAGAGGTTTTAAAACTATTCAATGCAACATGCTAATAGCATTCGAGATGCACATATAGTCAGTCAAAGCCAAGGGAGTGTGAAACCATACATAGTGAACAATACAATCCATTAATGGAGATTGAAGAATAATTTTGAAGTGCTATTGATACTTTGCAAGTGGACATCACATGCATGAAATTCCATGGGAAATTAATGAGATATGACCAATGATACCTTGTAGTATTTTTAGTGCAAGAAAAATTAAATAAGTAGAGATATTGCATATCTTGAAAAAGATATTGTTGGTCAAATAAATAGTATTGACAAATGAGTGTCAACACACTTTACCATTTTCACTATGTATGCCAAGTACACAATAGATGTCAAGCCAAAATTTTAATAGGTGTCGAGTCACAATTAGTGTCGAGCATATTATAGTATAGTATGTGTTGAGTGATCTAGGAATTGTTCATGTGCCAAGTAATAGAATCATTTAAATACTAAGCAACTCAAAATAACACATGTCAAGCTATACAGGATATAATAGGTGCCAAGCAAACCAAGAAACATAGCTGATGTAGAGAAATCCAGAAATAGTATGTGTCGAGCATTAGTAATACTTCATGTGCTAAGCAATGCATGATCAACATAAGAGTTTTTACTTGCACAAACTAAAATGAAAACCATTTTTGGAGCTGACTTAGAGAATTTTGAAGGAGAAAAAGGATAAGGATGAGTCATTTGCATTCCCTATGAAATTTGCATGCAACCAATTAGAAAAATGCAAAACATGAGTGAGAATTTGAGTTTCAATTTGGATCGTAGATCCATACCTAACCCTAAGTCTTCACATTCTTTATAAGGAGGATGAATGCACCATTGTATGGATGGAAGAAAAATAGCAAAAGAGGAGATTATAGTAAAATTTTAGTGTGAAGAGGAAAATACTTAGTGGAAGGGATAACATTTATCTAATTGATCAAAACATAACAAAGGACATATTCAGAAGATCCGATCAAGAAAGGATCAAAAGAGAAAGAGCAGATCAATTTCTTGAACCCAGCAATTTGAGATTGCACTCAATTAGGTCAAATGTTCTAATACTCTCTCACAATTGTATTAGAAGTTGAAATCCTATGGTGATAGGTTAGCTTAACAGCTAGGTAGGAGAGCCTTTGGAGAAGGACAAGAAAATCCTATATATTAGGTAGGTTTAACAACCTTCATGTAAATCTTTCAACAGGGTGACACTTCATGTAAAGTATTTGTAAATCCTTTCAATAGGTCACATTTAATAGTGTGTTGTAGCCTTTAACAGGGAAAACCATCAGAAGTGGTTGAACTCATTGCTGTAGTAATTTTTGTGGGTGTTGGGTCACCAAAATCTCTTGTGTTATGTGTTGATGGATGCTCTCATTTTATGTTTGTTTACTTTGATACATGTTAATTTCAGTTATATGTTATTAAGGGTTTGAAAGGATAACAACTAGTTACTTTTGATTCAACCCCCTACCTCTGAGAAGTACTCTTCCCATTTGAATATTCCAACAACTGGTATTGGAGCACTAGTTCTCATAAGGAGAATCCTAATAGCTTGGAGATAAAGGTTAGAAGATGGAATTCATTGACAATCAGGTGATTGATGTACAACAAGCTCTACACAAAGTAGAGGAAGCCAGGGAGGAACTAAGAAAATCTTCAAAAAGAAGAAAGGAGATAGCCATAGTTGAAAATGACATACATTACAAAGAGATTAACACAACACACATATTTGCCAATGAAGACTCTAAGGAATTTTATGCAGCAATAGAAAAATTAATGGAGAAAAATAGAGCACAAGTTGAAGAAATTAGATTACTCAAGCTTGAACAAGAATCACAAGCTATATTGCTTTGTGAAGTAACTGAACAAAAGAAAATAGTTATTGAAGACAAGGCCATGATAGAAGACAACAAGAGAAATCTCACCAATAGACTAGAAGAGAAGATAATTGAATTTGAAAAGATTTCAAACATGCAGTTAGACACCTTGAGCCAGATGATGAATGCTCATCATGAGCTAAACATGAAGGATATTGAGATCTCCAACTTGAAGATACAAAATGAGAAATTATAGAATGAAATAAAGAGAAAAGGAAATAGTAAAACATTATAATAAACCCAATGAGGCTATCAAGTACTTCAAGCAATTGCTGAAATCACCAAGGGCAAGTAATGACATTGCAAGACTTGGATATATCAGCTCTAAACAAGGAGAATCATCCAAAACTATAGAATAAAGAAGCAACAAAGGTAAGAAAACTAAACCTACTTGTTATTTCTATGGTAAAAAGGGACATACCTCTAATGTATGTAGAAGCAAGAATAGTCATTAGCATGATAAGCCTAAAAATGAAAACTTCTGTCACAAATGCAAAAAACAAGGACATTTAGCACAAGACTGCAGAACCAAGACCATGAGGACACCAAGATTTGAGGGGCATTGCTACAATTACAAAAAATATGGACATAGAGAATTTGAATGTAGATTAAAGCCTATGTGGACACCTAATCAACCTTCAAGATGAATTAATTATGCACATTGCTACAATTGGGATTACAACACCAAGTATACCTATCACTATTGCCAAGAGTATGGACACATTTTAAGGGAAATTATAGCAGATGGTTAAATCAAACTATTTGTTTTAGCTGCTTGAAGACTGGTCATATTAGCAGGAACTTTCCAACAAAGGCCAAGGCACCCAAGAGTGAAGTTTATAAGGGAAAATAAAAAGCTAATGTGGAACACATCAAGGAAGATATGAAGAAGACATAGTAGAAGAAAGGTGAATGCAGCACATCGAATGGAGAGATCACTTCACCCAAGAGGTCAAGTGATCACACCTCATCAAATTAAGCACTAGAAAGGCACATGGGCTGATACATATAAAGATGTATCATACATCAGACCCAAAGAACATAGGAACACTACAAAGAAGAAATCAGCATAAGTTAAGATGCCATGATAAAAGTTGGAAGATGATGCCGAGCTACCTTTAGTTGTAGAGTAAAACTCTAGTAAACGCTGAGTTGAAAAGTCCAGTGGATGTTGAGTAAAGAGATGATAGTACCTTCTAAGTGAGTGAAATATAGTTGATGCTGAGTTAGAAAATCCTTTAAAAGATGAGTGTATAGCTGTAAAGCATGAATGCAATAAATGCTAGGTTTCAAGCCTAATAAAAGTGAAAATCATTCATTTTTTGTTCATTCAAATAAAGAGCAAAGATGAGCAGAGTGATCAAGTGATTTCCTAGCAATCAAAAGGTGATTTACAACAATTCAAAAACTACCCAACTCTGTTTCATTAATTTACCAGGTATTTCCTTCAAGTGCCGAGTTACGCAGTTTGAAAAATTTGTAAATAGTAAACACTAGTTAGGTTAAATATGCCATCTAGTTCTAAATCTACAAAAAAAAAGGAAGGGTTGGAAATTCAAATAGTTAGCAATGAAGTTGGAAAACTACATTTTAGACCCATCACTAAAGTTTCTTACAAAAATGATCTCGCTGGAGCCCTATCCGTGATTTTGGATAAAGTAGTTATGGTTTAGGATGTATGCAAATGCTACAACAGAAATATAGAAACTATAGGAGATTTGGAGATTTTCAATACATTTGATAAGCTCTATGAAAATGGAAAACTTAAGGACAAATTCTCCATAGTAAAAAAGAAGGGACTGACCAAAACCCTAGTTTTCCCTATTGTTTTTAAAATAGAATGGATATGCATGGTGTTGAGCAGAATCCATGATGGAGCTTTTTGGCTAGAAACTAGGCCAGTAAATTTCACAAAGAAAATTTTCCATAGGGTCACTGGTATCCTAACCCTAGATCAGCCCAAAACCCTAAGGAGTGATAAGATGGAGGCAATTGAGAAAAACACTGGTGCCAAGTGGAACAATAGGGGCATGACCATTGACATCGTCAAAGACCCCCTAGAAAATTTTTTTGTCAGGATCATATCTCACAAATTTTATCAATCTAGCAAGTTAAATTGTGTACCCTGCATAGCTATAGATGTTGCCTATAAGCTAGTGAAAAAGGATCACACTTATGATCTTGCAGATTTGATGATGATGCAGGAGCATCCAGAGGTATAAGGGCAATCCTGTGTCACCCAAAAAAATGTACTTAGACTTAGTTTTTGTTTCATGTGTTTTCATTTTTGGACACCCATTTGGGTCAAATAAAGGTTCCAACTCTCATAGTTCAACTATCAGTGTGCTAGAAAATCTCGAAAAAATAGGAGCATGCAATTTGGCCATCATTTTGGTGACCTAGAAGGTGTGAATTGGCCAGATGAATGTAATTGTGATTTAGAACATTCCAAAAAAAGAATCAGGTCAAAAGGCCCCACAGTTTGAGAGTTATTGGAGTTTTTAAGTTTTTGGAGACCTCCTAAGAATGCTTCAAAGTCAGGTTAGGGGCATTAAATGACCTCAAAAAGGGCCAAAAAATGGGTATGAGGAAATATTTTCCATAGGGCTATAGAGCACTTTGAGAGCTTTCCAAAAATTTAAACGGTTTGTCAATCGGAGCTACGGTTCAAAAGTTATGCCTCCCGAAAGTTCGATTACTGTTTCTGGATTCTTCTAGATTTGCACTGATTTTTAATGCAACTTTTGGAACCTTCTATTTGGTCGGTGGATGCCTACTAGAACTTTCTAGAATGTACTCCTAGTCCTTAACCCTCTGGGGTCTATTTAAAGAGATTTCTGGCATTGTAAAAAGCAGTTCGGAGTGGAGTTTGAGAGGAGGTACTGAAAGGAGTAATTATCCCCAGATTTATGCTATTGTAAGCCCTTAGGGCATGTTTTGAAGTTTATTTTCTCAGTTAATATGATTTTCCCTTTTCTATTGTGTCCATTTTGTTCTTGGGTTGTGTCCCCATCAAGTGGTATCAGAGCCGATTTTCTTGAGTGTGTAGATAGAGCGTTGACTGTGAGGCAGTTTGCACCAGGACTGTGTGGTTGTGGGATCGAGTTAGAAGATTCCTCCAAGAAGAGAGCATGGCAGAAGGGCCAGAGCTATTAATCCTAAGGAGGTTAGAGCCCTCTAAAGGCAGGTGCAGGCCTTGTAAGAGGAGCTCCGTAGAGGAGCAAATGTTGTTGCAGGTGACAACAGTGAGGATGACAATGAAGAAGAAGTAATGGAACCAAAAGGGAAATTTGACGGGGAAGTTCTGAATCATGCAAATGAAAGGATTTTTAGGGCCATTACTAAGTTTGGGAAAAGACCTACAATTGAAGTCGGTGTATTTTCAGGAAATCTGAAACCAGATGAGTTGATCGATTGGATCAATGGACTGGAAGAATACTTTGAGTATGAGGATATCAGGGACCCAGATAGGGTTAAGTTTGCAAAGGCCAAACTAAAAGGCCATACCAAAATCTATTGGCAAGAGGTTCAATTGGAAAGAAACAAAAGAGGAAAGGAGAAGATCACAAGATGGGATCACATGGTGGAGAAATTGAAGAAGCAGTTCATTCCTATGGACTAAGAGCTTGATTTGTTTAAGAAGATGCATGGGTTAAAGCAAGCAGGAAGATCAGTCCAAGAATACACAGAGGAATTTTATCGACTCTTGATTAGAGCGGGGCATGCAGAAGCAAATAAGGAGAAGGTTTCTCGTTATATTAGTGGGTTGCGACCTAGCATCCAGGAGGAATTAAGTTTGGTAAGAATGACCAGTGTTGAAGAGGCATACTAGTTTGCCCTGCGAGTTGAAGAGAAGCTAAATAAAAGGTTTGAAGGAAGACAAAGAGGGCATGCTCAAGGAGGAAGGGGAAGTGGTAGGTCATCTGGAGGCCATAATGAAACCCAAAGGAAAAATGAAGATGAGGGTACTAGAAGGAACCAGAGGAATGAGGGTTTCAACCGCTCTTGTGACCAAGACTTTGGAAATCAAAGAGGAAGAGGTAGAGGATGTGGACAAGGAAGAGGAGGCTTCCGTGGTACCTATTTCCATTGCAATGAAGAAGGTCATCATGCCTTTGAATGCCCTCAACGACAAGGAAGGACAGATAGGAGAGCTGAGGGCCAAGCTAGGGTTGCTCATGTGGATGAGGATGCACAATCATCACATTCAGAGGATGCAAAAAGAGGAGAGAGCTTGGTAAATGAAAGAGTCCTACTAAGTGGTGAGATTGAACAAGGACAACAAAGGAGTTTGTTTTGTACCAGATGCAACTGTGAGGATAAATGTTGTGATGTGATCATTGATGGTGGTAGCACTGATAACTTGGTATTAGAAGAGATGGTCTTTAAGTTAAAGCTCAAGAGGGAGAAACATCCCCAGCCCTATTGGATTGCTTGGGTAAAATATGATCATAAGGTCCTGGTAAGTGAACAATATTTAGTAAAATTCAAAATTGGGAGTTACCATGATGAAGTTCTCTATGATGTTATTTTGATGGATGTTTGCCATCTATTGTTGGGTAGACCATGGCAGTTTGATAGACATGTAGTGCATGATGGACATGCAAACACATACTCTCTGACAAAGGATGGAGTTTGCCACAAATTGAAGCCCATGAAAAAGGAAGGTGAAAAGGTATGTAGCAGTGCTAGGATTTGTCTTGTTGATGGAAATAAGTTTTTAGATGGCATGAAACATCAGCATATGTGCTATGCTTTGATTCCTAGGAAAGATAAAGAAGGTAGTAGTGAAATACCACTGGAAGTTTCAGATTTATTAGGGGAGTTTGAAGATATTATCTCTGATAATGTTCCAGATGGATTGCTACCAATAAGGCAAATCAGTCATCAGATAGATCTGATTCTAGGAGCTAGTTTGCCTAACAAGGCTTCTCATAGGATGACTCCTACTGAAACAAAGGAGCTAAATAGATAGGTTCAGGAGCTATTGAGGAAGGGCTTGAATCGAGACAGCTTGATTCCATGTGCAGTACCTGTAGTACTCACACCAAAGAAGGATGGAGAGTGGAGGATGTGTACAGATTCTCAAGCTATAAATAGGATAACCATCAAGTATCGGTTTCCTTTGCCAAGGATGGATGATCTTATGGACTACTTGATTGGAGATCAGTACTTCACAAAGATAGATCTCAAGAGTGGCTATCATTAGATATGGATTCGAGAAGGAGATGAGTGGAAAACAGCCTTCAAGACCAAGGAGGGTCTTTATGAGTGGTTAGTCATGCCCTTTGGATTGATGAATGCCCCAAGCACCTTCATGTAGCTCATGAATGAGGTACTTAAGAAGTTCTTGGGAAAATTTGTTATTGTCTATTTGGATGATATTTTAGCTTTCAGCAAGATTTTGGAAGAACATTTACTGCATATTCGTAGTGTCCTTGAAAGGCTAAGGGAAGAGAAACTATTAATTAATCTGAAGAAATGTATCTTTGCAAAAAGGGAGTTAGTCTATTTGGGGTTTGTTATATCACCAGAAGGTCTCAAAATGGATCCAAAGAAGGTAAAAGCCATCTTGGAATGGCCTTCTCCAAGGTCTACTACTGAGGTAAGATCATTTCATGGTCTGGTTAGTTTTTACAAGAAGTTTATTAAGAATTTTAGTGGCATATGTGCACCCCTAACTGATACAATAAGAGGGGATAGAAAAGAGTTCAAATGGACTGTAGCAGCTATGAGAAGTTTTGAATTGCTAAAGAAGAAGGTAATAGAATAGCCTATGTTGGCACTTCCAAATTTTAGAAAGGTTTTCCAGGTGGATTGTGATGCCAGTGGCAGCGCTATTGGGGCTGTATTAAGCCAAGAAGAGTTCTATGCAATAGTTCAGGCCTTAAAGAAATGGAGGCATCATTTATTGCCAAAAGAATTTGTTTTTTATACTGATCATCAGGCATTACAGTACCTAAATAGCCAAGGTAAATTGAATTAGAGGCATATGAAGTGGGTAGAGTTCTTGCAGAGCTATACATTTGTGTTGAAGCATAGAAGTGGAAAATCTAACAGGGTTGCAGATGCACTAAGTAAGAGATAGTTGTTGCTTATAGTAATGCAGGTTGAAGTAGTTGGGTTTGATAAACTCAAGAATTTGTACCTCAAGGATCCCGATTTTGCTGAAGCATGGAAAGCTTGTAAAGAACCTGTTGCTGTAGATAGAACCAAGTGGTTAGACTATTTGATTCAGGATGGCATGTTGTTCAAGGGTAGTCAATTGTGCATTGCAAGAAGTTCAATGAGGGAAAATCTGATTAAAGAGAAACATAGTGGAGGGATGGCAGGACATTTTGGTCGAGATAAGACCATTTCCATTCGTAGAGAACATTATTTTTGGCCTCAAATTTCACAGGATGTGAAGAAGTTTGTACAGAGTTGCCAGGTTTGTCAAGTTGCCAAGGGGTTTAGTCACAATACTGGCCTATATCAACCATTTCCTGTTCCATCAAGGCCATGGGAGGACATAAGTATGGACTTTTTTCTTGGATTTCCAGGGACACAAAGGGGTAATGACTTAGTATTCGTGGTGGTTGATAGGTTCTCCAAAATGGCACATTTCATTCCATGCCACAAAACGCATGATGCTATCCATATTGCAGACTTGTTTTTCAAAGAGGTGGTAAGACTACATGGTCTTCCAAGGAGCATAGTTTTTGACAGAGATACTAAATTTGTGGGGTATTTCTAGAGGACATTGTGGAAAAAGTTAAGAACTAACTTGAAATTCAGTTCCACGCATCACCCACAAACTAATGGCCAAATAGAAGTGGTAAACAGAAGTCTGAGCAATTTGCTGAGATGTTTAGTTGGGGATAAGCCCAAGGGATGGGATTTGATTCTACCACAGGAAAAGTTTTATTATAATAACTCTATAAATAGAAGTACTAAAAAATCACTATTCCAAATTGTATATGGGAGTAGCCCAAGGACTACACCAGAGCTGAGGAAGATAGAACAAGGGGAGAGGACAAGTGCTGAAGCTGAGGAATTTGCTGAACATATCAAGCATCTACATGAGGAGGTTCAAGCACACATTACCAAGATGAATCAAGAGTATAAAGCTAGGGCTGATAAAAGGAGAAGACATAAGGAATTCCAAGTAGGAGATTTAGTCATGGTGCACTTACGAAAAGAAAGATTTCTAGTCGGTACTTAGAATAAGCTAAAAAATGAAGAAATTTGGCCCCTGCAAAATTTTGAAGAAACATGACTCAGGAAATGCATATGAAGTGGAGCTACCAGATGGAATTCACATTTCTCCCATTTTCAACATTGCAGATTTAACAGAGTATCATGATGATGGTGTAGATGAGGAGCTGGTGTTAGAGCCATGTCCGATTCCTGCTTCTAAGGAGGAGATAGAAGACATTCTAGATCATCGTGTGGGTAGGAGTACCAAAAATAGGTAGTATGAAGAGTATTTGGTGAAGTGGAAAGGACGGTCGATCGAGGACTCAACTTGGATTTCAGCAGCTGAGGTTTCCCATTTGGGATTTCCTCTGCCATTCATAAAGTGACAAGTTCACTTTTCAATCTACCCTGGGTGTCTGATGCAGGAGCATCCAGAGGTATAAGGGCAATCCAGTGTCACCCAAAAAAATGTACTTAGACTTAGTTTATGTTTCATGTGTTTTCATTTTTGGACACCCATTTGGGTCAAATAAAGGTTAGAACTCTCACAGTTCAACTATCAGTGTGCTAGAAAATCCCAAAAAAAAGGAAGCATGCAATTTGGCCATCATTTTGGTGACCTAGAAGGTGTGAATTGGCCAGATGAATGTAATTGTGATTTAGAGCATTCCAGAAAAAGAATCAAGTCAAGAGGCCCCACGGTTTGAGAGTTATTGCAATTTTTTAGGTTTTGGAGACCTCCTAAGAATGCTTCAAAGTTAGGTTAGGGGCATTAAATGACCTCAAAAAGGGCCAAAAAATGGGGGACAAGTGAAGCTGGACCATAGGGCTATAGAGAACTTTGAGAGCTTTTCGAAAATGTAAACAGTTCATCAATCGGAGCTACGGTTCAAAAGTTATGCCTCCTGGAAGTTTGGTTACCGTTTTTGGGTTCTTCTAGATTTGCACCGACTTCTAATGTAGCTTCTGGAACCTTCTATTTGGTCAGTGGATGCCTACTAGCACTTTCTAGAATGTACTCCTAGTCCTTAACCCTCTGGGGTCTATTTAAGGAGATTTCTAGCATTGTAAAAGGCAGTTCGGAGTGGAGTTTGAGAGGAGGTACTAAAAGGAGTAATTATCTCCAGATTTATGCTATTGTAAGCCCTTAGGGCATGTTTTAAAGTTTATTTTCCTATACTATTTGTACTAGCTTATTTTCTCAGTTAATATAATTTTCCCTTTTCTGTTGTGTCCATTTTGTTCTTGGGTTGTGTCCCCATCAGATGATGCAACAAATCAATGAGAACTTGGGAGCCATAAGGAAATCCAAATGGGCTCAATACAAATTTTGTGCAATACTGATTTGCATGTTCTTCTATATTATGAAAGAATTTCCCTCAATAGGCAAGGTGAGATGGGATCCAGATAAGACTATTGTTGAACAAATAAATGAATTCATTGAGCAGATGGGTGAGAATTTTGATGCCTAAATAACTAGTTATTTTGAAGATTTCAAAGAATCCATGAAACAAAGAATGAGAATTCTAGTCTCATTAGTGGAGCAACATGAAAAGGAAATTTTCTTTCTAGTGGATATTGATTATACCGAAATACAAGCAATCATCCCTAGAGTCAAAAGGCTTAGACCACTAGGCTATGAACTTGATGTGGATTAGGCTTCAACAGTTATTACAACATTGCTTGCAAAGGAAATTCATAAAACTGCAAAGCACTTTAGAATATATGAAATTGTCAAATCAAGAGTGGTTACAGACCTCAAGACAACAACAATAGTCAAGAAAAAGGACAATCTTGTAAAGAAGAGTAAAAAGAAATTGGGTGTTGAGGAGACAGGTACTACAGAAGAAGCATAAGAAATAAGTGATGATAAAGAAGAAGATGATAATGAGTATGAGTGAGAGCAAGGGCCACTTTAGTTAACACAAGGCCTAGGTGAGCATGAGGATGAAAGTGAAAAGGAAGGTTAAGCCAAGGAATCATCCACTCAAACCAAGGTTACCAAGAGAAAGGAAAAAGTACCACCTACTCCTCAGTCTGAGACAAAGAAAGTGGCAAAGCCTACACCTAAGGAGCCTACCACTAGAGCTACTACAAGGGCTACTACACAAAAGGCAAAGGAAGAGGCAACTAAGAGGAAGGAATTCACTAAGAAGACTAAAGAGGAGCCAAAGAAAAGAAGAAAATTTGTGGCTCAACTTGATTCAGATGAAGAAAGGATGGAATCAAAAGACCATAGTTAGTTTAAAGTGGTAAGTCATCCACCAAAGTCTTCTATTGACAAATCATGTGCTAATATTAGGAATGGAGACTCAAATGATTTGAAGAATGTAAATTTTAATAAGCTCACAAAAAGATGAGAAAAATAAAATAGAGATATCTGTCTATAATATGATGGTAGAATATAAACATACACCTCTTGAATTGGATAGTTGATTGCCAAAGGAACTATACAAGATTGTAGAGGAAAAATGGCTTTTTTGTCTACAAACTGAGAAATAAATAAGGGAGTCTACCTTAGCAAGGATGTTGCCTAATTTGACTAAAAGTCAAATAACAAATGCAGTCAAAAGACACAATAGTAGATTTACTCCCAAATACAGGGCATTTAGTATTCTACAAAATAAAATTGAAGAGGTTGTCAGAAAAAGCACACAAGCATGGAAAATTATTAACAAGAAAATTGATGATGTATTTGATGAAGAATACAAGGTAGAAGCAAGTGCCAAAACAAAGGAAATAAAAAAAGAAAGAAGAAAGAAGGTAGAGGAGAAGAAAGTAGAAGAGAAGAAAGTGGAGGAAGAAAAGAAGGATGAAGAAGAAAAGGAGGAGGAAATAAGTAAAGAAGAAGAAAAGGAGATAGGTGAGCAACAAGAATAGAGTGTATAGCACACACAACTGCCACCTCCTAGCCCTCCTCATTCTACCATCACACCTGCAGAGACAATCAAGATAAAGGATATCATTGACACTTCTAGTCAAAACATCAATCCATTAATTATAGAGGATCTAGAAAAGATCCTTGACCAATCAACACAAATAGCTAGGCTATGTTCAAGACCAATATTGGTTAGTGAGCAATATTGGTTAGTGTTGATGAACTCCAGAAGGTAGTAGTAAAATTAAAGGAAATCAAGTTGCAAACACAAAAACCACCTATGATCCACCAAAAGAAGTCACAGTTGCACTTCATGAGCTGAGTGTAGTAGCAGGGAATGATAAAGTCAAATTAGTACAGTCATCAAGTACACCCCCAACCAGAATGATAGAAAAAGAGAAACAAACTGAAGAGAAAGAAGAGACAAAAGATAAGGAGGAATCTGCAATACAAACTTTGGTTGAACTACCCAAAACAAGTACTCCTACAAAAACTCTTCAGCAGCTAAGCACTAGAACTCTAGATTTGCAAATTAGAACACCAGGCTCAAGCTCCACTAGGGTGGCCAAGAAAATTCATTATAGAATTCTTGAGCTAGATGAAGAAATAAAGATACCCTATTATGAATCCAGTATTCTCACTAAGGAGAAGATGAATAAAATTTAGAGTGCATTGGATAAAAGAAGGAGACAAGAGGCACTTAGAAAGGACTACAAATATAGGCAACCATTGAATGAAATCAAGGACATATTCATGGATTCCTTTAGCCTATAGTCTCCAAATGAATCAAGACCAATTATAGAGCAACTATCAGATATAGTTGATCAGGTAACAAATGAGGACCATGACACCAATGCCAAACTAATAGAATGGTCAAAGAAGAAATTCCAAGGTAAGGTCAATGAGAAGATATCAAATACTATCATTTTGGGACAAGTTGACCTAGCTAAGAAAATAGATAGATTCAAAATTGTACTAGCGAATATATTCTCCCTTTATAATAAACTGTGTGATTTTTCCAATTTCACACATGAGACTAGCCAAAAAATAATGAGCTTGGAGAGAAATCTAAAGATTTCTAGTACACAACTCCCAACCAATCTAGCTCAAAGTGAGAAGCATTTTTCTCAGATTCTTCACACTCAAAAGGAACTAGCTGTAGTATTAGTAGAGGAGGCTAATATAAAAGCTAAGTTAATGAAAATTCAATCCTCCATCAGCCCTCACTTGGAGATACTTAACAAGGAGAAAATGTGTGCAAAGACAGTCCTAAAGAAAGATCTCAATCTTTCTACACATGAAGGACTTGTAGACTTAGCAGCAAAGCTTGCAATGCAACACAAGTCATTGAATACTACATTAAACAATTGGGAAGTAGCTCTGAAGATACTCTTGGAGGTTAATAGCTCATTTTTGGCTAAATATGGAATTGCTCCATAGAACCCTTTGACATTAGTGTCAAAAAGGGGGAGATATATATTATAGGGGAAGAAATCATGGGTATTTACCAAATTTTGACAAATTTTGATCATTCATTCATTTTGAAAATAAAGTGGGGATACAAAGAATAAATAAGTGAAGTAGATATGTTAAATTTTGGTAATCATATGGAATATAGGGACATCACATAGACCAGATAAAACATTCAGGCTCAGAATGCAGAAATAGGTCAAAGGACAGAAAGGATCAGGCATATTGGCACATAATTTCAATTTCAAAAGCACAATCAACTCAAGGGGAGTCATAAGGTATATTGCTACTCACAATTTTTTTGAAATTTTGCATGTAAGTTGAGTGAGTAAAGAGTGTACTCAATAAGGTTAGGATCATCAATGCTTGGTTAAGTGTTTTTGACACTCATGTCAAAGGGGGAAATTATTGGTAAAATAAATAGTATTGACAAATGAGTGTCAACACACTTAACCATTTTCACTATGTATGCCGAGTACATAATAGATGTCAAGCCTGTTGGAATATTCAAATGGGAATAATACTTCTAAGAGGGGGGGGGGGGGGGGGGGGGTGAATCAGAAGTACTGTGCATTGACCATTAAAACTTGAAAGTAAATTGCATGCATATAAACATATCAAATAGTTATGAAAAAAAAATAAACATCACCACATAATACTTGAGATTTTGGTAACCCAGAAACCTTCCAGGAATAAGAAGGTAAATCTAGGATGGGGATGATGTCCACAAAAATTACTACAGCAATAAGCTTTAACCACTTTTGATGGTCTACCTTGTTGAAAGCTTTACACTGTATCAGTAGTGACTTGATTAAAGGATTTCAAACACTTTACAAGAAGTGTTACCCTGCTAAAGGATTTTGTCACCTATTTATAGGATTTACAAAATAGCTGCTAAGCTAACCTATTACCATAGGATTTTCCTTCTAATACAATTGCTAGAGAGTTTTAGGTATAATAAACCTGATAACTTACAATCCTTCAATTGCTGAATATAGGCACTTGTTCTGCTTTTTCTGATCTTGATCCTCTATGATCTGATACTCTTCACTCTGAGAATTAGTTTTCCTTGCACACCCTCATCCATTCACCATAGGGTTCATTATGATTTCTTCTTCCTTATAAAGACATTCGAAGACTTAGGGTTAGGTATGGATCTATGATCCATATTGAATCTCTATTTCTCACTTATTCCTTGCACATTTGCAATTGGTTGCATGCCTTCTCCATTTTTCTTATTGGTTGCATTTTGATTGCATGGAAAATAAAAAATATTCGATCTTATCTTTTAATCCTTCAAGATTCATCATATGTCGGCCATAAAAATGATTTACATCTGAATTTGTAATGTTACAAACTCATATGTGCATTCTGTGTTTCTCAACACTTACTGATCTTTGATGCTCGACACTTATATTAAACTGGCTTACTCAGCACTTGTTGTATTTCTATATTGCTTGGGATTGTCTATGACTCGGCACTTAAGTGTCACTCGACACTTGTATCATGCTCGACACCTGATCTTCACTCAGCACCTGAAGATCACTTAGCATCTGAAGGCTTCCCTGACTTGGTTCATATTGTAACTCAGCATACATGGTGTACTTGGCTCCAATGTAGAAAGTGATTAAGTGTGTTGGCACTCAAGTGTCAAAAACCATTTTGAGACTAACAATCATGAGTGACAAAAACACTTAACTAACCTTATAACTACATGTACTAATCTGCTCGATATATACAGAGATTTTTAAAACCTTAATCAAAATTTTTAATGTACAATAAAAGTATTGTAACTCTTGTTGAGTTGATTATGCCATTATCAGTGTTATTGTAACTCCCCTTGAGTTGATTGTGCCATTATCAATGCTATCTTGGTAACCAAAATTTTGGTGTTGCATATCATGCTCTACCTTTTTATCTTGTCTCCCCCAGTTTTTTATCAACTCCCCCTTTTTGACACTTATGTCAGGTGGTTTTAAGGGTTAAGACCATATTTACCCAAAAATGTGTTGTTTACCTCCATAATCATCCTAAGAGTTGCATCCCAATTATGCAAAGCAATTTTCAATGATTTATGCTGGAGGGCAGTCTCTGCAGCAAGGTGAATAAGTCCTTCTAAACTCGAAAGATTAGGGTCTTTGTTGAGAATAGTTTCAACATAGACTTGTTCTTTACAGAGGATTTCAAAATGTGGTGTAATAGAAGATTGGAGCTATAATAGTTTGGCCTTGATAGTGGCCTCTTCTACTGTTAGAACAACTATTTCTTTTTGAGTGTGAAGTGTTTGAGTAAAATGCTCCGCATTTTGAGCTGGATCTTTAGGTAGTTGCTTGCTAGAAATACTCAAATTTCTTTCCAAGCTCATTATCTTTTGGCTGGTCTCTTGTGTGAAATATGAAAAGTCACACAACTTTTTGTATAATGAGAATATATTCTCAAGTACCTTTTTGAATTTGTCTATGACATTTTCCAATTCAATCTAAGAAAATTCTATTTCACTGGATATTTTCTCATTAACCTTTCCTTGAAATTTTCTTTCAGACCATTCCATGAGTTTTGCATTTGTCTCTAGGTCTGCATTTGTCACTTGTTCAACAATATCTGATAATTGTTCCATGATATGTTTTGACTCATCTAGTGACTGAATACTGAAAGCTTCCATAAATATATTTTTGATTTCATGCATTTTTTTCTTTTGTTGATACTCCTTTCTGAGTATCTCTTGCCTCTTTCTTCTATTTGGTGCTTCCTACACCTTATTGGTTTGATCAATGTTAATTTTTTTTGAGTCATAACTCGGTATGACTATCTCTTCATCTAGTTTAGGGTCTCCATAGTGAAGTACCCTTGCAATATTTGTAGAGCTTGATCCTAGTGCTGATATTTGTAAAGGATTTTGTGAAGGAGTCCCTAAGGTAGGCAAATTTATCAATGTTTGTATTGCCTCCTGCTCTTTAGGGCTTTCTTCTATTTTCTCCTCCTGCTGTCTACCTTGATCAATTATTGTAATTGTAGGAAGTGCACCTTGAGTTTGTGTTGTAGGATCAAATGTAATAGTCTATCCTATTTGTTCTATTTCTTTGTCTATTGTTGTACTCGGCTTCTGAACTATGGTGTCAACTATGCCTATTGAAACAACTATTGGCATTTGAAGTTGACCACTAGTAGTTGTAGAGATGTTGGAAGGTGGTTTTTTGTGGATTCACCTTATCTCTAATTGTGTTTTCTACTAGTTTTTGTAATTCATCCATACTGACCAATACTAGATCTATACATAGTCTTGCTTGTTGCATAGATTGGTCAAGGATTCTTTTGAGATCCTCTGTAGTTAATGGATTGATGTTCTGAGTAGAAGTGTTAAGAACATCCTATATAGTTATTGTTTCTATAAGTGTGATGGGTACATGTGGAGGGCTTGGTGGTGGAAATTGTGTGTCTTGCACACTGTGATCTTATTGTTGTTTTTCCTTAGCTATTCCTATTTCATCTTTCTTTTGTGTCTCCTTCTCTATTTCTCTCTTTTCTTCTTCCTTCTTCTCTTCTTCTTGTTTCTTTTCTTCTTCCTTCTTTTCTCCTCTACCTTGCTCTACTTCTATCTTCTCTTCTTTCCTTTTTCTTCTTTCTTCTAGTCGAGCAGAAGCTTCTTCCTTGTATTCTTCTTCAAGAAAATTTTCAATCCTTTTGTACAAGTTCTTCCATGATTTGGTTGTTCTTTGTACAATCTCTTCCATTTTGTTTTGGAGAATGAAGAATGCCCTATAATTAGGTGTAAACCTAGCATTGCGCCTTTTGACTACTTTTTCTATTTGCTCCTTAGTCAAATTAGGCAGTATACTTGCTAGGGTTATTTCTCTCATCTCCTTTTCCATTTTTAAACAAAAATGCCATCTGTCTTCTACAATTTTTGACAGTTCATCTGGCAATTGTCCATCTAGTTCAAGAGGGGTGTAATTGAATTGTGCCATCATTCCATAAATTTATTCTTCTATTATATTCTATTCTTCTTTAGTGAACTTATTGAAATCAACTTTGCTTATATTGCTTAAATCTCCATTTCAAATCTTTTTACATAATATATCAACTGAAGAATGACTTACCTTTTCAGATTGATCTTCTTCATTAGTATCAAGTTGAGCTACATATCTTCTTCTTTTCCTAGGCTCATCCTATGTCTTCTTGATTGGTTTCTCTTTTTTTCCTTTCTCTTTAGCTTTTTGAGTAGAGGCCCTTGTTGCAGCTCTAGTTGTTGGCTTTTGGGGTGATGCAATGGCATTTTTCTTTGGTTTGGCCTGAGCTAGAGGCTGATCTTTTGCCTTTCTTTTCTTTTGCTCGGCCTGGGTTGGTGCTTCCTTGGTTTCTTCTTCCTTATCACCTTCCTCCTTGTCCTCTCCTAGGCCTTGAGTTAGTTCCATTGGGCCTTGCTCTTGTTCATCCTCTTCATCATCATTGTCATCATCATCGTCTTCAGCTTCAGCTTCAATCTCTAGCCCTTCAACAAATTTCTTCATCAATTTATCTTTCTTTTTCAATGTGGAGGTAGTTTTTAATTCCATTTTTATTTTTAATCTTACAACATCATAAGTGCCAAAATGTGGGGCACTCTTATCTGTTCCTTCTGCCAACAATGCAGATATTGCTACAGATGCTTCATCAATGTTGATTTCATAAGCAAATGGCCTTAGCCATCTTACCCTTTGAATTGTAGGTTGAATGTAGGTGAAGTCAATATCAACTAAGAAACATATATCATTAATATGTTTTTCTACTAAGGAAGTTGGTATTCTCACCCTTTGCTTCATGGATTTCTTGAAATCCTCAAAATAGCTTGTCATCAGAGTATCAAAATTTTCTCCCATTTGTTCTATATAGTCATTTATTTGGGATATGATAGTCGTATCACTCCTCTATGTAACTTTGTCAAAAGAAAGAAATTCATTCTGAACATAAAAGAATATACAAACCAAAATTGCTCCAAATTTACATTGAGCACCCTTTGTCCTTCTTATGGCTGTTAGGTTTTCATTTATCTGTTGTAGTTGTAGTTCAACAAGATCATAAGTATGATCCTTTTTCACCAGTTTATAACCTACATATACTACTATACATGGCACATTTTTGAGTCTACTGAATTGGTAGAATTTGTGGTTAATAACTCTAACAAAAAACTCAACTAGAGGATCTTGAATGGTATGACTAGTCATTCCTCTCTTGTTCCATTGAGCACCTATATTCTTTTCAATGACCTCCTTGGATTCACTTCTCAAGGTCTTGTGCCAATCTAGGGTAGGATATCTAGTTACCCTATGAATTATTTTTTTTTTTAATTTGACAAGGACATCTTCTAACCATAGACTACCATCAAGAATTCTGCTCAATACAAGTCTAATCCACTCTGTCTTGAACATGGTGGGAAAACTCAAAACTTGTGTCAAACACTTCCTTTCAACAATTTTGTATTCTTCTTTCAATACTCCATTGCCGCACAACTTTGCAAAGGCTTCTCTAATTTTCATGTCTCCTAGGGCTCCTATCTTGCAATTGTAGCATCTTCTTACATCCTAGACCATAACAACATTTGGTGGTATGAGAGAAAGGGCTCCGACTGGGTCATTTTTGTATGCCACTTCTGGAATAGGGAAAAAATTGGGTTGCCTAACTTCATTAGACACTAGTTGTACTTCAATCGATTCTTTTTCTAGGGTTTTCTTGGAACTCAAAGCCATTTATGTAAACTAGGGTTTCTTTTACACAAAAATACGAAGCTACATAGCTTGGCACAAATGAAAATACCTCAAGATCAATGAAAACACATTGTAGAAGGTTACAATCTTCTTGGAATACTAGATTCTCTATTGTGAAGTTGCTCTGTGCTCCTTATCTCCTTTGCTTCTAGATCGTGATGAGGAAAAATGATTGAAATCCTGATAATATACCCTATTTCCATCGCATTAAATGCTTAACTAAAAACTTGGCTTATGAATTTTTTTTAAAATTACTCAGCTTCCACTACATTTCTATTTTACTTGGCTTCCATAGGAGTTTCTTAACTCAGCATCAATCATCAACTCGGTTGCTATTAGGAACTCAACTTCCACTAGGATTTTACTCAGCATCCAAAGACAGCTCGACATCATTGTTTAAAATTTTTTCTTGGCATCTTATTTCATGCAAATTTGTACTTTGCATTGCTTCTTCATAATTTAGGTCTGATGTATGATACTTCCTTGTATGTATCAACCCCATAGACTCATCTTGAGATTAATTGGATGAGAAATGATCACTTGACCTTATGGGTGAAGTGACCCTTTCATTGGATGTACTTGATTCATTCTTTTTCTGCCATGTCTTCTTCATGTTTTTTCTGATGTATTCCTCATCAATCTTTTCTTTGTCCTTGATTGATTCAATTTTTGGTGCTTTTGACCATGTAGGACAATTTCTACTAATGTGACCAATTTTTAGGCAACTAAAACATGTGGTTTGGCATAGCCACCTACTATAATTCCCTCTAAAATGTGTTCTTATGCAATTCTGGGGTATATGTCCATATTCCTGACAATAATGGAGGTTATACCTGGTGTTGTAATCCCAATGGTACTGACTTTCATTTCCTTTTTTTTTGTTTGTTGATTTGATGTCCACATAGGCTTTGATCTGCATTCAAATGCTTTATGTCCAAACTTCTTACAATTATGACAATGTCCATCAAATCTTTGTGTTCTTGTAACTCTGGATCTATAATCTTGTGTTATATTTCCTTGCATGTTGCACTTGTGACAATAACTTTTGTTTTTGGGTGTGTTTGTCTGATTGATTCTTCTACTCCTGCAAACATTAGCAGTATGCCCCCTTTTATTACTGTAATGACAAGTAGGTTTAGAATTCTTACCTTTGTCACTTCTTTGTTCAACGCTCTTTGATGATTCTCCAATTTCAGTGCTATTGTATCCAAGTCCTGATGTATCATGGGCTGATCTTGTAAATTTCATCAATTGTTCAAAGTACTTGATGGCTTCACTTGATTTGTTGAGATTCTCTACTATCTCTTTTTCTTTGTTCAATTCATTCTACAATTTTTCATTCAACATCTTCAAAGTAGAGATCTCAATATCTTTCATATTGAGTTCATGATGAAGATTCATCATTTGGGTGAGTGTATACATCTGCATATTTGAGATCCTTGTTAATTCAGTACATTTTTCTTCAGGTTTGTTTACAAGATTTCTTTTGTCATCTTCCATCATGACTTTATCCTCAACTGCTCTTTTCTTTTGTTCAGTGATTTCACATAACATTATAGCCTAAGATTCATGTTACATCTTGAGAGATCTTATCTCATCTATTTGAACTTTGTTTTTCTCCATCAGTGTTGCTATTGCTGCATCAAACTCCTTAGTATCTCAATTGGTACATAGTTTTGTGGTGTCAATCTCCTTATAGTTTATATCATTTTCAGCTATGGCTATATCCTTCCCTCTCTTCAATGATTTTTTTTAATTCCTCCCTTGCTTCCTCTACTTTGTATAGAGCCAATTGCACATCAATCACTTGATTGTTAACAATCTTCCCAAGTTTGAAGACTGCCATCTTTAGATCTTTTTCTCCAAGTTGTTAGACTTCTTCTTGTGAGAACCTATCTGCTCTGATACCAATTGTTGGAATATTCAAATGGGAATAATACTTCTGAGAGGGGGGGGGGGGGGGGGTGAATCAGAAGTACTATGCATTGACCATTAAAACTTGAAAGTAAATTGCATGCATATAAACATATCAAACAGTTATGAAAAACACATAAACATCACCACATAACACTTGAGATTTTGGTAACCCAAAAACCCTCCAAGAATAAGAAGGTAAAACTAGGATGGGGATGGTACCCACAAAAATTACTGCAGCAATAAGGTTTAACCACTTCTGATGGTCTTCTCTGTTAAAAGCTTTACACTATATCAGTAGTGACTTGGTTAAAGGATTTCAAACACTTTACAAGAAGTGTTACCCTGCTAAAGGATTTCGTCACCTATTTATAGGATTTACAAAATAGCTACTAAGCTAACCTATTACCATAGAATTTTCTTTCTAATACAATTGCTGGAGAGTATTAGGTATAATAAACCTGATAACTTACAATCCTTCGATTGCTGAATATAGGCACTTGTTCTGCTTTTTCTAATCTTGATCCTCTATGATATGATACTCTTCACTCTAAGAATTAGTTTTCCTTGCACACCCTCATCCATTCACCATAGGGTTCATTGTGATTTTTTCTTCCTTAAAAAGACATTCGAAGACTTAAGGTTAGGTATGGATCTATGATCCATATTGAATCTCTATTTCCCAGTTATTCCTTGTACATTTACAATTGGCTGCATGCCTTCTCTATTTTTTTTATTGGGTGCATGTTGATTGCATGAAAAATACAAAAGATTCAATCTTATCTTTTAATCCTTTGAGATTCATCATACGTCGGCCATAAAAATTATTTACATCTAAATTTGTAATGTTACAAACTCATATGTGCATTCTGTGTTGCTCGACACTTACTGATCTCTTATGCTCAGGACTTATATTAAATTGTCTTACTCGACACTTGTTGTATTTCTATATTTCTCAGCATCATCTATTACTCGACACTTAAGTATCACTCATCACTTGTATCATGCTCGGCGCCTGATCTTCACTCAGCACCTAAAGATCACTCAGCATCTGAAGGCTTCCTTGACTTGGCTCATGTTGTAACTCGGCATACATGGTGTACTCGGCTCCAATGTAGAAAGTGATTAAGTGTGTTGGAACTCAAGTGTCAAAAACTATTTTGAGATTAATAGAGCCATAATTTTAATAGGTGTCAAATCACAGTTAGTGTCGAGAAGATTATAGTATAGTATGTGTTGAGTGATCCAAGAATTGTTCATGTGTCAAGTAATAGAATCATTCAGATGTCAAACAAATCAAAACAACATATATTGAGTGATATAGGATATAATAGGTGTCGAGAAAACCAAGAAACATAGTTGATGTCGAGCAATCCAAAAATAGTATGTGCCAAGCATTAGTAATACTTCATGTGACGAGCAATGTAGGATCAAAATAAGAGTTTGTAGTTGCACAAACTAAGATGTAAACCATTTTTGGAGCTGACTTAGAGAAATTTCAAAGAAGAAAAAGGATAAGGACAAGTCATTTGCATTCCCTATGGAATCTGCATGCAAGGAATTAGAAAAATGGTGAAGGCATGCAACCAATAAGAAAAATGCAAAGTATGAATAGGAATTTGAGATTCAATTTGGTTCGTAGATCCATATCTAACACTAAGTCTTCACATTCTTTTTAAGGAGGATGAATGCACCATTGTATGGATGGAATAAAAATAGCAAAAGGGGAGATTATAGTGAAATTGCAATGTGAAGAGGAAAAGACTTAGTGCAAGGGATATCATTTATCCAATTGATCAAAACATAATAGAGGACATATTCAAAAGATCAGATCAAGTAATGATTAGAAGAGAAAGAGCAGATCAAGTGCCTGAACCTAGCAATTCAAGAATGCATTCAATTAGGTCAAATGTTCTAATACTCTCTCACAATTGTATTAGAATTTGAAATCCTATGGTGATAGGTTAGCTTAATAGCTAGGTAGGAGAGCCTTTGGAGAAGGACAAGAAAATCCTATGTATTAGTTAGGTTTAATAGCCTTCATGTAAATCCTTTAATAGAGTGACACTTCATGTAAAGTGTTTGTAAATCCTTTCAATAGGTCACATTTAATAGTGTGTTGTAGCCTTTAACAAGGCAAGCCTTTAATAGGGAAAACCATCAGAAGTGGTTGAACTCATTGTTGCAGTAATTTTTGTGGGTGTCATCCCCACCCCAGTTTTACCTTCTTATTCCTAGAGGGTTTCTAAGTCTGCAAAATCTCTTGTGTTATGTGTTGATGCATGCTCTCATTTTATGTGTGTTTACTTTGATACATGTTAATTTTAGTTATATGTTATTAAGGGTTTGAAAGGATAACAATTGGTTACTTCTGATTCACACCCCCCTCCCCCCCCCCCACTCTCAAAAGTACTCTTCCCATTTGAATATTCCAATAGATATTGTATACTACCTCAGACAAGGTTCATACAAGTTCAAGTTGTTGCCAAAAAAGAGCCTTGGAATATGAAAAATAGGGGAATCATTGCATGCCAAAGTTTAGAGTAAGTGATGCTAGATAAACATATGGATGTTGATATATTAGTACAAGAAGGTATGTAAATCCTCATCATGTTGATTGTAACTAAGGTTTAGAAGATCCATTCTTAATTCTCTTCCCAATCTTCTCACAAGGCCTAAGGAAATACATAAATTGGATTAAATATATCCTTATAATTACATAGACATCTAATGTAAATATGGATATATGAAGAATCTGTAGACGATGTGTATAGATAGGTAGAGAGTTTCAACCAAGGATGAGCATTGAATGGAATAATGAAGGGGTACTTGATCTAACATAAATTTCATAGAGCACAAGTACACATGAACTAAGTACATGATGAGGCTCAAAATTGATGCTTGAGTAAAAGCTTAATTTTACTAGGCATATTGCTCTAACTCATAAGCATCCTAACTCTTTGACACAACCTCTATGATGAGTCCAAATTAGTGCAATGTCTATTAAAGGACATTCTAGTTATTGCTGGAATCTTTTAGGGAGAATTTATGTGAAATCTTTTAAATCAACCATGGGCAAACTTCTATGCAAAGGTGTCTCATGATGAGAATGTTGTAACTAATATAGTGGAAGTTTCTATAGTTGATATCCTCTTGCTCCAAGTGTGAGATTGAAATATTCCATATACCTAACATCAATGTTAGTTTAAAGACATTGCAAAATTAGTATCTAAGCATTCCTATTCCTCATGAGAAGTGCTACATAGTTTTAAATTGATCCATTCCTTGCCACTAGATGAGATGGGTAGGGATTCAAACCCTAACCTCTATGTATATTCATTGAAAAATGAGGGCCTCCTCCCATTCTAATCAACTCCTTTCATGTGCATGTAGAAAGCCCACCCCATTTTGCACCAATAAACCATCCCACATTAGCAGTTCTAGGTGTGAGTTGAGAAAAATGATGAAAATGATTTGTGAGTTGTTTCTGCATAGATGTTAACCATGAAATGGAGCTAGAAGAAATTTGCATAAGGCTAATGCTTGAGGAAAGTCATAGTCTAGAGTGATGGCACCCATTCCAAGCTAGTGTAAAGTTTTGAGTTCATACACAAATCATTTAGAGGACGGTAGCCAAAATGCTTTATTCCACATCCACCATGAAAAAGAAGTTTTAGCTATTTTTATACTATAGCATGTTGTATCTAAGTTTTGGCTATTTTACTAATACAACATGTTGTAGCTAAGTGTCATTTGAAGCCACAAGCTCATGTGAGTATCCCACTCAGCCAACTAGTGACACACAAAGACTAAATTTTGATGCAACACATAAGAAACTAGATTAGTGGGTGATGATATTATCAATGTGCCACATGGTAGGCAATAGCAACATTGTGGGATAGAGCACATGGTTAGGAGATGAAGCCACAAAGTCCCAAAATGGTTAGGCACAACATTGTAGGGATAATCACATTATCAGCACAAACCACCATGAAGTTCTGAAAAGTCTAATCACACCATTGTAGCTATTGATCCATAGTTAAGGAGAATGCTTGGGAAGTGGCAAAAATGCTTGGATCATGTAATCACAGTGGTTAAGGTGTGGTTAGGAGTTAAGGCCCCAAAGTGGAGAAAATATGACATGTAGTGCGGACTTGGTGACAAAGTGGTGATGTGGAAGATTCAGCCAATAGGATCATGACACATGGCACCTAGTTAGTAGTTAACTAAAGGTTTGACTGAGGTGGAGATAAGGTAAAGTGAAAATTTTTAAATATTTAAAAACATCAAAATATATTCAATATTTAGGTGCATTCTCATATTTGAAGTTTAAAATGAATTTTATTGCAAAATAAAGTTCCCACTTTATTAGAGGGTTAAATATTTTAGCATTAAAATGCTCTGAATCATGACTAAGAGCAAGATTTCTCAAACAAGCACAAGTGGCTTCATTTTTTGCCTAAATGTGAAGTGTAATATACTATTAGAAAGGGGAAAAGATGAATTTTCCATTTTTGTAGTCAGAATATGAATAGGTCATCCATGGTGAAAGTTATAATAAGATTTGTAAAATCTAGGGCATTCTCAACAAAATAGGTGTTTATCATCATGGAGTTTCAAATTTAGTTGGAAAGAAAATACGGGAGTTTGTTGGCTCTAGATTTGGAAAAAAAAATCTAATTGTTAATTTACCTCAAAAATAAATATGGCATGAGTTTTACTAGTTTTTTTGTGTCCCCTCGCAAATCAATTATTTGCTTCTATCTTTTTGAAGACATTCTTGAGGATATTTTTCTAATAGAATGATGGGATCAGATTTTCAATTGAAGGTAGAGAGTAGAGATAAGCTTTACATCAGTAGGTGGAAGTTCTTCAAGTGAACAAATGGAAGCATCATCAAATCGAAGATTTCTTCCATTCTATTTAGTCTCTTTTCTTCTCTTTCTCTAGGGTTGTTGATGGTTGGCTATTTTCAAGACTATTGAGTAGAGCTCTAGCTATGATCCCACCATTAATTCCCAACATTTCTCTCTATATTTGAACAACATTAATGGATTTAATATAGATAATTTTGGTTTATTGAGTTTTTTTTTGAGTTATTTCATGCATCCTCATGTATTTGTTGCAAGGAAATGAATAAAATATAGTAGTTGAGTTTTATCTTCAATTTGATTCTTATGTCTTGTTTAAGTTGTTCATAATCTTCTATTATTTGTGAACAAAGAGAAAAAATCCAGTTGCAATCTATTTTAGGTTGTATTTTTTGGCATATTTTTCTTATGATTCAAGGAGGCATGTTAATGCTTGATTTACCATAATGGGGTTGCAAATTTCATGAAGGGATAGGTTGAGTATGAGATTTAGAATTGATGTAGATACCTGATTCACAAGGTGAATGGATATATTAAGAGTCTTAATATATATGAGATATATCAATGATATCCAAGGATGTGTATTATTAATTTGTGGATTTTCCCAATAGGTAAGGCACTGATCAATTACAAGATCTATATGTTTTGTTATTCATGTCATGATTATGCTAAAATTGATATTAATCAAAGTCTTTTCCGTTTATGCTGAAGAGCTAAAAGGATTTTCCCTCACTTAGCTTGTCAAATTCATAGGTCATGTTATTGGCTATTTCATGTCTTTTCTATTTGCATAAGCATAGAAGATTCAAGGGTTTTCATTTGCTAAATATAGATTTAGATTTATGGTTTTGGGAACTAGTCACATAATAAAATCTATAGGTTCACCCACCTAGGTCTTGCAAAGCCTGAAGAAGAAGGAGTATACCCTTATAGTTGGCCCCAATGTCCAAATAGGTATATAGAACATGAGAATTAGCTACCCCTAGATGTATTTGTTCTTATCATTGGTTTATTGAAAATTTGTTAATTCAGGAGCCAATAAATTGAGCTACTTGGTACTTGAATGCTCTGATGCTTGGTCATGTATAAACCTTCATGTTTTTACTCGACTTCTATATACCTATTTTCTTAGCACTTAGTAAATTTTCAAAATTCTTGGTCTCAACTATACTTCTCAGCTCCAACTATATTTCTTAGCTTGTTCATCTACTCAATCACTACTAAATACTTGAAAATCATTATCCTACCTAGTATAAGCTTTGTATGCTCAGTGTTTACTAGATAAATCACTCAGTGATGACCTTGTAATCTTGCCTAGTAAATAACTAAGTGTTTGAACAGTAATAGTCAACATAGTCTTAGAGATCAACATAACTTTCACATACAAATTTTGATTGACATTGTTAAAAATTTGTTTGAAAGCTATTGAAGAGGTCTACAAAATGGTGTAGATAAATCAACCCTATTGACATGATTTTTTTATTTTCAATAAATTTGAATTAAGCATAGTCTAAAATAGGTAGAGATTGTTTTCCAATTCTCTCTCTCTCTCTCTCTCTCTCTCTCTCTCTCTCTCTCTCTCTCTCTCTCTCTCTCTCTCTCTCTCTCTCTCTCTCTCTCTCTCTCAATATTATCCCCTAATCTCTCTCTCCAACTATCTCTCCATCACTTCCTCTCTCTATCCTATGCCCTACAAAATTATGTAGATAAATAAATCCTATGCCATCAAAACTATATTTACCATCAATTTTTATCAAGCAGTCTAAAATAGATAGTAATTATTTTCCAACTCTCTTTCTTTCACTAGTAAATTTGGACCTATTTTTTGATGCTTTTATGTTTGAATTGTAACTCAAAAATGTCAAAATCTATCATTGCTAAATTGGACTTGAAAGTTTGATAGACAAGATAGGTTTTGATATATCGATGACAAAAACCATGGAAAATTATTACCATAATTATCCCATGGTGGTGCCAGACAAATTTTTTGAAATGTCAAAATATCGATGCCAATGGGAGATGGTTCGACAAGTATTCCACATCATCAATGGTAGGAGGTGTCGAACTATTAACAACCTAGAGATATATTGTGATAGATTTTTCATACTCTTGATGACAGTATCTGTTGAACTATTGATTACCTAGAGAGATGTTTTGACAAGTTTCTTATTCTGTTGACAACAATAAACATCAAAATAGTGATTGTAGTCAGAGTTAAAAAAAAGTACAGCATCAAGCAAAATTCCATAAAATAATTGATATTGAAATCATTTGTTGACTGATTTTTCTTCACACCAATATATTCATTAATTGATTTACTTTATGATTATTGTTTAAAGTTTTCACATGTTGAGAGACCTTTCCCATTTTTCTAATAAAATATACAATTGGATATTGAGGATGATCTATCTATAAGATTTCAAGACAAAATAAATTTTTCATGTATTCATTTTGTACAAACTTGGTGAAGGTTGAGACCAGAACCTTAGCTAATACACCTAAATAATTGTTGGAGACATGGAATAATAGGAATGTACTGAAGAACCCTGTGAGGAACCTTTTTTGTTGTTTAATATAATAGATATCTACTAATGTCACAATCAGGGAATTATATTTCAAATTCATGTTGCTTATGATATATAATATGATCATTGATACATGCATGTATTGTTTGATACTCCATTCCAATATCTTCTGTAATGGTTAATAATTCTTCACATAAATGAGGTAGAATGTTTGATGGTGGTAAAAAGCACTCACCTATCAGCCTATGGAAAAATGTTGATATTAATATAAGAAAATTAACAGTATGCTAACATATAAGATGACAAAAATGACACTATACCTTCGCATACATGAGATTTCTACATTGGATATAACATTCATAACCTTGAAGTTTACTAGCAATAATATAGCAGAGAGAAGTATTGTTTAGGAGCCTTGGTTCAAGGGCTCGTATGTTTTTTCAATTATAGGTATATCAAGGTCCTCTTCATCATCATCATCATTAGATGCATGACTATCATCATCTTCATCATCTTCATTAGTTGCACCAGTAACATATTCTTCAATCCTGTTCTTTGGCACATTATCAGTTGCACCAATACCAACATCTTCAATTGTGTTTTGTGCCTCGTGATCATATTCTTCCATGGTAGAATTACCTTTTTCTTTGATATTCACACCTCCATGTTCCACCAGTTCAAAATACGCATTCATTAAAGGACAAAAATCCTTTCCCCCTTCAATGTGATTGTGTTGTCGATAATGTCTCTCAACTATTTTGATTAGAATTTTTTGATTCTTTAAGCCCTTGCATTTTTTTCCTAGACAATAACATTTCCGTCACCCTTTCTTTTGAACTAAGACCAAAATCTAGAAATTGTAGCCTTGTTTTTTTCTAGATCCATATTGTTATGCATGGAATTTCTTTAGTGTTGGTGTAAATAAGTATTTACTTATTACACTTTACTTAAGTTTACTTAGGTCAATGCATCATTTTATTATTTCTTAGGTGAGACACTTAGGATTTTGTGTACTCTTATGAGTTTTCATGTTGACAACACTAGAGTAAGGAACTATAGTTCAACACATGGTGTCTACAACACTAGATTTTGCATAATTAATTGAGTTGTCATGTAGACAACATAGACCCTTGAACTACTCACTATAATGAATATGTAGTTTCTATTTATAATTGTTTTGATGTAGTTGTATTCCTATAACCAATGGTGAGCTTTACTCATCTAATACAAATCTTTGCCAGCATACACCCACAAGGGTGAATCAGATAGTTTTATATAATTACAATCTTGTAATACCTTAGTGCAACCTTTATGTTGTAGTTTATAGTTAATGTAAAGTTAACATATATATGCCCTAACTCACTCCTTATATAGTTATGTTTTAAATCTTGTGAAAATAATCAATGGGTCTGAATAGGCCAATCAAGTTAATTCTAGCTAGGAATAACTAATTGTTCATTTTTTTGTACTCAATCTGATGATAGCTCTATAGGAATTTACACTTGACCTAGCTAATCAATAACTAGACCAATTGACATGTATACATCTTAACTCATCCCTTATATAATTATGTTTAAAAGCTTATGGCCATGCTACCTTTTGAGTGACTTTTATTGTTTATATACATACATACATACATAAATATATATCAAACAAAAGGGCATGGAAATGAAATCCTAGATCTTGGTGTAGGGGCCCTAGGTCCTAAATAAGGCAGTCAAAAACCATGTAGGATGGTATAGAAAGTGATCAATAAGAGTCCAAGTTGACACAAGATAATTTAGACAATCTCAAATATGTATTTAGGCAAGTTGCTTACATGTTGTAATAATGTTATAGGTAAGTCAAATATTGGTCAACATTTGGTCAAACATTGTGAGTTGACCAAAAATATCTATTTTTATGTTTTATAATCTTTTTACATAGTGTGGTATAGTTTTGAAAGCATGTGGAGTCTTTTATTTGAATTTTGTGTTAAAGTTGTAAAAATTGCAAAAAATGCAATAAAAGTTGTTATGCAACTTTTTTCAATTTTCCTTACAATCGAGAAGTGTAATAGTTAGATCATTATTTTGATTGAACATGGAAGGATGAAGTTTTAAGGTAGAGAGTTGTGACCTATAAATTGATTATCTTTATCTAGTCTAGGGTTGGAATAGTATTGTATGGATTTGGAATGAAATAGCAATCCTTTTGGTGGGAAAATCCTTACTCTTGTTGATTTGGTCTTCATCCCACCATAACATATACATACATATATAAAATAATTACTGTTGTTGATGGCTATTTTGAGTGCCACATACTATCATATATGCCAAGAAAAAGTTTTGTTTTGTTTCTTAAGATGCAAGAATCTCTCATTTGATGATGTGATTGTAGGGGACATGCACATGTACACATTACCATGTACTACTTGATGAAAACAAGTTTGGTGTAGACATAATTCAAAATCTTTTCTGCACCTTATCATATGTATAAGAGTAAAACTATAAATGTTTTTCATCTTGTTATCTACAATGTTATTTCTAATGTAGCATTAAGTTTATTGTAGTATGTATTTCTTGTCATAGGTATCAGAGAAGTACAAAAATAATATCTATAGGTCAGTTGCCCCTTAATAGGCCTTTGAAGAAATTTCATTAAAATTTTCTATTGAATTTTTATTTTTCAAAGCTGTCTTTCAAGAATTTCTATAGAAATTTCATTTTGGAAATCGTGATTTTGATGTTTACGCTTGAATTTTAGATTGAAAGTTCATGGTTCCAATGTGTAGAGAGGTTCCATAGCCTATAATAATCAAGGTTATGTATAGCATATTGTAAGGATTTTCTTGAAAAAGAATGGTTGGTTGCAGGGGTTTATGCCTAATGTTAGAAATACTATTTTTCATAGGTATCAAAGAAGTACAACAAAAGTATCTACAAGTTACTTTCTCCTTAATAGGTTTTTGAAAAAATTTCATTAACATTTTCTATTGAATTTTGTTTTTCAAAGCTGTCTTTCAAGCATTTCCATACAATTTTCATTTTGGAAATCATGATTTTGATGTTTATGCTTCAATTGTAAACTAAAAGTTCATGGTTCCAATGTGCAGAGAGGTTCCATAGCCTATAATAATCAAGGTTAGGTATAGCATATTGTAAGGATTTTCTTCAAAAAAATGGTTGGTTACAAAGATTTATGCCTTATGGTAGAAATCCAACTTGTATATGAGAAACCTTAGAAGAGACTATTCATCTTCCACAATGAGTGAGAAGATACGTTTACCAGTTCATGTATGATTCAATGGAATATTATGAGGAAAGATCACATTAGGGCTAAAAGTTGTTTCAAATAATGGTCACATCAACATCTAAACCCATAACAACATGATTTTCTTCCCAACATCCATTACAAATTCCTAAACTAGAAAACATCCTTGAAGATTCTAAAATAAATCATCATCCAAAAAAAAAATCCATCTCTATGATTCCTAACACAAATATTTATCATGAAGAGGCTCATTAATGGAAGATGTAAACACAATAACCAAATTGAAATAGGGAGAAGAATGGAGATAGACCAAGCCAATGTTGGAAACAAAGCAATGATAGATATGCAAAGGATAAATAGGATGACGATACTCCTATGGTTCAATGCATAATTAAAGAAGCATCCAAATTAGAACCAATCTCTACAGTCTAATAGGTTCAATCAATTAAAACTTTTAGATATAATGATGCAAAAGAAAGTCACAAATGAATATTAAAAGATGCAAGATGTCTAAGTCCAAGTGCACCTGCAACAAAAATTCCAAGTGTCTTATATCCTAGGTTTCTTATGAATACCATGAAGGCATAGATCCATTTTATTACCATTTTATACTATCAAGGGCACTTTTTTGGTTTAGTAAACACTTAAAACTCTTAGATGGCTAGGTCTTTGCAGAATCTAGTTGAGGTTCAAAATCATTTTTCCCATTACTTTGTGCAAGGGTTTGGGCCCTTTTAAAATCCCTACTTACCTTAATAAAAACATTGTGGTAAATCCTAAATCCAAGAGTTTTTCCAATCTATGGAAAGATAAAAATTATGCTATTGAAAATTCGGTCCAATTCAAAATTGAAAAAATATCGATAAATAATGTGTTTCTAAAATGAAAATCGTGTGGAGTAAATAGAACATTTATTTTTCTGAAGAAGAACATTTTGGAAAAGGATCATGAGCTAAGTCAAGTCAACTGGTGAGACATTGAATCCTTGTAATATCTTGATAGAAAACACCTCAAACTTCTTGTTTCCAATAGGCTCTTCTAGAAGTTGTGCATACATATCCATTACTAGGGTATCAATGCCTCCATGGAAGATTCTTCCCTAACACTCTAACTAGGAGATCAAGGAAGAGAAATAGCTTAATGTCCCCAAGTCTCCCAATTTTTTTTAATGGTTATACATTTAGATTAATTAGATAATTAGTTCAAAATTGGGTAATATGAAAAATGTCTAAATCACCATAACCAATGGCCAAAGTAAAAATTACCTTGAATAATTACCCTAATGTTAAGCAAGTTGCAAACAAAAATTACCTTGAACCCTTACAATGAAAATGAAAAATACATTCAACCCATACATTGAAATTAAACAAGAAAAAAGAAGAGGACATGAATATTGGTGAATCAATTTGTCTTTTAATAAAAAGAAATGAATGAAAATTTCTACACCCAAATTCACAAGACAAATGCAATTTCCCAATAGTTGAGGAATTTCAACTTCTTCAATTCCTCTTTAATTTTGGTAAGGTTTAACTTCCTTATTAGATGTTCAATAAAAAATACCTTTTAAATGAGAGCTACTTTTAACCAAAAAGTATTAAGGCTTCCCATCAATTCCTAGATAGAGGGATAATCTAATAAACAATAACTAAATAAACAAAACCACATACAAAAAAGAGAATGCATAGTTTATCTATCAATCACTTCTTGAAGAACATTCAAAACCAATACTCATCTAACATAAAAATAATTATCTAGCATCAAAGGAATTTCAACAATTCAATATTGATTCAATACTAAATCAATAACAAGAAAATTGAAAGTATAACATCTTTGAACATTCAAACATTTTCCTTTCAAAAAGAACAATACTGTTTAGATGCAATGCTAGAAACTTAAACCATTTGTGTAGCTATATAACTTAGATAAAAATGGTCACAATATGATAACCATCAAAAAATGCCAACCCCAAATGCTATTGAGATTCAGACTTAAATATAGAGCTATTTGAGAATCTCCCTAAAAACTTGATTCTTGGATAGTTAAAAGTACTTATGAAAACCAACATAAGGGTATATAAACTCATAAATTAATTTTTCAAAATATAGATTGAATGTCTTGAAAGCATTTGAACGATAACACTAATCATCTATTGATTGGTCAAGTGTTTCTTCTTCCTCCTCATTTTTAGCATCACCTTGTCTATGTGCTAGCTTCTACGTCCTACATGCATTCATGAATTCAGTTATGGCTATTGTATTTGGGCTCTTGATGCTCTACAGTTAGTTTTTCTAGATATCTTTATCTAGTCTCATCTTATTCATGGTATCCAAGTAAGTAGGGAGCCCCAGAGTGCATATGCTTGATATTACCTTAGTTTTGGCCAACTTGGAGAAATTTAATTATGTGAGATCAATTTTATCTTTCATATACTTCATGCATTCTTCATATTGTTTGATCATGGCCTCCACATCAAAACCTCCTTCCTTAAGAGGATTGGAAAAGGCTGAGGCGATGGATTGAAAATCCCTGCTTACATGTTCAATAAATTCTTTGAATTCATTTTCACATTATTACACCTTGGAAATAGAAGAAGTGTAATTAGATACCCTCCAAGCTATATTCTTTCTTAAAAATTGAATTAATCATGCATCCATGTGTTGCAATAGGTTCTCTTTTAGAAACTTTTTTGGTACAAAATCTTCTACTTCTACCAATTGGATTACCATGGCTACTAATTTCTTGACTTCATCTTTCCAAATTGCTAACTAAATGGGAGATTCATCAAGTGTGTCCCTAGCTAGAGAAACAATCTCATGTAGATTTTACATGAGTTTAGCAACCTAAATTTTTACTAGGCTAATCCAACTAAACACAACATACATCATCATCGTTCCTTTCTTTAAATCCTCTGGCAGTTGTAAGATACGATTGGTTACTAGGAACAAAATCTGACCTTTTACTAAATTTACATATTTGGCCATTGCATTAGTATCAGCTTTTAGTTTCTTCTTTTCAATCCCATTTTTCTAATATTGTAGCACAATTTCTTTGGTAGATGCCTCCACCCAGTGTTCTTTTGTTTCATGGTTCATCACTTCCAAATCTATGCATGTGATTTCAAAATTTCTTATATACATTGATTAGTTCCCTCTTTTTTATTATAGGAGGCTACTTGAGTTACACTCCTTCCCATTGCACTATCAAAAGTTATCATGGATTTTTTTTTAGTCCTCTTGAGTTTTGGTGCCTTGTTGGTGTATTTTCTCACAATGTCATCAACAAGGAAAGAAATAGGAACCAAACTCCTCTTCCTGTTTATTGAAGCTATGAGCCAGTTAGGAGTGGTAGCATGTTGTTGTGTTTTAGTACCTTTTTAGGAGTTTTTACAACTTGCATTCATGGAGGAGATGAACCTATAATCATATGAACTCTCTGGTTGTTATCAATAAGCTCACCACCTATGTCATTATCTAGCTCGCCATCTACCTGGATTACTTGGTGAAGTTTTACCGATACTAACATTTTGGTTTTCTTCTTAGAATGATCTTTTTTCACAAGGGAGGGACTACGAATCTTCTTCTCAAAGATCCTTGATAACATTCTATTACCCTTAAAACATAACATCACCCACAATCATGTCATATGTGATGAGGCATCCAACTATTGCATGTCCTCCACGTTGGTGTTTTCACACTTCTAAGAAACAAAATACTTAATACAAAGATGATGAAGATCATAATAACCTAAGAAACAGCTAATTCCTATACACAGCGATATGCTCTCTAGATTTGGACCCAACTTTAACAAAATCATGAAAGATTTTCTACTCTTTTGGCTCTACAAAACCAAGGCGAGTGCACCTAAGGGATAAATGATTCACAACCTAATACTACATTCATATTTCACTCATACTATGACATTTTACAAAAAAAATTCATCCCTTATAGTAGATTGGTCACAATTTTTCTTAGATCTACAAATAATCCTGGGCAATAATAGCTAACTAAGACTTAGAGGATAAATGTAAATAAGTGTTGGCTAGCTTTGACATTCCTCAAACACTTAAAGTAAAATTGATATTGATTTTTAGATATTTTCTTGACATCTATCTATGATCTTTCCATCTGCTAGCTAAAATAGTTGATCAGTGCCTCATCCATTGGGATTCAAAGTCTATCCAATTTGTTGACCTAATTGACTACATTACAATCAACTTTGTTAGCAATTCTCACTAAAATTCATTCTTACACTTATCCTTTTACCGCTTGGAAATCCTATCATATTCACTAAAGCATTTACTAAATTCATTGAATTAAAAGCAATAATGAGCTGATATACAACCTATCCTAGCTATATTCAATTGGACAAGCTTTTCTCATACAATCTCAAGATAACGAGATGATAAAAATGGAGACAAGATTTAGATAGAAAAGATAATGGGGACAGTTCACCTTTGTATTAATTTTCTTTGAAAATTATAACATTGTAATATAACTCAAAGCAACTCAAGATAAGACACTATGATCCTTTAACATCAATGAATTCTCATAATTTGTAGAGAAAATACATCAAAGAGTTAATAAAAGGAAAAATTGGACCAAACAAAGCTTAGTAAAAGTAAAATTTTACAATGACTCGGACCCTTTCTCTAGCCTTGGAATCTCACTTATACAGTGTGACATGCAACAAGCTTTAGGCATAGAGAAACCAACAGCTATCCTTAAGAAAAAAGATATTTACATTGTTACTATCATAAAAGACAAAAATTGGTGAAACATAATATCTTTCATCATGAATATTCTTTAGTGCATACCACTTTCTACTATACTTTTTTGTTGCTAGGGATTTTATGATTGGTTTTGTTATTGTTGTTCTTCCTCAGAGTGTCTGATAGTTGGTTCTACATGTGATGGGTCTTGTTCTAGTACTTGCAAGATGAGTTGAACCTGACGTATCCCATCCATGTCATCTTGTACTAATAGATTAACAGTCACCATTGATTCTCCTATTGTCAATTCATCATTTTGGGGCCCTATTTTGGTAACTTCAATTAGTTGCTTACCCTTGTCCTCTTCCACTTTTTCTAATGTGTCAATTATTTGTACTTCATCCTATTCCATTTCATCATCATTAGTTTCATCAAGCTCCAACTATTTTGCATGAACAAAATCTATCATCCACTTGTCAAAAAGTGTATCATTTGGCCAATTAAAATGTAGAATATCATGTTTCTTTTTCATCACATACTCTCCAATTTTGTCAATCTCAACAAAATCTTGCCTCAAAGAATCAAAGAATAATTAAACTTTTACAACTTCTTTAGTTGTAGCTACCCATCATGCATTTCCCTTTTCATTTATTACCTCATTCATTCGAAGGCATAATAGGTCATTCAATTCCTAGGTTCATTCCTCCTTATTTTTCAACTTATCCTTTTTATCTATTGCATGTGGGAAGTGTTCAAAATTATTACTCTTGTACTTATCAAGATATATTATGACCCTCTTTCATAATACAACTCTCTTATAATCAAATTATGATAGATCATTGGTTTAAATCATAAATATCTTTTCTATATACTCATAGGATAAACTAATAATAGAAAAACACAGAAGAGTAACATTCTTATTCCTTCTACTCCATTTGTTGACAATTCACTTCAGGGCATCATCATTTGCTTTCAACTCATCCAAAAAATTTATTACATTTGTTAACTGTTCATAAAAAGTTGGCCAATCAATTTTATTAACTAAATACATAATAGCTTTCCTTAGCCTATCCTCATATTGAATCTCTAACTATACATGCAATGCCCATAGTTTCCTCTTTTCTTCTTCAAAATCCTCTATAGTGTAGTATTGAGGTCTTTGTGGTGTGTCTAGAATCTCAATAAGAGGAGTAGAGTTAAAAGGCTATACTGGTGGATAAGGATTATTGATTCTATGCCTACTAGACTACCCTCGATGTCCCATCAATTTATTTTCTAGTTTAATTTTCTTTTGAACTTCTTTATTATAGCTAGCTAAAACTTTCTCATTCTTGTCTTATAACTCTAACCTTTCTTTTATATCCCTTTGATTTGTGGCTAAAGTGAAATGGGCTGATCCAACACCTAATTCTATAGCCTCTTCACTTGTAGTTTCCTCAACTCTCTTCATAATTAAATTTCCTATCAGGCCAATTTCATTAGGCTGGGAGGAGCTAGTTCTAGATCCTTATCTCATTGACCGTATCACTAGTACATCATGATCCTCATTGAACTTAGCACCTTTCATTTCTTTCTTCCTTTTCTCATCTATACTTAATTTTTTTGTAAAAAAATTAAAAATCATTGCATCTGTAATATCCCAATTGGGTAGCAACAAAACCCTGGATGATTTTATCATTTTCCTTCTTTCTCCTGGAGTCAAGTTCTTAAATTCCTACATCATTTCCTCCTTTATTTAGTTTTGCAGATCTACCTCCTCTATTTCAAGATGCTCTATCTTCATTTTATTACATTTCTCTTCAAAAAGTCCCATGTTTTTTCTCGAAGAAAATTGATATAAAGCTCTAGAATTAACAAAATTATCATAAAAAATGAACTCTTGGCTAGCTTGTTCTACAACAGGGTCCAACTCTCTTCCTCTATAATCTACAATGGTTAAATCAAGGCTTGGCATAGGAGGTTCTTGGGGATTTCATCCTCCAACTCTAATGTAGTAATGAAAATCCACCCTTGGGATCCCAACTATTCCACCTACTCCTTAGTGAATTTCTCATCTCCTCTATTTGAGTTACTTGTTCCTTTTCTATCCTTTGCCTCCTGGGCATAGGCTCATCAGGTTTCTCCTCCAAAATAGCACTATTTTCCTTTATCAAATATGGGCCTTTTATTCTAAATTATTTTATAACTAGGTCTTTTTTGAACAACTAATTGTCCTAATCCTACTGCAAGGGTGAAAGACAACCTTCTCATGACCTCTCAAGCCTTATTAGGAAAAGAATTAATAAATAATAATTTCTTCTCATTCATGAGTTCCATTATCTCAAGAAAAGTAGTCATCAGTTTATTCAATTTATTTGCCTCTATTTTTGCATCATCTAGAGGCTTATACTTATTATCAAAATAATCAATGAATTCCAAAATGCTAGAGTAAACTCTCCACTTCTCCTTTTTTATCTTTTTTCTTTTGCAAAGAGATTTCATTCCTTATTATGTCTTTAGGGAAGCAAGGTTGATGCTCTTTTGAACAAGTTTTAGCCTTTCATCTAAATATATCGAAAAACCCCTCATTGTCACAAAAATGGACATGAGATACAACCATTTTATACTGGTCCAAGAATTTATACAAGAACACCCAACCACCCTTAGTGATTATGAACTCGTGAGCCATAGTACAAGAGGGGAAAATTGAACCCCCAGATGTACCAACCAATTCTACTTTCTCCAATTTCATTTAAGCTATCCCTACCTTCAGAGGCACTTGGTAAGGTAGTACATGGGGAGTCCATTGGAAACCATAAACCCTAAAAACTTTAGAAATAGGGTAAGGTATAATGTCATCCCAGTTGTGGGATACTTTATGTTGGCTCCTAATTTAACAGATTTGAAAATAACTAAGAAACCAAACCAATACATCTAAGGCTAGAAAATTCCTATAATAGATGTACTTGACTACAATCTTGGGCCAAATATAAGGTTAATTCCTTCTTCTTTTTCAAGCTCTACAAGACCTACGTGGGTGGACCTCAAATTCTTTATATGGTACCAGTGTAAAGGCATATAACTGAATCTCAATAATAGATAAAACCCCTTAGTCTTCTATGTTTATGCAAGCATTCATGGGTGAAATAGGTAATAATAGAGCACATTGACCTAATAAACCAAGTGAAGTAAACTCTTTCAACTCTTAAACATAAGGGGAAATATATTTGATTGATAATTTGGATCTCAGCATAACTCGAGTATGTAATAGTGGAGGACATGCAATCTCTAAGTTGACCAGTCCCTTATCCATTGGGCATCAACTGAACTTTAACATACACATGGACACCTAAAGTATACTCGTATATCCAAACATTTGATCTATCTATCTAACTTGCAAATAAACATCAATCTTCATAAAAAAAATCTCGTACTTATTGTAATATCCTCTTGGTGTAACCTACAATCCTATCAATGTAAACAAGCATTTACATGGATCTTTGCTCCACTAGAAAATTTATCCAGACATACAACCTTAAGGAATTGCAATTGAATTTAAGCTCTTCATTCTTAAACACAAAAGATTGTAGATAACAAAGGAAGGAGATGAGAATGAGAATGAAACTCTTGCATTAATCTCATTGAAACCAATACATCATCTGTATGTCAAAACTTAGAAAATACACAAAAAGATAATTATGTACTATAAAATGCTTTAAAAGAAATACAATAATGATGTTCATAACAAAGGATCACCAGTAATGGGAAATGATTTCAACTAGATTGGAACCACAAAGTAGTTACACTGTAATGAAAAAATACCCAAAAATTGGAACCTATTTGGTCTCACTATAGTGAGAAAATCTCAAAATTGGAACATGTACAAAGAGCTAAGAAGAAAGATATATAGAAGAGAAGATATTTCAGGATCTAGAATTTGAAATTGACATGTGTCCCACCGAAAATAATCTTCAATCTAATTGTTATTGAAACTGACCTTCATTCATCTTCCTGCAATTAAAACCATAAATGATGTAGAAAAATATTTGATATATTCCACAAAAGAAATCAAAAAAATATCCTTACAAAAAATATTAGATATACATCAAACTTGTGATGGAACCTTCAAATTTGATTTTTGGCATGTCACTTATGCTTTTTCCAGCAAAAACTTCATTTGCAACCAACTACATTTAAAATAGTCAAATCATCCTTGAAGTTTATAATGAAGTCAAATCCGATGAAAATCTAGCTATATTTGATCTTAATTTCATCTAAAAACATAATTCTACATTTGTCACTAAGATTGCCTCAAAATCACATAACCTCTTATAGCTACTTCCAGCAAATACCTGTACAAAAACTATTTGCAGAAATGGATAGTTCATTTCTTCCCTATTCCAACAGTATGCTACACTACTTATTTTGGACAAAAATTGTGCCTTTAAGACCAAATTGAAATTTTAGGCCCCAGGCCATGAACAGAGAAATACAATTTAAAAATTTAAACATCCATATAGCTAAAACTATATAAAATCTCAAAATTTATACAAAATTTTCAACTTTAATTCTTTTATGCCTTTGAAACATGTGTGAATTCTAAATTATATATATATTTCCATTTCTCCTTACCACTAATGCCACTTGTCCATTCCGTATTAGTTGATTGCCAAAGTGAGACCCACATCTTTTATCAACATTTGACAATTTGAAATCTTTTATTTTACTCATCATAACATCTTAATACTAATTTTTAACCTATATGACCATATGATGAGCACATTAATTAATATATTGGTTTTTCTTCAACCTTCCCATCGTAGCATCTTAAACTTTAATTTTTTCTCCTTTGATCATATGACAAGCTCCTCCTTCCCAATCTCATGACGACCACTAAATTGTAACATTTTACCACAATTTTAGTTGCCTCCCAATGTTTCAACCACATCGTAGCATTGGAGCCCTTTGGAATCTGCCTCCTAACCAAATGACAGATCGCCATGTGGCACTCCTAATTTACATTTGATTTGGTTAAAACTTGTTGACCTCAGTCACCTCCAATTGGCCTAGGTGGGCCCATCCACAAGTGCATCTTAGCCTTTCAAAGGTTGAGTGTCTTTGAAGACACATTGCATCCAAGTTCACATGATTTTAAACATTATAAAATTATCCTTGTGAGATAAAGCCATGAGACCTATCTCCATTCTCCTTTCCACAGATGCAAAATGTCTTTCTTCATGTGACTGTTGCATATTTGGCTACAGTAGATGCATGTTTCTTAACCTCCATGGGAATCCAGTTGTAGTTCATCTCTACCCTACCATGAATCTCAATATCCACCTTCAACATGGACTATATTCCCCTTGCAATGACATTGCTCCATCTCTAATCTTCTGCCATGGTGGATACCTTGCATATGTTGATGTTCTTAAGTGTTCAAACCACCATGGCATGTGTGTCTTCCTAGGCATGAATTCTCAACCATAGGCCGGCCTACCGTGGATTGCAATTTTGATGACATCTCTAGCCAGGGGGCATTCCTTCCCATAATGTGGCTTTGTCCAACTCTTACCCCAAAGTTTTGCTCCTGAATGTGACCCCATTCACAATGAAAAAGCATTCATTACTTTGTAGTTTGTTTCCTCTTCTACAATTTCCTTGGAATGGAAAACCAATAAAAAGGATGGTTCTACATGGCACGCATAAGCCTCAAATAAAAGGTAACCACTAAAAATAATGACCTTAGCCGTAGTCTTTTTTTAAATCTGGAATCCTTACTCACATAAAGGTGAATTTTAGAAGAAAACAAAGGTGCAATCGTCTATTTCCAATATTAACGAAGTTATATATTTGTGTTGTGGGGACCAAACATATCCTCTGCCCTCTTCCCTACTATCATGGACTGTAGTTATCTCTCTACCATGGACCTTACCTTCAAAGAGGAACCTTTTTAAAACTGAATCTCCAGTGTTTATATCATAGTCATAAATAGATTGAGGTGTTCAGAATGAGCTACACTTATATTGTAATATATGAGAATTGTATTGTGATTCCATAGATTAGACATAATCTATTGGTTTTTATTGATTGAAACTTCTTGAGCTTCTTGACGGATCTTAGCATTCTGCTAGCAAAAGTCGGGCCCAAGATGGGCCTAACTAAAACAATTTTTCAAACTCAAACACCAAAGTCATCAGATTGGTCTAATTGATCTATTGAAACTTTAACACACACTAGATTCCAAAATGATTGTTATTTGATTAATTAAAATATATTTTGTAACCCTTTTCACAACTGTCAATTTCACATCAAGAGGCCTATTAGTCGGCTTTAAAAACTAATGAAAACACCTGGCCGGGCTCTAAAACTATGGATATCTTGTCTATCTAACATATTCAAAAGGCCTAAAAAATCTCATCACATGAAGAAATCAGGGTCAAAAGATATCAACTTCCAAAGTTCCTTACTTAAAATCATCTACAAATAAACATGTCAGAAAAACACAAAGTGGATTTAGATTTGACTTTGAAAACTAGGCAAATAGGCACTTGACGTTCTAGAAATTAGGGCATTGGTAGAGACTGACATAGAGTATGAATCTCCAATTTGGGATCATGATTAAATACTGGGAAGATTTGGTGAAGGTCTGAAGTTGGCTACCTAGATTTGTAGGACTGGGGATATTGATAGCATAATGATTTTTACAAATGGAATGGACCTGTAAAATTGTGCAAACAAATTTGTCAAGACTTGAAAATTGGTGCACTTGTAGTATTTTTAGTATGGAACATAGTAGTACAATCCATTTTCTCCCACCAATCATGGAATCAATTATATGACATCTCGAATAGGGCTCCTGATGAATCTCCATTTCATGACATCAATAAAAAGTTATAAATTGCATTCGGAATCGCATTTGAAAACTGATCAAACAGATTTGTCATAAGCTAAAATCTAGAGCCTAGTGAGTCTCTAACCTATAGAATATGATGGAAAAGGAATTTTCTTATTTGGGTTGACTAGTGAAAAGTTATAACTTGTCAAACAAGGCTACTTGGAATTATGAACAATATGCATATTTACAACAGAGGCAACTGACCAACTTTGAGACATTTAAAACCTAGTCAAAACACATCAAAATGACTTGAAACTTGGAACATAGGTTATTTTGTATGAATAATAAATTTCCTAAAAGTGGAAATTCATGAAACATTACCTGGTACAAGATATTTAAAGGAAAACTAGGCTATTGTACATTGTTTGACACTTGGACAAAATTGTGAAATATGACACTAGCTCAAAATGGAACTTCACTGAATCAATGAATATGTTAGTTTATCATTATAGACTACATAAAAATGATGAATGCAAGGTGTTAGAAACATAAAACACCTCTTAGACCTTAATATGAGAGCCTGGTACATGAGCATGAAAATGCATTTATAGGGCTCAAAATGACTCAAAATTTGGAATGGACATTCAAAATGGGAATAAAATTGTGAGTGCCACCGATGGCTCTATTTGGGTATGCATGCCCCTTGTGGGCATGGCAAGAAATCATATCTCTAGTGGAAGAAGACCACACCAACAAAAACTTTCTCGAACAAATTAATGAAAACAAGGAATCTATTTTATCTGTAAAAGATGGTGACCTCGAGCAATTGAAACTTCTTTAAACTTCTTACCTCTGTCAAAAACATGATTTTCATTTATGTCTGTCTGAGGTAGGCTGGAGAAAATTTTTCCATTAGTTTTACCAAACATAACAAAATTCTCAATTAGCTCAGCTGGCAAAACAAAATAACTTCCCTAATTTTCATAGTGCATACTAGGGATATCCTTAACATAATGCTCACTATGAAAATAGGGGTTAGCATGCTCAAATATACCAATTTCAAACTGATAACTATCTTCAATAGATAAATTATTCATGCTATTAAATTTTGGAAAAAAATCAAACACACCTTGAAAATATGTATCTCTATGTATAGCCGGTTGACATTCAAATGAGTATTTAGATTTATACTCACCAATATTTTCCTTGTCAATGGCTAAAACTAATCTAGGGCTCTCCATTGATTCTTAACAATCAGAAAATGGATCAGTCATATTAGAGAATTCATCATAAAAATCCTTGCAAGATGTAGGCAGATTTTCAATAACCATTTCATCTACCACCTTGCCATCCTCATCGCAATTGAAATGTTGATTAGTTTTTACTCATATGAATCATCATAAAACTTATTATTAAGTGTCGGCTTATTTTTAAAGACAACTCCATCAATCACCTTATATTCTAACCCACAAAGTGCACAATGATTAGAATATTTACTATCACATATGGAAGAATAACAATTTGATTTGTTACAGCAGTATGACAGTGTGTCACTATTTGCATCTAACTTAGCTAAATCTAAAACTTCCATTTCTTATTCATACAATGGATTGATAATTCCATGCAAGGATGCTCTTTGAATATTTTGACAAAATATGGGCTGATCATCATAAAAATCTTCATCATATAAAGCATTAGTATACACTTTAAACTCACTACCCATTTCATCATGGAGACTCTCAGCATATAAAGAGAAATTGGAACTAGATGAAGATTCACTTTCTATTTCTCCTACCAAGCATATAGTATTCATAGTTACATTCTCTTCATTATCTTATTTAGGATAACCATTACAGATAGACCATGATTCATTCCTAAACTCTTCATGACATGCTACAACTTTATTGTCTAATGTAAAAACACTTGACAACCCTTCCTTGAGATCTTCATACTCAAATTCATTAGCATCAATTGGATTCATGATTTCTTTATCTTCATACCATGAGGACAAATCATTCTCAAATTCTTCATCAACTAACTGATTTGTATAATGCAAAAAGTAAGATGCATTTTCACTTTTAGATTTAGAAAAAGAAATCATACCTTCACTTTCATATAAATGTTCACTTCCATCATTGCCTTTTCTCCTGTTGGATCTGACTCATAGGAAGACATCTCAACATCACCTCTTTCATCATTCTTACTTATATGATCACTTTCAACATTCTATTCTTCTGACTATGACTGAGATAAATGTGATTCACATTCTTCATCTTGTGTTACCTCTCCATGGAATGTCAGATCAACAACATAAAACTCATCATTAGAGACATAACTGTCAACCTCCTCACTTGCAAAAGACTGAGATCTAGATGCAAAAAATTCATGTCTACAAACACTAGAAACATCATCATATACATAATTAGAACTACAAGAAATTGCTCTTGTAGCTAATCCTTGATCTATAATATCATCACATTGCTTATTTCTATCAAAATTTGAAATACATCTTGCTGTTGTAATATCATGAACATATGTGTCGTCATTTGCAATAGACTTATTCTTCTCTACTCACACATTCTGATTTGAAATTTCAATCTGATTATTCATCACAATAGAGGTGTTGATATTCTAATTTGTAATTAAAGTGTCAACACTATGTTTAACTTTTCTTTCATTACCATTATATAGGCAACCATTCATATAAAAATGACCTCTAGTCAATCCATACTTCAAATTGTTTTCAATATCCATAGTGGTCATAAAAGCCTGATATAATGTCTGAGGTTCTTTATCCCTTAATCGATAACTCATTTTATTATCAAATGCATCAAGATAAATATTTAGACACACTTGATTATCTAGTCTACATTTCTCATGGATCTCATTCAAGGTTCTTGCAAATCTAATATCAAATTGAGGAACAAGTTCACCATTCTCAATATGAATCCTTAAAAATTTACTATATGAATAAGATATGCTTACCCTTTCTCCAAATTGCTCCATGAAGGCTAAATGCAACTCACTCCAAGATGAAATAGAACATGCTAGTGAAAAGGAAAACTAGTCTCTAGCATCACCTTCTAAAGTTTGAACAAATAATTTCATGTGCACATCCTTAGGAAAAATCTCACAGTCACCCATCAAATCACTGAAAACTTGAACATGATGACTAGCTAAAATAGTATGGTTCCCATTAAATTTAAGCTAAATTTTTCTAATATCATTAGGAATGACATTTGGGAAACCATAGATATCATCAAAGCATAATGGCATGTATCTCTTGGTAGAGAAATATCTACAAACATCACTAACTAACTACATACTTGATGTAAAGAAACTTAACATTCTTTAAAACCTTGACACTCATCAACAAAAATTATTATTTGTAATTTGTAGCAGGCTATAACCTTCTACCAAATGAATTCCTTCAAAAACTTCATAAGACTTTATACAACTAGCTAAAACTCAATACAATGAAGTGAATAAAATGTATACTATTCTCCTGCTCATAGTGCTAAAAATCACTTGATGGAGAACACATACGTATACCACTTTCTTTCATGACAAGAAAAACAACATGAAAATACAAATTACTAAGCTGTTGGTTTGGCACTGGTGTTGTCATGAACTTTCTTACATCACATATGAAACCATTATAGAGCCACCACCTCCTTTAAGAGGAAAAATAAATCACAACTATGATTCACCTTCAAACATTTAGATTTCTTCCAACAATAGAAGCAACAACATTGAACCTTACTCAAGAAACACTTCTTTTCTAACAAACTATCAAGAGCTTCAAATCTGCCTATACAATTGAAAGTCCTTCAACTTTTAAAACATGAAATCAACTAGGATACAGTAGTACAGAGATAGAGTTGCCACTCATAAACATGAGAAATAAAAAAAGATTTGTTACTTGACAAAATCTGAACCAGACTTTCAATGGTAGAAAAATCACTGATCATCAAACCACTCTTATAGATTTACAATCTTGAAAATAGAGAACAAACCATGTTGTTTACTCTTAACTTTGAATTCTACAACACTTTGAAAACACTTCCTAGCTAAATTGATTGATAATGGAAACACTAGTGACAATACAATCTTTCTTCAACCTTCAAAACTACTATTGTCTTGGATAAAACATCACTAGGAAATACAAAACCTTTTATACAAAACTAAATATGCACAATATATAGAGATTTCTAGATCCTTATCAAGCATTTACAACTTGTGTCCCTAGTAGAGTCATGATTTTGTCGGCTCCTAATTTAACAAATTTGAAAATAACCAAGAAACTAGAGCAATACATCTAAGGCTAGCAAATTCCTATAATGGATGCACTTGACTACAATCTTGGGCAAACTATAAGGTTAATTCCTTCTTCTTCTTCAAGCTCTACAAGACCTAGGTGAGTGGACCTTAGATTCTTTATATGATGCCAGTGTAAAGGTATATAATTGAATCTCAATAATAGATAAAATCCCTTAATCCTCTATGTTTATGCAAGCATTCATGGGTGAAATAGGTAATAATAGAGCACATGAACTTGATAAACCAAGTAAGGGAAAATTTTTCAACTCTTAAACATAAAGGGAAATATATTTAATTGATAATTTGGATCTCATCATAACTCTAGTATGCAATAGCATAGGGCATGTAATCTCTAAGCTGATTAGTCCCTTATCCATTGGGCATCAACTAAACTTTAACATATACACATGAACACTTGAAGTATACTCATATATCCAGATATCTGATCTATCTATCTAACTTGCAAATAGACATCAATCATCATAAAAACTCTCATACTTATTGTAATATCCTCTTGGTGTAACCTCCAACCCTATCAATGTAAACAAAAATTTGCATGGATCTTTGTTCCATTAGAAAATTTATCTAGGCATACAACCCTAAGGAATTGCAATTGAATTTAAGCTCTTCATTCTTAAACACAAAAGATTGCAGATAATAGGGGAAGGAGATGAGAATTAGAATGAAACTAAGAGAAATGAAACTCTTGTATTAATCTCATTGAAGCCAAAACATCATTTTTGTGTCAAACCTTAGAAAATACACAAAAAGATGACTGCATAGTATAAAATGCTTCAAAAGAAATACAATATTGTTGTTCATAACATAGGAACACTGCGAATAGTATCATAGTAATGGGAAAGGATTTTAACCAAATTAGAACCATAGAGTAGTTATATTGTAATGAAAAAATACCCAAAAATTGGAACTTGTCTAGTCTCACAATAGTGATAAAATCTCAAAATTGGAACCTATACAAAGAGCCAAGAAGAAAGACATGTAGAAGAAAAGAGATTTCAAGATCTAGAGTCTCAAATTGACACGTGTCCCACTAAAAATAATCTTCAAACTAATTGTTGTTGAAATTGATCTTCATTCATTTTTCTACAATTAAAACCATAAATGATGTATAAAAATATCTTATATATTCCTCAAAAGCAATCAACAAAATATCCTTGAAGAAAATATCAAATATACATCAAATCTGTGATGGAATCGTAAAATTTGGTTTTTAGCATGTCACTTCTACTTTTCCTGGAAAAAATTTCATTTGCAACTAACTACATTTAAAATAGTAAATCTGATGAAAATTTGGCTATATTTGATCTTAATTTCATCTCAAAACATAATTCTGCATTTTTCATTGAGATTGTACTGAAATCACAAAACCTCCTACAGCTACTTCCAGCAAATACATGTACAAGAATTGATTGCAAAAATGGATAGTTCATTTCTTCTCAATTCCAATGATATGCTACACTACATATTTTGGACAAAAATCATGCCTTTGAAACATGTGTGACTTATGAATTTCATATATTTTTCCATTACTCCTTGCGATTGAGCCACTTTTTTGTTCCTTATTGGCTGAGTGCCAAAGCGGGTCCCACATCTTTTATCAACATTTAAAAATTTGAAAATTTTATTTTACTCATCATAATGTCTTAATACTAATTTTTAACTTATATGACCATACAATGAGCACAATAATTAATATATATTGTTTCTTCAAACTTCCCATTGTAGCATCTTAAACTTTAAATTTTTCTCCTTCGACCATACGACAAGCTCCCCCTTCCTGATCTCATGGTGACCACTAAATCGTAACATCTTACCTCAATTTAGTTGCATCCTGATGTTTTGGTGACATTGTAGCATCCAAGCCCTTTAGAATCCCCCTCCTGAGCATACAATGGATTGCCATCTAACACTCCTCTTTTATGTTTCATTTGGTCAAAACCCATTGACCTCAGTCGCCTCTAGCTGGCCTAGGTAGGCCTGTCCACAAGTGCAGCTTAGACTTTCAAAGGCTGAGTGTCTTTAAAGACACATCACATCCAATTTCACATGATTTTAAACATTATAAAATCACCCTTGTGGATGCATGTGGGATAAAGCTAGGAGACCTATCTCCATTCTATTTGCCACAGATGCGGATTATCTTCCTTCACATGACTATTGCATCTTTGGCTATAATGGATGCATGTTTCTTAACCGCAATGGGAATCCACTTGTAGTCCATCCCTACCCTATTGTGAATATTAGTATCCACCTTCAACATGGACTATATTCTCCTTGCAATGGCATTTCTCCAGCCCCAATCTTCCGTCGTGGTGGATACCCTACATATGCTGATGTTCTTAAGTGTTCAAACCACCAGGGCATGTGGATCTTCCCCAAGTGTGAACTCTCTATCATAAGATACCCTATTGTGGATTGTAACTTTGATGACATCTCAAGCCAAGAGTCATTCCTTCCCATACCATGGCTTTGTCCAGCTCTTACCCCAAAGTTTTACTCCTGGACGTGCCCCCATTCATAATGAAAAAGAATTCATTACTCTATGGTTTGTTTCCTCTTTCATGGTTTCCTTGGAATGGAAAACCAATAACAAGGATGTTCTACATGGTTCATTGAGTCAATGGCTTTCCCACACTGCTTGAGATTTAATAACTTAGACTGTAATGACTGCTAATGCAGCTTGCAAAGGGAGAGACCCAAGGCATAAAAGAACCTGCAGTCAAACAAAAGGAAATCCACACCAAAGATTGTGAAGAGCATCCACCAAAGACAAACACCTCATTCAAACCAGCAAATCAAACCATGCATGTAAAAAATAATTTCATCAGCACGATGAAATGGAGTCCACGCAGGTAAATGGAAAGAGGAAGCCCTTTCCATTATATAAGAAGCTGAGGACCATTACATTTGAAAGGAATAAAGACCCACTCTGAAGGAGGCAACATAAAAGCAAAAGTCCCATGCTGAAGGAGGTAGGGGACACCCTGTGACTTAGAGTAGAAGATGTATGTTTAGAGAAAGGCAGCAGCAGCAAGTTGGAAAAGACCACACAAGTAAAAAAAAAGGTAGTTAAAGCCATCAAGAGCCACCAAAAGATTCATGCAAGACACTACTAAAGGTAATCCATGATAGTATAAAAATAGGGAACACATGCAATGTAAAAACAATGCCAGTCAACAACAAAGAAAACCTACAGACAAGAAGAGAAAGCCGCCCAAAATGAAGAGACCCTACGTAAAACAGGAGCAGAGGCAACCCAATCTTCAAGGAGAATGGTGGGAAAATGGGGCTATTTCTACTTCAGAACATGAGAAGGATTTTAAAAAGTTAGACTTAGACTTTCAAGTTGAAGAAGATGGAGGATCAGAAGACAATGCATCTAATGTTGGAGGACAGGGGAGCTATTCTAGTGGAAAGTAGTTCATTTCTGTTGAGCAACTTCGTGAAACATTGTCTCATCTTCGCTTTGAGAAAGCATTAATTGTTAAACTAGAGGACATTGTTGATTTCAACGGAAGTTTCCTCACAAATGTACATGATCTGGTAGGTGCAAAACCAATCATAATGGTTGAACAAAGGTTGATCTGTTTCCAAAAGGGACTAATCTAAATACTATTGCGGATCAGCTTGTAGAGGCAATGATAAAAAAAAAACCTGAAATTGGTTCTTGCAAATAATGAGTTTTTGCTGGCTGTGGTTGGATGGAAGTGTAAAGTGTTCATAGTATTCATTCAACAAGTTCCAAATCATTGTCTAGATTTGTTGGAGTTGCATCTAAAATTCAACAACAAAAAAAAGGGAGGCTAGTGAATACAAAAGGGTGCAGTGGCTTAAGCTAATTGCTTAATCCCACATTCACAAAGTTAGGGGCTTTTAAGGCTTTTAAATAGAATTCTACACATAGGGAATGATGTATTGAAACCAATAGCTTTTTGTAAGCTATAGGCTAATGTGTGGGACCCAACTTGGATGTCCAGTTGCCGCACAAATGAAGGAAATTTTAAACAATGGTGCAAAAATGCTGAAGTGGTGCCTAAATTGAAGATTGCAGGAGATTGCGCCATGTGGCAAGATCGATGATGGGTGCAAGCCCACAAAATCAACCTGCTTGGATGATAGCTATTGAGGGAATGTGGGTGATTGCCATGTGGTAGTGTGGGACCCAGTTGATGATAAGGTGGAAATAACGACCAGTTGCAAGTGGAGGCACAGGATGCTGCCACGTGGTAGATCTGACGAATGACACGTTTCCACAAAATAAAGATGCACACCAATTAAATAATGCAAGATTTTGGAATGGTGACATGTGGTGCAGGTCCCACAGATGATGACATGGCACCTAATGAGTAGTGGTTGGCCAATCAGAGGCCACCACATCACAGAAAGGCCGATCAAATAGAGGGTTGATCGCAGATTGGAAAGACAAGGGAAAATGTGAAAGTCATGAACTTATTTTTATTCTTTTCTCAGGCTAAAATGCATGTTCAAATTGAATTTTAAATTCAAAGGAGTCATTTTTATAAAGTTGGAACCTTAGCTTATTTAAAAATTTTGAAAAATTTTAAATCAAAGTTACAGACCTAATAGTTATAATAGAGGGGCATTTTTCAAAATAATATTCTAGGGGTTTCCTATAGGAAAAACATAGAGTCCAATATAGCATTGGAATAAAAAAAAAGACAAGCTATCCTTTTTTGGAGCTTATTTTTGCATAGGATGTCACCGGTTCAAGCTACAGGAGGATTCATCTCAGGGTCCTATCTTGCAAACGAATTCAGGTATCAGAGTTCAATTGTGTTTTCTAGTCAGGTGATGACCTGAATGTGGCTAAAAGGAAGTCAAAATGTAGTTAAGGTTGAATTCAAATCAGATTCACTTAGTAAAACCTTAATTTCACTAGCATTTTCATAGCAAATCAGATATTTTGATCACTCAACAAGTTTTCATCATTTCAATAAAGATATTATCTAATCAATAATAGAGAAATGATAAAAACAAAATCAGATCAATGTGTGGAAAGAGGAGAGAGCTTTTTTAGTTGCAAGAGATTGAATTTCAAGTGGACAGGTGGCAGTTGCATAATAGATTCGAGAATTCTTTCTTTTCTATATCTTTCTATCTTTCTTTCATTGTAAGGGTTCCAGTTTTTTGGAGAAAATTGGCATATTACTGTGATACCAAGGTTTTGGATCTAGTTCTTGATGCATTCCCACAACTGTGACACCATATTCTTTAGCATAATTCTCTAATGTGAATAGTAGTAGTACAGATAATAAAACAAGTTCTGATATGTTAGGTGTTTTCATTTTTCAATTTTATGCATCTACATGTATAGTTTCAAGGAAATGAATACATATGAGCAATAATTTCACTAGTTTCATTGTGGTTCTTATCTCCTGTCTCAGCAATTTGTAAGTCTTATGTGGTCTTAGAATAAAGATCTAAGATCCATTTGCATCCCCTTTAGGTTGTATGTTTGATGTATTTTTCTATTGGACCAAAGGGCCAAGTAAATGCTTGAAATGTTTAACAAGGTTACTAGTTACTTGAGAAGGATATTTTGTGAGAATGAGATCTAAATGAACACTGATGTCTAAATCACAAGGTGATTAGATAGATCTGATGTATGGGTATACAAAATATGTCCTGATGTCATAGATGTATGTTTTGAATTCATGGAATTTCCCAAATGGATTAGGCACTGATCGGTTATAGGATCACTTGTTATATTGCTGCATTTTTGAGGTTGTGTTGAATCAACATCATTAATCAAACATTTCCCCCTTCATGTTGAAAGTTATTCAATGTTAACCTGCACTTAGCTTGCCAGTTTCATGAGTTATGTTCTTAGCTATTTCATGCTTGTGATTCCTAGTTAAGTATAGAAGATTTAGGGGTTTTTATCTACTTTACATTAGATTCAGTGTATGCTTTGATAACTGGTTATATATAAAGAATCAATAGGTCGACCCGCCTAGGTTTTGCAGAGCCTGAAGAAGAAGAAGGGTCATTCCTTATAGTTGGCCCAGTGTCTGAAATGGCATATTGAAAATGGGAGTTAGCTACCCCTAGATATGTCATATTCTCATTGGGATAATTGAAAACACTCCAACATTTTCAAACACCAACAGTACGTATGAGCCTCATATAAAAGGAAACCACTGAAAATAATGACCTCAACCATAGCTTTTTTTTAAACTATGGAATCCTTACTCACATAAAGGTCAATTTTAGGACAAAACAAAGGCACAATCCTCTATTTTAAATATTAAGAAAGTTATATATTTGTGTTGTGGAGACCAAACATCTCCTCTACCCTCTTCCCTGCTGCCATGGACTATAGTTATCTATCTGCCATGGACCTTACCTTCATAGTGGAACATTTTTAAAATTGAATCTCCAGTGTTTATATCATAGTCATAAACAAATTGAGTTTTTCAAAATGAGCTACATTTATATCATAGCACATGAGAATTGTACTATGATTCCATAGATGAGACATAATATATTGGTTGTTATTGATTGAAACGTCCTCAGCTTCTTGATAGATCTTAGCATTCAACTAGCAACAGTTAGGCCCCAAGATGGACCTAACTAAAAAAATGTTCAAACTCAAACACTCTAGTCATCAAATTGATCTAATTGATCTACTCGACCTTTAACACGCACTAGATTTGAAAATAATTGATATTTGATAAATTAAAATTTATTTTGTAACCCTTTTCACAGCTATCAATTTCATGTCAAGAGGCCTATTAGTTGGCACTAAAAGCTAATGAAAACACCTAGCTAGGCTCCAAAACTCTGGACATCTTGTCTCTCTAACATATTCAACACACTTGAAAAATCAAATAACATGAGGATATCAGGGTCAAAAGATATCATCCTCTAAAGTTTCTTAGCTAAAATCACCTACAAATAAACATGTTAGAAAACCCCAAAGTGGATTCAGATTAGACTTTGAAAACTGGGCAAACAGGCACTTGAGGTTCTAGAAATTAGGACATTGATAGACACTGACATAGAGAGTATGAACCTCCAATTTGGGCTCATGAAAAAAGACTTGGAAAATTTGGTGATATTCTGAAGTTGGTTACCTAGATATGTAGGATTGGGGATATTGATAGAATAATGATTTTACAAATGGAATGGGCCTGGGAAAGTGTGCAAACAGATTTTTTAAGGCTTGAAAACTAGTACACTTGTAGTATTTTTAGTATGGAACATAGTGGTACAATCCATTTAGTCCCACCAATAATGGGCACAAAGATATGACATCCTGAACAGGGCTCCTGACCAATTTGCATTTTACGACATTAGTAAAAACTTATAAATTGCATTTGAAATCACATTTGAAAATTGATCAAACGGATTCATCATAAGCTCAAATTTGGAGACTAGTGAGTCTCTAACCCTTAGAATATGATGCAAAAGGAATTTTCTTATTTGGGTTAACTGGTAAAAGGTTATAACTTTTCAAACAGGGCTACTTGAAATTTTCAACAATATGTAGATTTACAATAGAGGCAACTAACCAAGTTTGAGACATTCAAATTCTAGTCAAAAACACATCAAAATGGCTTAAAAATTGGAACATAGGTTCTTTGGTATGCATACTAAACACCCTCAAAATGGAAAATCATGAAACATTACTAGGCACAAGATATCCAAAGACAAACTGGGCTACTGTACACGATTTGACACTTGGGCAAAATTGCAAAATATGACACTAGCTCAAAACAAGACTTCATCGAATCAATCAGGATGTCATTTTATCATTATAGAATGCATAAACATGCTGAATGCAAGGTGTTAGTAACATAAAACACCTTTTATACCTTAATATGAGATCCTGGTACATAAGCATGAAAATGCATTTATAGGAATCAAAGTGACTCAAAATTTGGAATGGACATTCAAAACGGCAATGCAATTTTGAGTGCCACCACTTTCAAACCAAAAGGATTATCCATAGGCTTGATAAAATATAGTAGTGCCTTGGGGAATTTTGGGATTTTCCCTTAATATGAAGCTTCTCAACCTGGATGCAAAATACCTATCAAATCTAACAAAACTGGCCTCCTCTACATCAAATGTCATATCTGCACTCCATAACTAGACTACTAGAGCTTCTCCTTCATATTATTTGTCCAAAACCATCTCCTTTTCAAAGTATGTAACCCCTTTAAATAATATGTGCATCAACAATGAATAATAGCCAAATGTCTTTTCCACCTTGCTCTTTGTAATACCATTTAATCCTATATGAATATGCTCTACTATATAAGATGCAAAATCAAAGAAAATGTCCCCACCAAAAGAAGAGATTTGTGACATCATATACATGAAATTTATTGGCATAAAATTTTGTTCATCCTCACCAAAATCCCTACACATCTATGGCCCCACTAGTGAAAAATTCCTTCTTAAAGGGTTCTTTAATTAACATTGTGACAAAATTCAAATTCCCAATTTTGGCTAGGTGTTATTTCAATGCACCTTTCCTAACTTGATCCTTCTTAGACAAGTATTATTTCTCCAATCCCTAAAAATTAATGGGTTCATGGTAATCTATGACTAGCTCCATACCGAAAACCTCTCAGATTTCTTTAGCATCAATCCTTATTAGAGGTTCCCCATCTACTCTCCTTAATATCTTGGCTATGGGGTTGTAATTATTGGCTATGGCTGTAAGAAGGTCTAAGTCTATGAAACCCCAGGGACTACTAGTTTACCCAAATCAAAATTCCAAACATTTCTATGGGGGCGAACAACTTCCTCTGTAAAAACCATTTCCTAAAAAGTTGGAGTCATATTTCTAAGGTCATGGCATCCCTAACCCAATTCCCTTTTTCATTTAAACCATCTATAGTTTTAAGCCTTGGTTTCATAGGGATTATCTTTTTAATTTAAGATGATTCATTCATGGACTTAGTTAATTGTTCCAAAAAGTCATCATATACATTTCTACTGGCATATTCTACCTTCCCCAAAAAGCCCTTCTTTGGAGGCATATTTGATAAGAATGTAGAATACTAGAATGCTTTGAACTATATGATGAATTAAGAAACTTACTTGTCTCTTTATTATCCTTTTTGAAGTTATGCAATAAATAGTTGATATAGAAAACTCTTTTGGAATTCAACTAGGTGATAATAATTTTTCAATAGGTTCTTGGCTCTCTGAAAATTTGAAATTTGTTTCCATAGAGAATAATTTGTGAAATCTTGCAATATATCTTTTGCTTTACTTTGCATGGGAAGCCTTATTCTTCATAAATGGATCATAAGGAGAACAAGGTGGCACCAACTTCTAAGTTTAAAAACAAATCGTCAATTTTTAAAAATTTGACAATTAAGGAATAAAATCATTAATGACTTAATTTCAATCCTCTAAGTTGGTGTTCAATCTAATTAAAACCTTCCATATATGCCTTTCCTTTCACTGCTAGCAAGTTACACTGGACTGATTGGCACTTTTGGACATGTGTCATACTCTCACTATGTCACTAGGCATAAACATCAAGCAACTTCTTATAGTGACATAGTGGCCATTATTGATGCTACCTTGATTAGATGATGAACATTTCATGATTAGTTCATTTCAAATGTGGTGGGTCTACCTAGGTTTCCTTTAGTCACCATGTTGCAAACAATAAAGATCGAGAAAATTTGCATAATGACATAGTGACCACCATCAATCTTGAGTAGATCTGACTACACGAATTAGCAAGTACATTTCCTTGAGTATAGATCCATAGTGGCATATGACATCACACCATCCTAACATGCTAACATGGCCATTTATGATAGGTAACTTTCATGGCGCCACTTTTAAAATTAGTTCCTTTTGTATTCTCTTTTCATGAGAGGTCACTATGTCATGATCAGTAAAGTTCCTACAAGTTTTAGTAGTGACAACATGACCACCATTGATCTCAATGAGATCTGATGGCATGGATCAATAGTACTTTCTTGTTAGAGTATATCTTTAATTGTGTCTAACACTTTTAACAATCCATCATGCTAATGAGGCTTATTAATGGCATTAAAATCATGATGCATATATTTAGATTTGATCCCACCATGTTTGTCTTTTTTAGCAGTTGCTATGTTGCTAGTAGTAAGATGCACATAGGTTCTTATAATGACATGGTGACCATCATAGATTTTGAACAGACCTAACATCAAAGGTTATTTTGGGAACTTTATGGAACAAATTGAATAGTCTTTTAAAAGGTTCCCAAAAAAGGGTATTTTAAAATGATTTTTTGCTCTATTATAAGGAAGAGGCATATGACCTAAAAAGCTTTTGTAGGGAAAAAAATTTGCAAAACACTAATTAGGGTTTTTCTAGGGTTAACAAACTTAAAAGAGACCATGCCCTAATTTTCACAAAAGAACTAGTAACATTCACTATGAAACATATTCAAAAAAGCATGAAGTGAAAACATGACCAACACTCAACACATGTGTATACATGACATGTTGATTGGGCCCACCAAGAAATGTTGTCTTTGAGAACTAGCCAAATCATTGAACTTATGAACTAGTTCAATTGTTACAAAGGGTTCAAGGTAGTTTTGTGCTATCTAAACTTGGTACAAGGAGTACAAAAGTTTTAAGGGGTATAGAGAAGTTTACATTTTATACCAAGAAACTTTCAAACTTTTTGTAAGATGGTTTTAGGATAAATCACTCATAATCAAGACTTTGTAAGAGAAAGACTTGGTCAACAATTACCTTGAGGGAAGTATGAATTTAAGGAATGAAACTGGGGAAAGATGAAAATGTTATCATACCTCAAAATACATTTGACTCTTGACAAAACCAATTGTTCAAATGAAAATACTTGATAACAAGAGTAAACAAAAAATAAAGAATAAAAATGGTGACTTTGAAAAATTATGAACTAACATTGGCTTTGTCTGGGGGTTTCTTTTCACTTGAAAAATAGAGAACTCAAAAGATTTAGTTGGTAGAATTAAAGAAAGGAACAAAAATGAAGAACAAAAGAAAACAAAATTAAAAAAAAAGTAGGAACCTAGGCTAAGTATATACAAAAAGAAGGACCTTCAAAAGTTGAATAATTTCAAATCCTATCCATTGTAGGTATATGGTAGGATCTCACCATTTAGATGTGATAATTTAACTACATTGGGGTGAATCAATTTAATTACCTTGAAAGGACCTTTCCATAATTATTCAAATTTTCCATAACTTCCCTTCTTCTCATTTCACTTATCCCATAAAAGAATTTAATCACCAGACATAAACTTCATTGGTCTTGCATTCCAATCAAAAATCTTTGTCACCTTCATCTAATGTTCTATGACTCTATCCATCATTTTGTTCCTTTCTTCTTCCAATCTTTTTAGGTACATAATCCTTTTCTCTAGGGATGACTGAAAGTAGGAATCTTCTATGATTGTTTGTAATTTTGTAGCAGCAAGAATCAATGACAAAGAGACTTGTGCATTAATTCCATGCACCAATTTGGAGACATACCTATATCCCTCTTAGGAGAGGTCATGTCTACCCAAAGTGCTTCATATTACTTACTATGCCAATCTCTACCATTACTACTCACCAATTTCTTCATGATGAAGAGAAAGTTCTTATTACTTGACTCGGCCTAACCATTGCCTTATGGGAAATAATTTGAAAGTAATTCCATTTTCATAGAAAAACATAGTGATATCTTCAAAAGAAAAATAAGAGGCATTATCATTAACTATCTTGGTAGGCACTCGAAATCTTACCAAAATATGATTCATTAGAAACTCACAAGTCACTTTACTATTTTCTTTCTTGGTTGGAATAGTTTCAACCCACTTAGTGAAATAGTTATTTTCCATTAGGATAAACACATGCCCTACACTAGACATTGGATTTATATGTCCAATGAAATCAATGCCCCATTTTTAAAAAGGTTCATCAATAACCATTGGTCTAAGAGGTAATGTTGCTAACTGAGGCTTGCCTATGAATAGTTTACATTTCTCACAATCCTTGACATACAAATGAGAATCTTGAACATACCAAGCCAATATAAGTAGTTTATCATGATTTTAAAGGCTGTGACAAAAGAAGACAAATGACTTCTACACACTTCTTCATGGAATGCCTTAAGTAATTTCTTTTGTTGAACTTCATCAACACATCTAAGATAAGTTCCATCTATCCCTCTTTTGTGTAATACCCCTTGAGAAATTAGATATTTTGCATATTCTAACCTCAAATCTCTTCTCTCCTTAGGAGTCATTCCCTTAGGGAAATATCCATATGTTAGGTAATATGCTACTTTGGAAAACCATGAGTGAGTGATACTTACCAAAAAAACTTGTCATGATTCTTCTTTCTCATATGTAGCAACAATGTTTTCAGCAAGCAACTTACACAAACCTTCCCCTTTTACCAAGTTTTTTAGCTTTATATCAATGTCATACTCTTGTAATTCAACTGCCCAATTAGCCCTTTTATTCAGTCCTACTCCATGTTGAGTTAAAATAATTTTCACAATAGTTTGAGAAACATAAACAAAAGAATGAGAATGTAGAATGTAATACCTAAATTACTTAACATTCTTTACTACCACAAAGGCTTGATTTTCAATGAGTGAATATTTTAATTAATGCTTTTTAAAAGGTACACTCATGAATGAAACAAGGAATTTTTTACCTTGACTATCTTTCTAAATTTAGATAACTAACAATGTATGCTTAGATGCATAACAATAAATGATGAAATCTTTTTAAAAATTTGGAGTCACCAAAGTGGGAGCTAGAGAAATAAACTTCTTAATTTCTTCAAATTCTTTCTTCCCTTCTCCATTCCACTTGAAAACCTCTTTCTCACTCATCCATTTTATTATATCTTTAGTGAGTTCAGAAAAATTTGGCATGAAAGCCCAAAGAAAATTAACTTGGCCAAAGAAAGATTTGACTCCACTTCCATTCTACAGAAGACTTAGTTGCTAGATAACTTTCACCCTTTTATGATCTATTTGAATTACCTTCTTTGACACAATGTGTCCTATCAATTTCCATTCTTCAACAAAGATAATATAATTTTTAGGATTCAGAGATGTGCCATGTTCCCTACACCTCAAGAGTACCATAAGTAGGTCCTTTAAATGATCCTTCCTTCTTTTAGAGAAAAACATCAGGTCATAAAGATAGATCATGATAATTTTGTCCCTTAGATCTTTAAAATAAGTATCTAGGGCTTACTAGGATGTAGCACTAGCATTGATGAAACCAAAAGGCATCCTATTGTAAGTATATGTACCCCAACGAGTTATTAAATTTGTTTTGTGTTGATTAGATTCTGCTACATTGATTTGTTTATAACCCAAAAAAATCATCAAGCATTGACATTATTTTTGCTCCTACCACCTTTTGTAACAAATGTTCCATTATTAGGAGTGTATAGTTATCTTTTAGACTAGCTTGATTTAGGTTACAATAGTCTACACAGATAATTATTTCTTTGTTTTTTTTCTACACTAGAACAATGTTAGCCACCCAAGTAGAATGATGAATAAGATAAATAATTCATTCTTTGATCATCTTTTCTACCTCTTTGAAGATAGCCTCTAAAACTTTAGGATTGAAACTTCTCAACTTTTGTCTAAAGGGAACAACTTCTGGCTTCAATAGGATAGAATGTTTGTACTCTCCATTACTAAAGTTTTTTAAATCATCATAACTCTAAGAAAAAACATCTTTACATTTTTTTTAATAATGATCTAAGTTTATCTTTTTCTTCTAAGGAACAAGTTTTCCCAATGGAGATCCATTTTATTATCAGTCTCTAATGTTAATCTTGTCATATTCTTTGTTCACTTCAAGATCTAGCCCCTTATTTGGTTTAAAACCCTCTCTCTTCTATGAAAACATATTTTCAAGAGAAATCAACCCATGAGGAATTATATTACCTTTTAATTGAACTATCCCATGTTCCCTAGAAAAATCTAACTACCCTTAATCTAATATTTTCAAAGAACCTTCAAAATAGGAATCAACAAAAAATCTGACACAAGTTATGGATTGTTGAATTTTTTTATCATTGTCAAAGACTTGCCAATGATTTACATTATCTAGCACACTACGATGATAGACCATATCAATCCTGTATTGTTTATGATCAAACTCTAGGTGTGGAGGAAGTAATGAAACCAACACTATTAGGGGTTCTGGCTTAGAATTCTCACTTCTAGGGATTTCTTTGATATAAGATGCATCATAAAACTATTATCTCACACTAGGTTTCAATATTTCTTTAGATGCTCATTTTTTATAGCATAGAGACCCCTGGCCTATTTTACAAATGGCTTAGCTTCTCCTTTCACCATGAATGATTCTATTCCTTTTAGCTTTGCTTCATACATTCCACAAAGGAGAGATTCATACTTAAAATTATTATGAGTATTAGGAAAATCCAATTTGAAAGAGTGTGTTGGCATTTTCCTTTAGGGAAAATTAGGACAACAACTACTCCTAATCCAAAACTAGAGAAACTTCTATCAAACTCCATATTGTACATTTCTTCTCACGTCAATTGATTTAACACTTCTCTAGGTTGAATAAAGTAATTACCAAATTGACATTCTTGCTACAAAATGTGAGACTTTGGGTCATATGAAGCCAAAATTATGTATTTATTCTTCTCTTTAGGAGTCAAATGGACTTTCTTGCTACCAGTAGAAATAATTGCTTCAGATCAATCCCATTTTATTTCACCACCCATGTCTCTACAAAACATTCAACTAAGTAACATCCCATAACTCATTTGTATCTTAGCCACCACAATGTTTAGTTTTAGTCTTTTATCTAGTTAGGCTGCTAAAACTGCTTGTGCATCCTTCACCTAGCCTATCAAAGGTACCTATTTACAATCCATAGAGTAGCATTACCCATAATTCTTGGTAAGAGTCAAACCTAGGGCCTTGGCAATGGAATAAGGCATTATATTATTAGACACATTAGAGTCTATGATGCAATTACTGAGTTTCCTTCCATTTAGCGATAAGAAATATAAAAAGGATTAGGTTAATTGTCTTGACCATCTATCTCTAGAATCATCTGATTTTCAAGATCTACAGTTTGTTCTGGGGTATGTTCGTTGATTTAGACATGTGTCTCAGTAGAATTTGAGGTTTCTCCAATGAGTTTTGAATTATTACATGGTTCAAATTTGATAAATTCCACTAGTCTATCTAATTCCTTAGGGCTTTTCTTCAAGTAATCAACAATAGATATAGTAACAATAGAAGATTTACAAAACTAGACTATATCAAAGGAAGTAGAAGAACTTGTATTTAAAAAAATAATTCTAGGGGAACATCTTCCATACCATTGGGGAAATCTTTGATAGGTTGAGGTGAATCTTTCATTTTCGTACCTTATGAACTTGAGCCTATCCCAGGAAAAAATTTGAATGCCCTTTGACCTCTTATTAACATAGAACATGAAGGATCATTTGTGGCTAACAAAACATCTCCATTTTGATCTGAATTAAACTTGTATTCTAGAAAGAATGCATGCAAGGTAATCATTTCAGGTGGATATGATTATACTTCAATAACAATTCCATGTTGACCTTCGGCCTCTTTCATTAGAAAATACCTTAACTAGTTTGTACATATTTCACCATCATGATCTATGGTAAGATGAAAACAACACATTACTTCTTTACAGGGAGGAGCTTCAATCTACAACTTATTCTATTGACCAGGTAGTTGATAAGTACCTCTTCCTTACTACATAAGAATGTATTTTTCCTAGATTTATTTTGATATTGGTTTGGATAAATACTAGATCTACCTTGCTATCTCTTCAGGGTGATAACATCATTAACTAACCTCTAGACTATAGGATCTATACTTGTGGAGGACTGAGGATTCAAAGTTTGAACATCCCTTCTCCATTTCCCTATGATTATCAATTCATCTTCTAATTTAATGGCTAATCTTTTGGCAACAACCAAATCAAGTAGTACATTCCTTCTTATATGAAAAGAGATGTCGGGGGTAGTGCTCCTACAAAGAATCCCTTCTTTTCAATGTTAGGTCTTGAAGCCATGGGAACCCTCTCTAAAAGTTTTTTATATTTAGCCATCAATTCTTTCATAGGCTTGAGTATTTCTTTCTTAAGCTGAGACAAATGGATAAGAAGAGAGTTTCCATCACTAGGGGTTTTGAAATGTGCTTCAAAAGTGTGAGTCATGGTATCCCAACTAGTTATAGAGGCATGAAGAAGTTCATTAAACCAATCAGCAACAACATCAATAAATGTTTGTGTTAGCTTGGTTTTTCACCCTTTGTCATATGTTATACCTCATAGTGGAAAAACTTAGGGTCATATTTTAAAATATTGGTTTCTCTCTATCAAAACCCTAGTTCAAAAATAAAAAAATCTCATAGTTTTCCCTAGCTTTCAAAAGGGAAATTAAATAAAATTTCTAAATTACATTAGCATGGGATGGGCTTACCTTAAGTTTTCTTTTTACAAAGATTACTTTATTTTATTTTTCATGAATTAAACCCCTTAATTTACAAGCTTGCCTTAACCATGGTCATGTCTCCCAAGAATTAAACAAAAAAACTAAACTTAGATGAGTAATTTTGGCCAACTATTGATCTTAGTAAGATTGATGATTGACACTTACCCAAAAGATAAAGTTGCATGTTTTTTAAAGAAAGTAGGCAAGTGCCCTTGTGCCACGTAGCACCTATTGACAACAGGTCTTCATTGAGCTACAAATTTGGAGTTTGTCAAATTCTTTTCAAAAGTTGTCACTACTTGGCAATGCACATTCCAAATTCCTACAATATCATTGGTTGTCTCTTTTTAGTGGGTTATTTTCCTTTCAGTATCACTGCATTGTTGATCTTGGTATAATCAACAACAAGTGCTTTATAGCTTGGTAGAGTTGCATGAGCATTAACTAAAGTGGGGAAGCACTATGGTGACACCTATCTAAGGTGATGATAGAAGAAATGTCACATGTAGTTCTTGAAATGCTCCTTTTACACCATTCATCTCAGTGAGATTGACAATTGGCACTTAACCACAAGATGAAAGTGAAAGGTTTTTAAATAAAGTGGGCAAGCGCCTTGTTGACATCTAGCACATGGTGATTTTAGTGTTGTAGTATCTCAAAAGTATTACTATTATTGACAAGTGTTAGATACTATTACAATAAGTGGCATGCACCCATTAACTAAAATGTTTCACTTAGATCTACCCGATGTAACTCTGTTCCATCAGTGATCTTTGTTAGACCAGGATGGTGCTTACCCACTATCTAAAGATGCAAATTTTTTAAACAATGCTAGCAAGTGCCTAAATGACACCTATCCATGATGATGTCATGAACCCACTCTTTTCAAGGCAATAACAAATTCTTTATTGTGGCAATTGTTAGAAACATTGGCAAAATGGAGACATTTTATTGGCTTGTCTAGCTAACTAGATATATGAAAGGTACAATTTCTTATGATCATTGATCTTGGTAAGATCAATGATTGGTGTTTATCCACAATATAAAGTTGCATGACATTTAAACAAAGTAGGGAAGCAACAATCCACCATGTGGCAAGGTGGGACCATTGTGATGAAAACTGCTGACTCATGCTAGATTGGAAATGATGTTAAAATAGAGTGATTTAATTGGCCAGATAACTTAGTGCTTGCTAGTATGGAGATGAGTATGCCAGTTGGGCCACAATTTTCAAAGGTTTATTTGCAAAATGCAGTAAAATTTCATGACTGTCAATCTTTAGAAGATCAACAAGTAGTACTTACCTGCATTGTCAAAATGCGCAAACTTTAAGCAAAGTAGGGAAGCGCCTGCTTGACACATCGTCAGGACGTTAAGAGCTTTAAAGGTAGTTTTGTGTTTTTTAAATAATTTTTTTTGATGCTATAGGATACACAGATGAAATTCAAATCTAAAGTACAACATGAAGTTAATAGCTAATGAAAATTAATATTGCTTAGAATTCCTTCATGTAACCTTAATACCCTGATATAGTTTTCAAATTCACCATTATTGAACTATACAATCAAAAAAATTCTTAGAGCGCAAGGGTTTTTAGAGCTAGGGCACAAAATTTTGCAAAGTTTTTAGCAAATCATAGAACAATTTATAGAGAAAAGGAAGCATAATTCAATGGGTAAGTGGTCTATGACTTTCAAAAACTAAGGAATTATAACTTTGTCAAGTTGAAATTTCAAAATCCCTCCATGAAAGGAATTCTCTAGTTTTACTAATTATCTTAAAAGGTCTATTCACAATGATTTCCTTGAACAATTCCCTTTGTCAATAAATGAATTAACAAAAGGTAGAAAGATTATCCCAAAAAGCCCTAGGTTGGTTGTAGATGAGGGTTTTTATGATAAACCCAATTGGGTGAGAGATGCTCAAGTTTCTATAGGACGTTTAGAATTGTTTAAAAAATGGTTTTCCAAATGCAACCAAGACACCCATTTGAGTAATGTTTGGGATTTTGATATTAGTAAATTGGTAGTTCTTGGGGTTTTCTTTCATAGTGATCTATTATCTGATATGGCTAAGAAATATGACCACATCATTAGGATTGTAAAGAATCATGTTGGAGAAATTTTTAGGGTTTTAGCTACATTGATTAGTGAGGTGTTTTTAAACTCAAACCTAACCATGTAGTCCATGAGACAATTGACATGGATGATCTTCAAGAAAGATATGATGCACAGAGGGTATATTTGAGAGTGGGGCCACTGAGAAACATCTTGTTAAGATTGGGTCACTACCCTTGGTTACACCAAGCACCCCAGAGCCATTGCTAAAAAAATATTATAATCCTAGAGCCCAAGCCCTATATTGTACTTTTTGCAAAATATTTGGGCTGGATGAGTAGGATTCTATCCAAGGCTCTATTGTTCTCATTATGTCTTAGAACTTGCAATTTTGAATGAGCACAATTCTTGATTTTTCTACTTCCCTATTTGAGGAAATACATAATGGTTTAGTTGGAATATCTCGAGGTAAGGTAAACATGCCTTTTTGTTGGTATTCCTTCTTGATACACATATGCTTTTACAAGGGAGTCACCTTTTTCTCTAAGGAAATGAAGCTAGAACTAGAAAGGGATGGAGAGAAGCTCCCAATTAAGATATGAAGTGTTGATATGACTTGGAAAGTAAGGGATGCTAGCTATGTCAGATTTGATAGATACTTTGCATCAAGGCTCAAATTGCTATTAGGAGGGGATAGTAAAAGGATCCCATAACCTCTACTAGAATTAATCAAACCCAAGGACCATGCCATTCATAATTTGGGGGACATAATCCCATATAATGTTTCTACTATGATTAGGGTCTATGTTTTCTTGGGAAAACCTCATGTTTTACCTCTCCACATGCCTCTGAAGATAGGAATTGCAGAATTGCTATGGCAGATTGGAACAATTAAGGAAAGGGATATGATAGGTAAAGGTAAAGGCACATTCTTGGCACACGATTATGTTTTTGTTAAGAAAGGATGGAGGAATCTAAGTTTATTTTTGGATAGATATTAGATGGCCCAATCCCATGCAAGAAACATTGATCCAAAGGGATTCTATTGGTATGATTTTTCATAGTGCTAAAATTTTTGAAAATTTTATTGAAAAATCATTTAAGACATTGTATCTTGTATATTAGGGTTTGTTCCTTGTATTTTTCAAATTCTTAGGTTGCCTTTGTTCATGTCATCATTTTTGTGTTGTTGGAATTCTATCAAATTCTCAAGATCTGTCATTAGAGCAATTAGTTGAAAAACCCTAAGTGTGAAAACCCTAATGCCTTACTTTATTTTACCTTAGTTTTGAAAACCTTCAAATATAATATTTCAAAAAATGATTTTAAGGCATATTACTTCTATCCTAAGGTTGAGCTCATGTAAGCATGACTTCATTAAAAATCATATTTAAACCTTTATTGGCCATGCTTTGCTTGCAATTTGCTCGATTATTTTATTGAGAAATATCCTATGTGATGCAATTTTATGTGAACATTGATCTTGTTCAGATCAACAAGTATCGCATTCCCACAATATTGAGATGCAAGGTATTTAAGTAATGTGGGCATGTACTTTGATGACAGGTAGCCCTTGCCTTTTTAAAATCTTAGTGCGTCACAAAGATTGTATTTTGTCATAAATTGCTAGAACCTTTATGCAGACTTGTCAGTACCTTTTATGCATGTTCTAGAATTCCTATGATGTGATTGGTTAATATATTAATGGAGGTATCACTTTATGACCAAGATTCATCAACCATTGATCTTGTTTAGATCAAGGGCTAACACTTTCCTACATTAAGAAGATGTGTGAGGATTAAATAATGTAGGGAAGCACAAATTGGACATGTAGTAGGATCTGACGTCATGGCCCTACCTTTTTGTAGAATGATATTGAAGTATCTTCCATGGCAGTTGTTAGATGAGTTGGACCAGGCAACATTGTTTTATTCCTTAGTTTAGCTGATGTGGTATTTTAAGATACATCGGTCTATTACTGTAGATCTTTCAAAGATCAAGGGTTGGCACAAGCTTGCATTAAGAAACTACTCATTGAATAAAGAATGTGATAATGTGCCTTTGTGCTATGTGTCATAGTGGGGTCAAGACTAGGGGAGAATGCTAAGTCATGCCTTGCTATATGCCACATGTGCTTAGCTGGAAGTACTTATGCTATGGGTGCCAAAGCAATTAATGCAGTAGTCAGGTTGGTCAAAGCACAAAAATGAGAAGAGTCACTTCATTGGTCCAAGTGGAAGATGCAAGCATAAAGTGAAAATTTTTTCACACCACTGATCTTGCCTTGATCAACGATGGGCACATGCCTTCATTAGGAACTTGAAAGGATTTTAAGGAAAGTGGGGATGCACTAGCTTGACACATGGAAAGAATGGCATTAAGCACCTGCTCGCTCAGAGGATGATATGTGACCCAATTGCATGGAGGTTTTCAGAAAGCATGAATTCATATAGAGACTTCCTATTGGTTAGTATAGTTGATTGGGCCTTTTTCAATTGTAAGCTTGTGTGATTGTTGATCTAGTCTTGATTGATGGATTGGGCTTACCCACAATTTTAAGATGCAAGAAATAATGCAACACATGGCCACATTTTTAAAGCCATAAAGTTCATTTTTTTTGAATTAAAGTCATTCAATCTGGTGAGAATCTATGCATAAGATTTAAATTTGGGTGCAATTTGGAGGTAATGGTTACTAAGAGTAAATATGGTGTAGAGCTCATTCGTGCGATTTTAATGCATGAATAGAACTCATAATTTTACCACTAATAAACCACCAAAGCATAGAAAGAATACCAAAGCTTACAAAACTTTCAGAGCTAGGGCACAAAAACTTTATATGGCAATCTAGTAAGTTGCAACAGAAATCATATAGTGCAAAAGTGCAAATTTGAGTAGGTAAGTACTTTGTGACTCCTTGAAATCAAGTATCTGCTATTATATAATTTCTAGGTTTTATTTAAAATGCCTCCCTGATAGGAATTCACTGGAAAAATGGATTATCTAAAACCTTATGTACACGATGATTTTCTTGAACAATTCCCTTTATCAATACATGAAATAACTAAGGGGAGGGAGTTGATTCCTAAACACCCTAGGGTAGCCATAGCAGAGGGTTTCTATGACAAAGCTAACTAGGTATGAGATGCCTAGGCTTCCACGGGAGGTGTAGAATTATTCAAAAAATGGTTTTCAAAGTGAAAAATGGACACTGCTATGAGCAATGTCTGGGAGTTTGATATTGGGAAATTAATAGTCCCCACAGTTTTCTTTGATAGTGATTTATTAATGGATTTGGCCAAGAAATATGATCCAATTATAGGGTGGGTAAAGAACCATGCTGAAGTGAATATTTTTAGGGTCTTCCCTGAACTAATTAGTGAGGTTCTCAACCTCAACCCTAACCATGTCGTGCATGAAATCATTGATATGGATGACCTTCAAGAAAGGTACAATACACAAAGGATTTACTTAAGAATATGGCCACTACAAGAGCATGCTACTAAAATTGGTACTTTGCCTATGATTACTATCAGCACCCCAGAGCCATTACTGAGAAGACATTTTAACCTTAGGGCTTAGGCATTGTATTTTTCTCTTTGCAATATTTTTAGAATGGATGAATTTGAGAAAATCCCAAGCTCAATTGTCCTTATTATGGCTCAAACTCTTCAATTTGGGATGAGCACTATTCTAGATTTTTCTATTTTTCTTGCAAAAGAAATTCACAATAGTTTGGTGGGGGTAGCATGGGGGAAAGTGGACAAACCATTCTATTGGTATTCATTTCTTATGTATGTATGCTTGTACAAGGGATTTACCTTTTTCTCCAAGGGTATGGAGTTGGAAATAACCAAGGATGGATAGAGGAATCCAGTGTAGTTATGGAGTGTGGATATGACTTTAGAAGCTACAGATGCTAGTTATGTGAGGTTTGATAGATACTTTGCATCAAAGTTTAGATTAATTTTGAGAGGGGACAACCCTAGAATTCCACAAGCACTGTTAGAATTGGTCATTCCTAAGGACCATGAAAAAGGGCTATTGGTTTGTCATAATTAGGGGGATATAATCCCTTATAATGTTTCAATAGTAATAAGAGTGTATGGCTTCATGGGAAAGCCTCATGTGTTACCATTCCATGTGCCATTGAAAATAGGGATAACAGAGTTATTATGGTAGATGGGTACAATTGATTAGAGGGATTTTCCTAAGAAGGGTACCTTTTTCCTAGTTGTTACTATAGTGCATGATTTCATTTTTGTGAGGAAAGGGTGGAAACATCTCAACTTGTTCCTAGATATGTACCACATGGAAAAATCTCATGCTAGATTTATCGACCTTGAAGGATTCTATGACCTCTTAAGAGAGAGGACAAAAGCTACCCACATGGTGCACCAAGTATACTATCTTGAAGATGTTATTAGGAATATTTTTTCTTTACAAGAACAAGAATCAAGAAAGGGGAAATGGATAGTATTTAGTAAGACTTTAGAATTCATTAATGCCTTTGACTCCAGCTATGATCCATTGAAAGATTAAAAAATATTGGGGAGCCAAGATGCAAGCATTAATGAATAATTTTGCTGAGATAATCCAAACTATGAATGTGAAGAAGGACATTTATGCCAAGACTTATCCAAACAAGGTTATAGAGGTGCAAAGTATGATAAGTAGCAAAAATATAGTGGCTCCTAGCCAATATACCTTGTAGAGAAGGGCAAGGTATGTGATGATTCAAAGTGTGCAAAAAGCTCTCCTTCATCAAAGGTGAAGGCCAAAAAGTCCATTTGTAGACAGTGCTCCAAAAAGGCAAAATCTAGAGCAGGGATCTTCTTCTTCTCAAGTAAAACAATACTCCCCGAGCCAATATACAATCTAAATAGATGATGAAGCATCTTTGAGGGAACAACTTTGATAGATTGGTGGAGAGGGGGATGTAATTGTTACTTCCACTGATCTAGAAATTGGAGAACCACAAGAACCTCCTACACCTTCCTTGGATTTAATTGTTGCTAACTAGCAAGGTAAGGAAATAGACCCTATAGTTGCCCAAGCCTCTAAGAGGTTTATGAATGATGAAAAAATTTTGAATTCTAGAGCATTTGCACAATTTTTGTGGAGGTTAAACATAGGAAATTTTGAGAAAACTTGTGAGAAGATAAAGGCAGAACAACCAGATAAATTGGACTTTGCTATTAAGGAAGAGGTAAAGTCAAAAGTTTTGAATGATTTTGCTCAATTTACACCTAAGGCTAGAAGGTAGATAGTTAAATAGTCAAGAGTCCTCATTTTACTAGAATGGGATATGGTAAATGCTATGGTTTTTTATTCAATTAGGAAACAAAAGATTGTCCAATTCAAGACTGAAGAAGAGGTATTATAGGCTCATAGAGGATTCAAGTTTAGTGATGACCACCAAGTCCTCATTATCTAGTCTATTGAGAAAAGGGATAAGACTAGGATGTAGGAAATTTCTATTGCAGAGCATACTAGTGCATTGACAGTGTTCAGGGCTAGTAAGGTAGGTAGTAAACAAATAATGCGAATGGATTCAGAAATGCTAAAATTTGGTAGTGTGGTGTTTGTCCAAGAAAAAGATAGATTTTCTCAACTCAATGCTAGGTTTGAAGAAGTTCTAAAAGCATATGAGAAGAGGGGTATGCAAATACAGTTATTGGAAAATAAAGTGACTCAAATGGAGAAGATTCTTGGGAAAAGAAAAATAGGAGAATCCAATAAACTTGGGATTGCATACCCCCCATGGCCACTTGTTGAACCTTTTAAGTCAAAAATAATTATTGAGATACCATATACCCTAGAAAGGCCTCAGTTCTATACTACAAAGGATTTTGAAGGGGAGAAGAATAAATTATATGCATTGCATGTAGAACTTAATAATCAATATGAAGAAAAATTGAGGCAGGTATCATGTATTTAGTAGATAGAATTGAATGCCCATCATTTTTTGATTTGCTATTAGGGATTGTAGCTATTAGGGATGAATTGAAAGGAAATGAAGTTGTAGTCAGATCCATTGTACAAAAGTGGACATAAAGAAATGAAGATATCACTACCATGTGTATATCTGTTATCCAGCTGACCTGTCACCAGATAGAAAAGATCTTTGATTTGTTAAATAAATTGCAAGGTTTTGATGATAAAGAAGATTCTTTCCAAAGAAGATTAACTATTTGTTTTTCCAAGTATTATGCAGAAAAAATTGATTTATTCCCTTGTGCTTTAAAGACAATTGAGAAAGTGAGGGAAAAGGAAGAATGGAAAAAGGAGCTAGACGAGATTTTTTGTGAAAGAATGAATTAAGTTATAAATGAAATAGGCCATCTATTATGGGCAATGAAAAATGAAGATATAATACCAACATAAAAGATCTTGTGGATATAAAGGCAATTGCAAATTCCTTAATAATTGTACAAAGAGAGGTCTTGAGTTTTGATTGGCCAGATGACACTTCCTATAATGAATGAAAAGACAAATTTATATCTATAGAGTAGATTGTAGGAGATGACAAGGTAGAAGATGATGAGGAAGAAGAAGGTGCAATAGCAAATGTCACCCATATAGTTAATGGTAAATATGACTCATCACTTTCAAGCTTGATGGCCACTTACTCTAAGGAATCAAAATGATAAAAGAATATGATCATAGTGCCTTTCTCTTTCCAAGAGGAGTAATAGAAAGGGACCCACAAAGGAATGTTCGATGTAACAATCTTTCTGTTATTCATAGTTTTTTTTTCTTGTGATAGGTGCATGTAAGAATCTTTTTGAAGGACACTTGTCAATCACATTGGCCCTTTTCTTGTTGCAACTCATGCCTATATAAATGAGTTTTCAAGGCAATGTGATGGTCTGATTTTCTAATGCATTTTAGTATTACACTTAGGATGTGTTTGGTCCAATAATTTGAGCAAGTTTTATGATGTATCTTCTATGCAAGTGTTCTGAGAATACATTAATAAGAAATGATCTCAGTGTTTCTTTATAAGGTCATTCCAAGTTTACTACAAATGTATAGAATCTTGAAGAAAAAATGAATACAAATTATGAGTTGTCCCCATATTAGTTCTTTCTAAATTTTGTCTCCTTTTGATTACTGTCTGATCTTGATGTTGTATAAGTAAAGCTTGTGCAATTGAATGCAATCCTGATAGGTTGTATGTCTTTTCATCACTGTTGTTAGTTCAATAAATTAAGTAAAAGCTTTGATGAGGTTGTAGTAGTATTACGAAGGATGTTTTGAATGATAAAATCTAGGAAGAATTGCTAATGACATTTGTTGTAAGGACATAAATTAGATCCATGGAATTGCTATAGACTCTAAACCCCAATGGATTAGGCACTGGTCAAATTAATTCAGTAGGAAGAGAAATAGATCATAGATGGGTATCAAATGAAAAATTATAATCAATTTTACTTTTCTTTTGTGAAGATTTTCAAAGTTGTTCAATACTTATTTGCATGGAATATTTTAGCTTTAGTTAGCTACTATTGCTGAAACCAATTGTAAATTTATAGAAGAATTTATGACCAAATCTACTATAGGAGATGTGTTTGTTTAAAATATCAGAATCATGTAAGTATTTGAGGATTTAAGATGAAAATTAGAATGAAACTAAAATAATTCTCATACATTATCTTCTAGTCTTGAATCATCCCTAGGTATACCCACCCTGGTTTTGTATAGCCTAAAGAGTAGAAAACCACACTTGGTTTTGTTGAAGTTGGGTCTAAATGGTTTACACATGTAATTGCTAATAGGAAGTGGCTAATCCTTAGGTTATGTGAGTACCATCCATTTGGTATTAAATCTTTTTTATTTAGTATTTTTAAAACTCCAACAGATTCTATGATCCCTTAAGGGAAAGAACCAAAGCTAAGGTTATTACATAAAAGGTGTACTTCCTAGCAGATGTTATTAGAAATATTTTTTCATTACAAGAGCAGGAAGTTAGAAAAGAAAAGTAGATAGTTTTTAGTAAAATTTTAGAATTCATTAATGCTTTTGATCCCAATTATAACCCCTTGAAAGATAAGAAGTATTGGGGTGCCAAAATGAATACATTAATGAATAATTTTGGTGTGATAATGAAAGCTATGAATGAAAAGAAGAACATCTTGGTCAAAGCATATCCTTATAAAGCAACATAGGTGGAGAGAGTGATAAATAATAGAATGATAGTTACCCCAAGCCAGTATACATTACAAAGTAGGGAAGGATATATTGTGGCTCAAAATATACAACATGTTCCCCCCTACAAAATGCCAAGACCAGAGAGTCCACCTGACACTAGTGCATCCAAGAGACAAAGATTAGAATATGGATCCTCTTCTCATGCAGAACAATATTCACCATCTCAAATGCCTCTCAAGATAGAAGATGAAGCATCCCTAAGAGAAAAACTAAGAAAAATGGGTGGGGAAGCAGATATTGTTGTTACCACTACTGACAAAGAGATTGGAGTGCCTGAGGAGCCTCCTATGCCATCTTTTGACCTCACTGTTGCAGATTATAGAGGTAAGAGATAGATAGATCCTATCATTGCTCAAGCTTCTCAAAAGTTCATACATGATGATGATTTTCTTAAATCTAGGGCCTTTGCACAATTTTTGTGGAGAAGAAATATAGGAAATTTGAGAAAAAATGTAAAACAATAATGGTAGAGCAACCAAGAAAATTAGACTCTAAAATTGAAGAAGAGGTGAAGGACAAATTTTTGGAGGATTTTGCCTAGCTAACACCTAAGACTAAAAGACAAATAGTTAGAGAGTCGGGAGTCTTAGTTTTGCTAGAGTGGGACATAGCTAATGCTATGATTTTTGATTCCATTAGAAAGGAAAAAGATGTGTAGTAAATAATAGAAGAAGAAATATTAAAAGCACACAAGGGAATAAAATTCAGTAATGACCATCAAGCCTTGGTAATATGGTCTATTAAGAAAAGGAATAAGACCAGAATGCAAGAAATTTCAATGGCTAAAAATAGGGGTGCTCTTATAGTATACAGAGCTAATGAAGTAGATAGTCAGTAGGTCACAAGAATGGCTTGAGAGATGTTAAATTTTGGGGATGTGGTAGCGAGGAAAGAAAACAGTAGATTCTTAGAACTCAATGCCAAGTTTGAAGAAATACAAAAGGCATATGAGGAAAGAGAGAATAAGATACAATTTTTGGAAAATCAAGTATCCCAAATGGACAAACAACTTGGAAAAAGTAAAATGGAAGAATCTAGCAAGCCAAGAATTGCATATCCTCACCCCCTAGTTCAGCCATTTAAATCCACCCCCATTATTTAGTTACCAAATACCCCCCAAACGCCTAAGTTCTACACTATTGAGGATTTTTAAGAGGAAAAGAATAAATTGGGGAAATGCATTTTGAGCTATGTTGGCACTAAAAATTGTAGCCTAAATTTTGAGCAATTTTGAGAAATTGAGCCCTATAAATGCCTTTTATGATGCACATGTACTCGGCTATCAAGTTGAGGCCTAAGAGGTGTTCAATGCTTCTAGAACCTTCCACTTAGCATATCTAAGTGTTCCATGAAGTTAAATTTCCATTCTAAGCCATTTCGTAAAGTCTTGTTATGAGCAAATGTCAATTCTGCATTTTCCCTTAAGTGTCAAATAGTGATAGGAGGCTATGTTTGCAATCAAATAACTTGAACCCATAAATTTTTTGGAATCACTGCTTTGGGAGTATCTAGTATCCATACCTAAAAACCTATGTTTCATATTGCAAGTTGTTTCAAGTTAATTTGACTAGGTTTTGAATCCCTCAAAGTTGGTAGTTTACTATTTTCACACATTTGCAAATTGCACACATTTCAAAGAAGCCCTGTTTGACAAGTTATAACTTTTCACCAGTTGATCAAAATGCTAAATTTCCTTATGTGTTGCATTGTAGATGTCAGAGACTTGTTATGTTCCAATTTTTAGCTTATGAAAAATCCCTTTCATCAGTTTTCAAACACAATTCCAAACATAATTTATAACTTTTTATTGGTGTTAGCATTTGCAGATTTGTTGGAACCCTTGTTCGTGATGTCATATCTTGAGATTTGTGAACGATAAGATCAAATGGATTGTACCCCTACATTTTCTTTTGAAAATACTTTAAGTGTGCCAGTTTGCAAATCATGACAAATCCGTATGCACACCTTTCCAGGTCATTTCCATTTGCAAAAATTGATTTCTTGTCATTCTTTCCAGTCAGCAAATCCAAGTAGCTCACTTTAACTGCTCACCAAATGCATCCTATTATTCATCATGAGTCCAAATCATAGATTCATAATATCCTCATGACAGTGAACCAATGTCCCAATTTTTGTTTCTCGATGTGCCCATTTTCCCAGCTTTCAAAGCCAAATCCAAACATTGTTTATTGTTTTCTAACATATTTACTTGCAGATAATTCTAAGAAGGAAAATTTGATGGTCAATATCTTTTGACTGGGAATTCTTCATAAGATGAGATCTAACAAGATGAAAGTATGTAGAACAGAGATTCAGTGTGCCCGTTTTTAGAGCCTAGTCAAAGGTTTGAGTCAATTTTGAAGGCCAGTCAACGAACCTTCTGGATCCAAATTCACAGTTTGCAAAAAGTGGGTAAATGAGCTTTTCATGATCACTTAATGCTCAAAATTAATCCTAGTTAGTATCAGATGATCAATAGACTAGTTTGGAGTATCAGTTGTTTGGAAACAATTTTTTTAGCCAGACCCACTTTGGGATTCGGCTAATTTTATCAAATTGATTGAACTCCCAAGAAGTGAAAATATTTTAAGGAGGAGGGCTGCACAAGTTTTGATCATTTCATATAAGATCTTAATAATATTGATGCTAGGAATCCTATTCAGGAGGATATTTTGGTGATGACATTAAAAGCTCTCTTTCAAGTAGTGTGATCTATTAATGAGTATCACCGTAGTACCCTTTTTTAGTTGTGTCCTGGGCATAATCTTTTGGATATATAGTTTGAATGAAGCACCAAAAAATAAAGTTTTGATTACTGAGATGGAAGAGTTTTTATTGAGGTTTGCAGCTCAGTGAGGAATCACATCTTTTAATGAAAAGCCTACAATGTTTATCTCATGCCAAAGGTTTTAGAAGCTGGAAGATGGGTAGTGTAGAAAGAGATAAAGATTAATTTGAAAGGGAAAGGGAAAGATAAAAATATATGACCATCCAAACATATTGCTTTCTAGTCCTTTATTTAAAAAAGACAAATCTAACAATAAGCATAAGTCATGACATGTAAGTTACAATAATATGGTCTACTATTCTAAATTTTAAAGACTTGCATGGATTAATCCTTCATTTAGTTGAATGATGCCTCTTCAAAATTAGTTATTTGTTACTAAAATTAAGAGCTTTGGGGAATCTAATGTCAAGTCATAGCAGCCCTAGATCACAAAGGAGCTTCCAGTGAAGAAGAGGCAGTCGACTTGGTAGAGTAGGGAGCTCATGAATTAAAAAGATGAAGTCGCCAAGCAGAGGAAATCCATGCCATGCACAGGGGAGTTGAAGTATAAAATAGAGGTAGTAGTATAAAGGAACTCGTAGTCAAAAGGGGGCTCCAAGCAGGTGTTTAAGGAAAGATCACACTTTTTTAAAGAGAAGATCCACGCTGACAAGGGACTCCTCATGTTTTATATACAAGAAAAGTGGCTGGTACATCTTTGAAGCATAGTGCATGTGGAAAAGAAAGCTAGCCAGTATTGATGAGAAGTAGCTACCATTCTTAAGTAGATAGAGGTGACACATTAGCAGTAGTAGAATACAAATTGAACTCATGAGCAAGTTAAGAGATTTTGACAACATAGCAAGTGGAGATATCTAGAGTAGTAGATCCTGCACAAATAAAATGAGAGCCGACTAACATAACAAAGAACCAAGAAGGATCAGCTCCTATGTATGAAGGAATAGCTCCACACCCTAAAAAGGGGTGATCCTTGCTAGTCAAACACAAAATATTGATGCCCACAATGTAGGTCACGTGGAAAACCCCAAGGCTACAACATATAGACAAATAGGTAGAGGTGGTGTTTCACTTTAAGCCACACATGTTGTGTTTTCTCCATAAGAAAATTACATATAACAATCAAATTTGTCTATCTTGTTACAACATACAAATTTTCTTTGTCAAGACCCAATGGCTGCTGTAGGAAGAGCATTAAGACTGTGCCAACCCATAGCAGAACCTCAAACTTTTCTCAAATAACTCAAATCGTATCTTATGATAGGTAAGTCATATATATACAAAGATAGAGTAAAAAATGCATTCAACCAATGAACCACCATCCAAAATGGAGAACACACAATCAGAAGGAAAAGTGCCGAGGAAGAAAGCCAAGAGATAACATTTGTCCCACATTGGGTAGACAAGGAAACTTTTTTTTGTTTAAATACAAGAGCCCTCAATAAGCTTAATGTAAATAAAATAGTGCTTTTGGAAACTGCTTGGTGCAAGGTGGGGCCCATGGTTGGCCAGCTAGTAGGCGACCTACTTAGAATTTAAAACGAACAAGCAAGAATGATGACATGGAATCTGGGCTATGAGATGGTGCCACTTGGACAATCCAATGATCATCACTATCTTGCCAAGAAAAGATGCTCACAAGATAACCATAGCGAGGTAGCGATGATGACATGGTACATGGTGAGGTGGCACCGATTATGATAGGTAAGGTAGCCAAAAAATCTTGTCGAAATCCGGTGGTCGCCAAGTTGCCACTGGAAAAGTTGAGAAATTCTAGCAAGTGACTTGGCGACTTGATGGAAATTTGAAGAATCTAATAGAATTTGAAGGTGGATCCCACTTGCATCCAATGGCCTATCACCAAGTGACAACTGGCATTGTTGAGCATATCAGAGCTAGTGTGGGTGTGCCAAGTGGTGATGTCTAATTGGGTAAGGAGATATGAGAAAATTTCTTTCAAATATCCAAATGTGCTTGCACGTTCATTCTGGGATTGAAAATTTTGGTTTCAAATTATAATTTTTCTATAGATCAAACCATGGAATATTTTAAAATTTTCAATTTCATTCCTTTATTTATGTACAAACTTGAGACGGGGGCCTGAACTTCAGAGGGCCATAACAAGGACATTTTTTTTAATCAAAAATGGTCGCTCCAATATACCACCGAAATTGGAATGAGCTGAATTTTTTGAATCTGAAGTTGGTTTGTGCATAGATGTTCACTAGTTTCTAGTATAGGCCAATTTTTGTTTCTCAGGGATTTCTCAATGCAATGAGCAGATTTGATCATGGAGCATCAAAATTGGTTAGAAAATAGATATAAAGGCTTCTAGAGGTGTGAGTGAGAAGAAAAATTATTTTAAGAGGTTTTCTTGCATTCTAAAGGCCTTATTCAACTGGTTTTCCACTTTTTACCATGAATTCAACTTGGCATCAAAATTAGTTATAATAGTGAATCAGATATCTCAGATATTTCTTTCTTTTAGAAACAAGTGATGATGATTTGATTCTGGCAATTGAAGAGAGAGATTAGAGAGAGTCTTTTAATTTCAAAGAGAGGGAATTTCAAGTGGACAAATATTAGATGCAGAGAAAATTCAAGAATTCCTTCTTCCTATATCAATCTCATTCTTTCTCATTGTATAGGTTCTAGTTTTTGTAACTAAGAAACCAGTTGGTTCCAATTTTGGCACTGAGAAACTAGTTGGTTCTAGTTTTTGGAGAAAAAACAATTCACTACTGTGATACAAGGTCTTGGATCCAGTTTTGATGTGTTCCCATACTGTGATACTACATTTCTTTTAGCAAATCTCTCTTGTGTGAAAAACAATAGGAAGGAATATACATATAGTTCAGATCTATTAGGTCGTTTCATATTTTTCATTTCATGCATGTGACTATATAATTTTAAGGAAATAATACAAAGAGCAACAAGAGGTTGAGTTTCATCTTGAATCTTGTCTCCTATTTGAGTGAGCTTCATTGTTTTACGATCTTTGAACAGAGAGCCTAGATTGTAGTTGCAGTCCCTTAAGGTTGTATGTTGTCTTATTGTTTCTAGTAACTTAAGGGGTTATGTAAATGCTTCAGTGAATCAAAAGGGTTGTAGGTTTATTAAGAAGGATATCATGTAAGAATGAGGTTTGGATTGAGCACAAATGTTTATTTACAACGTAAGTAGAAAGATCATATATTTGAATATATACATAAGTATCAGATATCCATATGCATGCATTCGATTCATGGATTTGCCCAATAGACAAGGCACTGATCAGCTATAGGGATCATTAAGTCTTACCGTTGCATATTTGAGGGTTTGTTGAATTCAACATTATTAAATAAATGTTCTATCCCTTTTATGTTGAAGGAATTAAAGGATTAACTCTCACTCAACTTATGAATTTCATAGATTTTCATTTAGCTACTATAGATCTGTGCCATTTCATGAGTCATTAGGAGAAATAAGGGTAAAATCTTCTTAATAGATTCAGGGATATGTTTTTGCACTGGTATGATATCAATTGAATCTAAAGGTCTACCCTCTTAGGTTTAGCAGAGCCTAAAGTAGAAGAAGGGTGAAGCCTTATAGTTGTCCCTATGTTTGAAATGATATGTTAAAAATGAGAGATAGCTGCCCCTAGATTTGTCATATTCTCATGGGGATAATTGGAAACCTATAATGTTTTCAAACACCAACAAAATGGCTACTCTATAGGGGATTGTATTGAATCTGTAGGATAGACAAACCTTGAGAATTTGAAGAAGATTCAATACATTAGAAAAAAATTTCTATAGTAGTAGGGTTATGTGACATGTTTACCATTTCTCTACTGATGTTTTATATTCGCCAGTTAAGCTTTATTCATGCACAACAATAGCTTCTGAAAATTGATGTAAATTATGTTCCATGATTTTCATAGGTCTATCTTCAATCAGTTCAATTTTTGCATATGCTATTGAGAAAAGTTCAGAGTCAAGAATTGAATTATGAAGTGTATTCTCTTTTCAAGGTGTTAAGTAATTTGCAAGTTTTTCATATTGAAAGTTTTGTTCAGAAAGTACAAGTGGTAAAATTGTTTCAAATCTTTTCTCACTAAGTGTGAGTGGTGACTTTGAAGTAAATCTCTATACTAGTGCATGATTTGTTTTAAATATCAAAGGCTTTCAGTATTTGTGGGCAGATCTAGTTTGTTGGGAAAGTGAAATTATAAGTTTCTTGATTAATGGTTTATGTGGTTGTTTGTGTCTACTGAAGTAATTCATTTCAAAGGGTGAATCACTATTGTGATTTCATTTTCCTCTCTAAGGACATGGCAGCTCTACAAAGGATTCTATCTATGGTGTTAAGGGTTTTATGCTTGCAACTGTGCCAATCAAAATATCTGAGGTTTCAAACAATAACACATAAAGGTATTTTTAGTTTTCATGTCTTTGTCTTTCAAGAAAATTGAACGAACAAAATGGTTTCCTCCATGTAGTGGTTTCAGCACTAATAAAAGGAGGTAGGAGTTTTAATAATTTCAAGAGATGGATTATGAGTCTAGATCCGAAAATGATGTGCCAACTCTCAAAAGTGTTTGTGCAAATATTGCTAGATTGAAAAGAAAGATTCATGATAAGACTGTCTTAATGTTAAGAAGTACAATTGGTGATATTAAGGGTCTTATTGAATTTCAAATTTATATGAAGCTCAAATCAGTAGCTATGAATATTGATGAGTTTTTTAGACCTAAGGAGTCTTCTTGGCTAGTGGTGCTCTTAGAAGTTTTTATGCCAAATTTGGTTGATTGGCCAGCCAAGTAAGATTAGATAAGATTTATGAAATCCAAGATTTTATCATGGATTTTGAAAATGTTTTGAAGGCTAATGAGTCTAATGTTAACGAACGTAATTAATCTATTGAATTTGATACTAAATATGATCAGCCTTAGTTTTATAAATTAGAGGATAGTAATCAGCAATTTGATAATAGGCATAATGTGGATTCATCTTCTTATGATAATGAATATAAAGAAGAAGAACAGTGTGACAATAGTAATAGTCTTCCTTCTAGTGATGAATGTGAATGTGTTACAATGTTGGTCATTGAGATATTGTCTAAAAATGAAGATGTATGTGATGATCATAATTTTGATCTCTCAAAATATATTACAAATGTGTCAAGCTATCCATATAATGATCACAACCAAGGAGAAGAAATTAGTAGTGAAATATTGTTAAGTGTTGATGAGATTTTTGATTTGTTGGCTCATGATTTTGAAAGGCATGCAAATTTATCCAAGGACACTTGTGCTTATCCATGTTCTGCATTTTGATATGGCGAAGTCATTTCCCCTAAATTTGATGTTGAAGAGGATATAGTTTTAGAATATGCTATTTTGAGTTTGGGAGGTGTATGTGATGGTAATTCATGCATCAATACACATGATGACTTCTATGTTGAAAATTGAAATGTAGAGATAAGGTCTATTGCTGGTTCATGGTTTTCTCATTTTCATGCAGATGAGATAGATTCAGATAGCTCATGTGATGAGGAAAGTAATAGTAATGAATTGGTTTATCCTAGTGAGTTATTTGAGGAAGAAATTGATACAGATTAGCATGTTGCTAGAAGGAAATTTCATGATAATTCTTGTGATTTGGGATCTAATCATTTGTTGGAATGTGAAGAAAATGCAACATATATTCAGTTTGAGGTATGGTTTACTGATGTTACAAATAAGGTGAAATCAAACTTTACATCTTCTTCACATCCAGATGCATAAGGTGAGTTACCATCAGATTCATGTAAGTCATTGAATGAAGTAGAATATCAAGTTTTTGTGTTTTTGGTTTAACCAATCCATGATTTATATTCTGGAGTTTTTCTAGAATTTTATTGTGTAGCATTTTTTAATTAGCCTCAACATTTTGGATCACACACAATGATCCATAATTAGGATGAACAGCTAGAGAACTTACTATTCTATTCTGCAGCTATTCATCCTGATGATGGATCATTTTGTGTGATCTGAAATGTTGATGCTAATTAAAAAATGTTACACAATCAAATTCTAGAAAAACTCTAGAATATTATCAATGGATTGTGGAAATCTAATGTCAATCCATGATTTAGTTAGTGATGATCAATTTCATTTTGATGTCAGTTGTTATGATCATGGTGAATCATTTTTCATAGTGAGAAAGATTAGGAATGTATGTCTGATTTTTATATGCACTATGAAGATGATGATAGTTTTGTTTTTCCTAATGAGTTGATTGTGAATATTGATATGTTGGGTGAAAAATATGATAATGAGATTTTTAGTTTGCCTTAGCAGAATGTAAATGAAAATCAAGTATACGACAAAGGTAAACAATTTTGAAAAGGTTTGGTGGCCCAGGGCCATCGCTTGTACATAGTAGTGTAGTAGTTTCTCTATTTTCAATAAAGTTGTTTGAGAGAGTTTTTGAAGTTCAGGTGTGTAGTCTACTTCTCCCAAAGATTTGAAATCTTGCCATTCCCACAAAGGGCATGCATCCCTAAATAGAGTCACTGTTGGAGCTCAAAATTGTAGCCTAAATTTTGAGTAATTTTGAGGAATTGAGCCCTATAAATGCCTTTTTTAATGCACATGTACCTGGCTATCAAGTTGAGGCCTAAGAGGTGTGCAATGCTTTTAGCACATTCCATTCAGCCTGTCTAAGTGTTCGATGAAGTTAAATTTTCATTCTAAGCCATTTCATAAAGTCTTATTTTGAGTGTCTAGTATCCATACCTAAGAACCTATGTTTCTAATTTCAAGCTGTTTCAAGTTCATTTGACTAGGTTTTGAATCCCTAAAAGTTGGTAGTTTACTGTTTTGACACATTTGCAAATTGCAAACATTTCTAGGAAGCCCTGTTTGATGAGTTATAACTTTTGACTAGTTGACCAAAATGCTAAAATTCCTTTTATGTTGCATTGTAGACGTCAGAGACATGTTATGTTTCAAGTTTTAGCTTATGAAGAATTTGTTTGTTCAGTTTTCAACTGCGATTCCAAACTCAATTTATCACTTTTTACTAGTGTAAACATTTGAAGACTTGTTGGAACCCCTGTTCATGATGTCATATCTTGAGATCCATGATTGGTAAGATCAAATGGATTGTACCCCTACATTGTCTTCTAAAAATACTTTAAGTGTGCCAGTTTGCAAGTCATGAAAAATCCATATGCACACCTTTCCAGGTCATTTCCATTTGTAAAAATCAATTTCTTGTCATTCTTTCTAGTCAACAAATCCAAGTAGCTCACTTTGACTTCTCGCCAAATGCATCTTGTTATTTTTCATGAGCCAAATTTATAGATTCATAATGTCCTCATGATAGTGAACCAATGTCCCAATTTTTGTTTCCCCATGTGCCCATTTGCCCAGCTTTCAAAGCCAAATTTGAACCTTGTTTATTATTTTCTAATGTGTTTACTTGCAGATAATTCTAAGAAGGAAAATTTGATAGTGAATATCTTTTGACTAGGAATTCGTTATAAGATGAGATCTAACAGGGTGAAAGTATGTAGAATGGAGATTCAGTGTGCCAGTGTTTAGAGCCTGGTCAGAGGTTTGAGTCAATTTTTAAGGCCAGTCAATGGACCTTCTGGCACCAAATTCACAGTTTGCAAAAAGTGGATAAATGAGATTTTCATGATCACTTAATGCTCAAAATTAATACTAGTTAGTATCAGGTGATCAATAGACCAGTTTGGAGTATCAGTTCTTTGGAAACAAATTTTTTTAACTGGACCCACTTTTGGATCTGGCTAATTTTATCAAATTGATTGAACTCCCAGGAAGTGAAAATATTTTAAGGAGGAAGACTACGCAAGTTGTGATCATTTCATATAAGAGCTTAATAATATTGATACTAGGTATCCTATTCAGGAGGCAATCTTGGTGATGACATTAAAAGCCCTGTTTCAGGCAGTGTGATCTATTAATGACTATCACCATAGTACCTTTTTGTAGTTGTGTCCTGGGCATAAGCTTTTGGATATATAGTTTGAATGAAGCACCACAAAATAAATTTGTGATTACTGAGATGGAAGAGTTTTGTAGGTCAATGAGGAATCACATCTTCTAATGAAAAGCCTACAATGTTTATCTCATGCCAAAGGTTTCAGAAGCTGGAAGATGGGTAGTGTAGAAAGAGATAAAGATTAATGTGAAAGGGAAAGGGAAAGATACAGATATATGACCATCCAAACATATTTCTTTCTCGTCCTTTATTTAGGAAAGACAAATCTAATAATAAGCATAAGTCATGACATGTAAGTTACAATAATATGATCTACCGTTCTAAATTTTCAAGATTTGCATAGATTAATCCTTTATTCAATTGAATGATGCCTCTTCAAAATTAGTTATCTATTACTAAAATGAAGAGCTTTGGGGAATCTGACATCAAGGTAGAGCAGCCCTAGATCACAAAGGAGCTTCCAATGAAGAAGAGACAGTTGACTTGGTAGAACAGAGAGCTCATGAATTAAAAAGATGAAGTTTCCAAGCAAAGGAAATCCATGCCATGCACATGGGAGCTGAAGTATAAAATAGAGGCAGTGATATAAGGGAACTCATAGTCAAAAGGTGGCTCCAAAAAGGTATTTAAGGAAAGATCACACTATTTTAAAGAGAACATCCATGCTAACAAGGGGTTCCTCATGTTTTAAATACATGCAAAGTGACTGGTACATCTTGGAAGCACAGTCCATGTGGAAAAGAAAGCCAGCCAGTATTGATGAGAAGGAGCTACCATTCTTAAGTAGATAGAAGTGACATGTTAGCAACAGCAGATTACAAATTGAACTCATGAGCAGGTTAAGAGATTTTATCAACATAGCAAGTGGAGATATCCAAAGCAGTAGATCCTGCACAAATAAAAGGAGAGCCGAAAAACATAACAAAGAATTAAGAAGGATCAGCTCCCACATATGAAGGAATAGCTCCACACCTCAGAAAGGGGTGATCCTTGCAAGTCAAACACAAAATATTGATGCCCACAGTGTAGGTCATGTGGAAAACCCCAAGTCCATAACATATGGTCAAATAGGTAGAGGTGGTTTTTCCCTTTAAGCCATGCATGTTGTGTTTGCTCCATAAGAAAATTACATATAACAATCAAATTTGTCTATCTTGTTACAACATACAAATTTGATTTGTCAAAACCCAATGGATATTGTAGGAAGAGCATTAAGATTGTGGCAACCCACAGTAGAACCTCAAACTTTTCTCAAATAACTTAGATCGTATCCTATGATAGGTAATTTGTATATATACACATATAGACTAAAAAATGCATTCAAGAAATGAACCGACATCCAAAATGGAGAACATGCAATAAGAAGGAAAAGCGTAGAGAAAGAAAGCTAGGAGATAACATTTGTCCCACATTGGGTGAAGAAGGAAACTTTTTTTTGTTTAAATACAAGAGCCCTCAATAAGCTTAATGTAAATAAAGCAATGCTTTTGGAAGCTTCTTGGTGTAAGGTGGGGCTCATGGTTGGCCAGCTAGTAGGCAACCTCCTCATAATTTTAAACAAATAAGCAGGAATGATGACACGGAATCTGGGCTATGAGATGGAACCACTTGGACAATCCAATGATCATTGCTATCTTGCCAAGAAAAGATGCTTGCAAGATAACCATAGTGAGGTAGCGATGATGGCATGGCATGTGGTGAGGTGGCACCAATTTGGACAGGTAAGGTAGCCAGAAAATCTCGTCGAAATCTTGTGGTCACCAAGTCGTCATTGAAAAAGTTGAGAAATTTTGGCAAGGGACTTATGCCAAAAATTTGAGGAATCCAACAGAATTCGAAGGCGGGTCCCACTTGTGTCTAGTGGCCTATCACCAAGTGACAACTAGCATTGTTGAGCAGATCAAAGCCAGTGCTAGTGTGCCAAGTGGTGATGTCTGATTGGGTAAGGAGAGATGAGAAAATTTCCAAAAAATATCCAAATGTGCCTGCACGTCCATTCTAGGATTGAAAATTTTGGTTTCAAATTATAGTTTTTTTATAGTTCAAACCATGGAATATTTTAAAAATTTCAATTTCATTCCTTTATTTATGTACAAACCTAAGATGGAGGCTTGAACTTCAGAGGGCCATAATAGAAACATTCTTTTTATCGAAAACGGTTGCTCCAATATACCACCAGAACTGGAACAAGCTAAGTTTTCCAAATCTAAAGTCAGTTTGTGCACAAATGTTCACTAGTTCATGCTACAAGCTAGTTTGTATTTCCTAGGGCTTTCTCAGTGGAATGAGTAGATTTGATCATGAAGCATCATAATTTGTTAGAAAATAGATATAAAGTCTTATAGAAGTGTCAGTAAGAAGAAAAATGATTTTAAGAGGTTTTCTTGCATTCTAAAGGCCTTATTCAAACTATTTTTCACTTTTTACCATGAATTCAACTTGGCATCAAAAATAGTTATAATAGTGAATCAGATATCTCAGATATTTCTTTCTTTTAGAAACAAATGATGATCATTTTATTCTGGTAGTTGAGGAGAGAAATTAGAGAGAGCCTTTTGATTGCAAAGAGAGGGAATTTCAAGTGAATAGATGTTGGATGCAGAGAAAATCAAAAAATTCCTTCTTCCTATATCAATCTCATTCTTTCTCATTGTATAGGGTCTAGTTTTTGTCATTGAGAAATTAGTTGGTTCCAATTTTTGTCACTGAGAAACCAGTTGGTTCTAGTTTTTGGAGAAAAAACTACTCACAACTGTCATACCAAGTTTTGGATCTATTTTTGATGTGTTTCCATACTATGATGCCGCATTTCTTTTAACAAATCTCTATTGTGTGAATAGTAGTAGGAAGGAATATACAAATAGTTCAGATCTATTAGGTTATTTCATATTTTTCATTTCATGCATGTGACTGTATAATTTCAAGGAAATAATAAAAAGAGCAGTAGCAGGTTGAGTTTCATCTTGAATCTTGTCTCCTATATCAGTGAGCTTCAATATTTTATCATGTTTGAACAAAGAGCTAAGATTGTAGTTGTAGTCCCTTAAGGCTATATTTTGTCTTATTGTTGCTTATAAATCAAGGGGTTATGTAAATGCTTTAGTGAGCCAACAGGGTTGCAGGTTTATCGAGAAGGATATCATTTAAGAATGAGGTTTGGATTGAGTACAGATGTTTATTTACAAGGTAAATAGATAGATCATATATCTAAATATATACATAAGTATCAAATATCCATATGCATACATTTTATTCATGGATTTTCCCAATAGACAAGGCATTGATCAGCTATAGGATCATTAAGTCTTACTATTGCATATCTGAGGGTTTGTTGAATTCAACATTATTAATCAAACGTTCTTTCCCTTTTATGTTGAAGGACTTAAAGGATTATCCCTCACTCAGCTTATGAATCTCATAGATTTCCATTTAGCTACTCTAGATCTGTGTCATTTCATGAGTCATTAGGAGAAATAAGGGTAAAATCTTCTAAATAGATTCAGGGATATGTTTTTGCACTGGTACGATATCAATTGAATCTAAGGTCTACCAGTCTAGGTTTAGCAGAGCCTAAAGTAGAAGAAGGGTCAAGCCTTATAGTTGGCCTTGTGTTTGAAATGATATGTTGAAAATGGGAGTTAGCTGCCCCTAGATATGTCATATTCTCATTGGGATAATTGGAAAACTAGAACATTTTCAAACACCAACAAAATGACAACTCTACTTGGGATTGTATTGAATCTATAGGATAGACCAACCTTGAGAATTTGAAGAAGATTCAATACATCAAAAAAAAATTTCTACAATAGTAGGGTTGTGTGAGATGTTTACCATTTCTCTACTGATGTTTTATGTTCCCCAGTTAAGCTTTATTCATGGATAGTAGTATGTTGTAAAATTGGATGTCTATCTTCAATCAGATTAGTTTTTGCATATGTTGTTGAGAAAAGTTCAGAGTCAAGAATTGAATTGTGAAGTGTATTCTCTTTTCAAGGTGTTAAGTGATTCGCAAGTTTTTCATATTGAAAGTTTGGTTCAGAAAGTACAAGTGGTAAAATTGTTTCAAATCTTTTCTCACTAAGTGTGAGTGGTGACTCTAAATTAAATCTCTGTACTAGTGAATGATTTTTTTCAAATATTAGAGGCTTTCAGTATTTTTGGGCAGATCTAGTTTGTTGGGAAAGAGAAATTATAAGTTTCTTGATTAATGGTTTATATGGTGGTTTGTGTCTGTCAAAGTAATTCATTTCAAAGGGTGAATCACTATTGTGATTTCATTTTCCTCTCCAAGGAGGTGGTGGCTCTACAAAGGATTCTATCTATGGTGTAAAGGGTTTCATGCTTGCACTTGTGCCAATCAATAGATCTAAGGTCCAGACAACAACACATAAAGGTATTTTTAGTTTTCATGTCTTTGTCTTCCATGAAAATTGAACGAACGAAATGGTTGCCTCCATCTAGTGGTTTCAGCTCTAATAAAAGGAGGTAGGAGTTTTAAAAATTTCAAGAGATGGATTCTGAGTCTAGATTCAAAAATGATGTGCTGACTCTTAAAAGTGTTCATGCAAATATTGCTAGATTGAAAAGAAAGATTCATGATAAGACTATCTTAATTTTAAGATGTACAATTGGTGATATTAAGGGTCTTATTGGATTTCAAATTTATATGAAGTTCAAATCAGTAGTTATGAATCTTGATGAGTTTTTCAGACCTGGGGAGTCTTCCTGGCCAATGGTGCTCTTATAAATTTTTATGCCAAATTCAGTTGATTGGCCAGCCAAGATAAGATTAGATAAGATTTATGAAATCTAAGATTTTATCATGGATGTTGAAAATGTTTTGAAGGTTAATGAGTCTAATGTTAACGAACATAATGAATCTATTGAAGGTGATACTAAATATGAAGAGTCTTAGTTTTACAAATCAAAGGATAGTAATCAGCAATTTGATAATAGGCATAATGTGGATTCATCTTCTTATGATAATGAATATAAAGAAGAGGAACAGTGCGACATTAGTAATAGTCTTCCTTCTAGTGATGAATGTGAATGTGTTACGATGCTGATTGTTGAGGTATTGTTTGAAAAGGAAGATGTATGTGATGATCAAAATTTTGATTTTTCAAAATATATTATTAATGAGTTTGCTGCTACAAATGTGTCAAGCTATCTAGATAATGATCACAGCTAAGGAGAGGAAACTAGTAGTGAACTCTTGTTAAGTGTTGATGAGATTTCTAATTTGTTGGCTCATGATTTTGAAAGGTATGCAAATTTATCTAAGGATGCTTATGCTTATCCATGTTCTGCATTTCCATATGGTGAATTCATTTCCCCTAAATTTGATGTTGAAGAGGATATAGTTTCAGAATATGCTATGTCGAGTTTGGGAGGTGAATGTGATGGTAATTCATGCATCAATACACATGATGACTTCTATGGTTAAAATGCAGATGTAGAGATAAGGTCTATTGCTGGTTCATGGTTTTCTTATTTTCATGAAGATGAGATAAATTCAGATAGCTCATGTGATGAGAAAAGTAATAGTAATGAATTGGTTTATCCTAGTGAGTTATTTGAGGAAGAAATTTGTTGGAGTTGATGAAAGCCAACTTCAAAGATGCCCAAGATCACCTACATGCGAAAACTTGTCAAAGAGAAGCCAAGGAGAGGAAGAACGTGGAGCAAGGGAAAAACCCTAAATGGACATGAGAGACCACAAGATATTGAAACACAATAAAAATATATTTACAATATGCAATGAAAAGTGATGTGAAATACAATGAGGGAGCTCGAATATAAAGAGCTCCAAGAATCTTCTAGAACAAGCTAGGAGATGCTAGGAGATAAGTGTGACAACTAAGCATACATCCACTTGAGTTGGAAAGTCCTCGAACAATGTGAGAGGATAAGTATGACTTAGGAGAGAACAAACTCATGTATTGTCAACAACTTATAACTAACTCCTAGACTACAATTAATAAATGAAATGCATTTACCTAAGTAAGCTTAAGTAAATAGAATAAATAATTAGAAAATTAATTATTTAGTCTAACACCCCCCCTTAAGTGCAACTTAGGGAAATGCCTTAAGCTCACAAAACTAAAATGAAATGTAGAATGGGTCCCAGCAATGAGGCCATGTTAGGTACCCATGAACAATGCAAAGATAATGCAACCTCTAAAAATAGGGAAAGAGAGAAAACCACATGGGAAAAACCCTCCCCCAAAAAGAGGTAAGAACCTAGTGAAGAACTGACAAAGCCTCCAACTAGGGAAATGTCCCCTAAAACAGGAACAAGGAGTGATCATGAAGAAGCATCACTAAAGCATGAAGAGCTACAAAATCTACCAAACTACTGATCTGAAGAACCTCCATGGAAGAAGAAGGCATGAACTGAGCATGTCTATATGATAGATGATCCATCTCATTGAAATGCATAGGTAGCCAGCAACTGCAATCGCCTTGTACATAGGATCAACCACTGAATACATAGTTCACACTATCAAACCATCAAACCAAGGATGCATTAGAACGATAGCATAACCCCCCCTTAATGCAGACAGGGTGTGATGATAGGAAACTAAGAAGGTGGGCCAAAGTCTCCTGCAGACGAACCAAGAATGACGAGAGAGGAAAAGAGGTACAGACACCTATAAAGAAACGGTCAAAGTGACTCTGCATGTGCTAATTTTGTGGAAGGGACACTCACTTGACAAAGGGAGAAGGCCTAAAATAGAAAACAACTATCCCCCCCATGGTGCTTTATGGAAATAGTGCATGTACAACTATCTCAAAACAACGTTCATAATCCTCGAAATGCAAAAGTGGCACTTTATCTTAGTGCGATACATAAAAGTTCTTCAAAATGATAGCTACAATGATCATAACTAAAAACAAGGTACAACAAAACAAAGTACAGCTCAAAGCAAAAGAAACCATGCCAGGAAAATGATCCTCAGGCCTAAGACACTCAAGATATCCAATATATAGCAAAAATGCCAAAACTATGATAGATAGAGCATGGGCCAAAAACTAAGAAAAAGGACCACATTTCTGAAAAGGTGACAAAACTAGCTTTCCAAAAATATAAAGTTTTCAAAAAAAGGGCATGGGACGCAAAATATATGCTTGCTAGAGTAAAAAAAAAAACTTTAGACTTTGACTAAAAAAATAGGCAATACAAAAATCAAAACCTAAAAATACCTACACCAATGTCTTTGTCTCGAAACTAGCTTTTTGGTGATTCTTTTATATCAAAAAAATACTTTTGTATGGAAAAGTTATGGCCAAAAAACCAACAGTATGTCCAAAATGACCCTAGGAGAGGTGCAAGGTGGTGTTGATGCAAGATGACATCATGCTGATGTTAGCAAGTCACTGATGTGGCAAAACTGTGCTGATAGGATTCAGTGATGTAGACTACTAATGATGCACTGAGCTGGCGAATAAAAGAGGGACACCTATCGCTAACTGGGTGATTAATGTACCGGGTGGAGGTAGAGTGATAAAAGCCAGTGGCGGCAACGAGATAGACGAACGAAAGGAGCAGCGCTAAGTGGTGCAGCTAGCGGAGGTGTTGGAGGAGTCACGCTCAGGTGGCCCACAGGCGACAACTGGGCTATAGCAGCTCGGCAGCGGCACTACCAGTGGCAGTGGTTGGAAAGTTGCGCAGTAATGGCCACCTGACGGTGCTATGGCTGTGCGTAAAAACATTTTTTTTTCAAAGAAAATTGCCAAAAAAGTCTGTATAGTCCATATGACAGCCTGTAGGGCTAAAAAAATTTGCCTCCTAGAGTCCTGTCTCCAAAATTGAAAAGCTTTATATGAATCCTGACTATAAATAGCCTTTTGGATCCAATGGCGGTGTTTGTTTGGGCTGAAAGTGCTTTGAAAATTTGCTGCCTAATTTGTAGAAAAAATGCACAAACAAACTAGGGTTTGTGACTTTAAATCACAGCTTCAAAAATCTTTCAACCAAGCAGCAGTAGGAAGGCCTTTATATGATGTTGGAGTTGATGAAAGCCAACTCCAAAGATGCCCAAGATCACCTGCATGCGAAAACTTGTCAAAGAGAAGCCAAGGAGAGGAAGAGCATGGAGCAAGGGAAAAACTCTAAACAAACATGAGAGACCACAAGATATTGAAACACAATGAAAATGTATTTACAATATGCAATGAAAAGTGATGTGAAATACAATGAGGGAGCTCAAATATAAAGAGCTCCAAGAATCTTCTAGAACAAATTACAAGATGCTAGGAGATAAGTGTGACAACTAAGCATACATCCACTTGAGGTGGAAAGTCCTCGAACAATGTGAGAGGATAAGTATGACTAAGGAGAGAAAAAAATCCCGTATTGTCAACAACTTATAACTAACTCCTAGACTACAATTAATAAATGAAATGCATTTACCTAAGTAAGCTTAATTAAATAGAATAAATAATTAGTAAATTAATTATTTACTCTAACAAAATTGATACGGATCAGCATGTTGTTAGAAGGAAATTTCATGATAATTCTTGTGATTTGGGATCTAATCATTTGTTGGAATGTGAAGAAAATGCAGCATATATTCAGTTTGAGGTATGGTTTACTGATGTTGCAAATGAGAAGTCAAACTTTACATCTTCTTCACATCCAGATGCACAAGGTGAGTAACCATCTGATTCATGTAATTCGTTGAATGAAGTAGAATATCAAGTTTTTGTGTTTCCAGTTGAAGCAATGCATGATTTAGTTAGTGATGATTAGTTTCAATTTGATGTCAGTTGTTATGATCATGCTGAATCATTTTTTCATATTGAGAAAGATGAGGAAAGTATGTCTGATTTTTATATGCACTATGAAGATGATGCTAGTTTTTTTTTTCCTAATGAGTTGATTGTGAATATTGATATGTTGGATGAAAATAATAATAATGAGATTTTCAGTTTACCTCAGGAGAATGTAAATGAAAATAAGGTATACAATAGAGGTAAACAATTTTGAAAAGGTTTGGTGGCCCGGGGCCATCGCTTGTACATAGTAGTGTAGTAGTTTCCCTATTTTTAATAAAGTTGTTCGAGAGAGTTTTTGAAATTCAAGTGTGTGGTCTACTTCTCCCAGATCTCTAAAATCTTCATATGCCTGCAAGGGGCATGCATCCCCAGATAAAGCCACTATTGGCGCTCAAAATTGTAGCCTAAATTTTGAGCAATTTTGAGAAATTGAGCCCTATAAATGCCTTTTTTGATGCACATGTATTTGGCTATCAAGTTGAGGCCTAAGAGGTGTTAAATGATTCTAGCACCTTCCATTCAGCCTGTCTAAGTGTTCCATGAAGTTAAATTTCCGTTCTAAGCCATTTCATAAAGTCTTGTTTTGAGCAAATGTCAATTTTGCATTTTTGCTTAAGTGTCAAATAGTGACAGGAGGCTATGTTTGCAATTGAATAACTTGCACCCAGAAATATTTTAGGACTCACCACATTGGGCATGTCTAGTATCCATACCTAAGAACCTATGTTTCTGATTTCAAGCCATTTTGAGTTCACTTGACTAGGTTTTGAATCCCTCAAATTTGGTGGTTTATTGTTTTCACACATTTACAAATTGCACACATTTTTGGGAAGCCCTATTTGACGAGTTATAACTTTTGACCAGTTGACTAAAATATTAAATTTCCTTTTGTGTTGCATTGTATACATCAGAGACTTTTTATGTTTCAAGTTTTAGCTTATGATGAATCCGTTTGATCAGTTTTCAAATGCAATTCCAAATGCAATTTATAACTTTTTACTAGTGTCAACATTTGCAGATTTTTTGGAATCCCTATTTGTGATGTCATATCTTGATTGCTAAGATCTAATGGATTGTACCCATGCATTGTCTTCTAAAAATGATTTAAGTGTGCCAATTTGTAAGTCATGATGAATCCGTATGCACACCTTTCCAGGTCATTTCCATTTGCAAAATTTGATTTCTTGTCATTCTTTCTAGTCAAAAAATCCAAGTAGCTCACTTTGACCACACTCAAAATGCATCTTGTTATTCATCATGAGCCCAAATTGCACATTCATAATTTCCTCATGACAGCAAACCAATGTCCTAGTTTTTGTTTTCCCATGTGCCCATTTGCCCAGCTTTCAAAGCCAAATCCGAACCCCATTTATTGTTTTCTAACGTGTTTACTTGCAAATAATTCTGAGAAGGAAAATTTGATGGTCAATATCTTTTGACTGGAAATTCATCATAAGATGAGATCTAATAGGGTGAAAGTATGGAGAACAGAGATTCAATGTGCCAGTTTTTAGTGCCTGGTCAGAGGTTTGAGTCAGTTTTTAAGGCATGTCAATGGACCTTCTAGCACCAAATTTGTAGTTTGCAAAAAGTGGGTAAATGAGCTTTTCATGATCACTTAATGCTCAAAATTAATACCAGTTAGTATCAGATGATCAATAGACTAGTTTGAAGTATCATTTGTTTGGAAACAAATTTTTTTTAGCTGGACCCACCTTGGGATCTGGCTAATTTTATCAAATTGATTGAACTCCTAGGAAGTGAAAATTTTAAGGAGGGGGATTGCACAAGTTGTGATCATTTCATGTAAGAGCTTAATGATATTGATGTTGGGAATCCTATTCAGGAGGCAATTTCAGTGATGACATTAAAAGCACTCTTTCAGGCAGTGTGATCTATTAATGAGTATCACCACAGTACCCTTTTTTAGTTGTGTCCTGGGCATAAGATTTTGGATATATAGTTTGAATGAAGCACCAAAAAATAAAGTTGTGATTATTGAGACGGAAGAGTTTTTCTTGAAGTTTGCAGGTCAATGAGGAATCACATCTTCTGATGAAAAGCCTACAATTTTTATCTCATGCCAAAGGTTTCAGAAGCTGGAAGATGGGTAGTGTAGAAAGAGATAAAGATTAATGTGAAAGGGAAAGGGAAAGATAAAGATATATGACCATTCAAACATATTTATTTCTTGTCCTTTATTTAGAAAACAACAATCTAATAATAACCATAAGTCATGACATGTAAGTTACAATAATATGATCTACCATTCTAAATTTTCAAGACTTGCATGGATTAATCCTTCATTCAGTTGACTGATACATCCTCAAAATTAGTTATTTGTTACTAAAATTAAGAGCTTTAGGGAATCTAATGTTAAGGAAGAGCAACCCTAGATCACAAAGGAGCTTCCAATGAAGAAGAGGCAGTCGACTTGGCAGAGTAGGGAGCTCATCAATTAAAAAGATGAAGTTGACAAGTAGAGGAAATCCACACCATGCATAGGGGAGTTGAAGTATAAAATAGAGGCAGTGTTATAAAGGAACTCATAGTCAAAAGGGGGCTCCAAGCAGGTGTTTAAGGAAAGATCACACTATTTTAAAGAGAAGATCCACACTAACAAGGGGTTTGTCATGTTTTAAATACATGCAAAGCGGTTGGTACATCTTGGAAGCATAGTCCATGTGGAAAAGAAAGCTGGCCAGTATTGATGAGAAGGTGTTGCCATTCTTAAGTAGAGAGAGGTGACACATTAGTAGCAGCAAATTACAAATTGAACTCATGAGCAGGTTAAAAGATTTGGACAACATAGCAAGTGGAGATATCTAGAGAAACATATCTTGAACAAATAAAATGAGAGCCAGCTAACATAATAAAGAAGCGAGAAGAATCAGCTCCCATGTATGAAGGAACAACTCCACGCTTGAGAAAGGGGTGATCCATGCTAGTCAAACACAAAATATTGATGCCCATAGTGTAGGTCATGTGGAAAACCCTAAGGCCACAACATATGGTCAAATAGGTAGAGGTGGTGTTTCCCTTTAAGCCAAGCATGTTGTGTTTGCTCCATAAGAAAATTACATATAACAATCAAATCTGTCTATCTTGTTACAACATACAAATTTGCTTTGTCAAGACCCGATGGCTTCTATAGGAAGAGCATTAAGGCTGTGTCAACCCACAGCAAAACCTCAAAATTTTCTCAAATAACTCGGATCATATCCTATGATAGGTAATTCGTATATATACATAGATGGAGTAAAAAATGTATTCAAGCAATGAACTAACGTCCAAAATGGAGAACACGCATTAAGAAGGAAAAGTGCAGAGGAAGAAATCTAGGAGATAACATTTGTCCCACATTGGGCAGACAAGGAAATTTTTTTTGGTTTAAATACAATAGCCCTCACTAAGCTTAATGTAAATAAAACAATACTTTTCAAAGCTGCTTGGTTCAAGGTGGGGCCTGTGGTTGGCCAGCTATTAGGTGACCTGCTCAGAATTTTAAATGAATAAGCAAGAACAATGACATGGAATCTGGGCTATGAGATGGTGCCACTTGGATGATCCAATGATCATCACTATCTCATCAAGAAAAGATGCTTGCAAGATAACCAATTTGGATAGGTAAGGTAGTCAAAAAATCTTGCTAGAATCTGGTGGTTGCCAAATCGCCACTGAAAAAGTTGAGAAATTTTGGCAAGCAACTTGGTGACTTGCCATAAATTTTTAGAATCTATAAGAATCTGAAGGTCGGTTACACTTGTATCTAGTGGCATATCACCAAGTGACAATTGGCATTGTTGAGCAGATCAGAGCCTGTGCTTGTATGCCAAGTGGTGATTTTTTATTGGGTAAGGAGATATGAGAAAATTTCTAAAAAATATTCAAATGTGCTTGCACGTCCATTTTGGGATTGAAAAATTTGGTTTCAAATTATAATTTTTCTATAGTTCAAACCATGGAATATTTTAAATTTTTCAATTTCATTCCTTTATTTATGTACAAACTTGAGACAGAGGCCTAAACTTCAAAGGGCCATAATAGGGACTTTTTTTTTATATCAAAAATGGTTGCTCCAATATACCACCGGAATTGGAATGAGTAGAATTTTCTAAATCTGAAGTCAGTTTGTGCACAAATGTTCAATGGTTTGTGCTATAGGGCAGTTTGTGTTTCCCAGGGATTTCTTAATGGAATGAGCAAATTTGATCATGCAGGATCAGAATTGGTTAGAAAATAAATATAAAGGCTTGTAGAGGTGTGACTGAGAAGAAAAATGATTTTAAGAGGTTTTCTTGCATTCTAAAGGCCTGTTTCAACTAGTTTTTCACTTTTTACCCTGAATTCAACTTGGCATCAAAATCAATTATAATAGTGAATTAGATATCTCAAATATTTCTTTCTTTTAGAAAAAAATGATGATGATTTGATTCTGGCAGTTGAGGAGAGATATTAGAGAGAGCCTTTTGATTGCAAAGAGAGGGAATTTCAAGTTCATAGGTGTTAGATGCAAAACAAATATGGGAATTCCTTTTTCCTATATCAATCTCATTCTTTCTAATTGTACAAGTTTCAATTTTTTCACTGAGAAACCAGTCGGTTCCAATTTTTGTCACTAAGAAACTAGTTGGTTCTAGTTTTTTGAGAAAAAACTACTCACTACTGTAATAACAAGTTTTGGATCTAGTTTTGATGTGTTCCAATACTATGATACCACATTTCTTTCAGAAAATCTCTCTTGTGTGAATGATAGTAGGAAGGAATATACAGATAGTTCAGATCTATTAGGTTATTTCATATTTTTCATTTCATGCATGTGACTATATAATTTCAAGGAAATAATAAAAAGAGTACAGCAGGTTGAGTTTCATCTTGAATCTTGTCTCCTATCTCAATGAGCTTCAATGTTTTACGATCTTTGAAATAAGAGCCTAGATTGTAGTTGCAGTCCCTTAAGGTTGTATGTTGTCTTATTGTTGCTTGTAACTCAAGGGGTTATGTAAATGCTTTAGTGAATCAATAGGGTTTTAGGTTTATTGAGAAGGATATCATGTAAGAATGAGGTTTGCATTGAATATAGATTTTTATTTACAAGGTAAATAGATAGACCATCTATCTAAATATATACATAAGAATCAAATGTCCATATGCATGCATTTGATTCATGGATTTTCCCAATAGACAAGGCACTAATCAGCTACAGGATCATTAAGTCTTACTATTGCATATCTAAGGGTTTGTTGAATTCAACATTATTAATCAAACATTCTTTCCCTTTTATATTGAAGGACTTAAAGGATTAACCCTCACTCAGCTTATGAATGTCATAGATTTGCATTTAGCTACTGTAGATCTGTGTCATTTCATGAGTCATTAGGAGAAATAAGGGTAAAATTTGCTTAATAGATTCAGGGATATTTTTTTGCACTGGTATGATATCAATTGAATCTGAGGTCTATTTTCCTAGGTTTAGCAGAGCCTGAAGTAGAAGAAGGGTCAAGCCTTATAGTTGGCTATGTGTCTAAAATGATATGTTGAAAATGGGAGTTCGCTGCCCCTAGATATGTCATATTCTCATGGGGATAATTGGAAACCTACAACATTTTCAAACACCAACAAGCTAAACAATCAATATGAGGAGAAGCTTAGGAAAACAATGTTGTATTTAGTAGATAAAATTGATTGGCCAGCATTTTATGACTAGTTAGCAAATATCTTAGATATATGGGATGAAATAAAGAAAGATGAAGACAAATTGAAGCTGATTGTCTAGAAATGAAGCAAAAGAAGTGATGATATTACTATTATGTGCATTTCTATCGCCCAATTATCATGTCATCAAATAGAGAATTTTTTTGATATACTTAGTAATTTGAAAGACTTTGATGAGAAATGGGTTTTTGTTCAGAAGAGAATAGCAATGTGTCTTTCCACATGTATAGCAAAGAAGTTTGATCTTTTTCCTTGTGCCCTTAAAAAGGTTGATAGAATAAAAGAAAAAGAAGAATGGGGAAAGGAACTAGATGAGTTGTTGCATTATAGGATGAACAATGTGATAAATGAAAAGGGACATGTACTATGGGCAATGACCAATGAAGAATTTTTCAAAGTACAATTATTCTACAATGTTATCAAAAAAGATTTTATTGAAATAGAAAACTTTGGAAATTCTGTAATAAAAATGCAATAGGAAATCCTAAATTTTGATTGGTCTAATGACACTATTTTCAATAAATTGAAAGAGGAACTTATGTCTTTGGAACAAGTGGTAGAAGATGATGAGGTAGTTGAGAATTCAAAAATAATTGTTACCCTAATAGTTCAAGATGAAGATAGTGAAAATCCTCAAGTTGAGGTTAACTTGCAAGTATCAGAATATGACACATCATTAGCAAACTTGATGACCACATATTTCAAGGAATTAGAATAGAAAAAGAACCAATCATGGAATTTGTAGCCTTTGAAGATATAACAAAAAATGAGGTCCATCTAAAGAATACTTTAATGTAAAGTTTTTCTGTTACACACAATTTTGTCTTTTTGTGATACCTATAAAATATAAATATCTTTTGTCAAAAAGGATAGCTATTAGTTCTCTATGACTGAAGCTTGTCACATATCACATTATATAAGTGAGATTTGAGGGCTAGAGAAAGGGTCCAAATTATTATCTTTCTAAGTTTTTACTGAGTCTATTCGGTCCACCTTTTCTTGATGTATACTTTGTGATATGTTTTCTCTGATTTTTTTTTAAGAATACATCAACTTGACAAGATTTAGATGTTGAGTCTTGATTCATTATGAATCTTATTCGATTGTAAACAATTTTTTCAAAAATGGAACTAATACAAAGGTGAACTATCCCCACATCTTTTCTTGTTGAATCTTGTCTCTATTTTCATTATCTAGTTATCTTGAGATTGTATGAGCAAGGCTTATTCAATTGAATGTAATTAAATCAAGTTGTATGTCAATTCACTATTGCTCTTAATTCAAAGGATTAAATAAATGCTTTAGTAAAGCTGACAAGATTGCCATAGTAGTGGGATAGATGTTTGTAAGAATGATTTTCTATAAGAATCGCTAGTAGTATTTATTGTAATGTAGTCAATCAGATCTAGGAATTGAATGGACTTTGAATCCCAATGGATGAGACATTAATCTAGTTAATTCAATTTTTAAATAGAAAGATCATAAAGGAGCATCAAGCTCAAATTCAATATCAATTTTCAATTTACTATTTGAAAGATATCAATGTTAGTCAGCACTTGTTTGCATTTGATCTCTAAGCCTTAGTTATCTACTATTGCTAGAAATACTTGTAAATCTAAGAAGAATTGTGAACAAATCTGTTTATAAGGGATGTGTATTATCTTAAAGTGTCATGGAATGAGTAAAATATTTTTATGATGTTGTATTAAAAATATCTTTCATCCCTCAGGTATGCCCACCTTGGTTCTATAGAGCCTAAAGAGTAGGAAACTTGTCTTGATTTCATGCAGTTGGGTCCAGATAAGAAACACATTTAATTATAGAAAGTAGTTGATCCATAGATTATTTGTGCTTTTAATATTTTGGTATTGAGTATTTTTTTTAATTTATATTTGAAAAAACACCAACAAAATGGAAACTCTTATGGGAAAACATTCTTCACATGTGTGAGAAGTACTATAGTTTCTTTGGTCATGTTGTGTATGTGTGTATCAAATCATTTTGCAATACTGCTTGTGGTTATAGTGGGCCTATTTTAGTGAAAAACCTTTAGAATTTGAAAAGAGAGATAACCCTTGTGCCACAAGTGTACATTTGCGTACACAAGCTTTTGGAAGTGTCTTATCTATTGAGAAATAGAAGCAATCATGTATTTTTTGTGATCAGTGTATTTGTGTTACAAAGTAATTGCCCATTTTCTTGTATCTCTCCATGGAAGTCAAAAGCTATTTTACTTTCATATTGTCCCTAGAATAGGGTGGTGACTCAGTCAAGGTTTTGGAGCTAGTAATTATTTAATAAGAAATTCCCTCTTAATGGTTGATAAAAGGAAGAATACAAGAGCTTACACAAGGGCCAATCTTGATGTACCCTTATATAATAATCTACCCCAAGGTGGTAGGAAGAATCAAGGAAAACTGAAGGTAGATCCAAATCTCACATAGAAACCAAGAGGCAATACATCAATTTACCCTCAATACCAATGAGTGTTAGGAAGTGGATCCTCCTCATTGAGTTCTAAATCAAAAACTACGAGGATTGTAGGGGGGGATATTTAGTACCCTACAGCAAGAAGACCAAGTTTATCATGATAAGAATGTTTCCTTAGTAGGAGATACATTTCATAAATCCAATATGAATCCTAAGTTAGGATATGGAATATAATGAAGGATCTAGGAACAATTCCATTTAAGGAGACCAATCTTATAGATCTTGATGATCATACTAATTTAGAAGCAACTTCTATAGACCCTAAAGAAGTCTGTTTAGAGATAGAAGTCTTGAAGAAATGGGTTGCAGAAGAGGAGGCCAAGTGTGTCCATATGGAGAAAGAAAGAGAGAAAGCCACCTTAAATGCCATTATTGAAAGAGATGACCTACTTAGAAGGATGGGTGCTTTGAAAGAAGAAAACAAAAGGTTAGAAGAAAGGACCTTAGTCCTTCAAACCGATGTGTTTGGAGATATAGATAGTTTAAGATCTAAGGTTCTAGAACAAGAAAAGCTCATGAGCCAAAGGAAAGAACCTAGAATTTCTCAAGTCCAAGCCTACAAGCCTATCCAAATAGATCCTATAGAACCTCTTGTGAAACCCACAGATAAGGGAAAGGGAAAAGCTATAGGAATCAAAATAAATGAACCCCAAGTTGCATTAAAAAAATCTATAAGTCCTCCCATGTCTAAACTAGACCTTGATTTTGAAAAATCTAGAAAGGAGAAAGAGGATTTGGAAGAAGAACTTGAGAAGGTTGAGAATGAAGCTCAAGTAGTAGAAACTAGGAGAAAGATTTAGTTCATTAAGTCTAACTTTGCTTTAGCTTCCTGGCCCAACTTGTCTACCCAAACTGCAACTTTTGTGCTTTCTCGTGGACCAGTAATATCTAGTTAGGCTATGTCTCATTCTACCCATGTCTCTTCATCCACCACTAGTATTCAGATCCTTATTGTCCAAATACAACAATCACAAAACATTGCCCATAATCAAGCTAATATAGCAAGCACATCCAATGCTACTGGTTTTCAAAAAAAATCCTATATATATGGAAAATTTTAGAAAAATATCATATTCCTTGTTTCCCTCATCCCATATATTTTGATCTAATAGATAAAGTCATCAATTTCTATGGAAACAATGTTGTCACTAGTGAGGAACACCTGAGAGTCTTTATAGCTATGTTAAATGACTTTGATGTTGAGCATAAAGATGTGGTGATGAAATTGTTTGTACATTCATTGATTGGGGATGCCAGGGATTAGTTTAGAAGATTACCAGATGACTGTATCAGTTCCTGGAGTGATATGGTAAAATTGTTTAAAGAACAATATGGAGACAATAATAATGTTGGATTTATGTTGAATGATTTCAATAACATCAAGAAAAATCGTAATGAATCTATATTTAATTTCAATGTAAGGTTTCAAAAGGGAATGTATAAGTTATTTTAATTTATGAGATTGAATGAGGATGTTTGTCCTACAACATATTTTAATGCTTTTGATAGAAAGATGGCTTATCAGTTGAGGGATAAAGAGCCTAAAACTTTAAGGGATGCTTTTAGAATTGCAGTAAATATTGAAAATAATAGAAAAGCATCTAGTAAGCTAGGAAGAAGGATGACCCAAAGTTGTTCAATCCCAAGAATAACAAGAAAGAAAATGATAAAGTCCCAGTAGGAAAGAAGCTTGAAGAACCCACAATAGGTCAAGTACTCGACTTATTAAACAAGATGAATCCATCAACTTTCAATTCAAAAAAACCCAATTTTGGTGAGAAGGCCTTGTCAAATAATAACCATTTCAATAAACAACCAAGAATGAAAAATTACCCCTATACCACTCAATGGAAGGATGGTAAACCAATTCCCAACCAAACCCAGAATGTAAAAGATAAGGGTACACAAAATCCTTTGTAGAGAGGCTCTATTAATATGAATGATGATGTACCATGGTGAATCATATGTCAATCTCCTCACTCTGTAGATTATTATGTAGTTGCTTAGTCATTTTCTTCAAATCAAAGTACAAAACATGAAACAGAATAAGAAAAGAGCCATGATGATGTAAGCTATAATATAGTAGGACATGTTTGATAATTGTGTGGATTCTAATTTAGAGGAACATGACGATGATGTTACTAATCAAATAATTGCTTACCATCTACATCATCAACAAGTATTTTCAAATGATGAAAATTATGATAAAGTCAAGGTATGCAATGTATCCTCAAATGTTGATAATATAAACTTGAGAATGCCTTCAAAGGAGGAGATTGACAAAATCACCACAGAAATGGTTTCTCAAGTGCACATTAACTATAACCTAAGGAATAGGCCGATTGGAAATGATTTTGGCAAATCTTTAGGTATATTCATCAAGGATATTACACACAAAATGAAGGATGAGATCAAGAAAACTCATACTAAAACAACAAAGGCCAAAGATAGTAAAGTCAAGAAGTGGGAGCCTAAAAAGAAAGTGCAATTTCAAACAATTGATACCCTTAGAATAGTAGTGCAAGAAAAGAATTCAGCATTTGATTTAGTCAAGAAGATCGTAGTGCTTTCTATTCAAAGGAATTCCACTCCAAGTATGCTTGTGAAGCCCACTATGTTTGAGCCTATTGATATGATATCTATGTTCTCATAATTTACTGTCAACATACCTTTGTCTAAATTATTTGTCATGTCCCGCCCCGACCATCATAGCACTATTGACATTTTGTTTCTTTTGGACATTGATAGTTAGACTCTAGATGACACATTATTACCCACTATGGACATTGACATTTTGATCCTTAGACTATTTGATTTCATGTTATGTTATTGGGACATTGATACCTATATCATTAGGCTATATGATGATTCCTTATGATGTTACTAGGACACTAATATTCTAAGTAGTTTTTATGATGTTATTCAGATATGCTTACTTACCTTCTTGATGATCCATATGTCATGATTAAAGCTTATGTTATACTCAAGTGAATGTTTGATTTTTGAATTGTGGTCTCCATATGGTGCTAGATTATCATGTCTTAGCATATTTAGAGTAACATTAAGAATTCATGTATCATTTGAATAAACTAGAATTGTACACTTATATTATATTTGATGCATTGCTTAAGGTAGATTAATTCCATAATTTTCTGTAAGAATAAATGATCATAATGTTTTACTATCTAGATTAGAGAATTGCTACAAATGTGAAGTGTGTAATGTGATATGAATGGAAATACATATTTCATATTAGTTATGTTATTCATTGATGATAGAATCTATGTGATTTATATTTACATTATCATTTTATCACCTTATTCTTGGACTACTGATATTTGCAATAAGTGTGCAGGAAAGAAGCCCATGGATTTATGGAGAACCTTTCTAGGTGTTTGGAAAAACCAAGGTTAACCCTAAGGAGGGTATAACCTTTTTACCCTTGTATTTTATTTGTAAAACCAATTTGTGTGTATTATTGTGATTCTATAAAAGTAAAATTTTTTTCTTGATGGCTTGCCAAGTGTGTTGTGTGTATTGTGGTGTCACTTGACACATGTTCTCCTTTGTAGCATGCTTAGTGGGATGGTAGGTGGTTGAGTGAACCAAGGAGTGGTTTGGTAGGATTTCTTTTCCCTAGGTGTATTTATGGGTCCAAGAGGGATTCTTTCCATGCTAGGTCGAATGCACACCTTTTGTGAATTTTTAGGAGGTTTACACCATCCCTAGGGGTAGTTTGAGGTCTTATTTTAAAGCCCATATGATATACCTAGGGGGTAGGGGCATTTTTAAGTATTATAAGCTTCCCTAGGCATTGAAAAGAGCACCCAAAAATTGTGGATTCCCAAGTTGGCCGAATTTGGAAACTTAAGCATCAAAAGAAAACATTCTTGAGGGAGAGTGGGTTGGAGAGTTCTTGGGGGGAGAATTTTTGGAAAAAGAATCTAAGTGGGGTAAAATTTTGGAAAAAAGAGGGAAAAACAAGGGGAAGAAGATAGCTTAGGAGGAGGATTGCTGGTAAAAAGAGAGGGAGCTCAAATTTGCTTGGAAACCAGGTTGGTAACCTTATGTACCCTTGCTATGAAAGCTTGTTGTCAAGTAGTTTATTTTTATTGTGTTATGCATGTGAGTTTTCTGTAATGTAGTTGTAATATGGTGTGTTGTAATGTTGTGTTGTGTAAGGTTGAGGGATCATGTTTCAGTTTTGGTGTATGTGTGTATTGTGATTTACTTTGTGTTGTGAATTCATATGTTCTTGTTGCAGTTTTCTGTTTTGGGTGTGACAAGGTGAGTCTCATCTCTTGGGAGGGAAAGAGAGCCTTGTGAGGGTAAGGGGTGCATAGGGAATGTGTTGGGTGAGAGTCTCTCCTAGAGTAGGAGAGGGATGCCATATGGGTGTTATGGGCCCCATATGCCACCTTGCTGGAGTTATAAGTATTGTAAAGATGCCATGTGAGGGCATGTATGTGGTATTGGGTTGCCTTGTGAAGGCATGTGTATAAAATGTATAGCCTAATGAAGGCATAGTTGCAGGTGGAGTCTCCCCAACATTCATTTTCCACCTTTACCCTTTGAGATGGATCTACATGTGATCCTAAGTGGTCTACCTTGGTTGGGAATTTTTGTGGTTTATTTGTCAACTGTAAAATGTGTGAACAGTTTTGTAATGTGAGTATTGTGTGGTAAATGGTTGTTAGTAATGTATGTCCACCTAGTCAAGGTTCTCCCTGCTCGGGGGTGGCCTTTAAAAGGCCTAAGGTTGGGAGGAGAGTACCATGGGCTTGTTTGTGTGTGTTGTACTGCAGGTTGTGATCTATGGATTGAAGACTTGAAGAGAAGAAGGATGTTGTCTTATTTTCATGTGCAACAAAAACATACTTCCAAGTGAATTCTTATTGTATTAGGGAGAGTCACCCTTGGGTAACTCCGAATCTTGTGTTTTATGACAGCTTGTAAGCTGAAAAATTGTATAAGTGGACTGTATAAGTGGACTGTACTTGTTGATATGTTGCTACTTTCAGTGATTATAGAAATTTATATATCATGCACTATCCTATAGTATATAGAAATGAGTAAAGTTGTTATGCTTTTGTTTCTAAAATGATTCTAAGAGAAAATGTGTGTCTCCATTTGAAATTGATACATTTGGTTATAAAGACATTTTGTTAGAACTTCAAATAATGTTCTGGTTGGAAGGAACTAAAGTGGTCAGTGAAGTTAGTTAAAATGTATTATAAGAATGTACATCAATATTGTAGATCAAGGTAAATAAATATGACAAATAAAATAAAATAAAAATGCTTTCATTGAAAAAGAAAAAATATATTTATATTTGTTGGTTCCTTTGACTGTAATATTGGTGCACTACACTTGGTATCAGAGCCCAGGTTTCCAAAAACTAGGACCTAGGCTCATTATGTTTCCAGTTTGAGTATTTTGTTTGTTGAAAAAGAAAACTTGAAATGTTTTTATTTTTTATTTTTGAGTATTTTGTTGATTTGAAAAGGAAATTTAAGTAGTAGATCTGAAACTCCTTTCAACTATATTCAAATACTAGACATTAGAAATATGAATCTGTGATAACACAAAAAGAAAACAAATATATATTTATATATATATATAACCATGAATACGAAAAACTACAAGTTAAAATACAATAAGGAAGTTGTGTATATATGCATGTTGATACAGACCATGGTTTCAAGGGATCAATGCATGGCTGTGCATAGCCCTTGATCTTGCCTTCAAAACCCAGTTTTGAAATGAATAAAGAAAATATGCTATAAACTAAAAAAAATAAAAATAAAAATGATGCTTTTATTAAAGACTTGTAACTCTGTGTGCATTCAACTTTTGTGGATTTTGCTCGCGTGAGACCTGAATAGACCCCTTCTGGAAAAAAACCCAGAAAGCGTTTGGAAATATTCGATTTCATTTCTCTAAAAACGCAAACGCAATATGACTGACTCTTAAATGACAGAATTTGTTTTTCTCTTGTGTGCTCATCACTAAGTACAGGCAAGGCCAGGGACAACCCCCTCTCACACAAGAAATTAATAATAAAACGCTCATCTTTATATCCATGAAACAAAAAAATAAAAAAAACCTGCAACAAATTTTGGGCATAATAATGCCATAGGATATATCAGAGAACTCATGCATGGCTGAACATGGATCCCTCTACAAATATTGAGCTCTATCCATCTCAAACATATATCCACACAAGGATATGTGTGTGTATATCAAAGATAAACATATACACATCATTTATCCTCCATGGAAGCTTGCTTCCATCTCCAATAGCATTCAAGTACCTGTACAAAACAAAAACAAAACAAAAACAGAAACATACACACAATAACAAGAGAAAAAAACAAAGAAATGCATAAGGGTTTGAAACCCTATGGAAGGAACATGAAAAATAACATAAGAAAGAGGGAAAAATTACTTTTATACTTTTTCATAGCCCTAATTTCGAATTAGGGTTAGGGTTGGAAGAGAAAGATAAAGAAATGAATTTCAAATTTATCATAAGTTGACTCTTTGACCCAAATTCAAATGGGATCCCCCTTATTAAAATGTTTTCTATTTCAAAACATAAAGTAAAAGAGGAAAAGTTGGTTAGTGGGGTGGGTGGAAAGGGTGGAATTCAAGAGGTCATGTGTTCAAATCCCACTCCCACCATGCCATCTTCCTCTTTTACACAAATTTAAAATGCACTTATTTTATTTGCCCACATGAGTTTTATTTTTTTTTGAAACTACTTAAGAGATAATTATTTAAATAAGTTTGTGATAATGAAGCAACTAAGTGGTAATGGGTTAGTAATCATGAATAAGTGCTATTATAATTCATGTCCATGAAGTTACCTATTAATGATAATTTATTATAATAATAATAAAAAAAAATTTAAAAAAAAATTATTTTAAAATAATAATAATAATAATAAAATAATTTAAAAAATAATAATAATAATAACAAAATATTTTTAAAAATAATGAATAAATAAATAAATATACATATATGCATATGCAATGGAAGATAACACTTTAATATATCTAACCAATGTGGGACGTTGGCTAAGCAACTATGGTGGCAGGACACCCACCCTAAGTTGACTTTGGCCATGATTCCTCACAAAAAAAAAAAAAAAGAGGAATTACCTTGTCTTAGTTGTTTGAGACTCCAATAATGAACTTTAAAGCTTCTTGACCCTGACCCTTAAACTCTCTTTTTTTTTGTAGGATGCCAGTGGTCACTCGTAACGCTCGCAGGCGTGGACGAGGTGGTAGACGTGCACGAGATGCACAGGTAGAGCAGGATGCCAATGTAGAGCATGGTGCTAGTATGGCACAAGAAGCTAGGGTTGGGCCAGAGATAGAGATTGGACAAGGGGAACAGCCTCGGAACCCCAACCAGGACATTCTAGATGCTATCCAAAATCTTATTGGTGTGGTACAATAGAGGTTGCCTGCAGCAGCAGCTCACCCTAGTCAGCAAATGTCAGAGGAGCATAGGACTGTTATCAGAGAGAGGACAAGGAGTCCTCCACCTAACCATATTGGGAGTCATGCTGAGCTCGAGGGGGAGTCTGTCCACAGACCTGAATCTCCAGCAGGGGTAGAACTTCGACCTATACCGAGAGCACCCCGGGATATAGGAGATGAGATTAAAGGATTGCTTCGTCTTCAGCCACCCCCTTTTCATGGGTCTACAGATGGTTCAGAGGCAGAATTCTTCTTGTTATGTTTGGAGAGATGTTATGGGTTGCGTCCTTTTGGGAGTAATGTAAGGGCCCGTTTTGCTATACACCTTTTGCGAGGACCAGCCTCCAAATGGTGGGATGAGGAGAAGGCTATGGGGGATATTGATATGGACACTCTCACTTGGGATACCTTCCTACAAAGGTTCAGAGAGAGATATTTATCAGAGCATTATAGGCAGCGAAAGATTGATGAGTTCCATGACTTACAGCAGAGGGGATTGACAGTAACACAGTATGAGAATAAGTTTTTAGAGCTCCTCCCTTATGTTGACTATATGAGAGATGAGAAGCTTCGGATTAACCGTTTCATTAGAGGTCTTAATCCCTCGATTGCAGGACAGGTTCGCATGGAAGCACCAGTAGGCTTCAGAGCTACAGTGGAGAGGGCTCTTATTGCAGAGGATATACGCAATAAGGCTCAGGATACTCGTGATAGATCTCAGCGTCGGGGTACTACCCCCTTTCCACCTAGGTCACAGTGGAAGGGAAATCAGCGACACTCTTCAGGATCTTTTAGAGGCCCCCAGTCACAGCAGGATCAGAGGCAGAAGCCTCCACAGGGATACCAAGGCACTAAGCCCAAGCGGAGGCAGGCACAGGGTTCTCGTCAGGATCATAGATCACAAGCTTCTCATGCACCTCTAGCATGGACTCAGCAGCCCACTAGAGGTGGTTTTAGTGGATCTACTCAGACAGGGGGACACCAGCAGCCCCGATCTACAGGATTACAAACTCAGACCCGCGGACCTTATTATTCTTGTGGTGGCATGGGTCACATTGCTAGGGATTGTCCACATAGACAGAGGGTAGCTGCATCTGAACCAACAGTGGGTGACATGGGACGTTCTCATAGGGTATTTGCAGCAATAGATGATAGACAGGCTGAGCATCAGGCTACCGTGATAGAGGCTACAGGTATTATTGGTGGTAGTAGTATATCTATATTGTTTGATCCAGGAGCTACTGATTCTTTTGTATCACCCTTAGTTGTGGAGCATTGTAGGCTGGTGGCAGTTAAGCAAGATGTTAGCTAGGATGTAGAGTTAGCCTCAGGTGCTAAGGTATTGGTTAGATCCATGGTCAGGAATTGCCCTATTCAAATTGGGGATATCACTACTTGTGCAGATCTACGTATCACCCCCTTAGGATCATATGATGTAGTCCTTGGTATGGATTGGCTATGTGCTCACCATGCCAAGGTGGATTGTAGGAAGAAGGAGGTGGATTGTAATGATGATCATGGTACACCTATAGTGATTTCAGGTGTTCAGAGACCTGTGTCCCTCCGCATGATCTCCGCTATGCAACTTAAGCGATGTATGAGAAAAGGGTGTCAGTTATATGCTATTACCATTAATGATCTTGAGGGAGAGGAGAATGGGCCATGTCTCGAGGATTACCCAGTGTTACAAGAGTTTAGAGATGTATTTCCTTCTAAATTACCGGGTATGCCTCCACCCAGGACAGTGGATTTCCATATTGATTTGGTTCCAGGGGCCCAACCAGTATCTAGAGCTCCATATAGGATGACTACTAAAGAGCTCAATGAGCTCAAGATTCAGCTAGAAGAACTCTTGGAGAAGGGGCACATTCTTCCTAGTGTCTCACCATGGGGAGCACCAGTTGTCTTTGTCAAGAAGAAGGATGGATCCTTGAGGTTGTGCATAGACTACCGCCAACTTAATAAGCTAACCATTAAGAACCGTTATCCACTTCCTAGAATTGATGACTTATTTGACCAGCTTCAAGGTGCTCGAGTGTTTTCCAAGATTGATCTGAAGTCAGGATATCACCAGTTGAGGATTGTGGAGAGTGACATCCATAAGACTGCCTTTCGCACAAGATATGGGCATTATGAGTTTACAGTGGTTCCTTTTGGTCTCACTAATGCCCCATCTGTATTCATGAGCCTTATGAATGGAGTATTTCGTACATTCTTGGATAGATTTGTGGTGATATTCTTGGATGATATATTGGTCTATTCACGGAATGAACAGGAGCATGAAGAAAATTTGAGACAAGTCCTTCAATGCTTGAGAGATAATCAATTATACGCCAATTTGTCGAAGTGTTCTTTCTTCTGCACAGAGATCAGCTACCTAGGTCATGTGATATCAGGTGATGGGATCTCAGTTGACCCATCAAAGATTAGAGCCATTATAGACTAGCCAGCACCGACGACAGTTACAGAAGTCAGGAGATTTATGGGGTTGGTTGGTTACTACAGGCATTTTGTGGAGGGTTTCTCAAGGATAGCACATCCTATTACTTCTCTCCAGAGAAAAGGGAAGAAATTTGAGTGGACAGATAAATGTGAGAGAGCTTTTCAAGAGTTGAAGAAGGCCCTCACTAGTGCTCCTATTCTTGTAGTACCTGATCCCTCTACAGACTTTGTAGTGTGTACTGATGCGTCATTGGATGGGTTAGGGGCAGTACTCATGCAGAATGGGCGAGTTATAGCCTATGAGTCTAGGAAACTTAAGACTCATGAACTCAATTATCCTACCCATGATCTTGAGCTTGCAGCAGTAGTAAATGCCTTGGTTAGATGGTGCCATTTCCTTTTGGGACACCATTTTGAACTCCACTCAGATCATCATAGCCTTCAGTATATTTTCTCTCAACCGAACCTTAATGCTCGGCAAAGGAGATGGATGGAGTTTTTATGTGAGTATGACTTTGATGTACACTACATCAAGGGGAAGGAGAATGTGGTTGCAGATGCCTTAAGTCGGAGACGCCATAAGTTGTCATCCATGGTCACCAGCATAGATTTGAGGGGGAGAATAATGCAACACTTACCAGAGGATGATTTTTATAGGGATGTGTGTCAGATGATTAGATCTCAGAGGCCTCTTCAGGGGAGGTTCTCCAACTATGTGTTAGAGTCTGATGGACTTCTACGTCACCGAGGGTGCATTTATGTACCTTCTACTGGAGGATTGCATGATTTTATTGTTCTTGAGGCTCATAGGGCACCTTATGCAGCACATCCAGGGGTTAGGAAGTTGCATGCAGACTTGAGACGACTCTTTCATTGGCCCGGCATGAGGATGCATATTGCAGGGATAGTTGCTAGATGCCTAGAGTGCCAGAGAGTTAAGGCAGAACATGGACATCCTGGTGGGTTACTTTATCCTCATGAGATTCCAGAGTGGAAGTGGGATGTTATTTCTATAGATTTTGTTGTGGGTCTTCCTATGTCTTCTCATCGTCACGATGCCATCATGGTGACAGTTGACACATTGACCAAGGTGGCCCACTTCTCACCTATACGTACCACTTTCACTGCTCCTACAGTAGCACAAGTATTCATGCGAGACATTGTGAGACTCCATGGCATTCCTCGCAAGATTATTTCTGATAGAGACTCTATATTTACCTCCTCCTTTTGGAGAGAGTTACAGGGAGCCCTAGGGACTAAGCTTAACTTGAGCACAACATACCACCCTCAGACAGATGGGCAGACTGAGAGAGTTAACCAGGTATTAGAGGACATGTTGCGCATGTATGTGATGGATAATCAAGTTAAATGGGAGGATTATTTGCATCTAGTAGAGTTTTCCTATAATAATGGGCACCATTCTTCTTTGGGCATGCCACCTTATCAGGCCCTATATGGTAGACCTTGCAGGACACCATTAAGTTGGGATAGGATTGAGGACAGGGTAACAGTTGGACCACAGATTGTCAAGGAGATGGAGCAGCAAGTCTTGTTGATTAGGCAACATCTCAAGGAAGCTCAAGACCGACAAAAGAAGTATGCTAATGCCCATAGGACAGATCGAGCCTTTATGGTGGGAGATAGAGTATTTCTGAGAGTGCGTCCGCACAAGAGTCCAATCCATTTTGGAAAGGGCTCTAAGCTTGCTCCTCGATTTGTTGGGCCATTTGAGATTTTGGAGAGGATAGGACCAGTTGCCTATCGCTTAGCCTTGCCACCTAGCCTATCACGCATCCACGATGTTTTTCATGTCTCTTCCTTGAGGAAGTATATTTATGATGCATCTCATGTTATAGATTGGGATTTTATGCAGGTAGCACCAAATGGCCAGCTGTCCCTAGAGCCCATTCGCATATTGGCCCGCAGGACCCTTCAACTTCGAGGCAGAGAAGTGGACCAGGTTAAGGTCCAATGGGATTGCTATGATGAGGTCACAGCCACATGGGAGGACATGATGCAGATGAGACGTGACTACCCCTATCTATTTGATGAACTCCAGGAGGAAGTTCATGCCTAGAGGGGGAGGATGTCATGTCCCGCCCTGACCATCATAGCACTATTGACATTTTGTTTCTTTTGGACATTGATAGTTAGACTCTAGATGACACATTATTACCCACTATGGACATTGACATTTTGATCCTTAGACTATTTGATTTCATGTTATGTTATTGGGACATTGATACCTATATCATTAGGCTATATGATGATTCCTTATGATGTTACTAGGACACTAATATTCTAAGTAGTTTTTATGATGTTATTCAGATATGCTTACTTACCTTCTTGATGATCCATATGTCATGATTAAAGCTTATGTTATACTCAAGTGAATGTTTGATTTTTGAATTGTGGTCTCCATATGGTGCTAGATTATCATGTCTTAGCATATTTAGAGTAACATTAAGAATTCATGTATCATTTGAATAAACTAGAATTGTACACTTATATTATATTTGATGCATTGCTTAAGGTAGATTAATTCCATAATTTTCTGTAAGAATAAATGATCATAATGTTTTACTATCTAGATTAGAGAATTGCTACAAATGTGAAGTGTGTAATGTGATATGAATGGAAATACATATTTCATATTAGTTATGTTATTCATTGATGATAGAATCTATGTGATTTATATTTACATTATCATTTTATCACCTTATTCTTGGACTACTGATATTTGCAATAAGTGTGCAGGAAAGAAGCCCATGGATTTATGGAGAACCTTTCTAGGTGTTTGGAAAAACCAAGGTTAACCCTAAGGAGGGTATAACCTTTTTACCCTTGTATTTTATTTGTAAAACCAATTTGTGTGTATTATTGTGATTCTATAAAAGTAAAATTTTTTTCTTGATGGCTTGCCAAGTGTGTTGTGTGTATTGTGGTGTCACTTGACACATGTTCTCCTTTGTAGCATGCTTAGTGGGATGGTAGGTGGTTGAGTGAACCAAGGAGTGGTTTGGTAGGATTTCTTTTCCCTAGGTGTATTTATGGGTCCAAGAGGGATTCTTTCCATGCTAGGTCGAATGCACACCTTTTGTGAATTTTTAGGAGGTTTACACCATCCCTAGGGGTAGTTTGAGGTCTTACTTTAAAGCCCATATGATATACCTAGGGGGTAGGGGCATTTTTAAGTATTATAAGCTTCCCTAGGCATTGAAAAGAGCACCCAAAAATTGTGGATTCCCAAGTTGGCCGAATTTGGAAACTTAAGCATCAAAAGAAAACATTCTTGAGGGAGAGTGGGTTGGAGAGTTCTTGGGGGGAGAATTTTTGGAAAAAGAATCTAAGTGGGGTAAAATTTTGGAAAAAAGAGGGAAAAACAAGGGGAAGAAGATAGCTTAGGAGGAGGATTGCTGGTAAAAAGAGAGGGAGCTCAAATTTGCTTGGAAACCAGGTTGGTAACCTTATGTACCCTTGCTATGAAAGCTTGTTGTCAAGTAGTTTATTTTTATTGTGTTATGCATGTGAGTTTTCTGTAATGTAGTTGTAATATGGTGTGTTGTAATGTTGTGTTGTGTAAGGTTGAGGGATCATGTTTCAATTTTGGTGTATGTGTGTATTGTGATTTACTTTGTGTTGTGAATTCATATGTTCTTGTTGCAGTTTTCTGTTTTGGGTGTGACAAGGTGAGTCTCATCTCTTGGGAGGGAAAGAGAGCCTTGTGAGGGTAAGGGGTGCATAGGGAATGTGTTGGGTGAGAGTCTCTCCTAGAGTAGGAGAGGGATGCCATATGGGTGTTATGGGCCCCATATGCCACCTTGCTGGAGTTATAAGTATTGTAAAGATGCCATGTGAGGGCATGTATGTGGTATTGGGTTGCCTTGTGAAGGCATGTGTATAAAATGTATAGCCTAATGAAGGCATAGTTGCAGGTGGAGTCTCCCCAACATTCATTTTCCACCTTTACCCTTTGAGATGGATCTACATGTGATCCTAAGTGGTCTACCTTGGTTGGGAATTTTTGTGGTTTATTTGTCAACTGTAAAATGTGTGAACAGTTTTGTAATGTGAGTATTGTGTGGTAAATGGTTGTTAGTAATGTATGTCCACCTAGTCAAGGTTCTCCCTGCTCGGGGGTGGCCTTTAAAAGGCCTAAGGTTGGGAGGAGAGTACCATGGGCTTGTTTGTGTGTGTTGTACTGCAGGTTGTGATCTATGGATTGAAGACTTGAAGAGAAGAAGGATGTTGTCTTATTTTCATGTGCAACAAAAACATACTTCCAAGTGAATTCTTATTGTATTAGGGAGAGTCACCCTTGGGTAACTCCGAATCTTGTGTTTTATGACAGCTTGTAAGCTGAAAAATTGTATAAGTGGACTGTATAAGTGGACTGTACTTGTTGATATGTTGCTACTTTCAGTGATTATAGAAATTTATATATCATGCACTATCCTATAGTATATAGAAATGAGTAAAGTTGTTATGCTTTTGTTTCTAAAATGATTCTAAGAGAAAATGTGTGTCTCCATTTGAAATTGATACATTTGGTTATAAAGACATTTTGTTAGAACTTCAAATAATGTTCTGGTTGGAAGGAACTAAAGTGGTCAGTGAAGTTAGTTAAAATGTATTGTAAGAATGTACATCAATATTGTAGATCAAGGTAAATAAATATGACAAATAAAATAAAATAAAAATGCTTTCATTGAAAAAGAAAAAATATATTTATATTTGTTGGTTCCTTTGACTGTAATATTGGTGCACTACATTATTTAAGATTGAGGAGCACAAGAGTAAGGCCTTATTATGGTTGGGTGAGATAGGAAATAATAGTAATATTGTTGAACCAAGTGCCATTCAAAAAACCCCAATAGTGGTAGAAGATAATGGTAATATATCCCAAATCCCACAAATATTTTTGGATGATTCATTAATAGCCTACATAGAAGATATTGACCCATTTTTTCTCAGTTTGGTCATAAAAGGAAAAACCCTAAGGAACTACATCATAGACTCAGAAGCATCTAACACCATCATGCCTTTTAAAGTTATGGAAGATTTAGGTTTGAAGGTAGATACTAAACAAGGTAGATGTAGAGGTATGGATGCTAGAGAAGTCCCTGTTATAGGTACTATTAGTGCACTACCATTCAAGTTAGTTGCATACCCTGAAGCAAAATTGACCATGTTAGTCCTTGTGGTTGACATCCCCCCACATTATGGGCTATTTCTCTCTAGAAAGTGGAGTGCTACTATGGGAGGTAGTAGTCTACAATGTGACTTGTCTTATGAAACTTTCCATATAGATGATAAGGCAGTTAGGGTAGATAGAGAGCCAAGGGTCAATAAAATTCTGTGAGAAGCCATTGATGAGGATTCTACTCGTTTCTCAGATACTGGTGTGAATTCTTTTAGGGTAGAACTAATTATTTAGGAAGTTGAGAAATTGCCTGCTATGATTGAACATGAAGTAGAACGTTGTATGGATTCACCAATTTTGTGGACTATGTACTTTGATGGGGCTAGTTCCAAAGAAGGTTCACGAGTAGGGGTAGTTTTTGTTTCTCCTTAGAAGAATACCTTGAGATATTCATTTACTCTAAAATTTTCTTGTACTAACAATATAGTAGAATATGAAGCTCTTCAGTTAGGATTGAAAGTTGTCACCTATCATGGAATCAAAAATTTGCATGTCATGGGTGATTTCAAACTGGTTATCTCACAAATAAAGGAAACTTATGCTTCAAAAAACAAAAGGTTGAAACAATACAAAAATGTAGTCTGGGATCAGATAGAGTTTTTTTATGCATTTGGTATTTCATGGAGGGATGGAAGCCAAAATAAAATGGCAGAGCTACTTGCAAATGTAGCAATTAAGCCTAAGGAAATGTTGTTTGTAGGAATTTCACAGATAGAGGTTCAAAATAGGCCTTCAATACCTGAAAATGTTGAAATCTGGCGAGTCTTTGAAGATGATAAAGATATTATAAATTTTGTGTTAAGTGAGGACAAGTACCATGGTCAAGAAATGGATTGTAGTGATTTAATTGAAACCATTAATGGTAAGGAAACTATTTTTGGCTAGGAGGTTATGCAGTTGAAAACCAACAAGGTACCTAAGGAGTTAGTGGTTTTGGGGAATATTTTTGATAATCAAGATAGAGTAAAACTTCAAACTAGGGACCCTAAGCCTCAAGAATTAGAAGTAAATCTTGGTATTGATGAGGCTCCCAAGAAAGTTTATATTGGCAAAAACTTGCTTGCTAAAATTAGAAAACAATTGATCGACTTGATGAGGAAGTACATACATGTTTTTGCATGGTCATACGATGACCTTATGGCTTATAGGAAAGATTTTTTCCAACATGTCATATCACTAAAAGATAATGTAAAACCTTTCAGATAGAAACAAAGATTAGTAAATCCCACTCTAGCCTCCAAAATGCAAGAGGAGTTGATGAAGCTAAGGGATGGAGGGATAATTAAGTCAATTAGAAATTCCCCCTAGGTTTCAAATTTTGTACCTATCCAAAAGAAGAATGGGGACATAAGATTATGTGTGGACTTCAGAAATTTGATTATTGCATCCCTAAAGGACAACTATGGATTGCCAAATATGGAAGCTATCCTACAATAGGTAACTAGTTTTGAGCTAATGTCTATGATGGATGGTCTTTCATGATATAATTAGGTCATTATGAAGGAGAGTGAACAATTTAAGAAAACTTTTACAACTCCATGGGGAACCTATGTATATGTGAGGATGCCATTTGGTTTGATCAATATAGGTGCCACTTTTTAAAGAGCTATGGATGTAGCATTCCATGAGTATATTGATGAATTTATGGTGGTATACCAAGATGACCAGGTAGCATATTCCAAGAAAGATGGTGATCATTGCAGTCATCTAGAAAAGATCTTTATTGAAGCCTTGGAATATGGGTTGTCTTTAAATCCAAAGAAATGTATAGTCAAGGTAACTAAAGGAAAATTATTGGGACACATAATATCAAAGGATGGAGTAAAGATAGATCATAAAAGAGTGGCAGCCATTGACAAGGTGCTTAAGCCAAAACATGTAAAAGAAATACAATTTTTCTTTGGACAAGTAAGCTTTATGAGAAGATTTGTTACAAATTTTGCTAACATTAGTAGGCCCATTTCAAAAATGTTTAAGAAAGGAGCTACTATCAATTGGGATGGTGAACCTTCACAAGCCTTTCAAGATATTAAAACTACCATAAAAAATGATCCAATTCTTAGAACCCCAAATTATATTAAGACAATGCACACATTCTCTTTTGCCTCCTTCAATATTGTAGCTGCAATCTTATTGCAAAAGAATGAGGAAGGATATGAATAACCCATTGCATTTTTTAGTAAATCATTGCAGCCGGCTAAAGTGAAAAATGAAATAAATTAGAAACAAGCATATGCCTTGGAAAAGGCTATCAAAGCTTTTAGGTGTTATTTAGTAGGTGCCACTATTATTAAATTTGTACCTAGTGTAGCTATCAAGGACATATTCTCTCAGTAGGATGTGTTAGGCAGGAGATGTAGATGGATCAATAGGATCCAAGAATTTAATATTGAAATTTAGATCAAAAAATTAGTAAGAGGTCAAGGATTAGCTAAGCTTATGGCTCAATCTAATTTAGATGCTAATTAGATTAATATAGTAATAGATGATTTAAGGTCAAACTTTTGTGACATGGACCATTGTGAATGGTATACTAATGTCATTGGAAGCCCCTTCTGATTTAACTAAAAATGAAAAAATAAGTACCATGTTACAAGCTATCAGATATATTATTGTCTAGAATAGCTTATGGTGGAGAAATTTTGAAGGAGTGTTACTAAAATGTGTTGATCAAGAAAAATCAAAAGAAGTGATGAGTGAAATGCATTCTGGAGTTTGTGGAGGACATTATATGGCCGAGACTACTACACATAAAGTGATGAGAGCTAGATTTTGGTGGCCTTCCCTCTTCAAGGATGCTCAGATGATGGTTAGAAAATGTGATTCCTATCAGAGATTTTCAAGTAAATTGAATTTTTTTGGAAACACTCCATTAAAACTAGTGAAAGTTCAAGCACCATTCTAGCAATGGGGAATGGATTTGATAGGTGAGATTTCTCCTAAATCTAGCACTAGTTATTCATGGATATTGGTTGCTATTGAAAACTTGATTCTTGAATAGTTAAAAGTAGTTATGAAAACAAACATAAAAGTACACAAACCCAAAAATTAACTTTTTAAATAGAAATTAAATATTTTGAAAGCATTTAAAAGATAAAACTAATTATCCACCAATTGATCAATTAATTCTTCTTCCTCATCATCTTCAACATCACATTGTCCATGCATCATCTTCCATGTCCTCAACATGTTCATGAATTCAGTCATGGTAGTTGTATTTGGGCTCTTAATGCTTTGTAGTCAACTTTCCTAGATATCTTTATCTAGTCTCATCTTATTCATGTATCTAGGTAACTAAGGAGTCGCAAAGTGCACATGCCTAACATTACCTCACTTTTGGCCATCTTGGAGAAATAAAATAATGTGAGATCAATTTTATCTTTCACAAACTTCATGTGTTATTCATATTGTTTTATCATGGTCTCCACATCAAAACCTCCTTCCTTAAGAGGATTGGAAATGGCTTAGCCAATGGATTGAAAATCCCCACTTACATATTCAAGCAATGTTTTGAATTCCTTTTCACATGAGTGTACACATCTTGGAAAGAGTAGAAGTGTAATTGGATACCCTCCAGGCTATATTCTTTCTTAAAAATTGAATCAATCTTGCATCCACATACTATAGCAGGTTCTCTTTTAGAAACTTTTTTGGCCCAAAATCTTTGATTTCTACCAAATGAGTTACCACAACTGAGAGTTTCTCTACTTCATCTTTCCAAACTACTAACTAAATGCAAGATTCATCAAGTGCTACCCCAGCGAGAGATATTATCTCATACATATTTGACATGAGTTTGCAAATTGATTTGTTATTAGGCTAATCCAACTAAGCATGGCAAACATCATCATCTTTCCTTTCTTTATATCCTCTAATAGTTGTTGATTTTCAAGAGCATTGGAGTCAAAGGTAAGCTACGATTGGTTACCAAGAACTAAACTCTAACCTCTAACCTTTCAGTGAATTTATATATTTAGCCATTGTATTATTCTCATCTTTCAATTGCTTCTTTTCAATCCTATCTTTCTATGGCTATAGCACAATTTGTTTGATAGATGCCTCCACCTAGTATTCTTTTGTTTCACTATTCATCACCCCAAATCAATGTGTGTGATTTTAGAATTTCTTAGATCCAATTTATTAGTTCCCTCTTTTTTATTATAGGTGGCTACTTTATCTATACTCCTCCCCATTGCACTATCAAAAGTTATCTTGGTTGTGCTTTTAGTCCTCTTTGGTTTTGGGTCCTTGTTGGTATATTTGCTCACAATGTCATCAACAGGGAAAGAAACATGAACCAAACTCCTCTTCCCATTTACTAAAGGTATGAAATAGTTAGGAGTGGTAGCATCTTGTTGCATTTAAGTACTTTTTCCATAAGTTTTTATGACTTGCATCCTCAGAGGAGATGAACCCACAATCATATGAACTCTCTGGTTGTTATCAATAAGCTCACCACCTAGGTCTTTATCTAGCTTGCCAACTACCTAGATTACCTATTGAAGTTTTAACAGTAATAACATTTTGGTTTTCTTGTTAGAACGAGCTTTGTGTGCAAGAGGGGGATTATTGATCTTCTTCTAGAGATCCTTGATGATCTTTTGTTACCCTTAAAACATGACATCACCCACAATTGCATCATGCATGATGAGGCATTAAATTGTTGCATGTCCTTCACACATATATATACACGACATGTTGATTGGGCCCACCTAGAAATATTGTCTTTGAGAACCAGACAAAGCATTGAACTTTTGAACTAGTTCAATTGGTACAAAGGGTTCAAGGTGGATTTGTGCTATCCAAACTTGGTACAAGGAGTACAAAAGGTTCAAGGGGTACAAAGAAGTTTACATTTTATACCAAGAAACTTTTAAACATTTTTAAAGATGGTTTTGGGATAAATCACTATAGATCAAGTCTTCATAAGAGAAAGACTTGGTCAACAATTAGCTTGAGGGAAGGTTGAATTGAAGGAATGAGGTTGGGGAAAGATGAAAATGTTATCATGCCTCAAAATACATTTGACTCTTGATAGAATCAATTGTTCAAATGGAAACACTTGAAAACAAGAGTGAACCAAAAATAAAGAATAAAAATGATGACTCTAAAAAATCACAAACTAATAGAGACCATCAAATGAAAATGAATCCATCAAGCCTACCATGATGGTACTAAAAATATCTTAATTGGTCATGAATAAAGCCTAACACCCACACTTTACCACATGATATGAAATGTAGTTTCACTTTTTTTGTTTATATCCAAGAAAATAACAAAAGTTTGATGCCAACATTAATTGTCATCCAAATTTTGACATTATCGGGATCAATTTTTTTTAAAAATTAATTTGACAAGGCAAATTGGCCTACCATAAAAAATTAACATAAAAAATCACCCCCAAATGTACTACTCTCTCTCTCCTATTAGAAATGTTTAGAATAATTGAGAGGCAAAGTGAATCAATTGCTCAAGGTCATTAAACACTATTTGGATAATTAAACAATAAAAATCTTATTGTTTCACTCGTCCTATTGTTTCGTAGTCTCTATTGTTACTTGGTCCCTATTATAAAAAAAATTTACCATTCCAAGTATAATATCCTTTGTTGACTATAAAATGTAAAACATATAAAATATTCAACACAGATTTGAGACTAGGAATTTTAAATGGAATCCCAATTTGGGAAAAACCACCAAAAAAATGTCACTCTTTTGCACTCTTTCAAAGTAGGCTTAAGAGTTATCCCTATTAGTGTTGGAAATGTAGATGGAGTAATTGAGGCGGGGGGGCGGGGCGGGTCCGGGGGATGTGGGGGGCGGTGGGAGGGGGGGTGGGGGTGTTTGGTTTGGGGTGGGGGGGTGTGAATTAGTTAGCACAAAAACATTTCTCACAGATCCTTTAGATGTCTCATAAAACTAATTATGGATCTCACTCGATAAACATACTGAAAAATGTTGTAACTTGATAAGTGCATAGTATGTTTAAATTTGGTAGATCTAATATCAATATTAATGAATTGAAAACATGAGAGAAAAGAAATGAACACAAGAGACACCAAATTTAACGTGGATATCCAATATGGGAAAAACCACCAATGTAACTAGTTACTAATTTTCACTCTTTTGAAGTGAGCCCTGTTAGGAGCCAACCTAGTTAAAGGTTACAAAACACATTGTTAGGTGTGATCTTGTTAGAGGATTTAACCACCCTATTAGGAGTGGCCTTCTAAGAGGTCTTCAAACAATTCAATGAAACTATCACCTTGTTAGAGGATTTACAATTCGCTATTAAACCAACTCTGTAAAGAGAATTTGGATCACTGCTATGATGGTAAGAAAGTAACAATGAAATGACCTGGCCTATTTGAGGTGCAATTGAATTGTTGAATCTATATCTCAGCCCTATTCACAAAAACTTGATCCTTCCTGATCGAATATTACTTTGCTGCTCCATAAGAATATCTAACCATCCTTCAAATTTTCTCACACACTTTCCTTTTCAATCAATATAGTTACATACTTGCACATACACTAGAATCTCCTCTTGACCTTTCATATATATAATCTAGATTATCAAGTTGACTTAATTACAAATTACAATGACCAATAATAATTAGCACAATAGGCTAGAATTAATACTTGAAATAATTAAACTTCATATCCCAAATCAAAAAAATCCTTTGATAGCCAACCCAACTTGATAAATACTAATCCTGAAATGATTTCCTGTGTTGACCAACAAATGCTTGGTTAACACTCTAAACTTGCAAAATCCTTTGGCAACTGAGTGAACTTGGTGAACACTAAATCTGACCAACTTTCCTTCATTAACCATGAAAACTCAGTTAACACTACTTTCGACCATAATTTCCTTCAATGCTCGAGTGAGTTCAGTAGACACAATCTTTGCAGAGTAATCTCCAAGAATGCTTGGTACACATAAAAAACTATCTTGTTGACCAAGTGAGCTTGATAAGCATAGGCTGAAAATTGATATGACATTTGTGTAACATCAAAGACAACACACAATTAGACAATTGTATCCAACAATCTCCTTCTTTGGCATTGATGGCAACACAACATGTCATAGTATAATAAAATTTGAAAACAATATTTTCTCTGATAGAAATTTTCTCCCTCTAAGATTTTTTATACCACAAGCTTCTCTTTTATTCAATAATCTCCCTCTATGAAGGAATTGCATAGCTTCTTTCTCAAAAAAAATTTCAAAAAGTTATGATGGTAAAATCTCCCTCTTTAACAACACATGTATACCAAATGAGTATCAATGTACCTTGAGTACTAATTCATATGCAATGTTCTCTTGATTATGTAGCATCAATTGATTGATCTTCAACTTAGTTCTTGTTGATGGATCACTAAAGCTTTACTTAGTGAGCTTCAGATAGGGGAATGACCCCTAACTTACCTCTTAGATACAAGAATACATCTTTAGGCAATGTCTTGGTAAATATGTCTGCAATTAATTTTTTTGTATGGACATATTCCAATCTAATTTCTTTTTATTGCACCAATTCTCTAACAAAATGATATTTTATAGCAATATACTTGGTTTTGGAATGGATCACTAGATTCTTAGATATGTTAATTGCACTTGTATAATCACAAAACATGACAACTAGTTGTTTGATCTCAACCTTCATGCCTTCCAACAACAATTTAAACCAAACAATATTAGAACAATTTACTACTATTGCAACATATTCTACTTTTGCTATAGATTGGGATGTGCAATTTTTCTTTTTGCTTGTCCAAGGTACCAATCTTTTACCAAGAAAGAATGCTCCACCACTTATACTCTTTTTATCATCTAGATTTCTAAGCCAATTGGCATTAGTAAACACTTTTAGGTCTAGATTTCCTCCAAGTTTATACCATAGACCATGGTCTTTAGTACGTTTCAAATATCTCAAGATTCTTTTGATTGCCCTCATATGATTTTCTTCTTTGAGTTTAGCAAAGAATCTTGCTACTATACCAACTTCTAAAGCAATATCAGGCCTTGTATGAACCACATAATATAATTTTCCAATCATTGATCTCTATAAGGTCTAATCTACCTCTTTTGAATCATCATCTTTGGTGAGGTTTAGTCTAGTACACATAGGGGTTCCAACTAGTTTTGAATCTTCCATACCAAACTTCTTGAGTACCTCCTTGATATACTTAAACTGATTGATGTAGATACCATTCTTTCTCTATTGTATCTATAAACTAACAAAGAACTTAATCTCACCAAACATAGACATTTCAAACTCTTTGTTCATTTTCTCTAAAAATTCTTTGCATAGATCATCATTCCCTATAAAAAAAAGTATCATCCACAAATGTTTTTGCCAATACAATCTTGTTATTTGTACCTTCCTTTATGTGTGAACTACTGTTATCATTAGTTCTCTAGAAACCAATTTGTACAAGGTAGTTGTGCAACCTCTCATAACATGCTTTAGGAGCTTGTTTTAGACCATACAATGCATTGTGTAATTTGCAAACCATGTCCCTTCTATCTGGATCAGCAAAACCTTCTGGCTATTTAAAGTAGACTTCTTCATCAAGAATACCATTGAAAAATGCAAATTTAACATCCATCTGATATACCTTAAATCCTTTATGTGCTACATATGCAAGTAAGGTCCTAACACCTTCCAATCTTGCAATAGGAGCAAAAGTCTCACCATAATCAATACCTTCTTCTTGAGAGTAGCCTTTACATACCAATCTAGTTTTTTTTTCTGGATACCTTACCATCTTCATTCAACTTATTCCTGAATACCCATTTTGTTCCAATCACATTTTTATCTTTAGGCCTAGGAACAAGGGTCCAAGTTTTGTTCTTCTCTATTTTCTCTATTTATTCATTCATAACCTCAATCCAACTTTCATTTTCCAACGCATCTTTAACATTTCTAGGTTCAAAATCAGCTAGTAAACATGCACCTTTTAGCTTACTTCTTGTCATAGTACTTTCTAATTTATCTCCAATAATCTGGTCTAGTGTATGATGCCTCCTAACATACTTTTCTAATATAGGTTCTTTGCATTTTAAATGAATTCTATTGTCTTATTTTGAATTTCAACTTTTGGCTCTAGTTATTTTTTTTACAGCTTGGGTCCTTTAGACTCAGTAGGCATTGGCTTGGTAGCTTTAGATCATGACTTGTGCCCTTGTGACTCAGTTTGAACTTCTTCCAACTCAATGACTAATGAATACTTGGGAATAGAAGTGTCCTTATTGATAGATGTATCAGGCAATGTATCAGGTTCAATGTAAATCTCCCATAGTCTTTTGGTTCCTTTTTACTTTCTTCTTCAATCCTTTCTACAAACTCATCAATTCTCACATGTGCACTTTCTATGATTTTATGAGCATACAAATTCAAACATCTATATGCCTAACTTTTGCAAGAATATCCTAAGAATATACCTTTATCACCTTTCAAATCAATTTTTCCTTTTCTAGATTCTTTCAAGATATAACATTTACTTCCAAATACTTTTAGGTAACTTACATTGGGTTTATAGCCATACATAACTCATGGGGAGTTTTACATGATTCCTTCAACTGTACTTAGTTTAAGGTATGAACTATAGTGTTGATAGCTTTCTTCCAGTATTTGAAAGCGATGTTCTTTTCAATTATTAGAGTCCTTGCACAATCCATGATAGATCTATTTCTCCTTTTAGCTATTCCATTCTACTTGGGAGTTCCAGGAGCTGATGCCTATCTTTTAATTCTTCTTTCAATGGAAAAGTTATTGAATTCATTAGAGATGAACTCACCACCTCTATTTGATCTTAAGCATTTCAGTCTTTTTTGTGTTTCTTTTTCTACTCTTTCTAGATACTATTTGAATTTCTCAAATGCTTCTAACTTTTCTCTAAGATACATAACAGTCATCATTCTTGAATATTCATCAACAAAAAGAATAAAGAATTTTTCTCCACTGTAGCTTTCTATTCCAATAGGTCCACACAAATCAGTATGCATAATTTCTAAGATATCTTCAGACTGATAGTTTTTGCTTTTAAAACTAGTCTTTCCCATTTTGCCAATCTGACAATTCTTACATAAACCAACATTTGGTTTCTTCAAACTAGGAATGCCTCTTACTTTCCTGAATTTTCTTATTTTCACCATATTATCAAAATTTACATGACATAACCTTCTGTGCCATAACCAACTTTTTTCAACTTGAGCAATAAAACATGAGCAATCACCAACATCAAGATAAAATAGGTTACTTTTTGTTTTTTTGCCTGATCCAATCAATTTTCCTTTGTCATCTAGCAGTCTTTCCTTGCCATGCATGAATTCCACCTTGAATCCAATGTTGATTAGTTGTGCCACACTCATAAAATTATGTTTTAGTCCTTCAATCCAATAGGCATTGTCACATATAAATTCTTTGGTTAATGAGATTTGTCCTCTCCCTTTTATGCAACAAGGTTCATTGTTTCCAATCCTTACACTACCACCATCATACTCTTCAAAATGTTCAAACTTTGTTTTTTTCCTAGTCATATGATGTGAACATCCACTATCTATGATCCATGTATCATTTTTGGTCACATGAGAGATAAGTGCCATCTTGTCTTCTTCATCATTAGATTCATCTTTTACACCAATGTAAACTATTTCATCTTCACTATTATCAGAATCCTTAGCCATAAAACAAGTATTCTTACCTTTATCATTGAATGATTTGTGATTTTTGAAATCCTTCTTGCCATTGTACTTGTGAATTTTTTTTTCATCCTTATCTTTATTTGGACACCTAGCAGCAATATGACCAACCTCTTCACGTGAAAAATAGATTAAGAGAACTTTACCTTTGTATTTTCTTCTACGTCTAGAATATTTCCTTGCAAGTAGAGCTTCAACAACTTCAAGATCACTATCATAATTTTTCTCTGATTCTTCTTCACTCTCTGACTAAATGTCCTTTATTTTCTTACCTTTTTCCTTAAGTGAACGTTTGGCCTCAAATGCAGATTCAATGTTCTTGGAAGCTAGAACATAATTGTCATAATTTTCTAACTCCAAAGTTATTTTATGATCTGTCTGACATCTCCTTTCTTGAATAATAAATGCTCTAATTGCATAGATAGGAATCAATTTTCTAAGAACTTTACTTACAATAGTTTCTTCCTTGATTTCTCCTCCAAATGCTTTAATTGTACAGACACTGGCTTTGACTCTTTCAACATATTTGGAAACATTTTCATCTTCTCTCATTCTCATCTGATCAAATTGTCCACTAAGGCTTTTAGCTTTGGTTCTCCTCACATTTTTATCACCACCAACTTCACATTTTCATCACCATCATAGATTTCCTTTAGCTTATTCCACATTTCAAAAGTGGTTTTGCAGTCCTTGATATCATCACATTCCTCATAGCTAAGAGCAGATGTAATATCTATCATCATGGTGTTATGGTTCTTTTTCTTAGCAATATCTCCAATAGATAATGTACCAATAGGAGTTGTATATTCTTCATCAATATATTTACATCTTGAATCACTGATGGAAGCTAGATGAAGTCTCATAAGTCCCTACCATGCTGAAAAGTTTTCTCTATTAAGCTTTGGAATTTCTTGCTTGTAAGACATCTTGATCTTTAGCTTAGGTCCTTGAAACCTTTTCTGCAAGCACCAAAAGCTTTGATACCAATTGTTGGAAACGGGGGACGGGGTGGGTGGGGGGGGGAGGGGGTTGGTGGGGGGGATAAAACCAATCACTATTGTCACTACTGTCACTCAATAAACATAATAAAAAATGTTGTAACTCAATAAGTGTAGAGTATGTTTAAATTTGGTAGATCTAATATCAATATTAATGAATTGCAAACATGAGAGAAAAGAAAGGAACACAAGAGACACTAGATTTAATGTGGAAACCCAATATGGGAAAAACCATCAATGTAACTAGTTACTAATTTTCACTCTTCTGAAGTGAGCCCTGTTAGGAGCAAACCTTGTTAAGGGTTACAAAACACACTGTTAGATGTGACCTTGTTAGAGGATTTAATCACCCTATTAGGAGTGGCCTTGCAAGAGGTCTTAAAATAATTCAATGGAGCTGTCACCTTGTTATTGGATTTACAACTAGTTATTAAACCAACTTTGTTAAGATATTTTGGATCACTGCTACAATGGTAAGAAAGAAACAATGAAATGACCTATTTGAGATGCAACTAAATTACTGAATCTAGATCTCAATTCTATTCATGAAAGCTTGATCCTTCCTGATTGAATATTACTTTATTGTTCCACAAGGATATCTGACCATCCTTCAAATTTTCTCACACACTTTCCTTTTCAATTAATACACTTGCATACTTGCACATACACTAGAATCTCCTCTTGACCTTTCATATAAACCATCTAGATTATCAAGTTGGGTTAATTACAAATTACAATGACTGATAATCATTAGCACCATTAGCTTGAGTCAATACTTGAAACAATTAAACTTCATAGCCCAAATCAAAAAAATCTTTTGATATTTGACCCAGCTCGATAAACACTGATCCTAAAATGATTTCTTGTGTTGACCAATAGATGCTTGGTTAACACTACAAACTTGCAAAATCCTTTGGCAACTAAGTGAACTTGGTGAACACTAACTTTGACCAACTTTCCTTCATTAACTATGAGAACTTGATTAACACCACTTTCTACCATAATTTCCTTCGATGCCTGAGTGAGCTCAGTAGACATAGTCTTCATAGAGTAATCTCTATGAATTCTTAGTAGACACACAAAATTATCTTACTAACCAAGTGAGCTTGCTAAGCACAAACTAACAACTGATTGACATTTGTGTAACATAAAAGACAACACACAATTAGACAATTGTATCCAACAGTTAGAGGTTACAAAACATACTATTTCTAAGAATTTTCCCTAGGGAAAAATTCACCCAAGATCAAAGAACTCAAGAACAAGCACAACTGTAGACCAAAAAGAGTATGATTAGAATATCAATATGTACTTGATTCAATGTGAAAGTACACTAGGAATTCTTGTATATAAAGGCCTCTAGAATGCATAGGAATCAACAACATCATAAGTCATACAATTAGTCACATGTCCACTTGAAGTGGATTATCCTCCATTAAGCATAGGAGTAAGTGTGATGATGAGAGGATAAGCCTACAAAGGTGTAGTAGATAAAAAAAATTTGTAGACACCATGTACTAAATTAGGAGTGTGAATAAATATGTTGTCTACATGAAAACTCAGTTAATTATGCAAAATCTAGTGTTGTAGACAACATGTGTTGAATTAGAGTTGCTTACTTTTGTGTTTACATCATTTCAACTCATAAGAGTATGAAAACTCCTAAGTGTCTCACATAATAAATAATAAAATAATGCATTAATCTAAGTAAACTTAACTAAAGTGTAAATAGTAAATACATATTTAAACCAACACTCTTCCTTAAGTGCAACTTAGGGGAATGCACTTAAGCTCACAAAACCTAGTTTGAAATGCATAATGGGTCTTGGTTACTAGGCCATCTTGGTTACCCATGTACATAATGAAATGCAATCTCTTATAAAGTAGAGAAAGAGGGAAACCTCATGGGAAAAACCCTCCCCTAAAAAACTGGATGAAAAGACAAAATGCATGGATGGATGGAGTAATCAAGACCCCCCCCCCCCCCCCCCCCCCATTATGACATACATCAAGTGTATACAAAAGTGAAGCCATAAAAGAGGATAAGAAGTGAGACAAGGTAGTCCCCCACAATTAAGAGTGTCAATCAATGATAGCAGCTCCTAGGTAGAAGCTAGTCCATGAGTGTTGTATAATGTTCCTCCCCTTTGGAAGAAACAATTGAAAACATAGAGGTGAGATGCTTCCCCTATGTGTGGAAAGAATCTTGAAGATGTATGATGGCCCTAAAATGTGCTCTACTATCCCCTTCCAAGACTACTAAAAAGAACAAGTGCATATTTGACAAGGATGTCTATAGAACTTTGGCCAAAGAACCATTTATCTCTTCAAATGATAAAGAGACCTCTTGCAATTGTTGTATATAAGGATTCACAATCATATCAACTTGTGAAGATTGATCATGTAGGGAATGGACATGAGGGTTAGAGTGAGCCCTTGCAACAACTAAAGAAGTATATTCTTCATCAAAGAGAAGATGTATATCATCAATTATGTCTCCCAAGTCTGCTATGTATGAGTCCACAAAAAAACTTGAAATATCTGCTATGTAGTCATCCCCTATTGCTAGAGCTAGAAGACAAGGTGTACCTTGTTGTGATAGACCTATCACTATGGCAATATATGCATATGGAATATGCTAATGATGTGACCTCTCTCTACATCTATCAATAGGATCCCACAAATTTGAGTCTGTTAAATCACTATCACTGGTGCCACTATCAGTTTCCACAATGTATGAAGTGCAGAGAGGATTCGAGGATAAGTTGGGTGAACTTTTCTCAAAGTGTACACCCTTCTCCATAAGGATGTCATGAGTCTTAGGATTCATAATTCTATATGCCTTAACATTTTCTTCATATCCAATGAAAATACAAGGCCTAGGTGGTGTTACCTTATATCCCCTTGAAGATATGTTTGCCCATTCTAGACAACCAAAGATTTTAAAGTGTTTCACAACTAGTTTTCTGGCACACCATGCTTCAAAAGGAGTCTTTCCATCTAAGGAATTATGAGAAGATCTATTAATTATGTGAGCAGCACTTCTTATAGCTTTGACTTCAAGTCTAGGATCAAGAGACTTGGCTTGTATCATGCAACTTTCCATGGACATAAGAGTTCATATCCTTAGTGTTGCAAGATCTATCTTGTGTAGACTTAATGCTGGTAGATTTTGAATATCAATACCCTCAAGTTTGCAAAAATCTTTAAATCCTATGTTCACATATCTACTTTCATTATCCATCTAGAGAACCTTGATGACTCTCCTTGTTTGCTATTCAACATGACTCTTGAAGGCTAGAAACTTATCCAACACTTCACTCTTGTGATGAAGAAAGTAGACCCATGTGTAGCATGAAAAGTTATGAATGAAAGTAAGGATGTAGGGGCCTTGGCTAGCTAATGTGACTAAAAAATGACCTACTAGTACCATGTGAGCCAACTGAAGAACAACTGGTGCTCTTGAAAAATTATGTTTATCAAACTTCTCCTCTAGATGCCTATTCATTGAACATGTTGAACATTCACCCTTAGAAAATTTGATTGTATGTAGATCTTTAACCATGTTTTTTGAGAAAAGTTATTGATGATAGTGGAAGGCAAGATGACCATACTACTCATGCCATAGTTTGATTTGTGATTTAGATTGAGTCAACAAGGCTTGTGAAGGAGACTTAGGCACAAAGTGGGAGAAGGAATAAAACCTCTTGTCATGATTGACTTTCCCCACTGCAACCAATGAATCATCTTTGAGAATTCACACTATTACTAAGTCTCGAAGGAACTCAACTTTGTCACCATATACAAGGTGAGTGATTTGGTAAATTGAGAGGAGATTAGAGCTAAGATTATGAACATAGAGAACATCTTTTAATTCCCATTTTCCATCTCCACATGTTCTTTCTCTTCAAATTCCATTTTTGTATCATCTCCCACAAAGATGTACAGTACCTATGACTTCTTTAATGAAGAAAAGTCTCCCTTTGAAGGATTCATATGATATGAGGCACCTAAGTCAACAATCCATTTTGATGAAGATCTTGAACCAGCCATAAGTGCATGTCCTTTTCCTTTTAGAGTGGTTGGAGTTGAATCCTTGGAAGCATTTGGCACTTTAATTTTGTTCTTCTTGAGTAGTTTTTCCAAATCATCCATTCTCTTAGTCTTACAATGATGCTCATCATGATACAATTTCTTGCAATATGCACAAAAAAATTTTCCCTTCTTTTCATTACTTCCCATCTTGTTGGAAGAAGAATTGCCTTACTGTGAGGGGGATTATTGTGTCTCATATTGTGATTTTTTCTTCCATTACTTTTTCTCGTTGTTGTTAGAACTTTTTCCTCTTTGACTTGATTGGTTCTCATCACATGAGAAGTCCCATATCTATCAAGTGGGATTGTTCAAAAATCAATATTTCTGTGAATGCATCAAATGTATGCTTTTGGAAAGCACTTCCCATGGTCAACTTGTGAGTATTAAAACTTAAAACAAAGAAAACATACTCTAAAAGTAGCCTCTTTTAGGATTTGATGAATCAACTTATCATCTTTCATGGGATTATCACAATCTTTAAGTAGTGCTCTAAAATCATTGGCTTTCTTGATATAATCTTGAATTGTGTCAAAGTTCTTTGGATCCAAGAGATGTAGGTCATCCTCAATCTAGTATCCCTTTTCCTCATGCTCTAGAAAAATTTATTGATTGGGTAGTTTTTAATAGTTGAGAATTTATAGAGAGGCCTCATAGCAGTAAGTAATTTCAGTCTATTCTTTTTGTATTCCTTCCTAGTCTATATTTTAGTGGCATCCAAAGAATGGGAGGGACTTCCACATATGCACTGGATAGAAGAGATGGCTATCTACCAATACTACAAAGACCTTCATGCAACTGAATCTTGCAAGGAATTCAGGAGGGTTAATGATTTCTTTCTTGGGAGGTTATCTTTTGAGCTCCAAGGTCATGAAAATCATAGGTTATGTTGGCACTCTAAATTGCATTCACATTTTGAGTGTCTATTTCAAATTTTGAATCACTTCAAAGCCCTTTAAATACTTTTTGATGCATATGTACCTAGCTGCCCATTTGAAGCTTAAGAGGTGTTTAATGTTTCTAAAAACCTTCCATTTAGTGTGTCCATGTGTTTCATGAAGTTAAATTGGCATTCTAAGCTATTTCATGAAGCCTTGTTTTGAGTAGTTATAAAATCTGCATTTTCACCCAAGTGTCAAACAGTGATAGGAGGCTATGTTTGCATGTGAATATATTAAACCCAATGATGTTTCACGACTCGCCACTTTGGAAGTATTTAGTGTCCATAAAAGAGAGCCTACGTTTTAGATTTTGAGTTGTTTTGAGTCTGTTTGACTAGGTTTTGAATCCCTCAAAGTTGGTAGTCTACTGTTTTCATGCTGATGCACATTGCACATAATTCTAAGAGGCCCTATTTTACAAGTTATAACTTTTGACCAATTGATCAAAATACTAAATTTCCTTTTTCATTGCACTGTAGATGTCAGAGACTTGTTACATTTCAAGTTTGAGCTTATGAAAAATTCATTTGATTAGTTTTCAAATGCGATTCCAAACATAATTTCTATCTTTTTACTATTGTCAGTAAATGCAGATTATTTGGTACCCCTATTTGTGATGTTATATCTTGAAATCTGTGATTTCCTAGATGGAATGGATTGTACTACTATGTTGTACTCCGAAACTACTTTAAGTGTGCCAATTTTCAAATCTTGACGAATCTACTTGCACACTTTCCTAGGTCAATTCCATTTGCAAAAAATGTTTTTCTGCCATTGTCCCCAGTCTGCAAAATCTGAGTAGCCCACTTTGACCACTTGCCATTTGTGCCTTGTTATTTTTCATGAGCCCAAATTATAGATTTATGTTGTACTCATGACAAAGAACCAACATCCCAATTTTTGTGCTCCCAAGTGTCCATCTACCTAGTTTTCAAAGCCAAATTCCAACCCAACTTATTGTTTTCTAGCTTGTTTTCTTGTAGGTAATTGTGAAGAGGCAACTTTGATGGTCAATATCTTTTGACCTTGAATTCGTAATGAGATGAGATTCAACAGGGTAGGAGTATGTCGAATAGAGAATCAGTGTGTTCAATCTCAGAGCCTGGTCAGGTGTTTAGATCAGTTTTTAAGGCTAGTCAAAGGACTTTCTAGCATTAAAATGGCATTGGGTAGTAAAGGGTAAAAATGAGTTTTAAATTGGTGGTTCAGTGATCGAACTTGATTCTAATCAGTTTGAGATGATCATCAAATTATTTTGCAAGGTCATTTGTTCAGAATTTTAAAAAAAAAATTAGCTGGACCCACTTTGGGGCCCGACTAAATTCATCAAAATTGTGATGATAACAAATACAATTGCCAACAATTTTGAATTTTTAGATTTTTCTAAAAATGGAGGGAAAATTTAGTGTTTAGGCATTAAAGACAATGTGAAAGAAGAACGAGATTTTGAAAACATTCATGCTAGCCCTATTCTTAATGATAGAAAGCCCACACATTTTCCATATGTAAGGAAAGAAGAGCATGAGAAAGTAGTGACGGATGGTGTCTTACAACTCAATGTTGAAGAAGAAATGAAACCCCATAATGAAACATAATCCTGGGACATCAGTATTAAATGTTAATTAGGAAAAAGTGAACATTCACACAAAGAAGGAAAATGTTTTTGAATTACTATTAGGGATAGACCATCAGAAGAAAAGGGAAGCATAAACTTAAGGTTGATGAAACTCTTCCTTCACTAAAAAAGGGCAAGATCTCATTTTGAAGATGAAATTACTATAATGACAGAAGGCTTGAATTCAAAAGGCATACAAAGTACCACCAACATGGCAGGCAAAAATGCTATAGTGGATAATGATTTATACTCACATTAGTTGCAATTCAAGTTTGGAGATAGAGTGGGCTCCACTAATCCTCATATTGATGAAGCTTCCTTGCCTCCTAAATGGCATCCTCGAGCCACTAGAAGCAATCACAGGCACTATGTGTGTTGGGTTCACATGCTCTAAAGCCCACATCATGCAAAAAAGCCACAGGTTATTAAAGCCAGGGAAGCTATTGCAATACAAGATTAAGTCAAACTAGAAAGCCCCATGCCAAGCAACATGGAAGATGCTAGCAGATGGGGAACATCACATTGGAGGAGAATCACATGCATATAAAATGGAATCTTCCACCATAAAAACAAAGTAACCTACATCTTTTTTAGCAAAGGAGGAGTATGCCCATGAAATCCATGCAAGTAAAAGGCTGCCCATGCAATAATAGCAAACCCACATTGGAAGTCAAAGGCATGACAAAAAGATAAGCCAGGCATGAAGAAGGCAGAAAGAACTAGCCAAAGGAACAAATCACCTATGCCAAGTATTAACAAGAAGTACACATGCAATTAAGAGGAAAAATCTCCCATGATAGTAGAAATAAAAGAGCCCCACACAAGGCATAATTTTCCATGCATGAAAGGGTGAAGGTCTACAATAAAGAAGGATTTCATAGCCATAGAAGGGAGCCAAAAGTCGTCTCAAGAAAATTGATTATGAAGTTTAAAGTTGTCATATGTAGGATAACTTCTCATGTTGACCAAATTGCACTTCACAAGCCCCTGAATGTTCCAAATCATCATTAAGAAGTGGTAGAGCAACAAGGGAGGCTTTGGCATAGAATATGGAATAAGATTTGTTGGCATTCAACAATAGCCCACCCTATGAAGCAAGGCATGCATCAAGGATAAGAGGTAGCAATGAAGCACAAGAAAACACACAACAGATCACACCAAAAAGGGGCTCTATACGTAGGGATATGTAGGCAAGGAGATAAGAATATATCCCACAATGAGTAGGAGACTGCGCCTCAATGATTTTAAATACTTCCTCATGCAATATGAAGGATGTCTTAAAGATAGAGGCTTTTTTAGAAGTTGTAGGTTGTGGGGTCCACCCATGGTCGACGTGCAAATTGGACTAGTTTTGAATAGAGGAAATATGTGGTCATGGAGGTGACGCATGGCAATGCAGTGTGAGAGCATGACTTCAAATGTGAAGACTTCATGTTCTTACAAGAAAGAAGTAAAGCGTAAGAGTGGAAGTGAAATTTTGAAGAGTTGTAGGCTTATGGTTAGCATGAAAGCATAAGCCATATTACAAAAGCTCCCAATGATATGCATGAGCGTAAATGTGTATAGGAAATCCGCACATGAATGAGCGTAAAGGAAGATTTGAAGGGTCCTGATGTTACGCTTGCCTGTGAGATTGGAAGGTAATATTTAATAAGCTTCATGTGAAAGTGTGAGCGTAAGAACATAAAGTGGAAAATGAAAGTCTCCGGTGCTATGAGGAGGAGATGGAGAAATTAATAAATATTAATTAATAAATTAATTAATATTTCAAATGTCATGACCAATATAAAATTGACAAGTGGCCCAAGTGTCAAGGGATATTAATATTGAATATAAAATCAAATTTAAAAGCTTCAAATGCAAAGGATGAAAAATTTCAAATGAATTTAAATGATTTATATAGTTTTAACTATATAATTTTTTAATTTTTTAATTTTAAAGCTCAGATTCAGTCTAGGAGCCTATTTTTCAAACTACTACTAGGAGGGCATTTTTCGTTTGAAATAGGCACTATAATATATCGTTGGAACCGAAAAGATCTAAATTTTCCAAATATGAGGTCAAATTTTGCACAACAATTCACTGGTTCAAGTTATAAGCAATTTTTTAATTTTCAGGGCATTCTCAGTAAAAGGGGCAAAATTCATTATGGAAAGTCAGAATCAGTTGGGAAACATATATTGATGTTTTTTAAAGCTTATAATGAATTCTAAAATTGTTTTTATCCTTCTTGAGTTCATTTTAAACCAAATTTCACCATTCCAGATCAAGCATCAAATTAGTTACTTGTTCAATTAGATATTTTTAGATATTTTTTGCTGTTGGAAGCCAAAATGATTAAAAATTTGATTCATCAGTTGAGGGGAGAGATTAGAGAGATGTTTTAACTTGTTAGGAGAGGTTTTTCTAGTGGACACATGTCAAATGTAGATTAGATCTGGGAATTCACTCTTCTCCTATATCTTCTTTTCTTTTTCTCATTGTAAGGTTGGTCCAAGTATTTTGAGAAATAATGCTCATTACTATGATACCAAGTTTTGGATCCAATTTTGATGTGTTCCCATACTATGATACCACATTTCTTTCAACAAATTTCTCTTGTATGAATAGCAGTAGGAAGATAAATACAACTAGTTCTGATGTGTTAGGTATTTTCATGTTTTGATTTCATGCATTTGATTGTATTGTTTCAAGGAAATGAATACAAATGAGCAAGAATTTCATTAGTTTCATTATGAATCTTGTCTCCCATCTCAGTGAATTTTCAATGTTTTATGATCTTTGAACAAAGAGCCTAGGTCATAGCTACAATCCCTTAAGGTTGTATGTTGTCTAATTGTTGCCTATAACTGAAAGGGTTATGTAAATGCTTCAAATAAATTAGCAAGGTTGTAGGTTTATTGAGGAGTATATCATGTAAGAATGTGATTTAGACTGAATGTGGATGTATATTGACAAGGTGAATGGATAGATCGTATATCTAAATATATGAATAAGTATTAGGTATATATAAGTATGTGATTAATTCATGTGATTGCCCAATAGATAAGGCACTGATTAGCTACATAATCATTAGTTCATGCTATTGCATATTAGTGGTTTTGTTGAATTCAACATTATTAATCAAAATCAATTCAGTATTTCACTTTTTGTAGTGGGCTGAAAAGAATTGACCCTCATTTGGCTTATGGTTTCATAGGTTATGATATGTAGCTATTTCATCCCTATGTTATTGCATAAGTACTAGGAGAAATAAGGGTTGCTTCTATAGTTATTAGGTTTAGATTTATGTTTAAATTGCACTAGTACCATATCTTAGAACCTCAAGGTTAACCCGCATAGGCCCTACAAAGCCTAAAGTGAAGAAGGAGTTATGCCTTATAGTTGGCCCAAGATTGCAGTCAAGTGTACCCATCATAGGAAGTTTCTAGCCTTAGATGTATTGGTTTGGTTTCTTTGTTAATTTTAAAACTGTTAAAACAGGAGCCAATAGGTTATAAAAGGAATCCATCTAGGCTATTCAAATTTATGGTTATTTTTATATTCAATTCCCTAAATTTACATATCTTAGAATTGCGAGTTTTTCTGGTGAACCACTTAAGTTGCCACGTTACTGTTTAGATAGTATTTTTTTATCAGAGATATGTAGGTAGCTCATCTTTATGTTTGACTCCTCTAAAAGTACAAATAAATCAGTCTCATTCTTGTTCCCTATTGAAATTGGTCACTACATGTGTTCAAACTACAAATAGGCTAGGTTAGCACAACCTGCATTGTCACATTTATGCCTCAAACCATATACTCCTAGAAAAAAGAGTTTGATTATGCAAGATTTTCTAGGGATAATTTTAGACATGCATCTTCATTAACCCATGTTCCTCATCTAGAAGATTATTGGGAAAATTATTTTGATGAATTTGAAGTCAAAAAGAGGTTATGGTCTAGATTGACAATCAATCGGATCAATATGTTTAAGGTAGATCTCAATACCTACAGGATAAAAGAAGATGAAGCTAAGGAGGTGATTGACCTATTCTATGTTGAATGAATTGAATGCATACCTATCCTTGAGCTCAACTAGACTAAGAGGGAATAAGATGACCTAATGTCCCATACTTCAGAGGTGTTGAAAAGAACTGAGAAATGGTTAAATCAAAGAATGTCAAATCAACCACTCTCAAAGTCCTAGAACAATACTCCAGAGCTAAGCACAAAAAATCACAACCCAAATCTAAGGCCATCTCCAACCTTGATGTTATTGACTCTATTGTAGGTTCTCATAAAGCTAAAGCTGAATTCAAAGTTGACGTTGTTGGGACTCAAAATTCAAGCCCCGATTTTGAGTATCAATGAAAAATCAAGCCCCTTGAATGCTTTTTTAGTGCATGTGTACCTAGCTATTTGTTTGACTCCATGAGGTGTTCAATGTTTCTAAAACCTTGCATTCAATGTTTCTATGTCTTCAATAAAGATAATTTTCCATTCTGAGCCATTCCATGAAGTCTCATTTTGAGCAATTTCCAATTTAGCATTTTTGCCTGTGTCAAACAATGACATGAGGTCATGTTTGCAATTGAATATTGTGTATCTAATATTGTTTAATGACTCATTGCTTTGGGATTATTTAGTGTCCATATCAAAGAGCCTATGATTCAAATTTTGAGTTGTTTCAAGTCTGTTTGACTAGATTTTGAATTCCTCGAAGTTGGTCATTTATTGATGTCATGCTAATGCAAATTGTTCTTAATTCTGGGAATCCCTTTTTAACTTGTTATAACTTTAACCCAGATAATCAAAATGATATAATTCCTATTGCATTATAGTTTATAGGTCAAATACTTACTACATTTCAATTTTGATCTTATGCTGAATCCATTTGATATGTTTTCAAACATGATTCCAAATGCAACTTGTAACTTTTTACTAGTGTAAAAAAGTGTAGATTGGTTGTACCCCTATTTGTGATGTCATATCTTGAAATTCATGATAGGTGAGATTGAATAGATTGTACCATTTTTTTCTCCTCTAAAATTATTTAAGTGTGTCAATTTTCAAATCTTGATGAATCTGCATGCACACTTACCTAGGTCTATTCCATTTGCAAAAAATGCTTTTTTGCCATTGTTTCCAAGATTCAAATTCTGAGTAGCTCACTTTGACTACTCCCCAAATGTGTCTTGTTATTTTTCATAAGACCAAATTGTAAATTCATACTTTCCTCATGATAGTGAACAAATGCCCTAGTTTTTGTGCCCCCAAGTGTCAATTTACCCAGTTTTTAGAGCCAAATCCAAATCCAAATTATGTTTTCTGACATGTTTTTTTGTAGTCAGTTTTGGGAGGGCAAATTTGAAGTTCAATATCTTTTGAACCTGATGTCATCACATGACAAGACTTGGTAGGCCTATTGAATATGTTAGAGAGACAAGATATCTAGTTTTTTGGAGCCCGACTAGGTGTTTATATCAGTTTTTAAAGCTAGGCAATAGGCCCTATAATAAAAAAAATCATAGTTTATCAAAACAGGGTAACATGAGCTTTTAATGATCAATCAATGGTCATATTTGATTTTAATTAGTTGGAGATGATCAATGGATTAGTTTGCATATCAAGTGTTTGAAAATGAAATATTTTTTAGCTAGATCCACTTCGGGGCTTGGCTAAATTCATCAAATTTGTGACAGCCAGTGAGGATTTAAGATGTTTTAAAAAGAGTGATCATAATGATTCTAATTATGAAATTTTTTCAATATATTGATATTTTTTTGCAAGATCAAATGGACCCATGGAAGCATACACTTGATGAACTTAATTGGATATGCATAGTAATATTAGCAATGAAATAGTTGAAAGGGATGCCATGAAAGTTTACATTCCAAAAGTTATGTTAGGTGGCATCATTCTTGAGTTCAAGAAATGTTTGAATTGGGTGTATGTGTTGCATTTGAATAGGAAATTCCAAGTATTCAGGGGGTTGAATATGTGATCAAAGCGAATAGTGGTAAGATGTATTTTCAATCTTACATCAAAATTCCCCTTTACCTGGTGTCTTTCTGTGTTCTCAAGAGTAGTTACTTTATTTTATGTAAAGGTTGCAAATTTCACAAGTTGGGATGGTTTCTCTATGAGGCATTTAACCAAATAGTTGCATTTCCAATCTATGTTTCTACAATTTGCATGCATGTCCAATGCGTCCATTTCCTCATGAGGCAATCATGGAAATCAGCCACATAATTGCAATCTTCTTAAAGACATTATGTAAATCAATTAGATGCTTACCTAATTTGTTTGTAGCTACATATTGAAATAAATTTATTATCAATAAAGCTCAATACTTTCAAATGTAATAAGGGTAGATTACTTCCACAATAGTGAAGCTAGTCAGAAAAGGAGGCAAACCATGAAAAGAAAACTACTAGTCACAAACATTTAAAGATAGGAAGCCATTTGGAGGAACTCCATGCTGTGAAGAAGGGGTAGAGTGTGAGTGGAAAGTGGCATGTAAAGAGGAAAGAAGCCCTATGTTAGAGATGAAACAAGTGGCATGGTTAGAGGATCTTTCCATTTGATGCTAGAAGCCCTTCTAGTGTGAAGCCATCAGGTGATTTGGTTGTGGTTTCTCAAAATTCAGTAAGATATGTAGTTCAAACTCATAAGAAATACAAACCACATATCATCAAAGGTAGGGGAGCAGCCATTTTCAAATCATCAGAGGAAGGTTGTAGCAATGTAAAAAATCCCACACATTGAAGAGTGAAGGAAGCCACACACTTGTAGTTGGCACAAAAGAAATTTGACAAGGCATCAGATGTTGACCACACAAGGAAAGAGCCATAGTCAAAAGGAACATGCAAGGGTATAGCTAACATCATCAAAGGAGGTGCCATGTTAAGAGGAAGCATGTTTGAAGTCATAGCATAAGAAAAAAAAGTTGCACAAAACAATGAGAAGTCACCAATGCTAGAGAAAGAGAAGGAATAGACATAGAATAGTTATCCCACATTTTCTATGCTTGGAGAAATTTATATTTTTATATACTCTTCCACATATCATCTGTATTGTCTACAAGATAAGGCTTTTGAAGCCTTAACCCTACATGGTGGACCCTAGATAGCTGGATCTTACTTCAAACAAATTTTGAACCTAAGCACACTGACAAAGATGTTGACATAGGAGATCAAATGCCTAGATGTTGAAAAATGGTAGATCGAATGATCAATGCTTCCCCACTTCAAGAAGTTGCAAGAAGGATAAGTAATGTAGGAATGTGCTTGGGAACCACATGGTAGTGGCCCGAGGTTGGTGGTGAGGTGGCAGATCTCATTAGCAGCGATGTGGATATCTAAACAAATAGAAAAGTGACACATGGAATTCATCAGATGAGTCCTAAAGTGATAAGTGGTAGGAGGCTTCAGCTTGATGTGAGATTTGAGGTGCTGATGTGCCACAAGGGACACATGTCACAATGGCACTTCCCCACTTGTAAAATTAGTAGCTTCTAACTATAATGCGAGGAAGAGCCTAGCTAACACATGTCAGTGCACCCTGGTCGACAGTGATGTGGCAATTCAAAAATAAATGCGAGGCCACCATGTGGCGATGCCTAGTAGACAAATTGGATGGTGCCACATGGAAATCGATGGTAGGTGACTGTGCAAAGGTCAGCCAATCAAGTGTTGCCATGTGGTAGCCTGGTCAAACTAGGTTTGACCTAAATCTTACAGGAGAGGGAAAAGTAATAATAAATGATAGAAAATGATTTTTTAAAAATTATTTTTCCAAATGGTCGCATACAAAATTTTTTAAACTCTAAAAAGGGTTTGAATTTTTTTGAAAATTCAAAGTGCAGACTAGATTTTTATAGCAGGGGGTACATTTTTCAAACTAAGATTTAAGGGGTTTCCAATAAGTGAACATAGGCATATTATTTATCATCAAAATTGGGAGAAGACAAATTTTTTGATTATGGAGTTTTCTTTTGCACAAGAACTCACTAGTATATATTATAGGTAGAAATATAAAATTTGGGCCTTCTCAGTGAAATGGGCTAAAATTGAAAACATAGCTACAGGCATGGTAAAAAAAAATGACAAAAGATCTGTTGGGATAGTTTTGAGGATATTACATCATTCCACTATAATTTGGCTCCAATTTTCAGTTTTGAGAATATTTTATTTCTCCAGTTGGGCTAATTTTTGGGATTGAAGTTGGACTCATGATTGAAGAATTAGATCATTTTTGAAATGAAAGAGGAAACAAAAATATTTCTAGGTTAGGAAAGATCTGTGATGTGCTAGTTCCAGACCATGAAGTTTTTCTTTGGCTGTGATACCCCCTTCCCATCCCATCAATTTCTCATTTCAACCATTTTCTCTCTTGTTTGATAGCATATATTTATTGTATAGTCTAGTTTATTAGGTACTTTATGAGTTAATTTCATGCATTTTCATGTATTATTTCAAGGAAATCAATACAAAGAACAATAGGTGTTAAGTTTCATTTTAAATCTTGTCTCCTTTATCAATGATTTGCAGTGTTTTATGATCTTTTAATAAAGAGTCTAGGTCATAGTTGTAGTCCCTTAAGGCTATATGTTGTTTCATTATTGATTATAATTCAATGAGTTCTATAAATGATTTAGGGAAACCAATAGGTCTATAAGTTTATTGAGGAGGATATCAAATAAGAATGAGATTTAGATTGAGCATTGATATCCAATTTGCAAGGTAAATGGATAGATCTGGAGTCTTGGCATAGCATGTGTGTTTTAGATATCCAAAGTGCATGAGAAAGATTCATGAAATGCCCAATGGATGAGGCATTAATCAACTACAAGATCACTAGCTTGTTCTCCATACTTGGTTTTCATCCACTTTCCCTACCCACATAAAATCAAATCAAATTCAAATCATCTTTACATTTTATGTTGAAGAGCTAGAATAGAATGCACTCACTCATTGCACTTAGCTATTGTATATCTATGTTATTGCATGATTCTTTAGGATAAATAAGGGTTAAATCTACTAATTAATAGATTCACAAATATATTTAGCACTGGTACCATATAGATTGAATCTAAGGTCCACCCATCTAGGTCTTGCAGAGCCTAAAGTAGAAGAAGGGTCTAGCCTTATAGTTGGCTTGGTGTCTGAAAGGATATGTTAAGGATGTGAGTTAGCTAATTTGAAACCTGTAGCATTTCAAAATACCAATAGAAGTAACCACCAAGCCATTTCAACTTCAAGTTCAAGAAGAGGTCCCAAAGTTTAGAATGGTAACTCATTCCAGCACTAAGAAGGCAACATCGACCAAAGAAAAGGCGATAGTCATAGTTGACCTAGATCCTACCAAAGTAAAGGAAAGTTTAAAGTAGCCTCCCATTTCCCTCATGGCTAATAATACCCCAAATCCTCAGAAATCTTCTAAAAACACTGGTTCTCAATTAAACACCTTGGCCTTAGCAAATTTTTTTCCTATGGTAGGTAAAGAACCTACTACTCCCAAGTGACTAGAAGCTTTTTTTCAAAAGAAAAGGAGTTTAGTACCAATATCCATGCCTATTGATGATCTAGTTTAAAAATGCCTAGGAAAGCCTTCAAAAACTAAAAGGGCCAAAACTGAGTCTAAGTTGAACTTTGATAAAAACTCAGGCCACTAGACAACTGAAATAGCCAAGCCACCTGAAGGTAGTTCCCATGAAAACATCACTCCTCAAGAGTATCAAGTATCAAGGATTGACCTTGGAAATGGGAGTTGTGCTATTGATATGAAGATTTTTGAGGTTTCAAACAAAAATATAGTAGGTAGACTATGGAAGGATGCTCAAGACAAGTAGGAAATGAAAGAGGCAATGAAAAGCATGGAACAATATATCAATGTCATCCTACATCCAAAACCAAAACCTCTAAATGAGATGTTAGAAATGGTGGATGTATCCTCTTCAGCCAATCAACAATTTCTTGATAATCTACAAAAGTGCAAGGCTATTGCAAAAATGTCTGAAGAATGGTTGCAATTCATCCTAAAAGAAACTAAGCAACAGATTATGCTTTTGGACAAGGCTTTGAAGGAGACTACTATCATCTTTAAAAAGCTGTTTTCCAACAATGAAGGTTTTGAAAAAGAATGAAATAACTGGGTAAAGGTGGTGCTTTGGATTGAAGAAAATTAGGGATTTGGTTTGCAAAACTTTCAAACTAAATGCATATCACTAGCCTTGATGAGAAAACCTTAAATGTGATTAAGGATTGCATTGAATGGAGGAATGAGGCATTAGTCCAGGTAGTCACTGAAATCAAAGAAATCCTGGATGGCCTCATGCTCATGGATGAAATTATTCAAGGTGATCTAAAGTGGTTTGGTAAGTATTGTATAGAAAAAGAGAGTGAATTTGTTGCCCCTATGGAAGAACTAATAAGTGAAATCCAAAGGAAGTTCCAAGAGGTCTGAGACAAGAAGACGCCATGTAGGTAGGCTTTCTCCAATGTTGCTCATATGAAGGCCATACTGATAATCAATTTGAAGCATTTAGAGATGCATATAGAGAAGATGACACAACTAAAGAGAGAAAATCATATCTAAAAAAAAAGGATGGTGTATATCAACTTACCTCATTAGTCCATTATCTCTGCATATGAGACATGGAAAACCACAAGGATTGTGGCCAGTGTTGACAGTTCCTCTTGATGTGTCACATGATCAATGGGTGGTTATTTTTCTTTCCTATTTTATTTTCTAATGCTTTTTAGTTAATGCGGTTGTGTTAATGTATAGAAAATTTACTCCTGGTAGGGTAATTTTGGATAACTATCTAGCCCTATGCCTATATATGTAATAGATGATATTTGATGGGGTTAACCTCTCTATAGACTAAAGAATAAATACTTTTTTTTTTGATATTCTATGCTTTTAAATTTTGAAATAGAACATTTCAAATTTTCAGAAATTAAAGTAAATTTATATGATTTTATAAGATTGAAACTTCTTGAAGAAAATAATATTGTTTGCTTTGTGGTTATATGCATTCTTGAGAGTGTGTGTTATATTTGGAAGTTAAGTTATAATTGTTGTATTATTTTGGAATTATATGTTTTGAATCTCAAAAGTTGTGGGAGATTAAATCTTTTTTTTTTTAACACTGTTAATTTATCTTAACATTCAATCATGTATATGATATTAATCGTTAAAATTTGGTGGTTTTTTAGCATTAGAATTTATTTTGTATTTGTGAGATGATTTTGAACTTTTAAGTATTTTCAATAAAATACTTCTTTTGATAGAGGAAGAATGATTATTTTTTCATAAAGGTTAGCTACATCTTGATTAATATTGAGTAAATCTTTAGAGTAGAGAATTCCTTATCAATAAATATGAATTCAATTTGTTAGCTTTCATTTCTCTCCCTTGTTCAAATTTGCCAAAGATCTTGGGAGAAACTATTCTCAAATAGTTTTTGGAAACTCCATTGGGGACTTCATAAGATAGAGTTGTCCTTTTTAGGTTCCTACAAGTTCTTATGGTTTTGTGAAATGGTACTTCGTAATCACAATCAGTTGCCTATTCTACAACCTAACCTAGGGTTTCTAGATACACAAGAAGATATTGTATTTGATCTTAACACTTATGCCTAGGTTAACTAATCAAGTAACCAACAATACCTCTAGGTACAATTGGTACTAGAAAAATAAAAAGAAATAGCCAAGAGGATTAGAGGCTTCATAATCATTTGAGAAGAGGTTGTGGTAGAAAGATTCGTTCATGCAAATCATTGATTAAGATAAGTTGAGGCTTTTCCCTGGATACAAAAAGATATACACGGATTGATAGATTTTTTCTTCGAAAGAAATTAAGCTAAAACTACCAATAGAACATCATCACCTCCTAAAACTAGGAGTTGTGTTACATCTTTGCAATCTTTGATCATCCCTAAAACCTTAATCCCTTTTTCTATAACAATCCTTCCTATCAGCTATAGATTTCTAGTAAGGGCTTACAATCAACCCTGGTGTGCTACAATAAGACCTCTACAACTTGCAAGAAATTTGGGTAGTTTACCTAAAGGAGCACAAGAAATCCTACCTAGATATAGTGGGGATGGGAAAAAATAACCTAAAAAAAATTTAAATGCTTTTAACATAGCATGTGGAGTCTTTGCTATAGCAACAGAAGATGATTTCATAAGGTTTTTTATTCAAACTTTGATAGACTCAGTAGCAGATTGGTTTCACCACTTACCTAATGCATCCATTACTTCATGGAATTCTATGAAAGATGCTTTTGAGGCTAGATTTAAATCTACCGAGGATGCAAATTCTTTTCTTATATAGTTTAGTTAGATGAAGAAGGAGATACATGTACCCATGAGGGAGTCTGTGGCTCGATTCAACAAATCATTGCATCAAATTTCCATGCCAAGTGCACCAAATGGTGAAAATCAAAAAGGTTTATTTTTAAACACAATGCTCTCTAATATTGCCTTCCCATTGAAAAGAGAAAATCCTCAAACACTTGCAGACTCCCAAACCCTTGCTATAGAATTAGAGGATGATTTCATTATATTAGGAAAATGGAAGAGAGAGGTCCAATACCCAATTATCAAGCCTCTACATAATCTTCTAATGACTCACTTGTTCAAAAGTTAGCCAATGATCTTTCGGAAATAAAGAAGAAACTTCCTAATCCCTCTTTTCCCTATCAAGATATCTCAAGAAAGTATCCAAATCATAATGCCACTTCCAAAGGGAAACAACTCATGTTACCCCCTAGCCAACAAAGATTGCAAATTGAGCCTCCTCCAAACAAAAATAACATGTGTGTTTTTCACCTTACTAATGATCATGAAGGAGCCACTTGTCCTAAAAATATAAGACACCAGCAGCTTGAAACTAAAAGGGCAATAGCAGCAAACATGGTAATAGAGGAAGAACATTTCAAAGGACTTGGAAACTCCATAAATTCCTATCTTGAGTATGAATCTAACTCTAATAGAGGTACTGACATTCTTTTAACTTTGAAAGAAGCTTCATGTTCAGTACTCACTAGAGGATAGAGGATGGGGAAAGTTGATTCTCAACCCAAAAATGCTACAAGCTTAGCTCAAGAAAAGGATTCTATAACAAGAGAGGAAGGTGAGACTAAGACACCTCAATCAAAACCTCATATTCCTCACATTATGAAAAGGTCTAACCCTGACTCTACATTTGATATAGTTGAATTTTGTAAAACATCTAGAATTCAAATATTTCCTACTGAGTATTTGGGGATGAATCCTAGTGAGCTCAATAAGCTTATTGTTGGTGTAAATAAGTATTTACTCTTTATAATTACTTAAGTTTACTTAGGTTAATGCATATTTTTTATTATTTATTTATTATCCACCTAGGAGTGTGTGTACTCTTGTGAGTTGTCATGTTGAAAATACTGGAGTCTACACCTCTTTTATGCACATGGTGTCTACAACCTTGTCATTCTTATCCACTCATCTAGAATGTTGGATAAGGCATGAGCTTAGTTGTCATGATGTTTATCTTATCTCCTAGTTGTTTCTAGAGACATTCTAGGGGCTTCCTGAAAGGCCTTTATATACAGGAACTCCTAGTGTGTTTGAACATCACATACTAAATAGAGCAATGTATTAGGACATACTCTGATTAATAGATCATATCCATTTTTGGTCTACAGTTGTGCTTGTGTTTGAGTTCTTAGTTCCTGGGTGAATTTTTCCCTTAGGCAAATTCTTACATGGCATCAAAGCTATACCAAATTCTTACACTTATTGAATATGTTTGATCTAGGAGGATCTTCAGGACCTAAAATTGAAGTGTTCCAGTTTCTCTGAAAGCAATACCATCGCATAGAGCATAGAATTTTGAATTTGGCACAACTTGAATGGGCAAAAAAGGAGTCCATTTGTGCAAGATATCACTGGTCAAAGCTCGGTCAAACATTGGTCAACTCAAAGATCAGGGATGAGAAAAAAGGTGAAAAAATTCATCATCAAGAAATTGGTCAAATTTGGCATCACTGAAAAGGTCTCGTCGTCATGATTCCAACGGCGTTCGTTTCGTTGAAAAAGGAGTTCATATGAAAAAGTTATGAGTGGTCAAAGTTTACCTAGGAAAAGGGTTGACCAATGACGTGGCATGTTTGTACAATGACATGAGCATGGTGTTGTGGAAATTTAAAATGATGACACATGGTATAACAATTAGTACATGATGTGGCAGACATGGAAAATGCAGTCAATCAGGTCTAATCATCTAATGACACGTGTCATGGTTGGCAAGTTACATTGTGCCATGTGGCATGTAGTGGCAAGGGCAAGTTTGTCTTTTCAAGAAAAATTTTGGTATGAGATTTGAACACATAACCTCCAAGTTGCAAGCCTTGTGGCGGTGACCATTGCACCATAGGTTGTCTTTAAGTCTAGATTGGCGCGATGTTTTATTTAACCTTTGCCGTCGGAAATGAGCTTTTAAAAAGCTGCCGGCGGGGTTTGAACCCTCGACCGGTGGCCTGTCTGAAATTGGATGGGCCGTTGCGCTATTTCAGCGCTTGAGGATAAATTTGGCGCAGGTTATTTTTAAACCATATTAATCCGCCAACCACCTATGTAAAAATAGGTTTATTTGTTAATTTATTAACAATTTATCCCCAAATTTGGTTTTAAGCCAAATTTTTTAAATAGCCAAAGGGGGATTTCGGATATGGGGTTAATTAATAAACCCTATATTTAAAACAATTTGTTTTAACCCAATTTTGGCTTATTTTTATGTATAAAAGGGGACTAGGAGGGTCTTGTAAGGGGGGATCCATCAGTTGATCATCCAATTCTTCTCAAATCTACTCGTAGAAATTCTCCTTGTAAGCCAAGCATTCCTTGGAGGAATTTTTGTAACTTGGCGAAGAATCTATGTTGTGTAAAAGCTTTTGCAAAGCTTCTTCATGTTCTCTTGTAAGGACATCTTGCCGATGTGGGATCTGTTGTCATGGGTGGAGCTGCTTTCTTGAGGCCTCTTGTAAGGCGAAAGCTGACTTCTTTTTGTAGCCTGTGGTGTTTCCAAGTCTTGAAGGCAATAGATCAATTCATTTTTTTGACGAATCCGGAGACGTAGCCGCTGTTCGGTGAACTCCGTTATCATCTCGGTTCTATTCTTTTGTGATTTTCTTACAGTTATTTTTCTGAGCTTAGTAGATTATAGATTTGGATTTACATATTGGATTCAAATCGATAATTAAAAGATCCTGATGTTAGATTGTACTAATGTAATCTTTGTAAATCTAACTCGTAAACTATTCTGAGTAAATACTCAATTAGTTTTATGGATCAAGTGGTATCAGGGAAGAACCACTAAATCATAATCAGATCAAGTTTGGTATCAGAGCAGGTTACTAAGCTCTTTTTGCGGTTAATCACAAGATGGCAACTGAATCAGGAGAAGCATCCACAGTGATGATATCATTGATGGTACGAGAGTTCTTTGAGATGAAGCAGATGATTGAGACTATTTTTCACAGTCATTGTGAAAATTCTAACAAGGTATAGAAGCTAGAGGAAGCAAATCATCATTTGCAGAAAGAGAATGAAGAATTGAAGAGATTGTTGGATGAGGCCAATGTGGAAAAGAAAAGGTTGGAGATCCTGTTACAAGAGATCACTGAAAAGTGGAACAAGCAGAGTTCTCTTGTATCTGAGAGGGGTCATATTTATGAGTTTCATCCGCATTCTGAGGATATATCATCCTCATACTCCCCACTTACCCTGCCTGATAGTATGGGGGCCTCTTCAGCGATAAAGCCATTGGCCAAGTTTTCTTGTGGCCATGATGGGGCAAATTCTCCTAGTGCAGTAGATGTTGAGATAATGGGTGTTGCACACATTGCATAATATTGTTATTTTATTATTTTATTTTATTATGTAATGTTGTGCCTAGATGGATGTGCAACATGTAAAGATTCCCATGGAATATTCTTGATGAGTTGTATTGTAACATTGTGAAAATATTTCATGTAATTATTTAATATTGGGGGAAAAGAATTAAATGCCCAATATTAAATGTGGGGTCAGTGGGTTAGATAGCACATGGTTTTAGCACATGGTTTATGTAATACCACTTGGTGGTTTTGTGGGACTTGCTACTATATAAGCAGCCACAAGGGTAGTTGTTGTAGAGAGATAGAGAGTGACAAGAAGAAGACAAAAGGCAAGAGTTGAGCGGGACAAGGCTTGACAGGTTAGCCAAGGGAGCATTTGTGAAGGTTGGAAGCATGGCATGGGATGTGTGGATTCATGCTTGTTCACATAGTTTGCTCGGTTGTGGCTATGGCCATGAAGGCTTCCATGGTTGTATGACAATGGTATTTTTTGCTGAATAATACATGATGATGGATGCTTTTGGAAGCTGGGTTTTTCCCTCAATGAGGGTTTCCCAGGGTATATCTTGTGTCACAATTTTGTGGGTATGTTGTCTATTCTCTTGCATGTGGATTTTAATTCCGTGTTTATTTTAGATCTATTATGGGTTATGTGGAAATGGTTATATTCTTTATTGCCAAGTTTCCTTACAAGTGGTATCAGAGCTATGGTTTTATTATTGTAACCCTAGATTGAATCCATGGGAATGCATGAGAGGATAAAAGAAATGGCAAGATATATGAAAAATTATTGCAGATCTGAGGGCTTTGGATTTGCTGTTATGATGGGATGTTAAAAGATTTGGGCATGGGAAATTGTTGGACAAAAGAGTTTTTTCGGATGTTTCATTTTAAATGAGGGTTTTGGGGGGTAGCTTGCAGAAATGACCTCCTGGGCAAAAACAGACCTCACCATTGGATCCGGGTCGACATTTCCATAAATTTTAATATATAATATGCCCTAGTTTGGCCATGTTCAGAGAAAATGAAAGAGTTTTTTGGTTTCAGTCCATGATGGCCATCAAATTTAATCCCGTCGGAATTTTCATCACTGAAAAAAAATTAAAAATGAAAAATCGTACTGAAAATGGTAAAAAGACTGTCTTAGTAAAATGGCCATAACTTTCTCTCAGAATATCGGATTTCAGAGTTCTTATAGGCGTTGGAAAGCTAATTCAGAGCACTACAACATGGTGTAGGTTTGGTTCTATGATTTTAAAATTTTGTCAGGTTTTAAGATCCCTAAAGTCAGATCTTATTTATTTTGAGCACGGATTAGGGCATAACTTGGGCATACGGAGTCGGATTTTGGACTTCGAGTAGTCAACGGAAAGCTCTTGGAGAGCTCTACACATTGATTCAGATTTGGTGCAGGTTTGGCATGATTTATTTGTTGATATATTGATCTGAATAGTTTATAGGTATATTTTGACTATGGTAACATTGTGAGTTTATGGCATTGGAAGATTTAAGATTTGATGTCATTGTATACTCAGTTCATATTGGTCTCATGATGATATGGTTATCAGTATTTGGTTTGGATATGCATGATGACTTGTTGGGTCTACAAGTTGTGCAGTGTTGTAAGCGGTCTATACTTACAGGTTGCATTTATAGCTTGGTTATGGGTTGTCTTTGCCCATTGATCTTTCATTATTGATGCATAATCAGATTGGTGGCTTGGATTTGGGTTGTCTATGCCCTAAGTCACATGATTTACTATTTTCTTCATGTTGAAAGGATGAGATGTTGTTACCAGGTACAGTCATGGTGGAGGATTGTAGTTGACTATTTTATGCTGACAGATTGGACACTTTGAGAGCCAGATGCTCAGTTCATGGATGTGATCATGGTGTCATGGATTTTGGCATGACATGATTGGTTATACAGGTACATCCTTGATGTTTATTAGCTTGGATTTTTTGATTCAGTTATGGTGGTATATCTTCTAGGTTGAGGATCATGGTTATTTGGTTTTCTTTTGAGGAGCTCATGATGTGCACTTTGAGTTCTTTGATGGTTTGATGCCTTGGTTGATTCTCATGGTTAGAGGATATGTTTTTCACTATGATGTCATGGATAGCTTGGATACACGGTTTAGTGGGAGCTTGTGACAGTGATGGGGTGACAGTGCAGGATTAGTTCCTGGTTTGGTTTATATCTTCTTGGTTTAGAGAGGATGGATTTTATGATGCCATAGGTGACTTGGTACCACGGTTGAGTGGGAGTTGTTGGCATTGATATATTTATTGAGTGTTTGCAGATGTTGGAGGTTTGTCTTAGATCCTGTTGCTGCAGAAGCGTCTTTGACATTTGCATGGTGCACTTGTTATCTTCATGGTGTTTGAAGATGGTTAGATCTTGAGGACTCATGGAGTTCTTGGTTATCTTCATGGTGTGTGGAGATGGTTCTTCCTAATATGTGGAGATGGTTTTCTTCATGGTGTATGGAGAAGGTTGCATCTTGAGGACTCACAGGGTTCTTGGAAAAGGTGTGGTTTATGGTTTTATTTGGCATGTTATCCTTGGTATGAGGATGGTTTCATTATTATGTCATGGTATACTCTTGATACGCGTTTAGAGTTGTGACATGTTATGGTGTGTTCATATGGAGCATGTTATCTCTTTTAGTTGAGATGGTAAGATCATGTTGTCATGTTTATGTTCCTGAGGCCATGGTTGGAACTTTGACATTGATCTTGGTTTAGTTTCTTGGTATTGAGTACACTGATCATAAGCTGGATACTTCATGATATTGCTATGTTGCATTTGGAGTTGGCATGGATTGATTGGTTACAGGTGCTCATGGATACTTAGAGACGGTGGTGATGCTGATTTCTCTTAGATTAGAGAAGTATTTGTTGGGACAGTTGATGGTTTCAGCAGGAAGTCCGAGGGGCAGTCACCTGATATGGACTTGAGAGGAGATTGTTCTTAGATGAGTCTTGGTTGGAGACTTGGGTATCTTGATGAGCATTCTCATTCCCCACTCTTGGTCTACTCGGCGGTTTGCTACTTGAGAGGTATAGCCCATGATTTTCTCTCAGTTGCATTATATTTATGCTTGTCTTTCATGGATATGGATCTTGAGCTATGGTACATGAGTTAGTTCTGGAGGGTTCATTTGAGAGATGGTTTAGCATTGGTTATCTCCATGTGCATATGTTGTTATGCTGGTTGAGTTTGGGAGATGGTTTTATTGGGCATATTCCTTGGATTAGGAATGGTTATTCCTTGGTTTAGGAATGGTTTATTGAGTTTGATCTTCTTGTGAGAGGCTTACATCCATGATGAGTTATATGGTATGGTTTGGATGTTGTTGAGGCTTCTTGTTGGGGTTTTATGGAGGAGATCATACTTGCACAGTTTACATCTAGAGGTGTGTGTAGAAGGACATGATACAAGTTATGATTTGCATGGTTTCTCTAGTCTTGGTTATCTTCCTGGATGTTCAGTTTTGACTATATTGGATTTGAGATTGGTTGGAGATTGTGATCACTGGTTTGTGGTCATGCATGTCATGTGAGAGATGACATGGTTATTCCTTTATCTCTTTCCTCTGTTGGTTATGGTGAACTTGGGAGAGCATTGGAGAGTTGTTCTTGCAGGATATCAGTTTATGTATTGTGGATGTCCTTGATACTACATGGTTTCACTTCTTTGAGATGTGTTGAGTGGATTGGTTATAGATTTGACATTATCTTTTGCAGTGGGAGCTTCTTGGTATATATGTGGCAGGTATTGCTCTTGAAGCTTGTGATTGCAGGTTGTAGATTGGATATGTTAGTGATATGAGATTCACTTGTTATACCTTTGAGGTATGGATAGTTGGATGGGTTTGGCACTTTGCTGTGGGTGCTATTTCAGCTATGGATATTTTGACAACTACGGATACATGTGATTACCTTTGGATCAGGTTATTTGTGCTTGGAATTTTAGTTGGTACAGGATTTTATGATCTTCTAATGTAACAGGTTGGGTGGCTTTCTCTTTGGATGGCTTCTATGTATGTCCAGAGGGAGTGGCATAATAGGAGGTGAGATCATTCATGTTTGAGATGCTGGATACTTTGATTTTGTTGCAGGTACTAGAATGGAGCACTTGGTGTATTTTGATTCATGATGGTGGATGTGCTGGGAGGGATTGTTCCCTTGTTCATTTATGTGGCTACGGATTGACCCTATGCAATGTATACAACAAGTGGGAGATTGTTGAGATAATGGGTGTTGCACACATTGCATAATATTGTTATTTTATTATTTTATTTTATTATGTAATGTTGTGCCTAGATGGATGTGCAACATGTAAAGATTCCCATGGAATATTCTTGATGAGTTGTATTGTAACATTGTGAAAATATTTCATGTAATTATTTAATATTGGGGGAAAAGAATTAAATGCCCAATATTAAATGTGGGGTCAGTGGGTTAGATAGCACATGGTTTTAGCACATGGTTTATGTAATACCACTTGGTGGTTTTGTGGGACTTGCTACTATATAAGCAGCCACAAGGGTAGTTGTTGTAGAGAGATAGAGAGTGACAAGAAGAAGACAAAAGGCAAGAGTTGAGCGGGACAAGGCTTGACAGGTTAGCCAAGGGAGCATTTGTGAAGGTTGGAAGCATGGCATGGGATGTGTGGATTCATGCTTGTTCACATAGTTTGCTCGGTTGTGGCTATGGCCATGAAGGCTTCCATGGTTGTATGACAATGGTATTTTTTGCTGAATAATACATGATGATGGATGCTTTTGGAAGCTGGGTTTTTCCCTCAATGAGGGTTTCCCAGGGTATATCTTGTGTCACAATTTTGTGGGTATGTTGTCTATTCTCTTGCATGTGGATTTTAATTCCGTGTTTATTTTAGATCTATTATGGGTTATGTGGAAACGGTTATATTCTTTATTGCCAAGTTTCCTTACAGTAGAGTGTGTCTATTGTCGACAGATGGAGTACTTTAAGACTCTTAATCTGCCAGATAGTGACAATAATTATCTTGAAGTATCTTCTTCCATAGACCAGAAGAAGTCAGCAAAGGATGAGCAAAAATCTTTTGCGCACTTCAAGATGCACACAAAAGGTATCAGAACAAAGCTGCTAGGAAAGATGAGTTTTAGAGGAAAGGGCCTTGGTGTTTCTAAGCAAGGTATCACCAGTCCAGTGAAGGCAAAGAAACAACCATGGAACCAAGGATTGGGATTCAAAAAGGAAACAGGACGATCCTCTAGAATTCAAAATTTTTGCAACCACTATGGCATCAGTGGACATTGGGATGCAAAGTGTTGGAAGCTGCATCCAGAGCTCCATCGTCGATCGAGGTCCATAGAGAGACCCAACCACCAGCATGTTGATGAGATGATAGTAGAGCTGGTAGTTGCTACCACCTCTGAAGCAATCCCAGAAGAATCCAAGCCACAGCCTGAGTAGCCAGTAAAGGAGAGTTCCTTCGAATAGCTCCGAAAGAGCTGGGAACGTCGCTCGTCAAACTAGTATATCAACTTGTGTGTGTTTATTATGTGTTTTAGTATAGTAAAAATTTTGATAAGCTAGTGCGGTTTTGTGAGAGTAAAACTCATTAAAATTGTTTGTAATAGTTTATTTATGAAGTTGTATTTCTTCCTGATTGAGAACTTGTAAGGCTTGTAGAAGCCTTGTCTCTTGTAATCAGTGGAAAGAGATACTTGAAAACTTCTTACTACAGGATAGAATTTGTTTCTTGTAGTTTCTTGCAGTTTCTTTTAGTGCTAAGCTTCAGTTGAAGAGCACTTTTCAGATAAGAGTTGTTGAGAATGGTCAACGGTGACCTTGTATGTTTTTAGCTTGAAGACTCAGTAGAGGCCATTTTGAAGATACTTCTAAACTCAGTTGAAGTTCTTGAAGGATGTTATCAATGACCTCATTGTTTTAGATGAACGTGACCCGAGATGTGTGGTGGAGCCTTGAATCAACGATTCTGATGTACAAAGGTGAAGGAATATTTTAGGCTGAGGTGCAGATACCATGCTCGAGTAGTTGGAGGAGAAACAAAAGCATGTTCGAAGATGGAAAGAGATGCAGAATGTGAACTACCTGTGAGAAGCATTGGGGGATAGGTTTACCATACTCAGTGTTTTCCTTCTTGCTTTGGGTATTCTGAGTTCCATTTTTGAAATGCATCATGAGGAGTTGTGAATTGCCAAAGTGTAAGGCCACACCAGGAAAATGTGGTAGTGTGTTCGTAAAATTCATATTATGGTGAGTGGCAAGATGCTGAATACGAGATGTTTTGAAGGAACTATACACTTTTGGAGGACCAAAAGTTCTTCAGTGGGGAGGTTTGATCCAGGAGGATCTTCAGGACCTAAAATTGAAGTGTTCCAATTTCTCTCGAAAGCAATGCCATCACATAGAGCATAGAATTCTGAATTTGGCACAACTTGAACGGGAAAAAAAGGAATCCATTTGTGCAAGTTATCACTGGTCAAAGCTTGGTCAAACATTGGTCAACTCAAAGATCAAGCACAAGAAAAAAGGTGAAAAAATTCATCATCAAGAAATTGGTCAAAGTTGGCATCACTGAAAAGGTCTCGTCGTCATGATTCCAACGACATTTGTTTCATCAAAAAAGGAGTTCATATGCAAAAGTTATGAGTGGTCAAAGTTTACCCAAGAAAAGGGTTGACCAATGATGTGGCATGTTTGTACGATGACATCAGCATGGTGTTGTGGCAGTTTAAAATGATGACACATGGCATAAAAATTAGTACATGATGTGGCAGACATGGCAAGTGCAGTCAATCGGGTCTAATCGTCTAATGACACATGTCATGGTTGGCAAGTTACGTTGTGCCATGTGGAACGTAGTGGCAAGGGAAAGTTTGTCTTTTCAAGAAAAATTTTGGTATGAGATTCGAACACATAACCTCCAAGTTGCAAGCCTTGTGGCGGTGACCATTGCACCATAGGCTGTCTTTAAGTCTAGATTGGCGTGATGTTTTATTTAACCTTTGCTGCCGGAAATGGGCTTTTAAAAAGCTGCCGGTGGGGTTTGAACCCCCGATCGGTAGCCTGTTCGAAATTGGATGGGCCATTGCACTATTTCAGCACTTGAGGATAAATTTGGTGCAAGTTATTTTTAAACCATATTAATCCGCCAACCACCTATGTAAAAATAGGTTTATTTGTTAATTTATTAACAATTTATCCCCAAATTTGGTTTTAAGCCAAATTTTTAAAATAGTCAAAGGGGGATTTCGGATATGGGGTTAATTAATAAACCCTATATTTAAAACAATTTGTTTTAACCCAATTTTGGCTTATTTTTATGTATAAAAGGGGACTAGGAGGGTCTTGTAAGGGGGGATCCATCAGTTGATCATCCAATTCTTCTCAACTCTACTTGTAGAAATTCTCCTTGTAAGCCAAGCATTCCTTGCAGGAATTTTTGTAACTTGGCGAAGAATCTACGTTGTGTAAAAGCTTTTACAAAGCTTCTTCATGTTCTCTTGTAAGGACATCTTGCCGACGTGGGAGCTGTTTTCATGGGTGGAGCTTCTTTCTTGAGGCCTCTTGTAAGGCGAAATCTGACTTCTTTTTGTAGCTTGTGGCATTTCCAAGTCTTGAAGGCAATAGATCAATTCATTTTTTTGACGAATTCAGAGATGTAGCCGCTGTTCGGTGAACTCCATTATCATCTCGATTCTATTCTTTTGTGATTTTCTTACAGTTTTTTTCTGAGCTTAGTAGATTATAGATTTGGATTTACATATTGGATTCAAATCGATAATTAAAAGATCTTGATGTTAGATTGTACTAATGTAATCTTTGTAAATCTAACTCGTAAACTATTCTAAGTAAATACTCAATTAGTTTTATGGATCAAGTGGTATCAGAGAAGAACCACTAGATCATAATCAGATCAATGTTCATCAACCTTCACCTAATGTATCTACTAAACAAACTAATGCATCCTCTTGCAATGAAGAAGCCAAAACTTCAAATCTTGATCATCACAAAGACTTGGTCCATCCTAATAAGATTAGTCCAGAATTGAGCTGTCAAGAAAAGCCAGATACATTTTATGTATCTCTTTATCTTTATGGTTTTAAGTTAAGCAATTGTATAATAGACTCTAGTGCTTTAGATAAAATAATGCCATTAATAGTGGAAAAGGCCCTTGACCTTCATTTAACTAAAACTTTTGGCAAGTGTTATTCAATGGACTCTAAATAGGTACCTTTAGTAGGTTAGATAAAAGATGCTCATGTTTCCCTAGCAACTTTCCTTTTTTCCTAAAAAAGAGAATAAGGCTTACCATCTTCCTAGTTGATATCCCCACTAGTTATGGCATGCTCCTTAGCCTAACTTTCTATAGAGATTTGGGAGGAGAATTTAGGATGGACTGGTCTTAAGCCATTATACCTATAGGGAAGGAAAAAGTAACCCTACTCCCTAAAGCCAAGCCTAAATACACAATTTTCCCATCTGATGATCCAAAGTCTCAAATTCTTTATCAGAAAACTAATTTTTCTTATTACTTGATTATGCCTAAAAATGAAGAAATAGGTATCCAATCAGAGGTGGTGAATTTACCTTGGATGTTGGAATTTGATGGAAGTTGTTGCTAGAGTGGGTCCAGAGCTGGTGTTGTCTTGATATCTCCTATAGGTCAAACTTTCCCTTCTTCTTTCAAGTTAACCTTTGAAAACACAAATAATACAACAAAGTATGAGGCTTTAATTTTGGGGTTAGAAGAGGCTAAAACAAAACATGTTAAGTTACTAAAAGCCAAAGGTGATGCAAAGTTGATAGTAACACAAGTTAGAAATTTTTTTTCTATGAAGAATGAAAGATTGAAACATTATAGTAATCATGTATGGGATGAAATTGAATATTTTGAGGCCTTTTCAATAGAATCAATATGTAGGGAACTAAATTCTAGAGCAGATTCCTTACCAGTATCAGCTTCATTGCTGATCACTCATCCTAATTCTACAATTGATAAATATTTAGTAGAAGTCATTCATAGACCAAGTGTCCCAAATAACAATAATTCTAGGCAAGTATTCAAGTATGACATACATATCAATTCTTTCTTGCAAAGTATGGAAAATTTTTCCATTAATTATTTTGAATACTCTAAATCAAAACGTAGAAAATTCTATCCTAATTCAGTAGATGGGGAAATAGAAAATATAGTGCAATTGAAAGGAAATGTGATACCTAAAGGTCTAGTTGAACTAGATAAACTCTTTGATGGATGGGATACTTTCTTAGCCCAAAGCTCAGTTCCTCAAGAAGTGGAGAATGGCCAATATGAGAAACTCAACTTAGGTGATAATCATAACCCCAAGATGATAAACATAGGAGGTTGTTGTGGGGTAGAATAAAAGGCCAAATTCACCAAATTGTTGATGGAGTATATTGATGTTTTTTCCTGGTCTTATGAAATTTTGAAGACATTCAGGAAAGGACAATTCAAACATCATATTACCTTGAAGTCAAATATTGCTCCTTTTAGGGAGAAGTTTAGATCATATAATCCAAAGGTTTCAAATGAAATTTTCAAGGAGATTGCTAAAATTATTAAGGCTCATATAATATTCCCCATACATTACTCTACGTGGGTGGTGAACATAGTACCCATAAGAAAGAGGAATGGAGAAATAAGAATATGCATAGACTTTAGAAATCTAAATCAAGCTAGTCTAAAAGAAAATTTTGCTCTACCCATTATGGATCAGATCCTTCAAATAGTAGTAGGCTCAGAAATGATGTCATTCCTTGATGGTTTTTTTGGCTATAATCAAATAGAGGTTGCTAGACAAGATCAACATAAAATAGCATTCACAATCCCTTGGGGCACCTTTTCTTATAAATGAATGTCTTTTGGTTTGATAAATGTAGGTACAAATTTCCAACATGCCATGAACTTGAATTTTGGACATCTTTTAGTCAAGTGCATCACATTCTATCTTGATGATATGATTGTATTCTCAAAGAGATGAAAGAAACATTTGAAGGATTTAAGGAAAATCCTTGAGAAATGCAGAGTAAGGTATCTCATTGAATCCCAAAAAGTTAATTTTTGTTGTAACATAAGGAAAACTATTGGGACACATAGTTTCCAAGGACGGGATCAAAATTGACCCAGAAAGAGTAAAGCTATTTAGCAGCTCTACCTACCATTAACCATAATGGTGTAAGGTCTTTCTTCAGCTAGATGTACCTGATTTTTTCAAAACCATACAACCCATGGCAAAGCTCCTCAGTGAGAAACAAAGTTTCAATTGTGATAACTCAATAATTAAAGCATTTGAAGAAGTAAAGAAAGCTATTGCTATGCATTTGATCATACTATGTCAGGTATACTACTTCAAAAAAGTAAGAAAAATGAAGAGGTACCCATTTCCTTTATGAGTGTTCCTCTTAAAAAACATGAATTGTGTTATTCCCTAGCTGAAAAATAGGTATTTTTTATTGTTAAGGCTATAAAATATTTATGATATTACATTCTACATTCACATTCTCTAGTGTATGTACAATCTACAGTAGTTAAAAGCATCCTTACACAACAAGATGTAGCAGTAAATTACAAAGAAACCTAGGTGTCAAAGGTACAAGAATTTGACCTAGATATCAAACCAACCAAATTGGTTCATGGTCAAGGTCTTTGAAAACTTATATTAGAAGAAAAAGAGGAAAAGGCTTAACCTAATTACTTGCTAGTGGGCTTGAAAGATGAATGATATTTTGATATAGCATATTTTCTAACCTATGGGGAATGCCCTGATCATGTAAAAGGAAAAGATAGAAGAAGTCTCCAAATCAAAGTAGCGAAGTTTGTGATTGTAGATGATATCTTGTATAAAATAGGTTTGTATGGCATGTTCCTAAGATGTGTTGATACTGATCAACAAGAAAAGTTACACAAAACTTTCCATAATGAAGCTTGTGGTGGACACTTCTCATCCATAGTGATAGACTTTAAGATAATAAGGAGTTGATATTATTGGCTAGGTATGTTTAAGTTTTCTTATAAATGGCTTAGTAATTGTGAAAATTATAAATTATTTATGGGTAAACCACAATTAGTTGCATTACCTTTGAAACTAGTCATCATAGAAGAACTATTCCAGTAATGGCGACTTGACTTCATCAGCCCAATTAATCCTAACTCAAGTGCTAGTCATACCCATATTTTGAATGTTACTATGATGTAGTGCAAGGTATGAGAATCCCCAAAGGAGATGTCCTAGCCACTAGCAAATAACTACATAGTAGAAACACAACAAGAAGAAGCAATAATGCAAGATTTGATACCAAATTACAATCCTTGATTCATAGATATATAACTGATTACATGCAATATGCCTGACTATAAGGCCTTCCAAGTTAGGGAAAAATAAAAATGTAAATTAAAAAATTAGTTCTACAAGATCCAACATGATCCAACATACAACCAATCTCAGGTAGTCCAGATACACAACTAGATAAAAACACCAAGAAGAATCCACACTTGTACCCACAGGTCCAAAGAGATCCTCTAGTTCCTAAGCCACAGCTCTAGCTCTACTCCAAATTTGCATCTATTCTTCCCCTCCAAACTCAATTCCATCCAATATCCAAGTTTAAACTACCTCACATTAAATGCTCTATCCAAACATTCACAACTTCATCACAATCTTGCTGTAAGCTACCTCACATTTGGTGATCTACTCACAAACTTAGGAAAACTCACCCTTTAGCTAATCCCATGAATCTTTCCATCATGAATGAATGACTAAAAGACTTCAAAAGACCCCCACTTACAAGAATATAAGCCAAAAGTTTTCCTAAAACAAAAATGAAATACAATTACATAAATTAAATGCCACAAGTCAGCCTACAACAATAATTAAATGTCCAAAAATTGATATCCAAGTAAAATCATGATATCTCCTAGATCTGATTGAATTAGAACTCACACCTCAAACCATAGGTAGAAATATAGGTCCTATACAATCCCTTAAATGTGCAAAGGCTGATTCCCCAAGGAAAAGTACACATTTATCCTAAAAGGCACCCATAGAAACCTATCGTGTAGTCTACCAAAAATTAATATTGTAGGAGAATTTCCATATCTCACAACCTATAAAGAGTTAAAAATTGAGCACTTGATAAGATTAATTAATTTAGACCCTCTTAAATCCTTTAATTGAACATCTTCTCATTCATTAATTATAATTAGTTATATTCTCTGCAACGGGCACCTAGAAACAAGAAAAATGCAGTTCTAGCAGCAAGGTTAAAATAGTTCAAAATTCAACTCAATCCATCCAATCTCTATGAAATAATGAGGAAAGGTTCCCTAATGTGTCTCCAACACATCCGTAACCATGAAAAGTATACCCTCACCAAAATCCAAACTCTATGCTCCTACATCAGACTCCCCAGGTAAATAGAAAAGTATGTCCCATACTTTGATGCATAAAGCAAGATCAGCAACCAACTTCATCTTCACCAAAGGCTTCCACTTCATTAAAGTCAATAAAAAAAATATAAAAAATAAACCTTATATGCTTCATCTATTCAAGCATTAGATTCAAATACATATCAACAACCCAATCAACATGCTCACACCCAAGAACAAACTAAACATAATGCTTCAACAACAATCTCTCATCCACATTATCAACTAGTGAATCCACACCAGCAACAACCAACTCTAAATTAGTAGTAACAAACTCCACATCAATAGAAATATGTAGATCTCCATCAACACATGTGAAAAACACAACATCAACAATCTCATTTCTCCCAACGAGATGCTTTGCAACATACAAGTCATCACCAAAAGCAACTGGATCATCCATGACCAAGTGCTCTATAATTTCCATGTCAAATCCAACCAACTGATCATGAAAACCAATCTCTCTCCTAACATCAACAAGGTTAGGAATATCTTCAAAAAAAAAACTCTAGTTGCTCTGCAAGTTATGTATCAAACTCCACAATTTGATCAATGAAACCAACCTCTTCCATCTCATCCTTGTCATCCCATATTCTATCATGAAAAGGTCTCTTAATCAGCCAAAAAACTCTCTTGTAGATCAATAGACTCCAAATCCATAAGCATCTATGGAATTCCTTCCTCACCCCATCCTTAACTTGATCAGCCAAGCTAGCTTCAAACTGAGTAGGCATCTTAGAAAAATTCCTCTCCACCACATCACAGAGATGCACAATAATCTCAGGGTCTAATCCTCTTGGAGCCATCTCCCTAGATCTTTATAAACCCTCTAAAACAAATCCTTCCCATGATCCTTGTGAAAATCTCAAAAAAAAAATTGAGTCAAATCACAACCTACGACTTCATACAAATAATCAAGAACTACATCACAAGTCTAGGACCACAGATCTATAATCCACAAACTCTCTATGATCATGCCTCAACAAGATCAATCTTCCATCTTCGCATCCACTAATCCATCTGTAACCCCTCTGCAATAAATCCACCAATTAAGAAGATCAATTAGTCACAAGATCAACCTTCTTTAGCCCAAGTCCTGGTGTCTACTACCTTAGCTTCAATAATTTTTCTACACACTTAGGAACAACCTTCACTCTGATACCACTTGACACAGTGTAAAGGAGATTTCCTAGCCCCCAACAAATAACCACACAGTGGAAACACAACAAGAAGAAGCAATAGTGCAAGATCTGATACCAAATTACAATCCTTGATTCATAGATATATAACTGATTACATGCAATATGCTTGGCTGTAAGGCCTTCTAAGTTAGGGCCAAATACAAATAGAAAATTAAAAAATTAGTTCTACAAGATCCAACATGATCCAACTTACAAACAATCTTAGCTAGTCCACATACACAATAGGATAAGAACACCAAGAACAATCCACACTTGTACTCCCAAGTCCAAAGAGATCCTCTAGTTCCTAAGTTGTAGCTCTAGCTCTACTCTAAATTAACATCTATTCTTCCTCTCCAAACTCAATTCCATCCAAGATCTAATTGTAAACTACTTCATAGTTGATGCTTTATCCACACATTAACAACTTCATCACAATCCTATTGTAAGATGCCTCACATTCGGTGATCTACTCACAAACTTAGGAAAACTCATCCTTCAGCTCCTCCCATGAATCATTCTATCATGAATGAATGATTAAAAGAATCCGAAAGATCCCTAATTATACCAATCTAAGCCACAAGCTGGCCTAGAACACAAATTAAATACAATTACATAAATTAAATGCCACAAGTCAGCCTGCAACAACAATTAAATGTTTAGAAATTGATATCTGAGTACAATTTATATATTTCGTAGCTCTAATTGAATTAGAACTCAATATTAAACTATTAGGTATAAATCTAGGTCCTCTAGAATCCCTTAAATGTGTAAAGGTTGATTCCCCAAGGAAAAGTGTGTGTCCATCCTAAAAGACACCCACAAAAACTTATCGCATAGTTTGGCAAAAATTGATACTGTAGGAGAATTTCCACATCTCCCAACCTGTAAAGAGTTAGAAATTTTGCACTTGATGAAATTAATTAATATATTCTCTCTTTAATCCTTGAAGTGTGTAGCTTCACATTAATTAAGGATAGTTAGTTATACACTCTACAACAGGCACCTAGAAACCAATAAAACACAGTTCCAACAGCAAGGTTCAAATAGTTCAAACTTCAACTCAATCCATCCAATCTCTATGAAATCATGAGGAAAGGTTCCGCAATATGTCTCAAACACATCCCTAACCATGAAAATAATACCCTCACCAAAATCAAAACTTGATGCTCCCACATCACACTGACTACTTCACCAAATGGGTTGAAGTGATGTCTGTAAAATCTACAACATTTGAGGTGGTATGTAAATTCTTGATAGAAAACATTCTAACATGCTTTGGGGTGCCTAGAAAAATAGTTACTAATAATGCTAAAAAAATTTCATCCTAAGAAATTTAGTTGTTTTTTTATGATCATGGTATTAGATTATCACATACTTCTGATTACTTTCCTCAAGGTAACAGGAAGGTTGAATCAACTAATAAAAATTTGATAAATATCATAAAGAATTTGTTTGATGAAAAAGGTAGAGATTGGCATAAATTCCTATATGAAGCAGTGTAAGCAGATAGAACTTCTCCTAAAAGCACTATTGGTATGACCCTATTTGAGCTAGTATATGGAGTTGAAGCATAGTTATCTTTCCCCTAGAGCTTGCTACTCTAAATCTATGAAAGACAATTGAAGATGGACTAATCTCTACCGCTATTGAAAAATGGGTACTATACCACCAAAAGAATTAAGAGGAAAGAAAAAAGATAGTGAATCACATTACCAGTCATCAAGCAAGAGTAAAAATGATTTGTGATCAAAAAGTTAGGCTTGAAAAGTTCATGATAGGAGATCAGGTGTTGCTATGGGACAAGAGAAGAGAACCAAAAAGAGTCATGCAAAGTTTGAAAGCCTCTAGAAAGGACCTTTTGTTAAATCATTTAAGTTGGGTTCCAATGAATTCAAGATACAATATATTAATGGTGATGATCTTCCCCTGTCATACAATGAATAGGATCTTAAGATTTTCAAATTCTAGTTCTACTTTTTGTCCTCATTGTAAATATTCATTTTCCACTGCTCTATTTTCCTTCCATTTGTGTTGTTCTATCTTTTCTTATTTTTTCTATCTTTAGCTTAGGTCTATTCTTTTTGGTCTATGGAACTAAAGGTTCTAAGTCCACCTAAAATCCCTTCTAGTCTCATTCCCCAGTTAGACCCAATTGTTACCCTATCTTTTCCTTGATGTGCAAAGTTATCACCCAAGTGTCATTTTGCAATTTGAAGTTGAAGTTGAAGCCCGATTTACTTCAAGTTTGACTTCAGCTTCACTCCTTCCTTTTTTCCTAGAAAAATGTCCTCCCCATTGACCCAAGTCTACTTTTTGAAGTTGAAGTTGAAGCAGAAGTTGATTCAAATTTCAACTTCAACTTTGACTATGAGATTTTCTTACATGTGCTTGTTTTTTTTGTAGAAAGTGCATAGCAAGATTATAAAGTCATCTTTATGAGCCAAAGGAATGGGTCCCACCTTAAGGTGATATCGAAGATGAAAAAGGAAATAATCATGGTAATTATGATAAATCATGCTAAAGTATGGTTACTTTATGGAAAAATGTGGTGCACAAATTTTGTGACACCATGAAAGGTCAAGCTACATATGCATTTGATGGGTATTAACTATAAATTTCCTTACAAATCTTGTCAAAGTAAAGGTGGCATGTTTGTAATAGATTTTGTCTGCTCGCTCATATCTATTCTTGGGTTTCTAAGAAATTAGTCCCTATAATTACCCCCTTGTCCTATCTGAGTGCTCATTTAATCATATTGAGCTCTTGACACTGACTAGTAAGCAAGGAAGGTGGAAGTCAAAACTCAACTAAAAATTATAAAGGCATTACCTCCCACTTTGTCATTTTTGTGTCTGGCTTTCATTTGAAGTGTTTTCGGTTTAGTTCTATAAATCTATGTTTTTTTTAAAATTGAACCATGACACTCTTCTACCCCAAAATACCTAAGCTTGAAAAATATTTCATTTTGAGCTCCCTTCCCAAAATTAAGGATACTTTCATGGTAAATAAAAACCTAGGGGATGTAATTGAGTAGGAAAGGAATGTTCAGTCATGTCCCACACATCAGAAGTTAGCTAGTAGTGGTTTCTTGGAAGTTGCTTCCTTCCCACCAACTATTGAATGCCCAAAACTAGTTGTTGAGTGCGCAAATCACTATGACCCTAACACTAATTGCATAAAGAAAGTTTCAGGGTAGGCGTTAGTAAGAATAAGTAGGACAAGTGTTAGTATAGCTCTGAGAATCCCTCATAAAGAACCCTATGAACCATGGACCTTTGAGGAATCTGAGCATCTATATCATGATAGAAAGAATGATTACAAATCCATTTTGGCTCAAACATGGTTGTTGAGGCTAGCTGAAGGAGGCTCAAGATTGCCTAAGCCATTGATAATTCAACATTTCATTAAAGAAATAGCAAACATTGTGTTACTTCTAAACAAGGTCAAAGGTAATGATCATGCCTTTCATTAGGAAAGTTGGATGTATCTTTTTATTTTGAAGATTGTTGAAGGCAAAAAATTTATTGACTAGGTAGATTTAATAATTGAGAATTTACAAAGAGGCCTCATAGTGGTAAGCAATTTCAGCTTATTCTTTCTATATTCTATCCTAGTCTACATTTTAGTGGCATCCAAAGCATGGGAGGGGCGTCCACATTTGTCGTGGATAGAAGAGATGACTATCTACCAATACTAAAAAGACCTTCATGCAACTAAATCTTGCAAGGAATTTAGGAGGGTTAATGATGTATTTCTTGGAGGTTAGTTTTAGATCTCCAAGGTCATGAAAATCATAGGTTATTAGAGGAACCCATGCAGAATGTTAAAATTTATGGCTGTTTTTATATTCAATTCCCTAAATTTACATATCTTAGAATTGGGGGTTTTTTTGGTCAACCATTTTAGGTGCCACATTACTGTTTAGATAGCATTGTTTTATTAAAGATATGTAGGAAACTCATTTCTATGTTTGACTCCTTTGAAAGTATGAAAAAGTCAGTCGCATTCTTGTTCCCTATTAAAATTGGTCACTGTAGGTGTTCAAACTACAAACAGGCTAGGCTAGCACAACTTGCATTGTCACATTTATGCCTCGAACCATATGCTCCTAGATAAGAGTTTGATTATGCAAGATTTTCTAGGGATAATTTTAGGCATTCATCTCCATTAACCCATGTTCCTCATCTAGAAGACTATTGGGCAAATTATCCCAATGAATTTGAAGTTAGAAAGAGATAATGATCTATATTGATAGTCAATCAGATCAATATGTTTAAGGTAGATCTCAATACCCATGAGATAAAAGAAGATGAAACTGAGTAGGTGATTGACACATTCTATGTTGAACAAATTGAATGCATACCTATCCTTGAGCTCAACTTGACTAAGAGGGAAGAAGATGACTGAAGAAGATGACCTAATCTCCCATACTTCAGAGGTGTTGAAAAGAACTGAGAAATGGTTGAAATCAAAGAATGTCGAATCAACCACTCTCAAAGTCCTAGAAAAATACTCGAGCTAAGAACAAAAAAGCATAGTCCAAACCTAGGGCTATCCCTAACCTTGATGCTATTGACTCTATTATAGGTTCTCATAAAGCTGAAGTTGAAGTCAATGTTGAAGTAAATCCCAAGCCACTTCAAATTCAAGTTCAAGAAGAGGTCTAAAAGTTTAGAAGGGTAACTTATTCCATTACTAAGAAGGCAACATCAAGCAAAGAAAAGGGGATAGTCACAATTGACCTAGATCCTAACAAAGCAAAGGAAATTTTAAAGCAGTCTCTCATTTCCCTCATGGCTGATAATACCCTCAATCCTCAGAAGTCTTCTGAAAAACACTGGTTATCAATCTTACACCTTGGCCTTAGCAAAAATTTCTCCTATGGTAGGTAAAGGACCTACTACCCCCAAGTTGCTGGAAACTTCTATTGAGAAGAAACGGAATTTAGTACCAATATCCATGCCTATTAATGATCTGGTCAATAAATGCCTAGGAAAGCCTTAAAAAACTAAAAGGGCCAAAACATAGTCTAGGTTGAACTTTGATAAAAACTTGGAGACTAGAAAGCTAAAACACCCAAGCCACCAAAAGGTAGTTCCCATGAAAAGCTCACTCCTTGGGACTATCAATTATCAAGGATTAACCTTGGAAAGCGGAGTTGTGCTATTGATATGAAGATTTTTGAGGTTTCAAACAAGAAGATAGCAGATAGAGTTTGGAAGGATGCTCAGCACAAGCAAGAAATGAAAGAGACAATGAAAAGCATGGCACAATATATAAATTCCATCCTACATCCAAAACCAAAACCTCTAAATGAGATGTTAGTAATGGTGGATGTATCCCCTTCAGCCTATCAACAATTTCTTAAAAATCTACAAAAGTGCAAGGATGTTGCAAAATAATATGAAGAATGGTTATTGTTCATCCTAAAAGAAATTGAGCAATAGATTAGACTTTTGTACAAGGCTTCAAAGGAGACCACTATCATCATTAAAAAGGTGGAGTCCAGAAATGAAGGTTTTGAAAAAGAAAGAAATAACTGGGTGAAGGTGGTGTTTGGATTAAATAAATTTAGGGATTTGGTTTGCAAAAATTTCAAGCTAAATGCACTATCACTAGCCTTGATGAGAAAACCTTACATGTGATTAAGGTTTGCATCAAATGGAGGAATGAGGCATTAGTCTATGAAGTCACCAAAATCAAAGAAATCTTGGATGACCTCAAGCTCATGGACAAAATCATTCAAGGTGATCTAAAGTGGTTCAGTAAGCATTGTGCAAGAAAAGAGAGTGACTCCATTGCCCCTATGGAAGTACTAATAAGTGAAATTGAAAGGAAGTTCCAAGATGTTTGAGACAAGAAACACCATGTAAGTAGGATTTCTCCCATATTTCTCATAGTGAGGCCACACTAATAGTCAATTTGAAGCATTTGGAGATGCACATAGACAAGATGATAGAACTGAAGAGAGAAAAAAAATCTAGAAATAGAAGATGGCATATATTGGCTTACCTCATTAATCTGTTATCTCTGCATTTTCAACCATATATGAGAAATGGAAAGCCACAAGGATTGTGGTCGGTGTGGATAGTTCCTCCTGATGTGTCACATGATCGATGGGCAGTTATTTTTCTTTCCTATTTTATTTTTTGATGCTTTTCAGTTAACACAGTTGTGTTAACATATAGACAATTTACTCCTAGAGGGTAATTTTGGATAACTATCTAGCCCTATGCCTATACATGTAATATATGATATTTGATGGGGTTAACCTCTCCATAGACTAAAGAAAAAATACTTTTGTTTTGATACTCTATGCTTTTTAATTTTGAAATAGAACATTTTAAATTTGCAGCAATTGAAGTAAAGTTCTATAATTTTATATTACTAAAACTTCTTGAGGAAAATACTATTGTTTTCTTTGTGGTGATATGCATTATTGAGAGTGTGTGTTATATTTGAAAGTTAAGTTATAATTGCTGGATTATTTTGGAATTATCTGTTTTGAATCTCGAAAGTTGTGGGAGATAAAATCTTTGTTGTTTTAACACTATTCATTTATCTTAACATTCAATCATGTATATGATATTGATCATTAAGATTAAGTAGTTTTTCAGCATGAGCATTTATTTTTTATTTTTGAGATGATTTTGAACTTTTAAGTATTTTCAATAAAATGCATCTTGGGAAGATTTTCCCTCGATAGAGGAAGAATGATTATTTTTTCATAAAGGTTAGTTGCACCTTGATTAATATTGAATAAATCCTCAATGTAGAGATTTCCTTATCAATAAATAAGAATTCAATTTTTTAGTTTTCATTTTTCTCCCTTGTTCAAATTTGCCAAAGATTTTGGGAAAAAAATTTCACTAATAGTTTTTGGTGACTCTGCTGGGACCCTGTAAGATACAGTTGTCCTTTTTAGGTTCCTACAAATTCTTATAGTTTTGTGAAATGGTACTTCCTAATCACAATTAGTTTCCTATTCTACAACCTAACCTAGGGTTGCAAGATAGACAAGAAGATATTTTTTTTGATCTTAACACTTGTGCCTAGGTGATGGGGACACAACCCAAGCACAGAATGCACACAACAGGAAAGGGAAAATTTTATTAACTATAAAAATATGCTAGTACACTTAGTGCAGAGAAACAAACTCCAAAACATGCCCTAAGGGCTTACAATAGCATAAATCTAGAGATAAATTCTTCTCCCAGTACCTTCTCTCAAACTCCACTCCAAACTGCCTTTTACAATGCCAAAAATGTTCTTAAATAGACGCCGGAGAGTTAAGGATTAGGAATACATTCTAGAAAGTGCTAGTTGGAATCCACCGACCAAATAGAAGGCTCCAGAAGCTACGTTAGAAGTCAATGCAAATCTAGAAGAATCTATAAATGGTAACCAAACTTCTAAGAGGCATAACTTTTGAACTGTAGCTCTGATTGATGAACCATTTACATTTTTGAAAAGCTCTCAATGCACTCTATAGCCCTATGGACCAGCTTCACTCGTCCCCCATTTTTTGGCCCTTTTTGAGGTCATTTAATGCCCCTAACCTGACTTTGAAGCATTCTTAAGAGGTCTCCAAAAATCAAAAAATTGCAATAACTTTCAAACCGCGGGGCCTTTTGACCTGAAATGGTAACCGAACTTCTGGGAGGCATAACTTTTGAATTGTAGCTCCAATTGACAAACTGTTTACATTTCTGCAAAGCTCTCAAAGTTCTCTATAGCCCTATGGACCAGCTTCACTTGTCCTCCATTTTATGGCCCTATTTGAGGTCATTTAATGCCCCTAACCTAACTTTGAAGCATTCTTAGGAGGTCTCCAAAAAATGAAAAGCTGCAATAACTTTCAAACCATGAGGCCTTTTGACCTAATTCTTTTTCTGGAATGCTCTAAATTACAATTACAATCATCTGACCAATTTACACCTTCTAGTTCACCAAAATGATGGCTCAATTACATACTCCTATTTTTTTTGCATTTACACATATCCCAAGGTGTTCAAATACTCTATCCTAGAGCACTAATAGTAGAATTGTGAGAGTTGGAACCTTTATTTGATGGTCCAAATGGGTACCCAAAAATGAAAACACATTAAACAAAAACTAAGTCTAAGTACATTATTTTTTTGGGTGACACAGGATTTCACTTATACCTCTGGATGTTGCTGCATCACTAGGTTAATCGATCAAGTAATGAACAATACCTCCAAGTAAAATTGGTACTAGAAAGAGAATAAGAAATAGCCAAGTGCATTAGAGGCTTGCCAATTGTTCAAGAAGAGGACATGCTAGAAAGAGTTTTTCATGCAAATCATTAATTATGTTAAGTTGAGGCTTCACCTTGGTTGCAAAAATATATACACAGACTAATAGGTTTTTAGGCCTGATAGATGAAGATTTTGATGCTTTTGTTAAGATCAACATTAAACTTGATCTTTCCTTGAAAAGAAATAAAGCTAAAACTACTAGTAGACCATCATCACCTCTTAAAACAAGGAGCCTTGTTATGTCTTTGAAATATTTAATCATCCCTAGAACCTTAATCCCTTCTACTATAACAATCCTTCCTATCAGCTATATATTACTAGTAATGGCTCACAATCAACCTTGGGGTGCTACAATAGGACCTCTGTAACATGTATGAAATTTGGGTAGTTTACCTAAAGGAGCACGAGAAATCCTACTTAGATTTAGCAAGGATTGGAAAAAATCACCTAATGAACATTTAAATGCTTTTAACACAATATGTGGAGTCTTGGTTGTAGCAACAAAAGATGTTTCCCTAAGATTTTTTATTCAAACTTTCATAGACTCAACAATAGATTTTTTTCATCACTTACCTAATGCATCCATTACTTCTTGGGATAATATGAAAGATGCTTTTGAGGCTATTTTCAAATCCACTAAGGATGCAAATTCTTTGCTTATGTAGTTGAGTAATATGAAGAAGGAGATACATGTACCCATGAGGGAGTTTGTGGCTCAATTCAACAAAGCATTGCATCAAGAACCTATGGAACGTGTCCCAAATAGTGAAAATAAAAAAGGTTTCTTTCTAACACAATGCCCACAAATATTAGCTTCCCATTAAAAAGAGAAAATCCTCAAATGTTGGCAGCCTCCCAAACCCTTGCTATAGAATTGGAGGATGATCTCATTATATTAGGAAAATGGAAGAGAGAGGTACAAATACCAAATTCTCAAGCCTCTACATCATCTCGCAATGACTTACTTGTTTAGAAGTTATCCAATGATCTTATAGGAATAAAGAAGAAACTTCCCAAAGCCTCTTTTCCCTATCAAGATATCTAAAGAAAGTATCCAAATCATAATGCCACTTCCCAAGGAAAATAGCTCACTTTACCCCCTAGCCAACAAAGATTAAAAATTGAGACTCCTCCTAACAAAAATAACATGTGTGTCTTTCACCTTACTAATGATCATGAAGGAGCCACTTGTCCTAGAAATATAAGACACCTACAACTTGAAACTGAAAGGGCAATAATAGAAAACATGGTAATAAAGGAAGCACCTTTCGAAGGACCTAGTGACTCCATAAATTTCTACCTTAAGTATGAATCTAACTTTGATAGAGATAATGACATTCTCTTAACTTTGAAAGAAGCTTCATGTTCAGTACTCACTAGAGGATAGAGGATGGGGAAAGTTGGTTCTTAGCCCAAAAATGCTACAAGCTTAGCTCAAGAAAAGGATTCTAAAGAAAGAGAGGAAGGCGAGACTAAAACACCTCAATCGCAACCTCATATTCCTCACATTAAGAGAAGGTCTGACCTTGACTCTTCATTCGATATAGTTAAATTTTGTAAATCATCTAGAATTCAAATATCTCCTACTGATTATTTGAGGATGAATCCTAATGAACTCAATAAACTTATTAAATATGTTCATCAACCTTCATTTGATGTATCTTCTAAGAAATCTAATGTAGCCTCTTACAATGAAGAAGCCAATACTTCAAAGCCTGATCATCAAAAAGACTTGGTCCATCCTAATAAGATCAGTCCAAAATTGAGTTGTCAAGAAAATCCATATCCATTTTATGTATCTCTTTATCTCCATGGTTTTAAGTTAAAAATTTGTATAATAGACTCTAGTTCTTTAGATAACATAATGCCAACTATAGTTGCAAAGGCCCTTGACCTTCCTTTAACTAAAGTTTTTGGCAAGTGTTATTTAATGGACTCTAAACAGGTACCTTTTGTAGGTCAGATCAAAGATGTTCAAGTTTTCTTAGCAACTTTCCTAGAAAAGAGAATAAGTCTCACCATCGTAGTAGTCAATATTCCCACTAGTTATGGCATACTCCTTAGCTGAACTTTCTATCAAGATTTGGGAGCAGTCAAGATGGACTAGTCTCAAGCCATTATACCTATATGGAAGGAAAAAGTAACCCTACTCTGTGCAGCCAAGTCTAAATACATAGTTTTCCCATCTGATGATCCAAAGTCTCAAATTATTTATCAGGAAACTAATTTTGCTAATTACTTGACTATGCTTGAAAATGAAGAAATAGGTATCCAATCAAAGGTGGTGGATTTACCTTGGATGTTGTAATTTGATGGAAGTTGTTTCCCAAGTGGGTCCGGAGTTAGTGTTGTCTTGATATCTCCTACAGGTCAAACTTTTCCTTCTTCTTTCAAGTTAGCCTTTGAAAACACAATAAATATAGTAAAGTATGAGCCTTTACTTTTGGGGTCAAAAGAGGCCAAAAAGAAACATGTTAAGTTACTAAAAGCTAAAGGTGATGGAGAGTTGATAGTAAAACAAGTCAAAAATTTGTTTTCTATGAAAAATGAAAGATTGAAACATTACAGGAATCATGTATGGGATGAAACTAAAGATTTTGAGGCCTTTTCAATAGATTCAATACCTACATAACTAAATTCTAGAGCAAATTCCTTAACAGTATCAACTTCATTACTCATCCCTCATCCTGATTTTGCAATTGATAAATATTCATTAGAGGTCAGTCATAGACCAAGTGTCCTAGATAACAATAATTCGAGGCAAGTATTCAAGGATAACAATAATTCAATAGATAGGAAAACAAAAAATATAGTACATTTGAAAGGAAACATGATACCTAAAGGTCTAGTTGAACTAGAGAAACTCTTTGATAGATGGGATGCTTTCTTAGCCCAAAGTTGAGTTCCCCAAGAAGTGGAGAGTGGCCAATATGAGAAAGTCAACCTAGGTGATAATCATAACCCCAAGATGATAAATATAGAAATTTGTTGTGATGCAAAAGAAAAGGCTAGATTCACCAAATTGCTGATGAGTATATGGATGTTTTTTCCTAGTCTTATGAAGATTTGAAGACATTCAAGAAAGGACAATTCAAACATCATATTTACCTTGAAGCCAAATATTGCTACTTTTAGGCAAAAGTTGAGAACATATAATCCAAAGGTTTTAGATGCAATTTTTAAGGAGATTGATAAAAAGCTTAAGGCTCGTATAATATTCCCCATATATCACTCTACTTGGGTGGTGAACATAGTACCTATAAGAAAGAGGAATGGAGAAATAAGAATCTACATAGACTTTAGAAATCTGAATCAAGCCGGTCTAAAAGACAATGTTTCTCTACCCATTATGGATTAGATCCTCTAAAAAATAGTAGTCTCAAAAATGATGTCATTCCTTGAAAATTTCTTTGGCTATAATCACATAGATATTTTTTAAGAAGATCAACAGAAAAAATCATTCGCAACCCCTTGGGGCACCTTTTCTTATAAATGAGTGCCTTTTGGTTTGATAAATGCAGGTGCAACTTTCCAACGTGCCATGAGCTTAACTTTTGGACATCTTTTAGACAAGTGAATTATAGTCTATCTTGATGATATGACTGTATTCTCAAAGAGATGAAAGAAACATTTGAAGGATTTCTAGAACTGGTTGCTATGGTCAAGAAGCTACACTAGAGGTTGATGATTAACGACTGTCGAGTAGGGTCAATTTGCCAAAAAAGTGTGGGATTAGTCCTACATTTGATGGGAGGAAAACTTTTTTGAAGTTTAAAACTACCAAACAACAAATTGGAACTTGGCATGAAGTACACCATCAGAAATGGTATGTTGTGGCCAAAATTTAAAATACCATGCCAATGCTGGATTGGCTTGTTGGGAAAGAGGTTTAAGTTGTGGTCATTGTGATACCACTAGGAATATGATCAAATGCCAGATTAATTAGTTGATGACCGTTGCAGTGTGCCACTAAAAAAGGAATATTCCTATAGTATGAAATAAAATATTTCATGTAGGATGTAGGGCCAGGATGTGATTACCCAATGCTTGTATAAAAAAAAATTCTTTGCAGGCTGACCTAGCCTAAAAAAATAAATTTGAAAATATTCTAAAAATAGCAAGAAAATACTAACAAAAATACAGAGAAAATTAAATAACAAATCTAAATTAAACTAAATTATAGATCTAATAGATCATACTCGCAATTACAAATCAAGCCTTCGGGTGCCAATTTGCAAAAAAAATGACTACAAATTGACATTGGCCTAGGGTAGGAAAATTTATAGCCAATTTTCATCGAATTGACATTCTGGATACAATGGCAAGGTCCCCTCAAGGTCTAGACACTCCCAATGACTATAATACTCCAGATTTGGGTTGAGGTGCTAGAGCAACAATGGTCCCAAACTACTATGTGAAGAGAAATTCTCCACGTTCTGATACCATATAAGAATTTGACTTAGGGAAAAATTCACCCAAGATTAAAGAACTCAAGTACAAGCATAAAAATAGATCAGAAAGAGTATGATCAAAATATCAATATGTATTCAATTCAATGTAAAAGTAGACTAGGAGTGCCTGTATATAAAGGCCTCTAGAATGATTTAGAATGCATCAGAATCAGCAACATGATAAGTCATACAACCAGGCACATATCCACCTAAAGTGTATCATCGTCCATTAAGCACAGGAGTAAGTGCAATAATAAGAGGATAAGCCTACAAAGGTGTAGCATGCAAAATATTGTTGTAGACACCATGTGTTGAATTAGAGTTGCTTACTTCTATGTTTTCATCATGACAACTCATAAGAGTACACAAAATCCTAAGTTTCTCACCTAATAAATAATAAAATAATGAATTAACCTAAGTAAACTTAAGTAAATAGTAAATAGTAAATATTTATTTACACCAAAACTATTAAATATGAACTTATTTTAAAGGATTTAATCACCCTATTAGGAGTGGCCTTGTTAGAGGACTTTGATCATTTCATTTAGAATGTCACCTTGTGAAAGGATTTACATAGGTTGTTAAGTCTTCCAAAATGACTACTAGGTCAATCCCAATTAAAAGGATTTCAATACAAACTATTTACAATGACTTGAAAGGAAATAATAGGTTTTGATCTTTGTGATTACAACCCACTTTTGTAAGTTTAGATCTTAGTTCAGTCCTTGTGTTGCCTTGTTGATAAGCCTTCCATTGTCATCTTTGATATTGATTCACTTGGAAACTTGTCAACCAATTAGTCCACTCTTCTCAACAACACTTAATTCTTCTACTCAGATTCACTTATCAACATCAACACCATCTTTGAAAGCTATCACTTTTAGCTTCACATTCACTCACTTGTTTGTTTCTAATCAACCTTGCTTTACATTCCTCTTTCATATACTTGTAGTCCTCAATTAGTTGTTTGAATCTATACCTTTTTGAATAGGAAATTCTTTCTTTACCATTTTCCACATCTACCTTAGATCTTATGGTTTATGGTCAGGTTCAACTCGATTCACTATTTCTATCCATCCTCTTGATCTTATTCTAGAAACTTCTCTAGAGTGAATCTATTAAGTCTTTACCTAATGATTGCATTGAATTTAGTGATTCAACGCAAAAAACTTATCTTCAACATGGTTTAAATTTCCCAAGAAATCAGCTAAGTCTGTTGGGAATCATGATTTCCTTGAATTCATCTTCAATAGTATTACTCAGCAATCACTTAGAAGTTTTGAAACTTGGTCATCACCTAATACTCATGTGTTGTAAAACTTCTTGGCTTGGAATTGGTTGTCTCACTCAGTCGATACTAATGCTTGGTCAACACTAGATTTCCTTTGCACTAACTATAACTTAGTTGATACTAGCATTACTCAGCATACATTAGCATTTTACTCTATTTCTCAACTTGACTAAGCTTTCTTGATATAAAAAATCACTTTTCTTTATCAAAGTCCATCTAATCAAATATCCATTGTAACTTCCTTTTCATAATTGAACCTTTCCTCTAGGTGCTATTGTCATGAGAATCTTCTCAAAACCTCTTCATCAATCAAATAGATATGACATTTAGATTAGGTAGCAATATGTCTTATCAATAGATTTGACATCATTGACAAAACAACAATTGTTCTAATTGTAAGTAAGTATCCAACAATCTCCCTCTTTGCAATAACTCTTTCTCTATAGTAATCTCTCATTTTTCTATAATCTCTCCCTCTTTTTGTAATCTCTCCATTTCTTTGTAATCTCTTCCTCTTTGACAACAATGCCAAAGAAACTTAGATCTTTGAGCTTCAAAGTATTCATTCATCTGAATTATGTATATTTTTCATGTCTAGCTTATTACAATCATTTGTCTATGACTGATTTGTTATGTTGTACTAAATTATCTACTATAGGCATGTCCCAAAGTAGAGTTGCATTGCATTAGTGTGTAGTATATTTTGATTAGCACATGTGATGAAATTCACCTTAACTTCTTAATTAGCTTTGTTTATGGGAGTCACCCCTAATTCACCTCTAAGATATTCATGAGCATCTATAGGCAAGAGTTTTGTGAATATGTCATCAATCTATTATTTAGTATTCACATATTCTAGCTTCACTTCTTTGTCTTGAACTAATTCCTTCAAGTAGTGATACTTGATATCAATGTGTTTTTTCTTAGTTTGAATCATTGGATTCTTTGAAATTTTCATAATAGATAACCATTAGATCTACAATTTCTTCTTTCATACATTTCAACAATTGTTTGATCTGCATAATATTTGAATATTTTTCTATAGCTGTGACATACTTGGCTCTAGCTATTGATTGGAAACACAATTTTTCTTCTTTCTTGTTCATCACACCAATCTATTTCCTAGAAAGAATATTTTGGTGTTTTTTCACTACCAAGCAAAAAAATACTTGATACCAAGATGATGAAGATAAAAATTAGTCTAAGGGTTAGCTATTTCCTATGTTCAACTAAGGGATTATCAAATTTGGAACCAATTTCAACAAAATCACCATGATTTTCTACTCTTTAGGCTCTGAAAAACCAAGGTGTGTGCACCTAAGGGATAAAATGATTCAAAACTTGATATTATCTTCACACTTCATTCATCTATTGATATTCTATTAAAGGTACTCATCCCCTATAGAAGATGTTTGGCCATAATTCATCTTAGATTGACATGTAATTTTGGATAACAAAAGCTAACTAAAAGATAGATATTAAATGCAAACAAGTATTGACCAACTATGATACTCTTCATAGATTTAAAGTAAAATTTATTTTGATTTTAAGATTTTACATGATCTCTTCATATTTAGATTGAAATAATTGATCAGTACCTCATCCATTGGAAGTCAAAGTCTACCCAACCTCTTGACCTAATTGATTGCATTTCAATCAATTTTATTAGCAATTCTCCCTAAAAATCATTGTTATGCATATCATTCTTACTTCCTCAAAATCATATCATATTATTGAAGCATTTACTCAATTCATTGAATCAAAAGTAAAAGTGAATTAACATACAACCTATCTTAGTTGCATTAAATTGAACAAGATTTTCCCATACAATCTCAAAATAACCAGTTAATAACAATGGAGACAAGATTTAGAGAAAACATATACGGTGACAGTTCATCTTTGTATTAGTTCCATTTGAAAATTGTATAACATTGGACAAATACTCAAAATAACTTAAGATAGGACAACATGATCTTTAAATGTTAGTGTATTCTCAGAATTGCAGAGAAAATACATCACAAAATTTGCATCAAGGTAACTAGACCGAATAAAAGTAGAAAAAACTAAAATTGCCTAATAGTTCGGACCCTTTCTCTAGCCTTGGAATCTCATTTATATTGTATGAGATGCAACAAGGTTTACTCCTAGCTAGTACTGAAAACTATCCTTAAGACAAAAAGATATTTACAAAACTTACTATCATAAAAGACAAAAATTGGTGCAATAAAATGGTTTGTATTATGAACATTCCTTTTGTGGGGACTACTTTTGATGCACTTTTTTTCTGAGGAGTTTGTGATTGGCTTTGTCATAATTTTCATTCATAAGAATATGTGACCATTGAACTTGCTTATGATGGACCCTATTCTGATATTTGAAAGTTGATCTGAACCTAGGATTCCCCATGCATGTCATCTTGCACTGACAAACTAACAGTTACATTTAATTCTCCTACTACCAAGTCATCAATTTGGGAATTTGTCCTTGTTACTATAGTTGGCTTTTTATCTTTATCTTCTTCTACTTTAACTAAGGCATCAATTGTTTTCAAATCATCTTGTTCTATTTCATCCTCATTAGTTTCACCAAGTACTAACTATTTTGGAAGTACAAAATCTGTCATCCACTTGTCAAAAGTGTGTCATCTAGCCAATTAAAACTCAGAATCTTGTGTTGTTTCCTCAAAACATATTCTCCTAGTTTATCTATTTCAATAAACTCTTCTCTTAAAGAGTCATAAAATATTTGAACTTTAACAAATTCTTTAGTTGTATTTGCCCACCATGCATGCCCCTTTTCATTTCACCCTATTCATCCTAAGATATAATAGATTATCCAATTCCTTAGCCCATTCCTCTTTATCTTTTAATTTATCCTTTTTATTCAGGGCATGGAGGAAGAGTTCAATGTTTCTACTTCTATGTTTTGCAACATAGTTTATGATTCTCCTCTATAATGCAATTCTTTTATTATCAAACTCACAGAGATCATTAGTTAAATTAAAATTCTTTTCTATTTGCTCACAAGACAAATTGATAACTAAAAAACATAAAAGTGTGACATCTTTGTCCCTGTTGTTCCATTTATTGACAATTGGCTTCAGAGAATCCTCATTTCCTTCTAGCTCATTCCACATGTGTATTACTTTTTCCAATTGTTCACAGAATGTAGGCCAACTAGTTTTATCTATTAGATACATCATTCCTTTCCTTAACTTGTCCTCATATGGATATCTAATTCCACATGCAATGCCAAAATTTTGCTCTTTTCTTCTTCAAAAGTAGTATAATATTGAGGTCTTTATTAAGGTGTCTGGAATTTCTATAATGGGAGTTAATTTAAAATTCTCAACTAGAGGATGAGGAAAAGTAATTTTTTAGGTCTACTAGGTCATCCTATCATATTATTCTCAAGCTCTATTCTTTTATGCACTTCCTTATTGTAAGCTTCCAGAAATTTCTCATATTTTTCTTGTAGTTCTAACTTGTGTAGTTTCTCCTTCCTAGTTGTGGCTAGGGTGAGGTTGGCCATTCCAACATTTAGCTCTATGGCCTTCTGATTGGGAGTATCCTCTACCCTTTTAACAATAAAATTTCCTATCATGTTAGTATCATCATGCTAAGATGAACTAGTTCTAGATCCTCTTCTCATTGACCAAATCGCTAAGGCAACATGATCTTCACTGACCTTAACACCTTTTCATCTACACTTAACTACTTGGAAACTTAAAAACTATTGCATTTATAATATCCCAATTTGGAAAGAGACGAACACCAAATGATTTTATCATTTTTATTCCCTTCTCAAGGGTCAAATCTCTAAATTCTTACATTATTGCTGATTTTATTTGATCTTATAGAGTTGCTTCTTCTGTTTCTCGTTGCTTTGCCTTCCTCTTATTGCACCTCTCCTCAAATTGTTCAATATTTTTCCTCTATGCAAACTAGTAAAAAGCTCATGATTTGTTAAAGCTATCATTAGAAAGAAACTCATGGCTAACTTATTCTACCATAGGGTCCAATTCCCTTCCTCTATAATCAGCAATAGTTAGCTCAAGGCTAGGCATGGGAGGCTCTTGAGGATTTCCTTCTTCTAATTGTGAAACAATAATAAAAACTCCTCCTTGGGATCCTAATTGCTCCATTTTCTCCTTAGTAAGTTGTTCATCTCCTACATGCAATGAGGATTGAGAAGGTAAGTATTCTTATATTTGGGATACCTATTTTTCTTCTATCTTTTTCCTCTTGGGATTTGGCTCTTCAAGCCTCTCTTCCAAAATAGTACTAGTTGATCCAACTATTTGTTTACCCTTGTCAGTTATAGGATCTTTATTCTTAATGATATTATATCCATACATCCTCTAAATAATAAAATTGTCTTGATCCTACTATAGGGGTAAAAGATATTTTTTTCATTATTTCTCTGGCCCTGTTAGGATAAGAATTGATAAAGAATGTCTTCTTTTCATTCATTGCCTACATAATCTTTGGGAAAGTGATCATTAACTTATTCAACTTATCTACCTCTATCTTTGCATCTTTTAAAGGCTTATAATCTTTGTTAAAATAATTAATAAGCTCTAAAACCCTAGAATAAATTCTCAATTTCTCCTTTTTCCTCTCTTGTTCCTGAAGAGAGAATTCATTTCTTATCACATCTTCATGGAAGTAGGATTGATTTTTTTTAGCACCAGTCTTAGCCCTCTATTTGAATATATCAAAAAATCCTTCACTATCATTGAAGTGATCATGAGAGACAACCATTTTATATGGGTCTAAGAATTTATACAAAAAAACCACCTTTTGTGATTATGAACTGATGGAAAACTATACAAGATGGGAAACTAGAGCCCCTAGATTGACCACTCAGTTGTACTTCCTCCAATTCACCTATCTGCCATAAAATTTCAACTATTCCCACCTTCAAAGGTACTTGGCAGGGAAGTACATGTGGAGTTCCTTGGAATCCATATACTCTAAATATTGTTGACATAGGGTATGGTATAATATCTTCCCAATTATGGGAAACCTTTAGAATAGTAGGGTTATCCATAGGCCTAATGAAGTCTAGCAATGCCTTAGGTATCCTAGGATTATCCATTAACGACAAGCTCCTCAATCTGGATGTGAAATATCTTTCAAATTTCACAAAACTAGCCTCCTCTACATCCCAGGTCATATTTGCACTCCATAATTGAGTTGCCAAAGATTCTCCCTCATATTCTCTATTCAAAACCATTTCCTTTTGAAAGAAAGTAACACCTTTATACAAGAAAATATGCATCAATAAAGAATAGTAGCCAAAGGTTTGCTCAATTTTGCCTTTGTAATTCCAATTAGACCGATGTGAATTTCTTATGGTAGATAGGATGCAAAATAAAAAATAGCATTCACACCAAAGGAAGAGATTTGTATCATCATATACTCTTTTTTTCTTCACCAGAAATCTTGCACAAAGTCATGTAGATGTCTATTTTCCTAGAATTGAAAAATTACTTCTTGAAAGGCTCTTAAGTTGATGATGTAACAAAAGTCAAATTACCAATAATAGCCAAGTGTCCTTTCAATGTTTGTTTCCTAATCTAATTTTTTTGAGACAAGTATTCTTTCTCCAATACCTAAAAATTAATGACCTCATGATAGTTTATGGTTGGTTCCATTCCAAAAACTTCTTGAATTTCTTCTATAGTGATTTTTATTAAATGTTCCTCATCTATTCTCCTCACCATCCTAGATACTAGCTCATAGTTTAGGGCTACAGTTGTGAGTAGGTCTAAATCCATAAAAACCTAGGAACTACTAACTTACCCAAGTCAAAATTTCATATATTTGCATGGAAAACAAACAATTTACTCTTTAAGAACCATTTCTTAAACAATTAGAGACCCATTTTAGAAATTATGGCATCCCTAGTCCAATTTCCTTTATCAAACAAACCATCTACAATTTAGATTCTATGGTTTACAAGAACTATTTCTTAATTTGTGTTGATTCATTTTTGGATTCACTTAATTATTCCAGGAAATCATCATGGATATTTCTACTAGCATATTCTACCTTCCTAGAGAAACCCTTTTTTGGAGGCATATTTGACAATAATGTAGAGAAACTAGAATTCTTTGAATTATATGTGGATTGTGATACTTACTTGGATTTCTTGTTTCTTCTTTGAATGTTGCAATGAATTACTGATATAGAAAGTTTTCTTGATTCAACCAAGTGGGAAAAAAAGCTCTTCAATAGGTTCTGACTCAAAAAATCAAAAATAAATTTGTATGAAGAATTTTTTTGACTTTTCTCACTATATTCCTTGTTTTATTTCACATGAGGAGCTTTAATTATCATAAATGGATCATAGAGAAATAGAGTGGCATTAACTTTCAAATTTGAAAATAGGTTATCAGTTTTTGAAAAGTTTGATGATTAAGGAATAAAAAAATTTATGAGTCGGCATCAACCTTCCTAGGTTACAACCAAACCAATTGAATCCTTCCATGTGAGCTATTTATTTCCTTGTTGTAAAATTATGTAGGATCCATTTATCCCTCTAGACATGTGTCATGTTCTTTCTATGTCACTAAGGGTAAAAGTTGACCAACTATCATTGGCAACAAAGCAACCACCATTGATCAACCTTGCATCAGATAGTGGAACACATGATCATTGCATTATACATGATGTTGGCCCATGGAACTTCCTTCAAGTTGCTATATTACCAAGGATAAAGATCATCCAACTTCCTTTGAAAAAAAGTGACCACTATCAATTGGAAGAAGATTTGTTGTTGCGTACCAATGTCTTATTTCCTTTAAAAAAAACCCCTCATGGCATTGGAAAGTCTGACATCCTAATAATTTGACAACCTATTGATGACATCAAAACCTACAACACTTTTCACAAGGGTTGGTCCTACTAAATATCCATGTGGTGGGCTATCTCTATGTCACCAAGGATAAAACCCTCACAGTTTCTTTTGGCGATAATGCGACCACTGTTGATCGTGAGAAGATCTAACAGTGTGAACTTTATGCTTGAAAATTTACTTCTTCTAACCAGGTCTTGTAGATAAGCATTTCTTTGTCACTATGTCACTAGGATTAAATTTCTTCTAATTTCTTTTGGTGACAAAGTGACAACCCTTGATCTTAACGAAGATCAAGGGTTATTGTTAATTGATTGATTTTCAAATAAAAACATAAACTCACAGAATATTAAGATAAAAGCTTGGGCTTAAATTATTTTTGGGACTTAGGAAAATATTAGACTGTGCAAATGAATTATAAAAGGTACCCAAGAAGAAATAAATAGGAATTTTGAAAGATTTTTCCCTGGCGTCATTTTTTAAGATGTTATTCTACATGAACATAATCCAAAGGTTTTCTAGGAAAATCTTAGTGAAACAAAAATTAAGGTTCTTCTATGGTTAGCAAAATTAAAACCACAAAACCCTAATTTTCATGAAAGGAACTTGGAACATTCACTTGGAGATGCATTAAGATAAACTTGAAGTGGAAACTAGACCAATAGAATACACGTCCACTAGTTTTTTTCTATCATCAATATTTCTTGCACATTCTGAGTCAGTAAACACTCTCATTTCAAACTTATCATTTCCCTTGTAATACAATCCATATTCTTCTATACCTTTTAGATATCTCATGGTCCTTTTCACTGCCACCATATGATTTTCTTTAATATTTAATGAAAATATACTAACTATCCCAACTACTAAAGCAATATTTGGTCTACTATGAACAACATACTATAGTTTTCCAATCATGGATCTATATTGGGTCTAGTTCTTATTAGTGAAATCATCAATCTTAGATAGCTTATGTCCTATAGACATAGGTATACTCTTTGGTTTGGAATCTTCCATATAAAAAGTATTTATTATCTCCTTGATATATTTGGATTGGGTAATGAAAACACAAAACTTCATTTGACATACTTGTAATCCAACAAAGAATTTGATTTCACCAAACATAGACATTTCAAATTCCTTCTTCATTTCATTATCAAATGATTTTCATAATGCTTATCTTCCTCCAAACATGATATCATCAATGACTATTTCAGATAATTGTACTTAATTTTTCTTACCATTCTTCAAATATAAGTTATTATTATCATTTGTCCTTTTAGAACCAATCTTCACCAAATGATTATGCAATCTTTCATACCATGCTCTTGGGGCTTGCTTCAATCCATAAAGGGATTTTTTTAGTTTACATACCATGTTCTTCTAGTTTGGATCTACAAATCCTTCAAGTTTTTTTAATATATAATTCTTCCTCTAGTATACCATTTAAAAATGTAGACTTGACATGCATTTGATATATATTGAAATTCTTATAGGCTGAATATGAAAGTAGAGTTTTGACTCCTTCAAGTCTTACCATAGGAGCACAAGTTTCTCCAAAATCAACTCCTTCTTGATCATAACCCTTTCATACCATTCTTGCCTTGTTTCTTGTTACTTCTCCATTCTCATTGATTTTGTTCCCTAAAACCTACTTTATCCCAATGAAGTTTTTGTCTTTATGTATTATCATTAAGGTCCAAGTATTGTTCTTCTCAATATGGCCAATTTCTCTATTCATTGCTTGAATCCAATCTTCATTTTCTAAAGCATCCATCACCAATGATTTGTTTGGGTTTATGGTGTCTTCTCATACATTTTCCTAGCACAAGTAGTTTCCTTCTTTGTTCCTCTATAGAAATTAAACTCAAGTTTATTTTCTCTTCCTTCTTAAGGTTTTGGTCCATCTTTTTTATGCTCATAATTTTCTATTTGGTGATCAACATTTCATCTCTTTGATTCAGTATTTTTAGTTTGTTTCTTGGCACCCTCACTCTGTTGCTCAACAATTTGTATTTGTGTTTAATCATTTCATGTCTATTGAGAGACTACAGCTTGGTTTGCTTGATTATTAGGAGTGCTTGGAGCATCATCATCCACATAGATGAATGTATTTTAGTATTTAGGCTCTTCTTTACATGTAGTGTCACTTCTTTCTACAAACTCATCAACTTTCACATATGCACTTTCCACAATTTTTTATGTGTTATAATTTAAACACTTGTAGGATTTTCTTTTGGTGGAATAACCTAGGAATACACCTTCCTCAATTTTTTCATCAAGTTTCCTATTCCTATTATCTATAAGTATATAGCATCTACTTCCAAAGATTTCAAAATAGTTTACATTAGGAGCATAACCATACCATAGTTCAAAAGGTGTAGTATTTGTACCTTTCTTCACTTGTACTCTATTTAGGGTATAAATAATAGTATTGAGTGCTTCTATCCAAAACTTATTCAATAAACTCTTCTCATCATTAATGTTCTTGCATAGTCCATTATTAATTTTTTATCCTTTCAGTTATCCCGTTCTAAGGAGGGGTCCTTGGTGCAAACATCTATCTTTTAATTCCTCTTTCATCATAGAATATATTGAACTCATTGGAAATGAATTCACCCTATCTATTAGATCTCAAGCACCTTAGACTCTTCCTTTTTTCTTTCTCAACTTGGGCTAAATACCACTTGAATAACTAAAAAGTATCAGATTTAGCTTTAAGAAACATCACAGTCATCATTCTAGAGTGTTCATCAACAAATAGAATGAAATACTTATCTCCGTAGTAGCTTTGAACATCAATGGGTCCATATAAGTTAGTATGAACCAATTCCAAAATATTACTAGAAGTGTATGTTTTGCTCTTGAAACTAGACTTGGCCATCTTTGTCAATTGATATTGTTTACACATAGCATTGTCAAGCTTCTTTAGTTTAGGCAACCCTCTTACTTTCTTCATCTTACTAATACTCACCAAATTGTCAAATTTTACATGACATAATCTCTTGTACCATAACCAAACATCTTCTTATTGGGCAAAAAAATGTGTCTCACATGATAGATCTAGATAGAATAAATTGACTCTTGTTTTATCACCACTTCCAACTAGCTTACCATAAATATCACGTATCTTGGCCTTCCTATTGTAGAATTCAACTTTGTAACCTAATTTGATCAGCTGTGAAACACTCAATAGATTATAGTTAAGTCCTTCAACCCAATAAACATTGTCACATTTTATCTTGTCAATTAGTTGAATAGTCACTTTACCTTTCACAATACGTGGAATATCATTACCATATTTAACATATCCACCTTTGTATGGACAAATATCTTCAAATTTATATTTGTCACTAGTCATATAATTGGATCATCCACTATCTATTATCTATTTGTTTACATATAAAATTAATGTGGTTTTCTCATCTTCATCAAAGTCTTCTTTCATAGAAACATAGACAACTTCATCATCATTACTCTTAGATTCATTATCAATTTATTCTTCAACAATATAACAAGAATTCTTTCCTTTTTCATCCTTTCTTCTCTTGTAGTCTTTGTCATCTCTTTGACCTTTGTACTTTTTTTCATTTATTTTATCCTTGTCCTCTTTGTCTGGACACCTTGTAGCAACATGACTAACTTTGTTCCATGAAAAACAAATGATATGTAATTTACTTTTGTATTTACCTCTTCCAAATATTTTTTCACTAAGGGCTTCAAGTTCATCAATGTCATCATTAGAACTATCACTATCACTCTTCACATGTGACTTTCTTCTTGCTAAGAACTAGGTGTGACTTGAGAGAAGATTCAATAGTGGCAAGTGTGTAGTTGTCAAAGTTAGACATCTCAAAAGAAGTAAGTCTACAAATTACACCTTCCAAGGTCAAAGTGGTACTAGGTGTGCATCTCAGTTCTTGGGTTGCAAAGAATCTAATGGCATAGATAGGAAGTAGAGTCCACAATACCTTACTTATCATTGTTTCATCTTTTATTTTTCCATTTTCACCATGAATAGCATTAACAACCTAATTAACTCTTGTGTACTATTGAACTATATTCTCACCTTCCATCATTCTCATGTCATCAAATTTACCTCTCAGGCTTTCTAATTTAACTTTTAGGACATTATCATCACCTCCATATATGGTATTCAATATGTTCAACATATTTAGTATGTCTAATGGTATTCAGTATGTCATCAAACTTTGAATACCTTAGGGCTAAGGAAATCTCCAACATTTCTTGGTTGTGTTCTAGATTCAATTTTAGTTGTTCACCATTTAGAGGAATAGTTGTTATCTTTACATACTTATTGTCTAGAAAATTTACATCAACATCACTAATATTTGATATGTACAACCTCATCAAGGGATACCATACAAGAAAGTTCTCCTTGTTCAACTTGGGTAAATATCTCTTATAAATCATGATCTTTAGCTTTAAGTACCTTCAAACTTCACTCTATAAGCACTGATATTTGATACCAATTGTTCGAAATATTTAATTAAGAAGAGGGTGCATTAGTTATTCAAGGTCATTAAGTATCATTTGAATAATCAAATAGTAAAACTCTTACTATTCTACTTATCCTACTATTTCTTGGTCTCTACTATTACTCAGTCTCTACTATAAACAAAAAATATTGTTCCAAATATAACATGATTTTATGAATATAAAGTGTAAAACATAGAAAGAATTCAACACAGTTTTGACATTAGGATTATTATGTGAAAACCTAATTTGGGAAAAAGCACCAAAAACATGTCACTCTTTTTTACTCTTTCAAAGTGAGATCTATTAGGAGCCAACCCTATTAAAGATTATAAAACACACTATTAAATGTGACCCTGTTAAAGGATTTAATCACCTTATTAAGAGTGGCTTTGTCAGAGGAATTTGATAATTCCATTTAGAATGTCACCTTGTGAAAGGATTTACATATATTTTTAAAAGGATTTCAATACAAACTATTTACAATGACTAGAAAAGAAACAATAGGTTTTGATCTGTGTAATTACAACTCACTTTTATGTAAGGAAACTTGGCAACAAAGAATATAATCATTTCCACATAACTCATAATAGATCTGAAATAAAAAAAAAATTAAAATCCACATGCAAGAGAATAGACAACATACCCACAAAATGTGACACAAGATATACCCTGGGAAACCCTCATTGAGGGAAAAAACCAGCCTCCAAAAGCATCCATCACCATGTATTATTCAGCAAAAATACCATTTCCATACAACCATGGAAGCCTTCATGGCCATAGCCACAACTGAGCAAACTATGTGAACAAGCATGAATCCACACATCTCATGCCATGCTTCTAACCTTCACAAATGCTCCCTTGGCTAACCTGTCAAGCCTTGTCCTGCTCGACTCTTGCCTTTTGTCTTCTCCTTGTCACTCTCTCTCTACAACAACTACCCTTGTGGCTGCTTATATAGTAGCAAGTCCCACAAAACTACTAAGTGGTATTACATAAACCATGTGCTAAAATCATGTGCCACCTAACCCACTGAACCCCCATTTAATATTGGGCATTTAATTCTTTTCTCGAATATTAAATAATTACATAAAATATTATTACAATGTTACAATACAACTTATCAAGAATATTCCATGGGAATCTTTACATGTTGCACGTCCATCTAGGCACAACATTACATAATAAAAAATAAAATCATAAAATAACAATATTATGCAATGTGTGCAACACCCATTATCTCAACAATCTCCCACTTGTTGTATACATTGCATAGGGTCAATCTGTAGCCACATAAATGAACAAGGGAACAATCCCTCCCAGCACATCCACCATGATGGATCAAAATACACCAAGTGCTCCATCCTGGTACTCGCAACAAAATCAAAGTATCCAGCATCTCAAACATGAATGATCTCACCTCCTATTATGCCACTCTCACTGGACATACATAGAAGCCATCCAAAGAGAAAAACCACCCAACCTATCGCATTAGAAGATCATAAAATCCTGTGCCAACTAAAATTCTAAGCACAATAACATGATCCAAAGGTAATCACATGTATCCGTAGTTGTCAAAATATCCATAGCTGAAATAGCACCCACAGCAAGTGCCAAACCCATCCAGCTATCCATACCTCAAAGGTATAACAAGTGAATCTTATATCACCGACATATCCAATCTGCAACCTGCAATCACAAGATTCAAGAGCAATACCTGCCACATATATACCAAGAAGCTCCCACTGCAAAAGATAATGTTAAATCTATAACCAATCCACTCAACACATCTCAAAGAAGTGAATCCATGTAGTATCAAGGACATCCACAATACATAAACTGATATCCTGCAAGAACAATTCTCATAACAAGTCTCCAATGCTCTCCCAAGTTCTCCACAACCAATAGAGGAAAGACATAAAGTAATAACCATGTCATCTCTCACATGACATACATGAGCACAAACCAATGATCACAATATCTAACCAATCTCAAATCCAATGTAGGAAAAACTGAACATCCAAGAAGATAACCAAGACCAGAGAAACCATGCAAATCATAACCTATATCATGTCCTTCTACACACACCTCTAGATGTAAACTATGCAAGTTAGATCTCCTCCATAAAACCCCAACAAGAAGCCTCAACAACACCCAAACCATACCATATAGCTAATCATGGATGTAAGCCTCTCACAAGAAGATCAAACTCAATAAAACCATTCCTAAATCAAGGAATATGCCCAATATAAAACCATCTTCCAAACTCAACCAGCATAACAACATATGCACATGGAGATAACCAATGCTTAACCATCTCTCAAATGAACCCTCCAGAACTAACTCATGTACCATAGCTCAAGATCCATATCCATGAAAGACAAGCATAAATATAATGCAACTGAGAGAAAAAAATGGGCTATACCTCTCAAGTAGAAAACCACCGAGTAGACCAAGAGTGGGGAATGAGAATGCTCATCAAGATACCCAAGTCTCCAACCAAGACTCATCTAAGAATAATCTCCTCTCAAGTCCATATCAGGTGACTGCCCCTTGGACTTCCTGTTGAAACCATCAACCGTCCCAACAAATACTTCTCTAATCCAAGAGAAATCAACGTCACCACCATCTCTAAGTATCCATGAGCACCTGTAACCAATCAATCCATGCCAACTCCAAAATGCAACATATCAATATCATGAAGTATCCAGCTTATGATCAGTGTACTCAATACCAAGAAACTAAACCAAGATCAATGTCAAGTTCCAACCATGGCCTCAGGAACATAAACATGACAACATGATCTTACCATCTCAACTAAAGAGATAACATGCTCCACATGAACATACTATAACATGTCACAACTCTAAACACGTATCAAGAGTATACCATGACATAATAATGAAACCATCCTCATACCAAGGATAACATGCCAAATAAAAGCATAAACCACACCTTTGCCAAGAGCCCTGTGAGTCCTCAAGATGCAACCATCTCCACACACCATGAAGAAAACCATCTCCACATACTAGGAAGAACCATCTCCACATACCATGAAGATAACCAAGAACTCCATGAGTCCTCAAGATCTAACCATCTTCATACACCATGAAGATAACAAGTGCACCATGCAAATGTCAAAGATGCTTTTGCAGCAATAGGATCTAAGACAAACCTCCAACATCTGCAAACACTCAATAAATATGTCAATGCCAACAACTCTCACTCAACCGTGGTACCAAGTCACCTATGGCATCATAAAATCCATCTCATATATGAAGATCCAAACCAAACCAGGAACTAATCCTGCACTGTCACCCCATCACTGTCACAAGCTCCCACTAAACCGTGTATCCAAGCTATCCATGACATATGATGAAAACTCATACTCTAACCATGAGAATCAACCAAGGAATCAAACCATCAAAGAACTCAAAGTGCACATCATGAGCTCCTCAAAAGAAACCAAATAACCATGATCCTCAACCAAGAAGATATACCACCATAACCAAATTAGAAATCCAAGCTAATGAACATCAAGGATGTACCTGTATAACCAATCATGTCATGCCAAAATCCATGACACCATGATCACATCCATGAACTGAGCATCTAGATCTCAATATGTCCAACCTGTCAGCATAGTCAACCACAATCCTCCACCATAACTGTACCTGGTAACAACATCTCATCCCCTCTACATGAAGATAAAATTAGCAAATCATGTGACTTAGGGCATAGACAACCCAAATCCAAGCCACCAATCTAAATATGCATCAATAATGAAAGATCAATGGGCAAAGACAACCCATAACCAAGCTATAAATGCAACCTCTAAGTATAGACCACTTACAACACTGCACAACTTGTAGACCCAACAAGTCATCATGCATATCCAAACCAAACACTGATAACTATATCATCATGAGACCAAACTGAAATATGAACTAAGTATACAATGACATCAAAACTTAAATCTCCAATGCCATAAATTCACAATGTTACCATAGTCAAAATATACCTATAAACTATTCATATCAATATATCACCAAATAAATCATGCCAAACCTACACCAAAACTAAACCAATCTGTAGAGCTCTCCAAGAGCTTTCTGTTGACTACTTGAAGTCCAAAATCCGACTCCGTATGCCCAAGTTATGCCCCAATTCATGCTCAAAATAAATAACATCTGACTTTAGGGCTCTTAAGACTTGACAAAATTTTAAAATCATAGAACCAAACATATGCCATCTTGTAGTGCTATGAATTAGCTTTCCAACGCCTATAAGAATTCTGAAATCCGATATTCTGAGAGAAAGTTATGGCCATTTTACTAAGACAGTCTTTTTACCATTTTTAGTATGATTTTTTATTTTAATTTTTTTCAGTGACGAAAATTCCGACGGGATTAAATTTGACGGCCATCATGGGCTGAAACCAAAAAAAATCTTTCATTTCCTCTGAACATGGCCAAACTAGGGCATATTATATATCAAAATTTATGGAAATGTCGACCCGGATCCAATGGTGAGGTCTGTTTTTACCCAGGAGGTCATTTCCACAAGCTACCCCCCAAAACCCTCATTTAAATGAAACATCCAAAAAAATATTTTTGTCCAACAATTTCACATGCACAAATGTTTTAACATCCCATCATAACAGCAAACCCAAAACCCTCAGATCTGCAATAAATCATGCATATATCTTGCCCTTTCTTTTATCCTCTCATGCATTCCCATGGATTCAATCTAGGGTTATAATAATAAAACCATAGCTCTGATACCACTTGTAAGGAAACTTGGCAACAAATAATATAATCGTTTTCACATAACCCATAATAGATCTGAAATAAAAATGGAATTAAAATCCACATGCAAGAGAATAGACAACATACCCACAAAATGTGACACAAGATATACCCTGGGAAACCCTCATTGAGAGAAAAACCAAGCCTCCAAAAGCATCCATCACCATGTATTATTCAGCAAAAATACCATTGCCATACAACCATGGAAGCCTTCATGGCCATAGCCACAACTGAGCAAACTATGTGAACAAGCATGAATCCACACATCCCATGCCATGCTTCTAACCTTCACAAATGCTCCCTTGGCTAACCTGTCAAGCCTTGTCCCGCTCGACTCTTGCCTTTTGTCTTCTCCTTGTCACTCTCTCTCTACAATAACTACCCTTGTGGCTGCTTATATAGTAGCAAGTCCCACAAAACTACTAAGTGGTATTACATAAACCATGTGCTAAAACCATGTGCTACCTAACCCACTGACCCCCCATTTAATATTGGGCATTTAATTCTTTTCTCCAATATTAAATATTTACATAAAATATTATCACAATGTTACAATACAACTTATCAAGAATATTCCATGGGAATCTTTACATGTTGCATGTCCATCTAGGCACAACATTACATAATAAAAAATAAAATAATAAAATAACAATATTATGCAATGTGTGCAACACCCATTATCTCAACATTTTATAGGTTTAGATCTTAGTTTGGTCCTTGTGTTGACTTTCTAATAAGCCTTCGATTGTCATCTCTAATCTTGATTCACTTGGAAATGCTTCTAGAAATCAGTCAACTCTTCTCAACAATAATTAAGCCTTATGCTCAAATTCACTTATCAACATCCACATCATCTCTATAAGCTTTCTCTTTTAGCTTCACATTCAATCACACTTATGTGTTTCTAATTAACCTTTCTTTGTATGCCTCTTACATATACTTGTAATCCTTAATTATTTGTTTCGATCTATACCTCTTTAGTTAGGAAATTATTTCTTTAGTGTTTTCCACATCCACCTTAGATCTTAGATTTTACAATCAAGTTCAACTCAATTCACTGTATCTGTTCATGTTTTTGATCTTCTTCTAGAAACTTCTCTACAATATATCTATTAGGGCTTTACCTAATCCTCACCATGAATTTAATGATCCAACTCAACAATCTTATCTTGAACATAGTTTACATCTCCCAAGAAATCAACTTGAGTCAGTTAGGAATCACAACTTCCTCAAATTCATCTTCAACAATATTACTCAAAAATCACTAAGTTTTTACCCTCAGTCATCACTTAATACTTAGGCATTGTAAAATTTCTTGGCTTGGCATCAGCTTTCATACTCAGTCAATACTAATGCTCAATCAACACTAGATTTTCTTGGCACCAATTGTAGCTTGGTTGACACTAGCATTACTTGGAATACCTTAGCATTTTACTCTATTGCTAAGCTTGGCTTAGCTTTCTTAACATAAACAATCACTTTCCTTTATCAAAGTCTATCTAACCAAATTTCCATTGTAAGTTCCTTTTCATAACTCAACCTTTTCTCTAGGTGCTATTGTTAAGAGAAACTTCTCAAATCCTCTTGATCAATCAAATAAATATGACATTTATATTAGGTAGCAATATGTTCTATCAATATATTTGACATTAATGACAGAACAATAATTGATCCAATTGTAAGTAAGTTTCCAACATCTCCTTTATATTGCATTCTCTACATCTTTCTCCATGTCCAATCCCCTCTCACTCTCTTCATCACTTCATCTCTCTCTCACTCTATCTAACTCCCTCACTCCCTCTCACTCCCTCTACCTTTATGTAATAGTTCTATGTAACTCAATTAGGTTTTGTAAAACTTGATTGGGTTATTGGTTCATATATGGATGTTATAGTTAGGACTTAATAACCTCATCAAGTTATTGGTAACCTAGTTAGGTTACTAAAAACTATAAATAGAACATGTCAATAGTTATTATGTTGTTTCATTGTGGCCCACAAGATTCTACTATTGTTTCATATGTATTTCTACACCAAGTATGCAAGTAGATTGTTTTTTTAAAATTGGAATGTTGAATTTGATCTATTTTCTTGTGGCAATATATTATTTTATGTTAGTATCTTGTGACGGAGCATAAAATAATGATACAAATTTTTTCAAGTTATTGTTTGTAGGGAAATTTTCTTGGAAATGTTGAATTTTTCTATTTTCTTGTGTCCACATGTTAGTTTATGTTTGTATCTTTTTATTGAGCGTAAAATATTGATGCAATTTTTTTTATTTTAGTATTTTGTTCATGTTATTGTTCTTAGGGAAATTTGTATCTACAATCATGGGAAAGAACAAGAGAGGAATGACCAAAAAGGGAGTGTATGAGGAGATTATGTGAAGGTACACCATCAAATGCCTCCAATACAAGTGATAAATTTCTACCTATTGATATTGATGTTTTAAATGCTCCTGATTTGACAAACAAAATTTTTCAACATACCCCAATTAAAATGATTGTGACAAATACACCTAAGTAACCTAATGCCCCTAATGCAAGATCTCATGTTGAAATGATGAATGCACACAATGAAAATAATGAAATATAAAGCATGCACATACATCACCATGTCCTAGAATAATTTAGAGAAAACTAAAGTTTCTAATCAACACTAATGGAAATATTTTGAAGCCAATGCATAATAAAATTGCAAAAATAAATTTTAGTAGAATTTTTAAAAATATTTGGAATAACAATTTTGAAAAATTTAATCAAAATGGAAGACGCGAACTAGTTGTTGAAATTCTTAAAAATCTAAAATGTAGAGAGACAATGATAATTTTGGGGTTAAGAACATCTGAAAATAGTAGTGAAAGAAGCATTGTTATAAATCTCTTTGATGCATACCAATCCATTAGTTCAAAAGCATGTAGTAAAGATGCTAATACAAGTCAACATGTCCTCACATCAACCATAATGGGAAAGGAAATAGAAAAATCTAGTATGATAAGAAAAATAAGTAAATCATTACGGATAAGTAGATCAATATTAGTTAAAGCTTTAGTGAGATAAGAGAAAATTGAGAATTCTAATGATACTTCTTTTTGGTCATTTCAAGATAGACTCCCATGTAAGGATAAAGTTACTGTTGATGAATTAAGAACATTAATGAAATATTTTGGTTTGACAACACAAGGGCTTCACAAAATAAAAAAGATGTCACCAAAAGAAGAATTGGAAAAACACATCATGAGCCACATGCAAAACATTTTTTGGATATGACTTAAACACAATTTTATGAATTTTTTCTTCAAAGATTTCCTCGCATTAAAATCAGCAAAAGGTTTTTTGATATGAGAAAAACTTTCTCTTTTAAGATAAATCATACATGACCTACATGTTGTTGTAAGGTTTATTTTTAGTTTTCTATGCATTATGGTGTTTATCGGTATATATGTTGTACTTTGTATACTAACAATATATTGCATGAATGTAGTAGAAAAGCATTAAAGAGGCATGATTTAGTAGAAAATGATGTATATGTAGCTGATTTTGTGAAATTACTTGAAGATAAAATAGTTTATGAGTACATGTGTCATACACATAGAGCTAGATGGTTAGATGAACTATACAAGTTATGCAAGGAAACTTTTCCCTTGGGTACAATTGTATTATTTATTGACTTCACTAAAAACTATACACTAAAACCTCAAAATGAAGTGCAACCAATGTATTACAACTTTAGAAAACTGCAATGTTTTTTACACATAGTGTTTATTCATGTACATGATAGCACATGGGAGGATAGAAAGGTATCAAGAGAGTATCACTTCTATATTAGTGATGATCATGATGTTTTAGAGTTTTGTGTGGAAATTTAAGAGAAAGAAATGTAAGATGCAATCAATAGATTATATGGTCAGACAATTGTGTTGGTCTAATTTTTCATAGTATATAAAAATTCTGAAAATTTGGGTGAAAGTTCATTTAGGTCTTTGAATTAAGCAGATTAGGGTCTTCATTCCTCATTTGTTTTTAAATTTTTAGGTTTCCCTACTCATGTCCTATTTCATGTGTTGTCAAACTGTATTAAATTCTCAAGGTTTGTCCCTTAATGCAGCCATGAAAATGTCCTAAGTATGAAAAACCCTAGGTTTCTTTTCAATTTTTTGAAGAGGGTTTGTAAAGTGCTTAAACTTCATCCTTTATGGTCTTACGGTGTAGGGTTTCATGTAAGAGCAGAGTACCATTTTTCTTTTTCTTCTGTGGTTGTGTTTCATAATGTAGTATAACACCATAAAGGATTTCATGTTCTACAGGGATATGCTTTTGTTTTTTGTAATAGTGAAATGGTGTGTTAAGAGGCTTCCCAATCATATGAATGGTCTTAAAGTGAAGAAACGTAAAGGTCTATTGTGCTTTGAAAGATCTTATTATGGGGTTATGAGTAAACAGTTTGAGCAAAAGGGTGGAGAGGTTTTGAGTTATGATTTATGTGTATACATTTCAATGGATAGCGTAAAGGCATGATACCCTAGCATGGCATAAAGCTTGATCTGAAAGGGTGCATGAAAATTTTTATGGTTCTACAAGTAAAAGGATTCTGCAAGAACGAAAGTAAGGTTCAAACGTGTTTATGTGCATACGTTCTTGAGCTCATGAATAATCGTAAAGCCTTGTTCTAGCAGTAAAAGTGCTGAGTGGGACTTGTTGAAGTGTCAAATGGGCTTTGGTGCAAGAAAATTAGATGAAGACAAGACATCTATGTTAGATGGGCCCAGCCTGCGTGGCATACAACTTAAGTTTTGAATTATGCATATGCAAAAAATCAATGGCAATGTTTTTTTTTTTCATTTTATTGGATCAAATCTGGGTTGTTGATAAGTGAAAAAAGAAATTTTGTCATTATGCCCTTACGCTTTCAAGGTGAGCATATGAGCAAAAGGTTGTTTTATCCTTTCTCTGTGGTTATGATTTTAGTCTCAACATATAAGCATAAAATGTTAAATAAAGGAAATAAAGGAAAGGGCTTTATGCTTTCATGAGAAAGGGTAAATGAAGGAGTAGGCTATCATTTGAGAAGGCTCTCCGATCATACGAGGTGAAGGTAACCCATAAAGGAGTAAAGGATTAATAAAAGAAAGCTAAAAGATATTTTGATGCTATGGGTGAAGCTAAGAGCATATGATTAGAAGATAAATTTTGAAGTCTTACGATGTCCCAAGTAATGAAGTAAGCAGAGCAACGTAGAAGAATTTTTCAAGGTTTCGACTGATATGTGTACATGTGAGCTTAAAGGATAAAGAGAAAGTCTCAACAAGGGTTTTTTTTTTACACTCATACGAGGAGTGGTTAAATTGTAACAGTGAAGATGTTAGTTGAGAAGGTTTGAGATCTTATGGTGTATAGGGTTGCATATAGGTGTAAAAGGTGAAGAAGTCAAAGATAAAGGTTTTACGCTTATACAATGAAAACCTAAATCATAAAAACATAAGTATCAAGTGAAAGGGTTTAAGGTCATACAGGATAAAGGGAATTGTAAGAACGTAAAAGGGATTTTCAACATAGTTCCATGACATCATTACGTTCTTATGATTAGGGTATGTTGAAGCGTCTTTGAGTGATCATAGAGATTCATCGAGGGCATTTCTAGTGTTACAAAGATTGGAGGATTGACTTAGCATAAGAATGGGAGATCAAATTTTGAAACAAAATTTGTTGATGTGTCATACCAAGTAAGCAAAAAGGATAGAATCGCCATAGCCAAGTAAAATAAAGCATTGAAAAGTACACCCAGATCAAAATTTGTAGTTGATATACCTTGTTGACAACTTGCATTAATAGTTTTAAAGCTCGTGCATGCTAAATTTATTAAAAAAGCTAGTAGTTGTATGATTAAAATATCAAAGATTTGATTGAATGTCATTGTATTTTCCACTCTGAAGAAGCTTGTTTTCTAGTCCATTTTGAAATTTGAAAATTGTGGAGCTTTGTGTGTTCTGTGTTACTGTGGAAGAAGTAAAAATATAATTTGAAGAGAACATGGCTGACAAAGAAGTTGAAGAGATGCATGAAGAAGAAGTAAAAGTCAAAGATGAGGGTGATGATTTTGTAGAAGTCACACCTAAAGGAAAAAGGAAGAAATTTGCTACTAAGATCGAGAAGAAGACAAAATTAGGAAACCAAATAAGCATGTTGAGGATTGGTTGAAAATTCTCCCTGGATCATCAAACACAATTTTTGCAAATGACCATATTTTTTGAGACCCATATGTTTTTGTTTGAGATGCTGAATGTCCTAGAGTGATTGGTTATTATATTTTTATGTACTTTTATCAGAATAGAACAGAAAATGTGCTAGTGTGTAACCCATGGAACAAAAACATGGCAAAATTGATATTTCTAAAAGTATTCATTAATGTTGATTTGTTGAAGGCTCTAATGAATTCCTACAATCCAATAACTAGAACATTCCATAGGCATAATGGGAGTATATTATGCACATTGGACATAACTTCTTTTATTGAAGCCTTTGGATTAATAGGACAAATGGATGTACCTATTGACATTGCAGATTTGCAGGGAAAGTTTGACAAGAATAAAACCTATTTTGTGAACAATTTTATGCTACCACATATTCCTTATAGGGTAAAAAAGGAAGGGTTACTTCCAAAAAAGGTGGGAGATTTTTTGCCTTTGAGTAGGTTTAAGAATTATTTCAAAAACATAGTGTATGGGTTGCATAAGGTGTTTGGAAGTGATGGTGTAGACGATCGTGTGTATGGTTCTCTTTTTCTGATGGCATGTGATATACGTGACCCTTTCCACCATAAGGAATATGATTATGTGGCTTTCATTATTGACAGTATACACATGCAGATTTGTGATGTAAAGAAGGGAGAGTTGAAAGACGTCAAGCTCCACCATTATTCACTGTTGATGCACCTTATCCTATATAACAACATTGGATACATCAATGGGGACTTCATTGATCAAACTTATGATGAATTTGGTGAGTTACCTATGCAACTCTAGACTTGTATTTGGCATAAAGATTTTTATTATTCAAATGCCCTTGCATTCTTTAATTGTTTAGTTCAGCTATTATGAGGTAATTAGATCATACTTTCTTTAGGGCAGCAAATGTTTTGAAGCCTTTTCTTAGGCCCTCATTCTTAAATGAAAAAACCAAATTAGATCATAACTAGGGGAGTATCTTTTGTTTAAGGAGTGCACTTTAATCAAAGTATTTGCATGCCCACAACCTCCTCATCTTCTACGTAAATATTTACCCCTTGATTGGCTATTATTGAATTATTTTGGCAATTTTTATTGATGAATAAAGAAATGATCCCTCCCTCTTTGCATAAGCCTAGTTTTTTCTATAGAACCTTTAAAGTAGGAGATTTTGAAATAGGCAAGAATGCATTTGAGGAATTAAGTGAGTATTTAGGCCAGTACAAATTTGTTACTAGGCCCTATAGGATGTATGACCCTGACAATTACATTATCAATGAGGTCAAGGCCATTAGGGGTTACATTCTGCCTCCAAGAAAGCCAATCCCTATAGAGGACCTAATTACCAACATAATAGCAAAAGAGGAGCCAAATGAGTTATTAAGGAAATATGAGGAAACAAGGAGAGTAGAGGAGGCTTTGAAGAGGACTAACCCTAATTTTGAGGGTTTTTATACAGAGATTCCATATTCTAATAACTTAAGAAGAATGGTTGATAATTTTGATCACATTATGTCACAAATGCCTCATGAGCCAGAGGGAGAGGAATCCATTGTAAATAGAGAATCCGCTGAGCTAGATACACAATTGGAGATTGAGTTAGAAGAGGAGTAACCATCAGCTTCAACTTGGGTGCCAAAGGAAAATAAGAGACAAAAGACAATGCACATCCTAGAAAAGGTGGTAAGTAGAGCCCTACAAGTAATGTCAGGGAGTAGTGAGTATTTTTTTGATATTAGGAAAAATTGTTTACACCAAAGGGCTACAGAAGCAGGGAAGGCCTCTACTGATCTTTAGGTTGTAGCATCAAGATTGGATGACAGGCTCATTTAATCTGAAAAGTTCATGGAGGATGATGATTTCATTAAATAATCAGATTTTAAAAGTTTTCTTTATAAAATCAAACAAAATGATCTCACATTAAGTCTCATGTCAGGAGAGGATCTAGAGAAGAATAAGGAATTAGTCGAAAAAATATTGGCTTATGATCCTGAGAGTGAAACAATGACTGATGCAGAAGCTAGGGAGTTGGTACATAGGAGTGGTATTATTATAATACCACATTGGGATATTGAGAAGGCCTTTGTTCTGGATCAAATGAGAAGACAAGACAAGGCCATCAGTTATGAAGCCACTAGTAGTGAAGGTTTTAAAAGAGGGTGAAGTTTTAATGTAGACACAAAAACCCTAGCAGTATGGAGTGTGGCCCCTGACACTAAGAAGCCCAAAATGATGGATATAGAGGAGATTGTTTAGGGTAATATGATTGTGTGGACATTAGAGAGCACTATTGGGAAAGAGATTTCTAGTTTGGTTAAACACTTTTCTCTCATGAATGAGGAAAAGATTGATGAAATTGAGGATAAGCTAGATACAATGTGCAATGAGTGCCTTGACATTAGAAAGATGTATGAAGAGGAGCTCAAAATGAGCCATGTACAGAAGTAAAGAATAGAAGAGTTGGAGGAGAAAATTAAAAATTTGGAAACAAAAATAATATCCCTCAAAGAACAACTCAAGATAGCAGTAGAGGCAGAATGTGCACCAAGGCAAGAGGAAGAAAGAAGGCACAATGTAGAAGCAGAAGCCCAAATAGAAGAAATACCTATAGGGGTAATAGTGCCAGTGCCTATGATTAGTGTGGAAATAGGAGTTTCCCAAGCTGATAGTGCCACCAAGAAAAATGCTTTGATAAATGTATTAAATCATAGAATAAGCATTATGAAAATAATATCTCAAGATGCTTATAATGCATTCATCAATCTACAATCTGCAGAATAGGTATGCAGGGATGAAATTAAATGGCTTTAGCCTATTTTTGAATAATGGGGGCCATATATGCAATTCTTTGACAAGTTGATACCCTTGTTAGCCAAGAAGCCAAATCTCCTAGATAAAGTTATTACTATGAAGGAAGGTATGGATAAAGTGAAAGACTTATTGAAAATCTTCACAGGGAAGCTAGTAGTAATTCAAAGCAAAATGAAAGTGTTGGCAAATGGTTTCTATTCTTTAATTCTTTCTGTTATTAATTCTAATGATAAAATAAAGGATTTTAATGAGTGGTCTAGTTCTTTTGATCACATTATAGACTTGCCAAAATTGGTATCCATTTTCCAAGATGGTATTGATGAGTGTCTTTTCAATGAATTAATTGATACCCTATCAAGGTTGAAACTGAAATGAATAGGTTTACCATAGAAGGAAGGGTGATTACTGATGCCAGGCAGAAAAAAACTATTGATGAACTAACAATAGTCAAGGAATGTGAATGGCCCACCAAAAGAGAAGTTTTTGTTTCGGAAGTGATCGCAAAAATCAAAGCTTTACCAATAGGGAGCAATTAGAGAAAAAGACAAAGTTAAAGATTTTATGCTCCAACTGTCATTTGTGGTTGTTCCAATTGTTTCTTTTTGAGTTAAGGTGTCTAGATATTTTTGTAAAGGGGTAGTATATTCATTTTTGTAAAAGGACACGTGTCAATCACATTTACCCTTTGCTTGTTGCAACTCATGCCCATATAAGTGAGTTTTCAAGGCAATGTGATGGTCTGAATCTTGTATAATTTTGAGTCTTTTGAGAAGATACAGTCAGTCCAATAGTGTGTAGTTGTTCTAAGTTTATTTTCTAGTTGTACTTTCTAATAATATATTGAAATGACAGAACCAATAAGCTATTATGAGCTTTCATTTCTATTGGTCATTGTATTAGTCACCTAAAAGGATAATACAAAAGGGTATTTGCATTATATTGGTGTCATCAATTTCTGTCTCCATTTTATGCGTTTATCTGCTTTGAAGTCATTTAAAAAAGGTTTAAATTGACTAAATACAATCTAGATGGGTTGTACACTGATTTCATTGTTGCTTTTAATTCAAGGAATTATAGAAATGCTTCAATAAATTAGTAGGGTTTATGAATTTATGAAAAGGATATTTCATAAGAATGGGAATGGGTGATTACAATTGATTAATTCATTTACAAGTTATTTGAAATAGATCTCCTGCCAATAGTCAATTTTATGCCCAATGGATAAGGCACTAGTCTCATAAGTCAAAGGTAAACAAGGATAATTTCTGCTATTGCATAGCAAAAAAATTATAAAATCAAAATCATTTTTCATTCAATTTTGTTTAAAGTTATAAATGCTGGTAAATACTCATTTATATCTATTCTTTGAGTCTTAGATAGCTGCTACCATCAGGAATATTTGTAAATTCAAGGAGAATGATGACCAGATCTGCTAATAAGGGATGCATACAAGTCTAAGAACATTAAAAGAAGTGAAGTAAATTGCTCGTGTGTTAGTACATGATAGATGAGAATCAAAATGAAACTAAAAGAATCTCTACACAAAAGTTTTCATCAGAATCATCCTTAGGTGTACCCGCCTTGGTTTAGCAGAGCCAAAAGAGTACGAAACCATCCTTTGATTTTGTTGAAGTTGGGTCCAAATGGTTTACTTATATAATTGATAATAGGAATTGTTTGATCCTTAGGTTATATGAGTGTTATCATTTTGGTATTGAACAATTTTTTGTTTAGTAGTTTTCAAACCCCAACAAGTTGCACCACACAATTAAAGAATGCAAGGATGTTCTATTAGTTAAGTAGGATGCATGTTACACATGGAGTGTATTTTTTTTTGTAAGTTCACTAAGATGGAACATGGAAAGGGAGAGAATAATGGTGTTGGAGTATATGTGAAAAGATCCCTTAGTAGAGAGGAATTAAAGTACAAAAGTGGTGCAATATTAAAAATTGATGAAACAATTATCCCATGGTGAATTCTACAATGGGACCAAGTAATACAAGAAAGTCTATGGATTGTAGATATTCTTGGTTGATATGTGAAACTAACATTTAAAGATTGGTGTATACTTACAAGATCAAGTGAGATGTGTTCATTTTGAAGTTCAAATGCAATGTCACTAGTTATTTATACAAGAAAGATTACAAGCTTTTTCTCTTCTTGTATGTATCATTTATAGGACAAATTTGAATAAAAAGAGTGGGTTGGCCAATGGTCTTGTAGAACTTTGCATCCAATCAATTTATAACAAGTTCCTACAATGCTATAGCTCAACTAGATTGAAACATCAATAGATTTTGAGCACGTATCTTACCTAGTTGAACCAAGTACTAAGTTATGAATTTAATACTTGGTTAAATAGATTACTTTCAATTTTGGCATTAACTCATCCTTCCATATAATGTAGGTCATGTATATGTAGTTATTTCATATGAGAGTAATATGAAGGAACAAATTACTTTCTATGTTAGTGTATTAAGGCCAAAACCTGATAACTATAGTCATTGATATTGAAGGTATTGAGTACCCAATAGGATCTCTCATTGTGATAGGAACATGGCTTAGAAGGTAGTATATTTCTATCATGTGACATCATGATATCTTTAATTCAATTTTTCTTCTATAATGTATCAATTTTCACTTTAAATTAGCTTTGAAATTAAACATAGGTACCCTATCAAGGATTTTAGCACCTAGTTGTTTGAGGATTTTGTAACGTGGTAGGCCTCTTAACAAGAAGTTATGGAAAGTATTTGAATCTGATCATGAGGCAATACTTGATACAATAAGGCTTAGAGTTGATCCACAAGGTTCCATTGATTGATTGTGCTCTATATAATTAAATCATTCTACATATGGTAGAATGATTTTGAAAATTGTGTATATATGTTGTGTAAAATGTTGTAACTTCACAGTGATGTACACATATGTAAATGCCATATATTTTATATAAGAAAAGAGAGGACATGTGCATATTTATATGTCATATTTTGTATAAAATTTTGATATGAGATGTAACATATGCATATTTAGATGCAAGATTTTTTATATAAAATAGATATGAGATATAAACTTTATATATTGTTTTATATTGTTATGGGTATAAATTTGTGCATACAATTTATTGTTATGGTTATATATTTGGTTCTTGAACTCTATTTTGGGGGTTTGATGATAATGTCTCATTAAAAAACTTCATTGATTAGTAAACCATTTTCAATCTCCTTCAAATACAAGTTATTGTCTTGAGTACCTTTAACCCATCCTAATTTTTCTAAATACTTATCCAATCTTATATACCATACTCTAGGTGCTTGTTTCAATCCGTACAATTCTTTCTTCAACTTACAAACTATATATCCTTCTTTTGTGAAAGGAAATCATTCAAGTTGCTCAATGTAAACCTCTTCTTCATGTTTCTGATTCAGAAACATTGATTTGACATCCATGTAATACACTTTGAATTTATCATTATCCTCATATGCCAAAAATGTTCTAACTTCATCTATTCTAGCAATAGGTGTAAAATCTTCCTCATAATAAATACCTTCTTTTTGTGAATATCCGTTACATACTAGTCTTTATTTGTTTCTCACAATACCACCTTGTGCATTCATCTTATTTTTGAAAATCCACATAGTTCCAATAGTAATTGTTGGAATATTCAAATAGGAAGAATGCTTCTGGGGGGGGGGGTGTGAATCAAAAGTACTGTAATTTAACCATTAAAACTTTTTAACTGAAAGTAGATTGCATGCATATGAACATATTAGATAGTTATGAAAAAAACATAAGCATCACCACATAACACTTGAGATTTTGGTAACCCAAAAACCCTCCAAAAATAAGATGGTAAAATTAGGGTGGGGATGATACCCACAAAATCACTGCAGTAATAATATTTAACCACTTCTGATGGTTTGCGCTGTTAAAGGCCTACCCTATTAAAGGCTTTACACTGTATCAATAGTGACCTGGTTAAAGGATTTACAAACACTTTACATGAAGTGTCACCCTATTAAAGGATTTAATCACCTATTTAAAGGATCTACAAAATAGTTGTTAAGCTAACCTATCACTATAGGGTTTTTAATTCTAATACAATTGCTAGAGAGTATTAGGTACAATAAACCTAATAGCTTGCAATCCTTCATTTTTTGAATACAGGCACTTGATCTGCTTTCTCTAATCTTGATCCTCTGAGATATGATACTCTTTACTCTGAAATAGTGTTCCTTCCACACCCTTGTTCATCTACTACACTTTCTAATGAGATTTTGTCTTCCTTATAAAGACATTCAAAGACTTAGGGTTAGGTATGGATCTATGATCCATATTGAATCTTTGCTTCCCGCTCATTCCTTGAACTTTTCTTATTGGTTGCATGCCTTCTCCATTTTTCTAATTCACTGCATGTAAATTGCATAGGAAATATAAAATATTTTATCTTATAATTTAATCCTTCAAGATTCATCATATGTCATCCATGAAAATGGTTTACATATGAATCAATGAAGTTACAAACTCATATGTACATTCTGTCTTACTCAGCACTTGCTGATTTCAGATGGTTAGCACTAATAACAAACTAGCTTACTCAGCTCTTGTTGCATTGCTTGGCATCATCTGTGACTCAGCACTTAAATATCACTTGGCACTTGTATCATGCTCGGCACCTAAAGTCATTCGGCACTTGAACTTTTCTTAGCACCTAGAGACTACTCGACACCTAGAGACTACTCGGCACCTAAAGATCACTCGGCACCTGAAGTCTTTGCTGACTCAGCACATGTTGTGGCTCGACATACATGGTGTCCTCATCTTCAATATAGAAAGTGGTTAAGTTTATTGGCACTCAAGTGTCAAAAACCATTATGAGGTTAACAATCTCCCTATTTGACATGAGTGACAAAAACACTTAACTGATCTTATGAGTACATTAACTAATCTACTTGGTATATACAGAGGTTTTAAAAACATTTAATCAAAATTTGTGTAACTTACAATATATATATATATATATATATATATATATATGTCAAAATTATTGTAACTCCTAAGTTGGTTGTTTGTGCGATTATCTATATATCATGCTCCCCTTGGTTTCCTTGGTTTTATTTCCCCCATTCTCTCATTCATCTTATAATATCTCCCCCTTTGTAGTATCTCCCCCTTTGTTAATAAGATATACATATCCCCCTTGTTTGACACTTATGTCAAAGGATTTTAAGGGTTAAGACCATATTTCACCAAAAATGTGTTGTTTACCTCTATAATCATCCTCAGAGCTGCATCCCAATTGTTCAAAGCAATTTCCAATGACTTGTGTTGGATGGCAATCTCTGCAGCAAGATGAATAAGTCCATCTAAAGTAGAAAGATTGGGATCTTTCTCGAGAAGAGTTTCTTCATAGACTTCTTCCTTATGGAGTATTTCCAAGTGTGGAGTAATGGAGGACTGGAGTTGTATTAGTTTTGCCTTGATATTGGCCTCATCTACTGATAGTATAGCTATTTCTTTATGAGTGTAAAGCGATTGAGAAAAATTCTTCTCACTTTGAGCTAGATCGTTTTGTAGCTACATGCTTGAAATATTTACATTTCTTTCCAAGCTCAGTATCTTTTGGCTTGTCTCTTGTGTGAAGTATGAAAAGTCACACAACTTTTTGGACAATGATAATATATTCTCAAGTACCTTTTTCACTTTGTCTATAAGCTTTGCCAATTCAACCTAGGAGAGTGCAATTTGACTTGATACTTGTTCATTTACTTTTCCCTGGAATTTTCTTTCAGACCATTCTATAAGTTTTGCATTTGTCTCTTGGTCTTCATCTGTCACCTAGTCAACAATATCTGATAATTGCTCTATGATATGCTTTGACTCATCTGGTGACTACAAACTGAAGGCATCCATAAAGATGTCCTTAATCTCATGTAGTGTTTGCTTTTGTTTATACTCCCTCCTGAGTATCTCTTGTGTCTTTCTCCTATTCAGTGCTTCCTGCACCTCATTGATTTTATCAATGGTTTTTTTTTTGAGTCATATCCTGGTATGACTATCTCCTCATCTAATTTTGGATCTCCATAGTGAAGTACCCTTGGAACTTTTGTTGTACTGGATCTTGGTGCAGATATTTGCAATGGCTATTGTGAAGGAGTTCCCGAGGTAGGCAAGTTTATCAATGTTTGTATTGCCTCTTGCTCTTTAGGAGTTTCCTCTATTTTCTCCTCCTGCTATCTACTTCCTTGATCAATTATGGTAATCTTAGGAAGTGCACCTTGTGTTTTTGCTGTAGGATCAGATGTAATAGTCTATCATGTTTGTTCTGTTTCTTTTTTTCTAAAGCTGCACTGGGCTTCTGTATTGAGGTGTCAACTATGCCTAATGAAATAACTGTGGGCATTTGAGGTTGACCACTAGTAGCTGTAGAGATGATGGAAGGTGGTTCTTGTGGATTCACCTTTTCTCTAACTATGCTTTCTACTAGTTTTTGTAATTCATCCATACTGACCAATACTAGATCTATACATAATCTTGCTTGCTGCGTAGATTGGTCAAGGATTCTTTTGAGGTCTTTTGGAGTTAATGGATTGATGTTCTGACTAGAAGTGTTAGGAACATCTTTTATAATTATAGTTTCTGCAGGTGTGATTGGTACTTGAGAAGGGCTAGAGGGTGGCAATTGTGTGTCTTGCACATTCTGGTCTAGTTGCTACTCTTGCTCAGCTATTGTTGTTACATATTGTTCTTGTGTCTCTTCCTCCTCTCCATCTTTCTTTTCTTCTTCCTTCTTCTCTTCTTCATCTTTCTCTTTTTCTTCTTCTTTCTTTTCTTCATCTTCTTTCTTTTATTCTTCTTTCTTTTCTTCTTCTACTTTCTTTTCTTCTTCTCCCTTCTCTACTACTGTCTTCTCTTCTCTCCTTTTTCTTCTCTCTTCTTGTGGAGCAACTACTTCTTCCTTGTATTCTTCTTCAAGAAAATCTTCAATCTTTTTGTACAATTTTTTCCATGATTTGATTGTTCTTTGAACAATTTCTTCCATCTTGTTTTGGAGAATAAAGAATGCCCTGTACTTAGGTGTAAACCTAGTATTATGCCTTTTGAATGCTTTCTTTATTTGTCCCTTAGTCAAATTAGGAAACACACTTGCTAGGGTTGATTGCCTCATCTCCTTCTCCATTTTCAAACAAAAATGCCATTTGTCTTCTACAATTTTAGATAGTTCTTTGGCAATTGTCCATCTAGTTCAAGAGGAGTGTACTTGAACTGTGCCATAATTCCATAAACTGTTTCCTCTATCCTATTCTATTCTTCTTTAGTAAACTTATTGAAATCAACTTTGTTTAAGTTTCTTAAATCACCATTTCCAATATTTTTACATAAAGTATCAATTGAAAAATGGCTTACCTTTTCAGATTGATCTTCTTCATCAATATTAGGTTGAGAAACATATCTTCTTCTTTTCCTCAGCTCTTCCTATGTTTCCTTGATTGGTTTCTTCTTTGTAGCTTCCTCTGTAGCCTTTTTAGTGGAGGCCCTTGTTGCAGCACAGGTTGCTGGCTTTTGAGGTGATGGCATAGTAGATGTCTTTGGTTTTTCTTGAGTTGGAGGCTGATCTGTTGCCTTCCTTTTCCTTGACTCAGCTTTAGTTGGTGCTTCCTTGGCTTCTTCTTCCTCTACACCTTACTCCTTGTCTTCACCTAGGCCTTGGGTCAATTCCATTGGGCCTTGTTCTTGTTCATCTTCTTCTACTTCAGCCTCAATTTCTTCACCAAATTTCTTCTTAATCTTTTTCAAAAAAATTTCTTTCTTCTTTAATGTGGAGGTAGTCTTTAACTCCATATTTATCTTTGATCTTACTACATCATAGGTGCCAAAGTGTGGAGTACTTTTATCTATCTCTTCTGCTAATAATGCAGTTATTACTACAAAAGCTTCGTCTATATTGATTTCATATCCAAATGGCCTTAGCCATCTCACCCTTGGAATTACTACTTGAATATAGGTAAAATCAATGTCAAGTAGGGAATGTGAATTACACATGCATGGGATATGACTACACTGTCAACTATTTCAATGAGTCTGATTCTCGCATATCCACATTCACTTTAAAAGCTGAAGACCCTCACTGTGCTATCACTACATACTGTACCAAGATCACCCTACCTGGAGCCCCATCTAGACCTACTACTTCTACTAAGACCTGCAACCCCTGGTAGACCTGTTGCCTCTACTTTTTCTAATTATAGCCTTGTTGAACAACTTAGCATGATCCCTACACAAATATCCATCTTGGACCTAGTACGTGCATCTCCCCAACACCAAAAGATCTTGGAGCAAGCCCTTAAAGAGTCAATAGTCCTAGATAACATGGATGTTGCCATGTTCCAAGCCATGGTTGGGAACCTATCTACCTCATATCATATTACATTTTCTCCTTAGGATATTCCTAAGACATACCTAATCAAAATGATCCCCTCCACCTCGAAGTCTTTATTGATAATACCAAAGTCAGATGTGTCTTAATACATGGAGGTGTAGGACTGAACATCTGTACTCTTAAGGTTGTCAACAATTTTAGTTATTCTAAAGATGATGTAGATCTGTCTCAAAAAATCACAATAAAATCTTATGATGATGGTGAACACTTCTCCAAGGGCATCATCACATTACCTATTAGAGTTGGCCCAGCTACTAAAGACACATTGTTCCATGTCCTAGATATCAAAATGAACTGCAACATGACATTGGGATGCCCATGGCTTCATGCTATGAAAGCAGACTCTTCTACATATCATCAATATCTAAAGTTTTCCTATGACAATGTGGAGGTTACCATCCCTAGTGATCCAGATCCTTTCTAGTTTTGTGCTAATCTGAGAGATTCTACTACATACCAAGTCCCAACAAATAATGAAGCACAATCCATAGATTCCTCTAAGTATGTGGATGCTAATATACTCCTTAGTAAGGCCAAGGAAAAGATGAAGATCAAAGACAATGGGTGTGGAGAGTATCTTATGTATCAAGTATCCCACATTAGGGAGTTGCCAGTTTCTTCCCAATCTTATGGTAAATCACAACTATTGCAAGACCAACACTTTGAGATCAATACAAAAAATACCACTTCTATCAATGATAATACATCTATATGTATTGAGAAAGAAAAACCAGAACAAGAACCCACTTTGATATCTACTAGCAAGTATGGACTTGGGTTTACTATCATGCAAAAACAAGGCTATGATGGACGTAGTGGTCTTGGATCTCACAAACAAGGAATAATTGAACCTATCACTACAAAAGGATGACCTCCTAGTTTGGGGGTTGGATTTAAACCATTATGAATAGGTCCTCCTAGTACCATGGTACCTACATGTAAGACTATGGATGTTTTGAATGATGAAAAGGCATTTGAGGATATCCCACCTAAAACCAACAATCCTCTCACTTCTGAGCATAACCCCAATGATACACTAGAACCTAATCCCCATATCCATACCTTTAACCAAAGCCCATTCAGCGTTGATGATGACATCCCCTAAAGTTATCCTGAACTATTGGATTGGGATCAATGTGAACCACCATTTTTTTATCAATTTGACAACGATGATGCTCTCACAACAGACTTGGAAATCTATGAAGGAATTATGATTGACAATCATAAAGAGGCAATTTCTTCTAAAGATAAAACATTGGCATACTTTGGGGAGCCAACTCCACCTTCTAGTTACAAAGAAAAAAGAGAAAAAGATAGCAAGCATAGGTCTCTTGGTGAAAATTGAAAGGTGCCATTAGACTATAAAAAATCAAAAGCTAAGAAGCTCCCAAGGATACAAAATGAAAAAGATGATGCCATGAATATCATTGTTCTAGTGTTCAACATGCCACAAAGTCTTTTGGAGCTCTCTCAATCAGAATTCATGTGGAAGGTCATTGGTCTCAACCCTCCCAACCCTCCCTTATATCTAGTTGTGTATCCCCACATCCAACTACATAATTTTTGGAACACCCAAGATCAAATCCTTCTTCAACAAGCCTTTGCATATGTCATCATCAGTGACATCTCACATGACATATATGTTGACCCATTAATCCTTACATGCCTTGATTTACAAGAGGTAGACACTGTCTTACATATGGTACACTATGGTATTTCTTGAGGCCTTTCTAGTAGTTTGACTTTAGCTACAAACTTGGAATGATTCCTATGTAGTTATGGTTAGTCATGGATCTAGAGCTTATCAACTAGTAGCACCAACAACATATATCTTCTCAGCATATAATAGTGACATTCTTTATTCCATCTAAAAGTCCTTAAAAAAAATCAAAAAAATAGCAAAATGTCTGGAAAAAAAAAAAAAGAGTGAAAAAATGTCATGAAAAAATGGATGCCTTGATGAAAACCTTTCAAACAAGCATCTTGGCATGAAAATTTGAGGCAAGAGAATTTTTTTTTCCAAAAGTGAAAACCTGGCAAACAAGTGCTTTGGGCAAGTACCATGGTGAAAACTTGGCAAACAGGCGCCATGTGTAATCAATTGTTGCTCCTCCATCTACCATGATTCCATCTAGTCTCTTCCCTCTCTGTCATTCCTTGATCATATTCTTCCTATTGCAAGACATCCTTGGCTTCTTGACCATGGCTCATGAACTAGTTAATGTCCTTTGTTACCTTGCCTAAGCATCACTAGCCTACACACACTCTGTCATTGGCCTTTGTACATAGTTTGTGTCTTGTCTGGGGGCATATTACCTACATGGTGCACGATTTTGAATTTGAAATAGGGGCATGTCGCTAAGAACTTTTTATCCATCAGACCTATTGCATAACAAATTGGAGCTAACACTTGTATATGCTTTTATGATCTTGAAAAAATCACTAAAAATCACATAATGTCCTAAAAAAATCCTAAACATTCAAATACGATCCTAAAAAAATCCTAAACATTCAAATATGATTATGAAAAAATCATTAAAAGTCATAAAATGTCCTAAAAAAATCTATAAAAAACATAAAATGTCCTAAAGTAAACCCTAAAAATTGTAAAATGTCCTAAAAAAACCGGTTACACAAAAAAAAAAATCCCCAAAAACCCTAAAAATCACAAAATCCATCAAAATTTGCAATAAACCTTGTACATATTCATTGTGGATAACCACCCCTTTTGTGCACACACTTGCACTTTGCTAACTAAAACACAAAGCACTACACTTTCAAGACAATCGCACTATCTGAACAACGTGAACCAACAATCAATCCAACATGTCACTATGAACCTATCAGTTGAATCCATAACCAGAACTATCACATTATCAACATGTCCAACACCATCTAAACACCTAAAAGCACTCAAAAACAAGTAATAATAGAAAAGAATAGCTGTTGGCTCATGTTGTTTGGTGAGTGATTTATTTTTGCTTTTTTTCTTTTCAATCATGTTCCTATGCCACTCGATGATATAAACTTATCTATGAGAGTGGTCGGGATGGTTCATGGTTGTCTTTTTTTATTTCTATCTATTACAATGTACCTTTGAGAGTTTGGGGCATGTAAATATGCCTCAGGAAGGACAAGGTCATTCCTTGTCTACATCGTGCTTGTTTACACAAAAGGCTTGCATTGGCACTCTGGCCCTGTATGCCATGATGCATTGCATTCCATTTTCCATATCAAAATAAAGCTCAATTTGACATATAGTACACTTTTTAAAAGCAAATTTCTTCATGTCATCTCATCTCCTCAACCTTCTATCATTTATCTTTTGATCCACCACCATGATCATGTCTTTTGATTCACCAAATCATCTTCATCTTGCATTCATCCATTCATGCACCATCCTACACTGTCAATCAACTTTCTGTGGCTTTCCACCTAGTTCAACATTAGTTTGACATTTTTCTCACCATATTTGACCAAATCTAAGAATTTTTTATGATTTCACTCATCCTTTGACATCTTTCCATCATTTTTTGCATGCACGCAAAGTTTTGAGCCATTTCGAGTCCATTTGCACCCTTTCAGGCCCTTTGCACAGTTTTCTGTCAACATTTACCCAAGTTTCACCTACATCTATCCTATTTTTGACCAAATTATACAAATTTTTACCACCTTTGGCTACATTACATCATGTTTTTAACATCCCCCTAGGGTTAGGCTAACCTATACCAGGTTTCAGCTTGATCCAGGACCATCTGGACCATGGTCAGAGCCCCAAAGCATCCTAGGGCATAGTTGGAGTTCCCAACTGCATCATTGACTTACTTGGTCATACCAACTATGTCATTGAAACGCTTGGGAATGCCAACTATTTCATTGATGCACTTGAGGACCTAGGATCCCTATAACTACTCTTAGAGCCCCTATGTTGCACTCTAGAGGCCATAACTTTTGCATTTTAACTCAGATTTGCAATCTGCCAGTTGCGTTGGATTTGTATCTTCCTTTTGAAAGAAATGAATTATAATTTTCATCATTTTTTGTCATTATTGAGTGGTAGGCCATGCAATTACTCTCAGGCTCCTAGTTGACCCCATTCTACCCTCCGGAGGCCATAACTTTCACATTTTAACTCCGATTTTCATTCTATCAGTTGCTATAGTTTTGTCTTCTTCTTGTCAAAAAATTGACTTATAATATGTCTATCTTAGTCAATATCTCAAGGGGGAACCCATATATATCATCCCTACTAGGGCATGTTGCAGCTTTATCATTAGCATTCTTTGACACAACACTCTAAATCACATTGTATCAAAGAGGGGAAAAATTTAGACACTAAAAAATGGTTCACATCTATGATTTCATCACTTCTTCATACTAATTTGTCCCATTTTCTCATTCTACTAACTTTGATATTTTTTCCAAATTGATCATACTTTATCGTTTGTATCCTTCTTCACTTCAATTTCATATCATTTCAAAATCATTTCATATAAACTCATAATCACTCAGAATCAGTCCTAATCATCACAAATAATATCAAACATCCCAAATCAATCATCATTTATCTGATTCCTAGGTACTATTGTGGCTTTTAGTGCCTTGGAAACCTATCAACCTATCAATCTTATCAATCTGACCTTAGTACTATTGTGGCTCTCGATGCTAGGTCAAACTATTGCTCATGTCATTCAATCTTTGACATTGTTGAGGCTTTCAATGTTGGATCATGGCATTATCAACCATTTTAATAATATTGACAATGTCTGTCGATGTTATTATGATCAAACATTTTCAATCAATTTCAATCCCGTAGCATTAACAATGTTGGTTAAATGTTGCATATCAATAAATTCATGTCATGTGTCCTTGGCATGTTATCAATTTCAATCAATCAATTTGACGATGGCTTTGGTCTACTTTTCATCATCTTATTTGATATCCATCATCATCACATTTCCATCAAAGGATATGGTCACATTTATTTAATGAATTTTGGCCAATCATCTACTAATTTTCCCTATAGGATTAAATAACCCATAATTTAATCCTATTATTCTTTCTTATTATTCTTCCTAATTATCATCCTCAATTAATTAATTTTATTAATTAATTGGTTCATTATCCATAAACCATGGAAATTCTTAATTTCCTAAGTTCCATTTTCCATCATTAATTCCATTTTCTACTAATTCTTATTTTGTGGAATAAAAGGATTTTTAATTTGCATATTCCATAAAATATTGCATCATCATGACACTTCAATATGACACCTCATAGATTCTCCTTCGACACTTGGCTAAGATTTGTCATAATCAAATATTCTTATTCTCTTACGCATGTCCCTATTTGGCTTCTTTGTCATAGATTCTTGGCTTTAAGTGGGTTGAGGTGTCTTATGATGCATCATAGATTCTCTTCCACATTTAGCCATGTTTGACTTCCATGCGTCATAGAATCTTACCACTGGCATATTTTGTCATATGCGTCATGGATTCTCAAAGGAATCTCTTGCAACATTGCATATCTATGGGTGAAAAATCCAATGTTCTCATCCTCCATTTCAATTATAAAATGGACACTCTTTCTCTCATTTCTGGTCCTTGAGTCCTTGGAAGTCTTTGAAGTCCTTGGTCCCAATTTCTTTTAGATTTTTCACTGCATCTCTCACATTGAAATCACACTTCTAGTATTCTCATGGCATTATCCCTATCATAGACTTTGCTTCAATATTTTATACACTATAGGAAAGTTGGAGGTACATCATTTGGAGAAGAAAGAAGGACATGGGAGCTACAAATGAAAGAGGGGGTTTCTATTGCTTTCTTTATTAGTTTGGCTTTCATGGTAGACTAGTGGGTGCTAATGTATGATCATTGATTTTTGTGATTTTCTCATAGTATGTTATACATTTAACCATTTTTCTAGTTCCTACACTAGGTTGTACTGTAGTTCAAGAAATATCAATTTTTGAGTTAAGCCACACTATTCCATTTGTCTTTCAAGACACTTTATTGCTCATATAGGTGGTTACATATCTTTTGATTGGTCATTTTTTTTTTAGAACTAGATATGGAACCAAAGCTTCAATCAAAGTAGAATCATTAGCCTTCCATCATATTGAGCTCTATACTCCTAATCTCATCAATGTGAATTGTACCATCCTTGAAATAGATGAAAATGATATAGAAAATGAGCTTGCCACTTCTTTAGCTGATACAACTAATTTTCTCTTTGATGAGTGGGCTAATGCATATTAGTTTGATCCTCTATCAGAAACCTTAGAGATAGGCCTTGGCACTTATTCTGTATCAAAAAAGGATGTTCGTGTCCCCAACTTAGCGAAAACCAAAGAAGACACAAGTGGGATATGTAATATGTACTTTGATGGATCAAGAAATAAAAATGGATAAGGGTTGGTATAATGTTGATTTCACTAGAAAGATACTACTTCTCATTTAGGCTTCAATTCAATTGTACTAATAATGTGGTCAAGTATGAGGCATGGATTCAGGGTCTCTTGCTCACTCAAAAAAAGAGGAATTCAAGTATTAAGTGTATATGGAGATAGTGAGCTTGTGATCAATCAGGTGAGGAATCAAAATGTTACTAAGAATAGTTTGTTCAAGTCTTATAAACATTGAGTATCAAATTTTCTTGAAGGTTTCAATGCATTTAATATTCACAACATCCTTAGGAGAGAAAATAGACATGCTAATAGACTAGCGGTAGTGGGTGCATCTTATGATATTCCAAGGAGCCTCAAAGATGAGAAGACATAGAAGATTAAAGTGGTGGTTAGACCCGCTATCCCTGATAATGATATCAACTAGTAGGTATTTGAATCTGATGTATAAAATGTGAGTTTCTTGAAGAATGAAGTAGGGTTCTTAGATAGAAATTAGTCAAGATTACATGACCAATATGGTGATCAAATAATCAACCTTAGCTCCAATGAGTTACCTAAGGGTCTCATTATCTTAGAAAGTATCTTTGATCTTGATGACCAAGAAAGGGATAGAGGCATGAATATTGCTACAAACAAAGGAGACTATATGCCAATTGCAATTGTTGATGGGAGAATGTTAAACATGGGGAAGGTATGCTCTAAAATTGAACAAGAAAGTTTTTTTCATCTATGTCAATAATTTAATGATATATTTTCTTGGACATATGATGATTTAAAGGTATTTGACCCTAGTCTATTTCAACGTACTATAGATCTAGTGGATAATGTCAAGCCTATTAGGAAAAAATAGAGACAAATAAATCCCAAGATTGAACCCCTAATGATAAATTAGATGTCAAAATTAATTGAGGCCAATATAATTTTCCCTATTAAGCACTCCTCTTGGGTGGCAAACCTTGTCCCTGTTAGAAAAAAGAATGGAGAAATTAGACTATGTGTAGATTTTAGGGATCTTAACAAAGCCTTCCTTAAAGATCATTGTCTTGTCCTTTTCATGGAATAGATATTTTCCAAAGTTAGTGTGTCAAAGAGATTCTCCTTCTTGGATGGATTCTCGGGTTATAATCAGGTGTTAGTCAAAGAAGCTGACAGATATAAAATTTCTTTCACTATCAAATGGGGTACCTTTGCCTACAATAAAATGTCCTTGGGACTAACAAATGCAAGTGCCACATTTCAAAAGAAAATAGAGATGGCCTTTAAAAATATTATTGAAAGGTTTTTGTTAGTATACCTTGATGATATCACAATTTACTCAAAGGATGTAGCAAAGTAGTTTGGTCATCTCAGACAAGTGTTTATAAGATGTAGAGAGTATGGAGTATCTTTTAATCCAAGCAAGTGTATCTTTGCAACTATATAAGAGAAATTATTAGGACATATTTTATCTAAGGATGTTTTGACTATTGATCGAAAATGAACAAAGGCAATACTTCCCCTTTCTCTTCCTAGGCACAAGAAACTTCTAAAAAAAAATTCTTGGTAGAATAAATATTGTGACAACATTTATTCCTAATCTAGCTACCATGGTGAAACCTCTTACAACTATGCTAAAAAAGAATATGGTCTTCTCATGGACCAAGGAAGGAAAAGCAAGTTTTTAAGAGATTAAAGCAGCCATAGCTTCAGCTCCTACTCTCATTAATCCAAATTGTGATAAAGATTCCATTCTTTACACCTTTGGAGGTGAGTCAAGTATTTCTATTGTTTTGACTTAATTAACTGATAAAATTGAAGAGCAACCTATTTCTTTCTTTAGTGAATGACTTAAAGAGTATGAAACTAAGTATGTCTATGTGGAAAAGAAAACCCTTTTGGTCATAAGAGCCTTGAAGAAATTTAGACACCTGTTGTCTCATAACAAAATACATTTGTTGGTTCCTCATCCAAGTGTTAAGGATTTCTTGTTAAGCAAAGACATTAGTGAGAAAAGAGTTAGTTGGATCACTAAGGTAATGGAGTATGACGTGGACATTGAGATTACTAAGTTGATAATGGGGAAGGGGTTGTGAAAATAGATGATCTCATCTCATGCTCCTGATGAGGAAGTTGTCTTAGTGTTGACAAAATAGCAGGAGGCAAGAAATTACAATTTAAGCAATTGGATAGATGATATGAAGACCTTCTTAGTTGGGAATGGATATTCTCAAGGGTTGGATAAAGCTAAAAGAAGATAGTTTAGATTGTAGTCCATCTCCTACGCTATAGTTTATTGTGTTCTTTTTAGGAGAGACTTTAGTGGGGCCTTGCTAGGATGGATTGATGCACATTAAGCAGAGAGGATAAGAGCTTCATGATGGTCCTGATGGTGGCCACTTTTCAGCAAGAACCACTATAATGAAAATAATGAGAGCTAGTCACAACTAGCCATCCTTATTCTATGACTTCCACAAACATATAAGGAAGTGTGAAATGTGTTTTTTCTTTTAAGGTAAACAAAGACTTCCTGCCCTTCCCCTTCACCCCATACAGATTGATTAGTCTTTTGCCCAATGTGGAGTAGATTTTATTGGTCCTATTAATTTTCCTTCTAGCTCTAGTCACAAATTGATTATAGCTACTAAAGATTAATGTAAAAGGTGGATAGAGGTAGTATCCTTAAAGGATTTTATAGAAGCTTCAATTGTGGAATTCCTTAATGGAATTGTCACAAGATTTGGTGCTCCTTCCACCACAATATCAAATAATGAAAAATCATTTGTAAGAGCTTAGATTTGTGCATGGGAAATTGATCATAGTATTTAATTGAGAAAATCTTCTAATTACTACTCTCAAGCTAATGGCTTGGCTAAGTCATCCAATAAATATTTGATTAGAATCATCAAGAGGGCTTTTGAAGATAATCAAAGTTATTGGCACTAGAAACTAAAAACTATCATGTGGGTTGATAGAATTTCAACTAAAAGAGCAATAGGAAATGTCGACAATTGGATAATAGTGATATGTAATTATTATCATTTATGGCAACACATGATGTACATGTACACATGAAACCTCAGAAGTAAAGATACTTAGTTTTTGGTAATCAAAAAATTGTCTAAGTATAGAATTTGGTTTATAATAGTGTATTATTTTGTTTATCATTATCGCTGACATCATATTATGATTAGTGAAGTTAGATGGAGATAGTATACATGTCGATGATGATATATATAAACTCACAAGTCAATACAAAATGTTTGGAATAGAGATAATCATGTTTGAAGCAAAACAAGATAGTGGAATTGAAGGAAAGGATTATTTTGTTTGCAAGATAATTACTTGTCCAATTAGGGTTGACATCCTAGGTGTTTACTCTATGTTGGAAAAGTGGATTGTGGTCTTAGCTAACTTAGCAAAAATTTGTGAAAAGGCACGATATTTTTGCAAAAGACATTTTGTGATAAGAAGTGTAATTGTGATGTAAGTTGTGTGAATATTGTAATGTGTAAACTTGCTGTGAAAGTGATATATGCAAAGTTTTATATGAGCTATTTGGTGATCTGAGATCAAGTTGAAGATCAAAGATTAGTAAAAGAATAAAGATAATAGTAAATTACTTGTTTGAGTAGTGAGCTCTTCTTATAGGTTAAATTGCATGTTTGGGCAGTGGGCTCTTCTTGCATACATTGTACTACAACTCCTAATTGGAATTCAAAGTCTCCTAATAGAGACTGCTTATAGTAAATTTTCTCGTTGAATCCTAATAGGGTCCATCCTCTAACAAGGAACTTATATATTAGTACATGATCTTAAAGCATCAGTTCAAGATTGCAAATCTGAAGTTGACCTTGAGAAATGATCCTAGCAAAGTTGATTATGATTTGAAGACTAAAAATGAAAATCTAAGAGCAAGTATAGCAAAGAAAACATCTGAGTTTGAAATATTGAAAGAAGATCATGAAGAACTTCACATGTACAATACTATTGTGAAAGGTGAATTAACATAGTTCAAGAAATAGCTTGAGAAGCTTTATTCTAGTAGCGAAAAGCTTGATAATTCAATATCAATACAAAAGCCTACTTATTGTAAGACTAGCCTTGGTGATATAATTAATATGTTTGTGAAGAAACCTAATATTAGATCATATGTAAAAGATAAAGACAAAACTTATGATAAGATTGAATCCAGTCAATCTTTTGATAAACCTAAAGAAGTTGAACAACATAAGGAAGTTGAAATCTTGGATGAACTAAAGTATATGGAATCTCCTAAGACAACTAGGTATGAATTTAGAGGTAAGATCTTTTTATGTAATGAAATAGGTCATATGAAAAAGATTGTAAAAATAAGTCACTAATCATGTTAAAGACATTTATTGTCATAATTGTCAGGGTATGGTTCATAATATAATTGATTGTAGGAAAGCTAAGTATGATAATGATAGAAGAAATAGTAGAATGTCTAGAGATACTAACTCTATAGATAGAAGAAGATCAAATGAAATGACATTGAGAGATCTTATGAAGATAGAAGATAGATCATGTGTTATAAGTGTAATAACTTAGGAAAAAAATTCTCAAAATTGTCATGCACTTGATGATCAATAGTATCCTAGAAGTAGAGCACCAGTATGTTAGTTATGCAACAACTTTGAACCTATAGTGAAGTACTACAAAATGGATATAAACTTTAGAGATAGAAGGAACAATGGAAGAAACTTTGGGAACATAAGGAATTATGGAAAGGATGTAAGAAATGATAGAAGGAACCATGAAAGGAACTCTAACAAAGACAATTAGGAATAGAGAAACATTGTTAGTGAACTTTGAGAAGAACTTAATGAAGCATTTGTAAAAGGAGTAGATATCTCAAAATAAAGGCTAGATTATGATGAGACAAGAAGATCGAAGTCAGTTGTTGAGTTTGATTAAATTAAGTTGAATTAAGCTTGTTCACAATATCAAAATTTGAAAACTTCAGTCAAAAGCCAAAGCAAAGGTAGCCAAGTTGGGAAAAGGAGTATCAAGATAAGTTTAGATGATACCTAAGCTTGCTTGTAATTTGGAGATCATCTAGACAAGTTATCAAGGAATTTAGAGCTTTTGGTATTATAGTAAAGGTTCATTCTATAGTAGAAGATGAAAAGTATGTTTTTGCAAAGAATCTCATTATGCAAAGTCTTGAGGAGGTTTTTCATGATGAAAGGAGGCTATAGTAAATCTCAAGTGACATCTGAAGGTTAGATAGGTGATTTTGAATAGTTATTTGAGTATAGAACGTAGTTGACAACTTTTTCATGTTTATAAAGTACACAATTAATGAAATTTCAAGTTGATGGAATAAATAGAGTATAGAATTGATTTTCATTTCATTGTGAACACATCCAAAGCAAAAAGCATTCAAAAGTGACTTCTCAAAGTGATTTTGAAGCAAACCCTATTTTTGAAAAGAGGTATTTTATCATTTTTTTGCAAATTTTTTAGGTAAAAGTTCTTGTTTGATAGAATCATGGATATGTCAGTAGTGCATAGTGTTGAGAATGAATGTAGACCTAAGTTAAATTTTGCTTCTATAAAACCTACTAAAAGAAACCTTAACTCAACATTGTCTATAACTCTAAACAATGTATATATCTTGAAGATGTAGGAAGTTATTTGAATAGTAAGTTCGAGTCTATTGGTAGTGAATTCATGAACAAAGTAATGGAATTGGTTTTCAATCATGACATGAATATGAAGCCCAAATTTGAACATCTAAAGGAATTAGACTTGTTTAAATATCACTTCTACCATGCGTTAGACATAGATGAATAGACACATATCATATTAAGTAGGATACATGATGGTAAATTATGGATGCAAGACAATGTAGGTGATATTTTTGCTGATCTTATTCATGAGGTAATTGGTCTTAGTAAACAATGTAGTGCATCTATAGGTGAGAAATTAGTCAAGAAGAAAGTTGAAAGTTTTACTAAAGTAGTGTATAATGGAAAGGCTATGGTGATCAACACCATCAAGCAAGATGATGTAAGTTTTTTGAGTAGAATTATTACCTATTCTACTTGTGCAAGTTCAAAGATTGATGAACATTTAGTGGGATTCATCTATGCAGCATATAAGATATGTATAGAGAAGGAACAAGTGAACCTTAGTGAAATTAAGAGAATTTGAAAAAGATCAAGAGGAAAAAGAATGGTGTGTTTAGATTCCAGTCATTGATCAATCACATATTCTTCCATGTACTTAAAAGATTTCCTTACTTATCAATCATAGACATAATGACTAGTGACAGATGCTCAATGGAGAAGATTACAAAAGTATGTAGAAGGCATCTTGTAGATAAGATATTAGACAGTGGAAACCTGATAATGAGGACATTTTAGAATGAAATGAAACAAAACATTAGAATTCTACCTACAATTGTGGATAGATTTAAAGAAGACATTTTTATTTTGGTTGATATAGATCATACCTATATTCAAGCAGTGGAACCTAAGGAAACATTTCTTGATCCCTTGAGTTATGAATTGAATGATGATATAGCATTTGGTTATATTGATTTGTTGTTGAATTCAGATAGAGATAAAGTAGAATATAGATTTGGTACATATGATTAGATCACATAGACAACTCATCAAGAAACCTTAGAGAAGGCATTACACAAGAAAGTTGAGACTATAATGAAGAAGGCACTATCAGAAACCAAAACAATAGAGAGTGAATCTAAGGTTGTTGTAAATATTAATTCATTTAATATTTCCTTTGACATTATAATTATTTATTTATTAATTAATTATATTTTTCATATTCTTCTACTTATTTAACTATATTTATTTAATTAAATAGGTTCAATTCCCTAAGATATTTAAATCTAATTTGAATACTCCCCCTCTAATGTATTAAATTCATTTAATACACAGTGCTCCATAAATCCCCTTTTAAAATAAATTCTAATTTATTTCATCCCCTCCACTTTATTAAATTCTATAATCATGTGATTAAGTTAAATCTTATTTAATTTAATCATAATCTCATCCTAAAACCTAGTCTACACCCATCATTCTCATCCTTCTAAGCCTACCCACTACTTAATCCCACTTTATTATCCTAAACCTATTTAAATCACCTTTTTAGCTCCTAAGTGTTTGCTCACACATGTGTGAGAAGCTCATGATCCAATAAAGCTTCAAATTCTCTTACACCTCTTACACCTTTGTCCCCCACTCCTTTCCCCAAGGTTGCTCACACATGTGTGAGCAAACCTTGAGCCTCTCAATCATAAAGGCTAGTTTTGAATTTTTCATGGCTTTGTCCTTTAAACCATGTGTCTCCCTTGTGGCACCTATGTGGATGCCACGTAGATTCCACCTCTCCAAGGCCTCTCTTAAACTTATAAATAGAGCCCTTGTCTTAAGAATTTCATCATCTCCCTCATTTGTATTGTTATCATGCTAGTATAGTTCTAGAGCTTTCAGAGATTTTATGCATTGTTACTAACCCTTTGGTAGTTGTTTACTTCTTGCATTATTTTTCATATTCATGGTAGTATTACACTCTTAGATTTTCTTATTAAATCCACTTCTATTATCCATTGAGTGATCTCAAGAATGGTTGCTTCCATAGCCATCTCTTGAAGCATTCTTCATCATTTAGCTTTGTTGCATGTTCATTGTTACATTTTATTACCTTGGGATTCAATTGTTCTATTTTGGGAGGTACATCCACATCCCTTCAACCTAAAGAACACCAACAAGGCCTCTGATGGGTGTTGCTTGTTGAGTTACTTTGAGGTTGCATGAGGACTTTAAATTTTAGTTGCATCAAGTTGTTAAACTCAAGTATAGATAGTTGTATTTCAATCTGATTTAAATCTTTGGTATACATGTGCAACTAAATTTTCTAGTTTATGCGTGCTCCCAAAAAAAGTTAGGTTTTTGTGTATATAGTTGTAAGATAAATGATGAAGCAAGGTGTACTAAATATTCAACCTTTATTAGAATCAGTTATAGAGACATCTTCATAGTAAAACATTCTATATGCAGTAGTGTCTGATGTTCAGCCTAGTGAACTAAAAAGGAAATCTAAAAGATTGGTGGAAGCAATGTCTACTAAGATAAAGAGAATCAAACAATAGGCCATTAGACCAAGAAAAAGATTGAAAAAATTGTTGATAATTGATTCTAGTGGTGAAGAAGATGAGGAACAAGAAACCAAGCAAGCAGAGAAAGTGATTCCAGTACAGCAATTAGTAGGCAAAGCTCAACAACCCTGGAAGTTGGAGATAGAGAAGATCAATACAACTATTGCTAATGAAGGAAACTTAGTTTAGATGAACAAGCTTTATGATTTGTATAATAGTTTTGAGATGGACTAGATTGATATATCTACTATGAGATATATTATAAAAAAAATCTGAAATTGAAGGACCTTGAGAGCATTATTAACTAGAAAGTCTATGAGAGACTCATTCAAAAGAATGCTCCTATAAGGGAAGAAGACCTAGAACTTTGGAAGTTTATGCTTGGGACTATTTGCAAGATTGATTATGAAGATGAAATAAAAAGATTATTGAATAACCTCACACCATACTTAAGGAATAAATTGAGACCATTTTTATTTAAGATTGGTGAAAAGGATAAGCTAAGAAGTGAGACTATAGTAAGTATCTGTCAAATGTTCATAGAGTCAAAGGTAGCATCTCCTCTACCACCTAGAACCTTGAGAGTGTCAGTAAGAAATGACACTATGTAAATTGATTGAATGAATGTTTCCATTAACATTAATGATACAAATCTATTTGGTGGTTCTGAACCTAATGAACCAAACACCAAGGATATTGAGGACAATCTAAGATAGATTGGAGAAGAAAAAAGGATACTTGAAGAAGAGACAAAGAAAATAGAAGAAGCCAAGAAAAATTTCTTGAGGAATAAAAGAAAAGAAAGGAAGAGGAAGAAACAAGAAGAATTGCAGAAGAAGAGATGAGAAAGAAAACAAAGGATGATGAAAAGAAAAGATTGGAAGAGAAGAGAACAAGAGAGGAAAGAGAAAAGAAAGAAGAAGAAGAGAAGAGAACAAAAGAAGTAGTGAAGAAACAAAGGGAGGATGGTACTAAACCATCTAGTTAATCCACTCCACTCTCTCTTGCTAGTTTATCTACTGATGATGATTATCAAATATATTTGATCTCATCCCTAAAAAAGCTTATTGATAAGAATAGGAAAGTGAAAATTGTATAGAGAATTTTAATGGAAGTTATAGATAGACTACATGGTACCTTGGTAGTACAACACACTAAATCAAATCCTGAACAGAGGGCACAAGTAGTGCCGAAATCATGAATGTTGTAGAGGCAAAGGTACAGATCTACAATGATACTAACTTGTTTAGAACCATTTTTCAGAACATCAAGAATGATTTGGTTAATATTGATACTTGTATAAAAGAACTTTAGAAATGCCAATGAGATGGGAAAACTTTGTATATTAAGTGTACCTTATCATACAAACTAACTAAAAACATTGATAGTCAAATAGAAGCAAAGATGAAAGAGCTGGAGGCTTTATCCATCCAAATCTAGCATCCATCTTGCAAAGTAGATGAATTTGAAGGAAAAGTGACCAATATTCATAGTGACATCATGAAACTAGAACTTTGGAAGGAACATAATTTCAAGAGGATATCAGATTCAAAGAATCTATTGCTCTAAAATTGTCTTTTGTTGAGAAACAATTAGAGGAATGTGTCAAGGCCAAGGACACATATTCCAACTTTTTATACTCAGATCTTAATGTAGTTGAGATTGCATCATATGCTTTATGTGCAATTTTCACCTTAGCTGAGAGTACCAAGGAAACATGGACTAACATCATGGATAGTCTGAAGGCTAATTTTGATGATTGCATGTAAATCATATTAGCATAAAGAAGGACAAAATTTTTGGATAATTTTTCGATAGAATCTTAACATTTGACATTTGTCATTGATGTCAAAGGGGAAGAGATACAATGTGAAAATTGTAAAAAAAAATGATAAAAGTGTAAACTATATTGTAAGGGATAGCATATGTAAAAATGAACAAATTGTAATAGATGTTATGTAAGTTGTTATTTATTTTTTTCTTTGTCACTTAGCCAATTTTCCCTATTTTTTTGCCATCAGTTTCAAGGGGGGAATTCTTGAGAACTAGCTAATAGTGATATGTAATTTTTGTCATTTATGGCAACACATGATGTACATGTTCATAGGAAACCTCAAAAACACAAATAGTTAGTGTTTGGTAATTAGAAAATTGTCTAAGTATATAATTTGGTTTACAACATTGTATTGTTTTGTTTATAGATTGTTTCTGACATCATATTATGATTAGAAAAGTTACATGGAGATAGAATACATGTTGCTGATGACATATATAACCTCAAGATTTAGTATAGAATGTACAAAATATAGATAACCATGTTTGAAGCAAAATAGGACAATGGAATTGAGGCAAAGGATTATTTTGTTTAAAAGATAATTACTTGTCCAATTAGGGTCAACATCCTAGATGTTTACTCTATTTTGGAAAAGTGGATTGCGGTCTTAGCTAACCTAGCAGTAATTTGTGAAAAGGCATAGTATTTATGCAAATGACATTTTGCGATAAGAAGTGTAATTGTGATGTAAGTTGTGTGAACTTAATGTGAAAGTGATATATGTGAAGTTTTATATGAGCTATTTGAAAATCCAAGATCAAGTTGAAGATTAGAGATCTATAATAGTAAATTACTTGTTTCAGTAGTGAGATCTTCTTGTAGTTGAAATTGCATGTTTGAGCAGTGGGCTCTTCTTGCATGCATTGTACTACTACTCCTAATAGGGTTGGAATCTCCTAACAGGGATTCAAAGTCTCCTAATAGGAACTAATTATACTAAATTTTCTCATTGACTCCTAATAGGGTCCATCCTCTAACAAGGAACTTATATATTAGTATATCATCTAGTGGGTATCATCCCCACTAGGGTTTTCCCTTAGCCAAGGTTTTCCTAGTCAACAAAATATGGTGTTATGAGTTATCTTTGTGCATTATTACTATTAATATTTAGCATTACTTTATTTATTTTTTATGCATGGTTAAAAGTAAGTAATAATATGCAATTGGTGACTAAAGTTTGTAGATTACTAATTCACATCCCCCCCTCCCTAGTTATCCCTATTTCTACCAGGAAATTCTCCTTTCATTTTGTTATATGGAAAGGAAGATAGGCTTCCTATCTCATTGGAGTTTATTGATCTTGAGATGGCTCATTAGTTAGAACTAATTGAAAATGATGCTATGTCTATAAAAATGGAAAATTTGATGGAGCTAGAGGAGAAACAAGTCAAGCAATATAGACCTTAGAAATACATTAGCAAAAAATGAAGAGGATCTTTGATAAGAAGGCTAATGTTAGAAATCTTAGAGAAGATGATCTTGTGCTAAAGTGGGATGTAGATAGAGAAAAATTAGGGAGGCATTCAAAGTTTGATGCCTTATGGAGTGGTCCCTATTTAATCATTAGTTGCAAGCAAGCCAATGCAATAGTTGAGCAGGCCTAATGGTGAAATCTTGCCTATTCTAGTTAATGGAATATATCTCAATCCCTATTTTTGATGGAAATAAATGTTTATGTGCATAGTTAGAGTGGTTCTTCTACTTTATGTTCTTTCACACTTTCCAACAAGTGCATGGGCACATTTTTTTTATTTTTTTTTTGTAACAGGGAGTTTTGGTTCTAGTTTTGCAAGTTGTAGAGGTAAAAAGTATGTTATGGCTTACAATGTAGCAGAAATGATAAATCTAATGAGTTTCATGGTTTCAAAGACTCCATAGCCTAATAGATCTTTTGATGGCCACTAGTCATATTTCAAGCAAGCTTGGATCCCCTCTAAGTTGCCAAAAATGTTAACCAAAATGTCCTCCAACCTAAAAATCAAATTTAAATAAAATCCACTGAATGGTTGCTTAAGGTTTTAATTTAGCATTGGCTATATTTCATATTATGCCTTAGAATGTTTTAAGTCATGAACATGTGATTCATATAGTCATAGTTAGTTGAGCACTAACCAAGATCAAGATGGTGAGGGCATGATTGGTTTGCTTTTGCCTAATTGCATAGTTATGTTAACGCACAATGGTTTAAGTTGTGACAATGTGGAAAGGGCAGATCTTCAATGCTTCAAATACATATTTTACAAAGTTAGATCTTTTAGATGTATGGCCAGTGCATGATAATAGCAGGTTATGAATTGGTTAAGGTTTGAGTTGTGATCAAGTGATTCCCCTTGTTTTGGTTGGTCACAAAGGTTAAAAACAAACCTCGAGTTGAGGTGGCGATAGTTTAGATATTGTTAGAATCTCCACCTTTTTAGGTTCATGGCAGTTAATGAAGAATGTTAAAAGGGGGTTGCAAAGAAATGATAACCAATGGGTCATGGTTTCACTAGCAGGATTTTTTTTCAAAGGAAGGTGGTGGTGAGGTTGTGATCATGAGCGGTCAAACACAAAGTATAAGTTGAATTGCTAACTGAATAGTATAATGGTAGGAAATGTTTGGTCCACATGGAAAAAATTGGTGGTTAACTCTGGTTGACCAAATAACACTACTAATTTGGTAAGATTAATGATGGTAGAGGTAGCCCCTTGATAATGAATCCAATCTTTTTGATCTCCTACAACCACTCTTCATCATTCTCTAGATCTAATAAATGCAAAGAGGCACTTTATTTCTCCTAGTTGATCCATCCATTTGGTCAAAAGTTAATGAGCATCATTGCTGATATCTTAAAACTTTTTTAAGTGAAGAAGTGATCTTCTCATGTATGGATTCATGTTGTGATCAGATCTTTCTAGTTTTGCAGTGATTATTCTTCATAGATTTGATTGTAGTGATTGAATTTTGTCCTATGACAAAAGTTATCTAAGTTATGCTTGCACTATAAAAGAAAATGTTGTACTCTTTATTAGGGTCAAATATTCTCTATTTCTCCAGTGTTTCCTTGGCATGCTACTGTAAATTCCCTCTTTCCCTCTTATTCATATAGCATCCTATCTTATCTCTTTCAGTCATCGATGTACTATGCAAGCTTCGTCTACCTCTCTTTGATGTACTATGAATATCTATAATCTACATTTCTATATCTCTTTTGGCCCATGAATGATAAGAAGTGAAGTTTTCTTTCCTTTTGCACTCATGTGGTTGTTTGATCTATATGGGGTTAATAGATTAAAGCAAGTTTGTATCTATATATCTTTAGACTATCATTATAATGGTACTATGCATGTATGGGTAGATTTTTGGTATAAAATCCCTATTTTGGTGTATCACCTCTTTAGAATAGATTAGATAGTTACTTTCATGCATTCCTTCTTCCTTTTGTCTTCAAGGATAGTTAATGTGCATCCCAACCATAGAGGAAGTTGGCCTTCTCTAGAGACTTAGCCTCATAGTTCAAGTTTCACAACTTGGAGGTTATTTCTAGTTTTCACAACTTTTTCCTTAAGAAAAAAAATTTGGACAATGGTGCAAGCTTTTGTGACAATAGTTTTTATACAAAATTTATGTTGGAATTCTTTCAGATTAACTTGGGGGGGGTGAATCAATTAATCAAGGTCCAAATGTCCAAATTAAACTTTTCTCAATTCAATGAACCCATATAACATTCTTAACCATGCATGCATTCATTGTGTATGTGAAACAAAACCTGATATGTTAATGTTAAACTAACATGTAGAAATCTAAAGCATAAAACACAACAAATCCATTAGTACACTTGACACAATGATTTAACGTGGAAACCCAATTTGGGAAAAACCACCAATAACATGCTACTCCTTTCTCACTCTTTTGAAGTGATGTCATATTAAATGTCAACCTTATTAAAGGTTATAACACACTATTAAATGTGACCTGGTTAAGGGATTTCAATCACCTTGTTAAAAGTGAGCCTTGTTAGAGGACTTTAGGCCATTCACTTAGAATGCCACCCTGTTAAAGGATTTTCCAATGACTATTAAGTCAACCTTTCTCCAAAGGATTTACCCTAATCTGATACAAGTGTTAGAGAGTAACAATAGAGTTCTAATTTTATACAACTTACAACCTTACTTGCAAATTATAGATCACTTTTTGGTCCTCAATTCTACTTGGCTTCCTATCTTTGCAATTCTGATAGCTTGTTCAACCTTCAAGTATTCATCCTTCTCTAGCCTTCTTGCTTAGCTCATCATTGCAAACTTCTCCTCTTGGGTCACTTAATGAAGTAAACCCTCTTCCTTCACCTTGTCATATTTTCACATCCAAAATCTCTCTGACCTCTAACTCTTTGTTTCATGAACAGACATCCCTAGATATAGGAAATTAGAGCTCTTTTTCCTACCCATTATCCATCTCAAAATTTAGGGTTTTCAATGGATTAGGTAGGATATAATGTATCTACCCCATATCTTGTCTTCTCTAGAAACTTCTCCTAGAATCCATTTGAATTCACCTCCAAAATGGTTTACATAAGATTCTATACCTCCAACTTATCAATCTTATCTTCCTCTTAATTTACAAGTTCTAAGAAAACAAACTTGTTAGCTTTTATTTGACAAATCTTTGATCTTTTTCATAATGTAGCAGCTCAACATTATCAATTCACTAATGCTCAGCACATACTATATTACTTGACATCTATTATAAAATCACTCGTCATCAACTAGATTTTATTGGTGCTCAACACATACTAAAAATTGCTCAGCATCTACTAACTTTCTCAGCACCTACTAGTTTGCTCGGCATCCACTAGAAATCACTTTCACTTGGCTCCAACTAAATTTTTGCTTGGCTTGCACTAACTTTTCTCAACACCTTCTATTAACTTGATCAAGCTTAGCAAATGAACTTTTTCCAATATTTTTCTTCTAAACATTATAAGTGTAGCCAATCATTTTGTAACCACAAGTAGATTATCAATACATTATGTTATTACTGTCTTAATTGATTCTTGCACTTCAATACATAATCATAACTCAACATTTCCTCCAAGAACTTTTGTTACATCTTGTTGATCAAATCCTCTTCATCAATCAACTAATTGATAGTACTTGAAACATATAAGCAATTGTCTTGCCAACATATAGTAGGTTTGACATCAGTGACAAAACAATGATTGAAAACACTTCTTCAACAATAACAATTTTTCTACTTAAATGATCTTTTCAATCATATATCAACAATCTCCCTCTTTGGCATTAATGGCAAACCAAACTGATCAACTAGTCAAACACTAGGTTAAAATAGTAAGGCAATACCAAAAAGAAATCTTGTTAATGAAACTTCTCCCTCTATCATCAATTTCTTCTTAGGTTACAAAATAACTCTTATCTGATTCTTATCGATAGAATATTAGAATATCTCCCTCTTTTTTTTCTTCTTTCTCCCTTTTTCTTGCTACTAGTCTTTTGATTCTTCTAATGATGTACCTTCACTTCATTGAACTTATTTTGCACTATATTTTCTCCCAATGTACTATCTCCCTTTGACTTGATCTTCTGCTTCTGATTTTCTACCTCTTGATCATCTCTTGATTAGTTTATTGTACTTTCTCCCTCTTTGACAAAAATGCCAAAGACATGACCTTAACACTTGACATCTTTATATATGCAGATATAAGCTTTTGCAAGATTTTCAATTTTCTTCCTCTAACACCTTGCTTGTAACTGATATGTAATTCTAGTTCTGTGATTACTTTAGGTAATTTCCTAAAGTAAGATCCACTACATCAATTTGTATGAAATGAATGTTAGCTTGTTTGATGCAGGGTACTCCCTCTATCTTTTACATAGCCTTTGATAGGGGTATCACCCCTAATTTACCTCTTAGATACTCATAAGCATCCTTAGGTAATGCTTTGCTAAAGATATTAGCAATCTGCTCCTTTGTGTTGATATATTCCATCTTCACCTCTTTGTCTTCAACCAATTCCCTTACATAATGATATTCTATTGCAATGTGCTTTTTCTTTGTTTGCATAATAGGATTCTTTGATATATTTATATCACTTATATTGTCACAATAAAGTGTCACTAGTTCACTGATTTCTTCCTTCATTCCCCTTAGCATTTTTTTGATCCATACAATGCTTGTGCAATTAATAGCAGCAACAAAATACTCTCCTTTAGCAGTAGATTGGGAAGTACAACTTTGCTTCTTGCTTGTCCATGTAACAATTCTTCTACCTAAGAAGAATGCTCCTCCACTAGTGTTTTTTTTGTCATCAATATTTCTAGCCCAATTAGCATCGATGTAGGCTTTTAGTTCAAACTTTTCATTCTTCTTGTCGTATAAACCATATTCTTATGTTCCTTTCAAGTATCTCATTATCCTTTTCACTTCCATCATGTGATTCTCTCTAGGATTAGTAGAGAATCTAGCAACTATTCCTATAGTTAATACAATATCAGGTTTTCTATGTACTACATATTTCAATTTGCCAATCATGGATCTATACAATGTTTGATTAACCTCAACTAATCCATCATTCTTTGATAGTTTGAGTGTTGTTACCGTAGGTGTACTTACTAGTTTTGAATCCTCAAGTCCAAATGCCTTTAATATATCTTTGATATATTTTGACTAAGTGATATATACACCATACTTCATTTGGTATACTTGTAGTCCCACAAGGAATTTGATCTCACCAAACATTGACATTTCAAACCCTTGCTTCATTTGATTTGTAAAATTTTTACACAAAGCATCTTGTCCTCTAAATTTAATGTCATGAACAAAAATTTTAGATAATAGTATACATTTTTCTTTATCTATCTTCATGTACAAATTGTTGTTGTCATCTATCATTTCAAATATAATCTTAACAAGATAAGTATGAAGTCTCTCATACCATGCTCTTGGTGCTTATGTCAATCCATAAATAGCTTTGTGCAGTTTGCATACCATGTTTTTATTGTTTTTTTCCACAAATCCTCTTGGTTGTTCTATGTAGACCTCTTCTTCTAATATTCTATTCAGAAATGTAGATTTGACATCCATCTGATAAACTTTAAAACTTTTGTATGCGGCATAAGCAAGAAAAATTCTTACTCCTTCCACTCTTGCAATAGGGGCAATTGTTTCACCATAGTAAATTCCTTCTTCTTGAGCATACCCTTTACAAACCAGTCTTGCTTTATTTCTTGCTGCTTCACCATTTCCATGTAGCTTGTTCCTGAATACGCATTTTGTGCCAATCACATTCTTGTCCTCCAGTCTAGGAACTAGGCTCCATGTCTTGTTCTCTTCTATTTGTTGAATTTCTTATTCCATAGCCTTGTGCCAATCATCATGTTTCAATGCATCTTTCACTATCTTCGGTTCCTTCATTCTTAGCAAACATGCTTCACCTCTCAACCTATTTCTTGTCATTGGCCTTGTATTTTTGCCTCCAATGATTTGATATACATGATGGTGTCTTTTGACATATTTGGATAGTCTAGGCTCAGTTCTTGTGGTTGCATTCTATCTCTCATCTACAGTATCACTATGTGCATCTCTATTAGGTGTTTCAGCATCTATTTCATGTGTGCTAATCTCAAAGTCAGATTGTGCATTTTCCTCATTTTGTAACTCAAAATCTAAATGCAACTCGGAATTCATAGGATGTGATTCAAAAATTGTTGAAACTTGTTGTTGACTTGTTGCAGGATTTGTAACATTTTCCCGAGTACCTTCATAATAGTATGCAAATGTCTTGTAGTCTTCTAGTTCTTTTGTAGTTTTAGCCTCATGTGCTTCTATAAGCTCATCAAAATTCATATTTGCACTTTCCACAAATTTGTTAGTGTTAGTAATTAAACACTTATAAGCTTTACTTCTTGTGGAGTAACCAAGGAATATACATTCTTCACTTTTTGTGTCAAACTTCCCACTTCTAACATCTTTGAGAATACAATATTTTCTTCCTAATACCTTAAAATGTTTTACAATAGGTGGATGACCATACTATGGTCAAAAGGTGTTGAGTGAGTACCTTTCTTTACTTGCATAGGGTTCAAAGTGTATGCTATAGTACTTACAGCTTCTCTCCAGTATTTGAGGGCAACATTTTTCTCCATCATTAGTGTTCTGGCATAGTCCATCATAGATCGGTTTCTTGTTTTAGCAATTCCATTTTTTGGAGGGGTCCTTGGTTCTGATGTCTATCTCTTGATTCCTTTGTCATTGTAGAACATCTCAAATTCATGTAAAGTGAATTCACCTCCTCTATCTAATCTCAAACATTTCAAGCTCTTACCTATTTCTTTCTCAACTCTTGCCAAGTACCATTCAAACATTTGAAAAGCATCTAATTTTTCTTTTAGAAACATAACAGTCATCATCCTAGAGTAATCATCAACAAGTAGCATTATATACATGTCTCATTTATAGTTTTGCACTTCAATAGGTCCACACAAGTTAGTATGAACAATTTCAAGTATTTCCTTAGAGGTGTAAGCTTTACTTTTAAAGCTTTACTTTGTCATCTTGCCTAGCTGACATTGTTTGCATATTATATTTTCTGGTTTCTTCAACTTAGGCAAACCTCTAACTCTTTTCATGTTACTTATACTAATCAGATTATCAAAGTTAACATGACATAATCTCTTGTGCCAAAGCCATAGATTGTCAAATTTGCCAATAAGACAAGTAGCATCTTCTATATCCAAATAGAACTGATTACTCCTAGTTTGATCACCTTTTCCAATTAGATTTCCATTTGTGTCATATATCTTGGCTGATTTGGTTTCAAACTCAACTTTTCAACCCAAATTATTCAATTGCGACACACTCAACAAGTTATAATTGAATCCTTCAACATAGTAAGCATTGTCACATGAAATCTTCTTTCTAAGCTTAATAGATCCTTTTCCTTTTATTGAACATGGTGCATCATTATCAAATCTTACACTATTTCCATCATAACAAGTTAAGGTAATGAACTTACTTTTGTCTCATGGCATGTGATGTGAGCATCCACTTTCAATGATCCATTTGTCACTCTTGTTAAATAAAGTCATAAGTGTAGTAGCTTCATCCTCATATGATTCATCCTTCATTGCAACATATACCACTTCATCATCATTTTCATCAAAGTTCTATTCATTAGCAATGTAGCATGACTTCTTGCCTTTATCTCTATAGTCTCTTCCATCATCTTCTCTTCTATTTTTGTGCTCGTTCCCTTCTCTAAAGTTTTTTTTATATGTACATCTTATTGCAATATGACCAACTTCATTGCAATTAAAACAAATGATATGTAGCTTACCTTTAAATTTACCTTTTCCTTTGTAAAATCTCCTAGCTAGAAATGCTTCCAATTGTTAAATGTCTTCTTCATCTATACTCGTATCACTGGATGCATACTTTATCTTTATTTTCTTCTTCTTTAGCTTTACCTCCTCAAAATCCTTTAGTAACAATTTTTCTTTGAAGGCTGATTCAATACTTTCTAGATGGTAGTTTTCAAAATTAGATAACTCAAATGCAGTTAGTCTTCCCACCAGACCTTCAAGGGTTAGATCACTTCTTGGTATATATCTCAACTCTTGAATTGTAGATACTCTAATGGCATATATAGGCAACAGTTTTCTCAAGACTTTACTTAGTATAGTATCATCATCTATTTTACCAATAACACCTTTTATTGCACTAACAAATTCCTTTCTTCTAGCAACATATTGAGCAATGTCTTCACCTTCTTCCATTCTCATGTCATCAAACTTACCTCTTAGGCTTTCTCACTTGGCTCTTTGAACATTTTTGTCTCCTCCATAGATAGTTTTTAGGGCATCCCACATCTACTTTGTACTTTTAAGTTCCTTGATGTCATCAAACTCAGTATAGCTTAGGGTAGACGCAATCTCCAACATCACCTAATTGTGTTCTCTCTTTTTCTTCAAGTCTTCAATAGTTAGGGCTTCTACTAGATCTACATGTTCTACTATAATGCAAGTTTGTGCATAATCTTTGAGTCCTCCAAGGTGTAGCTTCATCAAACTTTGGCATGTAGAAAAGTTGTCTCTGTTTAGCTTAGGTACCTCTCTTTTTTACATTTTGGTCTTTATGCTTTTAGTACCTTGAAACTAATCATCTTAAGCAATTACACTCTGTTACCAATTTTTGATATTCTTTTATATTAACTTGGGGGGGGAGGGGGGTGGTGAATTAGTTAATCAAGGTCTAGATGTCCAAATAAAACTTTTCTCAATTTAGTGAACCCATATAACATTCTTAACCATGCATGCATTCATTGTGTGTAAACCAAAACTTGATAGGTTAATGTTAAACTAACATGCAGAAATGGAAAGCATAAAACACAACATAACCATCAGTACACTTGACACAATGATTTAATGTGGAAACGTAATTTGGGAAAAACCACCAGTAACATGCTACTCCTTTCTCACTCTTTTGAAGTGATGCCCTGATAAAGGCTAACCCTATTAAAGGTTACAACACACACTGTTAAATGTGACCTAGTTAAGGGATTTCAATCACCCCATTAAAAGTGAGCCTTGTTATAGGACTTTAAGCCATTCACTTGGAATGCCACCCTATTAAAGGATTTTCCAATGACTATTAAGTCAACCTTTCTCCAAAGGATTTACCCTAATCTGATATAATTGTTAGAGAGTAACAATAGAGTTTTGATTTGATACAATTTACAATCTTACTTGTACATTACAAATCACTATTCAATCCTCAATTCTACTTGGCTTCTTATCTTTGTAGTTCTGAAAGCTTGTTCACCCTTCAAGCATTCATCCTTCTCTAGCCTTCTTGCTCAGCTCAACATTATAGACTTCTCCTCTTGGGTCACTTGATGAAGCAAACCCTCTTCCTTCACCTTGTCATGTTTTTGCATCCAAAATCTCTCTAACCTATAACTCTTTGCTTCATGACTAGAAATCCCTACATATAGAGAATTAGAACTTTTCTTCCACTCATTATCCATCTCAAAATTTAGGTTTTTCAATGGATAAGGTAGGATACAATGTATCTACCCCATATCTTGTCTTCTCGAGAAAATTCTCCTAGAATCCATTTCAATTTGCCTCCAAAATGGTTTACATAAGATTATGTTCCTCCAGCTCATCAATCTTATCTTCCTCTTGATTTACAAGTTTGAAGAAAATAAACTTGATGGTATTTATTTGATGAATCTTCAATATTTTTTGCAATATAGTAGCTCAGCATTATCAATTTATTGATGCTTGACACATACTATGTTACTTGACATCTATTGTAAATTCACTCGACATCAACTAGATTTTACTAGTGCTCAACACATATTAAAAATCACTTAGCATCTACTAACTTGCTTGGTACCTATTAGTTTTCTTAGCATCCACTAGAAATTTCTTTCACTCGGCTCCAACAGACTTTTTGCTTAGCTTGCACTAACTTTTCTCAGTACCTTCTTTCAACTTGGTCAATCTTAGCAAATAAACTTTGTCCAACCTTTTTCTTCTAAATGTTCTAAGTGTATCCAATCATTTTGTAACCACAAGTAGATTATCAATACATTATGTTATCACTGTCTTATCTAATTCTTGCACTTCAATTCATAATCATAACTCAACCTTTCCTCTAGGTACTTCTAAGTACTTCTGTTACATCTTGTTGATCAAATCCTCTTCATCAATCAAAAAAGTGATAGTGTTTGAAACATATAAGAAATTTTCTTTCCAACTTATAGTAGGTTTGACATTAGTGACAAAACAATGATTGAAAACACTTCTTCAACAATAACAATCTTTCTACTCAAATGATCTTTTCAATCATATATCAATAAATTACACACCAAAAGTCTATAATAACTTCACAAATACATATAATTTGACCATGAAAATCCATTGACAAATTGACACAATTAAAATAAAACTTCACCCCTAAAATTAGAACATTCTGATCTCATATGATTGACTTACTAAGTAGCAAGCCTCCACAAAAAACAATTCTATATTAAGACAACCCTTATTTAAACAACTAAAAGGAAATATTTTTAGGTTATGTGAGATTGATCTAACATCTAGGATGCTCCTAGATCACATAATCACCATGCTCATTCACTTCTTGTTCAATGAATAGCACTTGCAGTCAATGGCTTAGCAATTGAGACACAAAAATAAAATAGCTCCACATTGTGATTGGTCCTCTTTGCCAGTTCTTATCTTGCTAGTCCAATAGGGCCTTTAAATCATCTACAATTAAAAGATGTGTATTTAGTCTTTGCAAAGATTTATCTCTCAGTTTGATTCTTATGATTTCAATCTCAATTGAGTTGGTGCCAGATAAATGTCATCTTGATTTGGTTAAGAGAATCCCATGATAAATCGAGCCCTTATAACTATAAAGGTAGCTCCTGTAAACTTCATGTGTTTGTTAGTGCTTCTCTAATCAAAATAGGCTTTCAAAATGTCAAGCAACCAAACTAATGTTCCCCTACCGCACTCACATGGAATACTCAAACTATAATTACTAGCAATGTCCCCATCTATTTAGTTCTACCTTACACATCAAAGCAGTGACATCTTCTAAATAGGTTGCATCCATTGAATTATGAATTACCTATCTTTTCATCTTTAATCTAGCTAATTAGGAAAATCTACTAAAGCATTTTGTGGATGATATAAGAAATAATCTAGTTATCTTCTTCTAACCATGATTTTCCTTTGAGTGCAAATATGGGAAGAACGTTGAATACTGAAGTTTCTTAGCAAAGGAGATGCAAAAAATGATGTACAATTTCTTTTGCATTCAGGTACCATCTTATCAATGACAAAGATGACTAAACACTTTCTCATTTGGATGTTACTTCTTCAGAATAGGTATTAATTTGTAAGGAAAAATATCTCCATGCATTTGATATGACTAGAGATGGCCCACAAGATGTTGCCCTAATTTTTATTTTGGATAGAAGTTTCCACATAATATGCATTTCCCTTTTACCTTCTTAGTATGAAATGACTCCTTTTGCAATCAATTTGGGACCCTCAAAAAATTGGTCAACACTATCCATGCTTTTAGCATTTTGTGAAATTAATTGCTTTTCCTCTTTGATTGAAACATTTGATAATATCTTTGAATGCAAGTTTTAAAACACTTATTTTTAGTGGTGATTATCTATTTGCTAGTAATTTTCTTATAAAAGTGAATTTCTCTTATAAGTGTAGATATCCAAACAAGCATCATGTGTCTAGAGCTTACCAATAGTTATCCTTATATTCTGTGTGTGAAGTCACATTGGTTAGAAACCCATGCTTTCCCTTGTTTATGACTTGTTACTATCTTTTTTGGATAATGGTAGTATTGGTAAATACTCTTAAGAAATTTCTCTCTTTCCACATGTTGTCTTTATAAGTATCTTCTTTTGACTCTAAATTCCTCAATCTAACAAAGTCAGTTGAGCCCAAAAGTGGGTCCAGCAAAAAAAAAATTGATTTCAAACACCTGAACCTTTTAACAATGCTCTAATTGATCTCTTTCACTAACTAAAATTGACATTGATTTTTGATTTAACATTTAAAGCTCATTTCATCCTCTCTAAAAAAATTACCATTTTGTGTTGGAATTCCCTAGGAATGGCTTAAAAAATTGACCAAAATGCCTGACCAAGCACTAAAACTTTTCATTTATGGTCTTTGGTCCACATGCTCTCATCTTGCAAGATTTCATGTCATGATGACATCAGGGTCAAAATTTTTAAACTGTCAAACTTGTGTACTCAAATTGTCTCACATGCAAACTTATTAGAAATAAAATAATTCATCCAAATTTGGCTTTGGAAACTAGTCAAATAGACACTTGGGAATCTACAACCTGGCATATTGGTAGACTTTGATATGGAGAATATGAATATGTGTTTTAGGCTCATGATAGATAACTCAAGAAATTGAGAAAACCTTTAAAGTTGGCTTCTAGGAATCAAAATATTAGGTAAACAGCTAAAATGAAATGGACCTAAAAAAGTGGGCAAATGGATTAGAAAAGCTTGCAAACTAGCATTGGGTAAGTATTTTCATCATGGAGCACAATGGTATGATTCATTCTAATGGAGGGTGTAAATGGGGAATTAAAGAATTAATATTTACAATATACCAAACCACATGGGCACCTTTGTTACAGTAATCTACAAGACAAAGCTATGAACTATCACCCAGTGTTGTCCAAGACAATGTTTGGGCCTTTCTTAAATAGGCAATTTTATGCCACCTAGGAAGGTTATAGACACTCAAACTTAATACCTAGTGCTGGCAAGCCCTAAATATACATATAGAGTCAGCAAAATAAACTTTTGACATTTATTTTAGAAATTTTGGGTAGGCCAGCTTCAAAAGCCCATAACTCTCAAACAGTTCCTCTAATTGGCTATTATAACCACTTTTGGAAACCTCGGCTCCTAATCTAAAGGAATGGATCCATGCAAGCACCCATCCATCAATTTCAAGCCTCATTAAGGGCCTCTAAGGCCTTAAAAATAGATCTTGAAGTTTTTTTGCCAAATTTACACATAGAACATCTATAATAGCTTCACAAATACATATAATTTGGTCATGGAACTCCATTGAAAAATTGATATAACTAAAATGGACCTTCACATCTAAAAATAGAACATTCCCAGCTTGTATGACTGACTTACTAAGTAGAAATCCTCCACAAACAAAAACTCTACATCAAGACAACACTTATTGAAACAAATGAAAGGAAATTTTTTAGGTGATTCAAGATTGTTCTTACACCCAGGACACTCCTGCATTAGATACCTGGGGTAATTTGAGAAGTAACCCCATCACATCTCAAGTATTAAAAGGAAAACCTCCTTCTTTTCTATCCATGATGAATCTTCTATTGCCATCCCTTTACATTTGACCAAGTATTCTTCATAAGTTATGTTTCTTGTACTTTTTCCAACACAACTATCCAATATCTCTCAATCTCTTTTGTAGTTGAACTAGTTGTAGGAATACTCCACTAAATTTATACAACTTTATCCCCATCACCTCCTTCATGGTACTCTACCAAATCTAAAATATTAAATACTGGTGAAATATTCAATTCAGCAGGCAACTGTACTTCATATACATTTCAAGAATCATGTCTTTTCACTTATCTTGCATAGTCCAAACTTCTTCATTTTCAGCTTATTATATGTACCCACTAGAAAATTCTCCTTTTGCAAATGAACCATGACATCATCTCCAATATGAAATTCCTTATACTACCTTTTCATGTATTCCTTAGCCTTCTACTATGTATTCATCTTGATAATGTGTTTCCTCACCTCCTCATGGATATTCTTCAAATGGTCAAAAAATTATTTTGCTTTAGCACTACTTATCTCACCTTTTATCCAACTACCTTAACTTAGAATAATTTTTATGACTTCTCTCATATATAATCTAGAATTTTGATTTACCAATACTCATGTTGACAAAATTATTATATGAAAATTTTGCCTATGGTAAAATCAGATCCTAGCCTTTTGGTTTGTCTCCAACCAAACATCTTAGAAAATTTCCCAAACTATTATTCACAACTTTTGTCAACCCATCAATATGTGGATAATGTGATGAACTTAACTTCAAATCTATCTTTAATTTCTTCCATAATTTACACCAAAAATACCCAAGAAATTTGGTATCATGATCTAAAACTATACTCTTTTCCAAACCATGTAGTCTAACCACTTCTCTAAAAAAAAAACCCTGCTACATGAACAACATCACTATCCTTCTTGCAAGGAATAAAATGTGTCATCTTTGAAAACCTTTCAAGCACAAAAAAAATTGAATCATGCCCTCACTGAGTCCTTGGTAATCCAAGAACAAATTCCATGCTAACAACCTCCCATGGCTTCTCTAGTATAGGTAATGGTTGATAGAACCTTGTATTCTTCTTCACTCCTTTCACCATCTAACATATTCTATAACTTTGTACAAACTTCTTCACATCTTGATGTAGTTGTGACTAGTAATAATTCTCAGTAGCTAAAGCAATAGTCTTATCTCTCTCAATGTGTCATGCCAATCTTTCACTATGCTTCTCCTTGATGAGATTCTCTCTCATTGAACTTCTAGGAATATACAACTAGTTTCCTTTGAACAACATATCATATTGGATTATGACATATAACCACTTTATCCTATCATTGTAATAGGATTTTTACAATCCTTCCATGCTTTGTCAAAATCAAAATCCTCTAGATACAAATTCCTAAGTTCCTTGAACCGAACTACCTCAATCTAAATCTTTGTTAGAAAATGTTTTCTTCTATTAATATCTTTTGCAACTCTATTATATTTCCCATTCATGTGTTTCAAAATAATCCAACCCACTTCAAATGCCCATGGTTCAATTTTCCTTGACTGTTCAAATATTGCAAAGCTTGATGATCAGTATAGAAAACAAACCCCTTAGGAAGAATATAATGTCTCCACTTCTTCAATTCTTGAACAATAGAATAAAATTCTTGATCATAAAGAAACTATTTTATTTTAGCATCATTCAACTTCTCATTCAACTAAGCAAAAAATGTAGCTTCTTGTCTCAAAATAACTCCTATTGTGGTACCACTAGCATCACAATCTACTTGAAAAACCTTATTAAATTATGGAAGTGCTAAAATAGGTTGCTTTGTAACTTTTTGTTTCAATAGATCAAAACTATTATCTTCTCCTAGATTCCACTTAAATTCTTTCCTATCCCCTCTCATTGTTTCAGTTAGGGGTCCACAAATATTGCTAAAACCTCTTATGAACTTTCTATAAAAAATAGCTAGTCCATGAAAAGATCTTACCTTTGTATCACTTTTTAGATTAGGTCATTCAAGAATAGCCTTCACTTTCTCTAGGTCCACTTTTAGACTTTCTGTTGAAATTAAAAATCCTAGGTACACCAACTCCTTCTTCACAAAACTGCACTTCTTCAAGTCTATCAACAACTATTCTTCCCCCAACTTATAAAAGACCTTTTGGATATGCGTCAAATGATCCTCTGATGTCTTACTAAAGATAAAAATATCATCTAGGTAAACAATGAAAAAATACCTATAAATTCCTTTAGTACTTCATTCATGAGCCCCATGAAAGTGCTTGGTGCATTGGTTAGCCCAAAAGGCATGACTAACCATTCATACAATCCTTCTCTTGTTTAGAGGTATTCTTCCACTCATCACCTTCTTTGACACATATTTGATGGTATCCACTCTTTAGATCTATCTTTGTCCATAATATCATCCATCCTTGGTAATGGAAATATATACTTGATTGTGATCTTGTTGATAGTGCTAGAGTCTGTGCACATCCTCCATTCTTGTTTGGTGCTAATATTGCTTGCATAACTCATGGACTCAAAATATCCTGAATCAATCCCTTTTGCAAAAACTCGTGAACTTTTTGATTCAATTCTTCACTTTCTACTAGTGTTATTTTGTATGCTCCCTTGTTTGGAAAACTCACTGTTAGAATCAAATCCATCTGGTGATTATTTTCCTCACTAGTTGTAATCCATTAGGTCATTATCTGATACAATATCAGGGAACTGTCCTCAAAAATATGTAACTTCTACAAGTACCTCCTCTACTTCTTCTTTACCATATTTGGGGATTACAAGAAAACACATATGTTCATGCTTCATACCTTGGAGAAACTCCTTTCTATTAATAAAACATATCTGAAAACACTACATACCTTTTGTTCTTTCTTCTTCAATGGTTTCAACTTATGTTTCACTCCATCCTTTATCATAGTGTAGGTATTTGCTAGCCCATCATGTACAACATGTATGTCAAACTTCTATGTTCTACCAGCAAAAAATGACATATGTCCAAAGGTGTGATATCACAAATTACCTCATATCACTAGATTCTAATCTTGAACTTCACTAAGCATTGCTCACTAACCATGACTTTGTTGTCTTCTTACACCCAAGAAATATGGTATGGATGTAGGTGTTTCTACCTCTTCAGCTTCAACTTTGTGACCATCATTCCTAACGCTATATTTTCAGTACTTCCACCATCAATGATCACATCACTTATCTTCACATCTACACCTCATGGGAAACAAGCTCCTTTTTTTGGTTCATTCTTTCCAGATAGTAGAACTCTTCTATTAACTAGGATTTCTCCTCTTCCAACATTTTTAGAATGTGATGATATACTATCCTCATCAACATACATAACTTTGGCCTCGCCTTCTTCTCTTCAATCTATTATTCCTTGGTGTTGGGAACATTCAAATTCTCTATGCCCTTCTTCTCTTAAGTGAAAACATTTTCCATGAAAACCTCCTCTTCTAGATCCTTTCCTTCTTCCTCTTCCTCTTTGATCTCTCTTATTCTAGTCATGGAAATTATTGGAATTATTTTCCCTCTATTTTTGACTGCTACTTCTAGCCTTATCCTTATTCTTCTAATCATCATTTTGGCCTCCATAAGACTATCTACCATATCTTCCACCATGACCTCTACCACTATTTTTTTTATTATCAAACTTTCTACTTAGCTTCTCCTTTTTTGGAAATATTATAACATGTTAAGTTAATGAGAGGGGAGGGGTGAATCAATAGCTTCTAAAACTTTCAACCCAATTAGCAATTAATCCTTTATATGAATCTTCATCTAAATTCATGCATGATAAACTTGGAAAACTTGAAAGCATACATAACACTTTGACACAAAGATTTTGTGACACAAAAAGCTTCCAAATAGAAAGTAAAACTGGGGTGGGGATGATACCCAAAATATTTCGTACTATAGTATAAAGTTGGCCTGTTAAGGCTTACATTGATCACTTCTAACGATTTTCCCTATTAGGAGCAATAAGGATTGTTGGGTCCACCTTGTGAAAGGAGTTACAAATATACAATAAAGTATGCACTCAGTAAGGAGATTTACATAAGACTGTTAGGTCTACCATTTTAAAGGATTTGATTGATCCACCTATTAGGATGAAGTAGTAACTGATCTCTAATCTACAACTTGGTTTATTGAATGAGATTCCCTTGAGTGTACAAATCACCATGCTATGATAAATGAATCTTTATTGCTCCTTATAATGCTATAGCCTTTGTAATTCACACTTTTACTCTTTTATAATGACTATATGACTTCCTCTTTTATTCCATATATATTTTAGATGTAATACAACACATTACATATATATATCAATCCAATTACATAATTATAAAGGCAATAACAATTCAAGTTTACACAAACTATTACAAATTTGGCCAAAGTGTAGAAACTCGGGCTCTAAAGACTAACTTGGTGAGATTTTGATACTTAGCATCCACTGTCACTTCTCAACATCATCATGCACTTAGTAGACATAGAAGCTCAGTCCATATTGATCACTTCCAAGTAGTCTTGAACTTGGTCTGCACTGGTGACTCAGTGAATATTGTGAAACTCATCATATAAACTAAATCACATATTTACCACTACATAGCTCGATAAAAATTATCACCTCAAGCTCAGTATAAACTGAGTCACTTGGTTAAAACTAAGTAGCTTGGTTAATGTTGGACTCACATCACATCAACTGTGAACTTGGTAACCATTGCACAACTTGGTTTTTGTTGATAAACTCGGCATAAATTGAGATGTTCGATTTATATTGTTGATCTTCAAAATAGTTTTAACTACTCGACATACACTAGAATTTGTTCAAAGGATTTGGTAGCAACTGTAGAACTCGATAACAACTAAAATGCTTGGTTAACATTGTTAACTATGCAATAAGCTTGGTATGAACTCACAATCTAAATAAGTGTATGTTACTAATAACAAACATGACTGGAATGTCAATAATGTCCCTTTGGCATTAGTGACAAAACACTTATCAATCAAAACTGAATTATCCATCACCTTATATCTCCAACTCAGTAGAGTATACTATTTTTTTGAGATTTTTAAAAGTTTTTTTTGTAAAGGATACATTTCTATACGTGGTAATGCTATACAGTATACTATACATACAATGTTTCTTTATACTTTATTACAATTCTCTTCCCCTATCTTTTTACATCTTTCTCCCTTTTCTATCATCTTATATCTTTTCCATTTTTTTTAATCTCCTTATAACTTCTCCAATATCTTCTCCCCCTTTTTGACATTAATGCCAAAGAATTATGCTATATGTATTTACATATTAATGCCGAAATGAGACAAGAAATCTGAATTTACCTTAAATATGATTTTCAAAGTCTTGTTCTAGTTCTCTTGTAAGACCCTACTTATGTGCAATGTCACCTGCAATTATGCTAAAAATTCAATCATATGGTCAGCAATAGAGAAATTATTATCATGGATGAGGGTTTTTGAATAAGCAATATGCTTTTGTAGTGCATCCATGTTGGGGAGTACTAGATTTTGGATATCTATCAATGCAAACCTTATTCTTGCTTTTTCTCTAAGCAATTCAGCCTGCATATCTGTCAAAAATCTGATCTTCTTGAAATGTATAGAGCTTGAACTTGGATCAAGTTGTAATTGCTGAGCATTTGCTTTGAGATCTTCATTAATCTTGGAGAATTTTTCCTTTATTTTCATATTAAAGCTTGGAATACCACATAGTTTACCAAAAAGTAGAGTTACATTTGTACAAGAAGTTTCTAGAGAACCCAAAATAGTAGATAATTCTACCTGGTAAATGGAAAAAATTTCAGCAATGTACTCTAACACTTTATTTTCAAACTTTTTCTCTACTTTCTATAGAAATTTATCTTATCCATCTAGATCCTCATTATACTTCTAGATTGCTTCTACCAACTGAAACAAAACTGGCTAAGAAGAATCAATCTCTATTGCTATAGCCTCTGCCAAAATATTCTTGGCATCCTCAATGATTTTGAATTCTTTATCTCTTTCATCTCTTAGCCTTTGTTGTTTGGCTTTCTTTTGGATTAATTCTCCAAAGGTTTGTATTTGATCAAGAGTAAGTTTTGAAATACCCCAATTTGGAATCACAATTTCCTCATCAAGATCAACATCCTCCTCCATTTCTTTACCTTTGCTCAAAATTTTTTTGCACGGTTGAGGCTTGGTCTCAAATTTCCTTGCACTTATTGCTTGTGTACTTGGAATGTAAACAATAGTAGAAATTGTGGGGCTTGCTGCAAAAATTGATATTGCACTTATTGTAGAAATACTACTAGGAATACTTGTTAAATTCAAAATTGATGTATCCAAAACTATCATGTCCAAAACTAATGTCTTAATCATAGTTGAAGATGGGAGAGTCTACAGCTTGGTAGATGAAGTACTTGATACTTGAGTCAATGATGTGCTAAGTTGTATTGGTGCAAAGATTGATTGGTTGGTTGTGCTTCGCGTGCTAGACATAATCAATCCTATAGAGGTTATCTTTTTACTTGATATTGTCAATATTTTGCTTGTAGAATGAGGAATTGAGGCTATAGCCATTGCAGTAACCTTGACTAGGTTGGTTTCCTCTATATCTTGAGTTTCTTCCTCAGTAGCCTCTTGCTCCTATTCCTCTTCATTATCAATGTTATTAAAATGTGTTGTATCTTCATCATTTTCCTCTTCATCTTTTTCTTCTTTATCATTACCATCATCTTTGTCACTTATACTAATTGGAAAATCACTAGTTTTATGACAGAGATATACATTTTTTCATGTATTTGTTACATTCTTCACAACATGCTTTATGTTTTTCATTAATATAAGGCAAGTGTTGAATTTCAAGGTTAGCTTTTCTTTATTCTTCTTCATGGATTCCTTCACTTCCTTGCTAGTTAGACTTGACATAAGTTTCCTTAGGGTTTTATCATATATATCTTTAGTAGTCTGCTTTGCAAATTCCCATCTTGGCTTAATCTTATCCATCAAAACACTAGGAATCTAAAGTATAAGCTGATCATATGAGTATTTCCACTTACCCATTTTATCCATCACCAAATCTTCAATCTGCTTCTATTTTTCTTTAGTCCTAATCTCATACTTTAATTCCTTGAAGTTGGTTATGCTAGCCCCTAACTATAAATCCTTCAATCTATCCTGTCAGGTGGGTGGAGGTTTCTTGAATATTATGTCTTCTCTTTCCTTGTCTGATTTCTTCCTAGAGGATCTCCTGGTGAACACTATAGTGGATGGCTTAGTAGGCTTGGTAATTATTACATTGCCATTTTTCTTTACTAGCTCTTCCTCATCTAATTTTTCTTCATCCTCACCTTTTCCCTCGGTTAACAAAAGAGTAGAACTTGTTTTTAGTTTGGCAATTCTCTTCTTGCCTTTAGTTACTACCTAAGGGAGTTTTATCTCTAGTTCTATCTTGGCCTTGGCTTCATCATATGTACTAAAATAGTCTACCTTAGGATCAAATGGTTCATTAATTAGTGCCTCAATGATATCTTTAGTTTCACAAATATTAACCTCATATCCAAGAGGTTTCACCATAAAGCATATATCTTCCTTGTAATCCTCAACTAGTTTCTTGGGGATTATGAATCTATTATTCATTTTCTCCTTGAATGCATCAAAATAATTATCCATAATACTATTATAGTTTTCACCCATCTCAACAATGTACTCATTAATTTGATAGAGTACAGGGACATCTTTTCTCTATACAACAGTGCCTTTTGAAGGGAAGAATTTCTAAACATAAAAGAATAAGCATGTCAACAAAGAGCTAAACTTACATGGATTGTTCTTTGATGTTCTGATGCTCTCCATGTTATTGTTGAATTGTTTCAACTATAGCTTGGCAAGGTCAAGAGAAAGGTTGTTCTTGATGAATTTGTATGCTAGGTCAACTACTTGACACAGCACACTTTTCAACCTACTTGAACTATAGATTTTGTCTATAATGATATGGATACCAAACTTAAATTCCATATTAGTTACACTACTTATTTTCATACCTCTTCTATCGCATTCTACTAGGGTTTTCTTCTGCAATTCAGCTCAACCTAAGGTTTTGGTTGTCTTAGCTTTTTCTAGCATGAGGAGACTGGTGATCCTATTAATCATCTTCTTTGTGATCAAAATTGGTTGCTCCAACCATAGCTGTCCATTATGCATTTGACTAAGAATAAACCTAATCCATTTCACTTGGAATTCATGAGGCATGTGAGGAATATGGGTTAATCCTTTAGTCTTGAGATGTTGATGTTCGGGTTTCAAAACACCATTCACACATAACCTTTCTACATTTTTGTCCATTTCTAGTGTACCAATTTCTTGAATCACACATTTGAAATAAGAATAGATGTTGTTAATTAACAATACCTTGGAAGGAATTTAAGACTGTGCTCCACTCAGGTCTAGGGTTTCAATGATTGTAGGAGTGAGATCGAAGTCCAGTGCCTTCCATTCTACACCACGAACTAGCATGTCTAAACCTCACTTTACCTTGTTGCTATAGGATGTCATTTTTGCTCAGTAGGGTTTGAGAGAATTCAGAATTTTTCTCAACAATTCGCTCAAATTGCTTGAATGCCCTTGAAGATTGCACTATGCAATAGCTCTTGAAACTTTTATGGTAAAAATGACTTCAATTTTATTCCTTTTATCAAAAAAATTCCATAAATTCTTGGTATGAATGTTAGATCAAATTGACAGACTACCATCCACTTCCTTTTATTGAACACTTGGCAAAGTTTTTGTGACTTGGTGACCATACACATCTCGATTACTTCCAACCTTTCTCGGTAAGATAGTAACTTGACATTGCTTGGTGATAACTTTTATTTGTCACTCAATGATCCTTTTCACATCTTGAATGCTATTTTGGATATTTCATCCTACTAACTAGAATTGATATCTAATGTCTCATTTAGTATCACAATTCTAGTACTTCTTTGACAGATCAAGTAGAGATGGTGGAGTCACCCAATTCTTGAGTGAGTTGTTCATAATTGCTTGGACTTGGTTTTTTGGTAGATCTTGGAACTTGTTGTTGTCTCATCTATTTTTTGATGTTATCAGCCTTTGCCTTCTTTTCATCATCAATTCTTTCGGTGTTCTTATAGTTCTTGGCAAGATGACCAAGTTCAGTATAAATGAAACATCTTTTAGTAGTATCTCTTTTCCTCAAATGATACTTTACACAATATAGTCCCAACCAAATATAGCTTTCACAATTTTTTCTACTAGATTTAATATTTGTTTTTTGCATTCTGATGTTTTCTACCCATCCTTTTTACATTTGTGACATTTTTCTTTAAATCTTGGTTTCTATTTGCATTCATTTTCTCTATGACCATGTTGATTACAATTGTAACATTTTCCATTGAATTTTTCCTGCCCATTACTCAAACATTTTTTTGAAGTATGACCTATCTTACCACAATGATTGCAAGTAGGTCTTTGATTCTTTTGACCTCCTGCTTGGATGATTCTTCTTCTTCTATATATCCAATTCTTGTTTTTCCTTTTTGTCTATAGAGATTTTTTTCATTCAACTAATTCATGTCTACTTGGGATTTCATCATTCTTTCATTGATTTTCCTTTTAGAGTTTAAATCATTCTGCAATCTTTCATTTTCTGATCTTAGGTTCATGATTTCTTTATTTGTATTGGTGTGTTGATCAATCAAGTCTACTTGTTGAAGGGATAGGTGTCATATTTCATTGTTTTTTCCCTTCTATCTCTTCTCTTACCTTTTTTTATCTTCCATAACTTTACATAATCTTACTAACTTAATTTATTTCTCTCTTCTTAGTTTAATTATTTCTTCTTGTAGTAAACCATTCTTTTCTAGGAGTTCCTTGATTGCTTCATTGGCTTCATCTGGATTGCTTGAATAAAGGTCTTCAATTCTTTCTTCAATGTAGAGATGACCATTCATTTGAATTGCAAAATCTTTTCTTCTTTTTAGGGATTGAGAGAGTTGCTCCTTTGCTTTCTTGAGTTGGGCAATAGCCATTTCCAAATCTAGCTTATCATTGTCAATATCCTTGTCAAGTTTGAATATCTCCATGGCCTTTGATCTTTTCTCAAGTTGTTAAAATTTTCTCTAAGAACCACAATGCTTTGATACCAATTTTTGGAAATATTATAACAAGCTAAGTTACTAAGAGGGAAGGGGTGAATCAATAACTTCTAAAACTTTCAACCCAATTAGCAATTAATCCTTTATATGAATCTTGATCTAACTTCATGCATGATAAAATTAGAAAACATGAAAGCATACATAACACTTTGACACAAAGATTTAGTCACCCAAAAACCTTCTAAATAGAAAGTAAAACTGGGGTGGGGATGATACCCATAAGCTTTGTACTACAGTATAAAGTTGGCCTATTAAGGCTTACAATGATCATTTCTGATGATCTACCCTGTTAGGAGCAATAAGGACTACTAGGTCCACCTTGTGAAAGGATTTACAAACATACAATAAAGTATGCACTTAGTAAGGAGATTTACATAAGACTTTTAGGTCTACCTTGTTAAAGGATTTTACTGATCCACCTATTAGGATGAAGTAGTAGCTAATCTCTAATCTGCAACTTGGTTTGCTAAATGAGATTCCCTTGAGTGTACAAATCACCTTGTTTTGATAAATGAATCCTTGCTGCTCCTTATACTCGTGTAGCCTTTATAATTCACACTTCTACTCTTTTATAATGATTACATTACTTCCCCTTTGATTCCATATATATTTTGGATGTGATACAATACATTACATAAATATCAATCCAATTACATAATTGCAAAGTCAGCCACAATTCAAGTTTACACAAAATATTACAAAGTTGGTCAAAGTGTAGAAACCTAGGCTCTGAAGACTGACTCGATGAGGTTTTAATATGTGGCATCCACTTTCACTACTTGGAATTGTCATGCACTTGTTAGACATAGAAGCTAGCTCCATACTGATCACTTCCATGTAGTCTTGAACTCGGTCTGCATTGCTGACTCGATGAATACTGTGAAACTCATCATATAAACTAAATCACTTGTTTACCACTGCATAGCTTGGTAAACACTATCACCTTGAGCTCAATATAAACTAAGTCACTTGGTTAACACTAAGTAGCTCAATCAATATTAGACTCACATCAAATCAACTATGAACTCAATAACCACTGCACAACTTGGTTTGCATTGGTAAACTTGGCATAAACTGAGATGCTTGCTCTACACTGTTGATCTTCACAATAGTTGTAACTACTCAGAATGCACTAGAATTTGTTCAAAGGACTCAGTAGCAACTATAGAATTAGATAACAACTAAAATTCTTGGTTAACATTGTTAACTATGCAACAAGCTCGATATGAACTCACGATCTAAATAAGTATATGTCACTAATAACAAACATAACTAAAATGTCAACACTCCTTAACTCTTAGGAAAAATTGGTATGCCTCCTCAATATTGGTAACTCAAAAAAGTCGCACCTCCTCTTGAATGTTTAGCCTTAACCCATTAAGATAATAGGCCACTTTCTCCTTATCAGCTTTTGCATGGCCGGTTCTAATGAGAACTCAGTAGAACTCTTGGGTATACTCTTCAACAAATTTTCCCACCTTCTTTGAGCCCTTGTATTTTCTTCAATGTATCAAGCTAATAATCCATAGGAATGAACTATCACTTAATTTTAGCTACAATCCAATCCCATCTAGTGTGTTTGTCCTTTTCTCTCTTATTTCGATGCAACTGGATATCCTTCTACCAGATCTTTGCATGACCCTTTAGTTTGGCCTTCACACACTTGAACCTATCTAGATCTCCAGCATCTTCATATTTAAAGTACTCTTCTAATTCATTGATCTAGTCGATCAATTCCTATGGGTTGAGATTTCCCAAAAATGTGGGAATATCAAACTTAAGTCTTTTTCCAATACTAGAAATAGCTATAAAAAGCTTCACCTCCTCTAGGTTAAGAACTTCCTCAATTATGTCTTGGTCTAAATTTCCTTCTTCCTCACTTTCATCCTTGCTTTCATCATCTCCTTTGGAAAGATTCATTCCTTTGCATATTTAGTCTCACAAGGCTTGCATTTTGCTTTGGAGGATTCTAAAATGCTTAGGTGTAACACCTTCGACTCTTCCACCATGCATTCTTCATGGAGGCATTTTTGCACTTTTGCTGAAACCCTAGTGCAAACTACCTCATAGTAACTTATCTATCTACATGCACAACCCAAACCAAGATCCTAGTGTGAACTACCTCACAATTGATGATCTTTCAACACACTTAGGAACTCCAGCTCTGATACCACTTGATCAAGGGTGCTCCCCTTAATAACATAAACACATAACAAAAATAAAGAAATAAGAACAATTGCTAGAACAAAATATGGGCTTCTTATTATCACCACAAATGCAAAATTATAGAATTCAAAATTACAATATGCTAACCCACATGGGCACCTTCATTATAGTAATCTACAAGACAAAGGTGTAAACTATAACCCAAAGTTGTACTAGACAATGTTTGGTCCTTTCTTAAATAGGTAGTTTTATGCCCCCTAGGAAAGTTCTAGACACTCAAAATTAATACCTAGGGCCAACAGACCCTAACAATACATATAGATTTGGCCAAATATACTTTTGACATTTATTTTAGAAATTTTGGGCAGCCCAATGTTGGAATACAACAAGTCTAGAATTGTTTCTCCGATTTGCACAAGCACCCATCCGTCAAGTTTTTGAGCCTCATCCAGGGCCTTTAAGGCCTTCAAAACTAAGCCTAAAGTTTTTATACCAGAATTACACACCAAAAATTTGTAATAAATTCACAAATACATATAATCTAGCCATGAAACTCCACAGACAAATTGATATAACTAAAATTAACCTTCATCGATGAAATGAGAACATTTTGAGCTTGTATGACTAACTAACTAAGTAGCAAGCCTACACAGACAACAACTTTGCATTAACATAACCCTTATTGAAACAACTAAAAGGAAATATTTTTGGATGATTCAAGTTTTCTCTTACACCTAGAGCTCTTGCATCACATTCAAGTTTAGCTATCATAGTTTCCAAGTTATAACATCATGAACATGCCTTCCAATCATTTTGTGAAATTGATCTACATCAACATATTAGAAATCACAAATGGAATCTCTTTTGAAAACTTCTCAAATAGATTCATCATAGCCTCAAATATGAAACATAACATGTCTCTGACCACTATAATACAATGGTGAAGGAAGTTTCTCATTTGGGTCAAGTGGGTCAAACTTATAATTGGTCAAATAGGGCATCCCAGATTTATGGACAAAGGTCATCATCATGACAATAATAAACAACCAACTTGGAAATATCAAAACCATATCAAATCATGTCAAAATTAATTTATCTAGACCATAGATTCTCTTATATGCATACTAAATACTCCAAAAGTATCAATTTGTGACACTTAACTAGGTATGAGATATTCACATGCAAACTAGCCCTCTGGACTCCTTTTGACACATATAAAATGCAAATTTCTCAAATGCTTCAAATGACACTTCACGAAATGGCTTAGAATTGTAACTTATTATCATGAGACACATTCATATATTGGATGAAAGGGGAGGAACATATAAACGTTGACATATTAGTCAATTTTGTTATTAGTGACAACACTTATTCATATTTTGTATGGCTACTGAGCTCATTGAACAATCTATAGTGTTTTCCATGTAATTCTATAGCTACCAAATTCTACAATTACTACCGAGTCTTTTGGACTACTTCTAGTGGCCACCAAGCATTCTAGTGGTTACCAAGGGAATTTAGTTAGTGTGAAGTGCAACAGTTTAAACTGAGCATGTAGACACCTAAAAACCTTTAGAAAATAAAGTATTTTTATTTTCTGAAAAAGTCCTGATGACATCATCATTTATTAATTAATTAATTATTTAATTAATTAATTAATTTTTATGCCATTAAATCCCTTTATCTTAATTAAAAATATTTAATTAAGGAATCCCTCCCAAAAATGTTTAAATCTTATTTAAACATTATTTCCTTATTTATTAATTATTTAATTAATAAATTGACCAAAAATCCTAAAATAAATTAAAAATTTATTTTTTGCCCAAAACTTGGCCAATTTCCTTATGACCAATAACCTCTTCCAAAATCTTCTAATCCTTCTTTAATTTCGATTAAAGGCTAATCTCATCATTTCCTACCCCTAACCCCAACTCAAAATATTTAATTAAAATTAAATATTAATCCTCATGTTTATTAAAAAGTTTTAATAAATATCTCCTCAACCCAAACCCTTGAAATAAATAAAACTTTATTTATTTCCTAAAAATCTAATTTATCCTCATCCTAAGAAGTTCTAGACTCTTCTAGAAAGTCTTCATCCTCATCCTAGGAAATTCTAGACTATTCTAGAAAGTCTTTATCCTCATCCAAAATCTAGACTCTTCTAGAAGATGTCTTTAAACCTAATCCTAATCCCCTCCTAACCTTGTCACATTTCCTAAACATGGGTTAAAACTTACTAACCCAAGCCAAAGTTAACAAATATCTCCTCCTTCACCCACCCTCATTAAATGCCATCCACTTGCCTATCCCTAAGCTAATCCTAAACCATCCTAATCCATCCTCTAATCATTTGCACAAGCCTAAGCAAGCTTAAAACCTTCCTAATCAAGTCCAAGTTGAAATTTCTCTCATCACCCTCAAAATATCTCAACCATAAAACTTTATGAAGTCCACTAGGTCATAAAGGACTCTTACAAGCCCTTTTATTGCTCTTACAAGTCATTATGAGGGTCTTTATGAAGATTTTATCCCTTGAGCCTCCTTTGTTGACTCATCCTTCCCCTTTCCTCCATCCTCTCACCATGTAACATGTGTCACTCCTTGATTGGCTATAAGGAAGCACAATCTATGTGCTCTCCTCTCATGCAATCTGAGCCCTCCATGAGCTTTTTCCCATCCTTGCATCTTAGCCCTCAAACCCTCAAGCCCTTTGCCTATTTAAGGAATCCTCTCCCAAGCCATTTTAACACAATCCATGAAGTAAAGTTATAATGCTATTTTTAGAGCCAAATCCATACTAAAGCCATCTATCCACACCAAAAATCCACAATCATCCATTGAAGCCTTTGGAAGCATATTGAGCATACATCCTATCCATTTAGATAAAGTCACTCAACAAGAGAGCTTCTCATTGAGAGAGCCCATTAATGGCTCATATTTTCAATTGAGATCTCATCTTAGTCTATCTTGAAGTTTATGAATTTTTTTTAGTTTGTAGAAGCTTTATTTAAATTTAGTTTCTATTAGCATACTAACATTGCTCATATACATTTTGGCACACCCGGTGGGACCCCGCATGGGTCATCTTCATTAGCTTTTTTAGTCAAGTTTTGTATGTTATTTCCTGATTTTGGCTAATTTTTCTTGTTTTTTTGATTGGTAGGATTGTATAAATTGGTTTTGTAGGTCCACATGAGCATGAATAAGACAAAGGAATTCATAATCTATCTCATAGTGTTTGCAGATTTTTCAAGCTTATAGGTGGACAAAGAACTTGAAATTCTTCTTCCTCTTCTTGTCTATATTCTTCTTATTCCATCTACTTCTTCTTCTTCTTCTTGTGGGAGATCTTGGCCATTTTTTTTTAAGGAAGCAAAATCATACACACTTCTTTTTAGTGCTTAAAATGAACCCCCAAATCATACTTAAATCCATTGAAAAATTAAAAATTTGCAAAAAAGAAAAAATCTTTTAACAAGTGAAACTAAACCAATCTATTCATTTGCATCCTTGCAACATCAAGGTTTTAGATGCATTCATGCAAAGTTAGGAATACTTCATTTTTGGGAATTTAAAAAGAACTTCAAGTTTCCATTTCAAAAGGTTCAAAATCAACACTAAGTGCACACTAAAATCTAAATCAAACTCAAAGCATCAATCAAGGATAAAATGAACCTCATTTGCAAATATGTTAAAGTTCTTTTAAAAATCTCATGAAAACTAAGAGTCCTAAATGGTTGCCAAAATTGTCCTAAAAAGCTTTGTTATTTGTTCCAAACAAATGTCTTGTTGCAAAATCTTGAATGTTTCTTAGGTTTTTTATGCATCAAAACAATCTAGGAATATCATTTTTGGGCTTAAAACATGCAAACTAGAACACAAAATCTTGAATGAAAAACAAAGTCCAAAGAGTCATTTTCACTTTTGAGTCCAAAACAATCTTGAATGATCTAAGGTTAAAACAAATCACTTCAAAGTTCTTAAAACAACACACAAAATCTCAATCTTGAATGCTCAAAAGAAAACACTTGAATGTTGAACCACTTGTCTTTGAATGCATGTTGCTAAAATCACTCTTGAATGCCATGGATTAAAATCAAATTTTCCTTGAATGCATGATTAAAACAACAAATCCAATCTTGAATTCTAAGGATCAATTAACCATTGCAATATCAAACACTTCATTTGGGCACTAAAATTGAACAACTATTGACGTGGAGGGCCTCCGAGTGCGCGCTTGACAAAATCAAGTCTCACACATCTTTGCTTTGGGCTTAAAACAAAATCACACCAACTCTTGAATGCTTTAAAGGAAATTAATCGATACTTGATGTGGAGGGCCTCTGGGAGCGCGAGTTTTCTTTTGTTGACCCTAACCATTCTTCTTGTTTGCATTCTTCGATCAATTTTATTTTTTTCGACGCTTCAAAGTTGAAATAAACATTGTATCTTAAACATGAGTGCTTGCAAAGTCTAGATCAGAAAACTTAAGCATCAGTTGGTAAAAGAACAAGCATGTTTTTTGACCCAAGATCATTCAAGTCTTCTCTCCCCTTGTCGTCTTTCGAGGCCATCTTGGGTGCATAAGATTAGGATCCAAAATCTTGTCTTAGCTTTTTAGGAGGCCTGCTTGGGGATTTCATCACCCCTTGGGATGATCTCAACTCCAGCGTTCTGGCAGAGTATAAAAATTGGGAGGTGAATCCAAAGACACCTCTCTTCAAATCAAGATTTTGTCACTCGAGCTAAGCCTCAAGGAACTTTATACCCTTGAGAATTGAAAGAGGAGAAGTGGGTTACCGCTCCTCTCGGCTGTGTGACATCTTTTTAGTTTCATCTACAGATTTGGGCCTCACGTACCTTGAGTATATTGAGGAATCCCTAGCTAAACCAAATTTCATCCTTGTAGAAAGCTTCCTAGGATTTTGGTGTGTTTGACGTGCTTGCTCAAAACTTTTGTCTGCTTGTTTGTTCATAGCTTTTGAATGAATGTTTTCCAATTTTGGTCAAAATCCCAGAAAAGCAAAAATCTCCCAGCTCAAGGCATACTTAGCGTAGTCACTGCCTTATCAGAAAATTATCCAAGCTCCCCCGCTGCAACCGAATCTATCTAGTTCTTTGCCTTAGAAAAATCCCAAATCCAAAGTCCATCCAAATCATCCCCCCAGCCAGCTAGCAACCCAATCCAAAATCACACCCAAGCCTTTAGAGAGTTGTTGTCACTTTGCTAGATTTTGCTATCCAATCAATCCTACCAATCAACCAATCTCACCAAGGTTATCCCTCTGACAGAACATTGTCTAGGGTAATCCAGCTTTGTCACTTGTATCCCTCATTACCTTGAGCTAAAGGTTGGGATCAACAAGTGGTCAATCTCGTGTCATGCCCATAGGATCACTATTCTATCCTTAAGTTGACACAATAACCACCAATCCTGCACATAGGAAAGCAAAACTCTCACTTTTTGATAGCATACCCTTGAAGTCTTCCACCCATATGAAAGCCAAAAATCTCCAGCCAATCCTCCTTAGGTCTGTCATACATCTTTGACTCTCCCTAGAAAATTTTTCATTAGCCAATCCAAAATCTGTGCTTAATCCAAATCCAACCATGAGCTTCTGTGTTCATCCATATGCAAGACCCCACCCCCATCAAACTCATCATCAAAGCATGAAGTACCAATCCTATCATGATGTGTTTGGTTGCATTGTCCTTGCTCCTGCCACCTCCTATTCCAATGATGATGAAAATCTTGTTGACTATGACGAGTATATTGAAAGCCTTAGAAACATTCCCCCAAGCATCCCCCAAAATCCAAGAGTTATTCCAAACTATCTAGTCATGCCATCTGATATTCTAGCTTCCCCTCCATCACCCCATCAACCAAGCTTCCAATCTTCCACCCCCATCACACTAGCTATTCCTGTCAATCCACCTCCACCTTTGACACACGAGTCTCCAAGGAATCTCCTAGAGGAAATACAAGAAAAGTTGCCTCCAATAGTCGATAAGCCATGTCATCTAATCCAACCGTGTGAAGTAGTTAGTGATGAAGCTTCCCCATCTATAATATCACCTCCATCTCCCATAGCTATCATCCCCATACCATCCATCAAATTACTTAAAATCCTTCCACTTCCTGCAAGCATCAAAATCCCACCACCTGTCAAATCCCTCCAAATCCTATCCACATCGCCTCCAAGCATTTCCCAAATCTCTCGTAATGACCCTTATGCATCCATCTTCTACTCACCCATCTCCACTACTGAATCTCCCATCTATCCATCCGCTGCCTTTGAAGAATCCATCCCTTCACCTCCTATCGCAGCATCCACTCCAAACCAATCCTATCAAGATCCTGCCCAAAAGAATGTTGACATCCCCCAAAGCATAAATGAAGATATCATCGTACCATGTCTTCCATCCATAGTGCAGTCACCATCTCCTCCATCTCCAAAACCTCAAGCCATATCTCCTCCACTACAAGATATCTTGTCATCCCACCAGCTACATCAAGATCCTATCTTTCCATCTCCCTCGCTCCATGCTTCCATCTTACCACCTATCCAAGCTATTCCACCATCTATAATCTACCCTCTTGGTTCACTTACATTCATCCACGGTGGCCCTCTCTTAGCAGAAGAATTAAGAACAGTATCTCCCCATTGCAATACACCTAATAAATCACTTCTACCCTTTTCTGCAAGCAAAAAGTTTCCTCAGCTTGTTCAAATTCTCAATCGATGGCATTATCAAGGTCAAGGTTTAGGACCACAAGAGCAAGGAATCAGAGAGCCTATTATTGCACAAAAAAATCTAGGATTTCATGGTCTTGGATATGTATCCAAAGGCTCACCATCTAAAGGTGTTGGTACACCACACCCCCAAACCAAGCCTATCTCCAAGCCCACCATGCCAACCTCCCATCACTCCTTCAAGAAATCTTATGTCATCCCCCCTCCACCATCTTTGCAACCCAAAACAACCTACCATATCCCCCCTTCATCCGCTAAATCAATTTTGGGTCCCTATGTCCCAAAATCTACCATCCTCCATCCTCTTATTAGCCATCATAAAAATCCTATTCCATCCATTCCTATGCAAGATCAACAAAGGCACATATCAGGGCACATCATCCATCATCATACCCCTACATGCTCTTTCATATCCTCTCCATCTCACAAAGCTTCTCCTAACCATCTTCCCAAAGCTTACCACAGCAATGTGAATGCCAACTTCAAAATGCATAAAGCTAAAAATCCACATCCTAGGCAATCATATGTCTATTCTAAAAGACATACTCCAAAAAGGCAAAATCCAATCAAAGAATGCAAAACAATGCAAAATCCTATGAAAAGAAAATCCAAAACCATGTGGATCCCCAAGAAAAAAGTTGAAACCCAATGCATAATGGCATCCACCATTGCTAATCCCCCATCTAGTGACTCATGTCCCCCATCTCCTAACTCCATCTTGGGTGCCTATATCCCCAAGCACGCTTCCACAAATCCTCCATCACACCCGCATCTACCATCTATCCCCCATATGCTCTTTTCACACCCATTCCAACATGTGCCAATGTTGCTCTTGCAAGCATCACCATCTCATGCTCCTTTCCAACATTTTCATCCCTCCATCTCCTACCATCAATCCCATCTAATCTGATCTATTGCATAAATCACACATCCGGTGTACCAACAGCTAGCAACAAAATTGAACATTCCAACAACCAGTGAAAAATCCCAAAAAAGACAAAATAGTTGAAGAAAGCCAAAATCATTTCAGCTAAGTCCAAAGTCAAAAAGTCAAAAAAGAAAAGAAAAATAAAGCGTCCACTGGTGAAAACTTGGCAATTCAAGCACCTTGGACAAGTACCATGATGAAAACTTGGCAAACAAGCGTCATGCGTAATCCCGCCATCCCCAGCTTAGCCTATCACCCTCATGCTTTTGGTCATCTCTTGACATCCAACTCCATCTTCCAATCTATCCACCTATCCTCCACCCTCCATCTTCCATCTCACACCATCAACTTATCTCTTGCAGCTTTAGCCAACCATCCCAGCTATCATCTATCTCCCTAGCCCCTTCAGCTTTTTCCATCCTAGCTTCAATCCTATCACATCCATCATAAGACCTCCTTCCACATGTTATCTTCTGATTGGGGGCACTATATTCCTTGGAGATCTTGTCTTGTCCATCCTCCCTTGTCACTGGTATCTAGCTCTAGGCTATCCTCATGCAAACCCAATGTCATCTCTTTATATCCATCATAATCCTAGCTATCTACCATCCTATCCAGCCATCTCATCTTGCTCCTCTAGCTATCCTTGGTCACAAAATCTCTCATCATCATTGGATGCATCCTGCCAAATCCATATCTTTTGCTATCACCCCACCCTTAGCTTTTGCATCTTGCACAACATCGAACCATCCTGCTATCCTATCATCTTGAGCTTTTGCCTGCTTGTAACAATCTTGGTCCATTAGCTTGTACCATATCTTGATTAGCTCACTTGTAAATATCTTGGTCTGTCAGCTTGTACATCCTCTTTAGCTTAGTACCATTGTATCTATCCAGTGTTCATTTCAGTTTGTCCTTGATCAACATCTTGCACCCATCGCACATCTTGGTTAGCTATTCCAATGCATCCTTTAGCTAGATTTCCTATCACCAAAGTGTTATCTTTCTTAGTTCAGCTTGCCAGATGCATCACTCATCAAAATCCACCAGCTTAGGTGCTCTCCGATAGGTCCTTGCAGGATATAGCTTTCCTCATGTCTGATCTTGGTCCGTTAGTACCTCGTCCTACCCATCTAGTTGGCAAACGGTTCTCTTTTGGATTTTCACTTTCTTTTGATTTGGACTCTTCCCTATTGGGTCTTGAAATATCTTTTCCAAGCAATCTCCTTGTTCCCTCCTCAAGGTTGCCACGATCTTCCATATCATGGTATGCTGCGAATGGGGCAATTAGAGCGTAAGGTCTTGATCAGGTCTTTTGTTTGTTTTTCTTTTCTGCTTGTGGGTTCTCCAGTGTCGTTTCCACGCTGCTTCCTCTAGGACTCATGTGTGATGCTGGGGCAATCCTTGCGTGTTTGTTTTGAGTCAGTCCATCAGTCCTCTGGATAGTTGGTGAAAAGGCCTTGATGTTCTTGGTAACCTTGGCAATTAACCAACAGTCCTATAGCAAATCTAGTGCTCAACTACATGGTGGTACTTCTCTTTGAAGTATCCCCCCCGCTCAAAAAGCTTCAATGGTTTTTCTTCATCTCCATTATCCCCCATCCATATCCAGCATCCGTCTCTCCTACCCCAGCTGATGCATCAATATCTCTTTGAATCACTCATCACTCTTAGCTTTAGGGATCCACAATTCTAGTCTTAGGGATCCACCAATCCAAATCAATCCACCAAGCCTCATCTTTCGAGATCCACAATCCTAGTCCTAGGGATCTCCGAAACCCATCTTCCGCCAATCTGACTCTTTGAAATCCTGTTGCATTAGCCTTTTAGTCCCCTCATCCATCTCCCCATCCTGGATTCCTTTTTATAGCGCTCTGCTCCTTCATCCTCCACCTTCCCTAAAGTCTTAAGCTCGCTTCCTCTTCTGCATCCGATTCTCCTTTATCATTCTCCCATAGTGAGAGTTTGAGCTAATTCAGCCCCTTCTCTTTGCCAATCCGAGTTTCCTTGCTCATCCAAGTTTCTTGTACTTTTCAAGAAGCCATCGAGCGTCGCTTTCTCTCCCCGCTACCTTCTTGAGGGGGCATCTCACAGTCCATTCTCTCCTCTTCTGCTCTAGCCTTGGGCATCTTATTTTCTTATCTTTGATGCTATGCCACTTGCGGCATCACATCAAAGAGGGGCAAAATGTAGACACCTAAAAACCTTTAGAAAATAAAGTATTTTTATTTTCTGAAAAAGTCCTGATGACATCATCATTTATTAATTAATTAATTATTTAATTAATTAATTAATTTTTATGCCATTAAATCCCTTTATCTTAATTAAAAATATTTAATTAAGGAATCCCTCCCAAAAATGTTTAAATCTTATTTAAACATTATTTCCTTATTTATTAATTATTTAATTAATAAATTGACCAGAAATCCTAAAATAAATAAAAATGTATATGAGCAATGTTAGTATGCTAATAGAAACCAAATTTAAATAAAGCTTCTACAAACTAAACAAAATTCATAAACTTCAAGATAGACTAAGATGAGCTCTCAATTGAGAATATGAGCCATTAATGGACTCTCTCAATAAGAAGCTCTCTTGTTGAGTGGCTTTATCTAAATGGATAGGATGTATGCTCAATATGCTTCCAAAGGCTTCAATGGATGATTGTGGATTTTTGGTGTGGATAGATGGCTTTAGTATGGATTTGGCTCTCAAAATAGCATTATAACTTTACTTCATGGATTGTGTTAAAATGGCTTGGGAGAGGATTCCTTAAATAGGCAAAGGGCTTGAGGGATCAAGGGCTAGGATGCAAGGATGGGAAAAAGCTCATGGAGGGCTTAGATTGCATGAGAGGAGAGCACATGGATTGTGCTTCCTTACAACCAATCAAGGAATGACACATGTCACATGGTGAGAGGATGGAGGAAAGGGGAAGGATGAGTCAACAAAGGAGGCTCAAGGGATAAAATCTTCATAAAGACCCTCATAATGACTTGTAAGAGCAATAAAAGGGCTTGTAAGAGTCATTTATGACCTAGTGGACTTCATAAAGTTTTATGGTTGAGATATTTTGAGGGTGATGAGAGCAAATTCGATTTGGACTTGATTAGGAAGGTTTTAAGCTTGCTTAGGCTTGTGCAAATGATTAGAGGATGGATTAGGATGGTTTAGGATTAGCTTAGGGATAGGCAAGTGGATGGCATTTAATGAGGGTGGGTGAAGGAGGAGATATTTGTTAACTTTGGCTTGGGTTAGTAAGTTTTAACCCATGTTTAGGGAATGTGACAAGGTTAGGAGGGGATTAGGATTAGGGTTAAAGACATCTTCTAGAAGAGTCTAGGCATTGGATGAGGATGAAGACTTTCTAGAATAGTCTAGAATTTCCTAGGATGAGGATGAAGACTTTCTAGAAGAGTCTAGAACTTCTTAGGATGAGGATAAATTAGATTTTTAGGAAATAAATAAAGTTTTATTTATTTCAAGGGTTTGGGTTGGGGAGATATTTATTAAAACTTTTTTAATAAACATGAGGATTAATATTTAACTTTAATTAAATATTTTGAGTTGGGATTAGGGGTAGGAAATGATGGGATTAGCCTTTAATCAAAATTAAAGAAGGATTAGAAGATTTTGGAAGAGGTTATTGGTCATAAGGAAATTGGCCAACTTTTGGGCAAAAAATAAATTTTTTATTTATTTTAGAATTTTTGGTCAATTTATTAATTAAATAATTAATAAATAAGGAAATAATGTTTAAATAAGATTTAAACATTTTTGGGAGGGATTCCTTAATTAAATATTTTTAATTAAGATAAAGGGATTTAATGGCATAAAAATTAATTAATTAATTAAATAATTAATTAATTAATTAATGATGATGTCATCAGGACTTTTTCAGAAAATAAAAATACTTTATTTTCTAAATTTTTTTAGGTGTCTACATTTTGCCCCTCTTTGATGTGATGCCGCAAGTGGCATGGCATCAAATATAAGAAAATAAGATGCCCAAGGCTAGAGCAGAAGAGGAGAGAATGGACTGTGAGATGCCCCCTCAAGAAGGTAGCGAGGAGAGAAAGAGAGGCTCGATGGCTTCTTGAAAAGTACAAGAATCCGAGATGAGCAAGGAGACTCAGATTGGCAAAGAGAAGGGGCTGAATTAGCTCAAACTCTCACTATGGGAGAATGATAAAGGAGAATCAGATGCACAAGAGGAAGCAAGCTTAAGACCTTAGGGAAGGTGGAGGATGAAGGAGCAGAGCGCTATAAAAAGGAATCCAGGATAGGGAGATGGATGAGGGGATTATAAAGCTGATGCAACAGGATTTCAAAGAGTCAGATTAGTGGAAGATGGGTTTCGGAGATCCCTAGGACTAGGATTGTGGATCTCAAAAGATGAGGCTTGGTGGATTGATTTGGATTGGTGGATCCCTAAGACTAGGATTGTGGATCCCTAAAGCTAAGAGTGATGAGTGATTCAAATAGATACTGATGCATAAGCTGGGGTAGGAGAGATGGATGCTAGATATGGATGGGGGATAATGGAGATGAAGGAAAACCATTGAATCAGGCAGTGTGAAGTCTAGCAGTTCAACATGAGCACTCCAGTGGTTACTAAGCTTTATAGATTCTACTGAGCTAGCAGTTCATGTAATGTGAAGCTAGTGTTAACCAAGCCATGTGTGATGATTAGTGTTTACTAAGTGATTTAGTTTATGACAAGTGAAATAGTATCTACCAAGTCACTAGTGCAAACCAAGTTCAAGACTAGTTTGAGGTGATTAGTATGTACTGAGCTTCTACTTCTAACAAATGCATGATGATGCCAAGTAATGGAAATGGACGTTGAGTATCAAAACTTCACCAATTCAGTCTTCAAAACCTAAGTGTCTTCGTTTGGGCCAACTTTGCAATATTTATGTTAACTTGTATAATGCCTGACTTTGTAATTTTGTAAATTGGATTGGTATATATATGTAATGTATTTTATCATATCCAATATAATATGCAAGATAATGAACATGTAAGAATTTAAATGTGATCAAGCAATAGATAAATTATATATTGGAGGCCATATAAAAAAAGGAGTAGCAAAGACATATCCATCACAAAAGGTGATCAGTACTTCAAGGAATCTCTATCAGCAAATCAGTTATAAGTCAGAGATCTACTATTTCATTCTAACAAGTGAATCAGTCTAAATCCTTTAATAAGGTAGAATTAATAGTCTTTCTCAAAATATCTTTATTGAGTTCATACTTTATTGTGTGTTTGTAAATCCTTCAACAAGGTGGACCTAATAGTCCTAATTGCTCTTAACACGGAAAATCATCAGAAGTGATCATTTAAGCCATAATAGGCCAACTTTATGCTATAGTATTGAAGGTTTGTGGGTATCATCCCCAACCTAGTTTTACTTTCTATTTGGAAGGTTTTTGGGCCACCAAATTATTGTGTTCAAGTGTTATGAATGTTTTATGTTTTCAGTTTCTCATGCATGCAATTAGATTAATAAATGATAATTGGAATATTGTTATAAAGTGCTGAAATTGATAAAGTTTTAGAGGTTACTAATTGACCCCTCCCCTCTCAATAACCTAGCATAGTCCTAAATATTTCCAACAATAAAATACATGATTGGACCCAAAAAAACTTCTAGACACATACACACAAAATACATTTATAGGAGCTGCCATTTGCAAAGTTTTCAATATGGTAATTTAAAATCCTCTTGCAATTTTAAGTCCAAATAGTTGATATACGAAATTAAATATTGTTCCATAGAGTCAAATGGTTTCTACACATTATCCAATATTATTTTGACTAGAGAGAAAGTTTAGCCCATTCAATGTTATAGATTATGCATCTTCTTGATCTTTTAGAAGACAAGTTTTATTCCACCACTGAAGAAATTTACTCTTTTTAATTTTCCTACCCACAAACTATTTCTTGATATATTATTTATTTCTCTATATTCATTTTAGAGCTTAGACTAGAATTCTAATATAGAGGAATCAATTAAATCACATCATATTAGTGATATGGAGGCCCTAAACCAATTTACCAATTTATAACTACAAAAACTCCTGCAAATAGCTTTATTGAAAATAGGGAAACTACAAAAACTACTATATACACATGATGACCCCAAGCCACTAAACTTCAGCAAAATTGTTTACCTCTGTCATATACCTAATTTCTATTCCTTTCCTCATGAGGTAAACTAAAATTACATCTCATATCAGTTTCACCAATCAGATACACATCCTGAAACTCCAAACTTAGTAAAACTGAATCTTCATTCTTACTTCCATAATTCATATAAAAACTTGCTTCATTCTCAACCATTTACTCATTATGAAAATACTGATTAGCATGCTCAAACATATCAAACTGAAATTGAAGCTCTTGTTTATTAGACAAATCATGCATGCCATCATTCTCAAATATGAAGGTTTCATATTCAACATAGGGAAAAGAATCACACACACCTTTAAGTTGTGTTTCCTTATGCATATCTGGATGGTACTCTGAGGAACAATCTGACTGGTATTCACATATGTCATCCATATCAGAGCCTGAAACTAATCCATAATCTTCAAATGGTTCTTCACAATTAGGAAATAGATTAGCCTTCACATTAGAAAGTTCATCATAAAATTCACTACAAGGTGCAAGAAAATTTTCAATAACCATCTCATTGAACACCTTGTCCTCATAATCACAATTAAAATGTTGATTAGTACATTCACTATCACATCTAGGAGAAGAATAAACTAATTTCTCAAAGCAATATGACAATTCATCATCATTTATACCTAGCTCAAGTAAATCTAAAAACTTGAAGTTCTCTTCAAATAGTGGGTTAATAACTCCATGTAGTGATCCTCGTTGAGCATCTTGATAGATCATAAGCTGATCATCATCAGGATATTCATCATACAAAGTGTTAGTATATACTTCAAAACCACTTCTCACACCACTATCTTCACGGAGACTTTTAGAATATGAAGAAAAGTTAGAATTATATGAAGACTCACTTGCTATTTCTTCTACCAGACATATAGTGTTCATAATAACATCCTTTTCATTATCTTTTTTAGGATAACCATTATGAATAGACCCTGATTCATTCCTAAACATCTCACTATATGCTGGATCTTTACTGTCTAATGTAAGAACACTTGACAATTCTTCACTGGAATCTTCATATTCAAACTCATTAGCATCAACTGACTTCACTATCACTTTATCTCCATACTTTTTGGACAAATCACTTTCAAATTTTTCATTGGCTAACTGATTTGTATAACACAAAAACTGAGATGCACTTTCTTTTTCAGATTCAAAAAAAGAATTCATAACTCTACTTTCATAAGAGTACTCACTCCCGTCATTGCTTTCTTCTTCCCAATCAACATCAGACTCATATTAAGGTGAATATATTGTGTCATTTTCCTAACTGTGATTCAAGTAACCACTCTCATCATATCCTTCATATGAAGCCTCTTGATAATCCATCGGATCAACAACTTTATTGTCATCATTTGAAACATGACTTTTAGCTTCTTCATACTCACATTGAGATAACTGCCTTTCAAATTCAGATTTAATAACACTTTCAACATGATGTAATCTCTCAATAAGATAATTCATTTCTTGCCTATCTTGCTGATTAAGAAAATGCATCTTACCCTTTACTACTGAAACATCAAAAACATGTGAGCTTAGTTCTTCTGGTTGTGACAGGGATGAGTATAACTTATATTCTTCATCCTGTGTTGTATCTCCATGACATGTCGGATCAGCAACATTAAACTCATGATCATAGAGATAACTCTCAGCCTCCTCACTTGTAAAAAACTAAGATATAGGTGCAGCAACCTCAAACCTTGAAGTGCTAGTTACATCATCATACATATAATCATCTTGAGAAGAACTTACTATTGTAACTAAACCTTGATTCGTAAAATCAACATAGTGTTGAACCCTATCAAAGTCTTAGATACATCCTACTACTATAACATCATGAAAATGTGTGTCATCATTTGTAACCAAACTAACCTTACTTATACACATATTCTGATCTGAATTTTTCACTTTATTAAAACCTACAGTAGGGGTATTGATATGCTTATTTGAAACCGAAGCATCAACACCATGTTCAAAGTTTCTTTCATGACCATTATACCAGCAATCATTCATAGCAAAATGACCTCTAATCAATCCATACTTCATATTATTCTCAATATCCCTAGTAGTCATAAAAGCTTGATATAATGTCTGTGGTTCTTTATCCCTTAGTAGATAATTCATTTTCTTGTCAAATGCATCAAAATACACTGCTAAACACATTTGATCATCGGTTCTATAACTCTCAGGGATTTCATTTAGAGCTTTTGCAAATCTAATGTTAAATTGAGGGACAAGTTCATCACTCTCAATGTGAATCTTCAAGAACTTATTATAGGAATCAGATATGCTTACCCGTTCTCCAAATTGCTCCATGAAGGCAGAATGCAACTCACTCTAGGATGAAATAGAAAGTGCTGGTAAAAATGAAAACCAGTCTTTAGCATCTCCTTCCAAGGATTGAACAAATAACTTCATGTGAATGTCTTCATGAGAAATCTCATAGTCACCCATCAGATCACTAAACAATTCAACATGATGACTGGCTGAAATAGTATGGTTCCCACTAAACTTAGCCAATTTATTTCGGACATCATTAGGAATGGCATTTGGGAAACCATGAATACCATTGAAACTTAATGGCATATATCTCTTGGTAGAAATGGATCTAGAAACTTTACTAATTGGCTACATCTTAGGTGAAATGAATCTTGACATCCTCTAAAAAATCTGAACCTCATTCACCCATATCCTGATTTGTAATTTGCAGCAAATCTACATTCTTCTACCAATTAATCACTTCAAACTATACACTTCACAAACTTATCATAACAAACTAAAACTGATCCAGTGAAATCTATAAAACTTATCAAATCATTCTCCTCCTCTTTGTGCTAAATTTCACTTGATGGAGAACACGTATGTAAAACTTACTTTCATTCATGACAAGAAAAACATCATGAAAATGAAATACCTCAAGTGTTGCTGCTGAAAACATTGATCTGTTGGTTGGCCTGGTGATGATCTCAATTCCTCACACCACTGATCATATCCTTATAGAGTTGCCATCTCCTTGAGGAGAGGAATGAAATCACAATAGTGATTCACATTTTTCATTAAAAATTCTTATGATAGAAAATCAAGAACACTCTGAAACTTATTGGTCAGAAATTCATATACTCTCCTTTTCTATTTAAAATTTGACACAACTTTTAGATCTATCTGATTCAATTGAAAACTCTTGAAAGTAGTTTTATTTAACCAATCTACATTGGTTTAGAGATCCTTTTAGAGAGAGTCGCCACTCACGATTGTGAGAAAGATTTAACATAAATCATACATGACAGATCTAAACTAGAATTTCACTTTGTAGAATTTTGCAAATCTTTTAAACACTTAGAAGAGAGAAACCATTGTTAAAAAATTATGACTCTAAAATTACAATAGCACTTTGAAAACAAGATCCAATTGAACTGATTGAAAATAAAACTTAAGAACAACACAATCTGCATTCAACCTCAAAGTTGCTACTACAAATGGATAAAACTTCATTGGGTTGCATGATTTGGAGTAAGAAAACTGGAAAGAAAATTAGAGAACTTACTGCTAAAAAGTTTTAATGCACTTCTCCTACTATATTGAATCCCTTCTTTTCAAATTCTCAAGGTTTGTCTTCAATCTGATTCAATACATTCCCCAGTAGAGTCACCATCTTGTTGGTGTTTGAAAATGCTAGAGGGTTTTCAATTATCCCCATGAGAATATGACATATCTAGGGGAAGCTAACTCCCATTCTCAACATATCATTTTAGACACAGGGCCAACTATAAGTCTTGACCCTTCTTCTACTTTAGGCTCTGCTAAACCTAGGTGGGTAGACCTTAGATTCAAATGATACAGTACCAATGCAAAAACATATCCCTGAATCTATTAAGTAGATTTTACCCTTATTTATCCTAATGACTCATGAAATGACGTAGATCTATAGTAGCTAAATGTAGAGCTATGAATCTCATAAGATGAGTGAGGGTTAAACATTTAGGTCCTTCAACATGAAAGGGAAAGAAAATTTGATTAATAATGTTGAATTCAACAAACCCTCAGATATACAGTAGTAAGACTTTACTGATCTTGTAACTGATCAATGCCTAATCCGTTGGGAAAATCTATGAAAAGTGCATACATATGGATATATGATACTTATTTATATATTCAGATATACGATCTAAATCTAAACCTCATTCTTACATGATATCCCCATTAGTAAACTTGCAACCCTGTTAATTTCCTGAAGCATTTACATAACTTCTTGAGTCATAAGCAACAATGAAATAACATACAACCTTAAGGGACTACAACTACAACCTAAGGTCTTTGTTCAAAGATCATAAAACATTGAAGATCACTGATAAGAGGAGATGAGAATTAGAATGGAATTAATGAATATGTTGCTCTTTGTATTAATTTCCTTGAAAGTATATAGTCATATGTATGAAATGAAAACACAAAAAAAACCTAATAGATCTAAACTATCTATATTAACCTTCCTAATGTTGTTCATACAAGAGAGAATATGCTAAAAGAATGTGGTTTCATAGTAAAACACTGGAACCCTGCTGGTATTACCCAGAGAAAATTGCCAACCTCCTAGTTTCTCAGTGACAAAGACTAGAACCCTTATCATGGATCAGAGAAAGAAAGATATAGACAAGAAATAATTCTAGGATCTGATTTCAAAATGATAGGTGTCCACTTAGAATTCCATCTCCAGCAACTGAATCACCTCTCTCTTCTCTCTACCATTTTGATATAATTTTGTTTCATCATTATCTTGTAACTAATTTGCAAAATATCTCTTTCTAAATGATGAAATCCTTTATTTGCCAAAATATATGATTTGCATCAAGAATGTTGATAAAACACCATTTAACTGACTTAAAAAAATGACCCCACCTGCATTTTCCATATCTTTTATGCATATTCAAGTCATTACCTTGCTAGAAATCATAATTGAACTCTGATACCTGAATTTGATTACAAGATAGGAACTTGAGACAAAACCTCATGCAGCTTGAACTAGTGGCATTCTATGTAGAAACTAACTCCAGAATCAGAAAGTTTGTCTTCTCCCAGTTGCGCTGATATATAATACTGCTATGTTTGCCTTTTGGAAACCCCTTGAAAACTAGTTTGAAAAATAGTCTCTCTACTAGAAATGTCTGACTTGCAACTTTGATTATTCAAAAAAAATTAAAATAAAAGTCTAAAGTCTACACTTTAGCTTTAATCATCCTTCAATTTTTTTAAAAATCTCCACATGCATTCTGAGAAGATAATTTAAAATTATTTTTTACCATTTGCAAATTTTCACTCATCCATGGGTCTTGGGTTAAACCCTTTGACCAGGCATGCCACATGTCCACCTCTTATTCGTGGACCACTGCATAGTCATTTTCCATTGTGCCATGTGGCAGCCTCTGATTGGATTCCTAATTTCCCCATCACCTGCCACAACACCTGTCACTTCAACATTGGCTTAGGCCCCACTAACACATGGTACACGCCTGCAATCCCACAATACTTAACTAGCGAGAAACTCCAAAATGCAGGATTGCATTGTCTGTCAAATTGTGACACATGTCATGATCTAAGCGCTTCCTGCCTGAGCTACTCTGCAAAACCACCTCACCACAGGCGGGACCTACTGCCATGTGGTAGTCACCCATATTCTCACAATATTTATCTAGTGCACATCTTGTTATTGCGGGGAAGTGCCAACCACATGATCAGGACACATGGCATGATCTGGATGCTTCCCACCACATTAGCGTCTATGCACTCTCATTTAAAATTTTGCATTTATTGCCTCCGACTGACATCATCATACAACTAGCTAAGACTCGTGCACAAGCAACCTTTCAAATGTCTCTTCTCTTTAGACATTAGTCATAGTGAGTCATTCAGTATTTAAATAGAAATAAAAGACACCATACAGTGAATGTGGGATAAAGGTTTTAACCCTTTTCCTTTCTACTCATGTGCATTTGAGGTGCCTAGATTCCTTTCGATGGTAGATTTGATTGCTCTTTTGTTGAGACGATGGTCCACTGTTGGTCTTTAGTTTTCTGTGAGCAACAAGACCTCGGGAGGAAAAATTTTGAGAAGGGTCAAATATTCTAATCACACCCTATTCCTATCCTCCCTGTTTTACCTTGGCTACACTTTAACTTTGTTTCATGTTGCAAATTCTCCTTTATCTAATGGCAGTGTTCTCTTTTGTTCCTTTTGGGTAGCTTGATCCTCTTAAACTATGGATTTTTCTCCTTCTTTGCTATGCCTGATCTGCTCATGGACGTGGCTTCCTTTTGTTAGACTGTGGGTTCTTCATCTTTTTTATGCAACTTTTTCTTCTTTGTACAACTTAACTTCCTCCTTCCCTTACACACCTCTACTTATACTGATGTGGAGGCCTTTTATGGCATGAATCTAAAAAATGCCAATAAAACTAAATTCTATAGTGTGGGTATCTTTGCCATGCTTTCCTTTGCAAGCTCCCTAGTATAGGGGTTTGTTCTTAAGTGGGAACTGATTGTTCCCCTATCCACAAGTTTCCCCTTTTTCATAGCAATCTTCTCTTTGATCGCTGAGCCTTCTCATGGAGTTCCCTTAGACTACCCCTCTCTACACATGGTGCCTTTTTTTAATGGCTTTTATGCATTTGTATCTTAATAATCTCGCCTTTTGTGAATTCAGGCTAAATTTTATATGGGTGTGAGCTACTATTATTCATGGCATTTTCTTCTAAGGTCCAATTGAGCTATACCAACTTCAAAATAGAGAAAGAAAGGCCATGGACAAGCTGTGACTTATTGCTGAATAAGTAATTACTTACTTAAATACTGCCAAGGAGTAAAGATCGAAGGAAAGCCAAAACAAAGGCCACGTTGCAAACAACTATTTCATCTATTTATTGCTTCTTCATCCTTGATGTCAAGCAAGGAATTGTTTTAATTCTGCATCTCCTCAGCCTTCCCCTGAACAAATCATTTCGAAACTTAACTTTTCTTCCTAACCTTCAACCATCTCCAGCTTACAGTTTTAATCAATAAACAAGTCAATTAATTATTTTCTGACGTAGAATGTCATCCTTTCTTAAAACTATGGCTTGCCCTTTTTTCTTCCTTATATGCATGTTGTCCTTGGTTTTTGACATGCTAGGAACGGCCCCCTTGTTCATGTGTGGTATTTTCTTCCACAAGCTTTGTATCATAAGAAGATTCTTTAGTAAACCTAGGAAGATGATTTATGTCTATTATATTTTGAACCTCTGATATTGACACCACATTTTCTTGCTTAGACATAGCTTCAGTTGGCATTAATGTGTTAATGGATTTCGGCCTCACAACTAGCTGAGAGCTAGCTGACACCTCAGATGTCAAGTTTTGTTCTTGAACTTTTGTCTTTGACTTTGGATGCCAAATGGCTTTTGTAGCTTGGGGAATGGCCACTAGAGATGGTAGAGGTAACACCCAGGATCTATCACTCAGATCAAGTAAAGAACTATTTCTTGGTCTATTTGTAGAAGTGTTCATGATACTTCTAGAAAGCAACTTGCATGACGTGCCACCATTTATCTCCTCATAGGTAAATTCCATTTTTGCTATCCTCATATTGCTTCTAGTAGGTGTACTGAAACCAAGAAGTTTTTGTTTCATTTTTCTTAGGTTGCCACCAAGTTTCATAGGCATCAGTTGTCCTTATGGTTACTATATTAGGAAATTCCTCAATCATAGCAATGAAGTCTCTATGGATCAAACTTATAATAATCAACATTTAATCATTAGATTCATTGGAAACTTTGATCATATTTATTGCTACTCCCCTTAATTTCATTAGGTACCTTGTTCTGGTTGATTGATGTATTTAAGTAGTAGGCCCTTGTAACACTCTTTAATTGATTCCAGGAGAATGAAGAAGGTTTGACTTCCTTCACTATCTACCTGACTCTGGATGACAAAATGCATTCATCAAGACCTAATAAAGTAAATTTCATCATAATCATTTTTTTTTAAACATCCTTAATCCTCACAAATGTCATAAATCTGATGAATTTAAGTAGGGCCCCAAAGTGGGTCTGGCTAAAAAAAAATTTGTTTCCAAACAACTAAAATCTCATATTGATCCACTGATCATCTATGACTAATTAGAATCAGGCTTGATCACTAAATATTCATTCAAACCTTATTTTACCACTTATCTACATCTTGTCACTTTTGCGTTAGGAGGTCCTTTGACTGGCCTTAAAAACTAACCCAAACACTAGATCGAGCTTTCAAAACTGGCACATTGAATCTCTTTTTTTCATTCTTGCACCATGTCAAATCTCGTCTCATGAAGAATTCGAGGTCAAAAGATATTCGTTGTCAAAGTTGAGCTCTCAAAATTGCCTGCAAGAAAAATGTCAGAAAACACTAAACTGGGTTCAGATTTAGTGTCAAAAACTAGGCAAATGAGCACATGGGAAAACAGAAACTAGGGCATTGGTTCATTGTCACGAGGACAGTATAAATATGTGATTTAGGCTCATGATGAATAACATGATGGAAATGGTGAGCGGTCAAAATGGGCTACTTGGATTTTACAGATTGGAAATAGTGACAAGAAATCGACTTTTGCAAATGGAATTGACCTAAAAAAGTGTGCAAATGGATTCGTCAAGATTTAAAAATTGGCACACTTGAAGTATTTTCATGGGACAACACAATGGTATAATCCATTTAATTTCACCTATCACTTATTTCAAGTTATGACATCACGAATAGGGTTACTGACAAATCTGCAAATGGTGACACCATTAAAAAGATAGAAATTGCATTTGGAATCGCGTTTGACAACTAGTCAAAAGGATTCATCATAAGTTGAAACTTGAAACATAATAAGTCTCTCACATCTACAATGCAATGTTAAAGGAATTTTCACAATTTGTTCAACTAGGTAAAAGTTATGATACGTCAAACAGGGCTTCCCAAAATTATGAACATTTCATATCAGCATGACATTGATAACTGACCAACTTTGAGGGATTCAAAACCTAGTCAAACGAACTCAAAATCTAAAACATAGGTTCTCGGGTATGGACACTAAACACTCCCAAAGTGGTGTGTCATGAAACATTATTGGGTGTGAGATATTCAAATGCAAACACAACCTCCTGTCACTGTTTGACTCAGGGTAAAATGTAGATTTGAAACTAGCTCAAAACGAGACTTCACAAAATGGCTTGGAATCTCAATTTAACTTCATGGAAAAAGTGGGTGCACTAAATGGAAGGTGCTAGAAGCATTAAACACCTCTTGGGGCTCAAAGGTACTAAAAATCCGGAAGGCACTTTTGAGTCCCAACATAAACAATAAACATGATGAAACAATGTATACCAATCCTTATAGTTATTAAAAAAAGTAAAATAACTCTACATTTTTTAGATACTCAATCATTGTTTCATAAATTCAATTTTTTGTAACACATTATCCACCATTATTTTAATATCATCTCAATTTTTTTGAAGAGAAGTCTTTTTTATTCTATTGATTGTTTTTCCCTTTTCCTACCCTCAACATGTTTCTTGAGATATTCTACATTTCATTGAATTCATTTGGGAGCTTGAAAATAGAAAACTAATATATAGAAATGAATTAAAGCGCATCCTAAAAATTATTTTGAGATCATGAATCAACATACCAAAATGCAACATCTTCAAATATAATGAAAAATCGAATATGGTAAACCTTGAAACCAATTCCTCTAGGAATTAAAATTATAAATTATTGAGACACTTTATTAAATATTATTTCATAAAGTTAAATAGTTGTTACAAATTATTAAACATTACTTTGACTAAGGACAATTTTTTGTCAATTCAAAATTACAAATTTATATACTACTTCTTCATCTTTTGGAAGACAAGCCTTTTTCATACTTCTTAAGAAAATCTTCTACTTTCTTTCCTTATAGACAAATTATTTTTTGAGATGTTATTTATTTCCATGTATACAGTTTGGGGAGCTTAAAGAGTAGAAAACTATTATATAGGGATCAGTCTAAGTGCATTATAATTATTATTTAGTCTAGCCACTAACACTTATTGATTTTACTAATTGTTCTTTCCCATGAACTAAATATTATTTTACCACAATAAAGAAAATGGTGATAATTGAGAAGAATGTAAAGAATTTTATTTTGATAGTATAAAAATATCCCTCATAAGATTCATAACCTAGTTTAGCTATCTCATGTGGATTTTATAAGTCTAGTGGTTGTATTAGGCATTAATGAGTTGATCTTTTGGTGCAATAATAGCCACACTTGTAACAAGTGGCATTAGATCTTGGTCAAGTATTTGAATATTCCTTGTGAGTGATGTAGATCGTAACAAGTGATGTTGGGGGGATTGATGGTTGTGTGCCAACATCTCTTATTGGATTCTGTGAGGACTACATTTTACTAACAATGCCACATAAGCCAATTTCCATAAAGTGTAGAAAATTTCAAAGCCAAATGTCAACAATACATTTATCGACTCGGCAATAAACATTAATTTTCTAAAATATAATTTGAAAAAGAAATTACATATGAATTAGACCTACATGTCAAACAAAGATACAAAATACAACTCAAGTGTTGACCAAACTAACAAACATGAAAACTCAATAAATGACTAAACATTTAATTAATTACACTCTAAAAGTCAACCTACATGTCAAGCATAAAAAAATATGTATGTTATGAATGTACAACCTCATGTAAAGAGAAAACATATACAAAAATATATATAATTCCATCGGACCTTTGTCCATCTACATGCATCCATATTCCCTCTACCATCAAATAATGTCCATCTACTATCTTAAGATGGGAGTGTGGCCAAAGTGCTTTTACTACCCAACTACTAAGTGGTTAGCTCCTTTGGGGTTCTTTATAAAATTAAGAGATCCCTAACCCTACCTAAGGAACCTAGCAACTCAAGACAATTGGATAAAATGGATTTGGTGCAGCCATGTGAGTTAATCTATTTTACACATGTCTAAGTAAAACAACAGATGGATGTGGTAGGGAGAAAAAACAAAATATATGCATTTCTTTTGTTATCTTGGTCAAGAAAAATATAAGTACTATATGATACATAAGAACTGCAAGGTAGAAAGAGAAAGAAATCTTTAGCTTTCTATGTAATACCCTTTCCTATGGAATCCTCATTCAACACCCAACCAAAACTAAAATCATATCAACCATGACACTCGATAAACAAGAAAGGTATGAATTCACTAATACATGGTTCTAAAAAAATAGTTTGTCTAATTGTTATTTGATTATTAAAAAAATCTTTTCATATGATAGGTGTATCACCAGTCTATTCCTTTTGTAACTCACATTAAGAGTAACTTATAGATAGCTATTGTGCTAAATATCAGACAATGATTAACTCCTAGGGTATTTGATTAATATTTGACATGTTTACACATAATTTTGATTTAAGATTATCAATTTCTATGCTACATTTCAGAAGAAAATACTACCAAGATTACTATTGCATGTTGTTAGTTTATTATTATGGCATATCACAATGCAAACTTCAAAGGGAAATCCAAAATTAAAATATTGGTTTTGATTCTAGTCAAACATGGCCTCAATTTTTGAACTTTCTTAAATGTTTCACCATTAGTTTTGTTGATGAATGGTCATTTCTCTATTAATTAAATATTAAAGTTACATATTAAAATAAAAGGGGTTGGGGGATACAATATCACCCTACAAGTTCAAACAAAAAGTGGCTGAAAACATCAACTATTAACCAAAAAAAAAAGATAAAAGCTCAAAAGTTAAAGACAGAGAAACATTAAAAAAAAAAAAAAAAAAACAAGAAGAATGCCCTCAAGCTACAAGAGTAGTGCCAGTCAAGGGGGGATCTCTATCATTAGAAACCCAAATATGAGTGGGGTTGCTAGATGGCTGAAGGGGTTCCCAACCATCATTAGTGGCAGCAAAAACATCATCTTTTTATTTTTCTTCCTCTAGCCTAGGAGGGGAGATAGCTAGATCTAGCAAAGGGATGCCCATTTAGGGTCCCTATGAAGAGAGGGCTAGCCCACATCATGAGTAGTAGGAGGAGCCATCAAGGACCATCTTGAACCTGACCTCTTGTGAGGTGAGGTCGAGTGACAACCACCACCAAAACTACCACTAGGAGAGTGATGCAAAGCTTGTGACCTGGGAGTATATGAGAAGCAAGCAAAGCTGCTATCGGCCTCTTTGATGACCATGAGGAGGTGTACAATCATTGAATAAAGTGTACAATGATACCTTAGCAACTATGAAAGGGGCATTACCCTAGTGAGCTAAAATTTCTTATAGGTGAGCCACTTCTAGTGTCACTTTGTCTATTTGTACTTGACTATGAGTCATTAAATTATTACAAATACATGCTTCAGTATATCAAGAAAGATGTAATAGAATAAAAAAACATTTTGATCTTTCTAGATAGTTAACAAAATCTTCATTCTAAAAACATGTTGGATCTGGTAATAATTAAAAGGGAGCCTAGTTGAATCTCCTAGAATAACCACATACTAGGAAAAAGCTTATGTGTGAAAAGGTTTTTAAAAAATCATGGATACAGTACTAGTAATTTTGGGCAAGCTTGTAGAACCAAAAAATATGCAAGAAGCTTTCTAGTTGCCCACAGAAAGGACATTTGGGGTCTAGGTCACCAAAATGCCAAAGTCAAGGGCCCAAAGGTAGCTCCTAGAAGAGAATACACTAGACAAGGTGAGCTATCTTCAACTTTGTGATGGCTTTACATACCATGGAAAATCTAATACACAAATCTTGTGACAAGACTATGTTGGGCTAGTTTTTCACCACCATTCTTTGTTGTATTCAGCAGTGAGAAACCCTAAATATGCACTCCAAAGGAAATTGAAATTTGGTCAAAAGACCCTAGGTAAAAAATTCACCAAATAATCTTGTGCTTTGCCTTGTTTGGCCCTAGCCTGTGAAAACCTTAGGAAGTATCATTTCAAATAAATTTTGGCAGGACATTTTTATCCTAAAGTTTTATCCGTGCAAAGATGCCTTTATTAATCTTTTTTATAAACTTTATGATGTTTTCTTAAATTGCATTATTTTATTTTGAAAAAAGGTCCTATGTAACAATAAACTTCGGTGACCATTGATCTTGATCAGATCAATGACCATTGCTTTCCCACAATTCATAGCTGCAAGGTCTTTAAATATTGCAGGGAAGCACTTGTTCGACACATAGCTCCTACTGATGTTTCAACTTTAGTGTGCCAAAAAAATTAGTGGCTATCAGAGCTAGTCAAAACTTTTGTAGAACTCTTAGTGTTCCCTGTGCATGTTTTAAGATCCCTGCAATATCATTGGCCCTTTCTTTAGTAAAGGTATTATTGTATAGCTCAAGGTTCTTGATTGTTCAATCAAAGGCTTGCGCATGCTCACATTTTAAGATGCACGAATGTTAAATAATGCAGGGAAGCAAAAATTGGCCAAGTGGCACAGTCTACCAAGATGGGCCTGTCGTTCTCAAGGTTGATGTTGAGATGTCTTTCATGGCAAGTGTCAAACGAGTTGGAACAAATGGAGACTTTTGATTTGTCACTTCAGCTAGCATGGTATTTTGAAACGCATGATTTTATAACCATTGATATTTCAAAGATCAAAGGCCAGAACATGCCTACATTTTGAAGTTGCATGAGAGATAAATAATGTGGGCAAGCAGTTTTTTGACAAATGGCAAGGTGGGGTCAAGAATTTTTAACCATGTACTACTAGATGTGCCACTGCAGAGGTTTGTTTGCCAAGTGGAAGTGAAAACTTGTCAACCATAGATCTTTCAAAGATCGAGGGTTAGTGCAATCCCACATTATGAAGCTGCTAGTCAGATAAGGAATGTGGGTATGCACCTTTGCAACACATGTCACGGTGGGTCCAATGTATGCGAGAATGCTCAGTCACACCATGTGGTCTGCCACTTGTGCTTAGTTGGAAACACTTATGATGTGGGCATGGAAAATTTTAGAAATAAATGCAATGGTAAAACGAGTCAAAGCACATGGGTTAAAAGCAGTCACTTCATTGGCCCAAGTGGATGATGCAAGCATAAAATACATAATTATTTCACACCATTGATCTTGTCCTGATCAACGAGGGGTGCTTGCTCGCATTAAGAATCAGAATGAAGTTTAAACAAAGAGGTAATGCACCATGTGGACATGTGTCTATGGTGACGTCTAAAATTTTAACTCAGAAGCTCTATAGGATATGATCATTGTCACCATTAATCTTTTGAAAATCAATGGTTGACGCAATCCCACAATAAGGAAATACTCAATCAATAAGTAAAGCGGGAATGTGCTAGCTTGACATGTGGAAAGAGTGACATCAAGCACCTGCTCTCTCAGAAGAAGAAATGGGACCCACTAGCATGGAATTTGTCTGAAGGCACAGACTCATATAAAGGCTTCCTATTTGTCAATGTAGCTGACTGGACCTTATTCAAATATGAATTGATCAGATCGTTGATCTTATCTTGATCAATGAGCGATGCTTCCCCAAAATTCTAAAGTGCAAGAAATTTAAGAAATGTGGGCAAGTGGTATTGTGACACGTGGCCTTATTTTCTAAAGCCACAAAACTTGTTGCCTTTTAAATCAGAGCTATCCAATCTGATGAAAATTTATGGATAGGATTCAAACTTAGTTACAAATTGGAGGTAATGGTTATAAGATTTAATATGACTCAAAGTTTCCTTTGTGTAACCTCAATGCACTGGTACGACATCAAAGATTGCCATTATTGAAGCATATAATTGCAGATTTTCTCAGAGTAAAAGTGATTTCAAAAGCAAGGGTATAGAATTTCTCAAGGGTTTCAGCAAACTTGTAGAGAAAATTATAGAGAAAGAAGGGAAAATTTAGCAAGTAAGTAATCTGTAACCTATAAAAATCAAGAATTTGCTGTTGTAAGAGTGTGAATTATTAAAAAAATGCCTCCATGAAAGGAATTTTCTGGGCAAACTGATTATTTAAAAAGGGTTGTGCATAACGATTTTCTAGAACAAATTCCCTTATCAGTAAATGAAATAACTAAAGGGAGGGAGCTCATTCCTAAGACCCTAGGGTAGCTATGGCTGAAGGTTTCTATGATACGGCAAACTGGGTAAGAGATGCCCAAGTCTTTATCGGGGGTTTGCAATTGTTCAAGAAATGGTTCTTAGAATGGAATTTAGATACCCCCATGAGCAATGTCTAGGAATTTGACATTGGAAAATTAATAGTTTCTTTAGTTTTCTTCAATAGTGACCTATTGAATGACATAGCAAAGAAATATGATCATATTACAGGATGGGTGAAAAATCATTCTAGAGTCAATCTTTTTAGGGTTTTCCCTGAGCTATTCAAAGAAGTTTTCAACCGTAACCCTAACCACACTATACATGTAATCAATTATGTGGATGATTTACAAGAAAGATATGATGCACAGAGAATATACTTGAGGAAAGGGCCATTGGAGGAGCATGCTTCTAAAGTTGGATCATTTCCTATGATTACTGCTAATACACCTGAGCCATTATTGAAAAGACATTTTAACCCCAGGGCTCAAGCATTAAATACCTCTCTTTGCACAATTTTAAGGATTGATAAGGCTGAGTAGATCCCAGGCTCAATTGTTCTCATAATTGCTCAAACTCTTCAATTTGGAATGAGTATTATTCTAGATTTTGCTACTTTCCTTGCAAAAGAGATTCACAATGGTTTGGTGGGAATAGCAAGGGGAAAAGTGAACAAATCATTCTGTTGGTATTCATTGCTTATGCATGTATGCTTGTACAAGGGATTCACCTTCTTCTCCAAGGGTATGGAGCTAGAAACAACTAGGGATGGAGAGAGGAATCCAGTACAGTTATGGAGTGTGGATATGATCTCAGAAGCCACAGATGCCAGTTATGTGAGGTTTGACAGATATTTTGCATCAAAGCTTAGATTTCTTTTGAGAGGAGACAACCCTAGAATTCCACAAGAATTGTTAGAATTGGTTAGGCCCAAGGACCATGCACAAGGACTACTGGTTAGTCATAACTGCGGGGATATAATTTATTATAATGTCTCAACGGTTATAACAGTATATGGCTTTTTGGGAAAGCCTCATGTTCTACCTTTCCATGTGCCTTTGAAGATAGGGATAGCTGAGCTCTTCTGGTAGATAGCCACTATAGATGAGAGAGAATTATCTAAGAAGGGTACCTTCTTTCCAATTGTTACTATAGTGCATGATTTTTTTTTTGTCAAGAAAGGGTGGAAGCACCTTAATTTGTTTTTAGATAGATATAACATGGCAGAATCTCATGCCAAATTTTATGACTCTAAAGGATTCTATGATCTCTTAAGAGAGAGAATAAAAGCTTCCCGCATGATGCAACAAGTATAGTATCCAGAGGATATGATCAGAAATGTTTTTACCCTGCAAGAGAAGGAATTGAGAAAGGAGAAATGGATAGTATATAGCAAAACCTTAGAATTTATTAATGCCTTTGACCTCCATTATGGTCCATTGAAAGAAAATAAATATTGGGGAGCCAAGATGCAGGCATTAATGAATAATTTTGCTGTGATAATACAAGCCATGAATGAGAAGAAGGATGCATATGTCCAGGCATATCTAGAGAAGGCTGCAGAAGTACAAAAGAAGATAAGTAGCAAAAATATAGTGGCACCTAGCCAGTATACATTGCAAAGAAGGGTGGGTTATGTCATGGTTCAAAGTGTGCAATAGGCACCCTTGCATTAGAGGCCAAGGTTAGGAAGTCCATCTACAGCTAGCTCTCCAAAAAGGCAAAAATTAGAGTAGGGGTCTTCTTCCCAAGTGGAACAATATTCCCCAGGCCCATCTCCAATTAAAATTAATGATGAAATATCTCTGAGAGAAAGACTTAGAAAAATTGGTGGAGAGGGATATGTGATTGTTACCTCCATAGATTTGGAGATTGGACAGCCTCAGGAGCCACCTACACCTTCCTTGGATTTAATTGTTGCTGATTACCAAGGTAAGGAGATTGACCCTATAGTTTCCCAAGCCTCAGAGAGGTTTATTAATGATGAAAATTTTGTGAAGTCTAGATCATTTGGACAATTTTTTTGGTGGCTAAATATAGGAAATTTTGAGAAGACTTGTGAAAAAATAAAGGCAAAACATTCGAATAAATCAGATTTTGCTATTAAAGACGAGGTAAAGTCTAAATTTTTGAATGATTTTGCTCAATTTACCCTTAAGGCTAGAAGGAAAATAATCAAACAGTCAGGAGTCCTTATTTTGAACGTCGTGGTTTTTTATTCAGTCAAGAAGAAAAAGGACATCTAGTTTAAAACTAAAGAAGAAGTCTTACCGGCTCATAGAGGAATCAAATTTAGTGATGAACACCAAGCCCTTGTTATTTGGTCAATTGAAAAAAGAGACAAGACTAGAATGCATGAAATTTCCACTACAAAGCATACTGGTGCATTGACAGTTTTCAGGGCTGGTGAGGTAAGCAGTAAGCAGATAATAGGAATGGCCTTAGAAATGCTAAAATTTGGTAGTGTTGTATCTGGCCAGGAAGAAGATAGATTTTCCCAACTCAATGCTAGGTTTGAAAAAGTTTTGAAAGCATATGAGGAAAGGGGTATGCAGATACAATCATTGGAAAACAAAGTATCCCAAATGGAGAAGGTACTAGGGAAAAGAAAAATAGGAGAGACTAGTAAACCCAGGATTGCATACCCTCCTAGGCCATCTATTGAACCTTTCAAGTCCACTCCAATTATTGAGGTACCAGATACCCCTGAAAGGCCACTATTCTATACTGTAAAGGATTTTGAAGAAGAAAAGAATAAGTTGTATGCAATGCATATAGAACTAAATAATCAATTTGAGGAGAAAATAAGGCAGAGTATAATGTATTTAGTAGATAGAATTGAGTGGTCATCATTTTTTGATTTATTGGCAAGGATTACATCCATTAGGGATGAATTAAAGAGAGATGAATTTGTATTTAGACCTCTTGTGTAGAAGTGGACAAAAAGAAATGAAGATATTACTACTATGTGTATATCTCTCATTCAGCTGTCCTATCATCAGATAGAAGGAATTTTTGATTTACTAAATAAGTCGCAAGGTTTTGATGATAAGCAAGATTCTTTCTATAGAAGATTAACTACTTGTTTTTTCAAGTATATTGTAGAAAAGTTTGATTTATTCCCTTATGCATTAAAAATTGTTGATAAAATAAAGGAAAAGGAGGAATGGAAAAGGGAGTTGGATGAGATTTTGTGTGAGAGAATAAATAAAGTTATAAATGAAACTGGACACTTGTTATGGGCTATGACAAATGAGGAGTTAGTTAAAGTGCAGATATTCTATAACTTTATCAAAAAGGAATTAGCTAATGTGGAGGCAATTGCAAATTCCCTGATAACTGTACAAAGAGAAGCCCTAAATTTTGATTGGCTAGAAGATATCACCTATAATAAGTGGAAAGAAGAGTTTTTATGTTTAGAACAGACAAAAAGAGGGTACAAAAGTAGAAGCCACCTCTGCCACCAATGATAAAGACAAAGAGGATCCTCAAGTAGCAGGAGATGACTCATCACTATCACATTTGATGGCTACCTATCGCGAGGAACCAGAGCACTAAAGAAATCTTATCATAATACTTTGTCTTTCCAAAGGGAATAACAGAAGTGGACCCACAAAGGAATGTTCAATGTACCAGTCCTTCTGTTATTCGCAGTGGTGTCTTGTTATGATGGGTGTATGTAAAACTTTGTAAAAGACACCTGTCATTTTCTCTTAGCCTGAAGCTTGTTGCATCTCACATTATATAAGTGAGATTCTAGGGCTAGAGAAAGGGTCTGAATTTTGTTTTTTCTAAGTGATATACTTAGTCTATTTTTGGTCCATTTTTTGAAGCAGGTTTGTAATGTATTTTCTCTATTAGTTTGCAAGAATACATGAATAATAGAGTGATTCATGTGTTTCTTCCTAAGTTCATTCTGAGTTTACTGTAAATGTATACAATTTTCAAAGAAAATGAATACAAATTATGAGTTGTCCCCATATCAATTCTTTCTGAATTTTGTCTCCTTTTGATTACTTGGTTATCTTGATATTGTATGAGTAAAGGCTTATGCAATTGAATGCAATCCAGTTAGGTTGTATATCTATTCATCACTACTATTAGTTCAATGGATTAAGTAAAAGCATTGATGGATTTGATAAGAATGTTGTAATAGTGGAAATGATTTTTAAATGATGAATTCTGATAAGAATTGATGATAACATTTGTTGTAAGACAACAAATTAGATCTAAGGATTTGTAGTAGACTCTAAACCCCAATGGATTAGGCACTGGTCAAATTGATTCAGCTAGAAGAGAAATGTCATAAATGGTTTTTAGATGTAGAATTATAATCAATTTTACTTTTATTTTTTGAATATTTTCAAAGTTGACCTATACTTGTTTGCATGGAATGTTTTAGCTTTAGTTAGCCACTATTGTTGAGAACATCTATAGACATATAGAAGAATTTTTGGCCAGATCTGTTATATGGGATGTGTTTAGCAAATTGTCATGAATTATGCATGTATTTGAGGATTTAAGATGAGAATCAGAATGAAACTAAAATATTCCTCATACAGTGTTTCCCAATCTTGAATCATCCCTAGGTATACCCACCCTGGTTTTGCAAAGCCTGAAGAGTAGAAAACCACCCTTGGTTTTGTTGAAGTTGGGCCCAAATGGTTTGCACATACAATTGTTAATAAGAATTGGCTAGTCTTTAGATTGTGTGAGTAATGTCATCTCAGTATTGAGCATTTTTTTGCTTAATAGTTTTAAAATACCAACAAAATGGTGACTCTGCTGGAGAGTTGTCCAACACATCTATGAAAAGTACTGCAATTTCTTTGGTCCTGTTGTGTACGTGTGTGTTAGGTTATCTAAGTTTTTCCCATGGTTATAAGGGAATATTTTAGTGACAAACCTTGAGAATTTAAAGAGAAGATAGCCCAAGTACCACAATGACACACTGACAAATCCAACCTATCCAAATGTCTTATCTAACAAGCAAGAGTTGTAGTCTTATGATCTCAGTGATTGGTCTATCTGTGTCAGATATTTATATTTCTATTTGTGTGTTGTTTCCTTCGAGTTAGAAATAATTGTCATTGTCTATTTTCTTGAGAATAGGGTAGGTTTTGAAGCTAGTGCTTATTTTAACAAAAAGTGAATATGGCTGACAAGAGAAAGAACACAAGAGCTTACATGAGAGCCAATCCTGATGTACCTATGTACACTGATTTACCCCAAGGTGGTAGGAAGAACCAAAATAAGAAAAGGATAGATCCAAATCCCACCTTGAAACCTAGAGGTAATGCGTCTGTCAATTCCCAGTATCAACCAGCATTAGGGAGAGAGTCCTCTTCACTCAGTTCTGAATCTGAAACTACAAGACTCTTAGGAGGCATTATCAGTACCCCATTACTAGATGAGAGAGCTTTTCAAGACAAAGATGTGTCCATGGTAGGAATTGCTTCATCAAGGTCAGATATTGTACCAGATATGAACTATACACTAGGATTTAGGAGTTCATTTGATGATCCTTTTAATCCTAGAGTAACCCCATATGTGGAGCCCAATCTTATAGATCTGGATGATCCTACTGATTCAGAGGCTACCTCTATAGATCCTAAAGAAGTGCATTCTGAGATAAGAGTTTTGAAGAAATGGATTGCTAAAGAAGAAGCTAAACGCATTCATCTTGAAAAGGAGAAGGAGCAAGCCACCTTGGATGCTATAATAGAAAGGGATGCTCTGCTAAGAAGGATGGCTACTTTGAAGGAGTAGAATAAAAAGTTAGAAGAAAATACCATAACTCTCCATACTGATGTGTTTGGAGATGTAGACAATCTGAGAGCTAAAGTTTAAGAACAAGAAAAATGCCTGAATCAAAGGCAAGAACTAGTTATTGCTCAAGTCTAAGCCTATAAACCTGCTCAAGTGGACCTTGTAGAGCCCACTGCAAAAGCTCTAGATAAAGGGAAAGGCAAAGCTATAGAAATCCAAATAAATGAACCTCAAGCTCGACCAAGCAAACCCATACAACCCTCCATGTCAAAATTAGATCTAGATCTAGAGAAGGCTAGAAAAGAGAAGGAAGATCTTGCAAAAGAACTTGAGAAGGTTGAGAATGAAGCCCAAGCTACAAAAACTAGGAGAAAAATCCAATTCATAAAATCTAATTCTGCATTGGCTTCATGGCCAAATTTGTCTATCTCATCTGCAACACCTACACCAGCTAGTGGTCCAATAATCTCAACTTAGGGAATATCCCAATCTGCTTGTTGGGACTAAAGATCGCATGCTTCATTTTTAGTCACATTTCAAAAATTTTGAAAAAATTAGGCCTATAAATGCTTTGTGAAGCCTATGTACCCCACTGTTGAGTTAATGCATAAATGGTATTTAATGTTTCTAACACCCTTCATTTAGCTCATTCACATATTCTGTAATGATAAATTGATATATTGAGCTTTTTGGCGAAGTCCTATTTTGAGCCAATGTCTAATTTTCATTTTACCCAATGTCAAACATCGATAGGAAGCCATGTTTGCAAGTGAATATCTTGCACCCAGAAATGTTTTAGGACTCACCGCTTTCGAAATGTCTACTTTCCATACCCAAAAATCTATGTTTCAGATTTCAAGTCTTTTTGAATCCATTTGACTAGTTTTTGAGTTCCTCAAAGTTGGTCAGTTACTGTTTTCATGATTTTACAATTAAATTAAAATTTTTGAAAGCCATGTTTGACGTGTGATATCTTTTACCCAGTTGACCCAAATGATGAAATTCCTTTTGCATTGCATTATAGACGTTAGATACTTGTTATGTTTCAAGTTTCAGCTCATGAAAAATCCATTTGCTCAGTTTTCAAACGCAATTCCAAATGGAATTTCTATCTTTTTACTAGTGTCAGCATTTGCAGATTTGTGAGGACCCCTGTTTGTGATGCTCTATCTTGAAATCCATGAAAGGTGAAAATGAATGGATTTTACCACTGTATTGTACTCTAAAAATAATTTAAGTGTGTCAATTTGGAAATCATGACGAGTCCATATGCACACATTTCCAGGTCCATTTCATTTGCAAAAATTAACTTCCTGCCATTGTTTCAATCTGCAAATTCTAAGTAGCCCACTTTGACTGATTTCTATTTGCATCATGTTATTCATCATGAGCCTAAATCATACATCCATAATATCCTCATGATATAGAACCAGTGTCTCAGTTTTCATTTTCCCATGTGCTCATTTGCCTAGTTTTCCAAGCCAAATCCAAACCCAGTTTGTTGTTTTCTAATGTGTTTACATGTAGGTAATTCTAAAAAGGAAAATTTCATGGTCAATATCTTTTGACTGTAAATTCTTCATAAGAGGAGATCTAAGAGGGTAAAAGTGCATAGGACAAAGAATCAGTGCTCCAATTTTCAAGGCTTGGTCAGTTGTTCAGGTCAGTTTTTAAAGGCCAGTCAAAGGACCTCTTGGTGTAAAATTGACAAGCTGCAAAATAGAATTAAAATGAGTTTCAATTGATTGATCGGTGGTTGAACTTGATTCTAATCAATACAACAGGTTCAGTGGATTATTTTTCCATATTAGTTGTTTGAAAACGAATAAAATTTAGTCAGACCCACTTTCGAGCCTGACTGATTTCATTACATCAATAGGATGCTAACCATGTGAAAATGTTCCTCCATATCTAAAGGGTGCATTGAGAAATCCTATTTCTACATTTGTGGAAATGTCCCCTACCTTGAAAGATTTAGTATGGAGTTTACTGGAGCAGTATGATCTTCCAGTAGTGGTAAAACCCTCTATGCTTGGCAATAGTTCATAGGAGGTTCCTTTTCAGGTTTATGAGATGAGATATGAACTAAATGAAGTTGAAGCAAGGAGAGAAGAATATCCATTGACACTTTCTTACTCAAACTTATTGAATATGCCAATTGAAAAGGAAACTAATTTAAGTGAATATGGTAGAAGGTTTGTTGGGATTTTTAGCTTTGTTCGTGATCAGGTATATGGGCCATTCTCACAAAGAGCATATGTTGATCCTATTGAAAAATGTTAGCTAGTAGTTGCTTGTCTCTGACACTTCCAATTGATGTTAGGTATGTATAACATTGAAGATTACAATGGGAAAAATACAATGAATCAGCTTCCACAACCTGATCATACAGCAGCATCACTAGATGATCTCACAATGCACATTCCAGCAATAGAGTTGATGAAGGATTTTATGAGTGGAAAAATAATTTTTTGTAACATCATGAGGAAGACACAGAAATATGGACATGACTATGATTGCAATGACCATGACTTTGTTTGTATTGGTTGTGACTTCAGTCTTGGAGGACGTGACTTCAATCCACACAAGCAAGAGGAAAGAACCCGCTACAAAGAAAAGAATCCATGCTAAGGGATGAACCGAGCAGCACATGCTGAAAAAGGAATAAAGAAAACATTGAAGCACATGGCTAAGCATGAAACAGAGGGAGCCACGTCTTCAAAGAAACCCATGCTATGAAAGAAAAGCGTAGGGAGGAAGCTGCCATTATAACAAGAAATTGAAACTAAAAGTAAACCATGCAAGTGTTTAAAAGGATCCACGAAGCAACTTTTAAAAAGAGGACCACAAAATGAGTGGGAGGCAGTGCTAAGGGAAAGACATAGAAAACAGCCCACGCATGAAAATTGTAGTCAATACAATATAAAGTCTATGCTAGATGCAGAATTCCATGCATGAAGGAAACACGGGCAAATTAAACAAGCAAGACATTCAAATGAGGAGCCAAATTCTTTAAAAAAAAAAAGTTACAACAAATATGTAGAAGGGTTTTCCCTAAAGAAGAAGAAAACACTCATAAAAGAAAGGGGAGTAATACCCACAGATTCACGTTTTTTAAAGCAGACTTCAGACCTAAAAAACTCGCAGGCTAGCACAAGAAGACACTCATGCTAAAACAACCAGTCAGCAAAAATAAAAAGGAAGCAGGTAGAGCTCATAGCTAAAAGAAAGAGCCCCAACTACTACTAAGAAGAGTCCCTCATGCCAGGGCCCACGTTAGAATCCAAGGTGCCTAGCTTGGAGAAGAAAGTTTGTGTGTGGAAGCAAACAAGTAGACTCTCCAGTAGCTCTAAGGAACAAGATAGATCCGTAGGCCAAAGCCGTGAGACCAAGTTTTCTTTTAAAAACGTATATCCCACATGCAGTAGGTGGGTAGGCTCTAGAATGTTTAAATACTACACAATACTTGATCTTATATGAATTAAAAGTGGAGGCTTTTGGAAGCTGCGAAGTGCAGTTGGGCTCGTGGTCGACTAGCCAGTTAAATGTAGTCAAAGGTTAAATTTTGATTGAGAAAATGCAAAACAAAGATGATGTCAGTAGATAAAAGGTGACCAGAAAAGGTAAAAATTTTGGCTAGTCACTACTTTGCTAGCTGAAAAATCCAAGGACCTCTGACTAGCGAAGTAGTGAGGTCATCAAAAAATCTAAAAATTTGGTAAAGACAAACAAGTGCAGAAGGAAGGAGATGTTGACACATGTCCTCAATCATGTGGTTTCCAAACGAAGATACACACAATTTACCATAGTGACATGGTGAGGATTGATGCAGTGATGACACATGGCAACGGGTCCAGGAGATTGTGATGTGGCACAAGTTCCAAAGTAGATGGTGATGTGACGAAGAAGTTTCTAAGATGTACAAGATTGTGACACATGGTTTATTCTGTGGTTCTTGCTATGTCACTAAGGGAGAGATGCAGGCCAGTTAGTATAGTGACATAGCGAGTATGACATGGTGGCAAGCAGGCATCCAATCAGAATGTGCCATGTGGCATTCAGTCAATGGAAGTTTGACCTAGGTAGAAAATAAGGGGAAATTTGAGATTTTTCAAATTTTAATATTTTATTATTATTTTTCTTCAAATTCACATGCAGGTCTTCAAATTCACATGCAGGTCTTTTAAATCAATGTCTGAACTTTATATAGTTTAAACTATATAAAAGTTAAAATTTTTGCAAAATCATATGGAAGCCATGAATAGAACTGAGAACTTCAAATGGCCATAACTAGAGTATTTTTAACCTAAATGGGCACTCCAATATATCATCTAAATTGTGAGAAACTGAATTTTTTGATTCTAGGGTTGGTTTTTGCATAGAATGCAACTAATTCATTCTACACGAAGTTTCCTACCAGGTTCCCCTCTTGTAGCTATATTCAAGTACGGAAGTTTAAAATTGATTCCTAGCATGATGATGACCTAGGTACAATTAAAAGGTAGTGGAAATGTAGTTAGGGTCGAATTTGTTCAGATTCATTTAGTAAAAGCTCAAATTTTACCTAGCATTTCAATCAAATCAAGATGGAAGAGAGAAGAAAGAGGTTGTTCAGTTGGTAAGAGAGGGAATCTTGAAGGGACACATGTCAATTGTTGATTCAATCCGAGAATTCTTTCAACCTATATCTTTCTCATTCTTTCTCATTGTAAGGGTTCTAGTTTTTTGTGACTAAGAAACTAGTAGGTTCCAATTCTTTGGAGAAAATTGGCACATTACTGTGATACCAAGGTTTTGGATCCAGTTCTTGATGCATTCCCATGATTGTGACCACACTCTTTAGAAAATTTCTCTTTTATGAACAGTAGTAGGATGGTTAATACAAGTTTTGATATGTTAGCTTTCTCTATGTTTTCATTTCATGCATATGGTTGTATTGTTTCAAAGAGATTAATACAAAGAATAGTAGGATTTCATCAATTTCATCTTGAATCTTGTCTCCTTTCTTAGTAAGCTTCAATGTTTTACGATCTTTGAACAAAGAGCCTAGGTCATAGTTGCAGTCCCTTAAGGCTATATGATGTTTTATTGTTGCTTATAATTCAAGGGGTTGAGTAAATGCTTCAGTAAATCAATAGGGTTGCAAGTTTATAAAGGGGGATATTAGATAAGAATGAGGTTTAGATTGAGAATAGATGTCTATTTATAAGTTAAATAGATAGATTAAATATCTGAATATATGTATAAGTATCAGATATCCATATGTATGCATTTGATTCATTGATTTGCCCAATGGACTAGGTACTGACCATCTATAGGATCATTAGGTCTTACTACAGCATATCTGAGGGTTTTTTGAGTTCAACATTATTAATCAAACGTGTTTTACCCTTTCATGTTGAAGGACCTAAATGTTTAACCCTCACTCAGCTTCTGAGATTCATAGATCTACATTTAGCTAGTGTAGATTGATGTTATTTCATGAGTTATTAGGAGATATAAGGGTTTTCATCTACTTAATAGATTCAGAGATATGTTTTTGTATTGGTACAGTATCATTTGAATCTGAGGTCTACCCGCCTAGGTTTAGCAGAGCTTGAAGTAGAAGAAGGGTCATGCCTTATAGTTGGCCTATTGTCAGAAATGACATGTTGAAAATGGGAGTTAGTTGCCCCTAGATCTGTCAGTTTCTCAGTGGGATAATTGAAAACCCTCTAGCATTTTCAAACACCAACAAGATGGCAACTCTGTTGGGGAGTCTATGAAAGAATTCATTGATAAGGAGTTGGAAATCTCTGATACATTATGCATATTCAGTTTTGTATGCAAGGTTTCATGTACCCCAGTAAGTTTTATCCCTTTGTCATAGTATGTTGTGAGACTTGGATTTAAATTGTGTTTTATGAATGCCATAAGTTTTTATTCAATCAGCTCAATCTCTACAAGTGTTGTTATAAGGTTTTAGAGTCAAAGGATTGATCACTATCTTGTTCTCTTTTCAAAGTGTTTGAGGATCTACAAGTTTATTTCATGTTGAAAGTCTGGTTCAGAATTAAATCAGTAATAATTTGTGTTTCAAAATTGTATGTGTATTTTGTTGAGGGATTTCAGCACATTCTTGGGCAAATCTAAATTTGTTGTTGAAACTTTTGTTTGAAAAGAGAAGTTGTAGTTTGGATCTGATAGTGTGGAAGAGTTATGTTTCAGCTTTGTTTAGAGATTTCAAATTTGAGATAAATTTGAAGAGGTTTCTTCTACCTACAATTGTTTCAAATTATTTTGGAGTTTTGTTCAAATCTAATGCAATTCATGTCTCACTTAATGTGAGTGGCAACTCAAAATTAATCTTTGCACCAGTGTAGTTCTATGCACGAATTGTGATTCGTTGTTGTAGGAGAAGAACAGATCTAAAGAGGTTAAAACATCTAAATGGTTGCAAGATTTGTGGTGTGTTGATTCAAAAGGTTCAGTAAGGATTTGATAAAACTTTGGGTCTGCTGTTGTAAAAGGTAGACAGAGAACTTTTAGCCATCTGAATCTTGAGGTATTCTCATTTTCATGTATTTTTATTTTCATGAAAATTGATTGTGAAAAGTGTATTCTCCATCAAGTGAAATTCAGCACTAACAAGAGGAGAATAGTTTGAAAAGTTCCATACACTTCATTGATTAAGTTTCAGCTCACTGTTTTAAAGTTGTGAAGTGTATTTGAAGTGGTTATTTGGTAGAGGGTTGTGAAGATCTCCTGCAAGTTATAAATCAGAATTTATTATGGGTGAATGAGTTTCATAATTTGGAAAGAATGTCAAGTTTTATTTCACCTAGTATGCAATTGGTCAGTAAAGTTTCTAGATCTATTTCTACCAAGAGATAAATGCCATCAAGTTTCAATGGTATTCATTGTTTCCTAAATGTCATTCCTAATGATGTCCGAAATAAATTGCCTAAGATTAATGGGAACCATACTATTTCAGCTAGTCATCATATTCAGATATTCAATGATTTGATGGGTGACTATGAAATTTCTCATGAGGATGTGCACATGAAGTTATTCGTTCAAAAATTGGAAGGTGATGCTAGATATTGGTTTTCTTTTCTACCAACAAGTTCTATTTCATCTTGGAGTCAGTTGCATTCAACCTTCATGGAGCAATTTGGTGAACGGGTAAGCATATCTGATTCTTATGATAAGTTCTTGAAGATTCATATTGAGTGTGATGAACTTGTGCCTCAATTCAACATCAGATTTGTAAGAGTTTTGAATGAAATCCCTGAGAGTTATAGACCTGATGATCAAATGTGTTTAGCAGTTTACTTTGATGCATTTGACAAGAAAATGAACTATCCACTAAGGGATAAAGAACCACAGACATTATACTAGGCTTTTATTACTACTAGAGATATTGAGAATAATATGAAGTATGGATTGACTAGAGGTCATTTTGCCTTGAATGATTGCCGATATAATGTGTTTGAAAGAAAAGTGGAACAAAGTGTTGATGTTTTAGTTTCAAAACAAAATGTCAACACCCTTGTTGTAGGTTATAATCAAATTGATAATTTAAATCAGAATGTGTGTATGAGAAAGGTTAGTCCAGTTGCAAATAGAAACACACATGTTGATGATGCTACAGTAGTGAATAATATTTTAGACTCTGATAGGTTTCAGTGACATGTTGATTTTATAGATCAGACATTGGTTACAATAGAAAGTTCTTCTCATGATAGTTATGTGTATGACGGTGTTACTAATGTTTCCAATTTTGAACTTGCTCAACCTAGATCTTAGTCTTGTACAAGTGAGAAGGCTGAAAGTTATCTCTCTAATCATGAGTTTGATGTTGTTAATCTGACATGCCATGGAGAGTTAACACAAAGTGAATAGCGTGAATTACAGTCATCTCAGCCTAAATCAGAAGAACAAAATGCACATGTTGATAATGTTTCAGCAGTAAATGGTAAGATGTATTCTTTTAATTAGTCAGATAGGCAAGAATTGAATTCTCTTATTGAGAGGTTGCATTATGTTAATGATGAATTAGAAAGATATGAATCACAATGTGGGTATGAAGAAGTTCTAAGTCATCTTCCAAATGATGACAATGAAGTTGTTTATCCGATGTACAATGAAGAAGCATCATATGAAGGAGATGATGAGAGTGGTTGCTCGAATCATAGTGAGGAAAATGACATTGTATGTTCTCCTTCATATGAATCTAATTTTGATTGGGAAGAAGAAAGAAATGATGGCAATGGACATTCATCTGAAGCTAAAGGTATGAATTCTTCCTCTGATTCTGAAAAGGAAAGTGCATCTCAATTTTTGCATCATACAAATAAGTTAGCCAATGAAGATTTTAAGAGTGATTTGTCCTCAAGTTATGAAGATAAAAAAATGTTGAGTTCAGTTAATGATAGTGAATTTGAAGACTGCAGTAAAGGGTTGTCAAATGCTTTTACATCAGACAATAAAAATCCAACATGTAGTGAGGTGTTTAGGAACGAATCACAGTCTGTTCATAATGGTTATCCTAAACAAGCTAATGAAGAGAGTGTAACTATGAACACTATATGTTTGGTAGAAGAAATAGAAAAGGAGTCTTCATACAGTTCTGACTTTTCTTCATACACTAAAAGTTTCCATGAGGATAGGGTGGGTAGTGAATTTCAAGTCTATAATAATGTTCTCTATGATGATGCTTGTGAGGATGAGCAACCCATGTTTTTTCCTAATGTTCAGAAAGGATCACTACATGGAGTCATTAACCCATTTTTTAAAGATGAAATGGAGGTTTCAAGTTTAGCGGGTTAGATGCAAATTGTGGTACACTAACATGTTGCTATAACATATCAGATTATTGTTCTTCTATTTTTTATGTTGAATCTTCTAATGATGTTGTATTTGGTGAGTGTGAAAATGAAGTTTCCAATGGAGTTTTCTTTGAAGAGAAACTGACACTTCATGGTAAGTTCTATGATGATTCAAATGAGGTAAAAGCCAATCAGCACTTCGATTATGAAGATATAGCAGGTGGTTGTGAAGTGATGTCAGATTTTGATGATGATGTCATGTCTGAATATAAATATAACTACTCTTTTGACATTCAGCCGGAGATACTTGAAGAGATGCAAAGTAAAGGTGAGTTGAAAATTCATGATATATATGACTTTTTCTGTGGAGTTGAGAATGAGCACTTTGTGTTTCTAGTAGACAGCATGCATGAATCAATCAGTAATGATGAGTTTCAGTTTGACACTGATACTCATGAGCATGCTAATCAGTATTTTCATATTGAGTTAACAGTTGAGAATGAAGCAATTTTTTATATGCATTATGAAAGTAAGAGTGATGATTTTGTTTTGCCAAGTGATTTGTTATATGATGATAATATGATTGGTGAAACTGATAGGAGAAGAAATTTTAGTTTACCTCATGAAAGTTTAGATGAGAATTATCTTTATGATAGAGGTAAACAGTTTTTTGGAAGTTTGGTGGCCTGGGGCCATCATGTGTACATAATATTGGTAGTTGTAGTTGTTTCCCTATTTCCAATAAAGTTGTTCAGGAGAGTTTTGAAGTTCAGGAGTGTGGTCTACTTCTCCCAGAGATCTAAAATCTTGTCACACCCATAGGGGGCATGCATCCCCAGATAGAGCCACTATTGGGACTAAAGATTGCATGCTTCATTTTTAGTCACATTTTGAAAATTTTGAAAAAATTAGGCCTATAAATGCTTTGTGAAGCCTATGTACCCCGCAATTGAGTTAATGCATAAATGGTGTTTAATATTTCTAACACCCTTCATTTAGCCTGTTCACATATTATGTAATGATAAATTGATATTCTGAGCTATTTGGCGAAGTCTTATTTTGAGCCAATGTCTAATTTGCAATTTACCTGAAGTGTCAAACAGCGACAAGAAACCATGTTTGCAAGTAAATATCTTGCACCCAGAAATGTTTTAGGACTCACCGCTTTGGGAATGTCTAGTGTCCATACCCAAAAACCTATGTTTCAAATTTTGAGTTGTTTCGAATCCATTTGACTAGGTTTTGGGTTTCTCAAAGTTGGTCAGTTATTGTTTTCATGCTTTTACAATTAAATCAAAATTTTGGAAAGTCCTATTTGACGTGTGATATCTTTGACCCAGTTGACCCAAATGATGAAATTCATTTTCCATTGCATTATAGACATCAGAGACTTGTTATGTTTAAAGTTTCGGCTCATGACGAATCCGTTTTCTTAGTTTTCAAATGCAATTCCAAATGGAATTTCTATCTTTTTACTGGTGTCAGTATTTTTAGATTTGTCAAGACCCCTGTTCATGATGCTCTATCCTGAAATCTATGATAGGTGAGAATGAATAGATTTTACCACTATATTCTACTCTAAAAATGCTTTAAGTGTGTCAATTTACAAGTCATGATGAATCCATATGCACACTTTTCCAAGTCCATTCCATTTGCAAAAATTGACTTCCTGCCATTGTTTCAATCTGCAAATTCCAAGTAGCCCACTTTGACCAATTGCCATTTGTGTCCTATTATTTATCATGAGCCTAAATCATAGATCCATAATGTCCTCATGACAAAGAACCAATGTCTTAGTTTTCATTTTCCCATGTGCTCATTTGCCTAGCTTTTCGAGCCAAGTCCAAACCTAGTTTGTTGTTTTCTAACATGTTTACATGCAAGTAATTCTCAGAAGGCAAATTTGACAGTCAATATCTTTTGACTGGAAATTCATCATAAGATGAGATCTAACAAGGTGAAAGTACACAAGACAGAGAATTAGTGCTCCAGTTTTCAAGGCCTGGTCAGTTGTTCGGGTCAGTTTTTAAAGGCCAGTCAAAGGACCTCTTGGTGTAAAACTGACAAGTTGCAAAACAGAGTTAAAATGAGTTTCAATTGATTGATCGATGGTCAAACTTGATTCTAATCAATACAACAAGTTCAGTGGATCAGTTTGGCATATCAGTTGTCCGGAAACAAATTTTTTTTAGGCAGACCCACTTTCGGGCCCGACTGATTTCATTACATCAACAGGATGCTAACCATATGAAAATGTTCCTCCATATCTAAAGGGTGCATTGAGAAATCCTATTTCTACATTTTTGGAAGTGTCCCCTACCCTGAAAGATTCAATCTGGAGTTTACTGGAGCAGTATGATCTTCCAGTAGTGGTAAAAGCCTCTGTGCTTGGCAATAGTTCACAAGAGGTTCCTTCTCAGGTTTATGAGATGGGATATGAACTAAATGAAGTTGAAGCAAGGAGAGAAGAATATCCATTGACACTTTCTTACTCAAACTTATTGAATGTGATAATTGAAAAGGAAACTGATTTAAGTGAATATGGTAGAAAGTTTGTTGGGATTTTTAGCTTTGTTCATGATCAGGTATATGGGCCATTCTCACAAAGAGCATATGTTGATCCTGTTGAAAAATGGCAGCTAGTAGTTGCTTTTCTCTGACACTTCCAATTGATTTTAGGTATGTATAACATTGAAGGTTACATGGACAAAATACAATAAATTAGCTTCCACATCCTGATCATAAAACAACATCACCAGATGATCTCACAATGCACATTCCAGCAATAGAGTTGATGAAGGATTTTATGAGTGGAAAAAAAAAAATGTGTAACATCATGAGGAAGACACATCAATATGGACATGACTATGATCGCAATGACCATGAATTTTTTTGTATTGGTCGTGACTTTAGTCTTGGAGGACGTGACTTCAATCCACACAAGCAAGAGGAAAGAACCCACTACAAAGAAAAGAATCCATGCTAAGGGATGAACCAAGAAGCACATGCTGAAAAAGTAATAAAGAACACATTGAAGCACATGGCTAAGCATGAAACAGAGGGAGCCACATCTTCAAAGAAACCCATGCTATGAAAGAAAAGCGCAGGGAGGAAGCTCCCATTATAACAAGAAATTGAAACTAAAAGTAAACCATGCTAGTGTAAAACACAAGTGTTTAAAAGGATCAATGAAGCAACTTTTAAAAAGAGGGCCACAAAATGAGTAGGAGGCAATGCTAAGGGAAAGACATAGAAAATAGCCCACGCATGAAAATTGTAGTCAATACAATATAAAGTCTGCTCTAGATGAAAAATTCCATGCATGAAGGAAACAAGGGAAAATTAAACAAGCAAGCCATTCAAATGAGGAGCCACGTCTTTAAAAACCAAATAGTCATGCCAAATATGTAGGAGGGTCTGTGCTAAAGAAGAAGACAACACCTGTAAAAGGCAAGGGAGTAATGCCCACGGATTCACATTTCTTAAAGCAGACTTCAAACCTAAAAAACCCGCAAGCTAGCACAAGAAGACACTCATGCTAAAACAAGCAATCAGAAAAAATAAAAAGGAAGTACGTAGAGCTCGTAGCAAAAAGAAAGAGCCCCAGTCACTACAAAGAAGATTCCCTTACACAAGGGCCCACGTTAGAATCCAAGGAACCTAGCTTGGAGAAGAAAGTCAGCATGTGGAAGCAAACAAGTAGACTCTCCAGTAGCTCTAAGGAACAACATAGATCCACAGGCCAAAGCCGTGAGAATGAGTTTTCTTTTAAAAATGCATATCCCACATGCAGTAGGCGGGTAGGCTCTAGAATGTTTAAATACTACACAACACTTGATCTTATATGAATTAAAAGTGGAGGCTTTTGGAAGCTGCAAAGTGCAAGTGGGCCCATGGTCGTCCAACCAGTTAAATGCAGTCAAGGGTTAAATTTTGATTGGGAAAATGCAAAATAGAGATGATGTCAGTAGATAAAAGGTGACTGGAAAAGGTAAAAATTCCAGCTACTCGCTACTTTGTTAGCCGAAAAATCTAAGGACCTCTGGCTAGCGAAGTAGCGAGGTCATCAAAAAATCCAAAAATCCGGTGAAGAAAAAAAAGTGCAAAGGGAAGGAGATGTTGACACATGTCCTCAATCATGTGGTCCTTGCTAGGTCGCCAAACGAAGATGCATGCAATTTACCACAGCGACATGGTGAGGATTGATGCAGCAAGTTCTTATAAGTTAGGTTTCTCTGTGTTTTCAGTTCATGCATATGGTTGTATTGTTTCAAAGAGATTAATGCAAAGAACAACAGGATTTCATCAGTTTCATCTTGAATCATGTCTCCTTTCTTAGTAAGCTTCAATGTTTTATAGTCTTTGAACAAAGAGCCTAGGTCATAGTTGTAGTGCCTTAAGGTTGTATGATGTTTTATTATTGCTTATAACTCAAGGGGTTGTAAATTCTTTAGTAAATCAACAGGGATGCAAATTATAAAGGGGGATATTAGATAAGAATGAGGTTTGGATTGAGCACAAATGTCTATTTATAAGTTAAATAGATAGATTAAATATCTGAATATATGTATAAGTATCAGATATCCATATGTATGCATTTGATTCATGGATTTGCGCAATGGATTAGGCACTGATCAGCTATTGGATCATTAGGTCTTACTGCAGTATATCTGAGTGTTTGTTGAATTCAACATTAATAATCAAATGTGTTTTACCCTTTCATGTTGAAGGACCTAAATGTTTAACCCTCACTCAGCTTTTGAGATTCATAGATCTACATTTAGCTAGTGTAGATTGATGTTATTTCATGAGTTATTAGGAGATATAAGGGTTTTCACCTACTTAATAGATTTGGGGATATGTTTTTTGCACTGGTATGATATCATTTGAATTTGAGGTCTACTCGCCTAGGTTTAGCAGAGCTTGAATTAGAAGAAGGGTCATGCCTTATAGTTGTCCTATTGTTAGAAATGGCATGTTGAAAATGGGAGCTAGCTGCCCCTAAATCTGTTAGTTTCTCAGTGGGATAATTGAAAACCCTCCAACGTTTTCAAACACCAACACTACTCGTACCTCATCATCCACTATTAGTACCTAAGTCCCCTCTTTCCAACCTCAACAATCCCAAGCTACTCCTCTAAACCAAGCTAACATAGTTCCGGAAGAAATCTATATACCTTGAAAAGTATAGACAAATATCATTTGCTAGTATCCCTGGTGCTCCACATCCCATATTGTTTGATTTAAGAGACATAGTGGTTAAGTTTTCTAGGAATAATGCTATTACTGGTGAAGAACATTTGAGAATCTTCATTGATATGTTAAATGATTATGAAGTTGAACATTAAGATATGGTAATGAAATTATTTGAGCATTCACTAACTAATGATGCAAGGGATTGGTTCTGAAGGTTACCTGATGATAGTATCACTTCATGGAGTGACTTGGAGAAATTATTTAAGGAACAATATGGAGACAACACTAATGCAGGATTCATGTTAAATGAATTCAACAACATCAAGAAAAACCAAGTTAGTCCACATTTGACTTCAATGTAAGGTTCCAGAAAGGTATGTACAAACTGTTTCAAGTTATAAAGTTGAATGAGGATGTCTGTCTCACAACATATTTCAATTCCTTTGATAGAAAAATGGCTTATCAATTGAGGGATAAAGATCCCAAAACTTTAAGGGATTCCTATAAAATTGCAGTAAATATAGAGAATAATAGGAAGGCATTGGGCAAACTGGGTAGGAGGGATGATCCAGAGCTTTTTAATCCCAAGAACAATAATAAAAAGGGAGGGTGATAAAACTCCCATAGGAAAAAAGCTAGAAGAACCTACTATAGGCCAGGTTTTGGAATTACTGAAGAAGAAGAATCCTACCAATTTCAATAAGCCAAATGCTGCTAAGAAAACCCCTGCGAATAACAACAGTTTCAATAGGAAACCTAGAATGCAAAATTACCCTTACACCACCTAGTGGAAAGATGGTATGCTAGTTCCTAACCAGACACAAAATATGAAGGATAAGGGTACCCCAGATCCCCTATAAAGGAACACTATAAATATGAATTCTTCTGATTAGTGTGTTGTTTCTCAGTCATTTGCCCAAGATCAAGGTGTGCAACCTGAAGAACAAAGTGAAGAGAAAAGCCATGATGATATAAGTTGCAATATGGTGAGCATGTGTGATAAATTTGTAGATTCTGATTCTGAGGAACCTGAAAATGATATTACCAATGAGAGAATTTCTTATCATTTACACCATTAGCAAGTGCTTTCAAATGATGAAGGTTATGATATAGATAAGGTATGTGTTACATCTTCTAATGTAGGTCACACAAGCTTAAGAATGCCCTCCAAAGAGGAGATTGACAGAATTATAGCAAAAATGATTTCCCAAGTCCATAGTAACTACAATTTGAGAAATAGAATAGTAAATAATGATGTAGGAAAGCCATCCAATGTATTCATCAAAGACATTACCCATAAAATGAATGATGAAAGTAAGAAGGTTAATATAGATGTGCCTAAGATCAAAGACAACAAGGTTAAGAAGTGGGAACCAAAAAAGAAGGTTGAATTTCAAATGAATGAAACAACAAAACCAGTTGTGCAAGGAAAGAAGTCAGGACCTGACACTATCAAGCAAACAATGGTGCCTGCTATTCAAAAGACTTCAACTCCAGGTATTCTTATAAAACCCACTATTGTTGAACCTGTTGATATGATATCCATGTTGTCCCAAATAACTATAAAATTACATTTGTCTAAACTTCTTAGAATTGAAGAACATAAAAGTAAGGCTTTATCATGGTTGGGAGGGATAGGAAACAATAGTACTATTGTAGAACAAACTATTATCCCACAAACCCCTTTAGTAGTAGAGGATAATCATATCATATGTTAGATCCACCAAATGTTTTTAGATGATTCCTCAGTGGCATTTATAGAAGATATTGACCCATTTTTCCTCAGTTTGATCATAAAAGGGAAGACCTTAAAAAATTGCATGATAGACTCAGGAGCTTCTAACACCATAATGCCTTTCAAAGTAATGGAAGCCTTAGGGTTGAAGTGGACACCAAGCAGGGTAGATGTAGAGTAATAGATGCTAGGGAAGTCCTAGTCATAGGCACCATAAATGCTTTACCATTCAAATTAGCTGCATATACTGAAGTAGAGTTGACCATGTCTATCCTTGTAGTAGATATACCTCCACACTATGGAATTTTGCTCTCCAGAAAATGGAGTGCTACTATGGGGGGAAGCTTGCAATGTGATTTGACTTATGCAACTTTTCATATTGGAGATAAAGCTATCAAGGTTAATAGAGAGCCATGGGTTAGTCACATTTTAGGGGAAGATATTGACAGAGACTCCACTTGTTTCTTGGAAACTGGTGTCAATGCTTTCAGAGCTAAATTGATTATTCAAAAAGTTGAGAATTTGCCTGCTGTAATTGAACATGAAGTTGAATGTTGGACGAATTCACCAATATTATGGACAATGTTCTTTGATGGAGCTAGTTCTCAAGAGGGTGTAGGGGCAGGGGCAGTTTTTGTTTCCCCTGAGAAAAAAACTTTCAGATACTCATTCACTTTGATGTTTTCTTGCACAAATAACATAGCAGAGTATGAGGCCTTGTTGCTAGGATTGAAAGTTGCTACACATCATGGAATCAAGAAATTACATGTCATAGGTGATTCTGAACTAGTTATCTCCCAAATAAAAGAAACATATTCATCCAAGAATAGGAGATTAAAGCAGTACATAAATGTTGTTTGGGACTAGATATAATCTTTTGATGCATTTGGTATCTCATGGAGAGATAGGACTCAAAATAAAATGGTAGATTTACTAGAAAATGTAGCAATGAAACCCAAGGAGATATCATTTGCAAGAATCTCTCAAATTGAGGTACAAAATAGACCTTTTATACCCGATAACATTGAAAATTGGCAAGTCTTTGAAGATGACAAAGACATTATAAATTTTTTGTTAAATGAAGACAAGTACTAGGGTCAAGAAATGGATTGTAGTGACTTAATTGAAACCATAGATGGCAAGGAAACCATTTTTGGCCACGAGATCATGCAGTTGAAAACCAACAAGGTGCCAAAGGGGTTAGTGGTCTTGGAAAGTATTTTTGATAACTAGGATAGAGTAAAACCAAGAGTTAAGGACCCTAAGCCTCAGAAATTAGAAGAGATAAATCTTGGTACTAATGAAGCTCCCAAAAGGGTTTATATTGGCAAAAATCTTCATGCTAAAATTCGAAAACCATTGATTGATTTTCTTAGGAAGTATAGAAATGTTTTTGCATGGTCTTATGATGACCTTAAGGCTTATAGGGAAGATTTGTTCTAACATGTCATACCACTAAAAGATAATGTAAAACCTTTCAGATAGAAGCAAAGATCAGTAAACCCTACCCTGGCTCCCAAAATGCAAGAAGAGTTGATGAAACTAAGGGATGGGGGGATAATCAAACCAATTAGACATTCTACATGGGTTTCAAATTTGGTACCTATCAGAAAGAAAAATGGAGGCATAAGATTATGTGTCAATTTTAGAAACTTGAACATTGCATCCTTGAAGGATAATTATGGATTACCAAATATGGAAGCCATGTTACAGCAAGTAACTGGTTCTGAATTAATGTCCATGATGGATGGTTTCTTTGGATACAATCAAGTTCTGATAAAGGAGAATGAACAGTTTAAGGCATCCTTCACAACCCCATGGGGAACATATGTATATGTAAGGATGCAATTTGGCTTGATTAACGCAGGAGCTACTTTCCAAAGAGCTATGGATGTGGCATTTCATGATCATATTGACAAATTTATGGTGGTGTATCAAGATGACCTTACAACATATTCTAAGAAGGCTAAGGATCACTACAGGCACTTAGAGAAATTTTTTATCAAAGCTCTGGAGTCTGGAGTATCCTTGAACCCAAAGAAATGTACTTTTGGGGTGATAGAAGGCAGATTACTAGGACATATAATATCTAAAGATGGAGTGAAAATAGATCCTAAGAGAGTAGTAGCTATTGATAAAGTCCCAAAGCCAAAGAATGTAAAAGGAATTCAATCCTTCTTTGGCCAAGTTAATTTTCTTAGAAGGTTTGTTACCAATTTTTTTGAAATTAGCAAACCTATCTCAAAGATGCTCAAGAAGGGAGATACTATAGAATGGAATGGTGAGCCTTCACAAGCATTCCAAGATATTAAAACTACAATAAAAAATGCTCCGGTTCTCAGAACCCTAGATTATACAAAGCCTATGCATATTTTTTCTTTTGCATCCTTTCACACTATAGTTGCAGTCTTGTTAGAAAAAAAATAAAGAAGGATATGAACAACCCATTGCCTTTTTCAATAAGTCACTACAACCTGCTGAATTGAAATATGAGATAAATGAAAAATAGGCATATGCTTTAGTGAAGGCTATAAAGGCTTTTAGATGCTACCTAGTAGGTGCTATTGTCATTGCCTTTGTACCTAGTGTAGCTATGAAGGATATATTCTCTCAACAAGAAGTATCAGGCATAAGGTGTAGATGGATCAATAGGATCCAAGAATTCAATATTGAAATACAGATAACTAAGTTAGTAAGAGGTCAAGGTTTGGCAAAACTTATGGCTAAATCTAATTTGGATGCCAATCAGATAAATGTGGTAGTTGATGACCTCAGACCTAACTTATGTGACATGGATCATTGTGATTGGTACACTAATGTTATATACTACCTACAACACATGGAAGCTCCTCCCCATTTGCCTAAAAATGCAAAGAGGAGTACTAAATTACAACCCATCAGACACATAATTTTCCAAGGTAGTTTGTGGTGGAGAAATTTTGAGGGAGTGTTGCTAAAGTGTATTGATCAAGAAAAGGCAAAAGAAGTCTTAAATGAAATGCATGTTGGAGTGTGTGGAGGACACTATATGGCCAAGACCATTGCACATAAAGTCATGAGGGTTGGATTTTGGTGGCCCTCCCTTTTCAAGGATGCTCAAATTATGATTAGGAAATGTGACCCTTGTCAGAGGTTTGCTAGAAAATTAAAGTTATCAGGTAATACTCCATTGAAGCCATGGAGGTCCAACCACCCTTTCAAGAATGGGGTATGGACTCCATAGGAGAGATTTCCCCCAAGTCTAGAACTGGCTATTCTTGGATTCTAGTGGCTACTGACTACTTTACAAAGTGGGTAGAGCCTATTCCCACCAGAAATGCAACAAGTAAAGTGGTCAATAATTTCCCACTGAATAATATTATTTCTAGATTTGGTTGTCCTTAGGAAATTGTAACTGACATTGCAATGTGTTTTAGATCTAAGTAATTCATCAAATTTTGTGATAAATATGGAATAAAAAGATCATCATCTTCTCCTTATCATCCACAAGGAAATGGACAAGTTGAATCCACAAATAAGAGCCTATTAAAGGTTATTAAGAGAACCTTGGATGATAACAAGAAAGCGTGGGATTCCAAGTTACAGTTAGCAATATGGGCTGATAGGGTAACTATGAAGAAAGCCATTGGTGTAGCTCCATTTGATATGGTGTATGGAATTCGAGCACAAATGCCTTAGAACAACTTGATAGGACTCTACAATTACATTTAGTTGTATGATGAAGATACTACAGATGAAATGCAAGAAAGGATGGATGAACTAATAGGATTGATAGAAACCAGAAGAGAAGCATCTCTTAAGAACCAAAAGTTGCAACTACAAGTTAAGAAACTCTATGATAAAAGAATGGTAAGTGGGAAGTTTGAAGATGGAGATCTAGTCTTAATGTGGAATGCTAGAATTGAGGATAAAGGAAAACATGGAAAATTTGATCCTATTTGGTTAGGCCCTTATTTGATTCAAACTAATTAGGGTGAGGATTCTTATGTACTCAAAGATCTATCAGACAATATTCTTGAACTATCAGTTCATGGACAGTTCTTGAAGAGGTATTTTTCTTGAAAAAATACATATTATCTCCATGAACAGTAGTCTAGTAGTCTAGGTTCCCTTGTACATTCTGTATAATCTTTGCATCTGTTGGGACGAAAAATTGCATGCTTCATTTTTAGTCCCATTTCAAATTTTGAGTCAATACAAGCCCTATGAATGCCCTTTTGATGAGATTGTACCCGACTGTCAGTATGAGGCCCAAAAGGTGTTAAATATTTCTAACACCTTCCATTCAGCCTATCTACCTATTCCATGAAGATAAATCATCATTCTGAGCTATTTGGCGAAGTCCTGTTTTGAGCCAATGTAAAATTTGCATTTTACCTAAGTGTAAACAGTAACAAGAGGTTGTATTTTCCATCAAATAATGTGCACCCAAAAATGTTTTAGGACTCACCACTTTGGGAGTGTCTAGTGTCCATATCCAAGAACCTATGTTTCAGATTTTGAGTTGGTTCAAGTCTGTTTGACTAGGTTTTGAATCCCTCAAAGTTGGTCAGTTATTGTTTTCATGCTTTTGCACTTTGCACCTAATTCTTGGAAGCCTTGTTTGATGTGCTGTAACTTTTGACCAGTTGATTCGAATGCTAAAATTCCTTTTGTGTTGCATTATAGATGTCAGAGACTTGTCATGTTTCAAGTTTCATCTCTTAATGAATTCATTTGTTTAGTTTTCAAATGCGATTCCAAATTGAATTTCTAAAGTTTTATTGGTGTCAGTATTTGAAGATTGATTGGAACCACTGTTCAAGATGTCATATCTTTGTATCTGTGATTGGTAGGACTAAATGGTTTGTTCCCCTGTATTGTCCATTGAAAATACTTTAAGTGTGTCAGTTTTTAAGCCTTGATGAATCTATTTTCACACTTTTCCAAGGTCATTCCATTCACAAAAAATGATATTTCACTGATGTCCTATGTCCTGCAAATCCAGGTAGTCAATTTTGTGCCCTTACCAAATTTACCCCATGATTATTCATGAGCCAAAATTGTAGAATCATACTTTCCTCATGAAAAAATACCAATGCCCCAGATTCCAGATCCCTAAGTGCCCATTTGCCTAGTTTTCGAGGCCATTTCCAAATGCAATTTTATGCTTTCTGACATGTTCATCTGTAGGTGATTTTAAGGAGGCAACTTCAGAGGTCGATATCTTTTGAGCCCAATGTCATCATGCAACAAGACTCTGCAGGCCTATTGAATGCATTAGAGAGATGATATATCTTGAGTTTCAGAGTTTTTCCAGATGTTTATGTGAGTTTTTAAAGCCAGGAAATAGGCCTCCTAACAAAATTTTCACAGTGTTACAGAGGTGATTCAAAATGAGTTTTTAATGGTGATTTTGTGATTGAATTGGTTTCCAGTCAGTTCAAAAGGGTCGATGGATCAGTCTGCAAGTTAGTTGTTTGGAAAAAAAAAAAAAAAAAAATTAGTTGGACCCACTTTAGGGCCTGACTGATCACATCAGATTGATGGAATTATGTAAGGATGGAAGAAGCTCATGTTATAATTAGTGAACATAAAGGGTCCCCATGATTTTCAAAATGTATTCCACATCTTTGGGTGCTAGGAAGAGTGCAGAGACAACACAGTGATTTTCATTGTTTCAATTTTCACTATGTGCCTTTGTACTTGCAATTGAAGATGTCAGATGGATAATTAGATTCAAGATGTGGCTTGGATCATTAATCATGTTGCATATATATAGTTGTTATTCCCAAAGTCTAGGATTTGTTTTAGAGGGTCCCAAGATCTGTCTCACCATCCTTGGAAATTTCAAACTTATGCGAACACTAGATCTAGTAGTGGAAAGTGCACACTAGAGAATGAACTCTTCTAAGAAAGCTTCAGTTGTTAATAAGTGTAGACATCCTCTCATATTAATTCTCAAGATACTTAAAAGGCAATATTGGAAGGTAATATTGACAACTCAATGTGCAAACAGATCCACGCATCTTATGAGTTCTTCCCGTATGAAGGGGAGGCTGGGATTTTCAATAAAGGGGAGCCAAAAACAAGTAAATGTGGCAGGGGTCCATATGGGAAAAAGCCGCCCCTGCATTTTAAATGATCCATAATAAAAAAGGGAGAAACCATACATGATGGAGTCTCACATAGACCAGGCAGCAATAAAAAAAGGGTCCAGTAGCAAAGGCCTACAGCAAGACCCCAAGACTCACACCCAAGCCTTGAAGACAAGTCTCCCACACAAAGAGACCATAGCCTTTTAAAATCGCAGCCTACAGGAAAAGGAGCCATTGCTTAAAACAAAGAAGCCGTCAGTAGAAGCACTCCACACAATTGAAAAGAGAGACTGCTGCAAGCAAGGCTGCTAGCCAGTAAGAAAAGATGCCAAGGCAGTAAAGAAGAAGTTGAAGAAATGGAAAGGGTAGGAAGAAGTGAGAATTCACAACGAGAAAAGTGGCAAGAGTAGCAGAAGTCACCCTGAAATTGAAGATGGACCCATGTTTTTAAGGCAACAACAGTTTTGTGGAACAGAGTTGGCTATAAGAGAAAGAGGCGTCAAAGGGCAAGGAAGCCCATGTGAATAGGAACTCTTCCATGCATATAAAAATAGGCCCATGTTAGAGGCAAAAAGGTAGTAGTAAGCAGACAAGGGCTAAAAAAATTATAAACGTTTATCCCACATTGACAAAACAAGGAGGCTTTGTGATGTTTAAAGGTTGAAGTGCTTAACATGTTATATGTCTTAAAGACCGATAACTTTTGTAAGCTACTCAAGCATGCATTATGGGAACCAACCCAGAAAAGGAGCACAGCTTGCACAAAATCAAAGACAAAATTTTACCAACCAAGCAAAGTTAGCAGCAGTCGGAAAAGTAAAAATATGGCTAGTCACTATGGCGCTAGCTAGAAAATCTAAAAAATTCTGGCTAGCGACATAGCGACTAGCTAGAAAATTCAAAAAAATTAGCGAGAATGAAAATGCAATGTTGGTCCCATGTACAGCACCATCGACAAATCAACATGTGAAAAGTGGCAGTATGTGCAAGTAGGCGATGATGTGGTGAATTCAAACCAATTGCAACAAGTTCATGACACGTGTCTAGATCAGAGGGTCATCGCTAACTCGCCAAGCAGAAGATGCACAAGAGTTAGCATAGCAAGTTAGCGAGAAGATGACACATGGCATTGACGTGGAAGGAGGGATTGAGGAGTTCATCAAAAAATGTGACTGCAATCCGGTGGTCACCATGTCGCCACCAAAAAAATGAAGAATTTCCAGCAAGTGACTTGGCGACTTGCCGAAAATTTTAGAAAATCGGTGGAGCTTGAACATGGGTCCCGCTTAGATATCAGTGACCAATCCCATGGTGACACGTGGTGCTATTGTACAAGCCTGAGCCAGTAACATAATGACATGTGGCACTCACCTAGAGGAAAGGCCTATGAGATGATGATAAGTGGCACCATTCAAATGGTTTGAAGAGGAAAGAGTAATTTCAAATTTGTTTTAAAATATATCTTTGTTGCACCGAACGTTCATTCTGAAGATTGAATAAATTTGATTCAAAATTATCAATGTCCTATAGTTTGAGTGATGGGTGTATTTTAAAATTTTAAAATTTATTCTTTTACGTGCCATGGAGCAATGAACAAAGTCTGAAACTTTAGAGGAGCATAAAAGGGGCATTTTTTATCCAAAATAGGTGCTCCAATATACTGTCAAAACTGAAAGAAACTGTACTTTTTGAATCTAAAGTTGGTTTTTGCACAAGTATTCAATGGTTCATTTTGTAGGTCATTTTGTGAAAATCAGGGGCATTGGCAACAGAACAGGCACTTTTGATCATGAAGCATCAGAATATGTTAGAGGGCAATTCTAAAAGCTTAGTGGGATTCAAATGTGAAGACAATCATCCTTAAGTAGTTTTCTTGCATTCTGGAATTTGCATTGAACTGATTTGTTACTTTTATTGAGTTCATTTTTAGTCCAAATTTAGTTACAATGGTGAATGAAATTTCTAAGATACTTGATGCCTTTGAGAAATAAGAATGATGAAGATTTGATTCACCATGAAGGAGAGAGATTAGAGAGAGTATTTTCAGTGCAAAAGATGGGGAATTTTGAGTGGACACTTGTCAGTTGCAGAATAGATCCAAGAAGTTCTTCCTTCTATATATCTCTCATTCTTTCTCATTGTAATGGTTCCAATTTTTTTGTTACAATGAAACCATTATTGGTAGGAAATTTGCAATCATTTTGTGAGACCACTTCTTTGGATCCAAAACTATGATTCCACCTCCATTCTTTAGCAAATTCTTCTTGTATGAACAGTAGTACTACAAATAATACATATAGTTTAGATCTATTAGGTTGTTTCATGTCTTTCATTTCATTCATATGACTATATAATTTCAAGGAAATTAATACAAAGGAACAGGAATTTCATTAGTTTCATTCTGATTCTTGTCTCTTTTATCAGTGATCATCAATGTTTTACAATCATTGAACAAAGAGCTTAGGTTGTAATTGCAGCTCCTTAAGGCTGTATGTTAGTTCATTGTTGCTTATAACCCAAGAGGTTGTATAAATGCTTCAGAGAATCAACAAGTTTACAGGTTTGCTGATGGGGATATCAGGTAAGAATGAGGTTTAGATTGATCATAGATGTCCATTTACAAGTTAAATGGATAGATCAGATATCTGAAGATACACATATGTCTTAGATATTCAAATGTACGCATTTGATTCATGGATTTTCCCAATAGTTAAGACACTAGTCATTTACAAGATCACTTGTTCATGCTGCTACATGTTAGGGGTTTTGTTGAATTCAAAATCTTTAAATCAAATCAATTCAGTTGTTCATGTTGAAGTGGGCATCAAAGTTTAACCCTCACTCAGCTTGTGAATATTCTAAATTTGCATTTAGCTACTATAGATCTGTGTCATTTCATGAGTTACTAAGAGATATAAGGGTTTTTATCTGCATTAAATAGATTTAGGGATATGTTTTGCATTGGTACAGTATCATTTGAATCTAGGGTCCACCCACCTAGGTTTAGTAGAGCCTAAAGTAGAAGAAGGGTCATGCCTTATAGTTGGCCTGTTGTCAGAAATGGCATGTTGAAAATGGGAGTTAGCTGCCCCTAGATGTGTCATTTTCTTAGTGGGATAATTGAAAACTCTCCAGCATTTTCAAACACCAACAAAATGGAGACTTTGTTGGGGAATGTATTGAATTAGATTTAAGACAAATCTTGCAAATTTGAAAAGAGTAGATTCAATACAGCAAGAGAAGTGTATTAAAAAGTTTCAGCAGTAAGTTCTCTGATGTTCTTTCTAGTTTTCTTATTCTAAATCATGCACCCCAATTAAGGTTTATCCATTACAGCAATATTTTTCAAGGTTGAATATAGATTGTGTTGTTAAGAGTGTTCATATTTAGTCAACCCAGTCGGTTTTGGTTTCAAAGTACTGTTGTAAGTTCAAAGTCAGAATTGTTGAATAAATATTTCTCTCTTCTAAGTGTTTTTAAAGATTTGCAAATTTTACAAGTTGGAATTTCAATTAAGATCTACCATGTTGTAAATCATTGTTTAAAATCTTTCTCACAATAGTGAGTGGTGACTCTATCTAAAGGATCTCTAGACCATTGTAGATCGGTGATGTATAAATTGTTTTCAGGAGTTTTCAATTGAATTAGACAGATCTGATAGTTGTGTTGAATTTTTTAACAGAAGAGAGAGTATATAAGTTTCTAACTAGTAAGTTTTGAAGTGTTGTTTGATTTGTTGTTAAAAGTTTTTGAAATGATAAATGCAAATCACAACTATGATTTCATTTCTCTCCTCAAGGAGATGGTGACTCTGTAAGGTTATGATCAGTGGTGTAAGGAATTCATGTTACCACCAGGCCAATCAGTAGATCAGTGGTTTCATACAAAAACACTTGAGGTATTTTATGCTTTCATATGATTTCTTTTCAATGAAAGTAAGTTCTACATATGTATTCTCCATCAAGTGAAGTTTCAGCACTAAGAAGAGGAGAATAGTTTGAAAAGTTTCATACACTTCATTGATTAAGTTTCAGCTTGTTATGATAAGTTTGTGAGGTGTATAGTTTGAAGTGATTCATTGATAGAATGGTATAGATCTACTGCAAAATATAAATCAGAAGTTGTTATAGGTGAATGAGGTTCAAAGTTGTTAAGAATATCAAGATTCAGTTCACCTAGGATGCAGCCAGTTAATGAAATGCCTAGATCCATTTCTACCAAGAGATATATGCCATTAAGTTTTAATGGTATTCATGGTTTCCCAAATGTCATTCCTAATGATGTTAGGAAAAGTTTGCCTAAGTTTAGTGGGAACCATCTTGTTTCAGCCTGTCATCATAGTGAGTTGTTCATTGATTTGATGGGTGACTACGAAATTGCTCATGAGGATGTGCACATGAAGCTATTTGTTCAAACCTTAGAAGGAGATGCTAGAGACTAGTTTTTATTTCTACCAACATGTTCTATTTCATCTCAAAGTGAGTTGCATTCCACATTCATGGAGCAATTTGGAGAACGGGTAAGCATATCTGACTCTTATGATAAGTTCTTGAAGATTCATATTCAGAGTGATGAACTTGTCCCTTAATTTAATATCAGATTTGAAAGAGTTTTGAATGAAATCCCTGAGAGTTATAGACCTAATGATCAAATATGTTTAGCTATTTATTTTGATGCATTTGATAAGAAAATGAATTATATACTAAGGGATAAAGAACCATAGACATTATATCAGGCTTTTATGACTACTAGAGATATTGAGAATAATATGAAGTATGGATTGACTAGAGGTCATTTTGCCTTGAATGATTGCTGATATAATGTGTTTGAAAGAAAAGTGGAACATAGTGTTGATGTTTCAGTTTCAAAACAGAATGTGAACACCCCTGCTATAAGTTATAATCAGATTGAGAATTCAAATTAGAATGTGTGTATGAGAAAGGTTAGTCCAGTTGCAAATAGAAACACACATGTTCATGATGCTACAGTAGTGAATAATATTTCAGAATCTGATAGGTTTCAGTGACATGTTGATTTTATAGATCAGACATTGGTTACAATAGAAAGCTCTTCTCATGAAAATTATGTGTATGATGATGTTACTACTGTTTCAAATTTTGAAGTTGTTGAACCTAGATCTCAGTCTTGTGCAAGTGAGAAGGCTGAAAGTTATCTCTCTGGTCATGAGTTTGATGTTGTTGATCCAACATGCCATGGAGAGTTAACACAAAGTGAAGAGCATGAATCACAGTCATCTCAGCCACAATTAGAAGAACAGAATGCACATGTTGATAATGTTTCAGTAGTAAATGGTAAGATGTGTTATTTTAATCAGTCAGATAGGCAAGAATTGAACTCTCTTATTGAGAGGTTGCATTATGTTAATAATGAATTAGAAAGATATGAATTTCAATGTGGGTATGAAGAAGTTGTAAGTCATCTTCTAAATGATGACAATGAAGTTGTTTATCCAATGAACAATAAAGAAGCATCATATGAAGGAGATGATGAGAATGGTTTCTCAAATCATAGTGAGGAAAATTATGTTGTATGTTCATCTTCATATGAATCTAATCTTGATTGGGAAGAAGAAAGAAATAATGGTAGTGAACATTTATCCGAAGGTGAGGGTATGAATTCTTCTTCTGATTTTGAAAAAGAAAGTGCATCTCAGTTTTTGTGTCATACAAATCAGTTAGCCAATGAAGATTTTATGAGTGATTTGTCCTCAAGATATGAAGATAATAAAATGTTGAGTCCAATTAATGAATCTGAATTTGAAGATTCCAATGAAGAGTTGTCAAATTCTTTTATATCAAACAATAAAGATCGAACATATAGTGAAGCATTTAGGAATGAATCACAGTCTGTTTGTAATGGTTATCCTAAACAAGTTGATGAAGAGGATGTAAATATAGACACTATATGTTTGGTAGAAGAAATAGAAAAGGAGTCTTCATATAGTTCTAACTTTTCTTTATATGCTGAAATTTTCCATGACGATAAGGTGGGTAGTAAATTTCAAGTCTATCATAATGTTTTATATGATGATGCTTGTGAGGATGAGCAACCCATGTTTTGTCCTAATGTCCAAAAAGGATCACTGCATGGAGTCATTAACCAAATGTTTTGTCCTAATGTCCAGAAAGGATCACTACATGGAGTCATTAACCCATTGTTTGAAGACGACATGGAGGTTTTCGATGTAGCAGGGTTAGATGCAAATTGTGATACACTATCATATTGTTGTAACATATCAGAGTATTGTTCTTCTATTTTTGATATTGAATTTTCTAATGATTTTGTATTTGGTGAGTGTGAAGATGAAGTGTGCGATGGAGTTGTCTTTGAAGAGAAACTAACACTTCATGGTAAGCTCTACGATGATTCAAATGAGATAAAAGCCAATCAGCACTTCAATTATGAAGATATATCAGTTGGCTATGAAGTGATGTTAGATTGTAATGATGATGTCATGTGTGAATATAAATCTGACTGCTCTTTTGACATTTAGCCAAAGATACTTGAGGAAATGCAAGGTCAAGGTGAGTTTAAAATGCATGATATATATAATTTTTTCTGTGAAGATGAGAATGAGCACTTTGCATTTCTGCTAGACAGCATGCATGAATCAGTCAGTAATGATGAGTTTTAGTTTGATGTCAATATTCATGAGTATGTTGATCAGTATTTTCATAGTGAGCTAGAGGTCAAAATTATGCCCAGTTTTTATATGCACTATGGAAGTAAGAGAGATGGTTTTGTTTTGCCAAGTGATTTGTTATATGATGATAATATGATTGGTGAAACTGATAGGAGAAGTGATTTCAGTTTACCTCATGAAATTCTAGATGAGAATTATTTTTATGACATAGGTAAATAGTTTTATTGAAGTTCGGTGGCCCAGGGCCATCATGTGTACATAATCTTGGCAGTTGTAGTGATTTTCCTGCTTTCAATAAAGTTGTTCAGGAGAGTTTGCGTAGTCAAGTGTGTAGTCTGCTTCACCCAGAGATTTGAAATCTTACCATGCCCACAGGGAGCATGCATCCCCAAATAGAGCCACTATTGGAAAAAAAAATTGCATGCTTCATTTTTAGTCCCATTTCAAATTTTGAGTCAATACAAGCCCTATGAAAGCCCTTTTGATGAGATTGTACCCGGCTATCAGTATGAGGCCTAAAAGGTGTTCAATGTTTCTAACACCTTCCATTCAGCCCATTTACTTGTTCCATGAAGATAAATCATCATTCTGAGTTGTTTCGCGAAGTCCTATTTTGAGCCAATGTGAAATTTGCATTTTACCTTGAGTGTCAAACAGCGATAGAAGGTTGTATTTGCCATCAAATAATGTGCACCCAAAAATGTTTTAGGACTCACCACTTTGGGAGTGTCTAGTGTCCATATCCAAGAACCTATGTTTCAGATTTCAAGTCATTTCAAGTCTGTTTGACTAGGTTTTGAATTCCTCAAAGTTGGTCAATTACAGTTTTCATACTTTTGCACTTTGCACCTAATTATGGGAAGCCCTGTTTGACGTGTTGTAACTTTTGACCAATTGATCTGAATGCTAAAATTCATTGTGTTGCATTATAGATGTTAGAGACTTGTCATGTTTCAAGTTTCAGCTGTTGACGAATCTGTTTGATCAGTTTTCAAATGCGATTCCAAATGGAATTTCTAAAGTTTTACTGGTGTCAGTATTTGCAAATTGATTGGAACCCTTGTTTGAGATGTCATATCTTTGTATCTGTGATTGGTAGTACTAAATGCTTTGTTCTCCTATATTGTCCACTAAAAATACTATAAGTGTGTTAGTTTTTAAGCCTTGACAAATCCGTTTTCACACTTTTCCAGGGTCATTCCATTCGTAAAAAATGATATTTCACTGATGTCCTATGTCCTGCAAATCTAGGTAGTCAACTTTGCACTCTTGCCAAATTTATCCCGTGATTCATCATGAGCTGAAACTAAAGAATCATACTTTCCTCATGACAAAGTACCAATGCCCTAGATTTCAGATCCCCAAGTGCCCATTTGCCTAGTTTTTGAGGCCATTTCCAAATGCAATTTTATGCTTTCTGACATGTTCATCTGTAGGTGATTTTAAGGAGGCAACTTCAAAGGTCGATATCTTTTGACCCCAATGTTGTCATGCAACAAGACTCTACAAGCCTATTGAATGCATTAGAGAGATGATATATCCTGAGTTTCAGAGTTTTGCTAGATGTTTATGTCAGTTTTTAAAGCCAGACAATAGGCCTCCTGATAAAATTTTCACAGTGGTATAGAGGTGATTCAAAATGAGTTTTTAATGGTTATTTTGTGATCAAAATGGTTTCCAGTTAGTTCAAAAGGGTCAATGGATCAGTCTGTGAGTCAATTGTTCGAAAACAAAAAAAAAATTTAGTCGGACCCACTTTGGGGCCTGACTGATCACATCAGATTGATGGAATTATGTCAAGATGGAAGAAGCTCATGTTATAATTAGTGAACATAAAGGGTCCCCATGATTTTCAAAATGTATTCCACATCTTTGGGTGCTAGGAAGAGTGCAGAGACAACACATTGATTTTCATTGTTTCAATTTTCACTAGGTGCCTTTGTACTTGCAATTGAAGATGTTGGATAATTAGATTGAAGTTGTGGCTTGGATAATTAATCATGTTGCATATATATAGTTGTTATTCCCAAAGTCTAGGATTTGTTTTAGAGGATCCCAAGATCCATCTCACCATCCTTGGAAATTTAAAACTTATGGGAACACTAGATCTAGCAGTGGAAAGTGCACACTAGAGAATGAACTCTTCTAAGAAAGCTTTAGCTGTCAATAAGTGTAGACATCCTCTCATATTAAATTCTTAGGAAATTTTAAAGGCAATATTGGAAGGTAATATTGACAACTCAATGTGCAAACAGATCCATGCATCTTATGAGTTCTACTCGTATGAAGGGGAGGCTGGGATTTTCAATAAAGGGTAGCCGACAACAAGTAAATGCGGTAGGGGTCCATATGGGAAAGAGCCACCCCTGCATTTTCAATGATCCATAATAAAAAAGGGAGAAACCAAACATGATCGAGTCTCACATAGACCAAGCGGCAATAAAAAAAGGGTCTAGTAGAAAAGTCCTGCAGCAAGACCCCAAGACTCACACCCAAGTCTTGAAGACAAGTCTCCCACGTAAAGGGACCATAGCCTTTTAAAGTCACAGCCTACGAGAAAAGGAGCCATGGCTTAAAACAAAGAAGTCGTCAATAGAAGCACTCCACACAATTGAAAAGAGAGGCCACTGCAAGCAAGGCTACTGGCCAGTAAGAAAAGATGCCAAGGCAGTAAAGAAGAAGCCGAAGAAATGGAAAGGGCAGGAAGAAGTGAGAATTCACAACGAGCAAAGCGGCAAGAGTAGTAGAAGTCATGCTGAAAATGAAGATGGAGCCATATTTTTAAGGAAACAATAGTTTTGTGGAATAGAGCTGGCTAAGAGAAAGAGGCGTCAAAGGGCAAGGAAGCCCATGTGAATAGGAACTCTTCCACGCATACAAAAACAAGCCCACATCAAAGGCAAAAAAGGCAGCAACAAGCAGACAGGGGCTAAAACAATTATAAACATTTATCCCACATTGATAAAACAAGGAGGCTTTGTGATGTTTAAAGGTTGAAGCACTTAACATGTTATATGTCTTAAAGACCGATAGCTTTTGTAAGCTACTCAAGCATGCATTTAGGGACCCAACCCAGACAAGGAGCATAGCTGGTGTGAAATCAAAGACAAATTTTGACCAACCAAGCAAAGTCAGCAATAGCTAGAAAAGTAAAAATTTGGCTAGTCACTATGGCGCTAGCCGAAAAATTTCAAAAATTCTGGCTAGCAACATAGTGACTAGCGAAAAAATTCAGAAAAACCAACGAGAATGAAAATGCCATGTTGGTCCCATGTACAACATCGTCGATGAATCAATATGTGATAAGTGGTGGTATGTGTGAGTAGGCGATGATGTGGTGAATTCAAACTAGTTGCAATGAGATTGTGACACATGTCTAGATTAGAGGGTCATCACTAACTCGCCAAGCGGAAGATGCACAAGAGTTAGCATAGTGAGTTAGCGAGAAGATGACACGTGGCATTGATTTGGAAGGAGGGATTGAGGAGTTTGCTAGAAAATGTGACCAGAATCTAGTGGTCGCCATGTCACCATCAAAAAATGAAGAATTTCCAACAAGCGACTTGGCGACTTGCCAAAAATTTCAGAAAATTGAAGGAGCTTGAACATGGGTCCTGCTTAGATATCAGTGACCAATCCCATGGTGACATGTGGTGTTGTTGCACAAGCTTGAGCCAGTAACATAATGACATGTGGTGCTCACCCAGAGGAGAGGCCTATGGGATGATGACAAGTGGCGCCATTCAAATGGTTTAAAGATGAAAGAGTAATTTCAAATTTGTTTTAAAATATATCTTTGTTGCACTACACGTTCATTCTAAAAATTGAATAACTTTGATTCAAAATTATAAATGTCCTATAGTTTGAGTGATGGGTATATTTTAAATTTTTCAAACTTATTCTTTTACGTGCCATGGAGCCATGAACAAAGTCTAAAACTTCAGAGGAGCATAACAGGGGCATTTTTTATCCAAAATAGTCACTCCAATATATAGTTGAAACCTAGAGAACCTAAGCTTTTTGAATCTGAAGTCAATTTTTGCACAGGTATTCAGCGGTTCATGTTGTAGGTCAGTATGTGAAAATTAGGGGCATTGGCAACAAAATAGGCAGTTTTGATCATGAAGCATCAGAATTGGTTAGAGGGCAATTCTAAAAGCTTTTTGAGATTCGAATGTGAAGGAAATTGTCCTTAAGCATTTTTCTTGCATTCTAGAAGTTACATTGAACTAATTTGTTACTTTTATCAAGTTCATTTTTACACCAAAATAAGTTACGATGGTGAATGAAATTTCTAAGATACTTGATGCCTTTGAGAGGTAAGAATGATGAAGATTTGATTCACCATGAAGGAGAGAGATTAGAGAGAGTCTTTTCAGTGCAAAAGAGGGGGAATTCTGAGTGGACACTTGTCAGTTGCAGAATAGATCCAAGAAGTCCTTCCTTCTATATATCTCTCATTCTTTCTCATTGTAATGGTTCCAATTTTTTTGTTACCATGAAACCATTGTTGGTAGGAAATTTGTAGTCATTCTGTGAGACGACTTCTTTGGATCCAAAACTGTGATTCCACCTCCATTTTTCAGCAAATTCTTCTTGTATGAATAGCAGTAGTGCAGGTAATATAGATAGTTTAGATCTATTAGGTTATTTCATGTCTTTCATTTCATGCATATGACTATATAATTTCAAGGAAATTAATACAAAGGAACAAGAATTTCATTAGTTTCATTCTGATTCTCATCTCCTTTATCAGTGATCTTCAATGTTTTACAATCTCTGAACAAAGAGCTTAGGTTGTAATTGTAGCTCCTTAAGGCTGTATGTTAGTTCATTGTTGCTTATAACCAAAGAGGTTATGTAAATTCTTCAGAGAATCAATAGGGTTATAGGTTTGTTGATGGGGATATCATGTAAGAATGAGGTTCAGATTGAGCATAGATTTCCATTTACAAGTTAAATGGATAGATCAGATATCTGAAGATACACATATGTCTTAGATATTCATATGTACGCATTTGATTCATGGATTTGCCCAATAGATAAGACACTGGTCATTTATAGGATCACTTGTTCATGTTGCTGCATATTAGGGGTTTTGTTGAATTCAAAATCTTTAAATCAAATCAATTCAGTTGTTCATGTTGAAATGGGCATCAAAGTTTAACCCTCACTCAGCTTGTGAATATTCTAGATTTGTATTTAGCTACTGTAGATATGTGTGATTTCATGGGTTACTAGGAGATATAAGGGTTTTTATCTGCATTAAATAGATTCAAGGATATGTTTTGCACTAGTATGGTATCATTTGAATCTCAGGTCCACCCGCCTAGGTTTAGCAGAGCCTGAAGTAGAAGAAGAGTCATGCCTTATAGTTGGCCTGTTGTCAGAAATGGCATGTTGAACATGGGAGTTAGCTACCCCTAGATGTGTCACTTTCTCAGTGGGATAATTGAAAACCCTCCAGCATTTTCAAACACCAACAACATCTTCTATATAGTCCCTATATATTCTTATGTTCTGTGTTTTTTCTTTGTCTAGGTTGTCATAGTTTTTATGGTCAAGCTTGTGGTCTGCTACTCCCAGGGATTCTAAGCCCTCATATGAATCTTTCTTATTCATTGTCCCCAAATAGAGCCACTTTTTGCTTGGTTTTTCACCACCCTTCTTTGTTGTATTCAGCAGTGAGAAACCCTAAATGTGCACTCCAAAGGAACTTGAAATTTGGTCAAAAGACCCTAGGTGAAAAATTCACCAAATAACCTTGTGCTTTGCCTTGTTTGGCCATAGCCTATAAAACCTTAGGAAGTATCATTTCAAATAAATTTTAGTGGGAAATTTTTATCCTAAAGTTTTATCTGCACAAAGATGCCTTTATTAATCTTTTGATAAACTTTATGACGTTTGCCTAAATTGCATTATTTTATTTTGAAAAAAGGTCCTATGTAATAGTAAACTTCAGTGATCATTGATGTTGATAAGATCAATGGCCATCACATTCCCACAATTCAAAGCTGCAAGGTCTTTAAATATTGCGGGGAAGTGTCTGTGCAACATGTAGCTCCTGCTAATGTTTCAACTTTAGTGCGTCGAAAAAATTAGTGGCTTTCAGAGCTAGTCAAAACTTTTGCAAAACTCTTAGTGTTCCTCGTGCATGTTTTAAGATTCCTGTGATATCATTGGCCCTTTCTTTAGTAAAGTTATTATTGTATAGCTCAGGGTTCCTGATCATTTATCTTGCGAAGAATCAAAGGCTTGCACATGCCCGCATTTTAAGATGCACGAATGTTAAATAATGCGGGGAAGCAAAAATTGAACAAGTGGCACAGTCTGACAAGATGGGCCTGCCGTTCTCAAGGATGATGTTGAGATGTCTTTCGTCACAAGTGTCAGACAAGTTGGAATAGATGGAGACTTTTGATTCGTCACTTCAGCTAGCGTGGTATTTTGAAATGCATGATTTTATAACCATTGATCTATCAAAGATCAAAGGCTAGTGCATGGCCGCATTTTGAAGTTGCACGAGAGATAAATAATGTGAGCAAGCAATTTTTTGACATATGGAAAAGTGGGGTCAAGAATTTCTAACCATGTATTGCTAGATGTGCCACTGCAGAGGTTTGTTTGCCAAGTGGAAGTGAAACCTTGTCAGCCATAGATCTTTCAAAGATTGAGGGTTAGTGCAATCCCACATTATGAAGCTACTAGTCAGATAAGGAATGCAGGTATGCACCTTTGCAACACGTGTCATAGTAGATCCAATGTATAGGAGAATGGTCAGTCATGCCATGTGGTCTGCCACCCTTGCTTAGCTAGAAACACTTATGATGTCGACACAAAAATTTTTAGAAATAAATGCAATGGTCAAATGAGTCAAAGCACATGGGTTAAAAGCAATCACTTCATTGGCCCAAGCAGATGATACGAGCATAAAATGCATAATTGTTTCGCATCGTTGATCTTGTCCTGATCAACAAGGAGCACTTGCTTGCATTAAGAACCTGAACGAAGTTTAAACAAAGTGGGAATGTGCCATGTGGACACGTATCTATGGTGACATCTAAAATTTTAACTCAGAAGCTCTACAAGATATGATCACTATCAACATTTATCTTTTAAAAATCAACAACTGATGCAATCTCGCAATAAGGAAATGCTTGATCAATAAGCAAAGTAGGAATGTGCCAGCTTGACACGTGGAAAGAGTGACATCAAGCACCTGCTCGCTCAAAAGAAGAAATGGGACCTGCTGGCGTGGAAGTTGTTAGAAGGCATAGGCTCATATAAAGGCTTCCTATTGGTCAATGTAGCTAACTGGACCTTATTCAAATATGAATTGATTGGATCGTTGATCTTATCTTGATCAACAAGCGGTGCTTCCTTGCAATTCTAAGGTGCAAGAAATTTAAGAAATGCAAGTAAGCGGTATTGCGACACGTGGCCTTGTTTTTTAAAGCCATAAAACTTGTTGCCTTTTAAATCAGAGCCATCTGATCTGATGAAAATCTACATATAGGATTCAAACTTAGTTGCATATTGGAGGTAATGGTTACAGGATTTAATATGACTCAAAGTTTCCTTCGTGGGACCTCAATGCACTAGTATGACATGAAAGATCACCATTATTGAAGCATACAATTGCAAATTTTCTCAAAGCAAAAAGGATTTCCAGAGCAAGGGCATAGAATTTCTCAAGGGTTTCAAAGAACTTGCAGAGAAAATTATAGAGAAAGAAGGGAAAATTTAGAGGGTAAGTAATCTGTAACCTGTAAAAATAAAGAATTTGCTACTGTAAGAGTGTGAATTTTTTTTTAAAAAGCCTCCACGAAAGGAATTTTCTGGGCAAATTAATTATTTAAAAAGGGTTGTGCATGACGATTTCCTAGAATAATTCCCTTTATCATTAAATGAAATAACTAAAGGGGGGCAACTCATTCCTAAGAACCCTAGGGTAGCTGTGGCTGAAGGTTTCTATGATAGGGCAAACTGGGTAAGAGGCACCCAAGTCTCCATCGGGGGTTTGCAATTGTTCAAGAAATGGTTCTCGAAATGGAATTTTGGATACCCCCATGAGCAATGTCTGAGAATTTGACATTGGAAAATTAACAGTTCCTTCAGTTTTCTTCGATAGTGATCTATTGAATGACCTGGCAAATAAATATGATCCTATTATAGGATGGGTGAAAAATCATTCTGGAGTCAATCTTTTTAGGGTTTTCCTTGAGCTATTTAGAGAAGTTTTCAACCTTAACCCTAACCACACTAAACATGAAATCATTGATATGGATGATTTACAAGCACGATATAATGCACAGAGAATATACTTGAGGACAGGGCCATTGCAGAAGCATGCTTCTAAAGTTGGAACATTGCTTGTGATTACTGCTAATACACTTGAGCCATTATTGAAAAGACATTTTAACCCCAAGGCTCAGACATTATATACCTCTCTTTGCACAATTTTTAGGATTGATGAGGCTGAGTAGATCCGAGGCTCAATTGTTCTCATAATGGCTCAAACTCTTCAAATTGGAATGAGTACTATTCTAGATTTGGCTACTTTCCTTGCAAAAGAGATTCACAATTGTTTTGTGGGAATAGCAAGGGGAAAAGTGAACAAACCATTCTATTGGTATTCACTACTTATGCATGTATGCTTGTACAAGAGATTCACCTTCTTCTCTAAGGGTATCAAGTTGGAAACAACTAGGGATAGAGAGAGGAATCCAGTATAGTTATGGAGTGTGGATATGACCTTAGAAGCTACAGATGCCAGTTATGTAAGGTTTGATAGATATTTTGCATCAAAGCTTAGATTTCTTTTGAGAGGAGACATCCCTAGAATTCCACAAGCACTATTAGAATTGGTTAAACCCAAGGACCATGCACAAGGGCTACTGATTAGTCATAACTGGGGGGATATAATCCCTTATAATGTCTCAATAGTTATAAGAGTATATGGCTTTTTGGGAAAGCCTCATGTTCTACCTTTCCATGTGCCTTTGAAGATAGGGATAGTTGATCTCTTATGGCAGATAGGCACTATAGATGAGAGGGAATTATCTAAGAAGGGTACCTTCTTTCCAATTGTTACTATAGTGCATGATTTTGTTTTTGTCAGGAAAGGGTGGAAGCATCTTAACTTATTTTTAGATAGATATAACATGGCAAAATCTCATGCCATATTTATTGACCCTGAAGGATTCTATGATCTCTTAAGAGAGAGAATAAAAGCTTCTTGCATGATGCAACAAGTATACTATCTGGAGGATGTGATTAGAAATGTTTTTACTCTGCAAGAGTAGGAATTGAGAAAGGAGAAATGGATAGTATATAGCAAAACCCTAGAATTTATTAATGTCTTTGACCTCCATTATGATCCATTGAAAGAAAAGAAATATTGGGGAGCCAAGATGTAGGGATTAATGAATAATTTTTCTATGATAATACAAGCCATGAATGAGAAGAAGGATGCATATGTCAAGGCATATCTAGACAAGGCTACAAAAGTACAAAAGAAGATAAGTAACAAAAATATAGTGGCACCTGGTCAGTATACATTACAGAGAAGGGAAGGTTATGTCATGGTTCAAAGTGTGCAATAGGAACCCCTACATCAAAGGCCAAGGTTAGGAAGTCCATCTGCAGCCAGCTCTCCAAAAAGGCAAAAATTAGAGCAAGGGTCTTCTTCCCAAGTTGAACAATATTCGCCAAGCTAGTCTCCAATCAGTATTAATGATGAAACATCTCTCTAAGAATGACTTAGACAAATTGGTGGAGAGGGAAATGTGATTGTTACCTCCATAGATTTGGAGATTGGAGAGCCTCAAGAGCCACCTACACCTTCCTTGGATTTAACTGTTGCTAATTACCAAGGTAAGGAGATTGACCCTATAGTTGCCCAAGCCTCTAAGAGGTTTATTAATGATGACATTTTTTTGAATTCTAGAGCATTTGCACAATTTTTGTCGAGGCTAAATATAGGAAATTTTGAGAAGACTTGTGAAAAACTAAAGGCAAAACAACCTAATAAATCAGATTTTTCTATTAAGGAGGAGGTAAAGTCTAAATTTTTGAATGATTTTGCTCAATTTACCCTTGAGGCTAGAAGGAAAATAATTAAACAATCAGGAGTCCTTATTTTTCTAGAATGGGATATAGTGAATGCCATGGTTTTTTATTCAGTCAGGAAGCAAAAGGATGTCTAGTTTAAAACTAAAGAAGAAGCATTACAGGCTCATAGAGCAGTAAAATTTAGTAATGACCACCAAGCCCTTGTTATTTGGTCAATTGAAAAAAGAGACAAGACCAGAATGCAAGAAATTTCCACTACATAGCATACTTGTGCATTGACAATTTTCAAGGTTGGTGAGGTAGGCAGTAAGGAAATAATAGGAATGGCCTCAGAAATGCTAAAATTTGGTAGTGTTGTATCCGGCCAAGAAGAAGATATATTTTCCAACTCAATGCTAGTTTTGAAGAAGTTTTGAAAGCATATGAGGAAAGGGGTATGGAGATATAGTCATTGGAAAACAAAGTATCCCAAATGGCGAAGGTACTAGGAAAAAGAAAAATAGGAGAGACAAGTAAACCTAGGATTGCATACCCTCCTAGGCCACCTATTGAACCTTTCAAGTCCACTCCAATTATTGAGGTACCAGATACCCCTGAAAGGCCATAGTTATACACTACAAAGGATTTTGAAGAAGAAAAGAATAAGTTGCATGTAATGCATGTAGAACTAAATAATCAGTTTGAGGAGAAAATAAGGCAGGGTATAATGTATTTAGTAGATAGAATTGAGTGGTCATCATTTTTTGATTTATTGGCAAGGATTACATCCATGAGGGATGAATTAAAGAGAGATGAAGTTGTATTCAGACCTCTTGTGCAGAAGTGGATAGAAAGAAATGAAGATATTACTACTATGTGTATGTCTTTCATCCAGCTGCCCTGTCATCAGATAGAAGGAATTTTTGATTTACTAAATAAGTTGCAAGGTTTTGATGATAAGCAAGATTCTTTCTACAAAAGATTAACTACTTTTTTTTCCAATTATATTATAGAAAAGTTTGATTTATTCCATTGTGCATTAAAAAATGTTGATAAAATACAGGAAAAGGAGGAATGGAAAAGGGAGCTGGATGAGATTTTTGTGAGAGAATAAATAAAGTTATAAATGAAACTGGACATTTATTATGGGCTAAAATGAGGAGTTGGTCAAAGTGGAGATATTCTATAACTCCATCAGAAAGGAATTAGCTGATGTGGAGGCAATTGCAAATTCCTTGATAACTGTACAAAGAGAAGCCCTAAATTTTGATTGGATGGAAGATATCACCTATAATAAGTGGAAAGAAGAGTTTTTTACTTCAAAATAGACAAGAGGAGGTGATGAGGTGGAGGATGATGACAAAGAAGAGGGTACAAAAGTAGAAGCCACCTCTACCATTGATTATAAAGACAAAGAGGATCCTTAGGTAGCAGGAGATGACTCATCACCATCACATTTGATGGCTACCTATCTCGAGGAACTAGAGCACTAAAGGAATCCAATCATAATACTTTTTATTTCCAAAGGGAATAACAGAAGTGGGTCCACAAAAGAATGTTCAATGTACCATTCTTTCTATTATTCACAGTGTTGTCTTGTTGTGATGGGTGTATGTAAAACTTTGTAAAAGACACTTGTCATTTTCTCTTAGCCTGAAGCTTGTTGCATCTAAAATTATATAAGTGAGATTCTAGGGCTAGAGAAAGGGTTCAAATTCTACTTTTTCTAAGTGATATACTTAGTCTATTTTTGGTCCATTGTTTTTGAGCAAGTTTGTGATGTATTTTCTCTATTAGTTTCTGAGAATACATGAATAATAGAGTGATCCCTGTGTTTCTTCCTAAGGTGATTCTGAGTTTACTATAAATGTATAAAATTTTCAAAGAAAATGAATAAAAATTATGAGTTGTCCCCATACCAATTCTTTCTAAATTTTGTCTCCTTTTGATTGTTTGTTTATCTTCATATTGTATGAGTAAAGGCTTATGAAATTGAATGCAATCCAGTTAGGTTGTATATCTATTCATCACTACTATTAGTTCAATGGATTAAGTAAAAGCTTTGATAAATTTGATAAGGTTGCTGTAGTAGTGGAAAGGATTTTTGAATGATGAATTATGATAAGAATTACTGATAACATTTGTTGTAAGGCAACAAATTAGATCTAAGGATTTGTAGTAGACTCTAAACCCCAATGGATTAGGCACTGGTCAAATTGATTTAGCTAGAAGAGAAATGTGTCATAAATGGTTTTTAGATGCAGAATTATAATCAATTTTACTTTTATTTTTTGATGATTTTCAAAGTTGGCATGTAGTTGTTTGCATGGAATGTTTTAGCTTCAGTTAGCCACTATTGCTGAGAACATCTGCAGACCTATAGAAGAATTTTTTCCCAAATCTATTATATGGGATGTGTTTAGCAAATTTTCATGAATTATGCATGTATTTGAGGATTTAAGATGAGAATCTGAATGAAACTAAAATATTCCTCGTACAGTGTTTCCCAGTCTTGAATCATCCCTGGGTATACCCAACCTAGTTTTGTAGAGCCTGAAGAGTAGAAAATCACCCTTGGTTTTGTTGAAGTTGGACCTAAATGGTTTGCACATACAATTGTTAATAAGAATTGGCTAGTCTTTAGATTGTGTGAGTAATGTCATCTTGGTATTGAGCATTTTGTTGCTGAATAGTTTTAAAACACCAACAAACTACAAATGCCAACACTAGTTAAGGACCTCAACCATAGGAAGGTGATGAACCAAACACTGGTAACCAAGTTTGGGTTTATAACTAGTTATAGGAGTGGCAGGGTACCACTTCCAAGCCTTCCACCATGAGCAAGATGATTGAATACCAAGCTTTTGTAGCATATGGGGAGGTACCACTGAAACTAGAAGATCAATTATCTGTCGATATGGATGGTTAAGCTAGAATTGTAGCTACAGGTCCTCCCATGAGCAAAGGATCATAGTAACTCTGGAAAAGAGATCTTTGGGTGTCTTGATTCCCTATCTAAAGAAACACAAAGTGCTAGCTCCTTGAATTTTGGCTAGAGGCACACCTTGGACAACAAAAAAAGGTGACCACTAAATTTTTTGTTGGATCATGGAGAACCCGTCTCTGAACCCATGTCTTGCCTAGTGAAGCTAAGGCTTAACAACTTCCTAGGCTTTCCAATTGCTTTTAGCAAAAAAAGCACCCTAAATTTGCATAGGTTTAGTGGTCACAAGAAGGGTTTGAAACCAATCCCCTTCCAAGCTAGCTAGTTAACCAGAAAGCCTGAAGAAATTTAGTGACACAAAAAAGAATTTCTAGGCCTCATCATCGGTGAGAGCCTGAATAACCCACTTTGCACAAAGGGAAATGCCTTGGTTTTGACTAGAAATAAGTCAAAGATCACCATAGCCTTTGGGGAGACAATAGAAATCCTAGGCCACTCTGTGAAATCTATAAAGTGAAGCATCACAAGCCTAGAAGAAGTCCCTCAAAAGATGCTCAAGCTTGAGGTATGAGGCTTTTGAAGGATCCTGGCAAGAGGAATAATACACACGTATAGCAACTAGCACCTTGGAGTAGATCTGAAACTTACCAGCAAGGGAAACTAATAGAGCATCGTATCAATTTCTATAAGAAAGGAAAATCCTTAGACAAACATATCTTAAAATAAATACCTATGTTCATTCCCAAAATCATAGCTAGAAATATATCACCACTAACATACACATTTTTTCCTAAATCATAGAATGAATGATGACCCAATATAATTTGAAAAAGATTGTTTATTCAAGAAAAATGGTCATCTAATTATCTAGACAATAATATTGTTCCTAGAAGAAAATTATTTAAGATCATAGCTAGAAAACAATCATAGGAAAACAAATTTAATCATAGAGTAGAGACTCTCATTGAAGGAGCTTTTTTGACAATCCAACCTATTTCAAATTTATAAGCTCAATGATCTAACAAAAATTCTTAAAAAGTACACACATTGATGTCCAACCAAAAGTTTAACAAAATAAAAGAATCCAAATCATTATGTTCAAATAGCAACTAAAGATTGACAATGGGAGTAATTAAAAGAACCTGGACATTAGCTAAAGGCCTTCACAATTTCCTCTATGATTTAGTTTAGAACACCCTTTCATATTTTGCTAGGACTTATTTCTTCCCTTCAGATTCTTTTTCAATCTTTTTCTTTTCTTAGAAAACTCCCTTGAAGATTTCTACTAACCTCCCCAAATGCATGTGTCGTCCCTTTTGGATTGTGAGCTCCTTGTTTTAATAAAGCTCCACTAACTCGTCCTTCCACTTGTGTGACCCTTCCTCAAAATTCATAAGAGAAATCATCCAGTAGTCATCAAAACTAACTTTGTGCACCTATAGTTCTATGTATGTCAAAATTTGTTAATTAGCGAAGAGCTTAAAGTTAATCTTTCAACTTTCCCACATTACAAAGCTCTTTGTAGAACTCATAGAGAGTGAGGTGGTCTAAAAGTGTGATTTTAAAACATTTTCCCAATACCTACCACTAAGACCCCCCAATAGTCATTATAATACTTTATGCACAAATGGACCAATCAACAATCAAGAAAACTTAAAAATAAAAAAGAGTGAATGACTATTGGTGTTCAAGGTGATTTTTTTTGGCATGTTTATGTGTATGTACTAGGGTTTTTTTGGGTAGAAATTGGGTGGGAAAGATAACAGTTAACGTGGCAACATTTGAGTACATGGGCGGCAATTGGCATGTTTCCCCTACCCATCGATTCTAATATATTTCCTTTAAAATAAAATAAACCAACCAATATGTCATGCATTTAGGGTGATGAATCATGTTCATTAAAAGACTTCATTTACTCTCCTAATCAAAAATACTAAATGCATATTTAATAATCATAATATCAACTCGCACTTTATTTATTCAAGCCAAGATTCCTCTCACAAATGGAAGTTATTGTCTTGAAAGCTAAATACATGTGAAATCATCTCATATACCTTTACTTTGATTGATAAATGAACTCTATAATTTTTAATCCATAAATACAAGCAACTTATAATTATATTAGCATTTTATAACACATATATAATACATATTTTTCAACCTCATTTACTTGCTCATAAAATCAATAAGAGATAAAAGTTAGAAACAAAAGTGTGCTTATAAATATTCACATAATGCATGAAATGATGTATGCATAGGCCAAATCATTTGAAACCAATCCCACCAAGGAGCTAGCCTCCTCTACCTCAACCAAACCCTTGCCTTCAATCATGTACAAAACTCAAACACACTTGCAACCTTAGAAAATAGGTCAGTACTCATCAATAATCAACTGAAATAACATCAATAATCACAACAAATGAAATCATATCACATTTATTTTATTTGTAAATACAACACCATGGAAATTAATTCATCACTCAATATTAGGACATTAGTCAATGTGCCTCGACGACATATCTTCATCATTATAATGTAGAAATAAACATCAGGTAGGAATTCATCATCATAGCACCATCATCCATGTATGCATATAAACTCATCAAATGAGCATCATCAAATGTAGATAAATTAAATGTATCATTAAAGCATAACATCTCAACATTATGTATCCATCCAAATATGAAAACAGAAAAGACATGTTCACGTCATTGATCAACACATCGACTGAATGAGTCTAAAATAAAATAAAACTTGTGGGAACCAAGTCACATAATCACATAGTCAAACTAAACTTGGACTAGAATCTAGGTTGAATGACATATTGGCTTGATGTTATCAACATGACATGTCCAATTGAGATCCATTGACCTAGTCAACTAAGTCACATGTGTCAACATCATCCTACAAAGTAGGAGTTACACAAAGTAGGCAACGACTACCCAACTAGTTAATTTGACATGGTCGGATGCCATGGCACCCATGCCCATGCCATCATGTTGTTCTCATTTTTCATGTATGCCCCCATTTTTAGGTTCTGCATTTTCCAAGGACAATCACAAGCATGGAATATGATTACAATAATCCCTGTACTTGCAGAATTTATATTGCACCAATGTTTGTACAAATTTAGAAAAAAAAAGGTAAGTGATTTATAGGTTAGAATACGCTATATAAATTTATGCCTTTAGTAGTGTTTTAATTTTAATTTTAAAGGATATATAATATTTTTTAAATATATATTATTATTATTTTTAAATTTAAAAAAACTATGTTGAGTTATTATTTAATATAATGATAGTATTAATATATTCAATTTTAGATTATATTTTTATATTGAATTTTATATAAATAAGGAATTGAAAACTACATCTATAAAATTGTTTAATTTATATTTACTGTTAATTTTCTTCTTTTTCACATAAATTTATTATCTTAAATTATTATCTAAATCACAATTATACTATATATTCAAAATTGATATTTTGAAAGTAAAATCAAAATATTTTTTCAAATACTTAAAGAATAAGTGCACATTAAATATATCATTTAAATATATTTTTTATAAATATATAAATTATGTTTATTAAGCATAACAAATATAGATTTAAAACATAATAAATATAGATTTATTAGATTAAAGTATGGATTTGTCATATTTAAAATTATATATATATATATATATATATATATATATATATATATATATATATATATATTGAGAGTTCAAAAGATCTTATACAAAGTCTACAGGGGAAGCATAGAGCCAACCCACCAATCGAAGAAACAAAATATAGAGTTACATAATACTGAGTACGAATATACAAAAGTTTCAAAAAGAGGAACAATAGATAAGCCAACTGGTGCAAGATTTCATCACGGTTCTCGATCTAGGTGGTCCATCCAAGAGATCCCTCCATCCAAAAGACCTTTTTCCTCTTCAAAATCTGGGTCTTCGTATCAATTTTATCAGAGTAGGGGGATTTGTTCTCTCTAATGTCGTGAATCAATTTTTCATGTGCTTTTTTGCAAGCAATTTTGTTATCCACAATGCTAGCCCATTCAAAGTCATCGTTCATTTCATAAATGAACATAGACACATGCCCATCTTTGAGAAATCTTAGCAACTTGTCACAATCCAAATTCATCACACAATAGACCTAAGAAGCAATTTTAAAATGAGTGAGTTTTATGAAAAAACTAGTAAGAATCCTATTAGTGCCTTGGAATTTAGCTTCATTTCTTAATATCCAGATAATCCAAAGGATGAAAGATGACATAATTTGCCAAATTAGATTAGCATCTTTACAAAGTCCTTAAATATAACTAGTAATAATTAGTAATAGAAATCACAAACATTAACCAAATTTCTCTAGCAAAGCTACAATCAAAGAAAATGTGTCTCATAGTCTCAGGGACTCTACAAATGGGATAGGTGTCAAAGCCAGTTTGGTGATTCCTAATGGGAAGTCTATCAAGAAGGAGTTGCCACTTGAAACACTTAACTTTAGGTGAAATGGGAGACTTCCAAAGTTTGTCAAAGGTTTTTTTTCCATTCAGAAGGGCTAGTGTTGCTATACCAAATAAGATTAATGTGATCAGTCACAAAAGTGTCATGGTTAAGGAATTTGTAAATATAATTAGCTTTAATTTTGCTAAGAAGGGAGACATCTTTCCATCTAAAAGTGAGGTAATGGTGAGAATCGACAATAGTGTTCTTAGGGAGGTTTATGGAAGGACATGCATCCTTAATCAGGTTATAGGTTCTTATGTGGGAGTCTAGGAGATCAAAATCACGGGAGAGGGTATCACAGTTGATAAGCGTATTATGTTCCATAATATCCATTATACATTTTAGCCTTTACTATTCCAAGATCTAGTAGAACACCCTTTAGTAAGGGTAGGAGATTTGTTTAAATGAGAGAGATTCCACCAAATAGAACGCTTCCCATGCAAGGAGTGGTTATCATCAAAATTAGAGTTGTCAATGAAGCCATGGATAGATTCCCAAGCCTTCCAAATGGATCTGAAAACCCAAGTACCTTGAACAATCATTGGGAACCGACCACCAACCAAATCACAAAAAGGGAGACCCTTCCAAGATTTGGCAACCTTGGGAACACCATTCTGAATATTATTTCTAATGAGGACTTTCTAGGGCTCATTTCCTTTAAAATCCTGAAAAATCCACTTTGAGGAAAGGGACATCCCTTGAAGCCTAAGATCCTTAAGGTCGAGCCCACTAGCATTTTTCTCCAAGTGACACCATTTCTATTTAACCACATGAGCTTTCCTATTTCCTATACCATCAAACTAGAGGAAACAATGAATAATCTTTTGAATTTCAAATATTTGATAATTGCTAAACATCCAAGTAGAGAGGAACAATAAATGTTGTATGATGAAAGGATTTTTTGGAAAACTTGAACTTGTCTAGCAAGGGAGAGAGCTCTATTATTCCAATTGGTAAGCTTTTGAATAGTCTTATCTTTAACCCAATACCACATATCTTTAAGGGAAGGAGCAATGGAGAAGGGAATGCCTAGGTATCTAACAATCTTATGAGGTCCTCCCCAAGCATACCCAAACTAATCAATCCAATCTAAGGGTTTTTCTTTCCACCCAAGCATAATAGATTTGGAGTTGGAAATACAAGCCCCAAAGGCTTTACTAAAGACATCAATCTTTTGATTAAGGCATTATAAGTTACTTTGGGAGAGCTCCAAGAAGAGGGAGGTGTCATTAGCAAACTGAATATTAAGCAACTCCAAATTATGAGGTAGAGAAATTCCACGGATTCTAGGGGAAAGAGTTTCATCTTTGAGGAGATAGAAAAGAGCATCAAAAGCAATAACAAACAAGGCAGGGGCAAGGGGGCAACCTTGTCTAATGGATCAAAAGAGTAGTATAGGTTGAGAGATAGTGCTATTAACTTCAACCAAAGAAGAAGCATCCTTAAGAAATATTTGAACATACTAGTAGAAAACATGAGGAAAAACAAAGGCAGAAAGCATTATGAGGATAAAATCCCACTCCACCCTATCATAGGATTTCTCAAAGTTGATAAGGAGCATAGAAACATCTTGGTTAGAGGACTTGGTCCGCTCCATAGCCTCCTAGTTGGTGACCAGGTTTCAAGAATATACCTACCCTTGATAACCCAGTTTGGGTGGAGAAAATGAATTTAGGAAGAACTTTTTCAAGGTGGGAGGCTAGGACTTTGGCAACAATTTTATAAGAGATGTTTAGAAGGGTGATAGGACACCAATTCTTAATAAGGGATTTGACACCAGTTTTAGGGATAAGCTTAACAATTCTCGTATTAAAAAAGGTCCCTAAGGTACCATTATCTAAATATTTAGAATACAGATCATGGAGGTCTTGAATGATCCAATCAATATTGTTTTTATAAAATTTAGCAGGGAGACCATCTAGGCTAGGAGCTTTATTGTCTTTGAGATTCTAAATGGCATCGAATATTTCTTGAGGAGAGACCATAGCCTAAAGAAGGAGGGATTCATTTTCAATGATCATATTGGGGATAAGGCCAATACATTTATTTCTAATATCTTTAGAGGCCTATGTATCCTAGGAGGTAAATAAGGTAGTGTAAAAAGCCTGAAAAGCTTCAGTAATGTCATGGAGGGTCAGGAGTTCCTTATCATCCACAAAAATTTTGTCAATTCATTCTTTGATTTGTTTCTACTTAAGGAGGTTAAAGATGAATTTGGAACCTTTATCCCCAAATTGAAGCCAATGATTGCAAGCTCTAATAAAGGCACCTCTGATTTTAACTTGCTAGTGTTTCCTAAGAGTGTCCTTGGCAAGTGAAACTTGCTTAGCTAAGGTAGGGGAGGTGGGTTAAGCCTAAATGTTGCTTTCTAATGAGTGAAGAAGGTTAGTGAGAATATTTTCCAAACATCTAAAGTATTTGGCTTTCTTTTTCCCAAAATTTTGAAAAATCTTTCGCCAAGAAGAAATGTTCATGTTCCATCTGTTGGTGTGAGAGATATGTTTATTTTTCATGTTAAATAGTCTAATCATTGTAACAACATTAAGAAAATCATGATCATTAAGAAGAGAAGTGTTGAGGATAAATTTTTGATTAAGAGGAGAGGAAGAAGGGATGGAATTCCTAAGATTAATAGTAGTAGAGATGGGGAAAAGGTGAGGAAAGAGTAGTAGGAGAGGAAGAAGGGATGGAATTCCTAAGATTAATAGTAGTAGAGATGGGGGAAAGGTGAGGAAAGAGTAGTAGGATGGACCACAACTACAAATTTAGATTGATTAGGAGAAAAAGAGAAAGCATTACTATTAGCATAAAATATGTAAAGTCTAGAGTAAATGTGACTAGAGCCTTGTTGAAAATTACACCATGTAAACCACAGACCCAAGGTATCAGATTTAAGACCATCAAGAGGATCAAACAAATGAAAATGGTGTTTAAATAGATCTTAATGAAGTTTTCTAGAACCTTGCCACTCAAAGGGAGTTCCTCCAAACTTATCATTGGAGCTCTCCACCATGTTTCCATCGTCTCTTATGGTCCATGAAATATTAGGTAGGGTAGTCATCCAGTCCCAAAGGAGAATCCTTTCTCTATAATCATTTGAAGCATACAGGGAACAAATACAAAAAGGAGAGTTATCAACATTAATAATGACCTAGGCAGCCCTATTACAAGGTAAGACACCTGAGTTAGAGATATAGTTAGTCCATTTAGGGTTGAGAAAAAGGGCAACTCCACCTTTTCCTCTAGAGTGATTCGTAACAATTTTAAATGCATCTTTCCAAATACAATCAAGACCAATATCAAGGGAGAAACCAACAACTTTGATTTCTTGCAACATCAAAAAATTAGTATTTTTATGATAGTTAAGAAAATTCTTAATAATAAACTTATGACTCGGAGACTTAAGGCCTCTCACATTCCACGAAATGAGCTTCATGAGGAAACCTAATTGATAGACCTAGTAGGGAGGCTTGAGTGATCTCCATTTTTCTTTTTCTTTTTCGATCCAAGAGGTTTTCTTTTCTTTTTTGATGAAATGTTTCTAGCATTTTCATCATCATCATCACTAACCCATCAGGACCCAACTTATCTTTAAGGGCATGGACATAGTCTAGTGTGTTGAGGGTCCTAAAATGGGGGGGCATTTTTTAGGTTAGGAGTATGATATACAACCTCAATGATCAAGTTATCCTTAATTTCATTAAGCAATTAAGGTGGGGGCTTGCAAACAAGTTCCTTTTAGGTTATTTCTTGGAGCAGCGTGGGGTTAAGATAGGTAGACAAGTCAAGCCTACAAATATTATTATCCTATCTACCATAGTAGTATCGTAATTCTTATCAGGGCTGGCAACATCAGAAGTATTATGCAGGGTATCCTCAATCATAAGCAAAGGGCTAGAGTTGAGGACCTCAAATTGATTAGCACTAGGATTGCCATACTAAATTTAGTCTAATGTAAGTTGTTGGGCATTATTCCATCTCCTCTTTTTGTTCAAAAGAATTTGGAAATCATCAAGGAAGGTTGGCTTAGGAGGAGCTAGATCTATAGAGGTAAATTGAGGGAAGGTAGGGGTGTTATTATTCTCGACTATTGGGGTAGAGAACAAGTTAGAGGTGATAGGAGGGACATTGTTCCCTAATTCAACACCAAATAGGGTAGGGATCTTGATATTAGAGTTCTTTCTATTAGAGGGGGCTTTTGGTTCAGGTGTCGATTTAGGGTTAACCTTAGAGGTGCCTGACTTAGAGTTGTCCAAGGAAACTAAATCGGGGATAGATTTAGGTTTTTTTGCAAGGTCGAAAGGATTGGGTTTTTAGTGGCTAGCAATAATAGGGCAATCCTTCTTGAGATGTCCTTCTCTCTTACAGAGAAAACAAGCATTTAGACCACCTAGGATTTCTATAGTGCAAACAAATATTTCCCCATTAATGTTAAGCTTTAAATTCAACGGGATGTCAACACTAGGTTTGATAGAAATGAGAACCCTGGCATCAAGATTAGGGACCGGATGGGTGGTTTCGTCAATTCGAATAATTTTCCCATAATCATCAATAAGTTGCGGTAAAAATTTCCATAAAAGTGGAGGAACACTTCTTAGAATGACCCACCTAGGGCAAGAAAGGGCAAGAACTTCTTCGTCAACTACCTCTTGAGATTAGGGTAGAGCTAAGAAAGAAGTGTTCCCTACCATCCAATAGTGGCATTTAAGAGCTTCTAGTTAGGATTTGTGATTGTTGAAGAAATAATATTATATAGTCCACGTTCGATCTACCTACAAAAGGAAATCTTTAAGACAAGTTTTAGATTCCACAGGCTATGAAACGAGTCATCGAGGAATTTTTGAGGTGGACATTTCTCCACATCAACATAAGCAAAAAAGATAGCCAAATTACATAGCCTATTCTTTTCCAAAGCAATTTCATGTAACATCTCATCGTTTGGGAAAATAAAAGAATTAGTTGAGGCATTGGTAGGATTCTTACCTTACCTTCTTTGATTGGTCTTTTATTTTTGGAAGCTTTAACAAATTGAGCAGCAAGGGAGCCGCCATTGCAAGAAGGGGCAACCATTTCTGCAAATGTTTTCTTAGGCACAGATTGATTTAGGGCATCAAATCTAGAGATAATATTAGGGGAAATGGTCTTCTTAGGGCCATTAAAACAACAAGGGCAACGATCGAGGAATTAAAGGGTGAAGGGACTAGTTCAGGCTACATATAAGAAGCGAGCAGAACACACAAACAAAAAACTGGACAAAAAGAAAATAAATTTTTTTTAAATGACTATGGAAAGAACATAGCTGGCAATAGCCCAAAAAAAGAGAAGGGCAAAGAGATCAAACCATGTCACTACACAACATACCGAGTTCACATCCTATGCGCGCCGCCTTTTTCAAAATTAAAAAATAATATAGATTTAATATGTTTAAATATATAAATGATATGTATTAAACATAATAAAAATAGATATGTATAGAATATATGAATGGTATATATTAAACATATACATTATAAAATAATAAAAATGTACATAATAAAAAAGTACATTAAACATACTAATTAAATACACATTATATTTTTAAAATTGTACATAGTAAAATGTGCATTTAGAAAGATGTCATTTCAAATTAAAAGGAGTATTTTTACACTTTCAAAATATTATTTATTTATGTATATTGTTAGGAATCAAATAAATCATTATTACAAGATTACACAACTTTTTAAAAAATCATATTTAATAACAATTTTTTTATTAAAATAATAAAATTTAAAAAATATATACATATAAATATTATTAAAATAGATTTTTATGTTTAATATTTTTTATATAATTTATATATCCTAAAATCATATTTAAATGATATACAATATTTATTTTTACAAATAATAATAATATTCCTATTCGGCTTCATAAAATTGTGGAAAGTATAAACAATTTAATATTAAATCTTTTTTAATTATCTCATTTTCTATGGCATAGCAGGTTGACAAGACCAAATTCAAAAGGCGACTTTTGTTTGATTTGACATGGGTACAACGTTTCGGATTTCCAAATTGATGGGCATTCAACCATGTCTAAATAACTGCATGGTTAGCCCTTGCCCACAAAGTGGGTCGTGACAAATTCACAACATGGTTTAACCACCTTATGTAGATTCTATAAATCTAGTGATTGTATCACACATTAAGAAGCCAATATTTTGGTACAACAACAACCACACTATAACAATTTGAATCCATAAGATTATTTCTCTTCCATTAAGTAAATTTTTCCTTCAATTTTTAAATATTAATTTTCCTTCAAACCTATTTAATTTATTATTATCTTGACAAAATAATTCTCTTTTACAAATTATAAAGTAAGATATGATCTCTACCATATATTTCATTTAAAGATTTTGTACTATGAATTTATTTAAATAATTAGGATTTAATCAAGAAGCTTTATTTAAGAACATTCATACTTGGCATGTCTTAAATCTCGTTGTCGTTTTCGTCATCTTTCTTAATCTCTATCAATTCATCTGATATTGTCGTTTTCACTTTTTTAAAGATTTTTTATTGAATTATAATTACATGCTACAGAAAAAAAAAACGTAGACCAGGTTTGATCGTGTGAACTTAAAAACCTCTTATTGGAACATATTCTATTAGAAAAAGACTAGACAATTGTTTGGAATGATTATAAAGAGTAAATATGATTGATGGTACAATAGCATTAGCTCCTCTAAAGCTGTGCCGTTGCGGCTTCTTTGTTTCTCTGCCACTCATTACCTCCTTTTCGTCGTTATTTGGCTCGGTTCGGTACATTTCAAACAGCGGAAGGCACTCCTAGCCCATTCCCATATGACCTTGCCACTTGACTGATAATCATACAATTTGTTCATAATTCCATATATGTCTTATATGTCTTATAGTATATATTCAAGTGTTTGATGTTTTTTTCTTGGAGGAGGCATTTTATTGCCTTACAATGAAACATTTATAATTTATGTTCTATAGATTGTTGAACTTTTAATCTATCTTTTGAAAATAATCAATTAAAGTTGAAATTCATATATGCATTGTACATAGATTAAAATAGATGTAAACTATTTGGAGATGTCTTAATAGTATATATTCAAGTGTTTGATTTTTTTTCTTGGAGGAGGCATTTTATTGCCTTACAATGAAACATTTATAATTTATGTCCTCTAGATTGTTGAACTTTTAATCTATCTTTTGAAAATAATCAATTAAAGTTGAAATTCATATATGCATTGTACATAGATTAAAATAGATGTGAACTATTTGGAGATGTATTTATAAAATCAAGAAATTTGACTCTTTTTGTTTTTCGGTAGATCAAATGATTGAAAAATGTATTGAGTAGAATTCAATCCTAAGTTTTTTTCAAAATAATTAGACAAGTCAACATTAGAACTATGTTAGATAGGTTTATTTACCTAATATAATTTTATATTCTTAAGAATGTTAGGAGAGAAGACAATTTCTACTTTAACTTGTTTATCTTGTTTGCTTTAAAATTGTTCAAGAATGTCAAATTCAATTATTTTAATATTTGTGTTAAACTTATTTCTTTATGTAATTCTCTTATCTGATTATTAAAAGTATTTCTTTTTGTAAAGCTCATCTTATTATGAAATACTTGTATCTTTTTTCGTGAAAGGAAAAAATAAAAATGATTAACTATTTATTTAATTATGAAACAATCTCAAATTGACAAGAAAATAAAAATTTAAGACTAATTAACAAGTACTTTTGATCTTATCAAAATTTTATAGAGTGCTTAAGACTAGAAATTAAAGCCTTCAATAAAAGTACAATTTAAAAAAAAAAATTATCATTACTTTCAAAATTAAAAAATATTTTATAAATTATAGTTAAATATAATCATTATTGTACTTGTCTTAGGTAGCTACTATTGTATTTAGAGATTCTACTATATATTTTATATACCATAGAAATTATATGATTGGCTCAATAGCTCTTTTTTCTAGAGTTTTCCATATGTTTTCTATAACTTGTACTACAAATACTATATGTTTACTCTATTAACTATAACTAAACGACAAGTATATGCCACTATGTGACACTTGTTATAACTTGTAATACTGATTCCGATAAACAAATAAATAAAATATCCCCAAAAAAAACATGCTTAAAACCATTCATAGACATAATTTTATTCTACTATATTATTTTGTTATCTAAATAATAAAAAAATTGAACATTACCATCGATCTCGTACAGAAGGCATGTCATGTGTGACACTCTAACCAAGTCAATCATCTTTGTCAACAAAAGACTTAACTTTTTCCCTCGTCACATTAAGCATGTTGTGATATGTACTTACATCAAAGCGCTGATGCAACAATAGTACAAATTGCATGTGATATAATTTTGGATTGATAAACTGTCTATATTCATCATGTTTTGTTCATCCCATATTCACTTTCAAGCGCTAGAAGTTTGAGGTAATATTCCCATATTATTATTAGAGATACTCTCTTTAAGCCAAGTTGTTCTCCAAAAGAGCCCATTTTTCATGTGGTGCACTAAATAATTCTTCAAACTCATTATCGTACTCACCTTTTAGAAATGACTGAATTGAAACTGTACTTTTCTTATAAAGCTACCACTATTTTGGAAAAAAAACATTTGATGAAGTTGTAAATAATAATAATAATAATTGCAAGGACGGGACCTTAGTTATGGTGGGAGATTCTAAAAAGGTCACATAGAAAGTGGGGTAAGATAATGTTTATTTAGGAACGTGTTACATGTTTTGGTTCTACACATATTTTTAGATTTAGTGTTCAATTAAAATGAAAGTTATTAGTTCTTGTCTTTATCTATAAGGAAGGGAATTAATGTTCATTGTGGTCAATTAATTAATTTTTATAACTAAAGTGACTAGATATTTAAAGTTTAAAAATATTTATTTTTAAATTAATTTTTACACATCAATTGCTTTTTTTTTATTGGTTGACCCCCATTTTCCTAAGGGTATTATTGATCTATTGATACAAAAAAAAATCATAAATTAAACTATAGAAACTTTTTATGAATCTATGGAATGTTAGTTGTTTGGTGCATCATCATCCTACTTTGTTCCTTCCTCTCATGCAATCACCCCATGCTTATCCAGGCTTGAAAGAAAATATGTTCATAAGTAGGATGCATATCACTTGTAATTGCAAATAAACTTGCGCAAAAACACTATCAATTATGTTACCTAAGGATTCAAAACCCTAAAATTTTCCCTCCCATTCAATTATGTGAGAAAATATAAATGTAAGCTCTTAGATATTATTAATAAATTATTTTGCATTATATAATATTTAATTTTTGAAAGAATATTAAAATCCTCAAATGCAAAATAATTGAATATTAAATCAATCCAAACAAATCTCTCACATAATTAATTTTATAAAGATTAATTATTATTATAATAAGAAGAGTTGTAAATTTGGTTAATTAATGGGCGGTAAGATGAAATGAAGGAAGAACTTAAAATAATAAATTATTTTAATGAATTAATTATTACCTAAGGCATTTGTAAAAGAATTGTACGGGAATAAACTATTGGCGAATAGTTTCAAAATAAAAGGAAGTTAGGGCAGTTAGCAACAGGGAGGGTTGAGATCTTTAAAAAGAGGAAGTTCTATGGGAATGTGGTTCTTCTTTTATTATCTGCAAGTTCTACAACTGCTTCAGGGAGAAGAGATTTCTATTTTGTAATAAGGGAAGAGAGATTTTTTTTGCAATCTGGTTGTAATGGAGGGATGAAATAATATTGTTGTTATTCTATTATATTTCTGAAATAAAGAGGATATGCGTGTGTTTGATTCTATGGTATGTACACTCATATTTCTGGTTTAAAAGATCTCATGGTTTTTTATTTCCTATTTTAGACACAATCATGCTTATTACACCATATTTGTGATGTATTTAATCTTATGGTTAATGTACTCATATTTTTGCATAATGATATTTGTAACCCCTCTTAACTCTTCTGTAATGTAATGTGGGAAGTTGAATAAGCAATCATAGGGTTATTTATTTGTCTTCCTTCTTTATTAATGGATTTGGTAATCACATTCACCTCATGTTGATGGGTAGGTGTTAGAAATCCTTTTGTGTCTTCAGGTCAAAGACACAACCAAATACCACATTCATTGAATATCTTTTATGAGGGAGTTGTACCTCTCAATTCAGAGGATAGTTATCAATAAATGATAACTGATCCAATTGGTAGTACATTTTGTCCTTCTTGTTGGGTGTATTGAGTCAATTTTTGTAATTCTTGTTGAAGGGCAAAAACTGTTTACTAACAAATTACATCCTAAGAACCCTATATCCCTTCTCACATGTGAGCAACACAATTTGTGGCACCAATCTTTTTGAGATGACTTCCTAACAACACTAATTTGTAACACAAATGCAACAACATATCTGGACAGTTTCCAGATTCGATCCTTTAGCATGCTTCTGAGCAACAACTATGCATTAAGTCCATTTCCAGCCTCTATCTCCAGTTGCAAGAAGCTCAAAGTGGTGGGTTTCAGTTCCAAGAAACTATTTGGCTCCTTGCATCATTCCATATGTCTAGGGGCTAAGGCTTTAAAATAGCTTAATCTTGAAGATAACCTCATCTCTAGCCAAATCCCTAGAACCCTTGCTTTTTGTCCCTAGCTGAAAACCATAGATCTCAACCTCAACTTTATCAAAGATAGCATTCCTTTGCAGCTTTGGAAGGCTTAGCAATCTCGAATGCTTGATGATGTGGTTTAATGGGCTAGAGGGAAGGATTCCTGCATAGCTAGGGTAGTGCAATAAGGTGAGGAGTAGGTAACATTTGACCGGTACTAATCCCTAGCTCTACCTCTAGTGCAGAGGCAACCTATGGAGATTGTAGCTATAAGATTTGAGAAGCTTAATGATACCTCTAGATACACATTTAAACCTTTCTTTTCCATTTGATTGATTTGAAATCAATTTTATGTTTGCGACCTCACTATCATAATTATCTTAGTATAACGTATGCAAGTAGGGGTAAGGCTTAAAATTAGTCTTTTTTTTATAAGTATATTTTATGTTTTTTTCATAGACTATTAAAAGCTACATATCTATTACAAGATGATATAATAATTATGATGCGAGAGATTTAATCTAATAAATTTATGGTCTATTTTTTAATGTGCCAATTATTTCTCAAATATCACATTTAAATATGTATTCTCACAAATTCAGAGAAATCTATATCCAATAATTTATTTATTTTTTGAAGACTTTCCTTCTTAATCCTCTACCTCACAAATTCTCCTAAAGAAAAAAGACCTGTCTCAATTTTTTGTAAATCATTTTGAATCTTCCAATCCACTAAACCCACAGTGGGGATTATCATTGGTTTGAATTTTGGAGAATGCACATTTCTGCATGGCATTTAAAACTAGAGATTCCATTCAATTATTGTATGAGGAAAGTGTTGACACAAAAGCTTGCACCCTCACCTAAAGGTAGCCTCATGTAACATGGAAACAATCTCTAAAGTATGGGACTTTGTGACTTGAGATTGAGTCTCTGGAGAAGGGTGAATTCCTTACTATTAGGATGCACCTAACTATTTCTTGAGAGGAAAAGGGAGAAGGAATCCATGAAAGGAAATACCTAATCTAATATAAGAGGAGTTGATACACCAAATAGTATGTTCAACCTTATCTCTGCCCAAGAATACACAGTTCATCAATATAACCTCAAAGTATACAAATTCAATCCTTGCTTAATCTAACAACCAAATGTAGATCAAAAACCAAAAGAATGATATAAGGAAGAGACTTCACTTTATATCATTCAAAAAGCCAAGTAGATATAATCATATAGTTGAGAAATGAAGACAATACATTAACACAAAAGGAAAGAAGGTATTGCACAATATATTAATGGAAGAAAGAGATACAATAGAGGAGTATATTAACTTAGAGGCAAAGGAAATTATAGTAGCAAAGAATAGACATATATTGTTATAGAATTAGAGAAATGATTGACCCTTGTAAAGAGTGCAAAACTTTCTTTTATAGCTCAAGCATAACTAAGAAGCTTCTACTGGAATCCAAAATCAACCAACCCTTGCCATTAAGGTTGCAAAGAAAATTCACTGCAAACCTGGGAAAGATCTATTCATGGTACACATCTAGATGAAGGAAAATAATATCTATTCATCGAACATAAACCTCGAGAAGACAAAAATGATGACCATTATCACTCTAACTAGGTAGATGGATAACTAGGTGGTGATGGAGTGTCCCTTTAGATTTAGCAGGCATGGGAAATGTCGAAGAGTGGTTGTAGACAATCAAGGAGATCAGATTTGCCATTTTAGAGTTGTTTCTTTCTTGCTTTTGGCATGCCAAGTCAGCCATGTCATCGGCTAGCTGGAGCCAATTCTTAGGCTTCACTATATAGACCAATCATATTTTATCATTTTACCACCCAACCACTCTTCTATCTTTCATGTTTGACCTCTAATTGCAATTGATCGCAGCCTCACAACTTGTCCTTAATATTTCTCATAACTGTCTTGACTAGGCAACAACGTGAAACTAGCATTTTACAATATCACCACGTTAGGGCTTTGACCTTTATCATACCTACAACACTGCAAAGCCAGAACCTTTACTTTATTGCACCATCACAACGTAATATCCAACTAGCATTAGATAACTACATTTGCATGGAACTGTGATCCAAATTGTCATTGTTCATTTGCCACCAAGGTTTGCTGAGGCACATGTTGCATCACCACTATCTTGCTATATATTTTCATTGTATATTTTTCCATAGTGACATAGTGATATGAGTTAATTTTGGAAGATTGAACGGCCAAGAAAGAACCATAGTTTACCATCCTTGTTAGTAATTTTGACCAATCTAGTGTTGCCACATCATCAAAGTTCATCCATATGGTGTCATGCTATAACTTTGAGACCTTAACCTGTAATTAGCCATTAACTCATGCAACTATGCAATAAAAGAGAATCGCTCCACTGCTACATAAACCTTGGTTAACTATTTTAACCTTGTGAACATGTAGAGAAAAGGAAAATGCAACATTGCGACCTTGATCATGGTTAATCCTTAACCCATTGCGACCTTGTGATGTAGCCAAACTTAAAATCATAATTTTTCAGTCAAAACTTATCATTAACCTAAGAACCTTAACCCTACGAACAAGAAATAAGGGAAATCACTACGTCGCTACCTTGATCTTGAGTCAAGCTTGATCACTGACAACCTTGCAATCCACATAAAATATTTTTGTTGGAGTTAACTTCACACCATCACAACCAAGAATTGCAAGCTAGCATGAAATTGTTGAAGAAGGAGATTGATGAGAATAGATTGATACAAGTATGGTCAATATGTTTCAATCATTGTTTTTTCACTAATGTCAAACCTACTATTTGCTAGTAAGATAACTGCTTATATGATTTAAGTACCATCACTTATTTGATTAATCAAGAGGAATTGATCAAAAGATGTAACAATAACACCTAGAGGAAAGGTTGAGTTATGTTATGTAAAGGAGTACGAGAATTAGCTAAGATAGTGATAACATGGTGTATTGATAATCTACTTAAGGTTACAAAGGTTTGTTACACTAAGCAAGTTCAAAAGAACAAGTTAAGCAAAGTTTTTCTACAAAGCTTAATCGAGTGGATAGTAGGTGCCGAGAAGAGTCAGTACAAGTTAAGAAAAAAATGAGTTGGAGCCAAGTAAAAGTCTATTCTAGTGTATGCCAAGAAAAATAGTGGATGCTAAGTAAAGTTTAGTTGATGCTGAGAACTAGTAAACATTAGTTCATGTCGAGTAATTTTGTAGAGAATGTTGAGCAATGCAATGTGTGCCAAGCATCAAAAGCATGTTAATGTTGGTGGCTACATTATTTGAAAGATCATGAATTTGATGGATCTAAGCCAACAAGTTGATTTTCTTGGATTGTGTGAACCAGGTGGAAGATAAGATTGATGAGCTAGTGGCATAGAATTCAAGGTAAACCATTTTGAGGTGAATTCAAAGAGGATTGAAGGAGAAGTTTCTATAAGTGATATGGAATAAGGGGTAGATTCATTGAACCCTACCTAATTTGTCCTAACCCTAAATTGGACGATGGAGAATGAACGAAAAAAGATCTTAATTTCCTATTTATAGGAATGGCTAGTTAGAAGCAAGGGTTGTCATGTGCAAGAACATAAGGTAGACAAGGAGTCAAGAGTTTTTCTTCAACAAGTTACCTAAGAGAGGAGTCTCCATTGGCATGTTAAGCAAGAAGGCTTAAAGGTATAAATGTTTGAAGGGCGAACAAGCTATCAGAGCTGAAATGTGTGAAGGCCAAGTAGAATGGAGGACTGAAATAAAGATCTATAATCTACAAATGGAGTTGTAAGTTGTTATCAGATCAAGCCTTATTGTTACTCTCTAATAATTGTAGTAGTCTAGGGTAAATCCTTTGGATTAAGCTTGACCTAATAGTCATTTGTAAATCCTTTAATCAGGTGACATTCCAAGTGAATGGTCTAAAGTCCTCTAAAAAGGCTCACTCCAATTAGGGCCACATTTAATAGGGTGACATTCCAAGTGAATGGTCTAAAGTCCTTTAACAAGGCTCACTCCTAATAGGGTGATTGAAATCCTTTGATAGGGTCACATTTAACAGTGTGTATTGTAGCCTTTAACAAGGTTGGCCTTTCATAGGCATCACTTTAGAAGAGTGAAAAAGAGTAGCATGTTATTGGTGGTTTTTCCCAAATTGGGTTTTCACATAAATCATTGTGTCAAATGTGTTGTTCAATTTTTTATGTTTCATGTTTACATTTTTGAAAATTGATTTGATAGTAACCTACAAGTTTTAAGTGATTGCATAAATCTTATGGATGCATGGATGATAATAAATGTTTTATGGGTTCACTAAATTGTGAAAAGTTTTATTTATACATCTTGACCTTGGATAACTAATTCATTGCCCCCTCTTAGTTATTCTAAAGAATTCTAATAGAAATATTGCAAAGAAACGTTGACTATAGACCTAGCTATTTCACCCCTTCGCGACTTTCTTGAGTGTTAAGTGCTAACAACCTATGACTAGGTGATGAAAGAACAATCACACGGTCACAACTGAAATGGTTTATAAGATATAACATGAAAGGTTTGAAACCCAGGGATATAAGGATAAGGTAAAAAATTTAATGTATCCTTATAACATTAGAGTGTTTGAATATTTGAAAATATGACCATTGGCCATGCTAGACAAGCAAAATTCAAATTTTGGCCAGAGGGCAAAACTGGCTAACAATTTTGGTGACTCAGAGGGGATGCTAGCCTACTAAGCATATGACCAATGACCTTACACATCCATTGGGATATGCAGTCACAAAAGACATAAAACTTGTGCATTGTGAAACCATAAATCTATCTCTATCTTCTCTAAAATTGAAAAATTTCAAAACTTGGCTATCTTACAGAGAGATAGCCTATGCCCAACACTTCTTGGAAAGATAGAAACTAACCTAATATATCTAGAAAACCCTAACCCTCTTTAGAAGCATGGTTTGAGGTAAATCCCATTACCTAGAATGGGTAGAACATCACCATTGGGCCTAGATAGCTAGAAAGCATTGGCCTACTTACAACTGGTGATAACATAAGGTCAACTCTAGATAGCATCAAATTTGGAGTGCTTGCCTAGTTTGGCTCTATCTGCATCCCACTTGAGGACAAGGTCCCCTTCTCTAAAAACCATAGCTTTGGCCCTCTTGTCAAAGCTCTTTTTGACTTGTTGTTGATGAATCTTAAGTGTTTGCATAGCCTATTTACTCTTTTCTTCTAGCTCCATTAATTCTACCATTCTGACTATCATGGTATCATCCTCCATTAGTTCCAATTGATTAGCTAATTCAAGAGAGGGGAACTCAAGGGAAATAGGAAGCCTTGCTTCCCTTCCATAAACTAACATGAAAGGAGAGGTCTGAACTTCTCTCTTAGGTGTAATTCTATCATCACAATGGGTAGTCTTTAATTTTGAATTTTAACACCTCTAGTTGTCCTCAATGGTCCTCTTCAAGATTCTAATGAGGTTCTTGTTAGAGGATTCAACCAAGCCATTGTCTTGGGGATAGTAATTTGAGGAGGTGCTCAAATATATCCCATACTCTAGAGTCCAAGAATATATGTGAGATCCCACAAAAAAATTGGTGTTATCATATATCACAGTTGAGGCAACACCAAATCTTGTCTCAATTCCATCAAGGAATTCAACCACTGAGGCCTTCATTGCATCCTTCAAAGTCATTGCCTTAGTCTATCTTGTGAAAAATTTTATGACTGCCAAGATCCATTATGACCAGCACTAGAGGGTATATTTATTGGACCAATGAAATCCAAACCCCATTGGGCAAAAGGTTGGTCAACCTAAATGGGATGGAGGAGATGGGCACCAACAAGACCATGATGAAATTCCTTTAGCAACTTGCTGACCTAATCTATCTAGATACACCTTAGCAGGAGTCTATTAGAATCCTTTCTCAATAATACTCCATCCATTAGGCATAGGGGGTAGCTTGCAATCTAAACTATCTCCTCTTGGCTCTATCTGGACCTTGGGGGTATTCTCCTTCTATCAAGAAGGTAGTCATATCTTGTGTAAGAATTTGCCTTGGGGCAAAATTCACCTGGGAACTAAGAACTCAAAAAAAAGCACAACTGTAGACCAAAAATGGATATGATCAATTAATTAGAGTATGTCCTAATACATTTCTCTATTTAGTATCTATAAACACACTAGGAGTGCCTATATATAAAGGTCTCTCAGGAAGCACCTAGAATGTCTCTAGAAAGAACTAGGAGATAAGATAAGAATCATGACAACTAAGCACATGCCTTATCCATCATTCTACATGAGTGAATAAGAATGACAAGTTTGTAGACACCATGTGCATAAAAGAGATGCAGACTCCTATGTTGTCAACATGACAACTCACAAAAGCGCACATGATCCTAGGTGGCTAATAAATAAATAATAAAAATATGCATTAACTTAAGTAAACTTAAGTAAGTGTAAATAGTAAATATGTATTTACACCAACACCTTGCAACCAATCAATTTGATCTTTATTCTCCACTAGTTGCCCATTTTGGATCAAGAGGGCAGCCTCTTCATGTGTCTTAAAAGATGAAGCCATCTTCTTACATAGTCCCTTACCTCCTACCAACTTGGTGATCTTAATATCAATATAATATTCCTTGACTCTGGTAATCCATCTAGCTCTCTTCTCATTGATATCCTTGTTCAAAAGGAAATCTTTTACACTTGCACATGGAACTAAAAGCTTGAATTTGTTGTGAGATGAGAGATGTCTAAATTTTTTGAGAGCCCTCACAACAAAAAGGACCTATTTCTCTACATAAATGTATCTTTCCTCATAATCATTAAGCCCTTTACTGAATAAAGAAATGGGTTGTTCCAATTTTTCATTATTTAACTGTGTAAAAACAATTTAAATTCTTGATTTTCCTCTAAGGGAGTAGAGTATGAAATCTTTATCAAAATTGGGGTTGACAAGAGTAGGGGCTAATGCAATTGACTACTTGATTTCTTCAAAACTAGTCTTTCCCTTTTTGGTCCAAGTGAACTCTAGGTTCTCCTTTAATGTAGTTGTGAGAGGCTTTATCATAGAAGCAAGACTAGGGATGAACCTCCTTACAAAGTTGATCCTACCAAGGAAACTCTGCAATCCTTTCTTAGGGCTGGGAAGTGGGAGAGCAAGAATTGCTTCTACCCTCTTTGGATCTATTGTTGATCCATTTCTTGACACAATATGCCCTAAGAGCTTTCCTTAGTCAGTAGAAAATACACACTTCTTGGGGTTCAGGGACACCCATACTCTCAACATCTTTCAAATGCCTATCTCAAATGATCAAAATGACCTACTAATGCTTTGAAAAGATAGTTATATCAGCTAGATACACTAGCACAAATCTTTCCAACACACCCTTGAAGGCCATTTTTATTGCCTTCTAAAATGTGGCACCTGCATTGGTTAGTCCAAAAGGCATCTTACAATAAGCATAGGTGCCCCACTTGGTGGTCAATGTTGTTTTATGTCCATCCAATTCTTGTACTAACACCTAATTATAGCCTAAAAAACCATCTAATAAAGAAAACCTTTCTGAACCACTAACCTTGGATAGAATTTTTTTTCTACGGAGGGAAGGGGGTGATGATCCTAAAGAGAAGCCCTTTTAAGGTCTCTAAACTTTACACATAGTCTAATCTCTCCACTCTTCTTCCTAATAGGAACACAGTTAGCCACCCATGAGGAGTGCTTGATAGGGAAAATAATGTTGTCCAATATGAGCCTTTAAAATTCTTTTCTCATTAGTGGTTCAATATTAGGGTTAACTAGCCTTTACTTCTACATAATAGGTTTGGAATTATCATCTAAATCTATGGTGTGCTAAGATAATTTTGGGTCAAATCCCTTTAAGTCTTCATATGTCCAAACAATAAAATCATTGAATTCTTGACATAATTTAATGAAGAACTCTTGTTCAATATTAGTGCATACCTTTCCCAAGTTGAGAGTCCTTCCATTAGCAACAATGACAAGTGTATGGTCATCCTTGCTTGTAGTCAAATTTGAACCTTTTCCCTTTGCTTGATCATTAGAATTGAAAATGACCTCCAAGGTCGCTAGACCTTTAGGCAATCTTTTGGAGTTTAGGTTCAAAATATGGTCCCCATACTAATTTTGGAGCTTAGACTAATTTTTAGCAGAGAACTCTACTTCATTTTGCAAGAAATTGACAATCTACACATCAAAGTAAAAAACCTGCCAATTTGTGCAATTATCAAAAATATTCAGCCTTACAATAATTTTGATCTATTGCTCCTTTTCATCAGCAACATGCTCTAATATATATCATAAGAAGCACCAAGTGCTGCAAGTCTGTCAACATGTTTATTTTTTCTCCTAGGGACACTCTAGATGTTGAATATTTGGAAGCCCTCAAGAAAATCCCAAACCCTGTGCTTCTATGATTTGAGAATGTTGTTCTTTGTAACATTCTAATTTTTAACTTGATGAACAACTAACTCACTATCCTCATATACCTTCAAGGATTTGATTCCTCTCCTTTGGGCTAGTTGAAGTCCTTGAATTAGAGCTTCATACTCTACTACATTATTAGTGTAGCAAATTGGAGCCTATAAGAGAAATAGTATTTCTCCAATTCAGGTGAAATGAGTATGACACCAACCCCTGAGCCATTTTTATTCCTTGAGTCATCAAAGAAAAAAATCCACAACCCACTTGTATTTTATTTTGTTTTCATGTGATTGGGAACAAGGGCCTCTTAAATATGTAATAAGTTCCAAGGCCTATGTCTAAAGCTTCTTGTATTGGGTCAAATTGATAGACAATGGCCCATTCAACCAAAAGGTAGTCAGGCACCTTTGTCAGGGATGTAGCAGGCTCATTTTCTATGTCCCCATCTATCTCATGAATAGTAAAGTTCATGTTTAAAGGACTAGGGGTCTAGGTTTCTATATGATTGATGGCCAAGGGCTCTACCCCTATGGAAGCTTTTGTCCCATATCGTGCTCTAAAAAACATACATGACTAGTCAGATATAATATAACCACCTATTTGTGTAGTGAAATCCCTAGAGAGGTAGATAGAAAAATGTGGTTTGACCTCAGCTACTAATATATCTTAGGTAATAGCACAATTAGGACATGCATGTAATGCCATTTTCACATTTTTTAGGATTCCTATAGTCTTGAAAAAGCTACCATCTAATTGGAGCACATCCTAACCATTGGTTCATATTTGATACCCATGAGATCAACTACACTTTTAGGCATTGTAGAACTACTAGCTCATGAGTCTATCATGCAATTATGGACTAGTTTTTCTCCTATGATCAAGGAAACATAAAAGGGAGAAGGCTTGATTTTCTTAGTTTTTTCTCCCCCTTTTATGGGCTATGCCAAACTTGTTGCATGTTCCTCTCTAGGTGGTTGATCCTTTACCTCTATATTCTCTAGCTCTTATTGCAATAGCCTCTTCTATGATTACATAGAAATAACAACATCCCAAATAGGGAAACTGACATTGGTCCTCTTCATCCGATCCAAAATGTTAAGAGGAGCACCAACTACTTTAACTAAAGTTTTAGGAACTGTAGGGGTTGCTAACTAAACCTAAGTTGCCTGATATATTGGGCTTATCTCTATTTGTTTCTTGCTGATGTCAGGTAGTCACACTTAGTTGTGCATTTGTTAATGGAGCATGATGAGTAGCATCTAAAGTAGAAGTTTGATTAGGTGAGGGAGATGTAGCATCTCCAAAAGCTCTCCTTTTACATCTGGTGCTATGGACTATAGCATCATGATTGGCATGACAATGCTCCTCTAAATGATGGTTCATGAAAGAAAAATTGCCCTGCTATTGTAGATGAGAAGCATCAGTAGGTTGACTGACAGTATATTGCTTTCCTATTGCTTTCTCTTGTGTAGTCAATGCCAAGTAGGACTCTACCTTCTAACACATACAATATCCATAGGAATAGTTACAAGAAGGGTAGAAGTCTTGATCTTGAGCAAGATTATTATGAGGGACTAAAGCCCTACTTAGGTTTATATTTGCAGCATGGGCATTACCAATAGGTCTATTCTAATTATATAGAACATGACCTTGATTTTGAATTAGTGGCCTATTATGTATGGGACCTTGATACTAAAGTAGTGGAGGCTTATTTTTTGGAGATTTTTGCCTCTCTAGAGTCACCACCTTGTTACTCATATTTTTTATCATTGAGAAGCTATCCTCACCTTCTTCTCTTGACCTTGCAATTTCTTGTCTATATTTTGCATCATATCTTTAATTTCATCTATTCCATTTAAAGATGTGGAGGCTAAATGGCCAATAGCAAGGGGATGATTTGTAGATGTGGTAGGGATAGGGGCTATAGTAGGCTAGTGTTTGGGCATGTCAAGGAAGAAATACATTGGAGGTCTTGGAGCTAACTTCCCTCCTTGTATCAATATATTTTTTGCCTTTATGAAAATTTGATAAGCATTTGGTAAGGTATACCCTCCATAGTTTTCACTTTGGTAGCTATTTCAATGTTAAAGGCTCTGAGGTAATATAAGAAATCATTACTAGGGTAAGGCTTTACTGTACTAAGTATTATATTACATGTCTTCTAAAATATGTAATTGAAATTTGTCATATATTCATGGGGTTCTCTCTTGATAGTTGTTGGCTACTCTAAAAGTGATAGGTGATCACTTTTTTCCTCAAAATGCTTACAAAGTCCTATTCCTAGCCCATCCCAATTTGTAATAGAGTTGTGAGGCAAACCTGTATACTACTGCAATGCTTTCCCCTTTAAGGATGAAGCTAGGAGCCTAACAAGAACATCATCCTCTGTAATACCATGTATATTGCAGACATTTGAAATCTCTTGAATATGTTCTATAGGCGAGATGGAAGTTTCACTAGTGAAATCAAGTATACTTTTGAGAGCTGACACAAGGATATCATGTCTTTGAGTCAATAGGAGAGGACTCCCACCATTAAAGGTGGAAAATGCATGTGCTCTAGGCTGTGCCATATGGAAAAGTGATATATTTAAATGAAAAGATGGTAGTGTTGGACATATAAGAGGAGTAACTAAAAGGGGAGAGGTGAATTAGTTACCACTAAAATAAATCTTAGATCCTTTTAGATGTTAGTACAAAATAAACTCTGAAAACTAAATACTACTGATGCTCAACAAACACAGACAAAATGTTGTAATTTGTTAAATATTGAATATGCTCGGTAAGTACTTAACATGAAAATATTAGATGTTATATGTTATTATTATTATTTTAACTTAAATACAAACACATAAAAGAAAATAGCATGAACACAATTGACACTAGGATTTAATGTGGAAACCCAATTTGGGAAAACCACCAATTGCAACTAGTTACTATATTCACTCTTCTGAAGTGTGCTCTGTTAAGAGCCAATCCTATTAAAAGTTACAAAACACACTATTAGGTGTGACCCTATTAAAGGATTTAATCACCCTATTAGGAGTGACCTTGTTAGAGGTCTTTAGAAAATTCAATAGAACTACCACCTTGTTAGATGTTTTACAAATAGTTTTTTAAGCCAACTATGTTAAGATATTTGGATCACTGCTACAATGGTTGGAGAGTAACAATGAGATGATCAAATTTCTGATGCAATTGAATTACTGATTAAAAATCTCTATTCTAGCTTGTACTTGATCCTTCCTAATCAAATATATCTTTTCAACCTCAAAAGGATATTTTGTTTATCCTTCTAATTTGCTTCCTTACTACACCATTAGATCTTCAAAATCTTCCATGCATTTATACTCTTACACACTTCCAAATTCTCAACTTGACCTTATACTTATATCATTCATGTTGTCAAGTCGGCTCTTATACAACTTAGAATAACTAATATTCATCACTTTAGTTGGCTAGAACCAATAGATAAATTAATTAAACATAATATGCCAAAATAATGAAATCCTTCATTAGCTAACCCTCGGTAGATACTAACTCAAAAACAATTTTCCTGTATTAACCTAGTGAACTCGATTAACACTGCATATTCACAAAGATCATTTGGTAACCAAGTGAGATCGGTTAACACTGGTTTCATCCAACATTTCCTTCATTAACTGAGTGAGCTCAGTTAACACTCATCTTCTATAAACTTTCCTTTTATGCTTGAGTGAACTCGGTAGACACTACCTTCTAAACTAGGCAAATATAGGAACTCTTAGTAGACACAAAAAATTGTCTTCATTGCCTAAGTGAGCTTAGCATGTACTGATTGATAATGATATGGCATTTATGTAACATCAAAGACAATACACAATGAATCAATTATATCCAAAAATCTCCCTCTTTGGCATTGATGTCAAGAAAACATGTCATAACACAATGAAATTTTGATCTTTGAGAACTTTCTTTGTCAGTATGAACTCTTTCTGCCTTCAGTTTCTCCCTCTGTCAAAAAACTTCTATCTACTACATCTTCTGCCAAGTTCACTCTTCCTCATAGACATCTCTATGATAGCATACTTCTCCCTCTTATAAAAAAATTCTCCTTCTAGTTAAAATTTTTTATGAGATATGATAGTAAACTTCTCCCTCTTTGACAACACATACCAAAGACACCAACTCTATTAATATCAATGCACCTTAAGTACTAATTCATTTGCAATATGCCTTTGTCAATACTGCACCAACTAATTGATCTTCAACAAGTTCTAGTTGATGCATCACTAAACTTTATTTAGTGAGCTTTAGATAGGGAATGACCTCTAGCTTATCTCTTAGATACATAAAAGCATCCTTAAGTAAGTGAATATTTCTGAAATCTATTCTTTTGTATTTACACATTCCTGACTTCTTTATCTTACACTAATTCTCTTAAGAAGTGATATTTTGTTGCAATGTTCTTTGTTTTGGTATGCATCACTGTATTGTTTGATATATTGATTGCACTGGTGTTATCACAGTATATGACTAATGTATCATTGATCTTTATCTTCATTCCTTTCAATAGTTGTTTGAACCAAACAATGTTAGAACAATTAACTACTGATGCCACATATTCTACCTCTATTGTGGATTGAGAGATGCAATTTTTGTTTCTTGCTTGTCCAAGACACTAGTCTTTTACCAAGAAAGAATGCTCCACCATTAGTTCTCTTCCTATCATCAATACTTCCTACCCAATTAGCATCAACGAACACCTTTAAGTCCAAATTGCCTCCAAGTTTTTACCATAAGCCATAGTCTTTAGTACCTTTCAGATATCTGATGATTCTCTTGATTGCCGTCATGTGATTTTCTTTGGGATTTGCTAAGAATCTTGCCATCATACCAACTCCTAATGCAATATCAAGCCTTATATGCACTACATACCACAATTTTCCAATCATTGATCTATATGTGGTTTGATCTACTTTCTTTGAATCATAATTTTTGGAAAGCTTATGTCTAGTAGACATAGGGGTTCCAACTAGTTTTGAATCTTTCATTCCAAATTTCTTTAGTATCTCCTTGATATATTTGGATTGAGTAATGTATGTACCATTTTTGTTCTACTAAATCTGCAATCCAACAAAGAATTTTATCTCTCTAAACATAGACATCTCAAATTATTTTCTCATTTCTTTTGAAAATGCTTTGCATAAGTCATCATTTCCTATGAATAAGGTATCATCAACAAATATTTTTTCCAACACAATTCTTTTGTCTTCTCCTTTGATATATAGGCTATTATTATCATTTGTTCTTTGAAAGTCAATATGTATCAAGTAATTATTAAGTCTTTCATACCAAGCTCTAGGAGCTTGCTTGAGACCATATAATGCCTTGTTTAATTTGTAGACCATGTCTCTTTTGTTAGGATCTACAAAACCTTCTAGTTGTTCAATGTAGACTTCCTCATCATGAATTCCATTCAAGAATGTAGATTTAACATCCATTTGATACACTTTAAATCCTTTGTGTGCTACATATGCTAGTAGAGTTTTGACATCTAATAATCTTGTAACAAGAGAAAAAGTTTCACCATAATCAATACCTTCTTCCTGTGAATAGCCTTTGCACACCAATCTTTCTTTATTTTAAAAAACTTTTCCATCTTCACTCAACTTGTTTCTAAACACCCATTTTGTACCAATTAAATTTTTATCTTTGGGTTTAGGAACAAGGGTCTAGGTTTTTTTCTTCTCTATTTGTTCTATTTCTTCATTCATTTCTTCAACCCAAATTTCATTATCCAGCGTATCTTTAACATTTTTAGGTTCAAATTTAGCAAGTAAACATGTACTTTTTAATTTTCTTCTTGTCATTATTCTATCAAATTTGTCTCCAATGATCTAATCAGGTGCATGATGCCTTATGACATATCTTGCTAACACAGGTTCTTTGGATTTGGAATGAGTTCCACTATTTTTATCATGAACTTTAGTATCAAGCTCGGGTTCCACTATCTATGACTTGGGTCCATCAAACTTGGTTTGAACTAGCTTGATAGCTTCTGACTGTGACTTGGGTCCTTGAGACTATGACTTAGGTTGCACCGTCTGCAACTTGATAACTATTGGAGATTTTGAGAACTTTGGGGGCGAAGCTTTCTTTCTCTTAAATAGATTTGGTAGGGTATCAAGTTCATAGTAAAAAAAAATTATTTAATCCTCTGGCTCTTTGTTGCTTTCTTCTTCACTCTTTTTTGCAAACTCATCAATTCTCATGTGTGCACTTTCTATGATTTTATGAGTAGAAAAATTCAAATATTTGTATGCTTTACTTTTGCAGGAGTATCCTAAAAATATGCCTTCATTAACCTTGACATAAAATTTTCCTTTTCTAGATTCTTTCAAGATATAACATTTGCTACCAAATACTTTCAAGTAACTTACATTTGGTCTGTAGCCATACCATAGTTGATAAGGAGTTTGATTTGAATCTTTCTTCAACTGTACTCTATTCAAGGTATGAACTGTAGTGCTGGTAGCTTCCTTCTAGTATTTGATTGCGACATTCTTTTCAATCATTAGTGTTCTTCCACACTCCATGATGGATCTATTTCTTCTTTCATCTATGCCATTTTGTTGAGGAGTAGTAGGGACTAATACTTGTCTTTTGATCCCTCTTTCAATGCAAAAATTATTGAATTCATTGGAGATGAATTCACCACCTCTGTTTGATCTTAAAAATTTTAATCTCTTTCCAGTTTCTTTTTCTACTCTTGCTAGATATCACTTGAATTTTTGAAAATCTTCAGATTTTTCTTTTAGATACATTATAGTCATCATTTTAGAATAATCATCAACAAAAAGAATGAAATTTTTTTCTCTACTATAACACTCTATTCCAATAGGTCCACATAAGTCTGTATGCACAAGTTCTAAGACTTCTTTTGACTGATAGTTCTTTCTTTTAAAACTAGTCTTTCTCATCTTACCAATTTGACAATTTTTGCATAGACCTATATTAGGCTTCTTCAAACTAGGAATACCTCTTACTCTTTTATATTTTCTTATCTTAACCAGATTATCAAAGTTTACATGACATAACCTTTTGTGCCATAATCATCTTTCTTTTACTTGAGCAATAAAACATGAACTTTCATTGAGATCAAGATAAAATAGATTACCTTTTGTTTTCTTGCCAGATCCAACCATATTTCCTTTTCCACCTAGTAGTTTGGCCTATCCATCCATAAATTCTACTTTGAATCCAATGTTATTCAATTGTGCCACACTCAGTAGATTATGCTTTAGTACTTCAACTCAATAAGCATTGTCACATACAAGGTTCCTTTGTCAAAGAAATACATCCTTTTCCTTTTATGTTACAAGGTTCATTGTTCCAAATCTCACACTACCTCCATCATAATATTTCATGTGCTCAAATTTTATTTTGTCTCCAATCATATGATGTAAATAGCCATTATCAATAATCCATGTATCATTTTTTCTAACATGAGAGATAAGTGCCATTTTATCTCCTTCATCATCAAATTCATCTTTTAGTGCAATATATACCATTTCATCTTCACTATTATCATAATCTTTAGCCATAAAAAAGGATTTCTTACCTTTGTCCTTATAGTTATTATAGTTCTTGGAATCCTTCTTGCCTTTGTGCTTATTTCTTTTCTTTTCATCTTTGTTTTCTCTATTTGGACACCTTGTAGCAATGTGACCAACTTCTTCACAAAAAAAGTAGATCAAAGGAGCTTTACCTTTCTACTTTCCTCTACCTTTGGAATACTTTCTTGCAAGTAGGGCTTCAACAACTTCAAGATCACTGTCTGAGCTTTCGTCTATTTCTTCTTCTTCACTTCCTAATTGATTAGACTTTTATTTCTTACTCTTTTTCTTGAGTGAGAGTTTAGCTTCAAATGCAGACGCAATACCTTTTGAGTTAGGAAAATAGTTATCAAAGTTATTTAACTCAAAAGTTGTCCATCTTCCAACTAGAGCATCAAAGATATTTTATTATTTGGATCACATCTCATCTCTTGAATAATAGACACTCTAAATATTGCATAAATAGGAAGAAGAGGTCTAATTACCTTGCTTACAACTATTTTTTTCTTGAATGTCTCTTCTAGATTCTTTGATTGCACTCACACTTGCTTTTCTTCTTTCCACATATTTTACAATGTTCTCATCTTCTCTCATTTTCATTTGATCAAAATGCCCTCTTAGACTTTTAGCCTTAGCTCTTCTTACATTGTCATCTCCTCCATAAATGTCTTTTAGTTTGGTCCATATTTCATGAGCTATTTTAAAATCTTTTACTTCATCAAATTCAACATAACTAAGAGTAGATGCAATATCAATCATCATGATGTTATGATTTTTCTTTTCAGTAATATATTCAACTGATAAAATTCTAGTGGGAGTCTTGTATTCATCATCAAGATATTTACAACTTGAGTCACTAATGGTAGCCAAATGTAACCTCATAAGTCCTTTCCATGCTGCAAAATTGTCTCTATTCAACGTGGGAATCTCTCTTCTATAAGACATCCTGATCTTTAGTGTAGGTCCTTGAAACCTTCTCTGGAAGCACCAAAAGCTCTAATACCAATTGTTGGAAATATAAGAGGAGTATCTAAGAGGGGAGGGGTAAATCAGTTACCACTAAAATAAATTCCAAATCCCTTTAGATGTCAGTATAAAATAAACTCTGAAAACTAAATATTGTTGATGCTAGACAAACACACATAAAATGTTGTAACTTGGTAAATAATGAATATACTTGGTAAGTACTTAACATGAAAATCTTAGATGTTATCTATGATTACCATTACTTTAGCTTAAATTTAAATACAAAAAGGAAAATAGCATGAACACAATTGACACTAGGAATTAATGTGGAAACCAAATTTGGGAAAACCACCAATTGCAACTAGTTACTATTTTCACTCTTCTGAAGTGAGCCATGTTAGGAGTCAACCCTATTAAAATTTACAAACCACATCATTAGGTGTGACCCTGTTAAAGGATTTAATCACCCTGTTACGAGCGACATTGTTAGAGGTATTTAGACAATTCAATAGAACTGCCACCTTGTTAGAGGTTTTAAAAATAGTTGTTTAAGATAACTCTGTTAAGAGATTTAGATCATTGCTTCAATGGTTAGAGAGTAACAATGAGATGACCTAATTTTTGATGCAACTGAATTGTTAATTATAGATATTTGTTCTGACTTGTACTTGATCCTTCCTGATCCAAAATATCTTTTTAGCTTCACAAGGATATTCTTCTTATCTTTCTAATTTGCTTCCTTACTACATCATTAGATCTTCAAAATCTTCCATGCATTCACACTCTTATACACTTCCAAATTTTCAACTTGACCTTATATTTATATCATTCATATTGTCAAGTTGGCTCATATATAACTTAGAATAACTAATATTCATCACCTCAGTCAGCTAGAACTGATAGATAAATCAATTAATCTTAATATGCCAAAACAAGAAAATCCTTCATTAGTCGACCCTGCTCGGTAGATGCTAACTCAGAAACGATTTTCCCATATTAACCAAATTAACTTGATTAACACTACATATTTATAAAGATCCTTTGGTAACTAAGTGATCTCAACTAACACTGGTTCCATCCATCATTTCCTTCATTAACTAAGTGAGCTTAGTTAACACTCATCTTTTGTAAACTTTCCTTTGACACCTAAGTGAACTTGTTGGACATTGCCTTCTAAACTAGGCAAATATGGGAGCACTTAGTATACATAGAAAACTATCTTCACTACTTAAGTGAGCTCGACATGCACTAACTAATAATGATATAAAATTTGTGTAACATCAAAGATAATACATAATCAATCAATTGTAACCAATAGGTAACCTAGGTTGTGATCTATCAACAGTAGGAGTGGAGAGAGATCTTGAAGGTGTATGTGTTATTGTTGCAATCTTAACTAGTGATAGAGATAATGTATTTCTCTTTCTCCTAGGGTTTGAAAATGAGAGCTCGGTGTATTGAAAATTGCCTCTAGAAGATGCCCTTGTATGAGCTTTGGGCATGAAATCACAACAACTTGGTCTAGAAACTAGGATGTAGAGTTGTAGTTGTTGACAATTGGCTAATAGTGATATGTAATTGTTGTCATTTATGGAAAAATATGATGTACATGCTCACAAGAAACCTTAGAAATGAAGATACTTAGTGTTTGGTAATCAAAAAATTGACTAGGTATAGAATTTGGTATACAATAGTGTATTGTTTTGTTTATAACTTGTTGCTAATGCCATATTATGACTAGCAAAGATATATGGAGATAGCATACATGTTGGTGATGATGTGTATAACCTATAAAGTTAGTATGGACTGTACAAAACAAAGATAATCATGTTTGAAGCAAAAAAAACCAATGGAATTGAAGGAAAGGATTATTTTGTTTACAAGATAATTACTTGTCCAATTAGGGTCAACATCCTAGATGTTTACTCTAAGATAAATGGTGGATTGTGGTCTTAGTTGGTCCAATAACAATTTGTGTAAAGGCACGGTATTTATGCAAAGAACATCTTGCGATGAGAAATGTGATTATGATTAAAACTACCATCTTGTAATTGTGATTGTATGCAAAATTTTGTGAAAGCAATATATGTGAAGTTATATATGTTCTATTTTGTGATCCAAGATTGAGATAAAGATTAGAGATTAGTCAAGGAAGAAGATTATATTCTGGAATTCTAATTACTTGTTTAGGCAATGAGCTCTTCTTGTAATTGGAAGTGCATGTTTGAGCAGTGGGCTCATCTTGCATTTACTGTACTACAACTCCTAGCAGGGTTGGAATCTCCTAATAGGGATTCAAAGTCTCCTAATAGGGACTCCTTATACTAAATTTTCTCATTGACTCCTAACAGGGTCCATCCTCTAACAAGGAACTTATATATCGGTATATTATCTAGTGGGTATCATCCCCACCAGGGTTTTCTCTTGGCCAGGGTTTCCCTAGTTAACAAAATACATGGTGTTATGAGTTATCTTCATGCATTGCTACTATTACTATTGAACATTACTTTATTGCTTTGTTATGCATGGTTTAAAGTAAAAAATATTATCCAATTGGAAACTAAAGTTTGTAAATTATTGATTTACCCCCCCTCTCCATAATCCCTATTTCTAATAATTAGTATCAAAGTACAGTTACTTTGTAGAGGCTTAAGAGCTTTAGTAAGATCACTATGGATATGGAATAGTTGATGAAGAACCTTGAAGAATCTCTTGAAGAAATTGATCTCCTTGCTAAAGAAAGAGATAAACTGAAGGACATATATGAAGACTCCAAAGTATACATTGGTCAATTGAAGGAAAACATTGAACATCTCAAATCCAAGCTTGAATCTACTAAATTTGGAACTAGTGATGATGATTATTCAAAGTTAAAGACAAAGTACAAGATCTTGAAGCATGAGTTGAAGATTGCAAATCTGAAATTGAATTTGAGAAATGATCTTAACAAAGTTGAATCTAATTTGAAGAGTGAGAATGCAGATTTGAGAACAAGTCTGGCAAAGAAAACATTTGAGTTTGAGACATTCAAAGAACATCATGAAGAACTTCATAAGTAAAATACTATTGTGAAAGGTGAATTGACTCAGTGCAAGTAGCAACTTGAGAAGCATTATTCTAGTAGAGAAAAACTTGACAATTCAATGTCAATATAGAGACGATCTTATGATAAGAGTAGTATTGGTTATCTAATTAACATTTCAGCAAAGAAACCTAAGATTAGATCAAATCTAAAAGAAAAATATAAATCTAATGATAAGATTGAATGCAGTCAATCTTTCTAATAAATCTAAAGAAATTGAGCAAAACAAGGAAGTTGAAATTTGGATGAACCAAAGTAAGTGGAATGTCCTAAGGAAACCAGGTATGAATTTAGAGGTAAATACATTTTATGTAATGAAATGGGTCATATGAAAAGAGATTGTACAAATAAGTCATTTAATCATGTTAAGGACTTTTATTGTCATAATTTCCATGGTATGGGTCATACTGCAATTGATTGTAGGAAACCTAAGTATGATAATGATACAAGAAATAGTAGAATGTCTAGAAATACTAACCCTATAGGTAGAAAAAGATCTAATGAAAGGACATCAAGAGAAGGAAAATCTTATGAAGACAAAAGACAAATTGTGTGTTATAAGTGTAACAACTTAGGACACATTGCTTGGAAATTGTCATGCACTCGATGATCAACAAAATCCTAGAAGTAGAGCATTAGTATGTCACTTATGCAACAATGTTAGACATACCAAAAAGTACTACAGAATGGATAGAAACTTCAAAGATAGAAGGAATAATAGAAGAAACTTTGGGAATAGAAGGAATGATGCAAGAAATGCTGGAAATGATAGAAGGAACCATGAAAGGAATTCTGAAACTAATAGAGACAATGAGGAATATAGAAACATTTTTTAGTGAACTTTGAGAAGAACTTAATGAGGCATTTGTAGAAGGAGTAGATATCTCAAAAGAAAAGCTAGATGATGATGTGACAGGAAGATCAAAGTTATTTGTTGAGTTTGATTCAACTAAGTTGAATTAAAGATGTTCACAACATCAGAATTTGAAAATTTCATTCAGAGATTAAATTAGAAGTAGCAAAGTTGGGAAAAGGTGTATTGAGATAAGTTTAGATGGTACCAAAGCTTTCTTGTAATTTGAAGCTCATCTAAACAAGTTATGAAGGAATTTAGAGTTACTGGAATTATAGAAAAAAGGCTAACTCTATAGTAGAAGATGAAACGTATGTTTTTATAGAGAATTTTGTGATGCACAGTTCAATAGAGTTTTGTCATAATGGAAAATATCTATGGAAAACCTTAGGTGACATCTGAAGGTCAGATAGATGATCTTGAGTAGTTTTTTTATTACAAAATGTAATTGATAGCTTTTTTTGTGTTTGTAAAGTATGCAATTAATGCAAGCTCAAGTTGATAAAATAAATGGAGTACAAAATTGATTTTTACTTCATTACAAACACATCTAAAGTAAAGAGCACTCAAAAGTGAGTTGTTAAGGTGATTTCAAAGAAAACCCTATATTTGGAAAGAGTCATAGAGATAATGAGTAGTGGCAAATGTACAATGGATAAGATCACAAAAGTATGTACAAGGCATCCTATAGATAAGATATTGAACAATGGCAACCTGATAATGAAAACATTTAAGAATGAAATGAAATAGAGATTCAAAAGTGCACTTGCAATTGTGGAAAAATTCAAGGAAGACATTTGCATTTTGGTTGATATAGATTATACATATATTCAAGCAGAGGAACCTTGGGAAACATTTCTTAATCCCTTGGGTTATGAATTAAATGATGATATAATAGTTGCTTATATTAATTTATTATTGAATTTAGATAAGGATAAAGTGGAATACAGATTTGGTACACATGATGAGATTACCCAGTCAACTCATTAGGCATCTATGGAGAAGGCATCACATAAAAGGATAGAATCTATAATGAAGAAAGCATTATTAGAGACCAAAATGACCGAGAGTGAGTCTGCGGCTATAAGACAAACTATGAAGCAAGGAATACTAAATATTCAACCTTTGTCAATATCTATTGTACAAACATCTTTAGAATAGAGCATTCCATATGCAACAGTGTCAAATGTTCAGCCTAGTGAATTGAAAAGAAAATCTAAAAGATTGGTGGAAGTAGTGACTACTAAAATAAAGAGGGTAAAACAAAAAGCCACTAGACTAGGGAAAAGATAGAAAACATTGTTGAAAATTGTTGATTCTAGTGATGAAGAGGAAGAAGAACAAGAGATCAAGTAAGCAGAGAAAATGACTCATCAAAGCAATCGGTAGGAAAATTTTGGCAACCTTGGAAACTGAAGATATAGAAGATCAACACAAATATTGTTGATGAAGGTAACTTTGTTCAGATGAACAAATATTATGATTTGTATAATAGTTTTTAGAAGGATAATATTGATATCTATATTGTGAGATATATTATAGCAAAAAATATAATATTAAAGGATCTTGAAAGCTTAATTAATTACAAAGTCTATGAAAGACTCATTCAGAAGAAGGCTTCTACAAGGGAAGAAGATCTAGAACTTTGGAAGTCTATGCTTAGAACTATTTGTAAGACTGATGATGAAGAATAAATTAAAAGATTGTTAAATAACCTTGCACTGTATTTGAGGAATAAAGTAAGACCATTTCTATTTATGGTTGGTGAAAAAGATAAACTAAGAAGTGAGATTGCAGCAACTATAAACAAGATGTTGATAGAGTCAAAGGAAGCATGTCCTCCTGCACCTTGAACCTTGGAAGTGTCAATGAGTGGTGACACTATGCAAATTGATTAGACCAATATTACCATTAACATTGATGATACTAATCCATTCAAATCTTTCAAACCTAATGAACCCAATATTGAGGATATTGAGGACAAACTAAGATTGCGGGAGAGAAAATGTAACTTGAAGAAGAGAAAAGGAAAATAGAGGAAGCCAAGTAGAAATTGCTTGAGGATGAGAAGAGAAGAAAGGAAGATAAGGAAAAGAATAAAATGGCAGAAGAAGTTAAGAAGAAGAGATTGAAAGAGAAGAGAGAAAAAGAATGACAAGAAAGAGAAAATCAAGAGGAAGAAGATAGAAGAACAAAAGAAACAACTAAGAAACTAAGAGAGGATGATACGAAACCATCTAGTCCATCCACTCTACTCTCTCTTGCTAGTTTAGCTACTAATGATGATGATAAAAAAGATCTTATCTCATCCCTATCAAATCTTATACAAAAAAAATAGAATAGTGAAGAGCTTACAGAAAACCTTAATGGAAGTTATAGACAGATTGCATAGTACTTTAGTAGTGTAGCACATTGAATTGGATCCTGAATAGAGGGCACATGTAGTGTTGAAATTATTTGATGAAGAGTTTACTAAATTGTTGAATGTTGCAAAAGCAAAGGCACATATTTCCCATGATGCTAACTTGTTTAGAACCATTTTTCAAAACATTAAAAATGACTTGGTTGATTTTGATTGTTGTATCAAGGTACTTTAGAAATGCCATTAGGATGGGAAAATTTTGTATATCAAGTCTACTTTATCACACAAGTTGACCAAGGAAATCAACAGCTAGATAGAAGGTAAGATGAGTGAGCTAGAGGTTCTATTCAGCCAGATCCAACATCCAACTTGTAAAGTAGATGATTTTGAAGGAAAAGTGGCCAACATCCATAGTGATATCAGGAAACTAGAACTTTGGAGAGAACAAATTTTGAAGAGGATATTGAATTTTAGAGAGTCTATTTCTCTAAAAATAACTCTTGTTGAGAAATAATTGGAGGAATGTGTCAAGGCCAAGGGAACATATTCTAACTTTTTGTATCTAGATCTTAATGTAGTTGAGATTGCATCATATGCTCTATGTGCAATTCTCGCCTTAGCTAAATCCACCAAGGAGACATGGACTAAAGGTATAAAAAGTCTTAAGGAAAACTTTTATGATTGCATGAAGATCATATTAGCATAAGGAAGGACAACATTTTTGATAGTTTCTGGACAATTTTTAACATTTTGATCTTTGTCATTGATGTCAAAGGGGGAGTAGTTGTTAAAAATTGTAAAGTATATTATAAGGGGGAGCTTATCTAAAGTTGAACAAAAAATTGCAAAGTATATTGTAAGGGAGAGCTTATGTAAAGTTGAACAAGTTGTAATAGATGTAATCTAATGTGTTGTTTATTTTTGTTGTGTTGAGTTTTTTTGTCACTTAGCCAATTTTCCCTATTTTGTTGATATCAATGCCAAAGGGGGAGATTATTGATAATTGGCTAATAGTGATATGTAATTATTTTCATTTATGAAAAAACATGACATACATACTCATAGGAAATCTCAAAAATGAAGATACTTAGTGTTTGGTAATCAGAAAATTGTCTAAGTATAGAATTTCATAGACAACACTATATTGTTTTATTTATAACTTGTTACTAATGTCATATTATGACTGGTGAAGATAGATGGAGATAGTATACATTTTGGTGATGATTTGTATAACCTTAGAAGTTAGTATAGATTGTAGAAAATAGAGATAATCATCTTTGAAGGGAAATAGAAAAACAAAATTGAAGGAAAGGATTATTTTGTTTACAAGATAATTACTTGTCCAATTAGGGCTGACATCCTAGATGTTTACTCTAAGCTAAAAAAATGGATTTTGGTCTTAATTGACTAAGCAACAATTTGTGTAAAGGTATGATATTTATGCAAAGGACATCTTGCGATGAGAAGTGTGATTGTGATTACAAGTGTCATCTTGTAATTGTGATTATATGCAATTTTTTTGTGAAAACGATATATGCAAAGTTTTATATGAATTATTTTGTGAGTGAGATTGAGATGAAGATAAAAGGTTAGTCAAGGAAGAATATACATTACTTATATTCTAGAAATCTAATTACTTCTTTGGGCAGTGAGCTCTTCTTATAATTGGAAGTGCATGTTTGGGCAGTGGGCTCATCTTGCATTTACTATACTACAACTCCTAACAGGGTTAGAATCTCCAAATAGGGATTCAAAGTCTCCTAATAGGGACTCCTTAAATTGAATTTTCTCATTGACTCCTAACAGGGTCCATCCTCTAACAAGGAACTTATATATTTATATATTATCTAGTGGGTATCATCTCTATTGGGGTTTTCCCTTAGCCAAGGTTTCCCTAGTTAACAAAATATGATGTTATGAGTTATCTTTATACATTTCTACTATTACTATTCAGCATTAATTTATTTCTTTGTTATGCATGGTTTAAAGTAACAAGTATTATCTAGTTGGCAACTAAAGTTTGTAGATTACTAATTCACCACCCTCCTTAGTAATCCCTATTTCTAATAAGAGTCACCAAGTACTCTAAAATGAGCCTCTTGAAGGATTGAAAATACTGAGAGCAACACTATCTCCTCACCATGTATTTTAAGTTCCTTTCTTTAACAATAGTGAACCTAGAATGCTTTGATATATCATTCCCATTGGGTGTGCCAAAAACTATTGACACTAAAGCTTTCACCCTTGCCTAGAAAGTCTTACCTAAAGGTAGCCTCATGTAACATGGAAATAACATCTAAAGTGTGGGACTTTGTGACTTGAGATTGAGTCTCTAGAGAAGGCTACCTACCTTGTTACTAGGATGCAATTAACTATTTCTTGAGTGGAAAAGGGAGAAGGAATGCATGAAAGAAAACTACCTAAGCTAATCTAAGAGGAGGTGATACACCAAATAGTATGTTCAACCTTATCTCTGCTCAAGAATTCACAGTTCATTGATATAACCTCAAAGTATACAAATTCAATCCTTTCTTAATACAACAACCATATGTAGATCAAAAAACAAAAGAATTCTATAAGGAAGAGACTTCACTTTATATCATTCAAAAATCCAAGTAGATACAATCATACAATTTAGAAATGATGATAATAGATTAATAAAAATGTGAGAAGGTATTGCACAATATATTAATAGAAGAAAGAGATACAATAGAGGAGTATATTAACTCAGAGGAAAAATAAATTATAGTAGAAGAGCATAGACATACCATGCTATAGAATCAAAGAAAACATTGTCTCTTGGAAAGAGTACAAAAATTTCTTTTATAGTTCAAGCATAACTGAGAAAATTTTACTAGAAGAGAAAATCAACCAACCATTGCTGTTAAGGTTATAGAAAACAATCACTGCAAATGTGGGAAAGATCTAATCGTGGTACACATCTAGATGCTAGAAAATAATATCTATTCATCAAACAGAAACCTTGAGAAGACAAAAATGGTGGCCATTATCACTTTGACTGGGTAAATGGATAACTAGGTGGTGATGGAGTGTCCCATTACATTTATCAAGCATGGGGAACATCAAAGAGTGGTTTTGGATGATCAAGGAGATCCAATTTTCTATTTAACAGTTGTTTCTTTCTTGCTATCAACATTCCAAGTCAGCCATGTCATTGATAAGCTGGAGTCGATTCTCAGGCTTCACCACATAGGCCAATCATATTTTATCATTCTGGCACCCCACCACTCTTATGTCTTTCATCTTTAACTTTTGACTACAATCGATTGTGGCCTCATAACTTGTCCTTAACATTTTCTCCTAAGTGTCATGACTAGGCGACAATGTGAAACTGACATTTCACAATATCACCACAGTTAGGGCTTTGACCTTTATCTTTCCCACAACACTATGAAACTAGAACCTTTACTTTATTGCACCATTTAAAATTAATATCCAACTAGCATTAGATGCCTATGACCATGTGGAACTATGATCCATATTGCCACAATTTAGTTGCCACTTGGGCTTACTGAAATATGTGTTACATCGTCTATATCTCACTATATATTTTCATTGTACATTTTCAATAGCAAGATAGAGACATGCATTGATTTTTGAAGATTGAATGGCCAAGGGGGAACCATAGTTTACCATCCTTTTCAATACTTATGAATAATCTAGTACTATCACATCACTAGAGTTCATCTATATGGCACCATGCTACAACTTTGTGACCTTAAACCATGATTAGTCATTAACTTATGTGAGGATGAAAACAAAAGAGAATCACTCTACCACCACCTCAACCTTGGTTAACTATTTTAACCTTGCAAATGTGCAAAGAAAAGGAAATTGCAACATCACAACCTTGGTGATGGTTAACCCTTAATCCATTGTGACCTTATGATGAAGCCAAAATAAAAATAAAAATCACTCAGTTGCAACTTATCATTAACCTAAGTGCCTTAACCTTGCGAACAAGTGATAAAGGGAATCACTGCATTGCTGGCTTGATCTTGAGTTAAGCTTGACCACTAGTGACCTTGTGATCCACATGAAATCTTACTACTAGAGTTAACTTCACACCATTGCAACTAGTTACCATAAGCTAGCATGAAATTCTATGAAGACCCACTAAATATAGACCTAGCTATTTCACCCCTTCACAGCTTGCTTGGTTGTTAATTGCTAACAACCTACGACTAGGCAATGAAAGAATGATCACACAGTCATAAGTAAAATTATTTATAAGATACAACATGAAAGTTTTGAAACCTAGGGATATAACGATAAGCTAATTTTTTTAATGTATCATTATAATGTTAGAATGTTTGAATATTTGAAAATATAATCGTTGGCCATGCTTCATTTGCAAAACTCAAATTTTGGTAGGAGGGAAAAAATGGCGAACATAAAGCATCACTGATAATGTTTTAATGTTAAAAAGATATCTTTATACCAAATAGCGAATAAAAGAAGACATAAACAGTTTGAATTGGATTCCATCATAGCCAATGTGATATATTGTGTGCATGGTTTTCTAGAAACCCTATGTTACACCATGAAATTAGTCTAACTCATTTGTACAAAACTATAATTTGTTTGTTACAAGTCTTCAACAGTTCAAATTTGATCTTTGATTCAATATTAAACTTCAATCCAATGATCAAATTAGAAACTAGAAATTCCATTTAAAGTGTTGTGAAAATATTGACTTCGATTCTCCAACTGCAAATCTGATGCTTTTGGATTTGTTGTTTTCTAGGTATAAATTGAATGAAGCTATGATAGCTGTAGGTAGACTATTTTTTTGTTTAGTTTGGATCAAACAAATTTCTAAATTGCTTCTTTGGCTTCTCCTTCATGTGATATATATGAGAGTGAGGATTTTGCTAAAACAAAAGCCCACAAAAAACATAAATATAAATAATAGAACAAAAAAAAATTTTCAGCCCTACCGCACTTAGGAATGGGAAGAGTATTAGATCGAGCAGCTCAGGTTGATCACTCAATAGCTTAACAACATCATCTGCTCCAATCAAGAAAAATACAAATACAATGACATTCAATCTTTTTCTGAGGTATATGAAATTAACGATTGGGGATCATAAGAAGGAATCAGTCAGTGAACCACTAAAATTTGTTGCATTTAATGAAATGGATCTATGATTAGTGAACCCACAAAATGTGAACTTATCAACATAAATCCATGGTGTAAAGTCTACACTTAGTTTACTTTTCATGTTATTGCCAAATTATTTTAGGCTAGCTTTATGGTTATGTTTTATGTTTTAGTGGTAATTGATATCCAGATTTGATTGGATGTTATCTCATACTCAATTGATATATTTGATAAGCTACATGATACTCGATTATTTCATATGTTCATAATTATTCTTTTAATGATGATGCTTATATATAGTGATTTCAAGTATTTCATGATGATAGTTAGATGTATGATTCATATATAGTTTCTATGGATACTTACCCCATACTTGCATGTCTATGGTGTACATGTATGTTTTAATTTATGTTTTACATTTCTAATATGGTTGAGGGAGGGAGTCATAGTCACCTACAAGTCAAGATCTATGTGATGCACCACTCCCTACAATTGCCTATTTAGTTTAGAATTATATGTATATGTACATGCTTGGCTTTTTTGTAGATTGTAAGTACCGGACATCAACTTCTCTAAATTGTTGGGATTAGCATGCCCTATCATAGTATCTCAATTGTAAAGAGGGGGGATAGTTCTTCAGTCCAAATCCTAACCCTAAAACAATTGTCCTAGAAAATATGATTAGTATCTGAGTTATTTACCCTTCCAAATTCATCAAGTGACATGAATTCAAGATTTTGAGTTTTGAGCTTGTTTTAGTGTTTTGTCTTTAAATGAGTTTATGTTATTTAGATTTGTGGGTCTGTTGTGATTTTTAGTTATAATTATATCAAATTAAAAGAGTATTAAATTATTTAATTTAACAAATTTTTTATAAAGAAAAATAATTTTAATTACATTTAATTAATTGAGAAATTAATTAAATAGAAGAATTAAATTTAAAAGATTTAATCCAAGTTCCAAATTTGGTGTGATTATATTTATTTAATTCAATAATAATTTATTTAGGAGTTTCATTTTAATAATAATCTCTAAATATTATTCTTAGTTAAATTAATAAATATATTATTAAATATGTCTTATGATTTAATAAAAGAAAGAATAAATTTAATAAAAAATATTTTAATTAAAATGCAAAAAGTTTGCACATGAAATTAAAATAAATTAAAATAATAAAGAAAAGGGTTTGTAGGATTGTAAAATTGAACCCCTAAAGGGAGAAAGTTGTTAATTAAAAAACTAGAGCTCATTTCTCCACACATAGGATGTTGGAAGCATGAATGCCAATGATAATTCTATAGGGGAGTATTGTAGAAACATGATTAGATCACTATGATAATGATATGTTTCATGACTATGTTTGTCATTGATGTCAACATTGCAGTTTTCTATGGTATCTAACAAAAGAACAACGGTAAAGAACAAGATGGTACAAACAGATAGTTGAGCATTTTCACTAAGCAAGGTTAAAGGGAGATTATACTAAGTGTCTAATATATGCATCTAACCACAAAAGCATAAGAAACTAATTCTAGAAGAATTTATGCAAGTTTTGTTGAAGAATGTTGTGAGATTGAGTTTACAGAAGCATGTTCTAGTAAACTTGTTATATCTCTCTTAGTAGATTTGTTATTCTAAGAAGCTAAAGTTAAAGATGTGAAGAAGACATTCTAGATATGATGTAGCTAAGCTACCTCATCATGATGTTACATGTACATAAAATTATTCAAGTTACAAGGAAAAATATTAATGTTATCACTAAGTGTAATGTGTTCTTAGTAATAATTAATTGAGAAGGTGTAATAGCCTACTCAGGGAATTATTTTGTGGATTTAGTATAAAAAGAAGCAAATTTTCCTTCATCATGAATGAAATAGATTATTGATTGCAAGAAGCATGAAGAGTGAAATGTGAACATAAGAAAAGTAGAGAAAAGGTGAAGGAAACTTCATTGCTGAGGTTTTATTGTGAGATCCCAAGTTTGATATTTGGATCTGAGGTTCATGACTTGGTCTACAAGGTTTGACAATGATTGGTTTAGTTAACAAGATAGAGGAAAGGAGATAAAGTATAGCACCGACAGTTATTCTACAAAGAATTGTTGAAAGATTAGTTAGATAGTGAGTTCAGTGGTCTTGCCTAAGAATTTGTTTGGACAATGGGTCCTTTTTCCTTCTACAACTCTTTAAAGGGTTGGCACAACTCCTAATAGGGTTGGAATCTTCTAACAAGGATTCAAAGTCTCCTAACAAGGACTCATATGTACTAAATGTTGTAATAGACTCCTAAAAAGGTCCATCCTGTAACAAGGAATATTTATATTAGTACATCATCTTGTGGGCATCATTACCACTAAGGTTTTCCCTTTGATGAAGGGTTTCCCTAGTTAACATATCTGGTGTAATTGTATATATGCATTTTAGTATGGTTGTTGTTCACTTTGATTGAATGGTTAAGATTATTTAAGGTTGATAATTATTGGATAACTGATTCAAATCCCCACCCCCCACCCCCTCTTAGTTATCTTGGTGGACTATTGTTTCTAACAATTGGTATTAGAGAATTAGGTCCTTGAATATAAAGTTTAACAACTTTGGGAGATCCATGGAAAACATGTTCAGAAAGGATAGTTCAAAGTTTGATGGAACACATTATGACACCTAGAAGGAAAATATAAAGACATATTTGTTGTGTATGGGTCTAGGATATTGGATCTTGACAAAATTAGAGAAGACAATTGTTGTTGAAAGTGCTTTGGAAACTTGTATTGAGGAAGATAGGGAAATTTTCATGTGTGATATGTGAGCAAGAGAGGTGCTATTATCTGCACTTCCTGAAATTAAGTACAACTAGGTAAAGTCACTTAATACTTCTCATATGATTTGGAAAGCTTTGGAAAATAGTTTTGAAGGTGGTAAAAATTCTAAGAAATTGAGGCTACAAAGTTGGATTTGTGCATTTCAAGATGCTAAAATGATGGAAGATGAATTTATAAGAACATATGTAGGCAGGCTATTAGAAATTACTACAGGTATTACATCTTAAGGAGGAACCAAGCAAGATTATGAGGTGACTTGGAAGATATTGAAGAGCTTAACACCACCATTTAAGAAAGTAGTTCAAATGATATAGTTGTTGATCTCTTATACCAATATTTCACAAAGGAAAAATTACTTGGGAAACTTGAAGCAGTTGAGAATGAGCTTAGACAGTCTAGAGAATTGACCAGAATAGAAATAAATTTTAGTGCCCTAAATATTTGACCTAGTTTATTGAGGAGCACAAGTGCTAGAGGAGACTTTGCTACCAGTAGAAAATCTAATAAGGGCATAAAGATAGAAGGAGTAGTCCTTCTAGTAAGAAGGGAAAAAGATGGTAAGACAATCTTTAAATGTTGGACTTGTAATGAGATTGGTCATTATGCATCTAAGTGTCCTAAAAGAGAGAAAATGTATAAAGGAAATTTCAAACCTAGAAGAGATAGAGAGTGTTTGTATGCAAATGAAGAAGATGATTCTGATGAACAAGCAGTAATTACTAGTGATGATGAAGTAGGATTTGTAGCTATTAAAGAAGAAAGTCTAGAGAAAATGACTTTGGTATCATAGGTTGAAAAGAAATCTGATTGAATAATTGATCGTGGTTGTTCACATCATATGAATGGTGATATGAACAAGTTTGTTGACTTCAAAAGTCATGATAGAGGCATTGTTAGAGTTGGAAACAATGTAACATGCCATGTTAAAGGTATTGGATCTATAACTCTTGATGGTGAAAATAACACTGAAGATGTATATTTTGTTCATTGTTTGAAACACGATCTTCTAAGTGTTGGAAAACTAGTGGATAAGGGTTATCAGTTATCATTCGCAGAGAAGACATACATGATCAAGAACAAAGATGGAAAGCTAATTAGGACAATAACCAGATCTAGAGGTAATGTATTTTAGCTAAATCCCATAGAAATGACATGTTTGGTTGTAAAGGTAGATGACAGTTGGTTATGGCATAAGAGTTTTTGTCATATAAACTTTGACAACATTGTGAAGACTAGTAGTATGTTTGTAGTTAGCGATTTGCCTAAAATTATAAATCCTAATGACACAATTTACAAGGAGTGTGTATTGGCAAAGCATAATAGAACTTATTTTCCTAGCAAGAAGTTTACTACTATAGAAAAATTGGAGATTTTACATATAGATCTTAGTGTCCTACGAAGACTAAAGGATTCTATGGTGAAAGGTATTTCATGATTTTATTTGATGATTTTTCTAGAATGATGTGGGTTGCATTTCTTAAAGAAAAATCTAAGGCATTTGATAAGTTCAAGATATTCAAAAATAGAGTTAAGAATGAATCAAGTATGAAGATTAAATGTTTAAGATGAGATAGAGGAGGATAATTTACTTCAAATGAGTTTAACATATTTTGTGAAACTAATAGGTTCAAAAGACAATTTTCAGCTTTGAGAACCCATAAAAAAATGGCATTGTAGAGAGAAGAAATAAATTAGTAACAAAAATAGCAAGAGCTATGTTAGCTGAGAGTGTTGTATCCAAGATGTTTTGGAGAGAAGTTGTGAATACACCAGTCTACACTATGAATGGAGTGCAAGTTAGGAAAGACACAAATAAGACCCCTTATGAACTATGGTTTGGTCACTCACCTATAGTTGAGTATTTTAGAATTTTTTGTAGCAAATGTTATATCAAAAGAGATGATGATATTGGTAAGTTTGATGCTAGAAGTGATGAAAGTACATTTCTTGGTTATTCATTGAAGAGAAAGGCCTATATATGTTATAATCTAAAAACTAAGACTATATTGAAAGTGAAAATGTAAAATTTGATGAGAAATTTAGATACATGAAAGAATAGTTTACTACAATTCATATGATGAGAATGTTGTTACTAAAATAAGGAATGATGAAGTATTCTTTGAGACTAAAAATTATTTGTAGAATGAAGGGGAGCTATGGTAAGAACAAATCTCAGAAGCTTCAATAGAGCTAAGAGTTGAGATGACAATTCCTACTTTTGATGAGAATATGATAAAGAATCATCCACCTAAGAAGATCATCAGAAGCAGAGATAAAGGTGTGATGAAAAGAAGTATAATCAATGAAGAACTATGTTTGATATCTCAAGTTGAACCAAAGAATGTAGATGAAGCATGTAAAGATGACTATTGGAAGCAAGCTATGAAATAAGAATTGGATTAGATAGTGAAGAATGAGACATGGGAATCGGTCCCCAGACTAGAAGACAAGAATGTGATAGGAACAAAATGGGTATTTAGGAACAAGATGAGTGAACAAGGTGAAGTTGTAAGAAATAAAGCAAGATTGAGATGTAAATGTTACTCATAGCAAGAAGGAATAGACTATGATGAAACCTATGCTCCTATGGCAAGAATAGAAGTAGTAAGGCTATTCTTAGCATACACAGTACATAAAAAATTCAAAGTGTATTAGATGGATGTCAAATTAGAATTTCTAAATAGAGAAGTTGAAGAAGAGGTATATATAGAACAACCTGAAGGTTTTCCTATAATAGATGACAAGGACATAGTATGCAAATTAAAGAAAGTATATGGCTTGAAGAAAACACCCAGAACTTAGTATGCAAGGTTAGACAAGCATTTAACGAAACTTGGATTTAGCAAAGGTAGGACAGACAATAATCTATACTAGAAAGAAATTGATGATCAATTGATGATTTTAGTTATATTTGTTGATGATATCATATTTAGAGGAAATGAAAATGCAAGTGACAAATTTCTAGAAGAAATGAAAAAGGAATTTGAAGTGAGCATGATAGGAGAAATGAAATACTTCCTAGGATTATAGATTGTGCAAGACAAAGAAGGAATCTTTATTTCTCAAACTACATATTTGAAAGATCTACTTAAAGGTTTTGGTTTGGAAACATGTAAACCCATTGGAACACCTATGGTAGTTGGAAACAAGTTATTTACAAAGGATGATGCACCTATTGTTGAGAAGAAGTATAGATCTATGATTAGAGGATTGTAATAATTGACTCACATGAGGTTGGACATAGAAAATGTAGTTGGAATTGTTGCAAAATTTCAAGCTAATCCAATAGAAGCACATTAGTAAATAGTCAAAAGAATATTTAGATACTTATAAGGAAAACCAAAATTTAAATTATGGTATAATAGATCTAATGATTTCACTTTATATGCTTATATTGATGCTAATTGGGTAGGTAGTATGGATGATAGAAAGAGCACCAATAGTGGAGTCTTCTTTCTTGGAGGAAGATTGGTTTCTTGGATAAGTAAGAAGTAGGACTGTACCTCACAAAGTACAATAGAAGTAGAATATATAGTAGCATAAAAAAATTGTAATCAAGTTGTTTGGATGAAGAAAATGCTAAAGGATATAAGGATATAATTTAGTGAACTTATTGTCATACATTGCGATAACACAAGCATAATTAATATGTCTAAGAATCCAATGTTGCATTCTAAGACTAAGCACATTTCTATCAAATATCAAATGTTGAGAGAAAGTTGTGAAAAGGAAATTATATTGGAGTATGTAAGCACCAAAGAGTAGATTACAGATATCTTCACCAGCCTCTTCCCAAAGAAACTTTTGAGTATCTGTGAGGCATGCTAGGGGTTATGCCCCTTTCTACATCATAGTAGATAATGCAAGAGTGCATTAGTCTAGTGTAAAAAGCACTATTTTTTGTCTAGAATGAATACTAATACTTCCTATATGAGGGAGTATCTGTGATGGATAGAGTCATCTAAGACTTGATTGGATGTTTTTTTTGAATAGTGTCTTTGGGCACTCAAGCAAGTCAGAGATAGTTGTTAGAGAGATTGATGGTTTTCAAAAAAATTGACATTGATGTTAATGGGGGAGAGATTATAGCATGAAAAATAGTTTGATATAGAGCACATTGAGATATATCAATGGGGTAGAATGATTGATGAAGATGATTTAAAAAGAAAGGTTAATAGTTTATTGCAGTTGGTATTTTTAGAACTAGATTTTTTCATCTATGTTGCCATCAATGCCAAAGGGGGAGATTATTGGAAACATGAATGCTGATGATAATTCTATGGGGGAGTATTGTAGAAACATGATTAGATCATTATCATGATGATATATTACATTCATGACTATTTTTTTCATTGATGTCAACATAGTAGTTTTTTATGGTATCTGATAGAAGAACAAGGTAAAGAACAAGTTGGTATGAACATATAGTTGAGCATTTTCACCAAGTAAGTTTAAAGGGAGATTATACTAAGTATCTAGTATATGTAATTAACCTCATAAGCATAAGATACTAATTTTGGTGAAGACTATTATGAGATAGAGTTTATATAAGCAAGTTCTAGTAAACTTGTTATATATCTTAGTGATGTTATTATTATGAGAAGTTGAAGTTAATGATGTGAAGAAGACATTCTTAAGATGTCACAGCTAAGCTCACTCATCATAATATTACATGTACGAATATTTATTCAATTTATAAGGCAAAATATTACTGTTATCACTAAGTGTAACATGTTCTTAATGAGGTCCTATAATAATTAATTGAGAAGGTGTAATAGTGAACTTAGGGAATTGTTTTATGAATTTGGTATAAAGGAAGGAAATTTTAATTTATCATGAATGGAATGGATTATTGATTGTAAGAAGCATGAAGAGAAAAATGTGAAGATAAGAAGAGCAGAGCAAAGGTGAAGGAAACTTCATTTTTGAGGTTTTATTGTGAGATTCGAAGTTTGATATTTGGATCCAAGGTTCATGACTTAGTCTGCAAGGTCTGACAGTTATTGGTCCAATTGATAGGATAGAGGAAAGGCGTTAAAGTATGATATATAAAATTATTCTACAAGGAATAGTTGAGAGATCAATTGGATAATGAGTTTAGTGGTCTTTCCCTAGAAGTTTTTTAGATAGTGGGTCCTTCTACCTTCTACAACTCCTAACAGGGTTGGAATCTTCTAACAAGGATTCAAAGTCTCCTAACAGGGACTCATATGTACTAAATGTTGTAATAGACTCCTAATAGGGCCCATCCTCTAACAATGAATATTTATATTAGTACATCATCTTGTGGGCATCATTTCCATTGGGGTTTTCCCTTTGATTAAGGGTTTTGCTAGTTAACATATCTGTTGTAACTGTATATGCACATTTTAGTATGGTTGATATTTACTTTGATTGAATGGTTAAGATTATTAAGGTTGATAAATATTGGATAACTGATTCACCCCCCTCTCTTAGTTATCTTGGTGGACTTTTTTTTCTAACATAGGTTTGGAGGAGAAAATGTAATGTCCCCTTTTAGACATTTATTAGTTTTCTGTCTTATTTGTAGAAGTTTGGTTGTATTTTGTATGATATAGCCTCCATTACTTGAAATTCTATATTTATACATACAATTTATAGAGTCATGTCCTTTTATTATTAATATTAATTATGTTAAGAAGGTATATGATATTATATATTATTTTAATGATTATGTATATTATATTATATGAATCATCTTTCTTATAAGTGATAATACTATTTCATGGTATTTAAATATTTAATTATATAGATATAAATAATATTCATATATATATATATATATATATGTATGTATGTATGTATGTATGTATGTATGTATGTATGTACAGTTATATAATTTATAATTATATTATTATGATATATAATAATTTATATTTTCATCTTAGTATAATATTTTATATACATTATCAATTATTTTAATATTACAACCTTTATATATAATACTTATTTAATATAAAATTATATGTCAAATTAGGGACATCACAGTCCTCCCCTCTCGAATTTTCTTGCCCTCAAGCAAAATCTTTTGTGTATAAGCTATTGTCATAGACACAAAACATATTTGCATTCAAAGACTAGAAAGATTTATAAAAGATACATGAATGAAAACATGAAGCATACACGATGTAGACAGATGAAGTGACAGAGCAAACACGATGCAAATAGATGAACACACAAAGCAAACATGATGTAGAAACATCATACATTCTTTATAATTTTTCACAATGAAGTAGAGTGAAGGGAATGTTTTATAACATATAGTTCCCTAGTGCTCCTTTTGATTGTGGATCCTGCACAGACAAATAGTTATTAGCATGTACATGTATATAATAGCTTCAAAGAAAGATTAATCATGATAAATTAGTTCTGAACCAATTTCCTACCAAGCCCAAGAGTGAAACTTTGGCCCTCTTGGCCTTGATGGAAGCCTTTGACATCCATCAAGGTGGTCTACTTGGCAGACTCTTAACTGAATTAAGTTGACATGATGTCAAGTCTTAACTTAACCAATCTAAGCCCAGGAGTGAAACTTTGGCCCTCTTGGCCTTGATGGCAGCCTTTGACATCCATCAAGGTGTTCTACTTAGATGGTAATCTTATTATTCCTACATAAGCCCCAGAGCGGAACTTTGGTCCTCTTGGCCTTGATGGTAGCCTTTGACATCCATCAAGATGTTCTACTTAGATGGTAATCTTATTTTTCCTACCTAAGCCCAACAACAAAACTTTGGCCCTCTTGGCCTTGATGGAAGCCTTTGACATCCACCAAGCTGGTCTACTTAGGAGGTAATCTTATTCTTCTTAAACATCCTACCTAAGCCAAAGAGCAAAACTTTGGCCCTCTTGGCCTTGATGGCAGCCTTTGACATCCATCAAGGCGTTCTACTTAGGAGGTAACTTGATTCACCATTTTATATCCTTTCTATCTTGATATTTTATTCTTCGTCTTTGCCTTAAGATTGGATCTTGTCATCCTTCAATTTTGATGGCAAGATGACTCCTTCAAACCAAGAACTACTTAATAACACAATTTGCAAAAGTCATATTAGTGATTTGGTCATATAATGTTGTTAAATAAGATTGAAAATTAATAGTAACTCTGACCCAAGATTAAAATATCTTCCAACTAAGTAAAGATATTGATATTCAATAACTTAGGAGATAGAACTTATCTTTATTTAGAGAAATGTGCTTGAAATTTATGCAGCTCATTGTAGACTTTATTGTTTTATTACTTATTCTCTTGGAAGCTTGAGTCTAAATAATAGCTTGTCACAATGAGTCCAAACATAGAGAGACATGTTGAGTCTCAATCTAGATTAGGAGTTCTTCCTTAGACACATATCCTCCCTTATTTCCTTTTTAAAATCAAATAATTTTTTGATTGGTAGTGGCTCAGAGATTTGACTAGTAACCATGCAGTGATCCAAACATTTAATATGCTCTTTATATTAATATACATGACTCTTCAAAGAACCATCATGTTTTTATAGTATCCAATGAATTTTTACTTCAGATGTATAATATGGCCATCATATTATTATTTTAATATAATTTTTATGCTTATATGTTTGTTTAATGTCTTCTTTTTGATAATTCTCCTTTTTTGGATAATGTTTTATTTTGTGCATTAACAATTAAATTTTAATTTATCCATCAATGGGATAGTAACGTGCAAATGACATGAAGTAGATTGCAACTGGAAAATTTGAAACAAGAAAAAATGTTTATTTGTTACAGACGAATATATTGGTAGAGTTTGGTTTGTTTGGAGCCACACCTAAAGACTAGGGTTCTGTTCCCTTTGTAATGAATAACGAAGAATAGGTTTAGGTTAAAAATAAGAATTGATCCAAATATTTGAACAAAAAATGGTTCAATGTATAAAAGTTGTTTACCACTTGTCCTTTCCTCAAGGCAATAAAAGAAAGCTTGTGAAGGTGGGTGTAGTTCTTATATTAATTGGTCTTGCCCAAGATGAGACATCCAAGATCAATGGTAAAGCTCTGATGATCTATTGTAATATTGCAGCAATTGCAGAAGGCCATAAGGCATTAATGGATCTTAGTGGCATTGCTAAGCTAGTGGGTATTCTTGCAAAACATCAAAAGAATAAGAGTAGAGCTAGCCAAGAAATCCAAGAGAAAATAGTTGTAGTCTTATTGTTGATTTCTTAGAACAATATACATTTTGTTTCATTGGCAATTCAAGCAGAGGTTATGGAACTGCTTGTTTGGCTCTCTGAGAATGGTAATGCCAGAGAAAAAGAAAAATCCTCTATTCTACTAAGTATGATGAAAGAAGTCACATCAAGTGAGGAGGAATATCCAGACTCTATATTGCCTCAACATAACACAAGAATATTAGGATAGGCTGCTTGGTCGAGACCCAATTCCACAAAATTCTAATGTTTCTTTGGCTTGAAGTATTGCATCATGTATTCACATTAGCAGTCATAGTGTCATGTCTATATCTCAAGTGAGTGTAAGCATTGAAACTCTAATATTTAAAAGAAGTTCCATTCCAAGCGTGCTACACATGAAGTTCGGTAACTTTGATGCTAGATATCTATTTTTTCACATGTTCCAGTGAAAAGATTCAATAGCTTTTTGTAGTTGATGTTTTCTATTTTTCTATGTACATTATTTAATGTTGTCCATCACATATTGAGCTTTTCTATTGGTGAAAATAAATTTCTTGTACACTTTATAGGATGATGGAAGTTTCCTGATCATTCTCACAATCATTTAAAAACTAATGAGATATTGCCTTTGTATTACATATTGTATAAAATTAGATATTATTCAATAACATCATTCATAATTAGGAATTATAATTTCTTTGCAGTGATTATTGAATTCTGTGATCTGATTGAAAGTTAAAGTTTCATCCAAATGTGGATTAGCTATGTGTATGATTGCAATGACAAAGCATGGATAGTAATTGAAAGTTGTGTCTATGACGACCGAGAAAAGTTGAAAGAATAATAACATTAATAGAACCATCATCAGGTTTTAGCTTTTTTTATTTCCATTATTATACATAGGCTAGCAGGATCTATGCTTTGATACCACTTGTAATGTCCCCTTTTAGACATTTATTGGCTTTCCCTCTTATTTGTAGAAGTTTGGTTGCATTCTGTATGATATCCCCTCCATTACTTGAAATTCTATATTTATACGTACATTTTATAGTCATGTCCTTTCATTATTAATATTAATTATGTTAATAAGGTATATTATATAATATATTATTTTAATGATTATGTATATTATATTATATGAATCATCTTTCTTATAAGTGATAACACTATTCCATGGTATTTAAATATTTACTTATATAGATATAAATAATATTCATATATATATGCAGTTATATAATAATATTTATAATAATATTATTGTGATATATAATAATTTATATTTTCATCTTAGTATAATATTTTATATATATTATCAATTATTTTAATATTACAATCTTTACATGTAATACTTATTTAATATAAAATTATATGTCAAATTGGGGACATCGCATAAAATTTTGAGAAAGAGGGTTTTTGAGAAGACATGAATTCTTAAAAGCTCTGAGCATTCATCTAGTTAGCATCAGATCAAGGAAGGATCTTGTTGATATTTGCACAATAATTTCCCTTTGAAAATTTGTTTGTCTTCTCCATGTTTATTATGGATTTGTTTTCAAAAATTATTCTTGTTGAAACTCTTATTTAAATTTATTGTTCATCATTATTTAAAATGTCTATGAATGCAAATTGGATTTGAAACCCTTGTTTGAGAAACTCTCATTGGAAAAACATAATTGGATCAATTTAGAAAATTATGAAATCAGGATGGGGGTTTGGAAAAGAAAACTAGATATAAATTATTATTTTTGACTGTTTAATTATGGTTGCTATATCACATCTATATTGGAATTTTATGAAAAAATAATAATAATATAATTACCACAATGATTAATAATTATTGTGATAATCATATTATGGAAAATGCGTATGTTGGGGGAGGTGCTTTGAATTTGGGTTTTTTTTTTAATAAAAAAATAATTTAATATATAAAATAGGGAGGCAAAGCCATCACCCCACACCCCTCCCCTTCCTTTCTCCTTACACAACCACAGAGTTGTCATTAGGCTTTAAAAGCCTACCATAGGTAGTACTTTGTTGCTATGTCAATAGAGCTACCACAACAGCCTCTCCAACCTACGAGCTTAAAAAAAAATAGTAAATATTATATATGTTTTAAATTATTAAAAAAAGATTTTTATTCAATTAAAATTATTAATAATAATAAATTTTAATTTATTTTTTAATCATTAAACATCCAAAGCCTAGATTAATTATTTTTATTTATTTTAATTAATTATTTTTATGTGTTAAGGGAAGTCGAACCCAATACCTCCCACATGAGAGGCTCGCAAGTTATTGTTGTGTTGTAGGCTCTTCCCTATAATTATTATTTTGTTATTAGTAATTTTTAACTTTAGTAATTAATAAATATTAGTTATTAATAATTTAATAGTAATGATTATTAATAATTTAATAATTTTTATTGAAATTTAATAAATATTTTTATAAAAAGAAAAATTTAGTTTTGTGTAAATTAAGATATATTTATGTACATTTAGACATTATAATTAAATTATTTATAAATGGGGGGAATTGCCTTATCTTTTTATATGACTTGAATTTTTTTGTTTGAAAAGGTACATTCTATATGAGATAATTTTATTACTAAGGGAAATTTATTACTTTTGTGAACTCAAAAACTTTGTTAGATATGACACTATAAGAACCTTGTTTGTAAGTTGAACTTTTATGTTTTCAAAACCAAATGAATTATGAAAACTATTGTTAGTGTGATGTATGGTTTATTTTATTGGGGTTGGGTTTGACCTAGTATGTTGACCATTTTTGGATGTCTACTAGAGGCCTAGGAGTTATTATTTTATGATGTTGTATGTGATGTCATGGTTGGGTGTTTGATCTATGATGATGTTATGTTTATTATTTAGTCACAATCTTTTATTCCCAACCACTATGATGCATTCACATATTTTTTAGATGAGATTTTGATCAGTTATTTGCTAGTGCTTGTATAGGATTGAGGTCATTATTGTGATTTTATTTGTTGTAACCCTTGAGTTTCAATCGATTATCTTTTGGTGCTTTGTAGTTTCTTGCATACAACTAAGGTGAATATTATAATTTTATGAGTTATTCTTTTTATGAGCTTACAGTCAGTTATCTATGTGCATGTTTAGAAGTGGCTTGCAGTGGAGGCTGAAGCCCTAAAGAGGCTACTTGATTAATCTATTGTAGGTTATTTTAATAAGTGATAACATTTCATCAAATAGGTTAAAATGAATTAACAAGAGTCATTATTTTACCTCACCCATGGCTCAATTGCTAGTATAGGCTAGGATGAGAGTAGAAAGGATGCTCGGTTGCAACCTTGCCTCATTATTGCCTCATTAGTATTCCTTGTCTATATGAAAGGATGCTGATGTCACATAGAGTTACCAGGGGGCCAGAGTCTAGAGAGGCTACCAAACTAACTTTAGAGTTGACTCATGTGATGACACTTTCCCACTTACAGAGTAGATTTCCTACATGTCTTTGTTTCCTCTAGGTTTAGATGTTATTTGTGTCTTGGTACCTTTGTGATGGATTGATATCAGGTTTTTCTTTACCTAGATTGTGGTTATGACCATTGGATTTTTTATCCATATGGTACTTGAGATTATCTCCTCAACATGGTGGGAGTGGGCTAGTTAGGTTCCATGAGGTGGGGTGGTAGTTTTTCATTGATGGATATAATTGTGCAATTGTTCTTTTCATTTTGATCTTTGCTTTCTATTGGATGGTTATAATCTATTGTACTATACTTGATTATCTAGAGATCTTATGAGATGTTGTATTTATTCATGATGTATTTTCTTTCAGCTTTTCATACCCTGTGACTTGTACAATGGATGATTATGCATTTTGGTTATGCCAAGTGGCACCTTATATAATTGTATATTATTTAATTGGATTCGTACTTGTGATTATTCTATGATGTGGATTTGTGATGTATCATATTTAATATTAATAAGACATATATATGTGATTCAACACCATGGAACCTTTAAGAGATGTAACCTATTTATGGATTGTTTGCATGTATGTGAGTTATTGCTTCTGCTATATTATCTCTTGTTGTTTTTAATCTTTCAAAAAAAAAGTTTGGAAAACTTAGTGAAAATTTAGGTTAAGTTAATTTCTTTTGGGTTCCCTGGTGGGGTGTTACACATGGAGGAAATTACTTTACAAAGACCAAGTATGCAAGTTCAAATGCCTTGCCTACATTCAATAAATTTGTAGTCCTAATCGATCTCTAGGAGCATGGATGAAATAAGAGATATTAAAAAAATACTAATAAAAGGTCTAGTTCAAACAAAATAATACGACTAGATCTATCAATGAACCCTAGCAACAAAGCACTCCAAGGAAATTATTTTTCAAAAAAAATGTGATAAGCAAAAAATTAAAATGATGTCCACATCAAGAGAATATTGTATAATAATATTAATCTAATAATATATAATATAATTATATATATATATATATTGATGCATGATGACGCAGAAAAAAAAAATGTGGAAGATTAGCATGTTGGTTTTCTTGTCCCTATTGAGGTGGAAGCTTTTGGTGAAGATGAAAATGGTTCTATATCTTTCTTTTGACATCAAAGTGTGGGACACACTTTTCTATCTACCAAGGGAGTCTGATGCAGGAGCATCTTGCATGGGAAAATTAAATTATTAAAAAAAAAAAAAAAAATTGTGGAGGAGAGAGAAAGTGACGAAAATAGAAGGAAAAATAATAAACATAGCAGTTATTCCATTAATTGAGGTGTGTAGGTGGCATCATGCATAGAAAAATAATAAAAATAGCCATTATTCCATTAATTGAGGCATGTAGGTGGCATCATGCATAGAAAAATAATAAAAATAGCCGTTATTCCATTAATTGAGGTGTGTAGGTGGCATCATGCATAGAAAAATAATAAAAATAGCTGTTATTCCATTAATTGAGGTGTGTAGGTGGCATCATGCATTTAATATTTGTTGTGATCCACAAAAGAAATGTAATTTTTTAATTGGGCCACATAGTGGCGCTTAGTTGTATTTAGGTGGAAATTCTAGAAGGTTGTAGATATTGTAGAAGGTTGTGGAGATTCTAGAATGTTGTGGATAAATCATGCCTTGGGTGGTAAGTGCCTATTTAAGAAAGGCCTATTATCATTTGTAAAAAAAGTTCAAGAAATGGAAGCTCTTCTAATGGAAGTTGGAGAAATAGAAGCTCTTCAAGACAAGCTCTTCAAGTAGAAGCTCTTCGGATGTAATTTCTTGTAGAAGCTCTTAGCGAGCAATCTCTCTTATATTGTAAGAATTTGGAGTTTTTCCATTTGCAGAATATTCTAATGAATTTCAAGTATTAATGGAAGTTTTATGAAGCATTTTGTCATCTCTCTTGTCTCGATATTATTGCATTTTTGGTTGTGAGTTGGTACAGGTGGTGTGGCCCGTCATCAGTGGTATCAGAGCAGGAGTTCCTGAGAGTGCAGACAGATCGCCAAAGGTGAGGCAGTTTGCACTAGGACCTTGAGTTGGTTGAAGTTTGTCAAGAAGGTCTTGATTGTGTAGATAGATTGCCGACTGTGAGGCAGTTTGCACAAGGTTCTTGTGTTGCATGAGATTTATATTTTAAAGACTTGATTATGGAGACGAGAAAGAAGAAGATGACTTTTTTGATTGGATGGATTCTGAGGATTCCTCGAGTTGAGAAATTTAGAGCAAGAAATCAACAATCATTGCTAGTTGATTTATAGAAGCAAGTGAATGAATTAGAAGCTGAGTTGCAGAAACAAAGAGCATGTCACCAGAAAAGAGATGTTGATAATTCCTTGGATGTGGAAAAGAAAGATGATCCAGTGGAAGAGCAAGCGGATGAAGAGGAAATAATTTGCGAACCTAAAGTTGAAGAAGATGAACGAGAAGAGGAAGAGCATAAAGATGACAAGACTTATGAACCTGAAGTAGATCAAGATGATTTCAAGATTGTAGCAATGGAGGAGAAGTATAGTGCCTTAGTTGGAGATCAAGCAAGTGGAGTAGTTACATGCATTGTTGATGCCATAAAAGAGGCAAGCAAAGATGAAGATGTCAAACAGGTAAATTCTTATGAATCATGGGATGTTGTCTTTGATATGAGTTTAAAAGATATTGATGATTTTTTGCATGAGGATCTTGTTAGTCATGTGTGGTATGCAAAGGAAGATTGGTATGGTGTTGCTGGATTTATTACAGGTGTGATTAATTCAACAAGATTGAATGAGGATGAGATTTATGCTTGGATAGAGTTCATTGCAAAGGAGAAATTTCAGCATCGGATACTTGTTCCAACTATGTGTTGGAGGAAGAGGAAAAAAATTATGTCAACAATGGCTACTTCATTTTGTGACTCCATATTCACAAAAAAAAATTTCTACCATGGGAGTCGGATGCAGGAGCATCATGCATCAGTAGAAAAAAAAATGTGGAAGATTTGCATGTTGGTTTTCTTGTCCCTATTGAGGTGGAAGCTTGTGGTGAAGATGAAAATGGTTCTATATCTTTCTTTTGACATCAAAGTGTGGGACACACTTTTCTATCTACCAAGGGAGTCTGATGTAGGAGCATCTTGCATGGAAAAATTAAATTTAAAAAAAAAAAAAAAAACAAAAAATTGTGGAGGAGAGAGAAAGTGACAAAAATAGAAAGAAAAATAATAAAAATAGCAGTTATTCCATTAATTGAGGTGTGTAGGTGGCATCATGCATAGAAAAATAATAAAAATAGTTGTTATTCCATTAATTGAGGTGTGTAGGTGGCATCATGCATAGAAAAATAATAAAAAATAGCCGTTATTCCATTAATTGAGGTGTGTAGGTGGCATCATGCATAGAAAAATAATAAAAATAGCCGTTATTCCATTAATTGAGGTGTGTAGGTGGCATCATGCATTTAATATTTGTTGTGATCCACAAAAGAAATGTAATTTTCTAATTGGGCCACATAGTGGCGCTTAGTTGTATTTAGGTGGAAATTCTAGAAGGTTGTAGATATTGTAGAAGGTTGTGGAGATTCTAGAATGTTGTGGATAAATCATGCCTTGGGTGGTACGTGCCTATTTAAGAAAGGCCTATTATCTTTTGTAAGAAAAGTTCAAGAAATGGAAGCTCTTCTAATGGAAGTTGGAGAAATAGAAGCTCTTCAAGACAAGCTCTTCAAGTAGAAGCTCTTCAGATGTAATTTCTTGTAGAAGCTCTTAGCGAGCAATCTCTCTTATATTGTAAGAATTTGGAGTTTTTCCATTTGGAGAATATTCTAATGAATTTCAAGTATTATTGGAAGTTTTATGAAGCATTTTGTCATCTCTCTTGTCTCGATATTATTGCATTTTTGATTGTGAGTTGGTACGGGTGGTGTGGCCCGTCATCAGTGGTATCAGAGCAGGAGTTCCTGAGAGTGCAGACAGATCACCGAACGTGAGGCAGTTTGCACTAGGACCTTGAGTTGGTTGAAGTTTGTCAAGAAGGTCTTGATTGTGTAGATAGATCGCTGACTGTGAGGCAGTTTGCACAAGGTTCTTGTGTTGCATGAGATTTATCTTTTAAAGACTTGATTATGGAGAAGAGAAAGAAGAAGATGAATTTTTTGATTGGATGGATTCTGAGGATTCCTCGACTTGAGAAATTTAGAGCAAGAAATCAACAATCATTGCTAGTTGATTTACAGAAGAAAGTGAATGAATTAGAAGCTGAGTTGCAGAAACAAAGAGCATGTCACTAGAAAAGAGATGTTGATAATTCCTTGGATGTGGAAAAGAAAGATGATCCAGTGGAAGAGCAAGCGGATGAAGAGGAAATCATTTGCGAACCTAAAGTTGAAGAAGATGAACGAGAAGAGGAAGAGCATAAAGATGAAAAGACTTACGAACCTGAAGTAGATCAAGATGATTTGAAGATTGCAGCAACGGAGGAGAAGTATAGTGCCTTAGTTGGAGATCAAGCAAGTGGAGTAGTTACGTGCATTGTTGATGACATAAAAGAGGCAAGCAAAGATGAAGATGTCAAACAGGTAAATTCTTATGAATCATGGGATGTTGTCTTTGATATGAGTTTAAAAGATATTGATGATTTTTTGCATGAGGATCTTGTTAGTCATGTGTGGTATGCAAAGGAAGATTGGTATGGTGTTGCTGGATTTATTACAGGTGTGATTAATTCAACAAGATTGAATGAGGATGAGATTTATGCTTGGATAGAGTTCATTGCAAAGGATAAATTTCAGCATCGGATACTTGTTCCAACTATGTGTTGGAGGAAGAGGAAAAAAATTATGTCAACAATGGCTACTTCATTTTGTGACTCCATAGTCACAAAAAAAAATTTCTACCATGGGAGTCGTATGTAGGAGCATCATGCATCAGCAGAAAAAAAAAATGTGGAAGATTTGCATGTTGGTTTTCTTGTCCCTATTGAGGTGGAAGCTTGTGGTGAAGATGAAAATGGTTCTATATCTTTCTTTTGACATCAAAGTGTGGGACACACTTTTCTATCTACCAAGGGAGTCTGATGCAGGAGCATCTTGCATGGGAAAATTAAATTATTAAAAATAAAAAAAAATTTGTGGAGGAGAGAGAAAGTGACGAAAATAGAAAGAAAAATAATAAAAATAGCAGTTATTCCATTAATTGAGGTGTGTAGGTGGCATCATGCATAGAAAAATAATAAAAATAGTTGTTATTCCATTAATTGAGGTGTGTAGGTGGCATCATGCATAGAAAAATAATAAAAAATAGCCGTTATTCCATTAATTGAGGTGTGGAGGTGGCATCATGCATAGAAAAATAATAAAAATAGCCGTTATTCCATTAATTGAGGTGTATAGGTGGCATCATGCATTTAATATTTGTTGTGATCCACAAAAGAAATGTAATTTTCTAATTGGGCCACATAGTGGTGCTTAGTTGTATTTAGGTGGAAATTCTAGAAGGTTGTAGATATTGTAGAAGGTTGTGGAGATTCTAGAATGTTATGGATAAATCATGCCTTGGGTGGTACGTGCCTATTTAAGAAAGGCCTATTATCATTTGTAAAAAAAGTTCAAGAAATGGAAGCTCTTCTAATGGAAGTTGGAGAAATAGAAGCTCTTCAAGACAAGCTCTTCAAGTAGAAGCTCTTCGGATGTAATTTCTTGTAGAAGCTCTTAGCGAGCAATCTCTCTTATATTGTAAGAATTTGGAGTTTTTCCATTTGGAGAATATTCTAATGAATTTCAAGTATTAATGGAAGTTTTATGAAGCATTTTTTCATCTCTCTTGTCTCCATATTATTGCATTTTTGGTTGTGAGTTGGTACGGGTGGTGTGGCCCATCATCAGTGGTATCAGAGCAGGAGTTCCTGAGAGTGCAGACATATGGCGGAACGTGAGGCAGTTTGCACCAGGACCTTGAGTTGGTTGAAGTTTGTCAAGAAGTTCTTGATTGTGTAGATAGATCGCCGACTGTGAGGTAGTTTGCACAAGGTTCTTGTGTTGCATGAGATTTGTCCTTTAAAGACTTGATTATGGAGAAGAGAAAGAAGAAGATGACTTTTTTGATTGGATGGATTCTGAGGATTCCTCGACTTGAGAAATTTAGAGCAAGAAATCAACAATCATTGCTAGTTGATTTATAGAAGCAAGTGAATGAATTAGAAGTTGAGTTGCAGAAACAAAGAGCATGTCACCAGAAAAGAGATGTTGATAATTCCTTGGATGTGGAAAAGAAAGATGATCCAGTGGAAGAGCAAGCGGATGAAGAGGAAATCATTTGCGAACCTAAAGTTGAAGAAGATGAACGAGAAGAGGAAGAGAATAAAGATGTCAAGACTTACGAACCTGAAGTAGATCAAGGTGATTTGAAGATTGCAGCAATGGAGGAGAAGCATAGTGCCTTAGTTGGAGATCAAGCAAGTGGAGTAGTTACGTGCATTGTTGATGACATAAAAGAGGCAAGAAAAGATGAAGATGTCAAACAGGTAAATTCTTATGAATCATGGGATGTTGTCTTTGATATGAGTTTAAAAGATATTGATGATTTTTTGCATGAGGATCTTGTTAGTCATGTGTGGTATGCAAAGGAAGATTGGTATGGTGTTGCTAGATTTATTACAGGTGTGATTAATTCAACAAGATTGAATGAGGATGAGATTTATGCTTGGATAGAGTTCATTGCAAAGGAGAAATTTCAGCATCGGATACTTGTTCCAACTATGTGTTGGAGGAAGAGGAAAAAAATTATGTCAACAATGGCTACTTCATTTTGTGACTCCATATTCACAAAAAAAAATTTCTACCATGGGAGTCGGATGCAGGAGCATCATGCATCAGCAGAAAAAAAAAATGTGGAAGATTTGCATGTTGGTTTTCTTGTCCCTATTGAGGTGGAAGCTTGTGGTGAAGATGAAAATGGTTCTATATCTTTCTTTTGACATCAAAGTGTGGGACACACTTTTCTATCTACCAAGGGAGTCTGATGCAGGAGCATCTTGCATGGGAAAATTAAATTATTAAAAAAAAAAAAAAAAAAAAAAAAAATTGTGGAGGAGAGAGAAAGTGATGAAAATAGAAAGAAAAATAATAAAAATAGCAGTTATTCCATTAATTGAGGTGTGTAGGTGGCATCATGCATAGAAAAATAATAAAAATAGTTGTTATTCCATTAATTGAGGTGTGTAGGTGGCATCATGCATAGAAAAATAATAAAAAATAGCCGTTATTCCATTAATTGAGGTGTGTAGGTGGCATCATGCATAGAAAAATAATAAAAATAGCCGTTATTCCATTAATTGAGGTGTGTAGGTGGCATCATGCATTTAATATTTGTTGTGATCCACAAAAAAAATGTAATTTTCTAATTGGGCCACATAGTGGTGCTTAGTCGTATTTAGGTGGAAATTCTAGAAGGTTGTAGATATTGTAGAAGGTTGTGGAGATTCTAGAATGTTGTGGATAAATCATGCCTTGGGTGGTACGTGCCTATTTAAGAAAGGCCTATTATCATTTGTAAAAAAAGTTCAAGAAATGAAAGCTCTTCTAATGGAAGTTGGAGAAATAGAAGCTCTTCAAGACAAGCTCTTCAAGTAGAAGCTCTTCGGATGTAGTTTCTTGTAGAAGCTCTTAGCGAGCAATCTCTCTTATATTGTAAGTATTTGGAGTTTTTCCATTTGGAGAATATTCTAATGAGTTTCAAGTATTAATGGAAGTTTTATGAAGCATTTTGTCATCTCTCTTGTCTCCATATTATTGCATTTTTGGTTGTGAGTTGGTATGGGTGGTGTGGCCCGTCATCATATATATATATATAATATGTTACGTTATTATACTTATATTATATTATTATACATAGTAATATAATAATATATAATACATATTATATATAATATATATATATATATATATTACGTTATTATATTTAGTAAAAATAACAATAATATAAATTATATTTATAGATTATAATAAGAATAACATAATATATTATTATATATAAAATAACCTAGAGAAGAAGAAGAAGAATATATGGTGAATAACAATAAAAAAAAAAAAAGGAGTGCAGAAGATTACAATTGGCTCATCTTTCCAACACTAAGTATGCTTAGAACCCTAGCCTTCCCTTAGCCCATTTAGATCCACTTTGCCATCAAAAAATTAGAGTGAGAACCCTAGACCTATAACAATCCTTGAATTATGTCTATAGTTAATAAAATTCCTGTTGGCACAAAGCAATCCCCAACTATCCCAAGCCCTAGTGAGAAACCTTTCAATCTCAATACCCTAGCTAGAATCACATAGGCTTATATCCCACCCCATTGGAAATTAGTGGGTATAGCCTTTAATTTCAATGTCTCAAATCCTATATATCCCACTCAATCTACTCATTAGAAAATGCATACCTCCCCATATAGGAAAAATCCAACTCCCATTGAGACCAGTATAAAACAAGATCCTTTAAATCCATGGAATAAGATCACAATAAGACTATCATTATTAGCAATTTGATCAACAAAGATCGATGACATGAGTGTCAAACATATGGGATCTATGTATATTGGAATGGTCCTAAATCTAGAAACCCTAACTTAGGAGAATGGATCCAATCATTCAACATGGAATAGGTAAGTTTTCTAACCCTCTCTTCATTCCTAGTTTATTTACATTGCAAAAAAAATAAATTAGAAATAAAATTCTATCATTTCCATGATGATTTTATAAAGGATATATAATAAAAAAATTTATGGAGACCAAATATTGACGAACAAAAAAAAATCTTATTAAATCTTCCACTATGGTTTGGTTTTAATGATATTCTTGTAGAAATTGTGCATACCCATATTCTATAAAGAATAGGCTCCACCGTAGAGGAATTTTTAGGACTAGACATAGATCATAATAATAATAAAGAAATAAAATTGTTAATCAAGTTGAAAAAAGGAACTTAATCTAAAGATAAAATCAAAATTATAACTAACAAATCTCTCTATAATTTCAATTAGTCCAAAATTGAAGTACACACTAAGAACATCACTCTACCAGTCAAGATTCAATCCAAGGAAATCCCTAATCTAGAATTTACATTAAATCACAAGAGTTCAAAAATTAATAGAATACTTACTAAAGAGTTTTAAAAAAGTAAAGACAAATCAATAAATTAGAGCCAAAGACTCACACCAATATAAATACTTTACAAGAATTACAAAAAAAATATCATAGTATCACAATCAGTAAGGAAATTGATATAGAGGAAGGTGGGATTATAGAGGAGGAAAATTATATCAAAATATAGATGAACAAGGAACATCATGAAGGTAAAGAAGAACTAGAGACACTAATTCAGGAAGGAACCTAGGAGCAAGTTATGGAAAAAGGTGTCAAATCAATGTGCAAAAAACATGAGCAAGAATTAAAAAGAATTCAACAATGTGAACAATGTGAAAGACACAATCTTTATAATGAGGATATAAAGGAAAATTTGTGAAATTATAATCAACTCATTCAAGATTTCTTGGTAATCCACAATGATGTAAGTGATCAAATCAACATTTGAGAAAAATCCCACAAGAAACATCTAGATATGATATTGAACAACCAAATCATAGAAAACAAATTTGAACAAACCTCAAATTTAGAACATGGAAAGAAGAGCACCTATGAGGAAAATAAAGTAAAACAAGAAGAAAGGAACATAGAGGAAGTGGGTAATCATAAGGAAATATCAACAAGAAAATTAAAAAGTAATAATTATAGCACAAGAAAAAGCAATATATGCTTGGATCAATACCCCAATCAAGATAAAGATAAGGAAGGAAAAACCCCAAATAACAAAAATATCCTCAAATTAGACTAGGAAAGGAAATTCAAGTATGTTAGTTTAAGAAAGTAGTAGAGATCAATAAATCCAGTTTAGAAGGAAAAAATGAGTCATCACAAGATATGAAGTCTTTGGAAAGGAAAAAGAAACAACATTAATCACCTCCATAACAAAAATATAGCAATGGGTAAAAGTAGAATCCACAAAAATGTCAAAAGTTAGAAACTGAATCAACAAAAGGGGAAGCACCAGTGCATTAAGTCAAGAGGATCTCAATAAAAAAGAGAGACAAAAAGTAGAGAGAACACTTGATAATTCACCAATAGAGAGAGCACAGAGACAATGCATAGAGGAGATAGAACCTCCCCAAACAATATAATCTTCCCTATAAACTTAGAACAATGGGGAAATAAAACATTAAGTAAGAAAGAAAAGGAAAACATGAAGATATCATATAAATTTTGGAAAACCCCTCTAAATGGGAAGGATCCATTTGAGGTAAGCTATGATTTGGAGAAAGATAAGAATAAAGAGGATACAAAAATTAACACTAGGCATCTCATACTAGTAGATGTTAAAACCTACATGAACAAGTTGATAATGGAAAGAAGTGAAGAGCCCAATAATAATATGAATATATGTACCATTGGAAAACTATGTAAGAGTCAAGAATGAGAAGAATTTGGAATATTAGAGACTTTGGAATAGGAAAAGGAAAATCTCAAGACTATCTTAGAAAATGATAAAGAAGAAGAAATGATTGAATATGAAGATACAGAATTAGGTAACCAAATTTTACAAGAATTAAGAGAAGAACAAGAAGACATGGAAGAGGGTAACAACACAACAATCCAAACCAATACAACCAACAACATATACAAACCAAGAGTTGATAGCAATCAAGAAGGAATAAAAAAGCCAAGATGTGGGAAGATAAAGAGAAAAAGAGCCAAGAAATTTCTTGTTAAACTTAGACAAATAATCAAATAAGTAGAAAATCAAAAGAAGATTCACAAAGTACTAAATGTAGGAAAGGGTAAGTTCCTTCCCAAAGAAAAATTAAGATAATTACGCATAATGTTTAGGGACTAAAGGGCCCTAACAAAAAGCACATATTAAAGCATAAGCTAACAGTCTTTGAATATGAAATCATTATAATACAAGAAACTAAAATCAATAAAGAAGAAGGAGATAAACTCATCAAGAAGCTTGGATATTGAACATAGATTATTAGAGTCCAATGGGGCCTTGGGAGGAATAGGAATAATTTGGGATCAAAGGAAGGTAAATTTTAGAAAGAAAGAATTAAGAAATTACTGAATAGGGGGGAAAATCAACAACTATAGAAGCAACACCCAACTAACTCTCATATGTGTATACAGACCAATACCAACAATAGAAAAGAAAATGATATAGAATAAAATTAGTCAATTCATGGAAGACAATCAAATAGAATATTAGTCCATTGGAGCAGATTTCAATGCCATCAATAGCTTGAGTGAAAAATCAGGAGGAGTCAAAACCACCTCACAGAGCATGATAGACTTTAAAGATTGGATAGATCAAGAACACTTAATAGACATCCCAACTAGAAATGGAATTTTCACTTAGAACAATAGAAGAATAGGATTCTACAATATAGTAGAGAGATTAGATAGATTCATGCTTAAAGGAGATCTAAGAAGCTTTCATCACATAATTCAGGCATAAATAGTATGAAATATAGGCTCTGATAATTGTCTAGTAAGAACAAAATTCAAGAAACCAAAAAGAAGAAGCAAGAAATCCATTAAAATGTGAAATGATGTGGTTCCAAGATGAAGAATTCTTAATGAAAATTAGACCATGGCAGTGAGAAGGCTTTTGAGGGATCTAAGATGTTATGCTTTGTCTCCAAATTAAAACTTCTCAAAGAAAACATACTACAATGGAATAAGAACTATTTTAAAAATATATTGAAGGACTTGAAATAGAAACTAAATAGGAAATTAAGCAACTAAAAGAAGAGGTAATAAAAAAAGGAATGACTAATGAAACATATCTCAAAGAAAAAAGAAACAATTGTGAAAAATGAAGATATCTTAACAAAAAAAAAGAAACATATTGGAAACACAAATTGAGAGAAACATGGCTATCAGAAAGAGAATGAAATATAAAATTCTTTCATAATAGTACCATAAAAAATAGGAATATTATGTAATGCCCCGCCAAGGGATCCAAAGAATTAACCTAAAGTTTTACTAAGTTTGCCAAACAATTTTTTTTTTAGAACATGAAAGTAAAACCACTCATAACAATCGCGGAAGCAATAGTAACAATTCAAGTAAACATAACATACATAACAGATTACATTCTTTAAAGATCCCTTAACATTGAATTACATCTAAATCAACCATTCATCTAACATCACATTCCTATGAAATAACGATGATACATCCAACATTCTTAAACCATATACAAGTGTCCTTTTTGTAACTACATTTTAGTTTAGCTCAATCATCCACTGTACATGATACAAGGTATGAAAGGCTTAAAAGAATAAACATACATATAAATAAAGTACATAATCATCCAATATTAATCCATGATGCAATTAAAGTAAATGAAACCACATGTCATACATGATACATCATCATCATAAAGATATAAACATCCATCATAAAAGATAACCATATATCACAAACATCAATCTTCGAATAAGAAGATTATAACTTTATTAAAATGATCAATCAAATCAATCAATTAACCTAGGTACACAATTCCATGACTTTTATCATTCTAAAAGTTTTCAATTCAATATTACTAAGTCTCACCATCTAAGGTCATTATTCAAGTCATGAGAGTACGACTTGTCAACTTCGATGTAATTACTTAACAACTTCACTAAAAGAATCGATATTAGCATATCAATTAAAACTTTATTACATAACTTAATTATTAATTAAATCTAATTAGCTCTAATTAATTTAATTAATAATTACATATCCATGGCAACGTTCTAATTAATATTAGTTGACTAATAACTAGCTATAGTTTTGTAAGTTAAAAGTCAACTATAATTTAGTACACAAATATTCATATTCATAGTTCAATAATAATAACTTGTTAATATTTAATAACAAGCTATATTGAGAATCTTATTAATAAATCTATAATGACCACATTCGTCATTCTTTCAACAATGTTTCCATTTTTATTTTAATAATAACAAGTTATAATAAATCTCCAATACCAAGTATTATTATCTCAAATAAGTTTCCCCTATGTACATTGATTCAATTAATTAATACTCCTCCAAATTATTAACCAATTCAATTTGATTAATATCTTTTATAGTACTTCAATCATTAACTAATCTCCTCTAGATTAACTCTGATCGTATTAATTGATAACTATTTATACTATTATTTATTAATAGTTTGTTAGACCCAACAAATATTAATAAATAATAAACTCATCAAAACTATTATTATTCGATCTAGAGAACTTTACATAAGCTTCATTAGCTAACTCTTAATACCATTAAGGTATATAACGTATTAATAATACCATAGTAATTCAAATTATAACAATGTTATAACAGTGACTCCATGTCAATTAAATCTTAATCCATTATCATTAAAGTCTCCTCATTTAAAAACGTAATATAAAATTACCATCTCTAAATTATTTAATATATATTAAATAGTATTTAATATACATTATAAAAAGTCCACTATATAAACTATATTAAAATCTCTTTTCTTTTAATTTTCTCTCATTTAAAAATCCATTTACTTAGATTGACTAATAATTAATTACACTTCTTCTACTATTAACTAATCTTAATTAAATTTGATTTAATTAGATTAGATAATAAACCATATAAAACTAATGCATATTAATAAGATTCTAATAAGGAAAGATTACAATAATATCTTTAATTCATTCCATGCTTTGATATATTATTTTTGTGAAGTTTAAGCATAAAGAACTCTTGGTTATGGGAAATGGAGAAATATTTGTCCTTGAATAAAACAGTCCCAATACGAGGGCCATATCTCCCTAATGAACTGTTGGATCGGGCTGAAATTGAAATATGTTGGAGAGGGCCGAGTTGCACCAATTTTGACTGGAGCGATCGAATAAATTCGATCACAATAAAAAGTTAGGAATGATTGAGTTTGGGTCTATCCAAGGGGCAATGACAGGACAATTGTGATGAATTAAGAATTTCTCCTAAAAGGTAATTGTTCTCTAAATTTATCCAATAATTTCACTAATGGATTTGGCCATAAATCTTGAAACCATTTTCAAATCTATTTCAATTTGATTCTAATTTGAACCCAAACTCGATTTAAATCTAATTTCTTCCTTAATTGGATCTAAGGTTTTCTATTATTTTCTTTGCAACCAAATACAATATCTAGATTCCAATTCAAACTATAGATTCAACCACAAAGAGTATTCAGACACAAATAACAGACACAATGAAGATAGGAAGAGAAATAGTGCAAAGAAAATATGCGTATATTACGAGTGCACCTGGACACTGATGCTAATTTTTGCCATGCTTCAGAAGTCCATAGAAAATTTCTTCCTTCTCCATCATTCGCAATTCCTCTAAGATCCAAGCCAACTGAATCTTCCAAGTGATGAGAAGAGCTTTTGGAAGCATATGAGCATGTAGAAGCATATGAGCTCCTCAAATGCATGTAAGCCTTGAAGCTTCCACTTTAGCTTGAAGCTTGTAGCTTGTCCAAACACACTAGGAGAGCCTCTATTTAAAGGCCTATAAGATGCAACAACTAGAAGATAAGCATGACAACCAAGCATGAGTCTTCTCCAACCTTCTAGATAAGTCATAAGGTTGTAGACACCATGTGCTCAAATAAAATGCTAACTCCTAAGTGTAGACAACTTATGCATTCTTAGAGTGCAAACCCCTGTGTTGTCTACATGACAACTCTCGAGAATTTGCCAACTCCTATGTGATCAAACATTAAAATAATGCACATTAATTAATTTAACATTCACTTTACTCTTTTCAATTTAATTTATTTATTTATTAAATCTCATGCACTAACTTTAATAATTCGACTTTTCAATCTTAATATATTTATATTTAAATCACATGAAATCTAGAATCTTTTGATAATTTTAAATATATTTTCCACTTTTAAATTTTATTTTCCAAAACTTAATTGCTAAAATATTTATTAGCTTTAATAATAATATTATTTAGTCATTTATTTCAAAATGAACACTAAATATATTATTATTAAAATAAATATTGTCACATTCCAAATTTGAACTTATAACTTATTTCCAAATTTAATTATTTTATTTAATTAATTTCCCAATTAATTAAATAAAATAAATATTAAAATATGATATTAATTTTCCATTAAATTAAACCATTAATTAAATCTTTTAATTAGGCTTAATTAATAGAAAATACATCAAAGACTCTCAAGGTAAAATACGAAAATCCAACATAGCCAAAATACATACAAAATCAAACCAAGGGTTAATATCACGAATTACGTCATCCAACGTATTCGGAGGGTACTCAACTTAGATACTTTTCCTAATTTCCAATTAAGACAAATGGCTTAAAAGGTTGGGATTTGGACTTGAAAATTTATCTCCCCTCTCTTATCATTGGGATAATGTGATAGGGTACGCTCATCCTAGCAATTCAGGGAAGTCGATACCCGGTACCTGCAACCTACATAAAAACCATGCATGTACAAGCACAATATATCTTCAACTAAATAGGCAATGGCAGGAAGTGGTGCATCATGTAGATCTCGACTAGCAGGTGACTACAACTCCCTTCTTTAACCACATCAGAAACGTCATACAAAAGCAAACATGCACACCATACACATGCAAGTATGGGGTAAGTATCCATAAGAAACACATATGATAATAAAAACCATCTAGCTAATAACCATCAATAACTAAAATCACTAAAAATAATCATTATGCATACATGAAATATAAAGTCTAAGTGATCTCATCACATAATAAACTGAATCCATAGCACAATATCTAATAGTCTCAAAACAATGTTGCTAACCATCAACATGAAACTAGCCCCAAAAGAGCTTGACAATGACAAAAAAAATGCGACCTAGGAGTAGGCCCTACATATTAACAGAATAAAAAAATGAAGGATAAAATAGGGAATATAAGGGAAGAATTAGATCAAGTGGTGGAATTATTCATAAAGTATTATATAGACATTCTTAATAAATTTGAAAGCTCTAACCTAATACCACAAAACAACATGAAAGAATCCATATCAAAGCTTATTAGAAAGGAGGATAACAAAACCTTAAAAAAAAAACCCTTCACCCTAGTGGAAATTAAAGAAGCTTTATTCATACTCAACCCAAAAAAATCTCTGGGTCCTGATCAATTCCAAGCCTTCTTTTAAAAAAAATGTTGGGACACAACAAGTAAATATTTATGGAAAGAATTAGAAGCTATTAGAAACATAGACTTTCTCTTAGTTGAAACCAACAATACCTTTATAACCCTTATCCCTAAAAAATCAAACTATGATACCCCAAGAGATTTTAGACCTATAACAATTTGTAACACTATATACAAGGTATTATCCAAAGGGTTAGTAAATAGACTTAATAAATTATTACCAAAACTAATTTCAAAAGAAAACATAGGGTATGTACAAGGAATATTGATATTGGATGGAATTATCATTATTCAAGAAACTATTCATTCAATTCAATCCAATAAAGATGTTTGCATAATGATGAAAGTAGACATTCAAAAGGCTAATGATAAGGTTGATTGGAGATTCCTTCATAAAACTCTAGAAGCATTCAACTTTGCATGATAATGGATCAGCCTTATTTCAGTTTTATAACACCTCCCAAAATATCACTTCTCATCAATGGCACTTTGGAAGGTTTCTTTAGTATATCTAGAGGAATCAGATAGGAGACCAAATGTCACCATTTTTATTCATTACCATGGTAGAAGCTTTTGGTAGACCCAATAAATTAGCACAATCAAAAAACAAGATCAAAAGAGTAGCAAAAGCTGCTAGCATTCCACTAATTGCATATCAAAAATTTGAGGATGATACAATCCATCCTGGGGTAAGCACAATACAAGAAGCTCAAAACTTTACACAAATCATACACACATGAATGGATGTATAGGGTCAAAAGGTAAATAAGATCAAATAAAAAACATTGGTCTTATATACTCATGCAGAAATTGAAAATAGAATATCTAATATTATGGGGTATAAGAAAGGTACATCTCCTTGCAAATATCTAGGAATCCAGCTATACATAGGGGTCAAGAAAGAAAGAACGTACAAACCTCTATTCAAAAAACTAGATAAGAAAATAGGAAATTGGAAAGGGAAATAGCTAACCAAGGTAGGTAGGATAACTAAAATTAAATTAGTATAATCAGAAACACTCATATATCATATGCCATGCTTACCAATACCTATAGGAGTAAAAAAGAAACTAGAAAGAAAATTTTGAAACTTCTTTTGGAATGGGATTGAGGAAAATAAAAAATTAGCTATGATTGAATGGGAAAACATATGTAGATCTAAGGAACTAGGTGGGCTTGGCATCAAAAACCTTAAGTGACAAAATGAAGCTCTAAGAGAAAAGCTTGTATGGAGAATGTATCAAGAAAAGGATAGAAAATAGGCCAAAATTCTATACCAAAAAAATCTAGATACTTCAAATCCAATATCACTCTTCAAAACTTGCAATCCCCCTAAAAGCTCACAAATTTTTGATTTCATGATACAATGTCATTCTAGCATAACTAAAAACCTTACATGGGACACAGGAGAAAGGAAAGAAGCTTTATTTTGGGAAGATTCATGGGATGGGTTACCACCATTAGATAACTACAACCTTCTAAAAAACATAAACAAATCTCTAAATGAATAGTGGGGAAAACACATCAAAGATTACATAAAAATGACCAATAGCAACGAGAAAACATATTGGAAATGGAAATCAATAGAGGAAACCACTTTAATTGATCAAGAAAAACAAGCCTTTGAACAATGCATATGTCAAAGGTCACTAAGCCTCAATGAAAGAAAGGATAAAATAATATGGGGGGCATCTAAAAATGGGAAATATAACATTAAGAAAAGATATGAACTAATCACCAATTCACAGATATGGGAAAAAATAGATACACCTCTTAACCTTTTTTGGAACACTTCTTGCCTCCCAAAAGTAGGCATCTTCTTGTGGAGATAAATTCAAAATTAAATCCTAACAATAAATAAGTTTGCTAAAATAGGTTTGAAATGTCCATCATGATGTCCAATATGCAAAAATAACTGAAAAATAAGAAAACATTTATTATACCACTGTACCTTTTCCCAAAAAGGATGGCAATGCCTTCACAATAAATTAAGTTAGACTACTATACTTACCAAAGAGTTATGAGACAACTTTAAAAACTAGCAAAATGGTAGAAACTTAATGACATATGTCAATTTATGGAAAATAGCTCCATAAATTCTATTATGGGAAATATGGAAAGAAAGAAACATATGCATCTTAAAAATGAAGAAATGTCAGATGCCTCTTATTTTAATAAAGTAGAAGGAAGCATAATAGAAGTAATAATAAATCACCTAAGAAATACAATGAAAGAAGATGGGTCCTTCATAGACTAGGAAGTTGATATGAAGTAGAATCGAAGAAACTTTATTAATCGAAGAAACCTAATTAACCCACCAATGACCTATAAAAAGGAAGATAAAGAAGCAAGGACAAATTGTAAATGGGAATCCCTAGTAAGAGGATGGACTAAACTGAATTTTGATGGAGCATCTAGAGGAGATCTAGGAAAGGATGGACTAGGGTGTATCATCCACTTAGAAAATGGCATTTGGGTAGCCAAATGAGAAAAACCATTGGGAATCCAATCTAATAATAGAAAAACTTGAAGCACTAATAGGAGGACTTAAGATATGCCTATAATTAGGTATCAAAAGAGCCATAATTGAAGGAGATTCACAAATTATCCTAAACACACTAAGAAAGGGAAGTACCCCTAACTGGAAAATAATCTCCAAACTTGAAGACACACTCCCCCTTTTAGACCAATATGAAGATACCAAAATCCAAAATATATAGAGGGAAGGGAAAAAAGAAGTAGATACCTTAGCAAACATGGGAGAAGATGTAGAAGATATCTTTGTCAAAAATTATGATCATGATTCATACACATATAATATATTTAAATGTAGGGAAAAAGGAAAGAGTAGCAATCCTAGATAATAATCAGCACCATCTATCCTTATTAAAATCAAGAAACTGCAAATTAGGAAATCAAGATAAATTTAGCCTAAGGCAAATTAATAAATAAGAACTAGTATATATAAATACTCAATCAAAGCTCAACACATAGGTTGTGTTTATGGATCACTTTCCATAGAAAGCCTAGATTAGGGGTAACTATGATTTTTTTTTTTAACTACCTCTAAATAGCTTAGTATTCCTTCAAATCCTCTAGAAACCATAGAGAGATGACCAAGTAAAACATAATTGGATAATGCAATCTAAGTAAGATCTTAGTTAAAAAATTAATAATCAAAATACTACATAAATGTAAGAATCATAGGATCACAAATAATGTATAAATTCAAAGATCAAACTAATGAATATAACCAAATAGAATTTCTATAACTCTTAAATCATTAAGATCCGCAAGACTTAAAACAAGGCTAATGAAATTCTCAATCTAACATCAATTAACTCAAGTTGTTAAAATCTTTATTTCTCAGATGGTCAAAACCAAATATGATAAGAGGAATATTTTGTTCATTTATTTTCTCCCTTGATATGAAAGATACTAACAATGATCTTGGCTAAGAAAGATGTTCCCTTTGTAGATTCTTAACTCTACAGGATGAGGAAGGACTAAAAGCATAATTTGCACGTGGACAATGCTACATACTAGATTCATATTGAATAAAGTGCAAAGTAGTGCAAATTTAACAAATTATCACAAGAAAAGGATATAAAATATACAAATAAGAACATTAGTATCCTAATATAAAGGAAAATCCTTGTTAAGATATCATATTTGAGTATAGAGACAACCTATCAAGTAGGTAGAGTGACTAGGGTATGCCCCTTTTATTCTTTATATACTATAGGACCTTGGGAAAGATTGAAGGTTTTCTTTCTTTGTTCTTTCTTACTAGTGCCCATTTGAATGAAGGCTGTAATTTTATTTAATATTATAATATTACAATCAATAGGGGTTTGACCTTTTACTAATAAAAAATAAATTATTTTTTGAATTGATATTTTTATAATATATAAAAATAATTGTGAAAAATACTAAAGTAAATGTTTAACAATTTCATATATGTTTCTAAAATCAAAATTTTCTATTAGATTAATAGATTTAAAATTTAAATAAATATTCTATCCCACAACATTTAAAATTTTCTTTTTAAAATAAATATTTTTGGTTTACATTATATTAATCTTAGTAGAGAAGAGGGGCATGAAATAGTACAACTAAAATAGTTCTTTAAATTATTCATATAACTAAGACTTTGTTTTTTATCAATAAAAGACAAAGGCCTAATGATTTATATTAATAAATTAAAATTTACAAGAATCTTCATTCCAATAGGCATTGGTAAGAAAGAAAAGAGAAGAAAACATCCAGTCTTGCCTGGGACTGAAGTCCTTTTTAGAATAAATATGTAAAAGGGGCATACCCCAATTCTAAATATTTTGACCAAGGTCAATTATTTCCTTTACAAAATGAAAATTTATACATCTGAATACATTAGACATTTAGAAATATTTTTTCTCTTGCAAGAGTGGGGGGGAGCAAATATCCATGAAGGTTAGGGAAGAAGCACTCCAATTTTTGTGGATAAGATTGACAAGGCCAAAGTTTTGGTATATTGATTTCATATCCTTCCGTTCTGCACTAACCACACTTCATACTCCATGTTAATTGTTCGTATTAAATAATATGTTCAATTTTAAAAATAAATCTCACTCTATCTAGTTTTAATCATAGATGAATGACTAAGAAGGATTGCCTACTATAGATCTGCACTAGTTACCATTTAACATCTATTTGATTATACTAGTAGTGCTTGCTTTCTATACTATGTTACTCATGTTTTAAACCTATTCATTAGTATATCAATGTTTGTCAAATTTTTGTATCTATTTGAATTGCTTTTAATTGAGATAATTAAGCATGATGATAGAAGTGTTAATATATTTAGAGGAAACTGAGTTTAAAGAGAGAGATGTATAAGGGGGATTGCAAAATCGTTGGATGCCATAGAAATATTAATGACTAATAGTTAAGTAATACCTTGAAGAATGACCTGATGAAATTCCTAGTTACTTGTTACTTATTACACTAGATGTAATAGTATTACTTGTTAGATTCAATATCCTTATTATTAAATCATTCATCAGGCTATGGTAGAAACTAACTATTAGATGACTATATCTTAGAAAAGGGGACTTGCAATATATAGAGGGTAGAAAAAAATGAAAAAGTTAGGATCAAAATATATTTTTATTAATATAGATCACTATTACATTGAAACCAAATCATAAAGGACAAGCCCTTGACTTCCAAAATCAAAACTAGCATTAGTGCCCTAGCTACTGGGAATGTTGCCAAAGATTAGAACCTAGAAACAAAAGCACCCATAAAATTTATACAAAGAACAAAATTACATTTGTCCTGATTCTGTAGATCAACAATGGGCTAAGAACTCATTCAAGAGAGGCTTCCCTTACTTAAGTCAATCCAAAAAACTAAGGCTAATGACCATTGAGAAAAACTAGAAGAAAATGAGGTACACCTCCAAGTTTTTGAGCTTGGTGCATAAAATTGGAACCCAGACCAACTATCCCAAAAATTGTCACTACAAGAGCACTCCCAAATTAGGTTTCTCCTTCCCTCTTCTAGCACATTGTTATGATTTTTCAGAAGCTTCCTTCAAGTCTTTGGCCTTGGAGCCTAAAGGGAACTCAAATGTGTTACTTTCCCTACTAGATTTATCTAAGTTTGGAAGGCAAAACTTCAAGGCTTCAAGGTCTTCAAATTTGACCCCCAATTGAATGTATGCATTGAATATTTGGAGGTAATGCAAGAGCCATTTCTTGCTAGCATCCTCCATGATGCCCCTCTATTGAAGAAGGAAGCGAATGATGGCCTCGATTATTTTCCATTCTTGATGAAAGTGGATGTTTTCTCATATGACCAGAGATGAAAATCTAGGCACAAACACTAATTCAAAGCTCCCAGGTGGGTGAGACATATAAAATTCTAGGAAAGGAACCTTAAGCTTGTTTTCTATGCTAAAAACCACCTATTTTAAGCCTTCCAACCATACTAGGTCAAAAATATTTTAGCAGAGCCAAATAGTCTCCCATTTACCAATTTTGTCCCTAGCTAAACACCTAATAAATGTTCTATTAGAAATGCTTTAGAATAATTGTGGGTGGGGGGGGGGGGGGGGGTGAATTAGTTATTCAAGGTCCAAATGTCCTATTTCAAAATTTTTCACTAAGTGTAGTGAGCCCATTCAACCATTCATTCATCCAAGCTTAAAACATTCCTATTTAACAAGGTACTGTAAATCTTCATGCAAACATAACACATAAAAGATCAACAAATGACATAGTGATTTACATGGAAACCCAATTTGGGAAAAACCACTAGTAACATCCTACTCAATTCTCACTCTTCTAAAGTAATGCCTTGTGAAAGGCCTACCTTGTTAAAGGCTACAACACACTATTAAATGTGACCTAGTTAAAGGATTTAACCACCCTATTAGAAGTGGGCCTGGTTAGAGGACTTTAGAACATTTACTTGGAATGCCACCCTATTAAAAGATTTAAAAATGGCTATTAAACCAACCGAAGTCCATAGGATTTTCATATCTAATACAATTGCTAGAGAGTATTAGAAAGTCTTTGACTTGATTACAACATAAAACTTAGTGTGTAGATCTCAAATCACTTCTTTAGCTCATAACTTTGCCTGGCTTTCAATCTCTTGCAGTTTTGATAGCTTTCCCTCCTTTCAAGCTTTGTCTTCTTGAGTTATCATGCTCAATGTACTAGTGCAATCATCTCTCTCTGACCACTTATCTAAGCAGAGTCTCTATGCTCTATTCTTCCTTCTCCTAGATGTCTTCTCCTTGACACCCTTTAGCCACTTGACAATTTGACACACCAAAAACTCTTGCTTCTTGATCCATAAATCCTTAAATAGAAGTCTAGAATTTCTTTTCCTATTTGATCCTTTCATCCTTTAATTTCATTTCATATGGATTGGGTAGGATTCATTGAATCTAACCTATATTTTATTCCTTCTAGAAACTTCTTGAATAATCCTTTTGAATTTACCCAAAAATGGTTTACATAGAATTTTGTGCCACCAATTCATCATTCTTATCCTCCAATTGGTCCAAAAAATTCAAGGTAACAACTTTGTCGACTTAGATTTGGTGAATCTTTGACATTTCCAATAATGCATTAGCTTAGCACTATTAAACTTTTGGTGCTCGACACACACTGTGTTACTTGACATCAACTATGTTTTACTAATGCTTGGCACCTATTGTGAATTCACTCAATATCCACTAAGATTTTTTAATGCTAGCACCTATTACTTTACATGGCACTCAAACTTCACTTGGCACCTAAAGTTCACTCAGCACACACTAGATTTTCCTTTTGCTTGGCTCCAACTAAGAATTTGCTTGGCTTGAACTAGCTTGTTGGACACCCACTAATGAACTTAAATTAAACTTTGCAATCAACCTTGTTCCAACTTACACTTCTAGTGTTTCTAAGTGTGGCCAATCTCTGTGTCTTTGAGTATGTTATCAATACATCATTTAACCATTGTCTTAGCTAATCCTTGCACTTCATTACAAAACCATAACTCAACCTTTCTGTTAGGTACACTTGTTACATCTTGTTGATTAAATCCTCTTCATCAATCAACTAAGTGATAGTACTTGGATCTTACAAGAAATTGTCATTCCTACAAATAGTAGGTTTGACATCAATGATGAAACAATGATTGAAAACATTCTTTTAACAACAATATCCCTCTTTCAATCAATCTTCTTCATCAATGATATTTTCAATTAGATTTCCAACAATCTCCCTCTTTGGCATTGATGGAAAACGAAACTAATCATTCATCAAACCAAACTATTTAACCATTTTATCAAAATGCTAACTAGGTTAGAATAGTAAGTCAAATGCCAAAAAAAAATTGGATTACGCAATTTCTTCCTGTCTACTTCTCCCTCTTAGTTACTGTATCCTTTTTTCTTTCTTACATTTTCTCCCTCTATATGCAGTCTCTCCCTCAACTGTTGATCAAAGCTTTATCCATTCAGTGCTATTGATCAGTTTCTTTGCTACTTCTTCCTCATACTGTTGTTCAAATGCTGTTGATCAGTTTCTTTACTACTTCTTCCTCTTTGACAACAATGCCAAAGACATTATCTCAACATCTTAACATGCAAGTGTAGAATTTGCAAGTTCTTTCAATTTTTCTCTCTATCACCTTGCTTGTGACTAATTTGGAACTTCATCACTTCAATTACTTTAGGCATGAATCCTCAAGTAGGTATCCTCTGCATCAATGTGTAATATTTTGACAATAAATTCATTTGATGTGGGGGAGTCTTTTCTTTTCTTAAGTATCCTTGGCTAGGGGTATCACCCTTAACTTACCTTTGAGATATTCAAAAACATCTTTGGGTAGTGCTTTTGTGATAATGTCAACAATCTATTCCTTTGAGCTAACATATTCCATCTTCACTTGCTTGTCTTCCACCAATTCTCTTACATAGTGATACTTGATTGCAATATGCTTGGTTTTGGCATGCATTACAGGGTTCTTTGATATATTGATAGCACTTGTTTTATCACAATAAAGTATCATAGGCTCATTCACTTCTTAATTCATACCTTGCAACATATGTTTGATCCATACAATATTGGTACAATTGATAGTAGTTGCAACATATTTAGCTTCTACTATTGATTGTGAGGTATAGCTTTTCTTTTTATTGGTCCATGTAATCAATCTTCTTCCCAAGAAAAGTACTCCTCCACTGATGCTTTTCTTGTCATCAATGTTACCTCCCTAATCTGCATCAGTGTAGGCTCTTAGTTCAAACTTTTCACTTCTCTTGTAGTACAAACCAAAGTCATCAGTTCCTTTTAGGTACCTTAGTTTTAAATATTCTAATCCAAATGTCTTGAGTATCTCGTTGATGTATTTTGATTTGTTCAAAAATATGCCATTCTTCAATTGATGTACATGTAATCCAACAAAGAACTTAATTTTTCCAAATTTTGACATTTCAAAATCATACTTCATTTGATTAGCAAAATCTTTGCATAGAACATCTTTTCCTCAAAATATTATATCATCAATAAAGATTTTTGATATCAAAGTATCTTTACCTTGTTCTGCCTTGATATACAAATTGTTATTGTCATCTGTTCTCTCAAATCCTATCTTTACAAGATATTTGTGCAGTCTCTCATACCATGCTCTAGGTGCTTACTTCAAACCATAAAGTGCCTTATGTAGTTTGCATATCGTATCCTTGTTGTTGTTATCAATAAATTCTCAGGTTGTTCTATGTAGACTTCCTCTTCTAGTATACTATTTAGAAAACTAGACTTGACATCCATCTAGTAGACTTTGAAACCTTTGTAGGTAGCATATGCAAGTAATGCCCCGAGTCCTTCCATTCTTGCAATAGGAGCAAATGTTTCCTCATAGTCTAATCCTTCTTCTTGTGCATATCCTTTGCAAACTAGTTTGGCCTTATTTCTTGTGATCTCACTATTCTCATCAAGTTTATTCCTAAAAACTCATTTTGTACCAATTAAATTCTTGTTAGTTGGTCTGGGAACTAGGATCCATGTTTTTTTCTTCTCAATCTAGTCTATCTCTTCTTCCATAGCTTTATACCAGTCATCATCTTGTAGTGCATCTTTCACTATTTTGGGCTCAACCTTGCTTATTAGACATGATTCATTCCTTAGTTTATTCCTTGTCATTGGTCTGGCATCCTTGTCACCAATGATTTGATCTACAGGGTGATGTCTTCTTACATACTTGGCTAATCTTGGTTCTCTCCTTCTTCCCATGTTTGATCCTGTAGCTTCAGAGTCATTTTTCTCTTCTTCATTTGGTACTTCATCATTTCTTTCTTGTATACTATTTTCATAATTAGAATGTGCATTTCCTTCATTCTACAACTTGACTTCTGAATGCAGCTCAGTATTCACTGGCTATGACTTGGCTGATACTAAATTTTTTTGCTAAATCCCAACTTGATTGGTAGCATCATCTTCAATAATCATTCCTTTATAGAAGTATACAAAAGATTTATAATCTTCTGATTGCTTGGATTCATCAACTTGTACTTTTGCATGCTCATCAAAGTTTATATTTTCACTTTCCACAATCTTGTTAGTGTTAGTATTCAAACACTTATATGCCTTACTTCTAGTGGAGTATCCAAGGAATATGATTTCATCACTTTTTGCATCAAACTTTCCATTTCTAGTATCTTTAAAAATATAGCATTTACAACCAAAAACTTTGAAATGTTTTACATTAGGTGAGTGGCCATACCACAATTCAAAAGGTGTTGCATTTGTACCTTTCTTGACTTGGAATCTATTCAGGGTGTAAACAACTTCTCTCTAGTACTTTAGAGCAACATTTTTCTCCATCATCAAGGTTTTAGCATAGTCTATTACTAATCTATTCCTTCTTTCAACAATACCATTCTAAGGTGGAGTTCTTGGTGATGATGTTTGTCTCTTGATTCTTTTATCATTGTAGAATATCTCAAATTCTTTTGATGTAAACTCACCTCCTCTGTCCGACCTTAGGAACTTTAGACTCTTTCCTATTTCCTTCTCAACTCTAGCCAAATACCACTTAAACATTTGAAATGCATCAGATTATTGGTTCAAGAACATGGCAGTCATCATCCTAGAATAGTCATCTACAAATAACATGATGTATCTATCTCCTAGGTAGCTTTGTACTTCTATTGGCCCACATAAGTCTGTATGGACTAGTTCTAGTACATTTTTTGAAGTGTATGTTTTACTCTTGAAACTAGACTTAGTCATCCTTCCTAGTTGACATTGTTTGCATATTATGTTTTCAGGTTTCTTCAGTTTAGGAAAACCTTTGACTTTCTTCTTTTTGCTAATGCTAATTAGATTGTCAAACTTAACATGACACAATCTTTTATGCCATAACCGCACATCATCAAATCTAACAACAAGATAGGTTGTATCTTTCATATCTAGGTAAAACAAGTTAGTCCTAGTTTGTTCACCTTTTCCTATTAGATTTCCATCAGTGTCATAGATTTTGGTAGATTTGTTTCCAAATTCTCCCTTGCAACCTACATTGCCTAACTATGATACACTCAACAAGTTTTAGTTCAATCCTTCAACACAGTATGCATTATCACATGAAATTTTCTCACTAAGTTTAATTGAGTCTTTTCCTTTGATTTGACATGGAGCATCATTGCCAATTCTAACACTATTTCCATCATATTGAGTAAAGGTAATAAACTTACTTTTTTCTCATGTCATGTGATATGAGGAACCACTATCTATGATCCACTTGTCATTCTTGTTCACACAGGAAACCAATGTTGTTGCTTCATCTTCATCTGATTCATACTTCATGGCCACATAGACTACTTCATCATCATTCTCATTAGAATCTTCTTCAACAATGTAGCATCATTTGCCTTTGTCCTTGTAGTCTTTGTTATTATCTTCTCTCTTGTTCTTGTACTCATTTCCTTCTTTGTAGTTCTTCTTATTTGTACACTTTGTAACAATATGTCCTACTTCATTGCAATTGAAACAAATGATAGGAAGCTCACCTTTGAATTTACCTTTGCCCCTATGGAATCTTCTAGCCAGTAGTGCTTCCAATTGATCTACATCTTCCTCATCTGTGTTGCTATCACTAGATGCATGTTTTCCTTTTCTACTTTGCTTCTTTGATGTCACCTCCTTAGTGTCTTTCAATGTCATCTTGTCCTTGAAGGTAGATTCAAGGTTCTTAGGTTTGTAGTTGTCAAAGTTGGACAATTCAAATGCAGTGAGTCTTCCCACTATTCCTTCAAAGGTTAGTGTGTTTCCTTGCACACACCTTGGCTCTTGGATGGCTAAAACTCTAATAGCATAGATAGGAAGAAAAGTTCTCAAGTATTTTCTATTGATAGTCTCTTCTTCCAATTGACCACCTGGACTTCTTATTGCACTTACCACTTCTTTCATTCTAGATCCATATTGAGCAACATTTTCACCTTCCTCCATTTTCATGTCGTCAAATTTTTCTCTAAGACTTTCTCACTTTTCTCTTTGAACATTTTGATCTCCTCTAAAGATATTTGTCAAGGATTTCCACATCTTGAATGAAGTATCACATCCTTTGATGTCATCAAATTCAACATAACTGAGTGTAGAGGCAATCTCCAACATTGCCTAATTGTGCTCCTTCTTTTTGCTCAAATCATTTGTAGTAAGAGGTCAAGCTGAGTCTACATGTTCTATTCAAATTGAGGTTTTTTCACAATCACCTATTGATCCAAAGTGCAATTTCATCTGGCTCTTCCATGCAACAAATTTGTCTTTATTGAGCTTGGGAACTTCTTGCTTGGACATCTTGACCTTCCTACTTTAGTGCCTTGAAACAAAATCAGCAGATGGCTCTGATACCAATTTTTAGAAATGCTTTAGAATAACTAGGAAGGGGGGGGGGCGGGGGGGGGTGGGTGAATCAGTTATTCAAGGTCCAAATGTCATATTTCAAACTTTTTCACTAAGTGTAGTGAGCCCATTCAACCATTCATTCATCCAAGCTTAAAACATTCCTATTCAACAAGTTTCTGTAAATCTTCATGTAAACATATCACATAAAATATCAACACATGACACAATGATTTACGTGGAAACCCAATTTGGGAAACACCACTAGTAAAATGCTACTCAATTCTCACTCTTCTAAAGTGATGTCCTGTGAAAAGCCTACCTTGTTAAAGGCTACAATAGACTTTTAAATGTGACCTAGTTAAAGGATTTAACCACCTTGTTAGAAGTGGGTCTAGTTAGAGGACTTTAGAACATTCACTTGGAATGCAACCCTATTAAAGAATTTACAAATGGATATTAAACCAACCTAAGTCCATAGGATTTTCATATCTAATACAATTTATAGAGAGTATTAGAAATTCTTTGACCTGATTACAATATACAACTTAGCTTACAAATCTCAGATCACTTCTCCAACTCATAACCTTGCCTGGCTTTCAATCTCTTGTAGTTTTGACAACTTGCCCTCCTTTCAAGCTTTGTCTCCTTGAGTCATCAAGCTCAATGTACCAGTGCAATCATCTCTCTCTGACCATGTATCTAAGCAAAGTCTATATGCTCTAATCTTCCTTCTCATAGATGTCTTCTCCTTGACACTCTTTAGCCACTTCACAATTTGGCACACTAGCAGCTTTTGCTTCTTGGTCTATTACTCCTTAAATAGAAGTCTAAAATTTCTTTTCCCGCTCGATCCTTTCATCCTTTAATTTTAGTTTGTATGGATTAGGTAGGATTTATAGAATCTAACCCATATTTTGTTCCTTCTAGAAACTTCTTGAATAATCCTTTTGAATTTGCCCAAGAATGGTTTACATAGAATTTTGTGCCACCAGCTCATCATCCTTATCCTCCAACTGGTTCACAAAATTGAAGGTTACAACTTTGTTGGCTTAGATTCGACGAATCTTTGACATTTCCAATAATGCAAGAGCTCAACACTATTGAAATTTTGGTGCTCAACACACACTGTGTTACTCGACATCGACTGTGTTTTACTAATGCTCAACACCTATTGTGAATTCACTATGCATTCACTAAGTATTTTTGATGCTCAACACCTATTACTTTTCTCGGCACTTGAACTTCACTTGGTACCTAAAGTTCACTCGACACACACTAGATTTTCCTTTTGCTTGGCTCCAACTGAGAATTTTCTCAGCTTGAACTAGCTTTCTTGGCACCCACTAATGAACTTAGTTTAAGCTTTGCAATCAACCTTGTTCCAACTTACACTTCTAGTGTTTCTAAGTGCGGCCAATCTCTATGTCTTTGAGTATGTTACCAATACATCATTTAACCATTGCCTTAGCTGATCCTTGCACTTCATTACAAAACCATAACTCAACCTTTCCTTTAGGTCCTCTTGTTACATCTTGTTGATTAAATCCTCTTCATCAATCAACTAAGTGATAGTAGTTGGATCTTATAAGAAATTGTCATTCCTGCAAATAGCAAGTTTGACATCAATGACAAAACAATGATTGAAAACATTCTTTTAACAACAATCTCCCTCTTTCAATCACTCTTCTTCATCAATGATGTTTTCAATTAGATTTCCAACATGTTCCTATAATATTTCTATTAGTTCTCTAGGAGTACTCATAATTAAAGACTCCTTCACCTAGTGCCCAACTAATGGCTACCCTGGACATATCATCTACAGGATTAAGTAACTAATTCCATCTCTTAGGCTTAACATTACCTCTAAGTGCCATAGTATAGACCTCTAAAGCATGATACATGATGATGTTTGTATCCATTCTCACACCTAAACTAGAAAATTCCTAATCTATCTAGAGCTCAAAGTGATAATAAATGACATAGAGCCAAGTAATAAATACTAGTCTTGGGGCTCCAAAAACATATAGAGAGGTGTAAGAGATGACTCCATCTGATGATCATTGTAGGTCATGAGAAAATCTATACATAAGTTTTATGATTATAAGGTATTGCCTTTATGCTATAGGTACTCTTAGTGATGAGTATATAAAACATTGTTAAAAGTTCATGAAATGATGAAATCATTGAGTCCAAATACAATATAGGGGGAGGCATTAAAAATGTCAATTTGATTAAGGTGTTTCTATATTATCTATTTCAGTGGCTAATAAAATTTTATTCTCTCCATCTATTCCTTTATTAGGGTAAAAGTACAAACATTTGTCACCCTTTTATAAAGGAAAAGGCTAACATAAAAAAAAAGTGTTATACTTCAACAATGTAAAAGTCATATTTCTATTTTGAAATTTAAGTTGGTGTAAAATGATGAAATGTGTATAAAGGATGAAGTTTATGTCTATTTTTTTTTTAATATTAAAAAATTAAAATAGTATGTTTTCATAATTTTCAATGACCTTTTTGACAGTTTTAAAAAACCAACAAATTAGGGGTTATAGTTCCCACCACAAAAATAACTACAAATAAATGTTTTTTCATCTAAATTTGAAGCATTTTTTTGATGACATATGTACCTAGAACTATTAAAAAGAAATTTTCAAAAAAATTGTATATTTTGTCTTTTACAACTATTTAAAATTAAACATTTTATAATTTATGGTTTTTCATTCTAAACATTACAAATGTTATATATTATCAAAGAGCACTCTCTCCTCTAGAAAAATTGATCATTTATAAATTTATTCGGTACCATCTACTAATTTTTATATTTTCCCAAATGTGAATCATCTTTAATGTTGAAATACTTACTTACATTATTTTGTAATTATTATAATTGATATTTTGTCACCTATAAAAAAGTTATATTGGCATTATCCTAACTACAAGCTCTATCTAGTGGTATTTTTTATTTTATTTGAAACCATAATTTTGATGATGAAAACGTTCTTTGAATTCTAAAGTTCTTTAGAATTGCAAATTTTTTTAAAGAAAGTGCCACATCAGATGAGACATAGATAGTTCAGCCAAATTCAATCCAATCGAATGTGGTCTAGCCAAATTGGATCTGAACATATCAATATGACCCAAAGGTACACCGCACAAGGTCACATGCGACAACCTATTTGTTTATACAATAAAATAAGTATTTTATTTTAAAGGTTAAGTATTTTTTTTGAAATTATTATATTTAATGATATTTGCAATTTTAGTATTAAAAAAGTTAAGTTTTGTGAAATTTCATTGAAGAAATATTTGGAAGCTAGTCTTTGTTAGTTATTTTTTTATTGAAATCAATCAATTAAATTTATTGTTTTTATTAAATTTAATGTTAAATATTTTAAATTAATTAATTAATTTGATTTAAATCAATTTTAAGAATTAATTTAAGTGTTTTAAAACATTATGAAAACTGTTAAATTTATTAAATCATTAAATTATCTAATTTATTTAATAAATTTCTTAATCTAAATTTAGCAATGCTTTAATACAAATAGTTGTCTTCAAATTTTCTAGTCTTATGGACAATTAGATAAAATAAGCTTCTAAAGTTGAAAGCATTTTCTAAATTCTCTATAATCTACTGTTATTTATGTAATTGAATTTGGAAGTCTTTTGTATGTAGGTGATTTCAAGCTCCCTATTCATGTTTTTGTGTAATAGGGAATAAAGTGAAAAGGAGCAAAAAGATATGATCGAGTACGAGATGACCAGAAGAAAGGATGGACAAAATATAATATAGAGCCACCAATTGAAAATCCATTGATTGAAGTTGAAGAAGATCATGACGAAGTTCCAAAAAGTAGTAGGACATTTTGAAAATATGGTTTAGGGTTGGGAAATTTGTTGGAGATGGATGAAGATTCTCTGTTAAGAGAAATCAAATCATTTGAACACATGATGCCTGCAAGTACAATTAAGCTACATCTAAGAAATATATCAGAGTAATTTTTTGAAAATAAATCTCTAATTGATAAAGCACAATTATTTGTTATACTATTTAGGAAAAGAGAAATGAGTCTTGTTGTAGAGTTGTTAGGTGTCAACAATAAGAAAAGCTTAGAAGATAATGTTAAGGTAACAATAGTTCAAAATTTGGAAGATACATTAAATGCTATTGGTAATAGAAGTCAAGTAGCTGATTTAAGTGTTGCATAGAGAGCATTGATGACTATGATTATGAAAAAGGACTTGTCATAGAAAAAACAAGTTTGAGCGATTTCTAAAATGCTCAATCTATCTAGAAGAACTGTTTAAAGATATATAAAAAGGAGAAATTTTCTCGATGAGAACATTGAAAAGAACTAAGTTAATATTTGTTAGCTTCTTCAAAAGGATATAATTTTTAAAGATGTTATACGATAGGTTGTTGAATATTGGACTAGTCAATCACATGTTTCTTTCAACAGAAGAGAAACTATGCATAACAAAGATGAAGAGATAGGTATGAAAGGAGCACATCCAAAACACTTTGTAGAGACAACACAAAGTGAATCATTTGAAGCTTTCAAAAAAGAATTTGAAAATGTGAAAATTTTCTAAATAATGTTTGATAGGTTACACCCATGTTTTGTACACATAAATAGGGTATGTTAAACTTGTTGTTGTCAAAATCATGTTGAGTTTCATCTTTATTTGCAATCGTTTAGAAAAGCTATGACAACACTTCAACCAGATGCAATAATTCCTAGAAGCACAACACAATTTTTCAAATCTTTGTTATGTGATAATTCTAAAGAGTTAGTTGAATTTAATGTATAATGCACAAAAAATGCATGTACAAATTATGGAGAGTTGCAGAAATTTCCACATGAAATAGGCAATATTGACTTTTCAACACCACTTGTGTGGAATATATTTGAGTATGAGATATATCAAACAAAGAATGGAGAAGAATTTAAAAAAATAGCTTTGAAGGAGAGAGATTTTCCATATAGTGAGTTTATGGATAAATTTAGAACTTTGATGTATCTACACATCCAACATTGTCATGGTGCAAGATGGCAAGCGAAATAGTTTCAAAATTCAAAAAATTATTTCCTAGTAGGATGTATTCTATCAATTGTAGACATCTCTAAAAACTATACTTTTCCCCTTCAAACTGAAATTCAAGCTAAATATTATCACTTAGATCAAGTTGCAATTTTTGTACAATTTTCCTATAGACATGCACAATTTGAGGTCAATGGGGTAGATAGATCTAGATGAAAACATCATCATCAAGGAGGTCTATTTTTATCTTAGTGATGATAGGGTTCATGATAGGAGCTATGTAACTCATTTTTTTGGATTACTCTTTGATGATCTCACAAATCATGGGATAAATGTTATAAATCATTAGATTTGGTCTGATGTTTGTGATGATACATGTATTTGAAAGTTAAACTTCAAAATTTAATGAACATATTTAATTAATTGAACAATTAATTATATATATATAGATTAAACAACATGCAAAATGGAATGTTAAGTTTCTTTGGAACTACTTTGAAAGTGGTCATGGAAAAGGAGAGCACAATGGAGCAAGAGCATGTGTAAACCATGCACTTTTCCAACATGAACTTTGAGGTATAATATTGTTATTTACTAATCAAATTTGATGTATGACCATTTGCTAGATAATTCTTTTATATTTTGTTAAAAGTCATACAATTTTCTTTCCTATACAATTGCAAAGATAGACAAAGAAAATCAAGTTGTTGAATGGTGCAAATCTCATTTTTCTCCTTGTGATACAATTTGTAATAAACACTTTTTTTGGGAAGTGAAAGGTAAGCTTTCCATCTTGCTTTGATATGATTACTTTAATATTTTGATTATTTACATAGATACTTGCCAATTTAATGTGTTACGGATATTGATTGATCAAATACTTACAATTGTCAACCCATTGTTGGAATTAGAAGATTGCATCAACTAATGACTGGAGAACACAAACCTCTAGTAATTCAAGTAAGAGAAAAATCATATTTTTGTGATGTCTACATTCAAAACAATGCAATGGGTCAATGCAAGAATATTGTGAATGGGTATGTCTCTGAATGGATATGGACAAACATAATAAAAAATACCCCTTATGAAGAAGATGAAAATGACATAGAAATTCATAATCCTATGTATTCAACTGATTATGAACATGTTTATGATTTAGTTGTTCTAAGTGAGTTTCTACAAACATGTTTAATTTTTATATTTAATTGTCTTCATATTCATTTATTTATAGGTTCCATTATTTTTGTACATTGGTAGGTGACATTTTTGCTATGTATGTAGATCCTCAAAATGTGGAAGGTGTAGATTATTATTTACTTAGATGCACGCAAGTGAAAATCAAGTTGACCGCATCCTATACAAATGATGATAACTAATCATATTCAACTAGTTCAATTGTTATAGAAGGTAAAGATTATCCCAAGTTATGAGATGTATATAAATAATTAGAGAGTGAGCAATTAATTGTAAAATTTTATTTCTTTTCTATATTATTAAGAATACTCAATGAAGTACAAATCTTATTTTGTACGAAACTATTATCAGAAAAAGAAAATTGACCACAATGGTGTTCAATTTATTGAATACATGTCTGGCCAAAATTTTTTGCATTACAACCACTTGGTTTTAGCCACAAGATTCAATCAAACATTGTGCCAAAAAAGGATGTAGCAAACCAAAGTAGAGGCTAGATATCTTAGGAGCATGAAAAGTTGTTGGAGATTATTAAAGATAGAGAGGATCCCAACTATATGTATCAAGAACTTTCTTATTAATAGATAGGTTTAATGATTCATACAAATATTTCAAATTTTTATATACATAAATTAACTTTTTTTTTTGTACATTGCTTTAGGTATTTTTCAATATTTATACATGTTTTTGTTTTTACATTTCTTTAACTGCCTAAATAAAAATAATGTAATTATTTCTATTTACATTTACATTTTCTATACACTTTTACAACACACCTATAAATTTATGTAAGACATATTTTCATTAATTTATAGAACATATAAATTTCTTACACATTAACAATTATCTAAAAACTAATGTATAGAGATTTCAAAAACATGTTTCCACATTTATGTAAAAGTTATTCTATAAATATAAATATCAAATATATCAACTACCTATAAACATGGTCACATAACTCATGAAAATATCATATATGCCAACTATAAATTTAAATGGTCACATAATTCATGAAAATATTATATACGTCAAGTATAAATGTAAACGGTCACATAACTCATGAAAATATGAAATATGTCAAATATGAGCCTATTGTAAATGTGAAATGTCTGATAGCTATAAATATAAATAATATCATGGTAAACCAATATCCAACATCTAAAATATATGAGCCAAACTCATGTATATGGCATATATGAATATCAAACATGATCTTGTCTCGCTCCATGATGTGATCAACTAACTTGAGATCTTGAACCTTGTGTCCAATATAAGAACAAATGTTTCATGACCATGTGTATAAATTCAATAATAATAACATACATACAATTAAATTTACCTGTGACAATGCAGTTTGTATGCAATGGAAGAAATAAATATGTCACAAGTTATACTTTACTAAATTGAATTTAATATTATATTTAAAAATAAATAGACATGTTTTTAACGTTATACCTATGTTTCCTACTACATAGGATGCATAGGTGTTTGCAAATCCCCATATGACATCATCATCACAAATATATGTCTACCTATCTCACTCAAGTCTGTATCAGTAAAGGTCATTTCTTTGATGTCAAGCATAGGATCTGTGAGCATATCTATGAATAATGAATGCCATGGTGGGTATAAATAACTTGCCTTAGTAGGGGGGATTGCATTCTCCTTGACTATATTTTGTGGTGGAGCTTTAGGTGCAACATGTATGTAATCCCGCCCTTGACCACCCTATGCATTTGATGTACATTTGATGATACCATTCACATATGATGGCACCATAGTAAGTGATTTCTTGGTCAACAACTATATAGCTCAATAGGCTAAAAGTAGTTCAATAGAAAAAATGTACTCATAGCCCTTAGACAGTCTATTGATGACTCCATAGAGATGATGCAATAGTGTGACCACTTGTAGATGTAGATCATGAGTGCATCATGTTTCTATGCACTTGATCATAAGATATCTCATGTACCCAGGTAGCAATAGTAGCAATCCTCTTATACACATCTCTACATGTATCATCTATCACTCTATCTCCAACTGTAGCTAACTCTAAATGTTTTTGGCATCACCAAAAGGTTTGGACCAATCAATACCCATTTATTAATGGGCATAGGAGTATTTGGATATCTAAATTTATCTAAGAACCTACTCTAACCCTACCCAAAATGCCTAGCGATATCAATATAATCAACATCTTGATATAGATGAATTTTTACAAATAATTGTTTACATAAATATAAGAGGAACTCATCCTTTTGGGGCCACATGTGATGTGTAGCCAACCAACAAGGATATATGAAAGGTTCCACTAATGGATCAGTATACCTTATAGCACAATATCCTCTAACCTTTTTCAAAGTTCGATAATACGGGAGCATGCTCTTGACACTCTCCACTAACACCATCTCATCTATCTCCCTCCACCTCAAACCACCACTGACACTAAGGGAAAGAGCACTATAAAATGTGTCCAAACTAATACTATCATAAGGGCTAAAACCCTTAATAGTGTGCATCGTACTAATCAACTCATCTCTAATTGCAATCACCTTATCCTTATGTTGTAGGGTAGATGGATTATAGACTATGATCAATAGTGGGACGTGCACTATATAAGCACTAAATAGTCTCACTGAATAATGTCTCCCTATCCTAGGTACTAGTAGTGGATCTATGGGATGAACCACTATGGAGATGACCATGTACACTAGCCTCTCCAAAATTAGTACCCCCAGATGCCATAGTGATGAAAGATATAAATAAACAAAACTGGATAGCTGATAATAGAGATTTGCACATGGATACATATACATATATACATATATACATAGATTATTATGTAAACTAATTAAATCAAAACACACTAAATGAATCTTGCTAAACAAATATATTGTACAACATATAAAGAAATGTTAACTACATTACATTTTTTTTTAGTAATAGGTACAAATCAAATTTAGATAACAAGTTTAGGGATTATAGGGCTAAATAGTAGTTTAGGATTCAGATAGATGGGGTTTAGAAGTTAGAGAGCAGTTTAGGGTTTAGAGAGATGCGGTTTAGGAGTTAGAGAGTAGTTTAGGAGTTAGAGAGAGATAGAGGGATAAAAGTTTGAGATCTAGAGAGATAGTAGGTTAGGGTTGGGAGAGATGAGGTAATGTAAAAGAGAGATGAAGTTATTGTTAGTGTAAATAATTATTATTTACACTTTACTTAAGTTTGCTTAGGATAAATGCATTATTTTATTATTTATTAGATTAGACACCTAGGAGTATGCACACTCATATGAGTTGTCATGTTGACAACATGAGTAAGAGAATCTAATTTAGCACATGTTGTCTACAACACTAGAGTTTACATAATCAACTAAGTTGTCATGTTGAAAAAATAGTTGTTCAAACTCGTAATTAAGCACATGGTGTCTACAATATAATTTTACATGACACACCTTTGTAGGCTTATCCTCTCATCATCACATTAACTCTTGTGCGTAATGGAGGATAATTTACTCTTGGTGGAAATGTGCTTAGTTTTGAGGCTTATCATATTGCTAACTCCTAGACATTCTAGAAACATTCTAGAGGCCTTTATATTTAGGCACTCCTAGTGTACTTGTAGATACATCGATAGAATTTCATATTGTTATTTTGATCATAATCTTTTGGTCTATTTTGTGCTAGTTATTGAGCTTCTTGATCTTGGGTGATTTTTCCCTAAGGCAAATTCTTACATGGTATCAGAGCTATAGAAGCATCATTTCATAGCCATTGGAGATGATTCTTGCTTCATCTATCTGAGGACACCTCAATTCAGATTTAGAATATCTACAGCTATTAGGAGTGTCTAGAGCCAAACTGGAGCTCACCATTATGTACGAAGAGTCAATTTGGTGAAATTTGACTATAAATTTTCCTATAATGGGCCATAGTCAAATTTGAGGCAATTTTTTTTGCAAATCAAAACTCGAAGGCCTAATTTGCAAATTCAATATGATCATTTTTTAGAACTATGCATTTATTTTTTTTAGATCTAAATTAATTTTTCTACCATTATTCTGTAATTTTTGGATTTGTATTTTCAAAAATTTTCTTGCCTATCAGGCTTGTAGAGTAGGAACTAGGTTGTCAAATCCTGGCCCTCACAAGATATTCAATGGAATATTCATTATTTCTAGCACATCACAACCAAACCCATGGCTAGAACTTCACATAATCTGGGTTTGACAACATCACACATCAACGAAGCATAATTCTATGGTGGCTTCATAGCCATTCGAATGCTCTACAATTTTTTTTGAAAATTCATTTCATTCACCTATAGGAGGGTGAATGTGGGACTAAAAGTCCTCGCTTAGCTGTTAGCATAACCTTCTAGCAATCTCTGGCATCTTACCTACCCAGTTGAACATCCTTCATCACCAGCTTCTATATTTTTGGTGCCACTATCTTGCTCTGGCACCAACTCAACTACTAGCCACCAATGTAAATTCTATCAATGATGTTACTCTTAATTCCAATGACATCCTCTGGCACTGGCCATGTTAACACTCACTGGCATTCATGATCTTCCTCTAAGGACCGTGATAGCTCACCTTACTGCCTTCCATGTGGAGACCTGTCAGCTAGTAAACTTGCCACATCAATGAATAACACATCAGATTTAGTTAGCAAACACATGTCTACCTAATCAATGCTAGTATAGATAGTGACATCATCTTTATGTCAACTCTATACACCCAATTCATTAGCCATATGATACAACCCTACCATGTCACCTAGGGCCCCTTTTTTCCTGACATAACCTTTTCATGAGTTTAAAATTAATGGTCATTTGACCATTATTAGTAGGCTAGTTTGCACTGTCGTGATGGGTATTCAAAAGTCAAATTTAACCCCACAGTTTTCTGATTAGACCCCTGTCCAGATTGAGTTTTGATTTGATAGTTTGACTTTGGGAGGCCATATCTTAGTCATCTGGGCTCCAAATTAGGTGCAATTTTTAAAATTTTGGCTATAATTTCTTGAATTTTTTAATGGTACTATTATTTTCTAGTTTTGGAGCATACATTTGTTAGAAATTATAGTTTTTGGTGACTGTACCTATCCCATCTTACATTTTGCAACTTCAATTGCTCTATACGAGCTCATTTGGACTCCAAATCAGGTTCCATTTTTTTTGAAAGTGAATAATATTTTGTCTACTTTTTGGACCTACAATCAAATTATAGGCTTGTGTGGAAAAAATAACCACTTTCAGATATAGGTCCTTTCTTTGCATTGTATTGCTTCAAAATTGTTGTTTCTCTGAGCTACATTATAAAGCTCTAGATTTGAACTCCAAAAAGAGGTTGTAAACATAAAATTAGAAGACCCCTAAGGCCAAAATTGGCAAGTTTCTACTATAATCACACTAATTATAAAGTGCCAAAATATTTCATTTGGGCGGGGGGGGGGGGGGGGGGGGGGGGGGGTGTGGGTGGGTTCTTGATTGAGTGAATAGGGGGGGTGTCTCTTGGTGTTGTGTTCCTCTTTTCCTATTGTTATCTTTCATTTCTTTCATCATTGGAAATCTTAAGATTCCAAAATTAATGTTAGAATTCTTTTAGAATAACTAAGAGTGGTGGGGGAGGGGGGTGAATCAGTTATCCAAGGTCCAATAATGTCCAATACAATTTTTTTGTCAAATCCTTAATGACATATCATTGATATTATCATGCATGCAGTTAAACATTAAAAAATCATGAAAAGTAAACATGCATCACATCATAATACAAAGGATTTTGGTGACCCAAAAACCCTCTAGGAATAAGAAGGTAAAATTGGGGTGGGGATGACACCCACAAAATAACTGTGCAATTGATTTCAACCACTTCTAATGGTTTGCCCTGTTAAAGGCTTTACACACTATCAGATATGACCCTATTAAAGGATTTCTAAACCTTGTTAGGAGTGTGCCCTATTAGAGGACTTAAGAACATTCAACTTAGAATTTCACCCTATTAAATGATTTACATAGAGCTATTAGGCCCACCCAAGTCCATGGGATTTAAAGTCACCTTCTCAAAAGAATCTTTTATCCCTCTCTAAGGATCTCCTATCCTCCTCCTAAGGATCTCTTATCCTTCTCCTGGGGATCTTCTATCGTTTTCCTGAGGCATTTCCACCTAGCTATTAAGCTAACCTAGCAATGTAGGATTTCAATGTCTAATACAATGGTAAGAAAGTATTAGAAAGGTTTTGACCTGATAAAGATTGCAACTCTAACCTTGCAGATTTTAGATCTCTCTTCAGTTCTTTTCTTTGCTTGGCTTTTCTTCCTTGCAGTGTTGATAGCTTGTCCACCCTTCAAGATTTGTCTCCTTGAGTTCTTCCACTCATTATGCCAATGCACTCTATGGTCACTTGATCAACTCAGAGTCTTGATGCTCTATGCTTACTCCTCACTATGTCCTTTTCTTGACAATTCACACTAGCCTTCTCTTGGCTTCTTCACACAACCATGACCAATGCCACAATTTGATTTTTTGATCTGTAACTCCTTATAAAGAAGTTATGTTCTACATTTCCTGCTCAAATATTCTTGCTCATTAATTTGATTTGATCTGAGAGAATGATATTGTTTTCCCTCCAAATTGTTTCTTCCAAAAACTTCATGATAAGTCCATTAGCATTCACCTTGAATTGGTTTGCATGGTTTACATAAAATTATGTGACACCTACTCATCATCCTTATCATCCAACTAATTCAAAAAATTCAATGTAAAAAAATTATCATTATTGATTTGGCAAATATTTTGGCTTAACAAATAATGCAACAACTTGGCATTATTGGTTTATTGATGCTCGACATTAACTACGTTACTCAACTTCTACTGTTATTTACTGATGCTCGATGTAGACACCTAAATTTGATTACACTTCTTTGGTAATCTAATTTAGCCATCTCTAAAGGAATCATTAATTAAATTCTTATTTAATTAATCCTTTGCCATCCCTAGTTGATTAATTTAATTAATCATCTATAGTCCTAATTGATAAATCAAATAATCTATTATTTATCAATTAAATCCTTTTCTCCTATCTAATTCCAAAAATCCCCATTTATTAAATAAATCTATTTGATAAATGAAATCCTCAAATTCAAAAACCCCTAACCTATCTCTAATCCTCCATTTAGCCTAATCCACCCCATCCACCCATACTAACCAAGCTTAGCCACTAACTCACCCACCCTCATTAATGCCATCCACTTGCACATCTCTAACATCCCTAATCTAATCCTAAACCCAAGCCTAATCCACCCCCTAATGTTGTCACATTCCTTAAACAAGTTTAAGACTTTCCTAATCCAAACCAAAGTCTCCCCTCAAAAAACCCAACCACTAAGTCATGAGTGCTCTTACAAAACATAAAAGACTCTTACAAGCCCACTTATGACTCTTACACCAATATTTCACACTCTTCCCTCTTCCGCACTCATTCCTCTTACATCCCTCTTACATACTCAACCCCACTCATCATGCCTTTAACCAACCCTTTACCCTACCCTCTCACACTCATCCTCCTTGTGACAAGTGTCACCTTCCCATTGGTGCTAACCAAGCACAATCCATGTGCTCTCCTTTGAGTGCATCCTAGCCCTCCTTAAGCCTTCATCCATCCTTGCATCTAAGCCCTCCATCCCTCTACCCCTTAGCCTATAAATTGAATCCCATCCCAAGCCATTTCATCAACAATCTTTGAGCTAAAGTTACCATGCCCTTTTGAGAGCCAAAAGCCATACCCATACCCTTATAATGCCAAATTGAGAGCTCACAAAGCTACCAATTTTCTATTATCCATCTCCATTGAAGCAGCTTTTGAGCATCTTGAGCATACATCCACAGAAAAAGGACACATCTACAGAATCAAGAAAGCATGGAGTGTTTTCTCTTGTGAGGTTTGCACTTCTTGTTTTCTTTCTTTGTCTAAGCATATATGTGAATTTAATTTTTGGTTTGTGAATGTTTACTTTATTTGTTAATGTTCTTTGCATACTAATTCTTGTTCTACACTCGACACCTACAAAAATTTCCTGAGTTAGTCAGCACTTGAACAATCCCGTGTTACTTGAAACTTGAACAATCCTGTGTTACTTGGCACCTAAACAATCCTATGTTACTTGGCACTTGAATGATCTTGCTCGACAGCTAAAGAATTGCTCAGCACACACTGAAGTTGAACTTGCTTGGCATCAATTGAGAATTTTCTCAGCTTCAACTAGTTTTCTTGGCACTCACAAATGAACTTAGTTAAACCTTACATCTTTGATGTGTCTTATTGTGTCCATTCTCTGTGTCTTAGAGTATGTCATCAATACACTATTTCATCAATGGCTTAGATGATCCTTATACTTTATTACAACATCATAACTTCAACCTTTCTCTAGGTTCTCTGGTTACATCTTATTGATTGCCACCTCCTTGTCAATTAACCAATTGATAGTATTTGGATGACTTAAGCAATTGTCATTCCTGCAAGTAGCAAGTTTGACATCAATGAAAAAAAAATGATTGAAAACATACTTTTCTAGTTCCATTATTCTTCATTCATGATATTTTCAATCATTTCCAACAATCTCCCTCTTTGGCATTGATGGAAAACCAAATTGATCAATTGATTGAGCTGATCAACTTAGTTACCACCAAAATTATATACAAAACAGAAAACTTGTTGTCATTACATATCTTCATTTTTGTATCATGTCTCCCTCTTTTTTTGATGCAAATTAAATCATTTTTTTTTCTTCTCCCTCTTGACTAATACATCCTTACTCTATATTCCTAATCCTTCATAGCTACTTGCTGATCAGTTTCTTATCTCTTATGAATCTCACTCTTTCATCTTTTTTTTTTGTCTACTACTGATCTCATACATTCTCATACATCTCCCTCTTACCTTTTATTGATTAGTTTCTCATAAATCTCCCTCTTTGACATAAATGCCAAAGGTGTAGCATCTTTAACATGCAAAATATAAGCTTTGCATCTCATGTTTTCTCCCTTTGTCACTATGCTTCTGACTGATCTGGAATTTCTGTTCCTGTTGTCATCCTCTGCATCATTCTTCTGATATTGCAAGGATCAACTCTTATGGATGCAGGGAAGCTTCTTTTTGGCTTTAGACTGCTTGAGTTAGGGGCATTACCCTCAAGTTGCCTCTAAGATATTCATAAGTATTCTTGGGCAATGATTTGGTGAAGATATCTACAATTTGTTCCTTTGTGTGAATGTACTCCATTTTCACTTGTTTGTCTTCCACCAATTCTTTGACATAGTGATACTTGATTGCAATATGCTTAGTTTTTGCATGCATTACTGGATTCTTGGATATGTTTATAGCACTTTTATTATCATAATACAGTATCAAAGGTTTGGTTACCTCTTCTTTCATTCCTTTCAATAGATGTTTGAGCCACACAATGTTTGTGCAATTGACTACTACTGCCACATATTCTACTTCTACAGTGGACTAAGATGTGCATGATTGTTTCTTGCTAGTCCAAGTAACTAGCCTTTTACCTAAGAATAATGCTCCTCCACTTGTGCTTTTCCTATCATCAATGTTGCCTTCCCAATCTGTGTCTGTGTATGCATTGAGCTCAAAATTCTCATTCTTTTTGTGGTATAGGCCAAAATCATCAGTTCCTTTGAGATACCTCATTATCCTTTTTACTACAATGAGATGATTTTCTATAGGATTAGTAGAGAATCTAGCCACTATTCCAACTGCTAATGCTATGTCTAGTCTGCTATGTACAACATATTGTAGTTTTCCAATCATGGATCTGTACATTGTTTGATTGATTTCAACCAATTCATCATTTTTGGATAGTTTATGTCTTGTTGTCATTGGTGTGCTGACAGGTTTGGAGTCTTCCAATCCAAACATCTTGAGTATCTCTTTGATGTAATTTGATTGTGTCACAAATATACCATGTTTTAGTTGATGTACTTGTAGTCCAAAAAAGAATTTGATTTCTCCAAACATAGACATCTCAAACTCATGTTTCATTTTGTCAGCAAAACTTTTACAAAGTGCTTCCTTTCCTCCAAAAACTATGTCATCCATAAAGATTTTAGATACAAGGATATCCTTACCTTATTCTAATTTGATGTACATGTTGTTGTTATCATAAGTTCTTTCAAATCCTATTTGCACTAGATACTTGTGGAGTCTCTCATACCAAGCTCTAGGGGCTTGCTTTAATCCATATAGAGCCTTATGCAATTTGCATACCTTGTTTTTCTTATTTTCATCAAAAAATCCTTCTGGTTGCTCTATGTAGACTTCCTCTTCAAGTATACCATTCAAAAATGTGGACTTAACATCCATTTGATAGACTTTAAATCTTTTGAAGGCTGCATATGCCAGTAAGGTCCTCACTCCTTCCATTCTGGCAACTAGATCAAAAGTTTCTCCATAGTGCAGTCCTTCTTCTTGTGCATACCCCTTAAAGACTAGTCTTTCCTTGTTCCTTATGATTTCACCATTCTCATCTAACTTGTTTCTAAACACGCACTTGGTTCCAATCACATTCTTGTCTGCTGGTCTTGAGACTAAGGTCCATGTCTTGTTCTTTTCAATTTGTTCTATTTCTTCTTTCATAGCATTGTACCAATCATCATCTTTTATTGGATCACTTACTATTTTTGGTTCCATTTTGTTGAGTAGACATGTCTCACTTCTGAGTCTATTCCTTGTCATTGTTCCTGCCTCTTTGTTTCCAATAATTTGATCTATAGGATGATGTCTTCTTACATACTTTGCCAATACTAGTTCTTTCCTTGTTTGCATGTTGTCTCTTTCAGAATTTGAATCTTCATGTGTATTTTCATCAGATATTTCTTCATTTCCTTCATGTTGATAGTTCCTAGAATCTGAATGAACATTCTCTATATTCTGCAACTTAGCTTTTGAATGTGTTTGCTGCTTGGCATTCACTATCTATGACTCGACAGATACTGGATTTTGTTGTTGATTGTCATTCTAAGTTGAAACTTCACCATTATTAGGTATACTTTCATAAAAGTATACAAAGTTGTATTCTTGTACTTTCTTGGTGTCCTCAACCCTTTGAACTTCTACAAGCTCATCGAATTTCATATTTGTGCTTTTAACTACTTTTTTAGTGTGAACATTCAAGCACTTATAAGCTTTGCTTCTAGTAGAATAATCAAGAAATGTGCCTTCCTCACTCTTTGCATCAAACTTTCCATTTATAAACTCTTTATATATATAGCATTTGTGTCCAAATATTTTGAAATATTTTACATTAGGAGAATGCCCACACCATAATTCAAAAGGTGTTGCATTTGTACCTTTCTTGACTTGAACTCTATTGAGTGTGTAGATTGCAATACTTATAGCTTCTCTCTAGTACTTGAGTGCAACATTTTTTTCCATCATTAAGGTCTTGGCATAGTCAATGACTGATCTATTCCTTCTTTCTGCTATACCATTCTGAGGTGGAGTCTTAGGTGCTAATGTCTACCTTTTGATTCCTCTTTCATTGCAGAATTCTTCAAATTCTCTTGATGTGAATTCACCTCCTCTATAGATTTGAGACATTTTAGGCTCTTCCTATTCTCTTTCTCAACTCTTTCCAAGTACCATTTGAACGTTTGGAATGCATCTAATTTTTGTTTCAGGAACATGACTATCATTATCCTTGAATAGTCATCTACAAATAGCATTATGTATCTGTCACCTTTGTAGCTTTGTACTTCAATAGGACCAGAAAAGTCAGTATGAACTAGCTCTAATACTTCATTAGAAGTGTAAGTCTTTCTTTTGAAAGTTGATTTGGTCATCTTCCCTAGTTAGCATTGTTTGCACATGGTGTTATCAAGCTTCTTCAATTTTGGTAGACCTCTGACTTTCTTCATTTTGCCAATGCTTATTAGATTGTCAAAATTTACATGACATAGCCTCTTGTGCCATAACCATACATTATTAGTTTGAACAATGAGACAAGAAGTATCTTCCATGTCTAGGTAGAATAGATTACTCCTAGTATGGTCACCTTTTTTTATTAGATTTCCTTTAGAATCATAGATCTTGGCAATTCCATTTTCAAATTCAACCTTACATCCTATGTTTCCTAACTGTGAGACACTTAACAAGTTATAATTCAAGCCTTCAAAATAGAATGCATTATCACATGATATCTTTTTAGTAAGCTTGATACTACCTTTCCTTTGATTTGAGATGGTGCATTGTTACCAAATCTAACACTATTTCCTTCATATTGAGTAAAGGAAATGAACTTACTTTTATCTCTAATCATGTGATGAGAGCATCCGCTATCTATGATCCATTTGTCATTCTTGTTCATGCAAGTTACCAAGGTAGTTGCTTCATCTTCATCTAATTCATCTTTCATAGCCACATAGACTACATCATCATTCTCGTCAGAGTCTTCTTCAACAATGTAGCATCTTTTTCCTTTACCTTTATAGTCCTTGTTGTCCTCTCTCTTATTCTTGAAGTTGCCTCCATCCTTGTAATTTTTCTTTTGTGTGCATCTAGATGCAATGTGAACAACTTCATTATAATTGAAACAAATGATTGGAAACTTACCCTTGAATTTGTCTCTTCCTTTGTGAAATCTTCTTGCTAATAATGCCTCCAATTGGTCTACATCATCTTCATCAGTGCTGCTATCACTAGATACATACTTTCCTTTTCTACTCTTTTTCTTTGTTTGCACCTCCTCATTGTCTTTTATTGTCATCTTGGCTTTGAATGCAGATTCAAAGTTTTTTAGCTTGTAGTTGTCAAAGTTGGATAGCTTAAAGGCAGTAAGTCTTCCAATTATTCCTTCAAATGACAATGTGTTGCTTGGTACACACCTTAGCTCTTGGATGGCTGAAACTCTTATAGCATAGATAGGAAGCAAAGTTCTCAAGTATTTTCTACATATTGTTTCTTCTGATAACTGCCCTCCTAGGCTTCTTATGGCACTTACCACTTCTTTCATCCTTGCACCATATTGAGCAGAATTCTCTCCTTCTTCCATTTTCATGTCATCAAACTTTCCTCTTAGGCTCTCTCTTTTGGCTCTCTTGACATTATCATCTCCTCCATAGATGTTTGATAATGTTTTCCACATCTGATGTGTAGTATCACATTCTTTGATGTCATCATACTCGGCATAGCTTAGTGCTGAAGAAATATTTAACATCGCTTGATTGTGCTCCTTCTTCTTGCTCATGTCTTCTATAGTGAGGGGTCCTACAGGGTCTACATGATCAATTGTGATTGAGGTCTGTGCATAGTCACCTATTGATCCAAGGTGCAACTTCATCAGACTTTTCCATGCAACAAATTTGTCTTTGTTTAGCTTGGGAACTTCTCTCTTGGACATCTTGATCTTCCTGCTGCTAGTACCTTGAAACAAATCAGCAGTGGGCTCTAATACCAATTGTTAGAATTCTTTTAGAATAACTAAGAGGGGGGGTGAATCAATTATCCAAGGTCCAATAATGTCCAATACAATTTTTTTGTCAAATCCTTAATGGCATATAATTGAAATTATCATGCATGCAGTTAAACATTAAACAATCATGAAAAGTAAACATGCATCACATCATAGCACAAAGGATTTTGGTGACCCATAAACCCTCTAGGAATAAGAAGGTAAAATTGGGGTGGGGATGAAACCCACAAAATAATTATGCAATTGATTTCAACCTCTTCTGATGATTTTCCTTGTTAAAGGCCTACCTTGTTAAAGGCTTTACACACTGTCAGATGTGACCCTATTAAAAGATTTCTATACCCTGTTAAGAGTGTGCCCTATTAGAGGACTTAAGAACATTCAACTTAGAATGTCACCCTATTAAAGAATTTACATAGAGTTGTTAGGCCCACCCAAGTCCATGGGATTTACAGTCACCTTCTCAAAAGAATCTTTTATCCCTCTCTAAGGATCTCCTATCCTCCTCCTAAGGACCTATTATCCTTCTCTTGGGGATCTTCTATCCTTTTCCTAAGGCTTATCCACCTAGATATTAAGCTAACCTAGCAATGTAGGGTTTTAGTGTCTAATAAAATGGTAAGAAAGTATTAGAAAGGTTTTGACCTGATAAAGATTGCAACTCTAACCTTGCAAATTTTAGATCTCTCTTCAGTTCTTTTCTTTGGTTGGTTTTTCTTCCTTGTAGTTTTGATAGCTTGTCCACCCTTCAAGATCTATCTCCTTGAGTTCTTCCACTTTTTATGCCAATGCACTCTATGGTCACTTGATCAACTCAAAGTCTTGATGCTCCATGCTTACTCCTTACTGTGTCCTCTTCTTGACACTTCACACTGACCTTCTCTTGGCTTCTTCACATGACCACGACCACTACCACACTTTGATCTTCTAACCTGTAACTCCTTATAAAGAAGTTCTATTCTACATTTCCCACTCAAATCTTCCTACTCATTAATTTGATTTGATCTAAGAGAATGATATTGTTTTCCCTCCAAATTGTTTCTTCCAAAAACTTCATGATAAGTCCATCAACATTCATCTTGAATTGGTTTGCATGGTTTACATAAAATTTTGTGACATCTACTCATCATCTTTATCATCCAACTACTTCAAAAAATTTAATGTAATAAACTTATTGTTACTGATTTGGCGAATCTTTTGACTTAACAAATAATGCAGCAACTCAACATCATTGGTTTACTGATGTTCAGTATTAACTGGGTTACTTAGCTTCTACTACTATTTATTGATGCTCGGCACCTAAAGAAATTTCTTGAGTTACTCGAAACTTGAACAATCCTATGTTACTAAGCACTTGAACAATCCTATGTTACTCGACACCTGAACAATCTTCTGTTACTCAACACTTGAATGATCTTTCTCGGAACCTAAAGAATTGCTCGACACACACTGAAGTTGAACTTACTCGACTTCAACTGAGAATTTTCTTGGCTTCAACTACTTTTCTTCGCACTCACAAATGAACTTAATTAAACCTTACATCTTTGATGTGTCTTAGTGTGTCCATTCTCTGTGTCTTAGAGTATATCATCAATACACTATTTCATCAATGGCTTAACTAATCCTCATACTTCATTACAACATCATAACTTCAACCTTTCTCTAGGTGCTCTAGTTACATATTATTGATTGTCACCTCCTTGTCAATCAACCAATTGATAGTTTTATGATCACTTAAGCAATTGTCATTCTTACAAGTAGCGAGTTTGACATCAATGACAAAACAATGATTGAAATTTTTTTTTTCTAGTTCCATTATTCTTCATTCATGATCTTTTCAATCATTTGCAAAAATTAAAACCACATAACTATGCCATATGGTCTATTAAAAAATGGTGTGAATTGATGCATGATGAAGTTTCTCAACATTTAGATGGTTCCTTTCCTAAGCCAACAGGTGATCAAGTATCCAAAAGTGATATCGATGCTTGGATATAGGAAGATAGGAAATCCCTAACTGATATTAGCTTTGGGTTGAAGACAAGATCCTTTATCAGATCATGAAGTATGATACATTCAAGGAAATTTGGGATGCCCTTAAAAACCTATATGGTAAAGTGACTGAGGAGGATGTTTACAAAATTGAAGATGAACTTGTCTCCCTAGATCCCAAGACCTTTGATTCTATACAAGATTTTATCATTAAGGTGAATGAATTAAGAACAAAACTTGATGATTGTGGTAGTCCTATTAAATATGACATGTTGATCTATCTCATTCATAATAATTTTCCATTTGAGTACTCCACATTTATCTATTCTTTCAACACCACAAAGACTACCTTAGGAGCTTCCTATAAGTAGATCAATTTTGATGACTATGCTCATCTATTAGAGGATGAACAAACTAAGTTGACATCAATGGGGATTCTCAAGTCTTCAAAGTATAAGGCATTGGTGGCTAATAACGAGAGTTCTCAAAATTTAGTTGGTCAAAGTTCAAACAAAGGAAAGGGAAAAAAGAAGAAGTGGAAGAATAAAAAACAAGAGGATATAGAAAAATCAACACCAACATCAAATCAACAACAAAATAGGTCTTCTCCTAATACAAACAAAAGGGGGGGATACTAATCAAGAAAAGAAAAAGTGTGCCTATTGTAAAAAGATGCGTCATGATGAAAATTAGTGTTATCACAAGCAAATTGATGAGTTAAAAACATCATGAAGAAACACAATGTTCCATTACCTAATGCTTGTAAAGAGAAAGGATCTTCATCTTCAGATTCTAAGGGCAAAGGGCATGATTTACTCACAAACACTATTAGTTAGGGAAAATGGATCATTGATTTAGGTGCCACGCATCATATGGGTGCATCAAAGAGAGATTTTTCTTCGATGACAGATTTAAAGGTACCATGCATCTTTGTAGGAGATTATACTAAAGTGGAAGTTTAAGGTAAACATGAAGTTGAGATGGACAATGGAGCATTCAAGGATGTTCTATATGTTCCTAGTCTTACCTCCAACCTTCTTTTAGTCTACCAAATGACTCACTATGGAGGTGGAAATAAGGTTAATTTCTTCCAGATTTAGAGGTAGTGAAAAATATCAAGGATGACCCTATGATTGCAATAGGTGAAGCCAATCATGATTCAAGGCTTTAAACTTTCTCCTCCTTTGTGTGAAAATCGAATGCACAAGCCTTGTTATTACATTCAAATGGAGAAAGAAAATTGTTGCATGAGAGATTTGGACATCTCAATTATAGATACCTTTAGCAGCTTAGTGACAAGAAAATGGTTAATGGTCAACCTCAAGTCTAGTTTTCAAAAGGTGTTTGTTCAAGTTTCTCCCTTGGGAAACATCCAAAAAAATTATATGAAAAGTTGAAGTCTTGGAGAGCACAATGTGTTCTTGAATTGGTTCATAGTGATGTGACAGGTCCATTTCTAGTGCCATCATTTGGCAAGTCTTGCTATACACTCACCTTCATAGATGACTACTCTCACTTTACTTGAGTTTTCTTTATGGCTCATAAGAGTGAAGTGTTTGAATGATTTCTCAACTTCAAGGCTCAAGTAGAAAAGCAGTCAAGAAAAGCCATCAAAGTTCTTTGAATAGATAATGGGGGGGAGCATGTGAACTCAAGAATAATAGAATTTTGTACTCAAGAGGGAATTGACCTTTAGAATTCAGTACCATACACACCACAATAGAATGTCATTGCTTAAAGGAAAAGTAAATAGAATGTCATTGCTTAAAGGAAAAGTAGAAATCTCAAGGAGATGACCACTTGCATGCTACAAAACAAGTCTTTTGGGTTGAAGCAATGGATTGTGCTAACTATATCCAGAATAGGAGTCCTCACAAAGCTTTGGATGGTGTAACTCCTTTTGAAGTATGGACTAGCAAGAAACCTACGGTTAAGCACTTCAGAGTCTTTGGTTGTCTAGAATGGGCATGAATACCTCCATAGAAACACAAGGTATTGCAAGCTCAAAGAAAACCTTGCATCTTTGTTGGATATGTGGACTCACATAAAGCCTACAAGTTAATGGATATAGAGAAATATGACATATTCTATGAGAGGAGTGTACATTTTGAAGAAAGTTGTCCAAGCTTAACTTCTTCAACTCCTCTTTCTTCCTCCATTAAAAAGAGTGATAGTGATAACAATGACTTAGAAGATGTACATCCTCAACCCAAATAGAGGCATCAGCTAGTTGAGATTGAGGATATTCCTTCTAGATCTTCTTCCACTAGACCTAGATGGGCTACGAAGACATTGGATGCAACAAGACCATTTTTTAGGGAATCCTTCAGATACTAGGAGTTCAAGATCACAACACAATTTACTCCCACATTCTTATATTGTAGTTGCTTCAGATCCACACTCATTTAAAGAAGCATTAGGTATTCTAGAATGGGATAGAGCAATGGAGGAGGAATATAATTCTTTTATGAGAAATGATACATGGAACTTAGTCTCTCTTCCTAAGGGAAGAGAATTGATTCAATGTAAGTCGATCTATTAGACCAAATTCACAGTGAATGAAAGTGTTGATAAACATAAGGCTTAACTTGTTGCAAAAGGTTTCTCTCAAGTATCTCACATTGATTACACTGAGATCTTTTCACCAATTGCAAAGATGAATTCCATTCATTTAACACTAGCTATAGCAGTAAGTCAATAACGGGTCATTCATTAGATGGATATGTAAAGTGCATTCTTGAATGGGGATCTTCATGAGGAGATATATATGGAGCAGCCACAGGGATTCATACAGGATGCTACCTTGTTTTGTTAATTGAAGAAATCTATCTATGGACTTAAACAAGCTCCAAGAGCTTGGTATGCAAAGATGGATTCTTTTCTTCTCTCAGTAGGGTTCACCCAAATGTCATTTTGATCCAAATGTATACATTCTTCAAAGGGATGATTTAAATTTTCTTCTTGTACTTTATGTTGATTAGTTGATCATTATAGGGAGCACAACATCCATTATTGATAGTGTCAAGGCTACTTTTTAGGATAGGTTTTCGATGACAGACTTGGGTCTACTACACTATTTCCTTGGTATCAAGATACATCAGTCTTCATCAAGGATTACATTATCACAACCCAAGTATGATCTTGATCTACTTACTCAGTTTTGCATGAATGACTGCAAGGCTGCTCCTACTCCCTTCCTTTCAAGTGTTAAGTTAGAAACTAAGTGTTCCACTCCACTTGTTGATGTGACTTTGTATAGACAGTTGGTTGGAAGCCTCATCTACTTGATACATACACTCCTTAACATCTCATTTGTAGTTGGCATGGTTTCTTGCTTCATGCAAGAGCCACATGAACTTCATTCGAAGGAATCTAAACAAATCTTGTACTATATTTAGGGTACACATACACATTGGATACACTACACAAGTAGTACAAGACTTTAGTTAGTGGGTTATATAGACTCAGACTATGCAGGGGATCTTGATTCTTGCAAGTCTACTTTAGGATATATGTTTCATCTTGATTTTGGCCCCATTTTTTGGTAGAGTAAAAAGAATAACACTATTGCTCTTTAATTTATTGAGGCTAACTATTGAGGAGATGTGATTGCAATGATAGAAGCTATTTGGTTGTAGTAGATTTTGAACGAGTTTGGTTTTGATCTACCTAGAACCACAATTACCCATTATGATAACTATAGTGCTATTGAAATCTCAAAACATCTTGCGCAACATCAGCACACCAAACATATTGACGTTCATATGTACTACATCAAAGAGCTCATTCATGAGTAGGTCATCACATTGCAGTATTGTCCTACTAAGTAGTAGGTAGCCAACATCTTCACCAAGTGCTTCAAGGAGGTCAAGTATCTTCATTTGTAAGATCTCTTGGGGGTGAGGGATTTTTCATCGAGGGGGTCACATGATCCTTCCCTTATATATTGTACATATCTCTCTTTTTCGAGGAGTGTTTTGCCAATGAGGTTTTCCCTCTTTCTCCATTTTTAGAGAGATTTCATTGCATTACATTGCATTGCATAGCATTTTATGTAGAGCATTGAATTTTTACATGGGTACCTAACATGGCCTAGTAGCTAGGACCCATTATGAATTTCATGATAGCTTATGTGAGCTTAAGTGCATTCCCCTAAGTTGCACTTAAGGGGGGGTGTTAGCATAAATAATTATTATTTACACTTTACTTAAGTTTACTTGGGATAAATGCATTATTTTATTATTTATTAGGTTAGACACTTAGGAGTATGCACACTCATGTGAGTTTTCATGTTGACAACATAGTTGTTCACACACTTAATTAAGTACATGGTGTCTACAACATAATTTTACATAACACACCTTTGTAGGCTTATCCTCTCATCATCACACTAAATCTTATGCATAATGGAGGATAATCCACTCTTGGCAGACATGTGCTTAGCTGTGAGGCTTATCATATTGCTAACTCCTAAAAATTCTAGAGGCCTTTATATTTAGGCACTCCTAGTGTACTTGTAGATACATCAATATAATTTTATATTTTTATTCTAATCATACTCTATTGGTCTATTTTGTGCTAGTTATTGAGCTTCTTGGTATTGGGTGATTTTTCCCTAAGGAAAATTCTTACAGTTATGTGTGTGTGAGAGAGAGATGAGATGGGAGAGATGAAGTTATGTTAGGGATTATGGGGATAGAGAGTGGTTTGGGGTTTATAGAAATGAGGTTTAGGAGTTAGAGAGTGGTTTATGATTTAGAGAGATGGGGTTTAGGGATTAGAGAGAGGTTTAGGGTTTTTAGAGATGGGGTTTAGGAGTGGGAGAGATGATGTTATGTAAGAGGGAGAGAGAGAGTAGGTTAGGGTTGGGAGAGATGAGTGTGTGTGTGTGTGTGTGTGTGTGTGTGTGTGTGTGTGTGTGTGTGTGAGAGAGAGAGAGAGAGAGAGAGAGAGAGAGAGATGGGAGAGATGAAGTTGCATTAGGGATTATGGGGTTAAAGAGTAGCTTATTGTTTAGAGAGATGGGGTTTAGGAGTTAGAGAGAGATAGATGGTTAAAATTTTGAGTTCTAGAGAGAGAGAGTAGGTTAGGGTTGGGAGAGATGAGGTTATGTAAGAGAGAGAGAGATCAAGTTATGTAAGAGATATAGAGAGATGAGATGTGATATATAAAGGTATGTTAGGGACCATGGGATTAGAGAGTGGTTAAGGTTTATAGGGATGGAGTTTAGGAGTGCGAGACTAGTTTAGGGTTTATAGAGATGGGGTTTAGGAGTTAGAGAGTAGTTTAGGATTTAGAGAGATGGTGTTTAGCAGTCAGAGAGTGGTTTAGGGTTTAGAGAGATGGGGTTTAGGAGTGGGAGAGATGACGTTGTGTAAGAGAGAGAGAGAGCAGGTTAGAGTTGGGAGAGATGAGGTTGTGTGTGTGTGTGTGAGAGAGAGAGAGAGAGTGAGAGTGAGAGAGAGAGAGAGAGAGAGAGAGAGAGAGAGAGAGAGAGAGAGAGAGAGAGAGAGAGAGAGAGAGATGATATGGGAGAGATGAAGTTATGTTAGGGATTATGGTGTTAGAGAGTGAATTAGGGTTTAGAGAGTTGGGGTTTAGGAGCTAGAGAGAGTTAGAGGGTTAAAAGTTTTAGATCTAGAGAGAGAGTAGGTTAGGGTTGGGAGAGATGAGGTTATGTAAGAGAGAGATGAAGATAAGTAAGAGAGAGATGAGATGGTAGAGATGAAGTTATGTTAGGGATTATGGGGTTAGAGAGTGATTTAGGGTTTAGAGTAATGAGGTTTAGGAGTTAGAGAGAAATTTAGGGTTTAGGGAGATATATAGAGTTTACAAATTAGAGAGGGATAGAGGGTTAAAATTTTGAGATCTAGAGAGAGAGAAGAGTTTAGGGTTGGGAGAGATGAAGTTATGTAAGCTAGAGAGAAATATTTAGGGATTATAGGGTTAGAGAGAAATTTAGGGTTTAGAGAGTGGTTAAGGGTTTAGAGAGATGTGGTTTAGGAGTTAAGAGAGATAGAGTGTTAAAATTTTGAGATCTAGAGAGAGAGGAGGTTAGGGTTGGGAGAGTTGAGGCTATGTAAGAGAGAGATGAAGTTATGTTAGGGATTATGGGGTTAGAGAGATAAGTTTAGGGATTATGAGGTTAGAGAGTAGTTTAGAGTTTAGAGAGCTGGAGTTTATGATTTAGAGAGAGACAAAGGGTTACAAGATTGAGATCCAGAGAGAGGGTTAAATAAAATAAAAATAAAAATATTTAATATCTCTAATTTATATCTAACTAATTTTCTATATTTAATAATTTTTTTGTATTGTTTTCTAAATTTTCTAAAGTTTCTAACTATTCTAATATTTTCTAATGTTTCTAAAGTTTCTAACTATTATAATCTTTTCTAAATTTTCTAATATTTTCTATAAATAATGTTTTACAATTAATCTAATTTCTCTTATAATGTCTAAGCTTTACTAAATTTCAATGCTTTTTTAAAACTTTATCTAATATTATAATACTTAAAAACATAAATGTATAGTAATAAAAATAATTTTGAACTCTTTAAAATAATCTACATTAAAACTACACATTAAAAACCATATTTTTACCTAAGAAAACATAAAATAAAACTTAAAACATATTAAAAAATTAGAGAAAATTGTTGACATGCCTATTTGAGACGAATGACTCCTATAGTTCTACCTGCTCTACAATTCCAACAAGCTCATATGATGCAAATGACTGTTAGATTTTCCTTTTGGGGTCTTATATAATTTTCATCATTCTGGCTGGATCTAGTTCAACCAAATCTGATCCAATTGGATCCCTATAAATGTGTATGCACCACATGGTGTCTATTTGGTGCTACATGGTTTCAATCGAATTTGGTTCATTTGGATCAATAAAGTTAGCCCCAAAGGTGACACAGATCCATGTATTCACCCATTAGCCAATTGGCCTACTTCTGAATTGCCTTTTCTATAAATGTGGTTAAATCTTAATTCTTCTAAATTATCCATTAGGTTGAGGATATTCTCAAGCTTAGAATTCAAGATCCAATTAGGTGTCTTCCTTTTCCTTTTCCTCTTTATGACCCAATTTTTGGAATCTTCCCTGATTATACATCTTATTCCTATTTTCCCTAGATTTCATCTTGATGCTCCATAAAAGTTAAGTTTCTTCCATCCTTTGGGTGGAGGTTCCCACCTACATTTGATTCTAGCTATATTTTTCTTGTTTTTATAAGTGAGGGGGAGTTTGATTGAATGTTTCCAATTCTTTTTTATTTTTGCATCCCATTATGAGAATGAGCCTTCTTCTTTTGTAGTCTTTCTAATGTTATAGTTCATTACTTCTATGATGCTTGGTTCAATTTTGTTGAGGAGATATGAAGCATTAAGTTCTACATTTATGAAAATCTATCTATTTCTTTCTTTCCAAATCTCTTATACTATAATAGTTGGGGTGATGTTTCATAATTTTCCATACACTTTGTAATTAGAGTCTTTGGGCCACCCTGTTAGGTGGTCTTCCTAGCACCTTGGGAGTGGGGCTGTCCAATTCAATTTCATTTTAAGCCACTTCCTACACTCCTTGGCATATTTACATTAATAGAAGAGATGATTTTCTATTTTTTAATTTTCTTTACATAAAGTGAATCTAGAGGGGCCTTCAAATCCCATTTTCCTGAATCTATCTGCAATTAGGATTCAATTTTGTGAGGTTGCCCATAGGAAAATACCTACTTTAGGTAATCCTGTTGGGTCATAGTAGAGATTTAGGGGCATATTTATCACTTCCCATATTTTTTAATTGATTATTAGGTTGTATCCTTCCTTTACCTTATATGTTCTATCTTTGGAGGCTGCCCAAATGAGCTTACCTTCCCTATCATGGTAGCTAATTGGGCGATCTCTTAGAATGGTCTCTAATTTCTCTTGTTCTTCTAATAGAAGGCTCAAATTGTCTATGGATTTCCATCTCCATGGAACTTCTTCATTAGAAGGATCATTTTGGATATAATTAGCTACCTTGGCTCCCCATACAAAAGTTAGTAGGTTTGTAAAATTGATTGAGAAATTTGATTTGTCTAGGGGGAGGGGTGTCTGTTCCATGAGTCTTCCTAGAATAGGGCTTTATCAACTCTTCCTATATCCCAAGTTACATAATTAGAGATAAATGGGAATTTTTTTTTCATAAAATTCTAGGCTACTGATCCTTTGGGGATGTTCTTAGTTCTCAGGAGGGATACGTTGTCTATTGCATTCAGATATTTACTATACATTATTCTGGTCCATTCATTGTCTCTTTCTTGATACATCTACCAAACTTGTTTTGTTCCTAATGCTTCATTTTGCCAGTCTAGATTTTTGACTCCTAATTCCCATGCTTCTTTTGGCCTATAGATCTTGTCCCATAAAATTAGAGTTGTGTTCTTTTTATCCTCTGTACCTTTCAAGAAGAAGTCACTCAATTTTGCTTCTATTTTTTTTTATTGATGTTCTTAGGTAGTTGAAAAGATGATAACTGGTAAGTGGTGAATGCTAAAAGAACAAGTTTGATTTTAGTTTTTCAATCGGATTTGGTCAGCCATTTTCCTTTCCATGCTTCTATATGATTATCTATTCTTTCTAGAACTTTCTCCTAGTGTTGATTCTTATTAGCACCTTTTTCTAGATATATTCCTAAGTACTTGTAGGGAAAGGTTCCTTTCTTATGCCCTAATTCATTACAAATATAGTCTTCCCTTTCTAGTGGAGTATTGAAGGAAGAAGATTTTTTATTTTTCTGCATTAATTTTTTTGTCCCAAAGCTTTTTATAAGTTATTTATGATTTTTAAAAAGTTTCCTACTTCATTTTTAGAGCTTATACCTACTAGTATTGTGTCATCTACAAACTGTTGATGAGTTGTATTTGTGATATTCTCTATGACCTTAATTCCTTTAATATTTTCATTAGTTTGAGCTATTTTAATAGTTCTCCTGAAGGTTTCTACCATGATGATGAAGAGGAAAGATGATATAGGATCTACTTGTCAATTCCCCCTAGAGATACTAAAGAAATATTTTGGTGTTCCATTGATTATTATAGATATTTGTGGGGTTGAGATACATTGATATATGATGTTGATCCATTGATGTGAGAATCCAAATGCTTCAAGGGTTTTTCATAGGAATTTGCAATCCACCTTACTATATGCTTTTTCTATGTCTAGTGTCATCAACGTGCATGCCTCCTTATTCTTTGATGCTAAATGAATAGTTTCTTGGATAATTGATATAACATCTAGAATGGATCTCCTAGGGACAAACCTTGTCTCTTCCAAAGAAAGTTTAGGAAGAAAACCTTTTAAGTGGTTTGCTAAAGCTTTAGATAAGATTTTGTATCTCATACTATAGAGAGCTAGTGATTAAATTTTGTTAATAAAGATCCTCTATTTCTAGTGGCTTTGATTTCTTTCCATAGATCTTCCCCTATAATTTCCTAGCATTTTTGAAAAAGGGATGCCTAGAATCTATCTAGTGTTGATGTTTTATCAAGATTAACATTAAAAAGAGATATTTTAATTTTGTTAAAGTTAAGAAAGGTTTGTTCAGAGATTTACTATCTTCTTCTGAGATTTTTTTAGGGATTGCTTTCAACATCTCCTCTTGAGCCACTTGAGTTGAATTCAAAGTTATTTAGGCTATCCTTAAAATAATCTAAAAATACCTCTGATATTTTAGCTAGATTATCTTCCATATTTCTCTCTTTATTTTTAATATTTTTAATTGCTCTATATCGTATAGTGCTAGTATGGAAATATTTTGTATTTCAATCTCCTTCTGCCAACCATTTCTCCCTAGATTTTTGTTTCCCAATTATTTCCTCTTTTACTAAAATGTCTTCTTGTTTAGATAGAAATTTCTTTGCTCTTGTATAATTCTCATTGTTCATTCCATGTTTAACTTCTTGATTCAACTTATTCAATTATTATTCTATGTCAAGTTTTTCTATAAATGTTGTTAAATTATGATTTGTTCCATTTTATGACTTTTTTCTTTGACCATTTTTAATTTAGACACAAAGAAGAACTTATTTGATCCTTGGGCTTGTCCTTATTGCCACCAATTTTTAATGTTTCCTATGAAATTGTTATCTAGGAATCACATTTTTTACATTTAAATGGGTTTCTCATAGGTTTGGTAGGTTCAATTATGTCTAATTTTACTGGAAAGTGATCTAAACCTGCTAGTGGTAGAATCTTTGCTTTGATCTCCATGTCTATAATACTTAGATCTCCTTTGAAGAAGAATTTATCCAATCTCTCTGGTATGTATTTGAAGTCTTTCCTCCTATTATTCCAAGTGAATATTCCTTTCTTGTTTGGAATATCTATTAATGAGTTTTTTTTGCCCATTCTTAGAAGTCTAATGTCACTCATGAGGTTGCCTAGAGACCCCCATATAGTCTTATCCTCCTTTTATTTTTGAATTGAAATATCCTCTGATAATAAAGTTTTCATTCTGATGACTTTCTATAAAGGAGCCGATCTCATTCCATACTACCACTTTGTCTGCCATTTGGGTAGGACCATAAATATTTATCAATACATGATCTAGAGGTTATTTATCAGACTTGAAACTCTACATCCCATCCAATTAGTACTGATAGATATTGTGTTTAAATCTATCTTTTAAGGATTCCATTGTTGGGATTTACAAGTGGGAAATATACTTCTGAGGAGGGAGGGGGGGGGGGGGGTGAATCAAAAGTACTAAACTTTAACCAATAAAACTTTTATCTTTAAAACATTGTATGCATAAACATATGAAAATAACATGTAAGGTAAATACATCCACATAAGCACTTGACACTAGATATGATTACCCAAAAACCCTCTAATGAGAAAGTAAAATAGGGGTGGGGATGGCACCCACAACTCTTTACTACTATAGCACTAAAGTTCACCTGTTAAGGTTACATATTTTTGAGCATTCTCATGATCTACCTTGTGAAAGGCCTACCCTATTAAAAGCTTACAAGGATTGTTAGATCCTACCCTATTAAAAGATTTTTAACACTCTATCAAAAGTGTACCTAGCTAAAGGATTTACAAAATATTCACTTGGAATGTCACCCTGTTTAAGGCTTTATACAATGGTTGCTAAGCCAACCTATCGCCATAGGATTTTGTTCTGCTAATACAATTGTTAGAAAGTATAGTAGAATGCTTGACCTAATTATTTGCAATCTACTATTTCTGATTTTAGATCTTTATTTTGTCCAATTTGATCCTCACTGATCTGATATGAAGTTGTTTATAGTACTAACACTCTATTCTTCTAATTGATCTATAGTTCTATTCTTCTTCTAAGTCACCTTCTACTTGATTAATTCACCCCTTTCACTTCCTTCAAACTTTGCTAGCATTATCTCCTTGCATGCATTCTCTTTCACACATTCTATCTATCTCTAAATTATTGGGCTTTGACCTTCTTAAAAATATTTCATGACTTAGGGTTAGGTATGAATCTATGATTGAGATTCATCCATGTTACTTGTTCAAAACTTTCCATTTTTTTGATTGGTTGCATGTTGATTGCATAGGGAATCCAAATAGATTTGTTCTTATCTTTTAATCCTTCAAGATTTATCCATATTTTAGCACAAAAATGGTTTACATCTTAGTTTGTGAAGGCACAAACTCTTATGCTAATTCTATGTTACTCAGCACTTGCTGAGTATTGATGCTTGACACATACTAAATTCTATCTTGCTTGGTACTAATTAGTCACTCGACACATGAAACTTGCTCAACATTGTCTATTTTCTCAGTATCTGAATGACTCAACACTTGTTGAATTTCTAGCTCGACACATATTATAACTCAGCATCTATATTATACTCGGCATCAACTTAGAAAATTTCTTAAGTGTGTTGACACTCAATTGTCAAAGCCAATCTGAGATCAACAATCTCCCCCTTTGACATGAGTGTCCAAAACACTTAACTGTACGTGATGAATCTAATCTCCTTGAGTATAATATAAATTCTATTCAACATATATACAAAACTTCAAAATTGTTCAAAATTTTGTGAAGAACTATATGCCTCAAAATTTTGTATCTCCCCCTAAGTTGATGTGCCATATCCTTGTAACAAAAATATCTTTGAATAGATTGATGTGCCTAATTTGATACTCCTCGTCTTCAATTCTGATACTATTTATCTGATGTGTTCTATTATGCCCTATTTTTCTTTGTTTTCTCTCCTCCTTTCTCTATTTATTACTTCCTCCTTCATTTTAGCTCCCCCTTTCATATGTTTCCCCTTGTAGTTTAAGTGTCCTTCTGGCTATACAATTTTTCTCCTTTTTCTTTTAATTTCTCCCCCTTTTTTGACACTTATGTCAAAGGGTCTTAAACACTAACTAAATATTTGGCCAAGAATTTCTTGTTCACTTCCATTACAATTCTCAAAGCAACATACTAGTTTTGTATTGTAATTTATAGGGATTTAATTTGGATGACTATCTCTTCTACAAGGTGAACTAAGCCATCTAATGCAAAAAGATTGGAATATTTCTTTATCACATTATCTACATAGGCTAGTTTCTTTTGCAAAATTTCCATGTGATGAGTGAGGGAGGATCTTGTGTTAGCCTATTCTACTGTTAATACAACTAATTCCTTTTGTGTGTGAAGTGTTGTGTTAAAGTGCTTCTCAGTTTGAGCTGGATCTTTAGGTAGTTGCATGCTTGATATCTTTAAATTCCTCTCCAAGCTCATGATTTTATGGCTAGTTTCCTATGTGAAGATGGAAGGATCAAACAATTTTGCATATAATGAGAATATGTTCTCAAGTACTATCTTCACCTTTTCAATTTTCTTAGCTAGCTCTACCTGTGATAGTGCTATCTCACTAGATATTCTTTCATTCACCTTCTTTTGAAACTTCCTTTCTAACCATTCCATCAATTTTGCATTATTATCATGGTCTTCACTTTGCACCTGGTCCACTATGTTTGAAAGTTCCTACATAATGGGCTTTGTTTCATCAGGTGCCTACAAGCTAAATGCATCTAGAAAGATGTCCTTTATTTCAATTAGTGCTTGGCTCTATTTATACTCATTTTTTAGTACCTCTTGCTTCTTCTTCCTCTCTAGTGCCTTTTGCACTTCATTGATCTAATCAATGTTCATGGTTGCATAGTCATACTTAGGAATGCCTATTTCTTCATCTAATGTAGGGTCTCCATAGTGAAGTACCCTTGCAACCTTTGTAGAGCTCAAGCTTGGTGCTAAAATTTGAAGAGGTATTGCTTATGTGCTCAGCTTTTATATCATTCTTGTTGGAGTCCCAGAGGTTGATAGACTAACCAAAGTTTGAATTTCTTGTTGCTCCTTTTCTTTTGGGGTTTCCTTCTCCTCCTCTAATCTATCTTTATCAATAACTATTATTTGAGGTGGTGCACCTTGTACTCTTGCAATAGGAACAAAAGTATGCATCTATCTTGTTTGGTCCTTTACGGGCTCCCCAGCAATTGTAGTGACTTTGACATTGGAGTCAACCTTTGCTGATGTATCTTGTACAACTTTCTCTTTAGGTTATCCACTTGTAGCTGTAGAGATGATAGAAGATGTTTCATGTGTTTCCATCTTATCCCTAGTCAAGTTAGCTACTAGTTTTTGCAACTCATCTATATTGACCAAGACTATATTACTACATAGTTGAGCTTGTAGAGTCGATTGGTCAAGGATCTTCTTGAGATCCTCTATAGTCAATGGGTTTATGTTTTGACCAAAATTGTCAAGAACATCCTTTACTTTTATTATTTCTGCAAGTGTAGAAGTGTCATGTGGAGGACTTGGAGGTGGCAATTATGTGTCTTTCACACTCTATTCTATTTTCTACTCTTCAACAATTTCCATATCATCCTTTTGATTTTCCTTCTCCACTGTATCATCTTCTTTTTCTTTTTTCAATTCCACCTTCCTTTTCATTGTCATCCTCTTCTTCATTATCTCTCCCTTCAAAAGGATCTTCCTCTCATTTTATAGTTGTTAGGCCATAGATTAATTTCCACATTTGAGTGGACTTTTTCACAACATCTTCAATCTTATTCTAAAGAATACTAAGTGCTCTATATTTGGGTGAAAATTTTCTCCCATGCTCCTTATTTTCCTTGGTTATTTTCTCTTTTGTAAGTTCAAGCATTACTCAAGACAATTTTGACTCTCTTATTTCTTTCTCCATATTTAGTAAATAATGCCATTTATTTTCAACAATAGAATATAACTCTTTGGGCATTGAATTGTTAAGTTCAAGTGGAGTGTTCTTGAACTTGGCTATCATGGTGTAGACTGACTCTTCAACCATGTTCTATTCTTCTCTATTCAACTTATTAAAATCAATACTTTTCAAGCCAGGTAAGTCTACATTATCTTTAATATTATCACATATATTTTCTAAATCTAACTTCATGGTGTGACTTACCACTCTAAATTGGTTGTTGTCATTAGATTTAGTCCTTTCCTCATCTGATTCAAGAGGTGCAACATATTTTCTTCTCAACTTCTTCTTTGCAAGACCTTCTTGCTCGATAGCCTTCTTCTTCTCTTGCTCCTTAGCCTCCTTTGTTGTAGATCTTGTACTTACCCTTGTAGTAAGATTAGCTTGACTTGGCTTGGTAGTTTTCTTACCCTTGGGCTATGTTGTAGGTTATTTTTGAGCTTTTCTTTTCTTTGGCTCTAGCTTGGTAGGTGCTTCTTCGGCTTGCTCTTACTCCTTGACACCTTCTTTCTCTTCAACATCTTCACCCATGCCTTGTGTCAAGGCAAGTGGCCCTTGGCCTTGTTCTTCTTCTTCTTCTTCATCATCATCATCTTCTTCTTCTACTTCTATTGTTCCTTCACCAAATTTGGCCTTTATATTTTTGACCAATTTGACCTTCTTCTTTAGGGTTGAAGCAGTTTTCAACTCCATCTGAGCTACCTTGGACTTTACAACATCAAAAGTGCCAAAAGGTTTTGCACTTTTATAAATGTCTTCTAAAGGCAATGATATGATTGCTGTTGATGCCTCATAAATATTAATTTCATATCCAAGTGGCCTTGGCCATCTCACCCTTGGTACTCCCACTTGATGTCAACTAAGAAAGAAATGTCATTGATGTGTTGATCTACTAGAGAAACTTGTATTCTAAGCCTTTTCTTCATAAAATTTTTAAAGTCTTCAAAATAGCTTGTTAGTGAGGTTTCAAAATTGGCTCCCATCTACTCTATATGCTCATTAACTTGTACTACTATAGACATATTTGTCTTCCAACTTATTTTACCAAAAAAGGGGAATTAATTCTAAACATAGAAAAATATGCATATCAAAATTGATCCAAACTTACACTGAGCACTCTTGGATCTCCTTATTGCTCCCAAATTATCCATAATCTATTGTAGTTGTAGTTCTGCTAGATCATATGTATGATCCTTCTTCACAAATTTGTATCCTACATCAACTGAAATGCATGGTACACTATTTAGTCAGCTTGGCTGGTAGAATTTATGGGATATAACCCTAACAAAAAATTCTACAAGTGGATCCCTGATTGTGTCAATTTTCATGCCCCTTTTGTTCCACCTTGCCCTAGTGTTCTTCTCTATGGCTTCTTTTGAATCACTCCTTAGGGTCTTTGGCCATTCTAGGGTTGGGTACCCTATTACCCTCTGTATGATTCTCTTTAACAACTTGATAGGTCCACCCTCCAACCATAGGCATCTGTCATGAATTCTACTTAACACAATTCTTATCCACTCCATCTTGAAAACTATAGGGAAACCTAGGGCATAGGTTAAGCCCTTTCTCTCAACAATCTAAAATTCCTCCTTTAATACCCCATTCTCACAACTTTTATCATAGGCTTGTTGAATCTCCATGTCACCTATTGCTCTAACTTTACAATTATAACATTTTCTGACATCATGCACCATAAAAACCTTAGGTGGAATAATAGATAAAGTGCAAGTAGGGTCATTTTTGTAAGCAACTTTAGGAATTGGCCTAAAATTTGGTTTTTTAACTTCATTTCTGACTAGTTGAACCTCAAATGGTTCCTTATCCTTGGGATTCCTAGAGCTAGATGCCATTTCTAAAAACTAGGGTTTAGAAATATAGAAATTGCATAACTGCATAGCTTGACACTTAAGTAAATACCTTAGATTGACGAAACAATGTTGAATCTTTGCTGGAATCTTCACAAAAGCATTAATCTCTACTTGGAAATCATTTATGTGCTCTTCTCACTCTCACTCTATGTTTGTAATGATGAGAAATTATCAATAACTTGATCTTATACCCTTTATTATATAGCATTTAATGCTTAGTACATATACAACTGTCCACTCAGATCCTTATGCAATTTTTCTTTACTCAGCCTCCATTGATTTTCCAACACTCAGCATCCACTAAATTTTATATTACTCTACTTCAATGAGAATTTCCTTTTACTTGGTAACAACTACACACTCAACTTCTACTAACTTTGGTAGACAATTTAGCATACACTAGGATTTCACTCGGCATCTGAAGACAACTTTCCTTACTTGGCAACTATATGAAAAATTTGAAGACTTGCATCTTTATTCGTGCTGATCTATCTTTTTTAGTGCTAACTTATCCTAGGAACTAATGTATGATAAAGCATTTAAATATCAGTGCCACATACCTTCTTGCTTAGTTTGATGAAGTATGACCACTTGACCCTTTAGGTGAAGTGATCCCTTCATTTGATGTGTTGCATCCATCTTTCTTTTTCCATGTCTTATTCCTCTCCTCTAATATGCTCAGCATCTACCTTGCCTTTTCCTTTGTTTGAGTCTGAATTAGGTTCCTTTGATCTTGTTGGATAGTGCTTGCTTTATGACCAATCTTCAAACAACTAAAGCATGTAGTTTGGCTCAACCATCTGTTGTAGCTTCCACTAAAATGTGTTCTTATGAAATTCTTAGGAATGTGTCTGTACTCTTGACAGTAGTGATAGCTATGTCTTGTGTTGTAATCTTAATTATAGGATTTTTCATCGCTTCTTCCCTTGTTTGTTGACCATGTGGTCTTAGATTTGCATTCAAAGGTTTTATGTCCATACTTTTGACAATTATAGTAGCATCTTTCAAATCTTAGTGCATGCATGGTCCTTGTCCCACATTCATGTGCCTGATGACCTTGTTTGTTGCACTTATAACAATAGATCATGTTCTCTGGCTTAACATTCTAACTACCATTATTTTTTTTGCAAACGTTAGTTGTATGTCCCTTCTTACCACAATGATGAGAAGTGGGTTTGGAGTTCTTACCTCTATCATTTCTTTGTTCAAGAGTCTTGGATGACTCTCCTTCTTTAGTGCTTGTGTAGCCCAAATCTAATGTGTCTTTATTAGATCTAGGGATTTTCAGTAGTTGCTCAAAGTACTTGATGGCTTCATTTCATTTGTTGAAGCTTTCAGTAAACTCCTTCTCTCTTTTTAGGTCATTCTATAGTTGTTAATTTTGAAATTTCAATGTAGTTATTTCAATATCCTTGACATTCAACTCATAATGGGCATTCATCATTTGACTCAAGGTGTCCAACAACATGTTTGAGATTCTAGACAATTCTATTTATTTTTCTTCCAATCTATTTGACAAAATTCATTTATCTTCTTTAATCATGATCTTATCCTCAATGGATTTCTTCTTTTGTTCAATTCCTTCACATAGCGATATTTCTTGTGATTCTTCCTCCAACTTCAAATTTCTAATCTCTTCAGCTTGTGCTCTATTCTTGTCCATGAGATCTGCAATTGCTGCATCAAACTCACATGAGTTACAATCTACAAATAAATTTATGGTGTCAATCTCCTTGTATTGAGTGTCATTCTTAGCTATGGCAATCTCTTTCCTTCTCTTTAGCGAACTCCTCAAGGCATTTCTAGCTTCATCCAATTTTTGCAATAAGAGGTGTATCTCAATCTCCTAATTCTCAATGGGTTTTCCTAACTTTTAGAATTCTATCTCAAGATCTTTTCTCCAAGCTGTAAGGCTTCTCCTGATGAGAACTCAACTCTAATACCAATTGTTTTGATTTACAAGTGGGAAATATACTTCTAAGAGGGGGGGTGAATTAGAAGTACTAAATTTTAACCAATAAAACTTTTATTTATAAAACATTGCATGCATAAACATATGAAAATAACATGTAAAGTAAATGCATCCACATAAACACTTGACACCAGATATGAGTACCCAAAAATCCTCCAATGAGAAGGTAAAAATGGGGTGGGGATGACACCCACAACTCTTTACTACTACAACAATAAAGTTCACTTGTTAAGGTTACATATTTTTGACCATTCTCATGATCTACCCTATGAAAGGCCTGCCCTATTAAAATCTTACAAGGATTGTTAGATCCTACCCTGTTAAAGGATTTTTAAAACTCTATCAAAAGAGTACTTGGCTAAAGGATTTACAAAACATTCACTTGGAATGTCACCCTATTAAAGGCTTTATACAAAGGCTATTAAACCAACCTATCTCCATAGGATTTCATTCTGCTAATACAATTGTTAGAAAGTATAGTAGAATGTTTGACCTAATTATTTGCAATCTGTTATTGTTGATTTTAGATCCTTGTTTTGTCCAATATGATCCTCACTAATCTGATATGAAGTTTTTTTTAGTACTGATACTCTATTTTTCTAACTAATCTATAGTTCTATCCTTCTTCTAAGTCACCTTCTACTTGACCAATTCACCCCTTTCACTTCCTTCAAACTTCACTAGCATTATCTCCTTGCACACATTCTCTTTTCCCACATTCTATCTATGTCTAAATTATGGGGCTTTGACCTTCTTAAAAAGATTTCATGACTTAGGGTTAGGTATGAATCTACAATTAAGATTCATCCATCTTTCTTGCTCAAGTCTTTCCATTTTTCTGATTGGTTGCATGTTGATTGCATAGAGAATCCTAATAGATTCATTTTTATCTTTTAATCCTTCAAGATTTATCCATATCTTAGCTCAAAAATGGTTTACATCTTAGTTAATTAAGGCACAAACTCTTATGTTGATTCTATGTTACTTGACACTTGCTGATTACTGATGCTCATCACATTCTAAATTTTGTCTTGCTCAACACTTATTAGTCACTCGGCATTTGAAACTTGCTCGGCATTATCTGTTTGCTTGGCATCTAAATGACTTGGCACTTGTTTAATTTTTGGCTTGGCACATATTGTAACTCGTCATCTATATTATACTCGGCATCAACTTAGAAAATTTCTTAAGTGTGTTGACACTCAATTGTCAAAACCAATCTTAGATCAACATCTTGATTATTCCCAATCCTCGTGAAGTCCCATTTGACTCTTTTAGTACTATATTCCATGGACCTAGCTTTAGTCCTAACTTGTTTTATTCTTCTATATTTAGTTTTTTTTCTTAAATTAATATGACTTTAGATTTAAATAATGTGAGATTATGAATTAACAAAAGCTTTTTTCTAGGGGTATTTAGACCCCTAGTATTCCAGGTTGTTATTCTCATTAGTTCTTGGGAAGGATCTTCTCACTCTTTGCTTGTATGATTTTCTTCATCTTTTTCATTTTTATTCTCTGTAGTTTGGTGTTTTAAGACCTTCCTAATTAATGAATATTCCTAAATTTTCCAAATTTATCTACTCTCTGATTTTAACTGGGGCACCTGATTCCTCAACTTTTTGTTCTTCTTTTTGTATATAGTTTCTCTCCTCCATAATTCCACATTCTCCCCATGTTTGATTACTCCTTTGTTGGTTTCCTTGATCTTCTCTTTTGATATATGTTTGGTTGTCTTTTGATTCTGATTCTTTAATTACTATTTCTATCTCCAATGGTATCAATGTTCCATTGTGAGTTCTTTTTCCATCTAGATATCCTCTTCCTTACTAAGATCAAATAAGTCCTTTCCATTACTAGGTGTCAACCAGAATTTGTAGCTTTTTTCTTTGATCATTTCCTAATAGTCACATTGCTCCATTGATCTAAATTTTCTATCGAAATGGTTATGAGCTGCATTTGATTATCTGGGTTTTCTATTTCTCAATCTTTTTAACTTTCCCCCTTTGTCTTGTGACTTTCTAATTTCCAAATATTGCTCTTGTTAGCTTCTAGATTATGGTTACCCTTTGGTATACCCAAATTTTTGTTAATAGTTTCTTCTATCTCTTTTATAACTATTTCTCTTTCTTCTTCTATAATATTTTTTATTTCTAGGTCCTTGAGTGTCTTTCCCCTATGCTTCATGTGATTATGGTCTTCTATTATAATTTGATCTTCAAGGCCATTTTTTAGGAGCAAGATCTCATGAGTTAGCATGTTCAATTTTTTCATATTGAGTTCCAATTCTTCTAGACTTTCCTTTTCTTTTCTACTTTCTAGATCCTCTAATTTTTTTTAATTTTAATTTTTATCCTTTTAGCTTTTGGTTCTACTTCTTTAGTCCCTTTTGATTGAATTTTTGGGTTTTCTTTGTTAATGCACCTTCCCTTCTTTCTATCATTTTCCTTTCCCTCTTGTTTGCTGATGTTCTATAGAAATTATTTTAAGTCATTCTTCATATTGTCCATTCTAAAGTTTGATCCAACTACTTCATTAATTTCTATTTCCTAATGAGTGAAGGATAGTTTGTGGATTGATATGTTTGTTATGATTTTTAAGATTTAATTTTACTTTGATGTGGCTCCAAGCCGACTAAGAATTTGGTTTTACTTGATATTTTGAAATTTGATTCAATTCATATAAGTTTTCCTAGGGATTACCCTATCTTTTTAATAATATCAATATCATTTAATTCTAGAGGGAAGTTTTTGCATTCTATCCATTTTCCTACAAATGGTTTTTTATTGTTGTTGTCATTAAAATTTGGTACCCATGCTATGAATTTAACTAGATAACCTTTATAAAAATAATTAGATATTCCCACCATTTCATTCATAATTCTGTAATTATGAAATTGAATAGAAAAAGAATGCTAATCATATGGGATGATGATACTTACCTGGGCACTGCTGATCCGAGATAATATTAGGGATCGAAAATGATTTGTGGGTATTTCCTATATGAGCAGATTTTACCTCATTTTCTCCTATTCTACCTCTACTGATATGAAAGTAATCTTGAACTTGTATCCTTTCCCAATGAAATAACACTTTCCCACATATCAACATGTAATATGTCAATAGAACATTGACTTTTTCATGTAAAAAACTCAACATTACATAACTACATGTACAATGAATGAATAGTCTTCAAAATTGCCTCTATATGTGCACTAAATTGGAATGCTCGAATTGTCTATAGCTTCTAATTTATTTTTAGTGATCCTATTTAATAAAGTGTAATAAAAAAATATAATATGAGGTTGTTTGACCTTAAGGGTTCGAGCTTAGTGTCTAGAAGCTTCCCAGATGGTGAAAATTATCTATATAAGGAAAAATCATAGGTTGTCTAGGGCAATTTTGGATGATAGTCATAGCGTCTTGTAGACTATTGTAAGTAAGGTGCCCATGTGGGTTTTCATATTGGAATTTTATAATTTCACATTTATGATGTATTAAGAAGCCCATATTTTGTTCTCTCAATTTGTGTAGTTTCTATATTTATTTTGTGTGCTATGGTATTAAGGGGAGCACCCTTCATCAAGTGATATCAGAGTGGAAGTTCATTAGTTTGTAAATGTTAGCATAAATGGTGATGATATTCCTATGTGGAGTATCCTAGCATTACTAGAGGGTTGGTATAGTATTATATATTATATTCATGAATTTGTTTGCCATTGATGTCAACAGGCATATAATTTTGTAGAGATTGACAAAGCACCAAATAGAAATTGAGGTTACATGATTTGAGGATTAAAGATAAGGCTACATGTAGTTGAGGACATGTTTTAAAGAGTATATTGATGATGTGGATAAGAGCACATCGAAAACATGAAGGTAATTAACATCTAGTCAATTTTTATTGAAGACAACATTCAGACAAAATTCATGAGAAGTAGTTGTTGATTTTTTGATTATATATCCTAATAGAGATAGAATCTAGTTAAGTGAGATTGTATAGAGGTAGAATACTTTATGATGATGTGATGGAAAAAATAGCACATCTAGATGAGTGAAGAGTGAAGAGTTATGAAGACTGTGAGCAAATATTTTGGTTGTAATTGTCAAAAGTTGTAATTGTTAGAGTGGGTTTGCCATTGTACCAAAAGATTGATCTATCAATGCTTGATACAACCACTCAACTTATAGTACATAGGAGGTAGTTAAGCCATTTTCACAAATCCTAAGTGGAGCATTGAACAAATTTCCAACAATCTCCCCCTCAACATTACCCAAGTGTCTGAGGAATTGAACTTGTGATCAAGCTCTGATACCACTTATTAGGGTGGGGCTTTTGTTGCACCAAAAGACTAATCTATCAATGCATGATACAACCACTCAACTTATAGTACATAAGAGTTAGTTAAGTATTTGTCACAAATCCCAAGGGCAGCACAGAAAAAATTTCCAATAGTAATATTGTAATGTAACATGTATTGTAATGTCTTAAGGTGGTTCTATACTAGAATTGTAAATTGGGAAAGCCTCAAGGATGAAGCAATAATTAGTTTTAGGAATTATTATAAAGGAAGGATGATTTATTTGGTTTTAATTATCCAGTGCATAGGTTTATGTAATGTGAGATCAAGTGAACCTAATATTGAACATCTTTGATGAGAAAAGTGATTGGTGTAGTTAAGGCATGGTGAACTGATAGAGAGAGTGTATTTATCAATGAATTTACTATAAATAGTTATGTATTGGTAATATTCTAAGAAGGTCAATACTAAGGCTAGTTGAATAGTGAGTTTAGTGGTCTCCCATAAAGTTGTTTGGATAGTGGGTCCATCTGCCTTCCACAACTCCTAATAGGATTATAATCTCCTAACAAGGATTTAGAGTCTCTTAATAGGGACTAATACTTATTGAATGTAATTCATTAACTTCTAATATGGTCCATACTCTTAGAAGAAACTTATATATTAGTACATCATTTTTTGGGTACCATCCCCACCAAGGTTTTCCCTTTGATCAAGAGTTTCCCTAGTTAAGAAATCTAGTGTTATTATGTATGGTTGTTGCACTTGCTAATTACATTAATAAGGTTAATAAGATTTGTTTTAATCTAATAAATAATTCACCCCCACCATGACCACCCCCCCCCCCCCCCCCCCCCCCCCCCCCCCTCTTAGTTATCTTGGTGGACTTTACTTTCTAATAGTTGGTATCAGAGCATCAAGTCCTTGAGGTAAAAGCTTAACATGTAACAAAGATCTATAGCAAGTCATTTTAACAAAGGAAGTTCGATGTTTGATGCAGTTAACTATGATAGATGGAAGGAGAAGATGAAGACACATTTTCTATGAATGGGTTTGGGATATTGGTTGATCACTAAGAAAGAAAAGGTTCTGGTGGAAGAAGATAAGCTTGAGGAGTGTACTAAATCTTAGAAATAATTATTTATATGTAATATGCTTGCTAGAGAAAACTTTTGACACCTCTTCCTAAAAATGTCAGTTAAATTTTTTTTGAAGGTGATAATCATGTAGAAAGTTCAGATTATAGAATCAAATATGTTTATTTCAAGAAGCTAAAATGATGGAAGATGAATCTATAAGAAGTTATTTTTGTAGAATTTTAGAGATTGTTGTAGGAATTAAGAATTGTGATGAAGATGAAATTGTTTAGAAGATCCTAAAAACTTTGATGACTACATATAATAAAACATCACAAATGATTGAATAGGTTATATCTTGCATAATGAATTTTAAAGGAGAAAATCTTCTTGGAAGACTGAGACCATATGAGATTAGTTTGAGAAAAAGTGGAGATGTTCCTATAATTGAGATTGCTTTTGGCACATTAAGGGTTTGGCCTAGGCTGACAAGAAGGGAAAGTATTAGTGGAGATTATGCTAGTAGTGGCAGAGGAAGAGAATAAGAAGACAAGAAAATTTCCCTACTTATAAAAAGAGAACCTGAAGGTAATAAAATATATAAATGTTGGACTTATAATGAATATGGTAATTATACTTCTAAGTGCCCTAAAGAATAAATAAGTGTTGGAAGGATTTAATGGGAAACAAGATACAGAGGGGGGTGGGGGGTATTGCACTATTGAATCATGATCTTAAACTTTTACTAGTCAAACCAAATTACTAAATTCACATCTAATTCATTTCATATTTCTCAAGTGACATGGAACTATAATGCTGAATTGTAAATGAATACATCACATCCATTTAAAGATTCAACACATAACACAAATAATTTGGTAAACCAAAACTACTTCAATATGAAGGTAAAAATGGTGTGGGGATGAAACCCACAAATCTTCACTATTATAACAATAAAGTTAACCTATTAGAGTTATAATGTTTGCTACCTTGTGAGGGGTCTACCCCATTAAAAGCTTGAAGACTATTATGTCCTACCTTGCTAAAGGAATTTAAACTTACAAATTACTAAGGACTATATTAAAAGATTTACATAGTCATGTTAGGATCACTTAGTTAAGAGATTTTCCTTGATTTGTTCTTGCTAAAACCAATTCAGTATCTGATCCTCAATTTTCTTTGTAAGCTGATTTTGGACCTGCTTTGTGCAATGTCTTGATTTGATCTCTTAATATAATATCTCTATTATGTTCTTCACTACTTGGATTTCTCTATCTGATATCCCTTCATACTTAGCCTTTCTTTCTTCATTCTATCCTTGTTCTCTCCTTTGCACATTCATAGATTCATTCTCACACACATTCCATCCTCTCTCTTTATCATAGGGTTAGAATGCTCCTTAAAAGGGTGTTCTTCAAAAGTTCTGGATCACAATCAACAATTTACAATTCATCTTTTTTTACTTTTGTTTCTTTCTATTTTTTGATTGGTTGGATTTCTTTCCTTGGATAATTATCTTCTATAATGACGTGTAATCTCCATCTTAATTATCTCTACAAACATTAAATATCATATAAAAGTCATCCAAAATAATTTCCATAGTTATTTGTGTAATTAGAAATACATATGACAAAAATGATCTTCTCAACATCTGAATGTGCTAACACTGAGTCATTAACAACATTTCTACTAGAACTTGGCTTTTTTATACATGTTTATTCTGATTTTCTTGGAAATAACTATCTTTAATTTTACTTGGTCTCTACTATAAAAACTCTTCTTACAAATGTACTTAGTCTCAACTAGGGTGCTCAACAATTACTAACTTTCTAGGCATGTAATGTAAAATAAACAAGTCCTTATATGCTTTCCCTTTATTATATCACTTGGCCATAGTGATTACCATTCAACCTTTCCTAGTAAATGACTAAATGTTTGGACATGAATAGGCAATCATAGGTGCAAAGATCAGCAATCACCCCCTTTAACACGAGTGGAAAAAATACCTTGTCATTAATAGTCATTTCCTTCAAAATACTCTCCCTAAGACTATAATCTAGATTTGTAATCTGAATTTACCAATGTTGTTCCATCTGATGTTTTTGACTTTGATTTTTTCTAGTTCCTATTTGATTTTACTACTTTCATTTCCCCCTTGTTGTTATGTCTCACTTTTCTATTATTTCCCCCTTATTTTTGTCACTAATGACTTAGGGCTACTGGGGTTAGCTTATGCTTCTCAAAAAATGTTTATGGCTTTCTAAAATATCTACATAGCCTTTATTCTGTTGGTCCTTTACCTTCTGCATAACTTAAAATTGATTTTTTAGCTCATTGACTAGATCAAGCAGACCTTCAATATGTGGAAAATGTGTATCTTTCTTCAAAATATTCTAGGCTATAGACACTTCTTTATGAATTATCTCCAAATGTAGTAAAAAATGGAATAGGATCAATATCAACTTATTTCCTATTTTGATATCTCTAGTCATGAAGTTAGGTAACCCCTATTGATCAAATGTCAACTTATTGTATGAAATTAAGCTTGAACTTGCATCCTTGCCCAATCAAATAACACTTGCCTGCATATCAACATGTAATATGTCAATAGAACATTGATTTTCTTGTGTAAAAGACTCAACACTACATAACTACATGTATAATGAATGAATAGTCTTCAAAATTGCCTCTAAATGTTTGACTACATTGGAAAGCTCTACTTGTCTATCTGCAAGTTCATGAGAGACTTTCTCCAATACTTTATGCTCAAATTTTCTCTCAAATGACTACATCAATTTATCATTGGTATATATATCTTTTGATTGAACTTTGTCAACTATATACACTAACTGATCCAAAATTTAATGCTAATTATTCAAGTTAGGTATGCCAAATGCATCCACAAAAATATCCTTAACAGTGTGTAATGGTCATTTCTTTTTGTGCTCTCTTCATAGATATTGTTTCTTTGCCTTACAACTCAACAAAGATTGTAATCTTCCATTTTCTCTAGTATCAACTTATTCAAGTCATTCATGGGTAAAGTAATTACCTCATGTAGACTTATTGACTCATCTTCCATCTCCTTTGATTGAGTCATGATTTAAGATTGTGGGGTTGTATCAATGGGTAGTGACAATTGCAATGTTTGCCCTTTTCAATTGATCTAGATATCTAGTGCCACTTCTCTGGAGTAGGAGTCACCTATTTTTTAGGTGTTTCAATCAATGGTTCTAAAGGCTTTGCACTCAACATCTATATAAGAGCTTGTGCATCTTCTTTTCACTTTTTCTAATTTTTTGGTCTTGATCTCTACTATCTTCACCTCTTTCTGAAGAATACATATACAAGTAAATTGTTAAAACACAATTATATTGTTTCCCTATTTCTCAACACTTGTATTCTTCATAATTGATGTTGTTGGAAATCTAATTGAAAAGATCATTATTGAAAAATGGAGGCTATTGCAAAGAGGGAGATTTTTGATATAAAGAATGTTTTCAATCATTGTTTTGCCAATGATGTCAAACCTACTATTTTCTAGAATGACACTTGCTTATAAGATCCAAGTACTGTCACTTATTTGACTGATGAACAGGATTTAATCAATAAAATGTAACAAAAAGTACCTAAGGAAAAGGTAGAGTTATGGTTTTGTAATGAAGTGCAAGGATTATTTAAGACAATGGTGAAATGATGTATTAATAATACAATTGAAAATAAGGAGGTTGGCTACACTTAGAAACTTTGGAAAGAATGTGTTTTAACAAAGCTGTCTACAAAGCTTGACTAAGTTCATTAGTGGGTGCTACGCAAGCTAGTTCATGTCAAGAAAAATATCAGTAAATGTTGAGCAAATACAAAATCTAGTGTGTGCTAAGTGAAATAGAAGGTGTCAAGTAATTAATAGGTGTCAAGCATAAAAAACATTTAGTTGATGCCAAGTAGGTGTCAAGCATGAGAACTTCAATAGTGCCAAGCTGCTACATTATTTGAAAAGTCAAAGATTTGCTATATCTGAGCTGACAAGTTTGTTACCTTGAATTTTGTAAACTAGATGGAAGATAAGGATGATGAGCTAGTGGCACAAAATTTTAGGTAAACCATTTTTGGTTGAATTCAAGAGGATTCTTCATGATGTTTCTAGAAGAAACAAGATAAGGGGTAGATTCATTGAATCCTACCTAATCCATCCAAACTAAAATTAAAAGTAGGAAGATTCAAGAGGAAAAAGTATTTCATACTTCTATTTAAGGAGTTACTAGTGAAGAATAAAGAGTTGCTAAGTTGCCAAGTTTTTGAAGTGGTTGGAAGGATGTCAAGGTGAAGGAATTGAGAAGGGAGAATAGGGTACATGGACTTTTCTTTGATAAGTGGTCATATAGGAGATTGCACTAGTACATCGAGGATGGAGACTCAAGGAGATGAAGGTTGAAAGGAGGACAAGCTTTCAGAGCTGTAGAGACTGAGAGCCATGCAAATTTGAGAGCTGAACTAAGATATGAAATATGCAAGTTAAGTTGTGAGTTATAGTAGATTGAAAGCCCTTATTGTTACTCTCTAACAATTGTATCAATTAGGGTAAAATCCTATGGACTTAGGTTGGTTCAACAACTATTTGTAAATCCTTTAATAGGGTGGCATTCCAAGTGAATGTTCTAAAGTCCTCTAACTAGGCCCACTTCTAATAGGGTGGTTGAAATCCTTTAACCAAGTCACATTTAATAATGTGTTATAGCCTTTAATAGGGCAGTCCTTTCATAGGACACCACTTCAGAAGAGTGAGAGTTGAGGAGCATGTTACTGGTGGTTTCTCCCAAATTTAGTTTCCACATAAATCACTATGTTATGTGTTGATCTTTCATGTCTTATTCTTGCATGTTGATTTTAAAGTAACTTGCTAACATAAATGCTTAGCTTGGATGCATGATTAGTTTAATTGGACTCAATATACTTGGTGAAAAAGTTTTATTATGACATTAGAAATTGAATAACTGATTCACCCCCCAGTTATTCTAAAGCAATTCTAACAATTGGTATCAGAGCCATCTGTTGATTTAGTTTAAAAGTACTATAAGTAGGAAGATCAAGATGTCCAAGAGAGAAGTTCCCAAGCAAAATAGAGATAAGTTTGCTACATGGAAAGTTTGATTAAGTTGCATCTTGGATCAGTAGGTGATCATGAAAAAACCTCAATGAAAGTGCAATATGTTGATCTAGTTGGAGTCCCTACTACAAAAGATTTAAATAAAATGAAGGAGCACAATCAAGCAATGATAGAGATTGCCTCTACCCTCAACTATGCTAAATTTGATGACATCAAGAGAAGTGACTATGCATTCAAGATGTGGAAAGCCTTGAATGATATCTATGGAGGAGATCAAAATGTCCAGAAAGCCTTAGAGGAAAGTGAGAACATTGCTCAATATGCCTCTAGAATGAAGGAAATAGTAAGTGCAATAAGAAGTTTGGGTGGTTGTTTAGATGATGATACTATTAATAAAAAATTCTTAAGGACCTTGCTCTCTGTCTATGCTATTAGAGTTTTATCCATCCAAGAGTTAAGATGTGTACCAAGAAACAAGCTAACTCTTGAAGGTATAGTGTGAAGACTTACTACATTTGAGTTATCCAACTTTGATAACTACAGACCTAAGAATCTTTAATCAGCTTTCAAGGCCAAGCTATCATTGAAAGACATTAAGGAGGAAAAACCAAAGAAGAAGAAGAAAAAGGTAAAACATGCATCCAGTAATAGCATAATAGATGAAGAAGATGTGGAACAATTGGAAGCATTACTAGCTAGAAAATTTCACAAAGGCAAAGGTAAATTTAAAGGTAAACTGCTTATCATTTGTTTTAATTGCAATGAAGTAAGACATATTTCTGCAAGGTGTACATAGAGGAAGAACTATAGAGAAGGAAACAAGCATAAGAACATAAGAGAAGATGATAGTAGAGATTACAAAGACAGGCAAAAAGTGCTACATATTTGAAAAAGAGGATTCTGATGAAAATGATGATGAGGTAGTAGCCATGAAGGATGAATCAGATGAAGATGAGGCAACATCACTAGTAACTTGTGTGAACAAAAATGATAGGTGGATCATAGATAGTGGATGCTCACATCACATGACAAGAGACAAAAGTAAGTTTATTACCTTTACTCAATATGATGGAAATAGTGGTATATTTGGAAATGATGCTCCATGCCTAATCAAAGGAAAAGGTTCTATTAAGCTTATGCAGAAAATTTCATGTGATAATGCATATTATGTTGAAGGATTGAACTAAAATCTATTAGGTGTGTCACAATTAAGCAATGTAGGTTGCAAAGTAGAATTTGAAAACAAAACTGCCAAAATCTATGACACTAATGGAAATCTAATAGGAAAAGGAGATCAAATTAGGAGTAATTTGTTCTACCTAGATATGGAAAATGCAAACTATCTTATTGTAAAACTTGATGATGTGTGGCTATGGAATAAAAGGTTATGTCATGTCAACTTTGATAATCTGATTAACATTAGTAAAATGAAGAGAGTCAGAGGATTGCCTAAATTGAAAAATCCTAACAATGCAATGTGCAAACAATGTTAGCTAGTAAAGATGACCAAGTCAAGTTTCAAAAGAAAAACCTACACTTCCAAAGAAGTATTAGAGTATTATGTGGCCCTATAGAAGTGAAAATCTACAAAGGAGACACATATATAATGATGTTTATGGATGACTACTCTAGGATGATGATTGTCATGTTCCTAAAGAAAAAATATGATTCATTTCAAATAATTAAGTGGTATTTGGCCAAGGTTGAGAAGGAAATAGGAAAGAGTCTAAAGTGCCTAAGATTAGATAGAGGAGTAGAGTTCACATCTAAAGAATTTGAGACATTTTGCAATGAAAAAAGAATTAAGAGACAAACATTAGCACCAAGAACTCCCCCACAAAATGGCATTGTAGAAAAGAGGAATAGATCAGTGATAGACTATGCAAGAACATTAATGATGGAAAATAATGTTGCACTAAAGTACTGGAGAGAAGCTATTAGTACTATTGTTTACACCCTGAATCAAGTACAAGTCAAGAAAGGTACAAATGCAACACCTTTTGAATTATGGTATGTTCACTCACCCAATGTGAAACATCTCAAAGTATTTGGTTGTAAATGCTATATTCTTCAAGATACTAGAAATGGCAAGTTTGATGCAAAGAGCGATGAAGGCATATTCCTTGGATACACCAATAGAAGTAAATCATATAAGTGTTTGAATACTAACACTAATAAAATTGTGGAAAGTGCAAATGTAAATTTTGATGAGCATGCAGAAGTTCAAGTTGATGAAATCAAGAAACTAGAAGAGTACAAATCCTTTGTATATTTCTATGAAGGAATACCTACTGAAAAAGAAGCTGCCAATCGAGCTAGAAATCAACAAGAAGCTTTAGTATCAGTTGAGTCACAACTAGTGAATATTGAGTTGTATTTAAAAGCTGAGTTATAGAATGAAGAAAATGCACATTATGATTCAAAAATTAGTACACATGAAAGAGATGTGCACAATGACTCTAAAGCTAAAAGATCTAACATGGAAATAAGGAAAGAACCAAGGCTATCCAAGTATGTGAGAAGACATCACCTTGCAAAACAAATCATTAGTGACAAGGAAACCAAACCAATAACAAGGGACATACTAAGAAATGAATAATGTCTATAGAGCAAGATTGAACCCAAAATAGCAAAGATGCACTACAAGATGGTAATTGGTGTAAAGCTATGGAAGAAGAAATTGAGCAGATTGAGAAGAACAAAACCTAGACCTTACTTCCTAGACCAGCAGATAAGAATGTGATTAGTACCAAGTGGGTGTTTAGGAACAAGCTTGATGAGAATGGTGAGATCACAAGAAATGAGGCTAGACTAATTTGCAAAGGTATGGGGAAACATTTTCCTCTATTGCAAGGATGGAAGGAGTACGAACTCTACTTGCATATGCTACTTACAAAGGTTTCAAAGTCTACCAAATGGATGTAAAGTCTACTTTTTTGGATGGTATACTGGAAGAGGAAGTCTATATAGAACAATGAGAGGGATTTGTTGATGAAAAACACAAGGATATGGTTTGCAAACTACATAAAGAACTCTATGATTTGAAGCAAGCACCTAGAGCATGGTATGAGATATTGGACAAATATCTTGTGAAATGGAATTTGAGAGAATAGATGACAACAACAACCTATATATCAAGGCATAAAAAGGTAAAGACATTTTGATATTTGAGATCTTTGTTGATGACATAGTATTTGGAGGAAAAGATGCCCTATGCAAAGATTTTGCTAATCAAATGAAACATGAGTTTGAGATGTCAATGTTTGTAGAAATCAAATTCTTTGTTGAATTGCAAGTACATCAACTAAAACATGGCATATTTGTGACTCAATCAAAATATATCAAGGAGATACTCAAGACATTTGGCCTAGAGGATTCAAAACTAGTTTGTACACCAATGGTAATAGGACATAAGTTATCCAAGAACAATGAGTCAGCTGAGGTAAGTCAGACAATGCACAGATCAATGATTATAAAGTTGTAGTATGTTGTGTATAGTAGACTACACGTTGCATTAGCTATTGGAATAGTGGCAAGATTTTCTACCAATCCAAGAGAAAATCATCTTATGGCAGTAAAAGAATATTGAGGTACCTAAAAGGAACTGATGACTTTGGATTATATTACAAGAGGACTAAATTTTTTGAGCTGAAAGCCTACACTAATGTAGATTGGGGAGGTAATATAGATGATAGAAAAATCACTAGTGGAGGAGCACTTTTTTTAGGCAAAAGATTAGTCACTTGGACTAGCAAAAAGCAAAGTCATACCTCATAGTCCACAACAAAAGCTAAATATGTTGTGGCTATTATTAATTGAACCAATATTGTATGGATCAAGCATCTATTACAAGGTATGAAGGAAGATATGACTAAACCTGTGATACTCTATTGTGATAACACAAGTGCCATCAACATATCAAAAAATCCTAGGATGCATGCTAAAACCAAAGAACATTGCATTTAATTATCACTATGTAAGAGAATTGGTGGAAGACAAGCAAGTGAGGATGGAATGTGTCATTTCAAAGGAAAAATTGCTGACATCTTCACAAAAGCACTACCTAAAGATGCATTTGAGCATCTTAGAGGTAAGTTAGGGGTGATACCCCTATCCAAGGCTTTCTGAGCAACACCAAGATTGACCTGCATCAAATGAGTTGATTGTTGAAATCTAATAAATTGATGCAAAGGATACTTTAGGTATTACCTAAAGCAATAAAAGTATTGTAATGATAAAAAAGTCACAAGCAAGTTGATAGAGGAAGAAATTGAAGTTCCTACAAATGCTATACTTGGATGGTAAGATGCTAGAATAATGTATCTTTGGCATTGTTGTCAAAGAGGGAGAAATAGCTAAAATTGATCAATTCATATAGAGGGAGAAATAATGTGTAGAGGGAGAAATAGAAGTTAAGAGAAAGAGCCAAGAGGAAAATTGATCAAAGTAAGATAAGTCATAGAAAAGAGGGAGACATGCAAAAACTGATCATATGTGTAGAGGGAGAACTAGTATAAAGTAAAGAGAAAGGAAACAATAGCTAAGAGGAAGAAGTAGAAGAAAAGAAATTAAGATAGCAGATCAAAGAGGGAGTAAAACAAAAGGAGAAGACAATGTATCAACAAAGAGGAAGATGTGAAAGTTGATGAAAATAGCAATGGTAATAAAATTTCTTTTTGGCATTTGACTTGTTATTTTAACCTAGTTAGCATTTTGATAACTTGGTTGATCAGTTTGGTTTTCCATCAATGCCAAAGAGGGAGATTGTTGGAAATCTAATTGAAAAGATCATTATTGAAAAAGGGAGACTGTTGCAAAGAGGGAGATTGTTGATATAAAGAATTTTTTCAATCATTGTTTTGTCACTCATGTCAAACTTGCTATTTTCTAGAGTGACAATTTCTTATACGATCCAAGTACTATCACTTAGTTGATTGATGAAGAGGATTTAATTAATAAGCTATAACAAAAGTACCTAAGGAAAAGGTTGAGTTATAGTATTGTAATGAAGTGCAAGGATTAGTTAAGACAATGGTGAAATGATGTATTAATAATACACTTCAAGATACAGAGGTTGGCTATAGTTAGAAACTCTGGAAAGAATGAGTTGTAACAAAGCTATTTGCAAAGCTTGACTAAGTTCATTAGTGGGTGATGAGAAAGCTAGTTCATGCCAAGTAGAATATTAATAAGTGCCAAGAAAATGAAAAATCTACTATGTGTTGAGTGAAATAGAAGGTGTTGAGTAAGTAATAAGTGTTGAGCATCGAAAAAAAATTAGTTGATGTCAAGCATCAAAATTTTAATAGTGCCGAGCTACTGCATCATTTGAAAGTAAAAGATTCACCAAATCTGAGCCGACAAGTTTGTTACCTTGAATTTTATAAACTAGATGGAAGATAAGGATGATGAGCTAGTGGCACAAAATTTTAGGTAAACTAGTTTTGGTCAAATTCAAGAGGATTCTTCATGATGTTTCTTGAAGAAACAAGATAAGGGGTAGATTCATTGAATCCTACCTAATCCATTCAAAATGAAATTAAAATCAAGAATATTTGAGAGAGAAAAGTATTTTATACTTCCATTTAAGGAGTTACAGGTCAAGAAGCAAGAGTTGCTGAGTTGCCAAGTTCTTGAAGTGGTTGGAAGGATGTCAAGGTGAAGGCATTAAGAATGAAGAAAAGAGTACAAAGACTCTACTTTAATAAGTGGTCATATATGAGATTGCACTAGTACATCAATCATGGAGATTCAAGGAGATGAAGCTTGAAAGGAGGACAAGCTGTCAGAGTTGTAGAGACTAAAATCCAGGTAAATTTGAGAGCTAAACTAAGATCTAAAATTTGTAAGTTAAGTTGTGATTTGTATCAAATCAAAAGCCCTTGTTGTTACTCTCTAACAATTGTATCACTTAGGGTAAAATCCTATGGACTTAGCTTGGTTTAACAACCATTTCAAGTGAATGTTCTAAAGTCCTCTAACTAGGCCCACTTCTAATAGGGTGGTTGAAATCCTTTAACCAGGTCACATTTAATAGTGCGTTGTAGCCTTTAACAAGGTATGCCTTTCACAGGGCATCACTTCATAAGAGTGAGAATTAGGTAGCATGTTATTGGTGGTTTTTCCCAAATAGGGTTTCCACATAAATCACTATTTTATGTGTTGATCTTTCATGTCTTATTCTTGCATGTTGATTTTATAGTAACTTTCTAAGATAAATGTTTAGCTTGGATACATGATTAGTTCAATTGGGCTCACTATACTTAGTGAAAAAGTTTTATTAGGAAATTTAGACCTTGAATAACTAATTCCCCTTCTCTTTAGTTATTCTAAAGCATTTCTAATAGATGTAACCTCAACATTATCAATCTTTGCATTCTCAATATTTAGATAATCTACAGTTTGTAACAAAATTGGATTTGTACAAGGTAGAGTTGTGTCTAACATTAAAATTTTCATATCTTCCTCAGTTAGTACATTTTGATTCTGTGGAAGTGTGTCAAATACATCTTTGATGGTAATAAACTCTTTTTTTTCACACCAACCTTCCAGTTGTCAAATTTTTTCTATTAGCTTATAACTTCTTCCTTATATGTATTCTCAAATTCTATTGCATCTCTTCCATCTCTTACTTGTACTATTGGAGTAAGTAGTCTAAATGCTTCTTTCCATATATGAGTGTTGTCTTGCTCAACTTCATGAGATTTATTTTTCAAAATTTTATATGTCCTATCCCTTGGCATGAATTTTTTTACAAAAGATTTGATGGATATAGACATATGTGTCTTCTCAAAATCTTGCATAGCTTGTGCCAATGTCATTCCTCTTATTTTCTTTTTTGTAGATGATTCCCACTTCCATTTAGCATCTATCCATTTATATGAGCCTCTTGGGAGTCCATCTCCTAGTTGCAAGGATGTAAATCTAAATTTGATCATGATATCAATCATAGCTTCTTCAAGCTTAACTTGATCATCATTATTCAAATAATTACAAGTAATATCCTTGAATTCTACATTTGTTGATTCTCTAATAGTTTCACATACTTGATCCACTATCTTTGAAGGAAGTCTTTTTGCTATTAATAATTTACTTGGTTCATTAGACTTCTTTTATTCATCATCTTCTTGCTCCTCTTGTGTCATGATCAATTTTCTCCTTGGCCTCTCTTGTATATTCTACTTTGGTGAGCTAGTCAGTCTCTTCTCAAATGGACTTCCTTTTATTTTTACAACTAGGGGATAGGTTGTCTTTGATCTTGTTACAATATTTAAATTGGGATTCTTAAGTGTGATAACCTTCTAGACATCTCTACTAAGATCAACTTTCACCTTTGGATCAATAATTACTACTTTCCTCTACTTGGTTGCCTTGGGTTTGACAATGGCCAATTCTTTTCCTTTTCCTTCCTCGACCTTAGTAGGTTGATCTGATCCTTCCCCTTCTTCACTATTCTTTTCCTCAAGACCCTTCCTCTTTATTTTATTTTTAATTTTAAGCATGCTAGTCTCTATAATTAGTTTAGCCATTATTGCCTCATATGTGCTGAATTGCTTGAATTTAGCATCTATAACTTCAATCAAAATAGCAATAACTACTATTGTAACTTCACCAACATTGACTTCATAAGGCATAGGCCTTAAACATGTGATCCTTGGTAATATTTCTTGAGCACGTACACAATTTTCATCTACTACAAAACATATCTCATCATAATATTTATCTATGACTAATTTGGGGATCCTCATTTGGTTTCTCATTTTGATTTTTAATTTTTTTAAATAATTATCCATTAGGGATTTAAATTTTTCTCCCAACCTATTTATTCAATCATCTATTTATTGCATAGTAGGTTGACTTCTATCCCATGCTACCATCCCAATTGTAGGGAATGCATTTTATACATAGAAAAATATACACACTAGTAAAGATCCAAACTTACATGATGTGTTCTTTTCTTTCCTTATTTCTTTTCTGTCCTTGTTGCTTTTAGGTTCTCTATCAATTATTGCAGTTGCAACTTAGTAAGGTCATAAGCATGATTCATTTTGAAAATTTTGTATCACAAACCCACTGCAATGCAAGAAAAACTATCCAATCTACTAGATTGGTAAAATTTGTGTGCTATCACACAAATTGTGAATTCAATTATATGATGTTCAATACTAGCAATTGACATCCTTCTACCATTCCACTTCACTTTGGTCATTTTTTTAATTTCATTTTGTGTTGTACTCCTTTTTTCTTTTTAGTCAATCCGAGGTAGGGTATCAAGTAACTTGACTTATTATAGCATTGCTAATCTTTATTGGTCCTCCTTCTAATGATACTTCATGTCTTGATCACAACTAAGAATGACTTTTATCCATTTTGCTTTGAAAACTTTTAGAAAACCTAGGGCACGAGTAAGCCCTTTCTCAAAAACATTTTTTTTTCATCTTTCAATGCTCCATTATTGCATAGAATATCATAAGCTTTCCTTATCTCGAAATCTCCAATCTCTCCTACTTTGCACAGATAGTAGGATATTACATCCTGAATAGTTAAAAATTTAGGTTGAATTGACGATAGGGCAGCAATTGTTGGCAATATAAGAGGAGAAACTGAGAGGGGATGGGTGAACCAATTACTCTAAAGTAAATCCTAGATCCCTTAGATGTCAAATAAAATGTAGACTAATGAAACTAATTACTGCCGATACATGGTAAACATACATAAATTGTTGTAACTCGGTAAATGCAGAATGTGTTTAACTTAGCAGATCTTAAGGTATTGTCAGCAATTTACTTGCAAGCAATAAATAAATAACATGGACACATATGACACCAAGATTTAATGTGGAAACATAATTTGAGAAAGTTCACCAAACATAACTAGTTATTATTTTTCACTCTTATGAAGTAAGCCTTGTTAGGAGCCAACCTTGTTAAATGTTACAAAACACACTGTTAAGTGTGACCCTATTAAAGGATTTGATCATCCTATTAGGAGTGTCCTTGTAAGAGGATTTACAAATGGTTGTCAAACCAACTTTGTTAAGAGATTTTAGATCACTACTACAATGGTTAGAGAGTAACAATGAAATGACCTATTTGAGATGCAATTGAATTGTTGATTATAGATCTCTATTCTGGCTTATACTTGATCCTTCCTAATTGAATAACACTTTTCTTCTCTACAGGGATACCTACTTATCCTTCAAGTTCACTTCCTCTCTTCTTATCTCTTTCAACTCATTCAACTTGCATACTTTGAAATCAAAAATCAACCTTTTACTTATACCTCCTATATTGTCAAGTTAGCTCAAATACAAATTAGAATAACCAATATTCATTACCATAGTTAACTAGAATCAATAGGTAAAATAATCAAGCTTTACATGCCAAAAAAAGAAAATCCTTTGGTAGCCGACCCAACTCGATAGAAATTAATTCTGAAGTGATTTCTTGTGTTAACCAAGGGGAGCTCAGTTAACACTAAAAAATTACAAAATTCCTTTTGTAATTGAGTGAACTCAATTAATACTAGCTCTATTTAGTTTTCTATTTGTTAACCATGTGAGCTTGGTCAACACTCTTTTATACATAAATTCCCTCGATGTTCAAGTGAGCTCGGTAGATATTGCCTTCTATATAGAGTAGACTCAAGAACACTCGGTAGACAAGGAAAATTGTCTTTACTAACCAAGTGAGCTTAGCATGCACTAACTATCAATTGATATGACATTTGTGTAATATCAAAGACAATGCACAATTAATCAATTATATCCAACAATCTCCCTCTTTGGCATTGATGGAAACACAACATGTCATAGCACAATAAAATTTTGAGAACAAGACTCCATCTATAAAAAAGTTTCTCCCTCTTTGATTTTACATAGAGAAACTTCTCCTATAGTATTCTCCCTCTGTGAAGGAACTACTTAACTTCTCCTTCTTAGAATTACAAAATTTTAGAAAGATATGACAATAAAATTCTCCCTCTCTGACAACACATGCCAAAGATAATTCTAATTAGTGTCAATGTACCTTGAGTATAGATTCATCTGCAATATGTCCTTGGGAATACCACATCAACTAATTGATTTTTAACTTAGTTTATGTTGATACATCACTAAAATTTATTTAGTGAGCTTCAGATACTAGAATGACCCTTAGCTTACCTTTTAGATACAAAAATGTATCCTTAAGTAATGGCTTGGTGAATATATCTTCAATTTGTTCTTTTGTATGTACATATTCCAATCTGATTTCTTTGTCCTGTACTAATTTTCTTACAAAGTGATATTTTATAACAATGTGCTTTGTTTTGGAATGCATCACTGGAATCTTTGATATGTTCATTGCATTGGTGTTATCACAATACATGACTATTGGCTCTTTGATTTCAACCTTCATTCCTTCCAAAAATTGTTTAATCCAAACAATGTTAGGGCTATAACCACATATTCTGCTTCTGCTATGGGTTGAGATGTGTAGTTTTCCTTGTTGCTTGTCCAAGATACTAGCCTTTTACCAAGAAAGAATGCTCCACCACTAGTTCTTTTTCTATCATCAAGATTTCTTGCCCAATCAGCATTAGTAAATACTTTTAAGTCAAGATTGTCTCCAAGATTGTACCATAAGCCATAGTCTTCAGTACCTTTCAGATATGTCAAGATTTCTTTTATTGCCATCATGTGCTTTTCTCTAGGTTTTGCTAAGAATCTTGCCACTATCCCAACTACTAAGGCAATATTAGGCCTTGTATGTACTACATACTGTAATTTCTCAATCATTGATCTATATGAGGTCTAATCTACTTCTTTGGAGTCATCATCTTTGGTAATCTTAAGTCTAGTACACATGGGTGTTCCAACTAGTTTTGAATCTTCCATTCCAAATTTCTTGAGTATCTATTTGATATACTTAGATTGAGTGATATAGATACCATTTTTGTTCTATTGTATCTACAATCCCACAAAGAATTTTATTTCACCAAACATGGACATCTCAAATTATTTATTCATTTTTTTTGAAAATGCTTTGCATAAGTCATCATTTCCTATAAATAGAGTATCATCCACAAATATTTCTACCAGCACAATCTTCTTATTTGATCCTTCCTTTATATACAAACTATTGTTATCATTTGTTCTTTGAAAACCAATCTATATCAAATAGTTATTTAATCTTTCATTCTAGGCTCTAGGGGCTTGTTTGATACCATATAGTGCTTTGTGTAATTTGTAGACCATGTCTCTTTTTTCAATATCAACAAAACCTTTTGGTTGTTCAATGTAGACTTCCTCATCAAGAATTCCATTGAAGAATGCAGATTTAACATCCATCTAATATAATTTGAATCCTCTATGAGTTGCTTATGCTAGTAAAGTCCTAACACCTTCTAATCTTGCAATAGGGGAAAAAGTCTCATAGTAATCAATACCTTCTTCTTGAGAATAATGTTTACATACCAACCTTGCTTTCTTTCTTGACACTTTTCCATTTTCATTCAGCTTATTTCAGAATACCCATTTTGTACCAATCACATCTTTATCTTTGGGCTTAGGAACAAGAGTCCAAGTTTTATTCTTTTCTATTTGTTTAATTTATTCTTTAATAGCCTCAATCCAACTTTCATTTTCCAGTGAATCCTTAACACTTCTAGGTTCAAATTTAGCAAGCAAGCATGTACCTTTTAGTTTGTTTCTTGTCATTGTTCCAATTGATTTATCCCTAATGATTTGATTAGGTGCATGATGCCTTCTGACATATTTAGCCAATACAGGTTCTTTGACTTTTGAATGAATTGTACTCTCTTCATTTTGAATCTCAACTTCAGGCTCAAGTCCTTCTATCTATGGGTCGGGTCCTTCAGGCTCAGTATGCACTAATTCGATAGCCTCTAACTATGACTTGGGTCCCTATGACTCAGTTTGCATTTCCTGCAACTTAGTAACTATTGGAGTCTTGGAGAGCTCAAGAGATGAAGTGTCCTTTTTGTCAAATATGTTTGGCAATGTAGTAGGTTCATAGTAAACAAATCTTCTATAATCTTTTGGTTTCTTTTTTTTTTTTCTTCTTCACTCTTATTTGCAAACTCATCAATTCTCACATGTGCACTTTCTATGATTTTGTGAGTGGAAAAATTTAGATATTTGTATGCTTTACTTCTATAGGAATATCCTAGAAATATATCTTCATCACCTCTTACATCAAATTTTCATTTTCTAGATTTTTTTAGGATATAACATTTTCTTCCAAATACTTTCAAGTGACTTACATGGGTTTGTAGCCATATCATAGTTCATAGGGAGTTTTGTTTGAGTCCTTCAAATGAACTTGGTTCAAAGTATGAACTATAGTGTTGATAGCTCCCTTCTAATATTTGATAGCAATATTTTTCTCAATCATTAGTGTCCTTGCACAATCCATGATGGATCTATTTCTTCTTTTAGCTTTTCCATTTTGCTTAGGAGTACTAGGGGCTAATACTTGTCTTTTGATCCCTCTTTCAATGCAAAAATTATTGAATTTATTTGAGATGAATTCACCACCTGTATCTAATCTTAGGCATTTCAATCCTTTTCTAGTTTCTTTTTCTTCTCTTTCCAGATACCATTTGAATTTCTCAAAAGCTTCTAATTTTTCTTTCAGATACATAATAGTCATCATTTTAGAATAGTCATCAACAAAAAGAATGAAATTTTTTTCTCCACTATAACTTTCTATTCCAATGGGTCCACACAAATCAGTATGCACAATTTCCAAGACATCTTCTAACTAATAGTTTTTTCTCTTAAAACTAGTCCCTCCCATTTTACCAATTTGGTAATTTTTGCATAATCCAATATTAGGTTTCTTCAAACTAGGGATACCTCTTACTCTTCTATGTTTTCTTATCTTGAATATATTATCAAAGTTCACATGGCATAGTCTTTTATGTTGGAGTTGAGGAAAGCCAACTCCGAAGACGCCAAGATCACCTGCATGCGAACCTGTCAAAGAGAAGCCAAGAAGGGGAAAAGCATGGAGCATGGGCAAAAACCCTAAACGGACATGAGAGCCAAAAATGCAAACACAATAAGAAATGTATTTACAATAAGAAATGGCTTACAATGTATGAAAATACAATGAGGAGAGCTCGAATATAAAGAGCTCATGGAGGCTTGTAGAACAAGCTAGAAGATAGGTGTGACAACTAGAAGGGAACAAACTCCCGTGTTGTCACAACATGCATTAAATACGAAATATTAAATAAATGCATGACCTAAGTAAACTTAAGCAATAGAATAAATAATTAATAATTAATTATTTACTCTAACACCCCCCCTTAAGTGCAACTTAGGGAAATGCCTTAAGCTCACAAAGCTAAGATGAAATGCATAATGGGTCCTGGCAATGAGGCCATGTTAGGTACCCAAGTACAATGCAAGAAAAAATGAAACCTCTGTAAACGGGGAAAGAGAGAAAACCACATGGGAAAAACCCTCCCCTAAAAAGAGGTAAGAACCCAGTGAAGAGCTGAAGAAGTCTCCAACTAGGGAAAATGTCCCTAAAACAGGAACAATGAGTGATCATGAAGAAGCAGCATCACTGAAGCATGAAGAGCCGCAAATCTGTCAAACTGCTGATCTGAAGAAACCTCCATGGAAGAAGAAGGCACGAGCCGAGCATGTCTATATGGTAGATGATCCATCTCACCGAAATGCATAGGTAGCCAGCCACTGCAATCGCCTTGTATGTAGGATCAACCACTGAATACATAGTTCACACTATCGAACCATCGAACCATGGATGCATTAGAACACAGCATAATCCCCACTTAATGCAGATGGGGTGTGATGACAGGCAACTGAGAAGGTGAGCCAAAATCTTCTGCAAACGAACCAAGAACGAGGAGAGAGGAAAAGAAGTACAGACACCGATAAAGACACAGTCTAACTGACTCTGCATGGGCTAATGTCGTGGAAGGGACACTCACTTGACAAAGGGAGAATGCCTAAAACAGCAAACAAATAATCCCCCCCATGGTGCTTTATGAAATAGTGCAAGTACACCTGACTCAAAACAACGTTCATGACTCCCAGAATTACAAAAGTGACAGTTTATCTCAGTGCGAAAATAAAAAATGCTTCAAAAAGATAGCTACAATGATCAGAACTGAAAAAGAGCTGAACCAAAAGAAAGTACAGCCGAAAATAAAGCAAACCATGCCAGGAAAACGATCCTCGGGCCTAAAACACTCAAAATATCAACCATAGAGCAAAAAATGCCAAAACTATGATAGAAAGAGAAGAGGCCAAAAGTGAGGAAAAAAGATGACAGTTCTGAAAAGATGAGAAAACCAGCTTTCCAAAAATATAAAGTTTTCCAAAAACAGACATGGGACGCAAAAGATATGCATGCCGGAGTCAAAAACAAGACTTCAGACTTTAACTAAAAAAATAGGCAATAAAAAGCATCAAAACCTAAAAATACTTGCACCAAAATCTCTGTCTCGGAACCAGCTTTCCGGCGCTTCTTTCGGATCGGAAAAATACCTCCGTAAGCAAGAGTTATGGCCAAAAAACCACAAGTAGGTCCAAAAGCAATCGGGAGAGGTGCATGCAAGGGCTGATGCAGTGCTGACGTCAGCAATTCACGCGATTAAATTTGACGGCCCGTCAGCCGTCGCAGCAAAAAAGAGAGCCACGTGGCATGGCCACGTGGCAGCTGACGTGGCAGGTACGGATCATGACGTGGTAGGGGCCACGTGGCAATGTGCCACGTAGCACGCCTGCCACGTGTCACACGCGGATTTGATACCTTCCGCTGACTGTGCAGTACAGCTGGCAGGCGGTAGAACTGGCGGAGATGGCCGCAGGGGCGGCGGAGGTGGGAGGAGCCACCGGCGAAGGGCGGCTGGCTGGAGAGGCGCCGCCGGTGGAGGGCGGCGGCCAGGAGGCGGCCGGGCCGCGGTGGTTCGCGGGCAGCGCTGCCTGCTGCGGCCGCTGCGGGCGGCGCGCCGGTGGCGCGGTGGCGGCCCCGCGGCACTGCCGAATATATATATTTTAAAAAAAAAAATCGTCGCAGCGTCCGTACGACCGTACGGCAGACTCCTGGAGGCCTCAAAAATTTGCCAAAATTGCTCTGTCTCCAAAAACGACAAGCTTTATATGAATCCTGACTGCAAACGGCCTTCCGGATCCAATGGTGATGTCCGTTTGGTCCCAAAGTGCTCCGAAAATTTGCTGATCCCCTATTTTGAAGAAAAAATTCACAAACAAACTAGGGTTTGTGACTTCAAATCACAGCTTCAAAATTTCTTTAACGAAGCTGCAGCAGGAAGGCTCTGATACCATGTTGGAGTTGAGGAAAGCCAACTCCGAAGATGCCAAGATCACCTGCATGCGAACCTGTCAAAGAGAAGCCAAGAAGGGGAAAAGCATGGAGCATGGGCAAAAACCCTAAACGGACATGAGAGCCAAAAATGCAAACACAATAAGAAATGTATTTACAATAAGAAATGGCTTACAATGTATGAAAATACAATGAGGAGAGCTCGAATATAAAGAGCTCATGGAGGCTTGTAGAACAAGCTAGAAGATAGGTGTGACAACTAGAAGGGAACAAACTCCCGTGTTGTCACAACATGCATTAAATACGAAATATTAAATAAATGCATGACCTAAGTAAACTTAAGCAATAGAATAAATAATTAATAATTAATTATTTACTCTAACATTTTATGCAATAACTATCTTTCTTCTACTTGACCAATAAATCATGAGCAATCACTCAAATCAAGATAAAATAGGTTACATTTTGTTTTCTTGCCTAATCCAATCAGATTTCCTTTTTTATCCAATAGTTTTACCTTGCCATTCATGAACTCTAGCTTAAATCCAATGTTGTTCAACTATGCCACACTTAGTAAATTATGTTTTAGTCCTTCAATCCAATAGGCATTGTCACATACAAGTTCATTGGTTAATGAGATACAAACATTTCCTTTTATGCAACAAGGTTTCTAGACCTTATACTACCTAAATCACAGTGTTCAAAATGTTTAAACTTAGGTTTATCTCCAATCATATGGTGAGAACATCCACTATCTATGATCCAAGTATCATTTTTACTAACATGAGAGACAAGTGCCATCTTATCTCCTTCATCATGAGATTCATCTTTTACAACAATATACACTATGTCATCTTCATTGTTATCAGAATCTTTAGCTATAAAACAAGTTTTCTTACCTTTGTCTTTGTAGGATTTCTAACCTTTGAATTCCTTCTTACCTTTGTAATTGTGGCTTTTCTTCTCTTCCTTGCTTTCTTTTTTTGGACACCTAGTAGCAATTTGACCAATTTATTCACAAGAAAAAATAGATTAGAAGAATTTTACCTTTGTACTTTCCTCTGCTCATGGAATATTTCTTTGCAATTAGGGCTTCAACAATTTCAAGATCACTATCAAAAATTTCTTCAATTTCTTCCTCACTTCCTAATTGATTATCTTTTATTTTCTTTCCGTTTTCTTTGAGTGAGAGTTTAGCTCCAAATGTAGACTCAATGTTCTTGGAAGCAGGAACATAGTTGTTAAAGTTGTCTAGTTCAAAAGCCCTCAATCTTCCTACTAGGGGATCCAAGACTATCTTGTTATTTGGATCATATCTTTTTTCTTGAATAGTAGATACTCTGATTACATATATGGGAAGAAAAGTTCTAAGTATTTTTCTTATAAGAGTTTCCTCTTTGATTTCTCCTTACAATGCTCTAATTGCGCTGACACTAGCCTTAATTCTTTCCACATATTTTGCAACATTTTCATCTTCTCTCATTCTCATTTGATCATGTTGTCTTCTAAGGCTTTTTATGTTGGCTCTTCTTACATTGTCATCTCTTCCATAGATTTCTTTTATTTTGTTCGACATATCAAAAGTAGTTTTATAGTCTTTGACCTCATCAAATTCAACATAACTGAGTCCAGATGCAATATCAATCATTATGATGTTATGATTTTTTTTTCAAAAATATCTTCAATTGATAATTTTCTAGTTTAAGTTTTGTATTCTTCATCAAGGTATTTGTAGCCTAAACCACTAATGGTAGCTAGATGGAGCCTCATAAGTCCCTGCCATGCTAAAAAGTTTTCTCTGTTTAGCTATGGAACCTCTCTTTTGTAAGACATCTTGATCTTTATCTTAGGTCCTTAAAACCTTCTCTGCAAGCACCAAAAGCTCTCATACCAATTGTTGGAAACATAAGAGGAGTAACTAAGAGGGTAGGGATGAATTAGTTACTCTAAAATAAATCCTTGATCCCTTAGATGTCAAATAAAATTTAGATTGATAAAACTGATTATTGCTAATACTTGATAAACATACAAAAATTATTGTAACTCGGTAAATGTAGAATGTGTTTAACTTAGTAGATCTTAAGATATTATTAGTAATTTACTTGTAAGAATGAAATAAGTAACATGAACACATATGACACTAGGATTTAACATGAAAATCCAATTTGGGAAAAACCACCAAATGTAACTAATTACTATTTTTCACTCTTTTGAAGTGAGCAGTGTTAGGAGCCAACCCTATTAAAGGTTACAAAACACATTGTTAGGTGTGACCCTATTAAAGGATTTGATCATCCTATTAGGAGTGGCCTTGTAAGAGGTCTTGAAACAATTCAATGGAATTGTCACCTTGTTAGAGGAGCTCTTAAACCAACTCTGTTAAGAGATTCTAAATAACTACTACAATGGTTAGAGAGTAACAATAAAATGAACTGATTGAGATGCAACTAAATTGCTGATTACATATCTCTGTTCTGGCTTATGCTTGATCCTTCTTGATTAAATTACACTTTTTTGCTCCACAAGGATACCTGCTTATCCTTCAAGTTCACTTCCTCTCTTCTTATCTCTTTCAACTAATTCAACTTGCATACTTTGAAATCACAAATTGACCTATTACTTATACCTTCCATATTTTCAAGTTGGCTCAAACACAAATTAGAATAACCAATATTCATTACCATAGTTGACTAGAATTAATAGGTAAAATAATTTAGCTTTACATGCCAAAATAAGAAAATCCTTTGGTAGCCGACCCAACTCAGCATAAACTAATTCTAAAGTGATTTCCTATGTTAACCAATAGGAGCTTGGTTAACACTATGAATTTACAAAATTCCTTTGGTAACCGAGTGAACTCGGTTAATACTAGCTTTGTTCAATTTTCTCTTTGTTAATTGAGTGAGCTTGATCAACACTCCTTTTTGTATAAATTCTTTCAATGCCTAAGTGTTCTTGGTGGATACTAACTTTTGTATAGAGTAGACTTAGGAACACTTGGTAGACAAGGAAACTATCTTTACTGACCAAAAGAGCTCGGCATGCACTGACTGTCAACTGATATGACATTTTTGTAACATCAAAGACAACACACAATTAATCAGTTATATCCAACACCAATATCATCTTCAGCCTTTTCAACATTTACATTTTTCCTAAAATTTGGTGGACATTGGTCATTCCTCACAATTTGAGCATTGCGATCTTTCAACATTTTTTTTATAGACACCATTTCAATCTAGGGTTTTGAAAATAAACTCTTCTAATATATCTTCAAAAAATAATTTACTAGGCACCAAAAGTAACACTTAATGATGTTATCATGTTTTCCAATGCTCTACTATAATTTTTTTGTTTCATTGCTAAATTCTCCTACCCACCTTTAAATCACTTGAGAGCTCTTGAATTACTTAGTGAATAAGAATGAACACTGAAATTTGATAATACTTTCAAATTTCCATTTTAGGTCTACAATAAATTTTCTCATACTTGGTAGATGTATAACAACTGACTTGATCTTCATACTCACTTAGTCAAGGTTACCTTTCTTAGCTAATGCCAACTCATTTGGTCTATATATTACTTTAGTCAATCACTCAAACCATACTATAAGGCTTGGTCAATACAAACTATAATATTGATGGTCGATATTTCATGTAGTAAATGATTCTCTTTTGCTTTGCTTTCTATGGATATATTCTAGATGCATCTTATCTTATGTGAATATGAACTTTTAGTGCATCTATATTAGGAACTAATATAAAATATATCATTAAATATATAGTTCCTACACTCCTTCTTCATTTAGTTAGTTATGGTGAGATCACCCAATCCATTGTATTGGGTGATCCTAGCTTTGCTTGATCCACCACTTCTAGCTTTCACTATTTCTTTCCATGTCTTCTGTAGCTCAACTTTCTCTTTACCCTTTTAATTTCCATTTTTTGTTGTTGGTGCTCTAGTTTTGTAGGCTCTACTGATATGTCCAATTTTGAGACAACTAAAACATATTATTTCTCCATTTAGCCACTTCCTATAATTTTCTCTAAAATGTGTCCAATTTCTCTGTAATAATAAAAACTATACCATGTATTGTAGTCCCAATGGTAAGTATTACCTTTTTTTGGTGCTTGTTTTTTTTTGAGGTGTCCAATTGGATTTTGTCTTGAATCTCCACTCATGAGCTCTATGTCCATATTTCTAACAACTATAACAATGTCCTTCATTTTATGAGTAAAAGTTTAAGATCCTTATTCACCCCACCCCTGCCCCAACCCCCACCCTATTTACACATAAATAAAATGATTTGGTAGCCCAAAAACACTTGAATATGAAGGTAAAATTTGGGTGGAAATGAAACCCATAAATCTCCACTATTGCAACAATAAAGATAACCTATTAGGGTTACAATGTTTGATGATAATAAATGGTTTACCTTGTGAGGGGTCTACCCTATTAAAAATTTCAAGACTATTAAGTCCTTCCTTCTTTAAATATTTTACACTTATAATTAACTAATGAGGATCACTTAGTTAAGAGATTTTCTCTAATTCAATCTTGCTAAAACTAATTCAGTACCGGATCCTCAGTTTTCCCTATATGCTAATTTTGGATCTCCTCTGTACAATGTCTTGATCTGATCTCTTAATCTGATGACTTCATTCTATCCTTTATTGCTTGGATTTCTTTTTCTGATCTCCCTTCAAAATCATACTTTCTTTCTCTATTCTGATGGTTTGATTTTCTATAATGCAAAAACTTTCCCACAAAATAGGTTTGCAAAATTAGATAGACCTATTTAAATCTTGCAAGTTCAAGTTTGACCTTTTACAAAGTTTACTAGTTCTAGGTAGAACCCTATTAATATAATTTTTTTCTCTAAGTAGAATTGTTAGGTCATGTGCTTTTATTTTGAAAATTTTAGTGGGTGAATCATTTTCAAAAATGGTATATTCTTTTGGGAGACCATTTAAATTCTTCCTTTTTGGTTTCATTTTTCTAAAATTACTTCTATCATCAGATCTCTCTTCAGATCTACAGTGTTCATCATGTCACTATTAAAAATTGCAAGAATTTTATCCTATGTGACATGGTAACCATCATGAAATAGAAAGATGATGAGGTGAAGTTTTGAAAGATGGGTGCTAGGTTTTTAATTATTTTAAAATTTTTTGGCAGTGTGACTGGATGTCAGATATTAGAAAAGGGGACTAGTTGGAATATGCTTTATTTTCTGTCACCAATTTTTGTGAAATCATGGAGGTCACTAGGTTGTGACCAAAAAATTCAAAAATCCCACTAGTAGCGACATAGCACTTTCCCAGGAAAGTGAAAAAGGTGAAATCAACAAAAGGGATAGGCACTGCCAAATATTTCTATTATTAATATGGTTTAGTGATTATGATGTATTGTTAGAAGCATTGAATACAGTGATAAAGGCAGAAACATGCAGTATTTCTTAGCACCAAAATTTCTTAAGTTTTAAGGTGGTCACTATGTCATCACCAAAATATGAAGGAATTATGTTAGTAGCAACATAATTCCTTACTAGGAAAGTGGAACATTACAATGGTTTATATTGAAAAGTGTGTGCCAAAAAGTTCTCTCAACAGCAATAAGCCATGTAGTCTCTCTTGACATGTTTGCAGCAATTAATATGGTACCAATATTAAGAATGTGTATATTTTGTGTGCCAAATTCATTTAAAGAATATGGTAGTCACTTTGTCATGATCGAAAAACCCATGTTTTATACTAGTAGTGACATAGCGCCTATATATGCTACTTTAGTATGTTAGAAACACTAAATTAAAACAATCAAAAGCATTTGCATACTAATTTAACATAACTTCATGAGAGACAAAGTGAAGTCCTCAAATCAGAATATGAGCCATGGATAGGCTCTCTCAATGAGGATGATCACTTGATGTAGAGGTGTGTCTAATAGCTAAGATGGCTTGATTATGTATGTATGCTCAAATGCTCAAATGGGCTTCAATGGAGGATATTTGATAGATTTTGGGGAATGGATTTGATGTAAAAATGGCTTCTCAAAATGCCATTATGGCTTTACTTTCTAGATTGTGTTAAAATGGCTTGGGAGAGGACTCCTTAAATAGGCAAAGGGCTTGAGGGATCAAGGGCTAGGATGCAAGGATGGGAGAAAGCTTATGGAAGGTTTAGATTGAATGAGAGGAGAGCACATGGATTGTGCTTCCTTACAGCCAATTAGGGAGTGACACATGTCACAAGGTCATTGGTTAGAACAAGAGGGGTTAAGGGGTCAACAAAGGAGGCTCAAAGCTCATAAAGACCCTCATAATGGTTTGTAAGAGAAATGAATGGGCTTGTAAGAGTCATTTATGGCTTTGTGGGCTTCATAAAGTTTTATGGTTGGAATATTTTGAGGGGATAGACTTTGGCTTGGCTTAGGAAAGTCTTAAGCTTGTTTAGGATTGTGCAAATGATTAAGGGTAGGATTAGAGATGGCTTAGGATTAGATCAGGGATGTTAGAGATGGGCAAGTGGATGGCATTTAATGAGGGTGGGTGAAGGAGGAGATATTTGTTAACTTTGGCTTGGGTTAGCAAGTCTTAACCCATGTTTAGGGAATGTGACAAGGTTAGGAGGGGATTAGGATTAGGATTAAAGATAAGGATTGACATCTTCTAGAAGAGTCTAGGCTTTGGATGAGGATGAAGACTTTCTAGAAGAGTCTAGAACTTTTTAGGATGAGGATAAATTAGGTTTTAGGAAATAAATAAAGTTTTATTTATTTCAAGGGTTTGGGTTGAGGAGATATTTATTAAATTTTTTTTAATAAACATGAGGATTAATATTTAATCTTAATTAAATATTTTGAGTTGGGATTAGGGGTAGGAAATGATGGGATTAGCCTTTAATCGAAATTAAAGAAGGATTAGAAGATTTTGGAAGAGGTTAGTGGTTTTAAGGAAATTGGCCAAGTTTTGGGCAAAAAATAAATTATTTATTTATTTTGGGATTTTTGGTCAATTTATTAATTAAATAATTAATAAGTAAGAAAATAATGTTTAAATAAGATTTAAAAATTTTTGGGAGGGATTCCTTAATTAAATATTTTTAATTAAGATAAAGGGATTTAATGGCATAAAAATAAATAAATTAATTAAATAGATAATTAATTAATAAATGATGATGTCATCAGGGACTTTTTTCAGAAAATAAAAATATTTTATTTTCTAAAGGATTTTTAGGTGTCTACAGGGCCTTCCTGAAAAAGACAAGACACAAAAGAACTTGATTTTAACGAGTATTGCAAAAAAATGTAAATATTATATATAATTTTCTAGCGTGTCAAAATAGTGTTGTGTCATATGTTATAGGGAATTGCATTCAAAATGATGACACATGTAAATGGAAACTGTCAGATCAAAACACATCTATGGTAGGCACTGAGTCACTATAAGAAATTGTTTGATCTTTAATGATAGCGACATGGCAAGCAAAGTAAAAAAAAATGGTCCTACTACAATCACATTAAAACACTTGTGAAATACACATCATCAAATTAGGAATGAATCAACAATAGTCATTATATCACATCAAGAAGTTACTCATGGATTATGCATGGAGACATAGCGATAAGGTGACACGTGTTTGTGAGCACCAGTTGGTCTAGATTGAATTGCCAGCAGTAGAGAGAAATGGGTACAGAGAGGATTTTTATTGGATTGACTAACAACTTAGCAACTGAAAGATGAGTCATTTATAATTTTATTCTTGGATCATCAATTTTTTTGGAATCGATGACATGTTTTCAAAATAGAAGGTGATGCCACCTAGTTCTCTTGACAATTCATTTATGAAGATTGAAAGCCCCCGTGTGAACTTGAGGAATTGTGCTTTGTGTGATCAGGAAGCGAAAGAATTTCTAGTAATTTTAGTGTGTTATAGGATTGCAGTAATAAAATTATGAATAGCCAAGTAACTTTCTTCGATCACCATGTGTGAAAAATATTCTAGTATTCTGTTATTTGTGGCCATCATGCCTCCAAAGAAAGCATTCTCAGGTTAGGTAGATTATGCTAGTAGAAATATACATGATGACCTTCTTGAATTATTACCTGAGTCTACAAATGAGTCAGCCTAGGTGAAAAAGTTGATTTCTTTAAATGCTAGGCTCAAGATAGTAAATGGTTTATATGATAAAGGAAATTGGCTTAGGGATGCAATTACTACAAAAGTAGGGCATTTCCTTTTTAAAAGGTGCTTTTTAGAGAGAAATTTGTTCGCCTCCCATGCAAACATTTGGAATTTTGATTTGGGAAACTAGTGGTCCCTAGTATATTTGTGGATGTTGATTTGCTCATGGCCAGTGCCCAAAATTATAACTCTGTGGCCAAAATTGTAAGCAGATTGGATGGGGAGTGTTTGTTGACTATTAATGCTAAAGAAATTAGAGAAGTTTTTGGCCTAGAACCATTATTAGATTATCATATACCCATTGACTTTCCAAGATTGGAAAAGGAATACTTATATATGAGGGATATGATCAAGCAGGGTGCACTAAGCGCACACATAGGCTCAATTGGGAACTTGTCAGTGGTCACAACATCTACTAGGGAACCTTTTTAAAATGAATTTTTCACTTCCTGGGGTATAGAGATATACATGACTTTATCTAGGGTTTTTGGCAAGCATGAGAAAAAATTTATGCCAATCAACTTCATGTATATGATGGCTTAGATTTTTTCTTTTGGTGTGGATATTGATTTTGATTTTGCATCTTATATAGTAGAAGAAATCCATATAAGGCTGGTTGGAATTGCCAAAAGTAAAGTGGAAAAGACTTTTTCTCATTACACATTATAGATGAATATGTTCTTGTTTAAAGGTGCAAAATATTTTGTGAAGGAGATGGTTTTAAAATATAGAAAAAGAAGGGGAAGCTATGCCAATCTAGTTGTGGAGTGCTAATATGAATAGGGATGTTGAAATTGCTAGTTTTGTTAGATTTGACCGATATTTTGCATCTAAATTAAGAAGCCTCTTATTAAGGGACAATCCTAGAGTCCATTGGGCATTATTAAATTTTAACAAACCAATGGATAATCCCTTTGATTTAAAAGTATCATTTAATTGGGCTGATACCCTATTTCAACAATTTTTAGGGTTTATAGTTTTCAAGTGACTCCTCATGTACTACTATACTAGGTGCCTTTAAAAGTAGGAATAGATAAAATATTGTGGTAGCTAGGAGGATTGGAGGAAGCATATTTGGAAAGAATAAGGAAAGGCTCAATTTTCCCTACTTGTACTGTAGTTCAACAATTTGTGATCACAAAAGATGGATGGTTGTTCTTGTATAAATTCTTAGATCAATACAAAATCATTATATTTCATCCTTGTTTTTGAGATTTTGAGGGATTTTACAATAATCTTTTTAAATTAAGGGCTAAAGTTGGTACCATCTAGCATGAACCTTATTTTCATGAAGATATAATAAGGAATGAGTTCTCTTTGCAAGAGTAGGAGATTAAGAAGTAAAAATGGAGAGTTTTCTCTAGAGTTCTAGATTTTATTCATTGTTTAGATAAAGATCATGAGCCTCTAGCTAATGTAAAAAGTAAGGTAGACAAAATAAATAAACTCATGGCTAATTTTTCTACAACCATGGAGGTAATGAACCAAAAGAAACAACTTTTTATCAATTCTCTTCTAGACAGAGCCAGAAAGGTCATGAGCAAATTGGCATTCACTCCTGTAGTTGGAAGAAGGCAGTTGATTATTTGAAAATGACATGGCTATAAAGTGATTCAGAATAAGGTGGCCACTATGGAAAAAGGAAAACAAATAGTAGGGTCAACTAGTGTTGTCCTAGAAGAGATACTTGATGAACCTCTCCTAAGAGGCAAAGTATAATAAAAGAATAGACTCCTCACATTGAGGAATATTCACCTACTCAATCCCCATTATATATTAGAGATAAGCAGCTCACCAGGGAGAATATGGAGCAGTTAGGATCCCAAGGGGGAATATTCATCACCCAGGGAGAGTTAGATGAGGGAAATCCTTAGGAGCCTCCAATGCTAGGCCTTGAATTGACTATGGAAAATTATAGAGGAATCAAATTGGATCCTATAATGAAGCAAGCCTACCATGAATTCATATCTAATGATTATTTATTTAAATCTACAGCCTTCTATCAGTTTGTTTGGAGAAAATACATGGAAATGATTGAAGAAAGATGTAGTAAATTGAGAGAAAAACATCTAGATATGGAACAGGTAGATGCATAGAGTTAGATCAAAGAAGAAATGACATAGGAATTCATGAACATGATCCTCGAGGAGGAGAGACAAATGATAAAAGAATCTCATGTTTGCTGCTATCAAATTGGGATATAGTAGATGCCTTAGTTTTAAATTCTATTTCATGAAAATTAAATGTAGAGGATCAAGGGAATAAAGAAATAAAAGGTGCCAAATTTAGTGAGGACCAAGCTGCATTAGTAATTTGGTTGGTAAGGAAAGGATCTAGGACTAGCTCCTCTAGCTCGATAATACTGGATTAATAGTCAACCTAATTGTGAAAAGGGTGGAATATACTACTAATGTAGAAGCTACACATTTGGGTAAGGAATTATCTGGTTTAAATTAAGCCATAGCTGAAAGAGAAGAAAGGGCAATGTTTGAATTGCAAAATAAATACGAAAAGGTTACGAAAGCATACAATAAAGAAGTTCAAAGGAGAATTGAACTTGAGAATAAGTTGATGGGACAGTCTACTAGGCCAAGGATCACATACCCTCACCCACCAGTGGAGCATATTAAATCTACTCCCCTTATTGAGATTCCTCATACACTGTAAAGGCCATAGTATATACAATTGAAGATTTTGAAAAGGAGAAGAGAAAATTGTGGGCTTTACATGTAGAGTTAAATGTGTAATATAAGGATAAATTGAGAAAGGCTCTCATGTATTTGGTTGATAAGATTGAATGGACCTTGTTTTATGATCAATTAGCAAAGATAGTGAGCATATGGGAGGAAATAAAGAAAAATGATGAAGCTTTGAAGCCAATTTTTAATAAGTGGAATAAGAGGAGAAAAGAGGTCACCTTTTTATGTTTTTCTATCATCAGTTTGTCAAATGATTATATAGAAAAAAACTTATGATGTCATTAATGACCTCTCAGAGTTTGATGACAAAAGAGTTGAGTTACAAAGGAGAAGTGTCAACTACTTGGACAAATACAAGAGTGCTAATTTTGGTTTATTCCCACATGCTTTGGATAAGAAGAATAAATTAAAAGTAGAGAAGAATGGGCCAAAGAATCAGATGACTTATTTTGTTTGAAGATGAATAGAGTCATAAATGAAAATGGAAATGCATGTTGGTCAACTACTACTGAGGAAATTGTAAAAGCCCAATTATTCTTCGATTCCTTAAAGCAATATTTTATTAAAATTGACAAAGGAGTTGAATATGTGATTAAGAAACAACATGATATTCTGCAATTCAATTGGCCAGATGACACACTTTTTGACAAGTGGATGATAGATATTATTCCTAGTGAATAGTTAGAAGATGTTGAAAGTGATGATGATGAGTAGATGGAACAAGATGAGATACAAATAATTGATGCATCATCCAAAGATCAAAAGGAAGAAGAGCATAAAGGTGAGCAAAAAATTATAGTTGTAGGTATAGAGGCCCAAATTGATGACATGGAAATAGAGGAAGAGAAATAAATGTTATCCTTGCAGTTCATGATGATATTGATGGGAATCCTTAAGTTAAAGTGAGCTTCCCCAAGTTAAATCTAGAAACATCATTTTCAGTTCCATTAGCCACATCTTTTGAGGGCCCACATCAATAATAAAGCAAATCATCAGCTCTTTTTAGGTGAATAAAACATATCACTATGTGGAATAGAGAAGTGGTACTGCAAAGGAATGTTATGATACAAAATCTTTTATGTTGCACAAAATTTTGTCCATTATGATAGTAGAAAAATGTAGAAATCTTCTGCCTAAAGGATAGTTGTTAGTTCTCTATACCTAAGGCTTATTGCATCTCACCCTATATAAGTGATATCCCAAGGTTAGAGAAGGGTCCAAAAGTTTTGTATAATTTTTGTTTTGTTCAAGAAAAGTATAGTCAATCCACTTGTGTGTAGTTTTTTAGAGTTTACTTTCAAGTTTCGTACTCTCTAATGTTTATGTATCAATGATAGAATTAGAAAGATATTTTGAGTTTCATTGAGTTTCTATTAGTTATTGTATTATTCTATTTAAAAGATAATACAAAAGGGTATTTATGCTACATCTATATTATCAATTTCTATGTCTAGATTATGAGTTTGTTTACTTTGAGATCAGCTAAATAAGGTTTAATTAATTGAATGCAATCTGGATAGGTTGTATACTAATTCAATTGTTTCTTTTGGTTCAAGAAATTAAGGATGTGCTTCAATAAATTAGTAGGGTCTATGAGTTTATAAAAAGGGATATTTCATAAGAATGGGAATTAGTTATTATAGTTGATAAATTCATTTACAAGTTATTTGAATTAGATCCCCTAGTAATAATTGACTCTGTGTAAAAATGGATAAGGCAGTGGTCATATAATTTAGAAATAAATTGAAGTAAATTTTGCTACATCTATCAAATATCTATTCAAATCTAAATAAGTTGAATATTGTATCAAGTGTATAAGGGTGGTCATAATCTATTTGTGGCAGTTCATGAGGTATTGTTAGTTGCTACTGTTCATGATTGGTTTCACATATATTAGAGAAATTGGACCATATCTATAATTTTAAGGATTAGGAGTAAGAGTCAAGAAAATTTTGGAATCCCTAAAGTACTCCCACCTTGGTCTTGTAGAACCAAAATTGTAGAAAGAATTTGTGCTTTGTGAAGCTGGCCCAAAGATATAGTTTATTACGCTGAATATGAGTATTAGCTATCTCTAGGTGTAATGAACTTTGTTGTCTATTGGTAATAATAATCATTGTTAAATCAAGAGCCAACATATTCTATCCTTGTCCACTCCTTTGTGGATCCATACATTCGTTCTCACACACATTCCATCCTCTCTCTCTTTATCCTAGGGTTAGTACCCTCCTTAAATGGATGTTCTTTGGAAGTTTTAGATTTCAACCAATGGTTTATAATTCATCTTACTTTTATGTTTCTTTCTAATTTTGTGATTAGTTCAATTGAATTCTTTGGGATCATTACCTTTTTTAATGACTTATAATCTCCATCTTAACCATCTCTACAAGCATTATATATCCTATAGGACTTGGAAAAAATGATTTACATAGTTGTTTGTGCAATTACAAACTCATATGACAAAACAAGTATGATCGGCATGTGAATGTGTTGACACTCGATCATATATAATATTAATAATAACACTCAAATTCTATATAAATGTTTCTTATTATTTCATTGGAAATAACTATCTTAAATTTTACTCAACCTCTACTATAATAGCTAGAGTGAAAAATGCACTTAGTCTCAATTGGTGTGCTCAAAAATCAATAAATTGCTCAACATGTAATGCAAAATAAACAAGACTTTATATACTTGATCTTTACTAGATGAAATTGTTCTAGTGATGACCATTCAACCTTGCCTAGTAAATGACTAAATTTTTTGACTCTAATAGGAAATCATAGAAATAAAGATCAACAAGAAGTATAGAAGGAACTGTAGACACTCAAAAATGGTCCACATCTATGATTTCATCAAAACAAAGCTCCATTTGACATATAGTGCACTCTTTGAAAGCAATAGTTTTCACCTCATTTCAATTGGTCCTCATCTCATCCTTTTGGTCTTCTTTCATGCATGTCTTCATTCATTATCATTATCATGTGTTCCAATACACCAAGTCATCTTCATCTTGCATTCCTACATTCTAGCATCATCTTGCACTGTCTATCAAACTTCTAGGGCTTTCCACCTTGTCTTACATTAGTCTAACCCTTTTTTGACCAAGTTTTACAAAATGTGACCATTTTTTACTACTTTCACTCGTATTCTGACCTCTTTCCACCATTTGGGGCACTCAAAAAAACTTATAGGTCATTTTGAGTCCAGTCAGGTTGTTTTTGGTCCTCGGAGCCTTCTAGGGCACATTCTACATTTTTTGAGCACACTTGGGTTTCCAAGTGCACCATGGGCACACTTGGTACTATCATGGTGCACTTGGGCTTACCAAGTGTGCACTAGTCACACTTGGGTGAGTTTTGGGTGCACTTGGGGTAGTAGGATGCCCAGAACTACTTTCAAAGCCCCTATGTTGCACTCCAAAGGCCATAACCTTTGCATTTCAACTCCAATTTTTGAACCATTATTTGTGTTGGATTTGTATATTCATTTTGAAAATAATGAGCTATCATTTTAATTATTTTGTCACTATCTTGAGTGGTACCCCTTGAAAATTCTATCGGGCCCTTAAATCGACATCACTTCTTCATACTAATTCATCCCATTTTCTCATCCCACTAACTCTTTAATTATTTTGTCACTATCTTGAGTGGTATCCCTTGAAAATTCTATCGGGCCCTTAAATCGACATCACTTCTTCATACTAATTTATCCCATTTTCTCATTCCACTAACTCTGATCTTTTGGCCAACTTGATTGTATCTCAATAGTGTCTATCATTATTCATATCCTCTTTCACATCAATTTCACATCAATTTGGAACAATTTCGAGATCATCAAAAATCATATCAAATCAACTCGTAACCATTTCAAGTCAACTCAAAACCATTTCATATCAACTCAAAATCACCCCAAATCAACTCAAAATCACCCAAAATCAGTCCTAATCATCACAAAACATATCAAACATGAAAAATCAATCATCATTTGTCCAATCCTAGGCATTTTTGTGGCTTTCAGTGCCTTGGAAACGTATCAATCTATGAATATTATCAATCTAACCTTAGTACTATCATGGCTCTCAGTGCTAGGTCAAACTATCATTCATGTCATCTAATCTTTAACATTGTCGAGGCTATTAGTGTTAGATCATCACATCATCAAACTACTTTAATAATATTGACTATCTATCAATATTATTATGATCAACCTTATTAGTCAATCTCGATTTGGTAGCATTTACAATGTCAATTAAATGTTACATGTCTTTAGCTCATGTCATGTGTCCTTGGCATGTTATCAATTTCAATAAATCAATCAATTTGACCATTGCTTTAGTCTACCTATCGTCATCCTGCTCATATCATATCATCATCACATCTTCATCAATAGATTTTGTTGCATTTATTTAATCAATTTGGCAAATCATATACTAATTTTCTCTATAGAATTAAATAACCCATAATTTAATCCTATCATTATTAATAATTATTCTTCGACTAACCTCCTTAATTAATTGGTTCATCATTCACAAACTATGAAAACTCTAATTTCCTAAGTCACATTTTCCTCCATTAATTCCATTTTTACTAATTTCTATTTTGTGGAATAAAGGACTTTTAATTCAAATATTCCATAAAATATTGACATCACCTCATGGATTCTCCTTTGACACTTGGCTAAGATATGTCATAATACAATATTCTTATTCCCTTATGCATGTCTATCTTTAGCTCCCTTTGTCATAGATTCTTGGCTTTAAGTTGGCTTGAGGTGTCTTATAATGTATCATAGATTCTCTCCCACATTTACCCAAGTTTGACTTCCAAACATCATAGAATCCTACACTTGGCATCTTGTGTCATATGTGTTATGGATTCTCAAAGGAATTGTGTGCCAAGTCGCATATCTAAGGGTGATAAATCCAATGCTCTCACTTTATGTGTTGATTATAAAATGAGCATTCTTTCTCTCATTTCTGGTCCTAATTCTTGAGTTCTTAAGTCCCTAGTTTTTCTCATATTTTTCACTCTTTCTCTCACACTAAAATCACAACTTCAAGTATTCTCATAGCATCACCATTATCATAGACTTTGCTTCAACTTTGTATGCACTATAGGAAATTTTGGAGCTACATCATGTCGAGAAGAAAGAAGGACATGGGAGCTACAAATCGAAGAGGGGGTTTCTAACCTTGTGTTGCTTTCTTTATTATTTTGGCTTTCATGGTAAACTAGTGGGTACTAGCATATGTTGATTGGGTTTGTGATTCACTCACTGTATGTTAGACATTAGCCCATTTTCTAGCTATAATGCTTATTCTTTCTTGTTTATCACACCTAGTCTAATTAGGGGTCCCAATAATATAATTTTAGGCTCTTATTTAGAAATTTTGTTAGCTTGCTGTCCTAGGGTGCACTCTACTCTATCAGGGTGCACTTGGGACCCTTAGGAGGCAATTTTAGGAGTTTAGGAGCCACTAAAACTTCTTTTTGCATCTCCTAACTTACTAACTTCACCTAGAACTTACCAATTGTGCCCTTCTGGGCCCCAACTACATCATGGGTGTAGTCTACACTGTCTAGGTGCACTTGGGAGTAAAGGTTTCAAAATTTGTAGTTTCTAGGTCTTATTTAGGCACCATTTCTCCACAACTTGCCTTTGACTTCCCAACTGCACCCAGAAACTACCAAGTGTTCCCTACTAGGCCCTAACTATGTCATGGGAATAGTTTGTACTATTTGAGCACACTTTGGGGTGTTCTAAACCATTTGGCCTTCTAGGGTGCAGTCTACTCTGTTTAGAGCACATTGTTTCATAGAAAACACATACATAACACAAAATCTACATCCAAGGTTTCTATCACTTTCTAGAATGATGTTTTTGTGTTACTGATGGTCTGTTCATAGCATGTGGCAATCATTGGATGAAGACTAATCATTGAAAATTATTAATATTTGTTTGCAGGATGTTATTGAAGACCATTGTGTATTTGTCAAAACCATGTGTGTGTGGATTTCCTAGATTAGATAACACTTCATTTAGTGCTTAAAATAAACTTTTTCTTTTCTACTTGGCATGTCTATGGTGTTTAAATCCCTAGGGGTTACATTGGATGTATCCTCTCCCCTCACCATTCATGGATCTTGGGTGTAAGAGAAATCTGTGTAACTTCTATAGGAAGCCTACCTTGGACCAAGATACCTAATATTGGGTATGCCATGAGATGAATTCAAAATAGTAACAAGCAAAAATCTAGCTCAATGTTAAAGCCACTATATAAAACTCGATTACAGTGAAAGCCATGTCGGTGATATTTTTGAGTGATAGCTGTCCTCCAGTACCCTTGTGGTGCATTAAACCCTAATTCTTGGGGCTAGGAGACCTTCTGAGGAAGTTTATCATTCACTTGCTGAATGGAATGCCCTTACTAAAAACTATATTTTAGTGGCCAAAATCCTTTCTATCCACTAGCTCAAGGGGTCACTGATACCTGTGAAGACATCCTACACTCTCACGGTCCTTAGTAGAGATAATAGTCCCTTAGGAAGTCATGCCCCTTGGGAAGTAGATCTTGGTAGCCCCGAGAAGTGAGTGTGCTACAAGGGGGAGTCTATGGTGCCAAGATCCTAGGTTGTTCACTCTGGATAAGCATGGTTGAACTTTGGTTTAGGTAGGAATTCAATGGATACAATCCTAAAAGCCTAGGTTGTCGTGTGTTTGTTCACTTTTAACAATAGCTATTCTTGTCTTAATGTGTCTTGCATGTGTGTAAAACATTAATAAAGATAAAAACCAAATCTCAAATTTACACCTTGCACCTTGTCAAAAAATGACAACCTTTGTTAAAAATTTGTCAACTTTGGTCCAATACATTCAACACTTACAAAACATGGCCATTTGTTATCCTAGATGTGCTTGGCATAGCGTAGCTTTAATCCTTGCATAGACTCACTTTAATTCACCATAGTTTAAACCTCATACTTGCATAATATAGGCTTCATTTTGCATCTTTTTTTCCTCACTTAGTATCCCTCATCTTTCACATTGCATTCATTAGGATTTAGTTTGCATACTTCATTCTTTGCATTTCAACCCCCAAACTTGCATCTTGCATCTCCCACCTTGCATCTTTACATGCCCAAGCTTCATCTTGCATAATTTAACCATCATTTTAGGTGTCATATACATCATTTTGAACCTTCATTCTAGTCTTAGGATCATCCTCTACTATCTACCTCACTATGGCATCAATCTGGAAACCCTAGCATCCAAAATTACTTTAGTTTTAGCCTAGTTTACCAACTATGCACAAACTAGCCTGAACTATACCATAGGAATAATTGGTACTATCTAAGCATACTTGGTGGTCAGAGGACCCAGTTTGGGATTCCAGATAACATTTTGTGGCTTCAACAGTGTCCTTGGGTACCTCGGTAGGTCCCCTAGCATTAACATGCCCTGATTTGCATTCTATATCTCCCAACCTTCATTTTCATTTAGGACATCATTCCCTAAATTGTAACCTCCATTATGCATCTCCTAACCCATCCTAACATCAACCCCAACATCTTAGTTTTCTGGCATATCAACTTGGCAACCACAACACTTTGAATTAGCAAACATTCATCCCAGCTTCCCAATTACACCCAGAAACTACCAACTATGCCCAAACCAGCCCCAACTACACCATAGGCACATTTGATACTGTTGGAGTGCACTTGGTGCTATCAAAGCATAGTTGGGCACTTGTATGAACATTTTGGGCCTCCAAACTACATTTTGGGACCCTAAAACTGCATCTAGAAGCCCCTGTACATCCTCATTCTACATTTGACCCAAAATGCAATCTAGCACCCAAAATATCATTTTACATCTTAGGTCCTTTGCATACCACATTTTTTCTTAGCATCATCACCATTTTGAGTCCCATAAATGTCATTTTGAACCCCAAAACCTTGTAATTTAGTCAAAAATATGAACAAAAGTATGAACCCTAGAGTATTACATTGTGTCAATGGATAATGGATCTTGACCATGGTCATTTTATTATTTTCTTTTATCATTTTCTTTGGTCAAATGCTACCTTTTTCATGGTATATTTGGCTTTATCATTTTGATCTTATCACTTTTTGTCTTTTTTTCCGTCAAGATGCAAAGTCTATTGTCATAACGTTAAACTCTTAGGTTAATACCTTGTAAAAATTTCACCTAAGTTTAAAAGACTTTCCATATACCCTTGTCATTTCATTATCATATTCCTAGTGTCCCTAAATTTCATTTTGACTTACTTGAGTGCCATATCCCTTTCATTTTACATTGTTCAAATCTAGCATAATTTTCACTATCAAACCCTAACAAATTGTTCATCTATCAAATTGTCTTCTTGATCATTCACCCTCATTTAGCATATCCCAAGCATCATTATCCATCCTTTAACACCATCCCTTGCATTTTATACCTTGCATACATTAACCTTTAGCATCCTTACCAAGTTCAAAACATAACCCTAACCTTCATTTTGCATACCATAATCTTTATATTTCATACCTTCAAAACATCACCTTGCATTTGCATTTGCATAGTTTCCTAGGAGATTTGCATCTTGCATATCAAAACCCTAGTTTATTTAACATTTCCTCACACCAAATAACATCCCTAAACAAAATCCCAAAAACACTCATATCTTGAATACCCACATTGTGATTATCAAGTTTTGACTTGTTTTACCAATTGCACACTTCAAGTGCATAGTTGGTAGTTTTAAAGCACACTTGGTAGTTTTAGAGTGCACTTGGTAATCAAGGACTTCATTCTAGGTTCTAGAACCCCAATCTACACTTCCAAAACTTTCATTGCATCCCAAAACCTTAGAAATCACTCTAAATCACTCAAAACATTCATATTTTGCATTTTAGGCACCCTAACACCTCTGTTTATTGATTGCATACCTCCTACTTACCAAATTATTACCTTTAGGCCCCCAAGTGCACCAAGGGTGCACTTGATACTATCTAGGTGTAGTTGGTAGTTTAGGTGTGCAGTTGGGAGGCAGAGAGTCTATTCAAGTTTCCCTCCATTGCATCCACATTCTTAGGTATCATGCCAGCACTTACTAGGACACAATCAGCTTAGAGACCTGAACAACTTTACCAACCCTTTTTTTCTGAGGCATCAACACAACCAAAACCTCATCCAAGATAGAAGAAGAACAATAAAACCCAAAAAAACCTTTGACAAAGACCAAATTGAGGCATCACAACCTTTACTTGCAGACCCTTTAAACATGTATTCGCAAGATCACCATAACCAAGAGACAATGCAACACACCCTAAATAATGCACCTACCATGAGATTTCCTCCAAACACTTCCCTGACACATGGGATAGTTCAATGGAGTCCTAACTTTGAACCTATATTCGTGCCGATACCACCTGGATGTGGAAGTGTACTGACCACACCCGAGGATGAACAAACATATTCCTTTGAATTCAGAAAATCCAACACTAGTGCCTTCAACTATAACACATCAAACATACAATAAGATACTATACACCTAAGTGATGACTTTGAAATTGACTATGCAATCACTGACAAACAACTGGCTAGGGCATGTCAAGAAATTTTTGTTTGCAAGAACTTCAAACGTTTGGTAGCCCAAGAAATTGTTAAGTTTAACCCAAATATGGAGGGACCGAAGTCCAAAAATCAAATCAACACGACAATTGAAAACATACAACCCATGATCAATTCAAAATTAGATAAGGGAAAACATCCTTTGGAGTTTTCAAACACAATAATAGCACCTAAAAGGTCCCATCAAGAACCAACAATCAAAATCCTCCAAAGTACATTTGAACATATCAACATTAATCCCTTATTTGATGAGCCACAACCAATGAAATGAAACAAGACTCTCCCTAAATATCCCAAGAGGACATTAAGGCTTTATTTCAGTCACATGATGAACCTAAAGGGACTGGTGCTCTAGGTATGCCAGCCATACCTCCTTTGGAGGCAAATGAAAAAAGTGCACCTTTCCTCTAACTCTACCAAGTGTTATGACATCAAATGTTATGGAGCTTCCCATGAGTACACTATGTGAAACATCAACTAGAACAATCCCTATTGATGCACAAATAAAAAGTCTTACTAACATTACACCTATTCTCAAAATGAATGCACCTCATTTTCAAGTCAATATGATATCCCAAGGAGAAACCTCTAAAAAACAAAGGTGCCAAAGCAACAATACCAACATGGTGATCAATCCTCAAGGAAAAAACCAACCACCCTAGCAAAATTTACCTACAATAGTCTAAGGACTTAATTCTTCCAATACAAATGTGACATATCAATAGCAAAATCAACCACTTCAACAACAACCTCAAGTGGTGCAAGGATCCAACGTCCCTAATATGTAGTCCAATGTGAACCCACTTGACTTACACACAATATATCAACAACAATTTCAACAAAAATTCAAAAAACAACAATTCATGTTTATTAAACAACAAGAGCAAATCAACAATAGTTAGAATACCAAAGACACCTTGAGCAACAAATTGCATACCAACAACATTTGTTACAAAAATAGTATGTGCCACAACAACCTTAATAGACATCTCTACAACAATGAGCACATACATTGTCTCACATAAAACCAAGAGAGGCATCCCAAAAAAAACCACAACAAATGGCACAACAAAAACACATGGTACATCTGTTGGCACTAAAAATTGCATGGTCAATTTTGAGCCCTGTTGAGAAAAATTAGCCCTATAAATGCTTTTAAATGAGATTGTACCCGGCTGTACCTTTGAACCATATAAGGTGTTTTATGCTTCTAGCACTTTTCATTCAGCATGCCTAAGTGTTTCGTGAAGTTAAATTGAGCTTCTAAATCATTTGATGAAGTCTTGTTTCAAGCATTTGTCAAATTTGCAATTCTGCCCTAATGTCAAACAACGCCAGGAGGCTGTGTTTGTCAATGAATATCTTGCACCTAGATTTGCGTCATGACTTGCCACTTTGGGAGTGTCTAATGTCCATACCCGAGAACCTATGTTCCAGATTTTGAGTCATTTCAAGTCTGTTTGACTAGGTTTTGAACCCCTCAAAGTTGGTCAGTCACTGTTTTCATGCTTTTGCACTTTGCACACATTTTCGGGAAGCCCTATTTGACGTGCTATAACTTTGACCCAGTTGACTAAAATGCTAAATTTCCTTTTGCATTACATAGTTGACATCAGAGACTTCTTATGTTTAAATTTTTAAGTCTTGAAAAATCCGTTTGGTCAGTTTTCAAGCGTGATTCCAAATGCAATTTATAAGTTTTAACTGGTGTCAGTAATTGCAGATTGTTCAGTACCCCTGTTCGTGACATTATAACTCCTAATCCGTGATTGGCAATATCAAATGGTTTGTTTCTTTATGTTCTATACTGAAAATACTCCAAGTGTGTCAGTTTTCAAATCTTGACGAATCCGTTTGCACACTTTTCCAGGGTCATTCCGTTTGTAAAAATTGTTATGTTGTCATCGTTTCCTGTCCTGCAAATCCAGGTAGCCAATTTTAGACGCTTGCCAAATGCACCCAGTTATTCATCGTGAGCCCAAATCACAGATTCATATTTTCCTCGTGACAGAGTTTTAACGCCCCAGTTTTCATTTCCCCATGTGCTCATTTGCCCAATTTTCCAAGCCAAATCCGAACCCAATTTGTTGTTTTTTGACGTGTTTACTTGCAGGTGATTCTGAGAAGGCAACTTTGACAACTAGTATCTTTTGACTGGGAATTTTTCATGAGACGAGATTTGACGAGTTGTAAGTATGCGGAACAGAGAATCAACGAGCCAGTTCTCAAAGCCCGGTCAGGTGATTGGGTTAGTTTTCAAAGGCAGTCAACAGACTCCCTGACTCAAAAGTGACAGTCTACAGATAAGAGTCAAAATGAGTTTTAAAGATCAAATTATTGATTGAATTTGATTCTAAGAAATTTGAAGTGTTCAGTAGATCAGTTTGTCAATTCAGGTGTTTGAAAATATTTTTTAGCCGAGCCCATTTTTGGGACCCAGCTGTTTTCACCAAATTGGCAAAGTGTTGAATTTCAAGTTGTTTCATGTTAAATGAAGATTAGGATGCTTTAAAAAAAGGGGGGGGGGGGGGGGGGGTGGGATTCCATCGTTAAAAGAGAAGATATATGAGCCTGAAGACATTAGGTCAAAGCAAGCGAGGCGCTAGGCATTATAAAAAAGGGGTGCCATTCATGCCAGAAAATGCAGTAAATAAAGCCCATCAGCAAATATAAAGGATCCGAGAGCACCAACTTTTTCCAAGGTTGTTGAACTTGAAATTATTTACTCCCAAAACTAGACTGGCATATCCATATATAACTCATTGTCTTGGAGGTGGCGATATTTTAATCTCTTGTCTTGGAAACAAAGAGAAGACCCAGCCAATTATAAGAAGAATCCACGCCTGTAACAGGTTAGACCACGCAAATGAAAGAAGAATCATGTATTCAGAACAAAGATAAAGTCAAGCCTGCCAGTCAAAAAATAGCAAGAAAGCTGCCACAAAGGATAAGGCAGAGAGTGCCAATATAAATCTTCATAGAGATCTACAGTTTTTAAGAAACCCCAGTCAGACTGGTGCCCACATAGAGAAAGACCACAACAAAAGGGAGCCCGTGGCAGCAGAGAAACAGAGCCGTCTAGTAAGCATTCAAGGGAGGCTTTAATGCCCAATATAAAATACATTCACAAGATTAGGGCAATGTCAGCAAATGGACAACAAAGCAGCGCAGTCAATAAGAGGGAAGTCGTTTTCAAATATGAAGGAAGATATGTCATAAAATTTCAACGCATGAATAGAAATCCACATGAGGCATAATAAACAACAAACTTGGGCAAGGAAGAAGGCAACGAAATTAAAAGGAATTCATGCCTATGAATGCAAACAAAAAACTCACAGATTAAAACCTAGAGTCCACATAGCAAAAGGCCCAAACTCACAATAAATCTGCAGTCAAAGAATAGAGGCGCCTTTTTAGCTTAAATTTTAGACATGTAGCGGTATGACTTGAAACTTAGTAAAAACTAGCGGATTGCAGAAATACTCCTATAAAGGCAGTCAACAATTGCAGCTTCTGCAGAGGAAATTTTTTTTTTCTCTACTATTGCCCGCCAAATGGTAGAGATTTGATTTAAGGGTTTATGTGGGACAAATAACGCTACTCTTGGAAAGGAATATGAGCTAGTTCAGAGGAGGACAGATCCCCACATTTTCAAGGGCCGTTTTAGCAGGCAAGACATTCAAATGTGAGATTTGAGACAAGAGGTTTTGACAGTGTATGGCGCGGATTTGGTGGCATTGGGTTCGAGAGTTGTAATGGTTGATTGAATTCTGGTAAGAATGCGTGGAGAGGTAGGGAGATTACTTCTAATCTTTTTATCCCATATGCATCGTGACAAGTTTTCTAAACTCTTTAAATACAAGTTTACATTATTAGCTTGTTGTCATTGAGAGGACCCTTTTTGAAAGACAAGGCTAAAGTGACTCACGTAAGGGGCCCACATGTAGAACAGTTGGTCGCAGGTACAAAAGTTGAATTTTGAACAAGTGCTCAGTCAAAGTTGATGATGTCAGCAACATTGAAGGAGATCAAAAAAGGTAGGAAATCCAGCTAGTCGCTACCTCGCTAGCCGGAAAATCTTGGCGACTTCAGCTAGCGAAGTAGTGAGGTCGACGGAAAAACAAAAAATCGGCGAGATCCAAAATGTACCATGGTTTCCATGTTAGTGCTGTCAGCGAATCAGGTCATGACAAGTGGCAGCAAGCAGGAGGTGATATGCGTGATCAGATCAGTTGCAATGAGATTGTGCCACGTGGTACATCCAGCGGTCCTCGCTTACTCGCCAAGTAGAAGATGCACGAGGTTTAATATAGCAAGGTAGCGACGATGATGTGGCGTCAGTGACTGGGCAATGACTGTACATTGAAGGAGAAAATCAGAAAGTGCCACATGTCATCAGCTTGGTCAACAGGTTTGACCCCAGATTCAAAGGATAGGAGAAATTTTGAAGAATGTAAAAAATAGTTTTTAATTATTTTCTAAAAAGGTTTGCATGTGAATGAGTTTTAAAATCAAAGGGGATTTTTAATAGATGTCTGAAACATTAGATTATTATAAATTTTTGGATTTTAAATTCAAAGATGTGCAGACCTAATGTCTCTACCGAAGGACTGTTTTTCAAACGAAGATTTCAGGCATTTTCGAGAGGCTAGATATGCTTTATCATATACCGTTGGAATCGTGAGAATCCAAATTTTCCATTTCTGAAGTTAGTTTTTGCACAGGTGCTTCTTGGTTTGAGCTATAGCTAGAAACGTGAATTTTGGGGCTTTCTTAATGGAATGGGTAAAAAATTGAAAATCTAGCTAGGGGATCAGTAAAACGTGGTAAGAATGTGGTTGGAGTTCAGTTTCCCACATTCACTCAATTTAACCTAATTTTTTCCAAGCATTTCAACGGGTTCTCAGATATTTTGATGATTTAGCAAGGTTTCATCATTTCAACAAAGATATTTCTCAGATCAATAACAGTAATGATGAAACAAGATCAGATCAGAATGGGAGATGGAAGGAAGAAGTTATTCAGTCACAGAGGATTGAATTTCAAGTGGACACTTGTCATCTTCAGAATAGATCCAAGAATTCTTTCTCTTCTATATCTTTCTTTCTTGCTTCCATTGAAGGGGTTCCAGTTTTTGCACTGAGAGACCATTCTTTAGCATTTTCTTCTTGTATTGAACAACATTTTTAAGTTTTATGAAGATAGTTCTATTCTGTTACGTGATCTATGAGTTATTTTCTATACATTTCATGTATTTGATTTCAAGGAAAAAAAATAAAGTATAGCAAAGGTTTGAAGTTCAGTCTGAGTCTTGTCTCCTGATTATGGCTCTGTTATTTCTTCTAATTTGTGATCAAAGAGCATGAATTAGGTTGCATTTCATTTTGAAATGTATGTGGTTAAAATGTCTTGCTTATGGAACAAAGAACCATGTAATTGCTTGATATTTGTCACAGGGTTTGCAGATTTCGTGATAGGATTTTCTGAGTATGAGATTCATTCTGTAGTAGATGTCTATTCACAAGGTGAAAGATAGATTAGGGATCTTGATGTAGAGATACGTCTAAGGTTTCCAGGAGATGTATGCTTATGATTCATTTAATTGCCCAAGAAATAAGGCACTGGTCAGAGATAGGATCATTAAGTTCTATTGGTCATACTTGGGTCTTGCTGATATCAACATATTAAATCAATTTTCCCTTTTATGTTGAAAGCTATTCAATGTTAACCCGCACTTAGCTTGCTAGTTTCATGAGTTATGTTCTTAGCTATTTCATGTTTGTGATTCCTGGTTGAGTGTAGAAGATTTAGCGGTTTTTATCTACTTCATAATAGATACAGTGTATGCTTTGACAACTGGTACCATATAAAGAATCTATAGGTCTACCCGCCTAGGTTTTACATATCCTTAAGAAGAAGAAAGGTCTAGCCTTATAGTTGGCTTGGTGTCTGAATGGGCATGTCAACAATGGAAGTTAGCTGCCCCTAGATGTGTTTTGTTCTCATCAGGGTAATTGAAAATCGATAACATTTTCAAACTCCAACAACATCTATGGTAGTCAATCCTACAAAAAGTGCCACATCAAATACCACAACAAGTACCCCAATAGGTATCACAACAACAACCCTTTTGTCTTCATGCTACCAACATACCTCTACCACCAAGTGACACATCCCCAAACTCATCAGATATAGAAATGTCAAAACCGAGTAGAGAAAGTTCTCACCACAGAAAATAGTCTACTCATAGACACAAAAGACTTGAAGGAAAGACTATCATGTAAAACCCTAATGAAGAGCTATTGCACCAATTCAAACAACTTTCCAAAAAATTTGAGGCATTGGGAGTCCAAAAGAAATAGATGCTATATATAGAAAGGGACCTATGTCCTAATCCATTTGACAAAAGTTTGTACATGCCCCCATTCTCAGAACACTTTGAGGCTCCAAGGTTTGAAAAATATCAAGGAAAAGGATCACATCAGAGAATTTTGTGCCTCTTGTACTGAACTCAGTGATGAGCCCACTTACCTCATGAGATTGTTCCACTATTCTCTAGGTAGGCCCACACTTGAATGGTACTCCAAACTTCTCGATAATATCAAATCTTGGTCAAAAATCATAGACAAGTTCATCTCCCACTTTGCCTTCAACATTACAAATGAGTTGACACTTTCTAATTTGTTCTTAACTAAACAAATACGGGAGAACCATTCATCACATTCTTACTACACTAGAGAAGCTTGGTCAATCAATGCTCACTATACATTCCTAAAGAATAACAAGTAAACTTGTGAATTGAAAACCTAGTCCCTGAATTAATGTATGAACTCAAAATCAAAAGTTTGAGAACCATTTCTATACTGATGAAAAAAGGGGCTAGTATTGAAGATGCTCTTATCTGTAAGGGAACCCTCAAGATGAACAAGGACAATACAAACACTAATTCATCTAATGACAAGGAAAAAATTTTCTCCAAAACAAGAATGTGACTAATGATGGTATCGTGGATGTATGAAAAATTAGCATAGCACAACCTCAACTAACTTTGAAACGTGCAAACCCTAAGAATTCACAAACTCCCAATCAAACAACACCTCAACAATAGAAAATTGAGACTTCCACGTAAGACAAACCTCAAAGACATCCTAGAACCAAGGACAAGAAATTCACACCATTAGGGATACCTCTTGAGATTGCACTACAATAGTTACTAAGTAATAACTTCCTATAGTTACCCTTGATCAAAGATGAACCATTAAATAAAGCCAGTTGGTGGGATGACAAAAAGTACTATGATTACCATCGCACTAAAGGACATAAAACTTCATTGTGCCCAATTGAAACATGCAATACAAGACCTTATTGATGATGATACAATCAGAGTTGATCCATCACTATTAGCATCCGACTCTGATTACACTATATTCAAAGATCCTTTGGGTAATCATGACAAAGAGAAGCCCTCTAGTTCAAACTCAAACTCACAAGCTAATGTGAATTACACATGCACAGGATATGAGTACACCATCAACTATTTCAATGAGTCTAATTGCCACATATCCACATTCACTTTATAGGCTAAAGACCCTCATTGTGCTATCACTACATGTCATACCAAGATCACTCTACCTAGAGCCCCCTCTAGACCTACTGCATCTGCTAGACCTACACCCCCTAGTAGACCTACTACCCCTACTTCATCTAATTATAGCCTTGTTGAATAGCTTGGCAAGACCCCTGCACAAATATCCATTTTGGACCTACTACATGTGTCTCGCCAACATCAAAATATCTTGGATCAAGCCCTTAAAGAGTCAAGAGTCCCAAATAACATGGATGTTGTCCATTTCCAAACCATGGTTGGGAACCTATCTGCCTCACAACATATCACTTTTTCCCCTCGAGATATTCCTCAGGAAAAACCTAACCACAATGATCCCCTTCATCTTGAAGTCTTCATCCATAATGAAAAGGTTAGACGTGTCTTAATAGATGGAGGATTAGGACTGAACATTTGTACTCTTAAGGTTGTCAAAGGTTTGGGTTATTCTAAAGATGATGTGGACCCCTCTCAAAGAATCATAATAAAAGCTTAGGATGATAGTGAACACTTCTCTAGGGTTTTCATCAAATTGCCCATCAGAGTTAGCCTACCTACTAAAGACACATTATTCCATGTCCTAGATATAGAAATGAACTGTAACATAATACTAGCATGCCTTTGGCTTCATGCTATGAAAGCAGTGCCCTCTACATATCATCAATGTCTAAAGTTTTCCTATAACAATGTGGAGGTTACCATCCCTAGTGATTCAAATCCTTTCCAATTTTGTGCTAATCTATGAGATGCTACTGCATACCAAGTCCCAACAAACAATGAAGCACAACCCACAGATTCCTCCAAATATGTGGATGTTGATATACTCTTTAGTAAGGCTAAGGAAAAGATGAATATTTAAGACAATGGGTGTGGAGAGTACTTTATGTCTCAAGTATCCCATATTAGGGAGTCACCAATTTCTCCCCAATCTTATGGTAAATCACAACTATTACAAGACCTACAATCTGAGATCAGAACACAAAGTACCACTTTTGTTGATGAGGATATTTTGGTATGCATTGAGAAAGCAAAAGAAAAACAAGAACCTTCTTTTATATCTCCTAGCAAGTATGGACTTGGGTTTACTATCATGCAGAAACAAGGTTATGCTGGATATAGTGGTCTTGGATGTTAGAAACAAGGAATAGTTGAACCTATCACTACAAAAGGATGACCTCCTAGTGTGGGGCTTGGATTCAAACCATTACGAATAGGTCCTCCTAGTACTATGGTACCTACATGTAAGACTATGGATGATTTAAATGACGAAAAAGCATCTGATGATATCCAACCTGAAACCAATAGTCCTCCAGCTTCTAAGCATAACCCCAATGATACAATTGAATCTAATGCCCATATCTATACCTTCAAACAAAGCCCATTGAGCACTGATGTTGACATCCCTTCAAGTTATCCTGAACTATTGAATTGGGACCAATGTGGACCACCAATTTTTGATCGATTTGACAATGATGACACTCTTATAAAAAACTTTGAAATATATGGAGGCATTATGAACAACAATCATATAGAAGAAATTTCTCCTAAAGTGAACACATTGGCATATTTTTGGGAGTCAACTCCATCTTCTAGTTATGAAACTAAAAGAAAAGAAAAAAATAACAAGAATAGGTCTCTTGGTGAAAACTGAAAGGTGCCATTAGACCATGAAAAATCAAAAGCTAAGTAGCTCCCAAGGATACAAGACAAACAAGAGGATTCCATGAATATCAATGTTCTAGTGTTCAACATGCCACAAAGTCTTTTTGAATACTCTTGATTAGCATTCATGTGGGAAATTGTTGGTCTCAATCCTCCCAATTCTTCTTTATATCTAGTTGTTTATCCCCCAATCCTATTACCCAACTTGTCCAATAACCAAAATTTAACCTCTATCCAACAAGCCTTTGAGCATGTCATCATTAGTGATATCCCATACAACATATCCATTGACCCATTTATCCTTAGATGCCTTGATTCACAAGAGATAGACACTATCTTACATATGGTACATGATGGTATGTCTCAAGGTCTTTCAAATGGTTTGATCTTAGCTACAGACTTGGATCGAATCCTATGTAGTTATGGCCAGTTGTGGGTCCCAGGATTATCAGCTAGTAGCACCAACAATAGATTTCTTCCTATCATCTGTCAATAGAATTCTTCATTCCATCTAAACGCGCTAAAAAAATATTAAAAAGTTGGCAAAATGTCTTTAAAAAATATCAAAAAAATTAGCAAAAAGTCATGGGAAAAGAAAAGAAAAAAGTGAAAAGTCATGAAAAAGGGGATGCCTTGATGAAAACCTAGAAAATAGGCATCTTGGCACAAAAAAATGAGTCAAGAGAAAAATTTCGTCCAAACATGAAAACTTGGCAAACAGGCACTTTGGGCTAGTACCATGGTGAAAACTTGGCAAACATGCACCATGTCTAATCGATTGTTACTCTTCCACCTATCGAGATTCCATCTGATTTTCTCCCCTTTTTATATTCCTTGATCATATCCATCATCTTACAATACATCCTTGGCTCCTTGACCATGGATCACAAACTGGTTAATATCCATTGTTATCTTACCTAACACATTACCAATCTATACATACTCTATCATTGGCCTTTTTACATAGTTTACATCTTGTCTGGGGGCATATTACCTCCATAGTGCATGAGTTTGAACTTGAACTGGGGGCATAACCCTAAACACTTTTTATCCATGGATCTATTACATAACAGATTGGAGCTAACACTTGTATATGCTTATACGATTCTAAAAATATCCTAAAAATTCAAATATGATCCTGAAAAAATCCTAAAAACTTAGATACAATCCTAAAAAATGCTAAACATTTAAATATGATACTAAAAAAATCACTAAAAATCATAAAATGTCCTAAAAAAATCACTAAAAATCATAAAATTTCTTGAAAAAATCCTTAAAAAATCATAAAATGTCTCAAAGAAACCAATCACTAAAAATCAAATATCCCCCAAAAATGCTAAAAATTAGAAAACCCATTGGAAATGTGTAATAAACCTTGTAAATAGTCACTATGGATAATCACCTCTTTTGTGTGAACACTTGCATTTTGTATACTAAAACGCAAAGCACAACACTTCAATTACAATCACACCTATCTAAGCAATGTGAACCAACAATCAATCCAACATGTCACCATGAACCTATCAACTGAATCCACAATCAAAAACATCACATGATCAACCTCTCAAACACTATCTACAAACCTCAAACACTAAAAAACAAGTAATAATGGACAAGAATATTTGTTGGCTCATGTTGTTTAGTGAGTGATTTATTTTTTCTTTTTTTTCTTCGATCATGTTCCTATGCTACTCGATGATATAAACTAATCTATGAGAGTGGCAAGAATGGTTCATGGTCATCTTTTATTTTTTGTCTATTAAAATGTCCCTTTGAGAGTTTGGGGCATGTATACATGCCTTAGGAAGGACAAGGTCATTTTCTATCTACATCGTGCTTGTTTACACAAAAGGCTTACATTTGCACTTTGGCCCTTTATGTCATGATGCATTGCATCCCATTTGCCATATCAAAATAAAGCTCCATTTGACATGTAGTGCACTTTACAATAGGAAAACTCTTCTCATCATACTAACAATTCCCCATCTCATCTCCTCTATCTTCTGTGTCTTATTCATCTGCTACCTTGCATCACATTATCGACAAATTGACCTATCATATGCATATCTCAGTCAATTTCTCAAGGGGGCACCCATATATATCATTGCTACTAGGGCATTTTTTTATGGTCTTCACATCATTATTCTTTGACACAACACTCTAAATCACATTCTATCAAAGAGGGGAAAATGTAGATGCTCAAAAATGGTTCACATCTATGATTTCATCAAAACAAAGCTCCATTTGACATATAGTGCACTCTTTGAAAGCAATAGTTTTCACCTCATTCCAATTGGTCCTCATCTCATCCTTTTGGTCTTCTTTCATGTATGTCCTCATTCATTACCATTATCACATGTTTCGATACACCATCTCATCTTCATCCTACATTCCTACATTCTGGCATCATCCTACACTGTCTATCAAACTTCTAGGGCTTTCATCCTTATCCTGCATTATTCTAACCCTTTTCCTGCATTATTCTAACCATTAGTCAAAAATTCTCTTAGGCCCCTGAGTCGACATCACTTCTTCATACTAATTCATCCCATTTTCTCATTCCTCTAACTTTAATCTTTTGGCCAACCTGATTGTATCTCAATAGTGTCTATCATCATTCATATCCTCTTTCACATCAATTTCACACCATTTTGGAACAATTTCAACATCATTAGAAATCATATCAAATCAAGTCACAACCATTTCAAGTCAACTCAAAACCATTTCATATCAACTCAAAATCACCCCAAATCAACTTGAAATCACCCAAAATCAGTCCTAATCATCACAAAACATATCAAACATCCAAAATCAATTATTATTTGTCCAATCCTAGGCATTGTTATGGCTTTCATTGCCTTGGAAACCTATCAATCTATCAATCTTATCAATTTGATCTTAGCACTATCATGGCTCTCAGTGCTAGGTCAAACTATCATTCATGTCATCTGATCTTTAATATTGTTGAGGTTGTCAGTGTCAGATCATCACATCATCAAACTACTTTAATAATATTTGTTGTGTCCATCAATACTATTATGAACAACCTTATCAATCAATCTTGATTTGGTAGCATTTACAATGTCAATTAAATGTTACATGTCTTTAGTTCATGTCATGTGTTCTTGGCATTTTATCAATTTCAATCAATCAATCAATTTGACCATGGCTTTGGTCTACCTATCATCATCCTACTCAATTCATATCATTATCACATCTTCATTAACAGATTATGTTGCATTTATTTAATCAATTTGGCCAATCATTTACTAATTTTCTCTATACGATTAAATAACCCATAATTTAATTCTATCATTCTTACTAATTATTCTTTGACTAACCTCCTCAATTAATTGATATTTTATTAATTAATTGGTTCATCATTCGTAAACCATGAAAAATCTTAATTTCTGAAGTCACATTTTCCTCCATTAATTTCATTTCTACTAATTTCTATTAAGTGGAAAAAAGGGATTTTTAATTCAAATATTCCATAAAATATTGACATCATCATGACACATGGGTGTGAAACCTCATGGATTCCCCTTTGATACTTGGCTAAGATATGTCATAATCCAATATTCTTATTCCCTTATGCATGTCTATCTTTAGCTCCCTTTTTCATAGATTCTTGGCTTTAAATGGGCTTGAGGTGTCTTATAACATGTTATAGATTCTCTCCCACATTTAGCCAAGTTTGACTTCCAAACATCATAAAATCCTACACTTGGCATCTTGTATCATATGTGTTATGGATTCTCAAAGGAATCTTGTGCCAAGTCACATATCTAAGGGTGAAAAATCCAATGCTCTCACTTTATGTGTTGATTATAAAATGAGCGTTCTTTCTCTTAGTTCTTGATCCTAATTCTTTAGTTCTTAAGTCGCTAGTTTTTCTCTTATTTTGCACTCTTCCTCTCACACTAAAATCACAACTTCAAGTATTATCATAGCATCACCATTATCATAGAATTTTCTTCAACTTTGTATGCACTATAGGCAATTTTGGAGCAACATCATTTGGAGAAGAAGGATGGACATGGGAGCTACAAATGAAAGAGGGGGTTTCTAACCTTGTGTTGCTTTCTTTATTAGTTTGGCTTTCATGGTAGACTAGTAGGTGCTAGCATATGTTGATTGGGTTTGTTATTTTCTCATAGTATGTTAGACATTAGCCCATTTTATAGGTCCTATAGGAACTTCAAGCCTAGGAAGACTAGAGAACATTTGTATGTAAATGATGAGGATTTAGAAGCTAGTGTGGAGATATTTTTGAGTGAAAGTGAGGAAATAGGATTTGTTACAATTGAGGAGGAAAGTATTGAAAAAGAAGAAGTTAGAGAAGAAAAAGTATTAGTCCCACAAGTTGAAAGGACTAAGTCTAATTTGATCATTGATAGTGGTTGTTCACATTATATCACTGGAGATATGAACAAGTTCATTGAATTTAATAGTTATGCTGATGGAATTTTTAGAGATAAATAATACAACATATCACATAAAAGGAATAATAGATATTACTCTTGATGGACATTTAATCATTTGTATGTTGGACAACTAGTTGACAAGGGGTATATGATACAACTCATAGAGAAAACATGTATTATCAAGGATAGAGATGATAAGATGATTAGTACTGGTACAAGAACAATAGGTAAGTTTTTTTAGTTGAATCCTCCTTAGATGATATGCTTAGTTGCTAAAGTTGATGATAGATGGTTATGGAACAAAAGTTTGTCACTTAAACTTTGATAATATTGTGAAGATTAGTAGTACACTTTTTGTTAGGTATTTGCCTAAATTTGTTAAGCCTTCTAACATGGTATGCAAGGAATGTATTATGGAAAAGTAGAAGAAAAGTTCTATTCTGAGAAATAAGTTTACTACATCAAAGAAGCCAGAGATTGTACAGATAGACTTGAGTGGCTCTATAAATACTAGAACACTCTATGGAGAAAAAGATTTCATGATTCTTGTTTATGATTTTACTAGGATGATGTGGTATCATTTCTTAGAGAGAAAACCATTTGAGAAATTTAAGGTTTTTAATAATAGAGTTGAAAATGAATATGGTTTTAAGATTAAATGTTTGAGATCTAATAGAGGTGGAGATTTTACTTGAAATGAGTTTAACATTTCTTGTGAAGTAAATTGAATTAAAAGATAACATTTAGCCCCTATGACACTTGAGAAGAATGGTATAAAAGAGATCAGAAATAGACTAGTAATAAAGGAAACAAAAGCTATGATGTTTGAGAACAATGTGGTGAAGATATTCTAGAGAGAAGCAATGAATACAATTGTATACACCGTGAATAGAGTATAGACTAGATAAGCTACTAATAAGACCCCTTGTGATCTTTGGTTTAGAAATGAACCCTTAGTTAAGTATTTCATAATATTTGGAAGTAAGTGTTACATTAAAAGAGAAGATGACATTGGTAAGTTTGATTCAAGGAGTGATGAAGGGATGTTTCCTAGTTATTCATTAAAGAGTAAAAAATACATACATTTTAATAAGAGAACTAAGACTATTATCAAAAGGAAAAATATTAGAGTGGAAGAGAAGTTTAGAATTCAAGAAAGAATGATTGATTATAATTTTGATAAGGAAATTAACACAAGGACTAAACATGACAAAGTTGAGTTGTTTTATGAGATTGACATAGATTTGTATAATGACATAAAAATTGTGGGATAAAGAGAAGAACCAAGGAATGAACCTAGAGCTAAAGTCAAAGTTGAGATAGTGACACCTAATAGAAATCTAATAAAGAATCACCCTACTAATCAGATTATTAGTAGCAAAGAAAAAAGAGTGATGACAAGAAATAAGGTATAAAAAGAAGAATTATGTTTGATTTCACAAATAGAACCTAAAAGTGTTGATGAAGCTAGTAAAGATGACTTTTTGATTAAGGCTATGAGAGAAGAATTAGATCAGATTAAAAAGAATGATACATGGGAGTTGGTTCTTAGATTGAAGGACAATTACTATTAACCTCATAATGGTTTTTGACACTTGAGTGCCAATACACTTAACTACTTTCTATATTGAAGCTGAGTACACCATGTATGCCGAGCCACAACATGTGCTGAGTCAGGAAAGACTTCAGGTGCCAAGTGATCTTTAGGTGCTGAGTAGTCTCTAGGTGCAAAGTGAAGATCAAGTGCCGAGAAAAATTCAAGTACTGAATGACTTTAGGTGTCGAGCATGATACAAGTGCCGAGTGATATTTAAGTGTCGAGTCACAGATGATGCCGAGCAATGCAACAAGAGCTGAGTAAGCTAGTTTGTTATTAGTGTCGACCATTTGAAATCAGCAAGTGCTGAGTAACATAGAATGTACATATGAGTTTTTAACTTCATTGATTCATATGTAAACCATTTTCATGGCCGACATATGACAAATCTTGAAGGATTAAATGATAAGATCAAATATTTTTTATTTCCTATGCAATTTACATGCAACCAATTAGAAAAATGGAGAAGGCATGCAACCAATAAGAAAAGTACAAGGAATGAGCAGGAAGCAAAGATTCAATATGGATCGTAGATCCATACCTAACCCTTAGTCTTCGAATGTCTTTATAAGGAAGACAAAATCTCATTAGAAAATGTAGTGGATGAACAAGGGTGTGGAAGGAACACTATTTTAGAGTAAAGAGTATCAGATCTCAGAGGATCAAGATTAGAGAAAGCAGATCAAGTGCCTATATTCAGCAAATGAAGGATTGCAAGCTATCAGGTTTATTGTACCTAATACTCCCTAGCAATTGTATTAGAATGAAAAACCCTATGGTGATAGGTTAGCTTAATAGCTATTTTGTAGATCCTTTAAATAGGTGATTAAATCCTTTAACAGGGTGACACTTCATGTAAAGTGTTTGTAAATCCTTTAACCAGGTCACTATTGATATAGTGTAAAGCCTTTAATAGGGCATGCCTTTAATAGAGTAGACCATCAGAAGTGGTTAAATATTATTACTGCAGTGATTTTTTCAGTATCATCCCCACCCCAGTTTTACCATCTTATTTTTGGAGGGTTTCTGGGTTACCAAAATCTCAAGTGTTATGTGGTGATGCTTATGTGTTTTTCATAACTATCGAATATGTTCATATGCATGCAATCTACTTTCAGTTAAAAAGTTTTAATGGTTAAAATACAATACTTCTGATTCACCCCCCCCCCCCCCCCCCCCCCCGCCCCCCCTCTCAGAAGCATTCTTCCTATTTGAATATTCCAACAATTGGTATCAGAGCAAGGTTATCACAAGAAGAAGTCTAACAACTTGGAGAAAAAGATCTAAAGATGGAAGTCTTCAAACTTGGGAAGATTATTGACAATCAAGTGATTGATGTGCAACTAGATCTACACAAAGTAGAGGAAGCAAGGGAGGAACTGAGAAAATTCTTGAAGAAAAGAAAGGATATAGCCGTAGCTGGAAATGATGTAAAATACAAAGAGATTGATACCACAAAATTGTGTACCAATGGAGACACCAAAGAGTTTGATGTAGCAATAGAAAAACTAATGGAGAAAAAAAAAATTCAAGCAGAAGAGATAAGATCTCTCAAGATGGAACATGCATCACAGGCCATAATGTTATGTGAAATCACTGAACAAAAGAAAAGAGAAATTGAGGACAAAGTCATGATGGAAAATGACAAAAGAAATATTGCAAACAGACTTGAAGAAAAATGTACTGAATTATCAAGGATCTCAAACATGCAGATGGATACACTTGCCCAAATGATGAACCTTCATCATGAACTCAATATGAAAGATATTGAGGTTTCTACTTTGAAGATGCAGAATGAACAACTGAAGAATGAATTAAACAGAGAAAAAGAGGTAGCAGAGAATCTCAACAAGTCAAGTGAAACCATCAAGTATTTTGAACAATTGCTGAAATCCCCAAAATCTGCCCATGATACATCAGGACTTGGATACAATAGCACTGAAGTTGGAGAATCGTTAAAGAGTGTTGATCAAAGAAGTGACAAAGGTAAGGATTTTAAACCCACTTGTCATTATTGTAATAAAAGGGGACATATTGCTAATATTTGTAGGAGTAGGAGATTTAATCAGACAAATACACCCAAAAGCAAGAGTTACTGTCACAAGTGCAACATGCAAGGATGAAATGTCCCTTTTCTGATTTTTCATGATATTTCCAACCTCTAATCAGATCTTTAAAATCAAACAACTGCTATCACAAAGATCCACCAAATTCCTTAAGAAACCCCAAATCGGGTATGTTGAAAATAGTGCTAAAAGCTTCACAACTTCACAAATTATTAATGAATCTGAAAATGGAAATTTTTACAGAACTTTCAGCAGCATAACAGCCTACAAATTGATATTTCCAGATCCGTATAGCCTTTACACAACAGCTCGAAAATGTAGGACCAAAACTATGCTCATCGGGCTCCCGAAATAGCACAAAATATGCTCGGAAACACCACAAGAACACTAATAATCTATCTCAGAAGTTTAATCATGTCCCAATATATATATTCAGCTCTATTTTAACAGCTTAAAGTATAAAATACAGCAGCAACCAAAACTGATATGAAATACTCAACCGGAAACACCAAACTCTTACAAAAATACACCCGGAAACTCACAAATCTGCACTGTTCAGCACAAAGGCAAACTCTGTATGAGCATGCACATGGAATGGCTTCAAACTCCCGTCCTTAGCCTTCCTAGAAACCTGCAAACTCCCGTTCTTGGGTCTCCCTGGAAACCTGCAAACTCCCGTTCTTGGGTCTCCTTCTCCACAGGTTTGGCAGCCTCTGAAGAATAACAAAGAATGAGTGAAAATCAAGTCTGGAATCCCCCCAAAATGCCTCCAAACCTCTTTAAAAAGGGCATAACTGTAACTCACGTCCAAGAGAGGTTAATGAAACATATTTTAATAATAATTATCATTTATTAGTCCAACGGTTTCCAAAGATTAACTCCCTTTTTCCGAAACTTCACTTTCTTGGGCCTGCCTGTCTTAGCAAAGATTATTATTTTTTAATTATTTGAAAAGGGGACATGACAAGTCCTCCCCTCCCCAAACATTGCTTGTCCTCAAGCAATGGCTGAACAATAAACCAATCAATCCTCCTGGATCCCAAATGTAGTCATGAACTATACTACTACCAATTAACACAGACTCCTGCAAGATCCTCTGCAATATGACCAAGAGGAATCCATAATCAAACTGGCAATTATAGCTCAAGCAAACTCCAAAATCACCATTACCATAGTCAAAAACCCATGAGACACAAACTCTTAGAATATCAAAACCCAAGTAAAGTGGACTACCAACATAGTAAATACCATCAATGCATTCCACTGGCCTATATGGAATGTACAATCCAACTCTGCAACAATGGTGAATGCTCTCAAATGAAACTATACCAAGTATGGAGAATCCACACACTATAAAACTCCTGCAGTCAACACAACTCTGTAGATCATTGGCCACTGTCTCATAACCATAACTCCCATGCACCCCTGATGGTGAAAAGCCATCACAAGATAAACAACAAGAAATGGAACCCAAACCAAATTTTCCATGAACAAGTGATACAACCCACTGTGACTGATCACTAGCTAAGTCAGGAGATGTCATAGCCAAAGGAGTAGAATCAATAACAACACTTGCTGAAGCATCACTCCAAAACTCCTGCTCTAAGTCATGTATTATCAAGCTATCAACTACAAAACCTGTCGCCATGTCGTGCCCATCACAACTCTCATCTCGAGGCATCAAACTATTCCATAATTGATGATAAGCACTAGGAACCAAAGTACATCTCTGTATCATAATCTCATCAACATGGTCATCAAAGGTAAATTGATGAGCGTACCTCATAGTGTAATGTCGATAGAATGCGCCAATCTCAGTCAGTGGCTCAGACTGTAATCCAGATGAAACTAACTGCAATTGATCATCAACCATGTTGGAACTGACTACTACCTCCAAAGATATCACCAAGGGAGTAGTATTACTATCAGGAACCATGCCAACTGTCGACTCACCAACATCACACATGACCTTTGATACATCTCTAGTCTCTGTGCCTTCAGTACTAGAGGCCACCACCCTGTCAGGCATACAATAATCTGCTACAATACCCAACTCAACTAAACCTGACTCTAGTGGGAATGAACCTGATATGCCAATGTTAGTATCAAGGATGGATGCATCCCCATCTCCATTGTCTCTGACAATCTCAGTCATGGACATCCTTGAATCACCAAACACCATAGCTTGTGACTGTATAGAATTAGATAAAGACTGTAGTCGCTCTAACTCCATGGTCACCTTAGCCAAATGAAACTGTGACTCCTTGAAAGCCAACTGTGTACTCTCAAGAATCTCAAAAGTCACCTCAAGCTGCTCAGTAAGCTCACTCACCTCATCTTCCTTGGCCAACAATGCATCATATGTTGTACTACCCCACTCCATAAGATAATCTCTATCAGCTACCAACTGCATATAATTCTGTCTCAAAATCTGAATAGCCTCCCATAAAGAGTGGATCTCTGTCAAGGAAAGATAACTTCCTTCCTGCTCATCACTAGTAGGAGAACCCCATCCATAAACTGCTAATAATTGACGAGCAGCATCAAAATGTTGGCAAGTGATAGCAATGTCTCGGTCACTAACTCTCAACTGATTAGACACATGATGGCATTGGCTTGACTGTCTCCTACAAACCTCCTTTGATGCACTGTCTAAAGGAGTATCCTCAAAGTTACTAGTCTCTAGAGTATTACCATCCATGTCCTGTGAATCAACTCTAAAGCTCATCTCAACATACAGAGTATCAAAATTTGTAGCACTGCTGTCCAACTCCTCTGTACCCAAAGAAACTAAGTCTTCAAAATTGCCCACTACATCCTCCTGGATGTCATCGATGCCAATATGATCCTGGGACTCATCTGTACACACTGCCAAATATGAAAGATCATCAACACATTCCAGCAAGTATGGTCGACTGGATATATGAACAAAGCCCAACACCGGTGTATAAAAACTAATACCAACATCAGACAAGATACTGGCACAAGAAAAGACAACACCGTGTAATCTGCTAATCAAATCCATGATAGCACCCAAACAAACACTGCGACCAAAAAGTGTTAAAGATCTCCAGTCAACTGAATCCCAAACACCAATATAACAATCTCGTGTCCATATCCATAAACTAGAATCAACTGGTAACTCAAGCAAACTCCTCACCTAAGTAATATGACCAATACCAACTAACTCCACATACCTGTCATGATAAGGTAATGAAGTCACAATACTATCTTCACTCACCTTCAGCTGGCGGGATAAATCATGTGAAATACTACCTGCCTCAACCTCATGTGATGAAGCATCTAACTGCGCCTGGTACTCTTTCTCAGCAAATTCATGAATGCTCAATGTCTGCTCATCTCTACTAGGTATCTCACCATCCTGCACAACAACATCCTCATAATCATCATCTGAACCCACTACACTGTAGTCACTGCCTGTTGTAACTATACCATCCTGAATACCTGTGGCATCACCCTTTGACAACCTGTAAACAATTGTCTCAATTTGAGTATCAAGTTGACTGTTACTATCAATCTGTGTAATATCCTTTCCCACCACCTCCTGTGGCAAAGTAGAATCTGAGACCACTACCTGGCTATCAACTAGTTTCTCAAACTCCTCATGCAAGTTCTTGGGAATTGTGTCATCTGTCCTGTGAGAAAATCTGCCAAATAGAAATCCAGTCAACTTATCCACCTTAGCTGGGTCAGATAACATGTCATTTATACGGTGGTGCTCAACCAACTGTTTAGACATGTCATGGCTTATTTTCATAAGTTTATCTCGAATGTCTAAATAACCATCCTTTCTACTATTTTGACTCTGGCTATCAATTGTCCAAGATCGTTCCCTCTGAGACTCTGTACTATACCTGTCCATTCTGGATAAAGTAGAGTGTAACCCCAATAGGATATAACTTCTTCAAGCACCAAGAACTAACATGCAAATGATTAGAAGTAGCATGCAACCATAGATTTGGACATGCAACTGATTAGAAGCAACATGCAACCACCAAATTATGACATGCAAGATCTGGGTAGTTGTCAAAACTGACATGCAAACTTCTACAACCGCCAAATTCACCAAGAACTAATAGGAAAATGATTAGAAGTAGCATGAAACCATAGATTTGGACATGCAACTGATTGGAAGCAACATGCAACCACCAAATTATGACATGCAAGATCTGGGTAGTTGTCAAAACTGACATGGAAGATCTGGGTACTTGTCAAAACTGAAATGCAAACTTCTACAACCACCAAATTCACCAAGAACTAACATGAAAATGATTAGAAGTAGCATGCAACCATAAATTTTTACATGCAGCTGATTAGAAGCAACATGCAATCATAAATTATGACATGCAAGATTTGGGTAGTTCTCAAAACTGAAATGCAATATCTGGGTAGTTGTCAAAACTGACCTGCAACTTCTACAAACCCTCAGGCTGGCAAGATCATGGCTCTGATACCACTGAAATGTCCCTTTTTTGATTTTTCATGATATTTCCAACCTCTAATCAGATCTTTAAAATCAAACAACTGCTATCACAAAGATCCACCAAATTCCTTAAGAAACCCCAAATCGGGTATGTTGAAAATAGTGCTAAAAGCTTCACAACTTCACAAATTATTAATGAATCTGAAAATGGAAATTTTTACAGAACTTTCAGCAGCATAACAGCCTACAAATTGATATTTCCAGATCCGTATAGCCTTTACACAACAGCTCGAAAATGTAGGACCAAAACTATGCTCATCGGGCTCCCGAAATAGCACAAAATATGCTCGGAAACACCACAAGAACACTAATAATCTATCTCAGAAGTTTAATCACGTCCCAATATATATATTCAGCTCTATTTTAACAGCTTAAAGTATAAAATACAGAAGCAACCAAAACTGATATGAAATACTCAACCGGAAACACCAAACTCTTACAAAAATACACCCGGAAACTCACAAATCTGCACTGTTCAGCACAAAGGCAAACTCTGTATGAGCATGCACATGGAATGGCTTCAAACTCCCATCCTTAGCCTTCCTGGAAACCTGCAAACTCCCATTCTTGGGTCTCCCTGGAAACCTGCAAACTCCCGTTCTTGGGTCTCCTTCTCCACAGGTTTGGCAGCCTCTGAAGAATAACAAAGAATGAGTGAAAATCAAGTCTGGAATCCCCCCAAAATGCCTCCAAACCTCTTTAAAAAGGGCATAACTGTAACTCACGTCCAAGAGAGGTTAATGAAACATATTTTAATAATAATTATCATTTATTAGTCCAACAGTTTCCAAAGATTAACTCCCTTTTTCCGAAACTTCACTTTCTTGGGCCTGCCTGTCTTAGCAAAGATTATTATTTTTTAATTATTTGAAAAGGGGACATGACAAAGGACATATAACACAAGATTGCAAATCCAATGCCACAAGGACTCAAAGATTTGAAGGACATTGTCATAATTGCAAGAAGTATGGACATAGAGCATTTGAATGCAGATCAAAGCCTATGTGGACATCAAATCAACCAGAAAAATCAAAAGGAAATGAAAGTCACTATCATTGGGATTACAACACCAAGTATAGTTGTCATTATTGTCAGGAATATGGAAATACACCCCAGAATTGCATAAGAACACATTTCAAGGGAAACTATAAAAGATGGTTGAGCCAAACTACATGTTTCAGTTGTCTAAAAACTAGGCATACCAGCAAAAACTGTCCTACAAAGTCAAAGGCACCCAAGACTGAAGAAAATAAGGGCAAAGAAAAGATTGATGTTGAAAAGATAAGGGGGCAAATGAATAAGACTTGGAAAAAGAAAGATGAGTGCAACACATCAAGTGGAGGGATCACTTCACCCAATGGGTCAAGTGATCACACTTCATCAAACTAAGCATGAGAAGTATATGGGATTGATATAAAAAGTTATATCACACATTAGTCCCAAGACAAAGAAGTAATGCAAAGTATAAATCTGCATGAGACATGATGTTAAGACAAAATCTAAATGATGTTGCTCAGTTGTCTTTGGATGCCGAGCTAAACTCGAACACATGTCGATTTCCTAATAGAAACCGAGTTGATAACTGATGCTAAGTTTGTTAACTCCAATACAAGCTGAGTAATGTTAAAATCCATTAGAAGCTGAGTTGGCAATTGAGCATTTAATGCAATGAAAATAGAGTATATTATCATGATTCTAATCAGTTTTCCTCATCATGATCAAGAAGCAAAGAAGAGAAGGAGAGCAGAGCGACTTCATAGAAAAGAATCTAGCATTTCAAGCAGATTGCAACATCTCTCAATGCATTTTCATCGATCTTGAGGTATTTTCATTTGTGCCAAGCTATGCAGTTTCATATTTCATAAAGAGGAAACCCTAGTTTGCATAAATGGCATCAAGTTCAAAGAAAACTAAGGAGAAAAATTCGTTTGAAGTTCAGTTATTGTCAAATGAGGTCAAGCAACCTGAGTTTCATCGCATCCCTGAAGTTGCATACAAAAATGACCCATCCAAAGCTCTCTCCCAAATACCCCCAAAAGTTGTAATGGTTCAAGACATAAGAAGATGTTACAATTGTAAGATAGGAGCCCTAGGAGATATGGAGATAAGGAAAGCCTATGAAAAATTGTGCATAGATGGAGTCTTAAAAGATGAATTCAAAATTTTTGAAAGGAAGGGTTTGACCTGAGTTTTGAGCTTTCTCACTATATTCAAGATAGAATGTGTTAAACTTGTGTTAAGAAAAATTCATGGTGGAAGTTTTGGTTGGAAGATATTCCCATCAAATTAACCAAATGAATCATACATAGGGTAACTGGGTATCCTACCCTAGATCGGTTCAAAACCTTAAGAAGTGAATCGAAGGAGGTTATTGAAAAGAATACTGGTGCTCAATGGGATAAAAGAGGAATGACAATTCACACCATCCAAGATCCTCTAGTTGAGTTTGTTGTTAGAGTCATAGCCCATAAGTTCTATCAATCCAGTAGACTCAACAGTGTGCCATGTATTGCAGTAGATGTAGGTTACAAATTGGTGAAAAAGGATCATACTTATGATCTTGTAGAACTGCAACTACAATAGATTATTGAAAACCTAGTTGCAATAAGAAGGAAAAAGGGTGCTCAATGCAAATTTGGAGCAATTCTAGTTTGTATATTCTTTTATGTTCAGAATGAGTTTCCCTCTTTCAGAAAAGTTACATGGAGGAATGATAAGACTATCATTGCCCAAATCAATGAATATATAGAAAAGATGGGAGAAAATTTTGATACACTGATGACAATTTATTTTGAGGATTTCAAGAAATCCATGAAGCAAAGATCAAGAATACCAATTTCCTTAGTGGAAAAACATACTAAGTGAGTTTGAGTTTGAACTTGAGGGTTTCTCTTTGTCATGATTACCCAAAGGATCTTTAAAAATAGTGTGATCAGAGTTGGATGCTAATAATGAGGGATCCACTACAATGACACCATCATCAATAAGGTCTTGTATTGCATGCTTTAGTTCGAAGCATGATGAGGTCTTATGTCCTTTGGTGTGGTGGTAATCATAGTATTTGTTGTCATCCCACCAATTTTCTTTAGGTAACAGTTCATCTTTGATTGGGGGTAACTACAGGAAGTTATTACTCACTAACTATTGCAATGCAGTGTCAAGAGATATCCCTAATGGTGTGAATTTTATGTCCTTGGTTCTAGGATGTCTTTGAGGTTTGTCTTTTGTGGAAGTCTCAATTTCTATTGTTGATGTGTTGTTTGATTAGGAGTTTGTGAATTTGTGGGGTTTTCACCATTCAAAGTCACTTGAGGTTGTGTTGTGCTAATCGTGTAGGCATCCACAATGCCATCATTAGTCACATTCTTGTTTTTGGAGAAAAATTGTGGCTTGTCACTAGACGAGTTGGTGTTTGTGTTTTCTTTGTTTGTCTTGAGGATTACCTTATGAATAAGAGCATCTTCAATACTAGCCTCCTTTTTCATCAGTTTAGAAATAGTGCTTGGGATCTTGATTTTGAGTTCATACATTAAGTCTGGAACTAAGTTTTCAATGCACAAATTTACTTGTTATTCTTCAAGAATGTCTAGTGAACATTGACTAATTAAGCTTCTCCAATGAAGTAAGAATGTGATGGATGGCTCTTCTACCTTTTGTTTAATTGAGCAAAAATCAAAAAGTGTTACCTCATTTGTAATGTTAAAGGAAAAGTGGGAGATGAACTTATCTACGAGTTCTAACCATGATTTGATATTACCAAGAAGTTTGGAGTACCATTCAAGTGTGGGCCCACCTAGAGAATGAGGGAATAATCTCATGAGGTAAGTGGGCTCAACACTAAGTTTGGTACATGAAGCACAAAATTCTTTGATATGATCAACAGGGATGCCATTTCTTCAATATTTTTCAAACCTTGGACCCTCAATGTGTTTTGGGAATGGAGGCATATATAGACCTTTATCAAATGGATTAGGATGTAGATCCATTTCTATATATAGAGCCTATTTCTTCTGGACTCCTAATGCCTCAACTTGTTTGGAAAGTTGTTTAAATTTTTGTAATAGTTCTTCATTGGGATTTTGCATGATGGTCTTTCCTTCAAGTCTTTTATGTCTATGAGTAGACTATTCGCTATGGCAGGAGCTATGTCTACTTGGTTCTGACATTTCTATGTTTTATGAGTTTGATGATGTGTCACTAGGTGGAGGAGGTATGTTGGGACCTTGAAGAAAGAAGGGTTCTAGATGTTGGGGTACTTGTTGTGGCATTTGATGTGGCACTTGTTGTGGGATTGATTCTGATTGTTGTACCGTGTGTTGTTGTTGTACCATCTGTGGCAGTTGATGTTGGGATACCTCTGTAAGTTGTATGTGAGACCATGTATGTGAGTGTTGTTGTAGAGGTATCTATTGAGGTTGTTGTGGCACATGTTGTTGTAAAAAATGTTGTTGGTACACAATTTTTTGCTCAAGATATCTTTGATATTCCATTTGTTTTTTGAGTTGTTCTTATTGTTTAGCAAACATGGTTTGTTGTTGTTGGAATTGTTGCTGAAATTATTGCTGATAAATTATGTGTAAGTCAATTGGGTTCAAATGGGACTGTGTATTAGGAATGTTGGATGTTTGCCCCACTTGAGGTTGTTTTGGTTGTGGTTGATGTTGTTTTTGATATGTGGGATGTGCGTTAAGTGCATGTAAACTTGGTTGAGGGTTGGAAGTGTTAAATCCTTGCACCACCATAGGTTGATGTTGTTGTGGGAGTTGACTAAGTCATTGAGAATTGACCATCATGTTGGTATTGTTTCTTTGACACCTTTGTGTGTTAGAAGTTTTTGCTTGCGACATCATATTGACTTGACAATGAGGTTCACTCCTTTTGGGAATTGGTGTAATGTTAAGAAGGCTTCTCCTTTGCACATCAATAGGGATTTTTGTAGTTGATGTTGCACATAGTGTACTCGTGGGAGGCTCTATAACACTTGATGTCATATCACTTGGTAGGGTTAGGAGCAAAGGTGTACTTTGTTGATTTTTCTCCAAAGAAGTTATGTATAGCATCCCTAGAGCACAAGTCCCTTTAGGTGCATCTTGTTGTTGCCTCATGTGACTAAAATCAAGTCTCAATGTCCTTTTGGGGTGTTTAGGAATTGGTGGTATTTCATTGAACTAGGGATTAACATTGATGTATTCAAATTTACTTTGGAAGATTTCAATTGTTGGTTCTTGATGGGACCTTATAGGTGCCATTATCGTGTTCAAAAACTCCAAAGGTTGTTTTCCCTTATCTAAGTCAAAATTGATCATGGGTTGTAGGTTTTAAATGGTTGTGTTGGTTTGATGTTTGGACTTAGGTCCTTCCATATTTGGGTTGAATTTGACAATTTCTTGGGCTGCCAAAAGTTTGAAGATTTTATGAAAGCTTTTGTCTTGACATGCCCTAGCCATTTCTTCATCACTTAGATGTACAGTACCTTGTTGTATGTTTGATGTGTTATAGTTCAAGGTACTTGTGTTAGGTTGGCTAAATTTGAAGGAATGTGATTATTCATCCTCGGGTGTGGTTAGTACACTTCGACCTCCAGGTGGTATTGGCATGAATATAGGTGCATTGCTTAAGGTTTTTTGTGTCATAGCTTGATTATGAGGATCTTGCAGATACATGTTTAAGGGGTTTGCTAGTAAAGGTTATGATGCCTTGATTTGTTATTCATCAATGGTTTGTTGGGTTTTATTGACCTTCTTCTATCTTGGAGAAGGTTTTGGTTGTGTTTGTGCCTCATAAAACAAAGTTTGATAAAGTTCCTTAGGTCTCTAGGCTGATTGTGTCCTAGTAAGTGCTAACATGCTACCTAAGAATGCAGATCCAATGGAAATTTTGAGTGTTTTGGGTGATTTAGAGTGGTGGGTATGCAAGATATGAGTTCTTTTAGGATTTTAAGTGTTTAGGGATGTTATGAAATGTGAGGAAATGCTAAATGAATTAGGTTTTTGATGTGAAAAGTGAAAATTTCGTAGGGATGTTATGCAAATGCAAATGCAAGGTGATGTTTTGAGGGTATGCAAAATGAAGGTTAGGGTTATGTTTTGGACTTGCTAAGGACACTAAAGGTACATGTATGCAAGGTATATTATGTAAAGGATGGTGTTCTAGGGTTTGTAATGACATTTGGGACATGCAAAATGAGGGTAAATGCTCAAGAAAGCAATTTGATTGATGGACAATTTGATAGGGTTTGATAATGAAAATGATGCTAAGGATTTTGACCAGTGCAAGACGAAAGGGACATACCACTAGGCTAAGTCAAAATGACATTTAGGGATGTGAGGGATATGATTATGTTATGACAACAGTATATGGATGGTTTTGAACTTAGGTAAAACCTTTAGAAAGTATTTTGTCTAGGAGTTTAACCTTGTGATAAAGGACTTTGGATCTTGATGAAAAAGTGATAAAAGATGAAAAGGTAAAATATATCAAGACATAGATAGATTTTGACCAAAGAAAATGATAAGAAAGGATAAAAAGACTATTCAAGATCCATTATTCGTCAGCACTAAGAGATACTCTAAGACTCATACTTTGTTTAGATTTTTGACTAAATTCAAAAGTTTCGGGGGTTCAAAATGATGTTTTGAGGACTCAAAATGGTGGTGATGCTAAGTGGATATGTAATATGGAAAATTCATATGATTATAAATGGAATTTTGGGTGCAAGATGTGGTTTTGGGTCAAGTGTAGGATGGGGAGGTACAGAGGCTCCTAGATGCAGTTTTGGGGTCTTAAAGTGCAGTTCGGAGGCCCAAAATGGTCATGCAGGTACCCAAGTTCATCCTAATAGTTCCAAGTGTGACCTAATAGTACCAATTGCATCATTGAAATATTTGGGGCTAGTTTGGAAATAGTTGGTAGTTTTTAGGCGCAGTTGGTAAGTCAGAATGAAGATTTGTTGATTTTGAGTGGTATGGTTGCCAAACTGATATGCCAACAAGCTAAGATGATGGGGTTGATGTTAGGATGGGTTGGGAGATGCTGAACAGAGATTACAACCTATTAAATGATGTCCTAAGTGAAGTTGATGAAGAGTATGTGATGTAGAATGCTGATTTGGGCAAGCTAATGCAAGGGGAGTTAACCAAGTACCTGAAGACACAATTAAAACCCCAAAATACTATCTGGAATCCAAAACTAGGTCTAAGGACCACCAAGTGTGCCCATACAATTCCAACTATGTCAATGACATAGTTGGTAGTTTTATGACGCAGTTGGTAGTTTTAGGGCACAGTTGGTAAACTGGGTTGAAACTAAGGTAATTTTTGGAGCTATGATTTCCTAATTGATATCATATAGAGGTAAACAATAGGGGATGGTGTTAAGACCAATATGAATTATAAAAAAAATGGTTAGGACACTTAGAATTATGGATAAATTGGTCAAGATGATGAATAGGTATGCAAAGATGCAAGGTGGTGAATGCAAAGTGCTGATTTTGAGATGGGAATGCAAAGATTGAGGTAGGTAAACTAAACTTAAATGGATGTAATATGGAAGGTAATGAATACTAAATGAGGACTAAAAGGTACAATATGAAGTCTATATGATGCAAGAATTAAGCCTATACTAGGGTGAATGTAAGTGAAGTCCATGCAAGGGTGAGATCTACGTTTTGCCAAGCACATTTAGGAGCACAAGTTGCCATTTTTTTCAATGTTCAATGTGTTGAACCGAAGTTTACAAAGTTTGGTAAAGGTTAAAAAGTCTTGAAAATGAGTAATGTTTGGAGAAGGTTCAAGATGTAAATTTGAATGTTGGTTATTATCTTGATTATTTTTTACACACATGCAAGACACATTAAGACAAGAATAGTTGTTAAAAGTTAACAAACACATGACAACCTAGGCTTTTAGGACTATATCCACTGAATTCCTACTTGAACCAAAGTTTAGCCATGCTTATCTAGAGTGGAAAACCTAGGATATTGGTACCAAAAGCTCCCCCTTATAGTGCACTCACTTCTCAGGGCTACCAAGATCCGCTTCCCAAGGGGCATGACTTCCCAAGGGACTATTGTCTCTACTAAGGACCGCGAGAATGTAGGATGTCTTCATGGGCATGGGTGACCCCTTGAGCTAGTGGATAGAAAGGATTTTGGCAACTAAAACATAGTTTTTAGTAAGGGCATTCCATTCGGCAAGTGAATGATAAAATTTTGCAGAAGGTCTCCCAACCCTAAGAATTAGGGTTTGATGCACCAAAAGGATATTGGAGGAGAGCTATCATGCATCAATACTGTCGACATGACTTTCACCATAATCAAATTTTATATAGCGGTTGGAACATTGACCTGGCTTTGGCACGTTACCACTCTGAGGTCATCCCCTAGCATACCTAATATCAAGTATCTTGGTCCAAGGTAGGCCTCCTATAGAAGTTACATGGATTTCTCTTACGCCCAAGATCCACAAATGGTGAGGGGAGAGGATACATCCAATATAACCCCTGGGGGTTTTAACATTGTAGAAACACTAGTAAAAAAAGAAAAAGTTCACTTAAAGCACCAAAAAAAGTGTTATCCAATCTAGGAAATCCACACACATAGTTTTGACAGATAGACAAAGTCTTCGACAATGTCTTGCAAAGAAAGTATTAGTAGTTTGTTATGATCATGTCTTCATCCCATGATTACCACATGCTGCAATTAGACCATTAGTAACACAAAAATTGTCTAATCTATATCCTAGAAGCAAATGGAAACCTTATGTGTAGATTCTAATTGATGTATGTGCTCACTGTGAACCAGGTGTGCTTTGATAGAGCAGGTGGAACCCTAGCAAGCCAAAATGGTTCATAACACTCCCAAGTGCACCCAAATAGTGTACACTACATAAATGATGTAGTTGGTGCCTAGTTGGGCATAGTTGGTAGTTTTAGGGTGCAGTTGGGAAGTCAAGTGCAAAGTGTGGGGAAACGGTGCCCTAAATGAGACCTAAAAATTACAAATCTTGAAAGCTACACTCCCAAGTGCACGCAAATAGTGTAAACTACATCAATGATATAGTTGGTAGTTTTATGACATAGTTGTAAAGTTAGAAATAGTAGAAAGGGGTTTTGGTGGCTTCCAGACTCCTAAAACTACTCCTACTGGTCCCAAGTGTACCCTGACAGAGCAGAGTGCACCCTAGGACAGAAAGCTTAAAAAATGCATAGAATGAAAGGAAAAAACCATATTACTACACCCCCTAATTAACCCAAGTGTGAAAAGGAAGAGCAGATAGTCATTATACCCTCCCAAGTAAGCTCCTTCCTTGCACCTACAAGCACAAAACAAGAAAACCCAAGTTAGATATGCATGTTCACGTCGGGTTCACTAAAATGTAGGAACTAGAAAAAGGGTTAAATGCATAACATACTATGAGAAAATCACAAAACTCAATGATCATACATTAACACCCACTAGTCTACCATGAAAGCCAAACTAATAAAGAAAGCAATAGAAACCCACTCTTTCATTTGTAGCTCCCATGTATTTCTTTCTTCTCCAAATGATGTAGCCCCAACTTGCCTATAGTGCACACAATATTGAAAAAAAGTCTATGATAGGGATAATTCCATGAGAATACTAGAAGTGTGATTTGAATGTGAGATATGGAGTGAAAAATCTAAAGAAAATTGGGACCAAGGACTTCGAAGACTTCCAAGGACTCAAGGACCAAAAATGAGAGAAAGAGTGTCCATTTTATAAATGACATGGAGGATGAGAACATTGGATTTGTCACCCATAGATATGTGATGTGGCAAGAGATTCTTTTGAGAATCCATGACACATATGAAAAAATATGCCAATGGTAAGATTCTATGATGCATGGAAGTCAAACATGGCTAAATGTGGAAGAGAATCTATGACGAGTCATAAGACCCCTCAAACCACTTAAAACCAAGAATCTATTACAAACAAGCCAAATAGGGACATGCGTAAGAGAATAAGAATATTTGATTATGAGAAATCATAGCCAAGTGTTGAAGGAGAATTTGTGAGGTGTCATATCCAAGTGTCATGATGATGCAATATTTTATAGAATATTCAAATTAAAAATCCTTTTATTCCACAAAATAAGAATTAGTAGAAAATGGAATTAATGATGGAAAATGGAACTTAGGAAATTAAGAATTTCCATGGTTTATGGGTAATGAACCAATTAATTAATAAAATTAATTAATTGAGGATGATAATTAGGAAGAATAATTAGAAAGAATAATAGGATTAAATTATGGGTTATTTAATCCTATAGTGAAAATTAGTAGATGATTGGCCAAAATTGATTAAATAAATGTGATCATATCCTTTGATGAAAATGTGATGATAATATAGATCAAATTAGATGATGACATATAGACCAAATCCATGTTTAGATTGATTGATTGAAATTGATAACATGCTAAGGACACATGACATGAATTGATTGATATGTAACCTTTAATCAACATTATGAATGTTACAGGATTGAAATTGATTGAAAAGGTTTGATCATAATTAGATTGATGATCATTGTCAATGTTATTAAAATGGTTGATAATGCCATGATTCAACATTGAAAGCCTCAAAAATGTCAAAGATTGAATGACATGAGTGATAGTTTGACCTAGCACTAAGAGCCATGACAGTACTAAGGTTAGATTGATAAGATTGATAGGTTGATAGGTTTTCAAGGCATTGAAATCCATAAGAGTACCTAGGAATCAGATAAATGATGATTGATTTGGGATGTTTGATATGCTTTGTAATGATTAGGACTGATTCTGAGTGATTCTGAGTTGACATGAAATGGTTTTGAAATGATATGAAATTGAAGTGAAGAAGGATACAAATGATAAAGTATGATCAATTTGGACAAAAGATTGAAGTTAGTAGAATGAGAAAATGGGACAAATTAGTATGAAAAAGTGATTAACCATAGATGCGAAAAATTCTTTAGCGTCTACATTTTGCCCCTCTTTGATACAATGTGATTTAGAGTGTTGTGTCAACGAATGCTAATGATAAAGCCACAACATGATCCAGTAGGGATTATATATATGGGAAAGAAAAACTAATAAAGATGGCAATAGAAACCCCCTCTTTCATTTGTAGCTCCCATGTCCTTCTTTCTTCTCCAAATGATGTAGCTCCAACTTGCCTATAGTGCACACAATATTGAAGCAAAGTCTATGATAGGGACAATGCCATGAGAATAATAGAAGTGTGATTTGAATGTGAGAGATGGAGTGAAAATTATAAAAGAAATTGGGACCAAGGACTTCCAAGACTTCCAAGGACTCAAGGACTAGAAATGAAAGAAAGAGTGTCCATTTTATAATTGACATGGAGGATGAGAACATTGGATTTTTCACCCATAGATATGCGATGTGGAAAGAGATTCCTTTGAGAATCCATGACGCATATGAAAAAATATGCCAATGGTAAGATTCTATGACACATGGAAGTCAATCATGGTTAAATGTGGAAGAGAATCTATGATGCATCATAAGACACCTCAACTCACTTAAAGCCAAGAATCTATGACAAAGCAGCCAAATAGGGACATGCATAAGAGAATAAGTATATTTGATTATGACAAATCTTATCCAAGTGTCGAACGAGAATCTATGAGGTGTCATATCCAAGTGTCATGATGATGCAATATTTTATGGAATATTCAAATTAAAAATCCTTTTATTCCACAAAATAAGAATTAGTAGAAAATGGAATTAATGATGGAAAATGGAAATTAGGAAATTAAAAATTTCCATGATTTATCGATAATGAACCAATTAATTAATAAAATTAATTAATTGAGGATGATAATTAGGAAGAATAATTAGAAAGAATAATAGGATTAAATTATGGGTTATTTAATCCTATAGAAAAAATTAATACATGATTGGCCAAAATTGATTGAATAAATGTGGTCATATCCTTTAATGAAAATGTGATGATAATATAGATCAAATAAGATGATAAAAAATAGACCAAAGCCATGTTTAGATTGATTGATTGAAATTGATAACATGCCTAGGACACATGACATGAAATCATTGATATGTAAAATTTAATCGACATTGTGAATGCTACAGGATTGAAATTGATTGAAAAGGTTTCATCATAATAACATCGATGGACATTGTCAAGATTATTAAAATGTTTGATATTTCCATGATATAACATTGAAAGCCTCAACAATGTCAAAGATTGAATAACATGATTGATAGTTTTCCCTAGCACTAAGAGCCACGATAGTAATAAGGTCAGATTGATAAGATTGATAGGTTGATAGGTTTCCAAGGCACTGAAAGCAATAATAGTACCTACAAATTGGATAAATGATGATTTATTTGGGATGTTTGATATGCATTGTGATGATAAGGACTGATTTTGAGTAATTCCGAGTTGATTCCAAGTTGATATGAAATGGTTTTGAAATGATATGAAGTTGAAGTGAAGAAGGATGCAAACGATAAAGTATGATCAATTCAGAAAAAAGAGAAAAGTTATTAGAATTTGAAAATGGGTCAAATTAGTATGAAGAAGTGATGAAACCATAGATGTCAACCATTTTTGAGCATCTACATTTTGCTACTCTTTGATACAATGTGATTTAGAGTGTTGTGTCAAAGAATGCTAATGATAAAGCTGCAACATGCCCCATTAGGGATGATATATGTGAGTGAAATTTGAGAAATTGACTAAAACAAGCATATGATAAGTCAATTTTTTGACAATAAGAAGACAAAACCATAGCAATTGATAGAATGAAAATCAGAGTTAAAATGTGAAAGTTATGGCCTTCGGTGGGTAGAATGGGGTCAATAAAGAGCCCGAGAGTAATTGCATGGTTTACCACTCAAGAATGACATAAAATGATGAAAATTATAGTTCATTTTTTTCCACAATGAAGATACAAATCCAATGCAATTGACGGATTACAAATCTGAGTTAAAATGCAAAAGTTATATGCTCTGGAGTGCAACATAGGGGCTTCGAGAGCAGTTCCAGACATCCTATTGTCCCCAAGTGCACCCAAAACTCAACCAAGTGTGTCATGGAACTAGAAAAAGGGTTAAATGCATAACATAATATGATAAAATCACAAAACTCAATAAACATTCGTTAGCACCCACTAGTCTACCATGAAAGCCAAACTAATAAAGAAAGGAATAAAAACCCCCTCTTTCATTTGTAGCTCCCATGTCCTTCTTTCTTCTCCAAAGTTGCCTATAGTGCACACAAAATTGAATCAAAAGCCTATGATATGGATAATTCCATGAGAATAATTGAAGTTGTGATTTAAGCTTTGAGAGAAAATGGTGTGAAAATGCAAAGAAGCTAAGGATCTAAGGACTTCCAAGACAAAGACTTCCAAGACATCAAGGACTCAAGGACCAGAAATGAGAGAAAGAGTGTCCATTTTATAATTAACATTGAGGATGAGAGAATTTGAATTATCACCCATAGATATGTGATGTGGCAAGAGATTCCTTTTAGAATCAATGATGCATATGATAGAATATGCCAATTGTAAGATTCTATGATGCATGGAAGTCAAACATGGCTAAATGTGGAAGAGAATCTATGACACATCATAAGACACCTCAACCCACTTAAAGCCAAGAATCTAGTACAAACAGGCCAAATAGGGACATTTGTAAGGGAATAAGAATATTTGATTATGAAAAATCTTAGCCAAGTGTCAAAGGAGAATCCATGAGGTGTCATATCCAAGTGTCATGATGATGCAATATTTTATAGAATATTCAAATTAAAAATCCTTTTATTCCACAAAATAAGAATTAGTAGTAAATGGAATTAATGATGGAAAATGGAACTTAGGAAATTAAGAATTTCCATGGTTTATGGATAATGAACCAATTAATTAATAAAATTAATTAATTGAGGATGATAATTAGGAAGAATAATTATAAAGAATAATAGGATTAAATTATGGGTTATTTAATCCTATAGGTAAAATTAGTAGATGATTGGCGATGTTTGATTTAATTAATTTGACTGTATCCTTTGATGGAAATGTGACGATCATGGATATCAAATAAGATGATGAAAAGTAGACCAAAGCCATGGTTAGATTGATTGGTTGAAATGGATAACATTCCAAGGACACATGACATGAATTTATTGATATGTAACATTTAACTGACATTGTGAATGCTATAGGATTGAAATTGATTGAAAAGGTTTGATCATAATAACATTGACGAACATTATCAATCTTATTAAAATGGTTGATAATGCCATGATTCGACATTGAAAGACTCAACAATATCAAAGATTGAATGACACGAGTGATAGTTTGACCTAGCACTAAGAGCCACGATAGTATTAAGGTTAGATTGATAAGATTGATAGGTTGATAGATTTCCAAGGCACTGAAAGCCACAACAGTACCTAGGAATCAAGTAAATGATTATTGATTTGAGATGTTTGATATGCTTTGTGATGATTAGGACTGATTCTGAGTAATTTTGAGTTGATTTGGGGTGATTTTGAGTTGATATGAAATGTAAGTGGAGAAGGATACAAATGATAAAGTATGATCAATTTCGCCAAAAGATCAAAGTTAGTAGAATGAGAAAATGGGACAAATTAGTATGAAGAAGTGATGAAACCGTAGATGCGAACCATTTTCTCTCAAAGTTTAAATCATAACTTCAAGTATTCTCATGGAATTATCCATATCATAGGCTTTTGCTTCAATTTTGTGTGCACTATAGGCACCTTTGGAGCTAAAATCATTTGGAGAAGAAAGGACATGGGAGCTACAAATGAAAGAGGGGGTTTTTATTGCTTTCTTTATTAGTTTAGCTTTCATGGTAGACTAGTGGGTGCTAACGTATGTTTATTAAGCTTTTGAAGTCCTTGGTCCCAATTTATTTTAGATTTTTCACTCCATCTCTCACATTCAAATCACACTTCTAGTATTCTCATTGCATTATCCCTATCATAGACTTTGCTTCAATATTGTGTGCAGTATAGGAAAGTTGAAGCTACATCTTTTGGAGAAGAAAGAAATACATGGGATCTACAAATGAAAGAGGGGGTTTCTATTGCTTTCTTTATTAGTTTGGCTTTCATGGTAGACTAGCGGGTGCTAACATATGATTATTGAGTTTTGTGATTTTCTCATAGTATGTTATGCATTTAACCCTTTTTCTAGTTCCTACATTTTGGTATCACGTTGGGTTCACTAAATGTAGCAACTAGAAAATGGGTTAAATGCATAACATACTATGAGCAAATGACAAAACTCAATAATCATACATTAGCACCCACTAGTCTACCATGAAAGCCAAACTAATAAAGAAAGCAATAGAAACCCCCTCTTTCATTTCTAGCTCCCATGTCCTTCGTGCTTCTCCAAATGATTGTAGCTCCAAAGTTGCCTATAGTGGACACAAAATTGAAGCAAAAGCCTATGATATGGATAATTCCATGAGAATACTTGAAGTTGTGATTTAAGCTTTGAGAGAAAATTGTGAGAAAATGCAAAGAAGCTAAGGATCTAATGACTTCCAAGACTTCAAGGACCAGAAATTAGAGAAAGAGTGTCCATTTTATAATTTACATGGAGCATGAGAACATTGGATTTGTCACCCATAGATATGTGATGCGACAAGAGATTTCTTTGAGAATCCATGATGCATATGACAAAATATGCCAATTGTAAGATTCTATGATGCATGGAAGTCAAACTTGGCTAAATGTGGAAGAGAATCTATGACGTGTCATAAGACACCTCAAGCCCACTTAAAGCTGAGAATCTATGACTAATAAGCCAAATAGGGACATGCACAAGAGAATATAAGAATATATGATTATGACATATCTTATCTGAATTTCAAAGGAGAATCCATGAAGTGTCATATCCAAGTGTCACGATGATGCAATATTTTATGGGATATTCAAATTATAAATCCTTTTATTCCACAAAATAAGAATTAGTAGAAATGGAATTAATGATGGAAAATGGAACTTAGGAAATTGTGAATTTCCATGGTTTGAGAATGATAAACCAATTAACTAATAAAATTAATTAATTGAGGATGACAATTAGGGAAAATAATTAGTAAGAATAATAGTATTAAATTATGGGTTATTTAATCCTATAGGGAAAATTAGTAGATGATTGGCCAAAATTGATTAAATAAATGTGACCATATCCTTTGTATGAAATGTGATGATGAAGGATATTGAATAAGATGATGAAAATTAGACCAAAGCTATAGTCAAATTGATTGATTGAAATTGATAACATGCGAAGGACACATGACAATAATTGATTGATATGTAACATTTAACTGACATTGTGAATGCTACAGGATTGAAATTGATTAAAAAGGTTTGATCATAATAACATCAACTGAAATTGTCAATGTTATTAAAATGGTTGATGATGCCATTATCCAACATTGAAAGCCTCAACAATGTCAAAGATTGAATGACATGAGTGATAGTTTGACCTAGCACTGATAGCAATGACAGTACTAATGTCAGATTGATAAGATTGATAGGTTGATAGGTTTCCAAGGCACTTAAAGCCATAATAGTGCCTAGGAATTGGATAAATGATGATTTATTTGGGATGTTTGATATGCTTTGTGATGATTAGGACTGATTTCAAGTGATTCTAAGTTGATTTGGGGTGATTCCAAGTTGATATTAAATGGTTTTGAAATGATATGAAATTGAAGTGAAGAAGGATACAAATGATAAAGTATGATCAATTTGGCCAAAAGATTGAAGTTATTAGAATGAGAAAATGGGAAAAATTAGTATAAAGAATTGATGAAACTGTAGATGTGAACCATTTTTGAGCGTCTACATTTTGCCCCTCTTGGATACAATGTGATTTAGATCATTGTGTCAAAGAATGCTAATGATAAAGCTGCAACATGCCCTAGTAGAGATGATATATATGGGTGCCCCCTTGAGAAATTGACTAAGATAGGAATATGATAAATCAAGTTTTCAACAATGAGAAGACAAAACCATAGCAACTGACAAAATCAAAATCAGAGATAAAATGTGTAAGTTATGGCCTCCAGAGTGTAGAATGGGGTCAATCAGGAGCCTAAGAGTAATTGCATGGGTTACCACTCAATAATTTAAAAAAATGATAAAAATTATAGTTCATTTTTTCCACAAAAAAGATAAAAATCCAACGCAACAGACAGATTTCAAATCCAAGTTAAAACACAAAAGTTATGGCTTCCAAAGTGCAACATAGGGGTTCTGAGAGTAGTTCTAGGGATCCTAGGTCCCCAAGTATGTCAATTATGTAGTTGGCATTCCCAAGTGTGTCAATGATGTAGTTGGTATGACCAAAACCATCAATGATGTAGTTGGGAACCCCAACTATGCCTTAGGATGCTCTAGGGCTCGGATTGGGGTCTGAATGGTCTCAGATCGAGCTTAAACTTGGCAAGGGATAGCATAAACCTAGAGGGATGTTAGAAACCTAATAAAATACAGTCAAAGGTGGTCAACATGATTATAATTTGGTCAAAAATAGGAAAAATATAGGTCAAAGATGAGTGAATGCTGACAGCTAACCATGCAAAGGGCCTAAAAGGGTGCAAACAGACTCGAAATGACTCAAAACATTGTATGCATGCCCAAAATGATGGAAAGATGTTGGAGCATGATTGAAATCATAAAAAATGGTAAAATTTGGTCAAAGATGGTGAGACAAATGTAATACTAAGGTTGAACTAGGTGGAAAGCCAGAGAAAGTTGATTGACAGTGTAGGATGATGCAGGAATGGATGAATGCAAGATGAAGATGATTTGGTGAATCAAAAGACATGATCATGGTGGTGGATCAAAAGATAAATGATAGAAGATTGAGGAGATGAGATGACATGAAGAATTTTGCTTTCAAAATGTGCACTATATGTCAAATGGAGCTTTATTTTGATATGGAAAATGGAATATGGTGCATCATGGCATAAAGGGTGAAAGCACCAATGCAAGCCTTTTGTAAGGAAACTTGGCAACAAAGAATATAACCATTTCCACATAACCCGTAATAGATCTAAAATAAATACGAAATTAAAATCCACATGCAAGAGAATAAACAACATACCCACAAAATTGTGACACAAGATATACCCTGGGAAACCCTCATTGAGGGAAAAAACCCAGCCTCCAAAAGCATCCATCACCATGTATTATTCAACAAAAAATACCATTGCCATACAACCATGGAAGCCTTTGTGGCCATAGCCACAACCGAGAAAACTACGTGAACAAGCATGAATCCACACATCCCATGCCATGCTTTCAACCTTCACAAATGCTCCCTTGGCTAACCTGTCAAGCCTTGTACCGCTCAACTCTTGCCTCTTTCACTCTTACTCACTCTCTCTACAACAACTACCCTTGTGGCTGCTTATATAGTAGAAAGTCCCACAAAACCACCAAATGGTATTACATAAACCATGTGCTAAAACCATGTGCTACCTAACCCACTGACCCCACATTTAATATTGGACATTTAATTCTTTTCCATAATATTAAATAATTACATGAAATATTATCACAATGTTAGAATACAACTCATCAAGAATATTCTATGAGAATCTTTACATGTTGCATGTCTATCTAGGCACAACATTACATAAGAAAATAAAATATAACAATATTATGCAATGTGTGCAACACCCATTATCTCAACAATCTCCCACTTGTTGTATACATTGCATAGGGTTAAGCCGTAGCCACATAAATGAACAAGGGAACAATCCCTCCCAGCACATCCACCATCATGGATCAAAATACACCAAGTGCTCCATCCTGGTACCTACAACAAAATCAAAGTATCCAGCATCTCGAACATGAATGATCTCACCTCCTATTATGCCACTACCACTGGACATACATAGAAGCCATCCAAAGAGAAAGCCACCCAACATGTCACATTAGAAGATCATAAAATCCTGTACCAACAGAAATGCCAAGCACAAAAAACCTGATCCAAAGGTAATCACATGTATTCGTAGTTGTCAAAATATCCATAGCTGAAAAAGCACCCACAGCAAGTGCCAAACCCATCCAACTATCCATACCTTAAAGGTATAACAAGTGAATCTCATATCATCAACATATCCAATCTGCAACTTGCAATCACAAGCCTCAAGAGCAATACCTGCCACATATATACCAAGAAGCTCCCACTGCAAAAGATAATGTCAAATCTATAACCAATCCACTCACAACATCTCAAAGAAGTGAATCCATGTAGTATCAAGGACATCCACAATACATAAATTGATATCTTGCAAGAACAACTCTCATAACAAGTCTCCAATAGTCTCTCAAATTCTCCACAACCAACAGAGGAAAGAGATAAAGTAATAACCATGTCATCTGTCACATGACATACATGAACACAAACCAGTGATCACAATCTCCAACCAATCTCAAATCTAGTGTAAGCAAAACCAAACATCTACACATAACCTGTATCATGTCCTTCTACACACACCTCTAGATATAAACTGTGCAAGTATAATCTCCTCCATAAAACCCCAACAAGAAGCCTCAACAACACCCAAACCATATCATATAACTAATCATGGATGTAAGCCTCTCACAAGAAGATCAATCTTAATAAACCATTCCTAATCCAAGGAAAATGCCCAATATAAAACCATCTCCCAAACTCAACCAACATAACAACATATGCACATGGAGATAACCAATGCTAAACCATCTCTCAAATGAACCCTCCAGAACTAACTCATGTACCATAGCTCAAGATCCATATCCATGAAAGACAAGCATAAATATAATGCAACTAAGAGAAATAATGGGCTATACCTCTCAAGTAGCAAATCGCCAAGTAGACCAAGAGTGGGGAATGAGAATGCTCATCAAGATACCCAAGTCTCCAACCAAGACTCATCTAAGAACAATCTCCTCTCAAGTCCATATCAGGTGACTGCCCCTCGGACTTCCTGCTGAAACCATCAACCGTCCCAACAAATACTTCTCTAATCCAAGAGAAATCAGTGTCACCACTATCTCTAAGTATCCATGAGCACCTGTAACCAATCAATTCATGCCAACTCCAAATGCAACATAGCAATATCATGAAGTATCCAGCTTATGATCAGTGTACTCAATACCAAGAAACTAAACCAAGATCAATGTCAAAGTTCCAACCATGGCCTCAGGAATATAAACATGACAACATGATCTTACCATCTCAACCAAAGAGATAATATGCTCCACATGAACATACTATAACATGTCACAACTCTAAATGCATATCAAGAGTATACCATGACATAATAATGAAACCATCCTCATACCAAGGATAACATGCCAAATAAAAGCATAAACAACACCTTTGCCAAGAACTCTGTGAGTCCTCAAGATGCAACCATCTCCGTACACCATGAAGAAAACCATCTCCACATACCAGGAAGAACCATCTCCACACACCATAAAGATAACCAAGAACCCCATGAGTCCTTAAGATCTATCCATCCTCACACACCATGAAGATAACAAGTGCACCATGCAAATGTTAAAGATGCTTCTACAGCAACAAGATCTAAGACAAACCTCCAACATCTGCAAATACTCAATAAATATATCAATGACAACAACTCCCACTCAACTTTGGTACCAAGTCACCTATGGCATCATAAAATCCATCTCCTACATGAAGATCCAAACCAAACCAAGAACTAATCCTGCACTATCACCCCATCACTGTCACAAGCTCCCACTAAACTATGTATCCAAGCTATCCATGACATATGATGAAAAAACCATCCTTTAACCATGAGAATCAACCAAGGCATCAAACCATCAAAGAACTCAAAGTGCACATCATGAGCTCCTCAAAAGAAACCAAATAACCATGATCCTCAACCAAGAAGATATACCACCATAACTGAATCAAAAAATTCAAGCTAATGAACATCAAGGATGTACCTGTATATCCAATCATGTCATGCCAAAATCTATGACACCATGATCGCATCCATGAACCGAGCATCTATCTCTCAAAGTGTCCAACCTGTCAGCATAAAATAGTCAACCACAATCCTCCACCATGACTGTCCCTAGTAACAACATCTCATCCCTTCTACATGAAGAAAATAGTAAATCATGTGACTTAGGGCATAAACAACCCAAATCCAAGCCACCAATCTGAATATGCATCAATAATGAAAGATCAATGGGCAAAGACAACCCATAACCAACCTATAACTGCAACCTATAGGTATAGATCGCTTACAACACTGCACAACTTGTAGACCCAACAAGTCATCATGCATATCCAAACCAAACACTGATAACCAGATCATCATGAGACCAATCTGAAATATGAACTGAGTATACAATGACATCAAATCTTAAATCTCCAATGCCATAAACTCACAATGTTACCATAGTCAAAATATACCTATAAACTATTCAGATCAATATATCAACAAATAAATCATGCCAAACCTGCACCAAATCTAAACCAATGTGTAGAGCTCTCCAAGAGCTTTTCGTTGACTACTCGAAGTCCAAAATCTGACTCTGTATGCCCAAGTTATGCCCTAATTCGTGCTCAAAATAAATAGCATCTAACTTTAAGGCTCTCAAAACCTGAAAAAATTTCAAAATCATACAACCAAACCTACACCATGTTGTAGTGCTCTGAATTATCTTTCCAACGCCTATAAGAACTCTAAAATCTGATATTCTGAGAGAAAGTTATGGCCATTTTACTAAGACAGTCTTTTTACCATTTTCAGTACGATTTTTTATTTTTAATTTTTTTTTCAGTGACGAAAATTGCGACAGGATTAAATTTGACGGCCATCATGGGCTGAAACCAAAAAAAATCTTTCATTTCCTCTGAACATGGCCAAGCTAGGGCATATTATATATCAAATTTTATGGAAATGTCGACCGGGATCCAATGGTGAGGTCTGTTTTTACCGAGGAGGTCATTTCTGCATGCTAACCCCCAAAACCCTTATTTAAATGAAACATCCAAAAATATTTTTTGTCCAACAATTTCACATGCCCAAATATTTTAACATCCCATCATAAAAGCAAATCCAAATTCCTCAGATCTGCAATAAATCATTCATATATCTTGCCATTTTCTTGTATCCTCTCATGCATTCCCATGGATTCAATCTAAGGTTACAATAATAAAACCATAGCTCTGATACCACTTGTAAGGAAACTTGGCAACAAAGAATATAACCATTTCCACATAACCCATAATAGATCTGAAATAAATATGGAATTAAAATCCACATGCAAGAGAATAGACAACATACCCACAAAATTGTGACACAAGATATACCCTGGGAAACCCTCATTGAGGGAAAAAACCCAGCCTCCAAAAGCATCCATCACCATGTATTATTCAACAAAAAATACCATTGCCATACAACAATGGAAGCCTTCATGGCCATAGCCACAACTGAGCAAACTATGTGAACAAGCATGAATCCACACATCCCATGCCATGCTTCCAACCTTCACAAATGCTCCCTTGGCTAACCTGTCAAGCCTTGTCCCGCTCAACTCTTGCCTCTTTCACTCTTACTCACTCTCTCTACAACAACTACCCTTGTGGCTGCTTATATAGTAGCAAGTCCCACAAAACCACCAAGTGGTATTACATAAACCATGTGCTACCTAACCCACTGACCCCACATTTAATATTGGACATTTAATTTTTTTCTCCAATATTAAATAATTACATGAAATATTATCACAATGTTACAATACAACTCATCAAGAATATTCTATGAGAATCTTTACATGTTGCACATCCATCTAGGCACAACATTACATAACAAAATAAAATATAACAATATTATGCAATGTGTGCAACACCCATTATCTCAACACCTTTAGCATAAACAAGCACTATGCAGAAAAAGAATGACCTTGTCCTTCATGAGGCATATGTACATGCCCAAGACTCTCAAAGGTACATTGTAACAAACAAAAATAGAAAAAGATGACCATGAACAATCTCTACCACTCTCATAGATCAATTTATATCATCGAGTGGCATAGGAACATGATTGAAAAGAAAATAAAGCAAAAATAAATCACTCACTAAACAATGTGAGCCAACAGCTACTCTTGTCTATTATTACTTGCTTTTGAGTGCTTTTAGGTGTTCAGATGGTGGTTGACATGTTGATAATGTGATAGCACTATTTGTGGATTCAGTTGATAGGTTCATAGTGATATGTTGGATTGGTTGTTGGTTCATGTTGCTTAGATAGTGTGATTGCCTTAAAAGCATAGTGCTTTGGGTTTCAGTCTACAAAGTGTAAGTGTGTACGCAAAAGGGATGGTTATGCACAGTGAATATGTACAAGGTTTATTGCAAATTTTTGATGGGTTTTGTGATTTTTAGGGTTTTTGGGGATATTTGGTTTTTTTGTGTGACTGGTTTTTTTAGGGCATTTTATGATTTTTAGGTTTTACTTTAGGACATTTTCTGATTTGTAGGGATTTTTTAGAACATTTTATGATTTTTAGTGCTTTTTTCAAGATCTTATTTGAATTTTTAAGGATTATAAAAGAATATACAAGTGTTAGCTCCAATCTATTGTGTGATAGGTCCAATGGATAAAAAGTGCTTAGGGATATCAAATGTTGGATCACCTTAAATCAATGCAAAATCACTTGAAATTAGTTCTAATCAATCCAAAATATATCAAACATCCCAAATCAATCATCAGTTATCCATTCCTAGGTATTGTTGTGGCTTTCAGTGCCTTGGAAACCTATCAACCTATCAATCTTATCAATTTGACCTTAGTACTGTCATGGCTCTCAGTGCTAGGTCAAACTATCACTCATGTCATTCAATCTTTGACATTATTGAGGCTTTCAATGTCGGATCATGGCACTATCAACAATTTTAATAATATTGACAGTGTCTGTCAATGTTATTATGATCAAACCTTTGTAATCAATTTCAATCTTGTAGCATTTACAATGTCGATTAAATGTTACATATCAACCAATTCATGTCAAGTGTCCTTGACATGTTATCAATTTGAATCAATCAATCTAAGCATGGCTTTGGTCTATTTGTCATCATCTTATTCGATCTATATTATCATGAAATTTTCATCAAAGGATATGGTCACATTTATTTAATCAATTTGGCCAATCATATACTAATTTTCTCTATAGGATTAAATAAACCTTAATTAGTATGAAGAAGTAATGAAATCGTAGATATCATAGTTCATGTCGGGTTCACCAAAATGTAGGAACTAGAAAAAGGGTTAAATGCATAACATAGTATGAGAAAATCGAAAAACTCAATGATCATACATTAGCACCCACTAGTCTACCATGAAAGCCAAACTAATAAAGAAAGCAATAGAAACCACCTCTTTTGTTTGTAGCTCCCATGTCCTTTCTTTTCCAAATGATGTAGCTCCAACTTGCCTATAGTGCACACAATATTGAAGCAAAGTCTATGATAGGGATAATGCCATGAGCATATTAGAAATTTTATTTGAATGTGAGAGATGGAGTGAGAAATATAAAAGAAATTGTGACCAAGGACTTCCAAGACTTCCAAGGACTCAAGGACTAGAAATGAGAGAAAGAGTTTCCATTTTATAATTGACATGGAGGATGAGAATATTATATTTTTCATGCATATATATGTGATGTGGTAAGAGATTCCTTTGAGAATCCATGATGCATTTGACAAAATATACCAATGGTAAGATTCTATGATGCATGGAAGTCAAACATGGCTAAATGTGGAAGAGAATCTATGACGTGTCATAAGACACCTCAACCCACTTAAAGCCAATAATCTATGGCAAACATGCCAAATAGGGACATGCATAAGAGGATAAGAATATTTGATTATGAAAAATCTTAGCCAAGTGTCGAAAGAGAATCTGTGAGGTGTCATATCCAAGTGTCACGATGATGCAATATTTTATGGAATATTCAAATTAAAAATCATTTTATTCCACCAAATAGGAATTAGTAGAAAATGGAATTAATGATGGAAAATGGAACTTATGAAATTAAGAATTTCCATGGTTTATGGATAATGAACCAATTAATTAATTGAGGATGATAATTAGGAAGAATAATTAGAAAGAATAATAGGATTAAATTATGGGTTATTTAATCCTATAGGGAAAATCAGTAGATGATTGGCCAAAATTTATTAAATAAATGTTATTGTATTCTTTGATGGAAATGTGACAATGATGGATATAGAATAAGATGATGAAAAGTAGACCAAATCCATGGTCATATTGATTGATTGAAATGGATAATATGGCAAGGACACATGACATGAATTGATTGATATGTAACATTTAACTGACATTGTGAATGCTACAGGATTGAAATTGATTGAAAAGGTTTGATCATAATAACATTGACGGACATTGTCAATATTATTAAAATTGTTGATAATGCCATGATCCAACATTGAGAGCCTCAAAAATGTGAAAGATTGAATGACATGAGTGATAGTTTGACCTAGCATTGAGAGCCACGATAGTACTAAGGTCAGATTGATAAGATTGATAGGTTGATAGGTTTCCAAGGCACTAAAAGCCATAATAGTACATAGGAATTGGATAAATGATGATTGATTTGGGATGTTTAATATGCTTTGTGATGATTAGGACTAATTTTGAGTGATTCTAAGTTGATTTGGGGTGATTTCGAGTTGATATGAAACTGTTTTGAAATGATATGAAATTGAAGTGAAGAAGGATACAAATGATAAAGTATGATCAATTTGGCTAAAAGATAAAAGTTAGTAGAATGAGAAAATGGGACAAATTAGAATGAAGAAGTGATGAAACTTTAGATGCAAACCATTTTTGAGCATGTACATTTTGCCCCTCTTTGATACAATGTGATTTAGAGCATTGTGTCAAAGAATGCTAATGATAAGGCCACAACATGCCCCAGTAGGGATGATATATATGGGTGTGCACTTGAGAAATTGACTAAGATAGGCATATGATAAGTCAATCTATTGAAAATGAGAAGACAAAACCATAGCAACTGACAAAATGAAAATTAGAGTTTAAAATGTGAAAGTTATGGCCTCTGGAGAGCAGAATGGGGTAAATTAGGAGCTCGAGAGTAACTGCATGGGTTACCACTCAAGAATGACACAAAATGATGAAAATGATAGTTCATTTTGTCCATAATAAAGATACAAATCCAACACAACTGACAAATTGCAAATTTGAGTTAAAATGCAAAAGTTATGGCCTCCGGAGTGCAACATAGGGGCTCTAGGAGTAGTTCTAGGGATCCTAGGTCCCCAAGTGTGTCAATGACATAGTTGGTATGACCAAGTGTGTCGATGATGCAGTTGGGAACCCCAATTATAGAAATGTAGCAACTAGGAAATGGTTTAAATGCATAACATACTATGAGCAAATCACAAAACTCAATAATCATATGTTAACACCCACTAGTCTACCATGAAAGCCAAACTAATAAAGAAAGCAATAGAAACCCCCTCTTTTTTTTGTAGCTCCCATGTCCTTCTTTTTTCTCCAAATGATTGTAGCTCCAAAGTTGCCTATAATGCACACAAAATTGAAGCAAAAGCCTATGATATGGATAATGCCATGAGAATACTTGAAGTTGTGATTTAAGCTTTGAGAGAAAATGGTGTGAAAATGCAAAGAAGGTAAGGATCTAAGGACTTCCAAGACTTCAAGGACCGGAAATGAGAGAAAGAGTGTCCATTTTATAATTAACATGGAGGATGAGAGCATTGGATTTGTCACTCATAGATATGCAATGTGGCAAGAGATTCCTTTTAAAATCCATGATGCATATGATAAAATATGCCAATTGTAAGATTTTATGACTCATGGAAGTCAAACTTGGCTAAACATGGAAGAGAATCTATGATGCATCATAAGACATTTCAATCCCACTTAAAGCCGAGAATCTATGACAAATAAGCCAAATAGGAACATTCATAAGAGAATAAGAATATATGATTATGACATATCTTACCCAAATGTCAAAGGAGAATCCACGAGGTGTCATATCCAAGTGTCATGATGATGCAATATTTTATGGAATATTTGAATTACAAATTGTTTTATACCACAAAATAAGAATTAGTAGAAATGGAATTAATGATGGAAAATGGAACTTGGGAAATTGTGAATGTCCATGGTTTGTGAATGATAAACCAATTAACTAATAAAATTAATTAATTAAGGATAAAAATTAGGGAGAATAATTAGTAAGAATAATAGGATTAAATTAAGGGTTATTTAATCCTATAGGGAAAATTAGTAGATGATTGGCCAAAATTGATTAAATAAATGTGACTATATCCTTTGATGGAAATGTGACAATGATGTATATCGAATAAGATGATGAAAATTAGGCCAAATCCATAGTCAGATTGATGATTTAAATTGATAACATGCCAAGGAAACATGAAATGAATTGATTGATATGTAACATTTAACCGACATTGTGAATGCTACACGATTGAAATTGATTGAAAAGGTTTTATCATAATAACATTGATGAACATTGTCAATATTATTAAAATAGTTGATAATGCCATGAAATGACATTGAAAGCCTTAATAATGTCAAATATTGAATGAAATGAGTGATAGTTTGACCTAGCACTGAGAGCCATGATAGTACTAAGGTCAGATTGATATGATTGATAGGTTGATAGGTTTCCAAGGCACTGAAAGCCACAACAGTACCTAGGAATTAGACAAATGATGATTGATTTGGGATGTTTGATATGCTTTGTGATGATTAGGATTGATTCCAAGTGATTTCAAGTTGATTTAGGGTTATTTCGAGTTGATATGAAATTAAAGTGAAGAAGGATACAAATGATAAAGTATGATCAATTTGGCCAAAAGATCAAAGTTAGTAGAATGAGAAAATGGGACAAATTAGTATGAATAAGTGATGAAACCATAGATGCGAACCATTTTTGAGTGTCTACACCTAGGAATGCATTTAAGGCCATTTCAACATTCCTAAGGATTCCAATAGTCTTGACAATAGTACCATCTAACTGCAATACATCCTTAACAATGGGTTCATATTTGACTTCTAAAATCAGCAACACATTTGGGCATGAGTGAACTTCTAGCCCCTGAATCAATCATGCAATTGTGGACTAGCTTATATACTATAATTAAAGAAACATAAAATGGAGGAGGTCTAACCTTTTTACTTATCTCTACATCTTTTGATGGTTGTACCAAACTCACAACATTCTCCATGCTAGGTAGCTTATCTTTGAGCTCAATGCTTTATAATTCCTGGTACACTAGCCTCCTTTGTAATGGTATAGTAGTTACAACATCCCACATAGAAATTTTTACATTGGTCTTCCTCATTTAATCTACCACACTAAAAGAAGAATTAGATATTTTGGTAGAATCCTTAGAAGTAGACACTTGAGGTTGGATAGTTTATAGGTTATTCACATTATCTCTACTTTCACCCTACCTTTTCTACCAAGGGACATTGGCAAATTCAACAATATTGTGTTGCAAGGAAACTATTTGTACATGTGGCACTACACTTGATGTTGAAGTCTAATCAAGAGGTTGAGAAGAAACCTCTTCTACAAATATTCTCTTGCCTTTGGCATTTCAAGTACAAGAATCTTGGTCTACATTACCATACTCTTCCACCAGGTGTTTCATGAAAGAAAAATCACCCTACTGAAAAGTATCATCAGGTTGATTAGCATTGTGTTGCTGGGCAACTACTCACTCTGGTGTAGTTAAAGTCAAATAAGATTATGCCTTCTGACACATGGAATATCCATAGGAGTAGTTACAAGAAGGGTAGAAATCTTGATCTTGGTCAAGGTTGTTTTGAGGGACTAAAGCCCTATTTTGGTTAGTGTTTGAAGAATGGGGGTGGTTAATAGGTCCATTTTGATTGTGAGGGTGGTCGATAGGTCTATTATGATTGTAGGGGACATGATTCTAGTTTGGAGGTCTACCATGGATGGGACCTTGACTCTAGAGTTGGAGAGGCTTATTATTTTGAGCTTGCTACCTTTTCATAGTTACCAAATCATTTCCTATCTTGTGTACTACTACATTATTATCATGTATCTTCTTTTCTTGATGCAACATCATCCTATCTATATTTTGCATTAGTGTTTCCATCATGGTCTCAATCCTATCAAGTCCATTAGAGGATGTAGAAGCTATCAGGACCATAGCAAGAGGCTGACTTATAGATGAATCATGAATATGGGCTACAATAGGATGATGGTTGGGCAAGTCAGGGAAGAAAGGCATTGGGCATCTTGGAGCTAACTTCCCTCCCTATATAAAAATATTTTTAGCTCTTACGGTAACCTCATAAGAATTTGGTAGAGTGGACCCTCCTATAGATTGCAAAGTGGTAGCAATATCACTATTGAAGGCCCTAAAATAATACAAGAATGCATTACCAGGAGAGGGCTTCACTATAGTAGATATCCTATCCCGTGTCTTCTCAAATCTATAATTGAAATTAGTCATAAATTCATGGGGGGGCCTCTTGATAGTTGTTAGTTGTTCTAAAAGTGATAAGTGATTACTTTTGTCCTCAAAATGCTTACATAGGGCTTCCCCTAACCCATCCTAATCAGTGACAGAGTTATGAGGTAAACCTCTATACCATTATAGTGCCTCTCCTTCCAAGGATGAGGCCAAAAGATTGACTACTAAATCATTCTTGGTGATACCATGAATATTGTAGAGGTTAGATACCTTTTGAATATGCTCAATAGGGGAGATGGAGGTTTCACCAGTAAACTTAGGTATACTCTTGAGAATTGATATTGGTATGTCATGTCTTTGGGATAATAGAAGGGGGCTCCCACCATTAAAGGTGGAAAATGTGTGAGCTCTAGCCATATAAGCAAAGGTTATATTGATATGAGAAAATGGTGTTCTATGCTGAGACCTAAAAATAGAAGGAGTGGAGATTGATCTTGTAGGGGTATTTGTTATTGTCACACTCCTGACTAGTTACAGAGATACTCTATCCTTTCTTCTTGGATTAGAAAGAGAAAGTTCCTAGTATAGGAAATTACCTCTAGAAGATGCCCTTGTGTGTTTCTTGGGTATGAATCACAACAACTTTGGTCTAGAAACTAGATTGTTCTTGAACCAAATGGATGGATCAATTAGTGGTGATAAAGCATCTCTTTGCATTTATCAAAATTAGGGAATGATGAAAAGTGGTTGTAGGAGATTGAAAAGATTGGATTCATCATCATGGGGCTGCCTCTTCCATCATTAATCTTGCCAAATCAGTGGCATTATTTGGTCAACTAGAGTTAAGCACCAATTTTTTCCATGTAGACCAAACATTTCCTACCATTCTACCATTCTATCAGCAATTCAACTTATAATTTGTATTTGACTGCCCGTGATCACAACCTCACCACCACCTTTCTTTGATAACAATTCCTACTAGCAAAATTGTGACCCATTAGTTATCCCTACTTTGTAACCTGCTCTTAACATTCTTCATTAACCACTATGATCCTACAAAAATGGAGACTCTAACCACATTTGCACTGTCACCACCTCAACCCTAGGTTCCTTTCTGACCTTTTTAACCAAGTGAAACAAGGGGAATTAGTTGATCACAACTCAAATCTTAACAACTTCATAACCTACTGCAATCATGTGCTGGCCCTAGATCTAAAAGATCTAACAGTGTAAAATATATCTTTGAAGCATTGAAGATCTACCCTTTCCATACTGTCCTGACTTAAACCATAGTATGTTAACATAATCGTGTGATTAGGTTAAAAAAAAGAAATCATGCCCTTACCATCTTGATCCTGGTTAGCACTCAACTTGTTAAGAAGTTAGCTTGTGTGAAATTGAATCTATATTGTTTATGTCTATCCTCAAGTTAATATTACATAATTGATTCATTATATGTATATATATATATATATATATCTATATATATACATACATATATATATATATATATACATATATATGTATGTATATATATGTATATATATATGTATATATATATATGTATGTATATATATATATATACATATGTATATATGTATGAATATATATATATATATATATATATATATATATATATGTATGTATATATATATATATGTATGTATATATATATATATATATATATATACTTAAGATTATACGTAATGTAATTAGTTTGTATGTAATCAAATTGCCGATAGCACATTATGTTAAATTGTAGTTCAATCAGATTGATATAATCATGAGATTTGTTATAAATGGTAAATCATCATTAGATATATATTCTTTATACATACATATTATTATATATATATATAAATATATAAAATAATATGTATGTATAAAGAATATATATCTAATGATGATATCATATTATATATATATATATATATATATATATATATATATATATATATATATATATATATATATATATATATATATATATATATATATATATATATATGGTTAGTTATATTTAATATACTAACCGATGATGATTAACTGTAGAGACATGTCTCTCTATGAGACATATGTCTCCTCCTCATATTTATATGAGAAACAGATCTGCAATTGGAACACATCAATAAAAATGGTAATGATAATTACATTTTTAGAGATTCTACAAATTCAACATGGTATCAAAGCCAAACTACAAATGTATCAAGAATGAAAACCAAAATTCACAAATGAAGGGAGCAATATATCTATGTGTAGCATATAAAATCAACAATGGAAATTGATGAATTCCAGTTCAGAGTTTGAATGATATGCATGAGGAGTACACACTTTGTGGACTTGGAAATCATTAAGACATTTAGTTGGAATTTCCTATTTAGTGCAAGTCTACTTTGAATGCTTATAAATTGCAATCAATTTTGTGGCACTGCAAGATTATCGGTCTCACGATTAACCCTAGTCCTTGTGTCGCTGCACCATTTACTATTCGTTTATTTCAAGTTTTTGTTTTTGAAATGTATTTATTAAATACACAACAGAAATTGCTCATTCTATTTTTCAAGCAGTAGTAAATTTTCTCTCAATATCATAGCCTCCAAATTGTGAAAGAAAGGGCATGCAGTGAGCCGACTAAACACATCATGGAGCAATGAATGGTATAGTGAAGGAGACATGTCAGAGACAAATGAGTACAGAACAATGGGAATTTTAAAATTAAAAATACCCCAAATAAACCTTTAACACTATATGCTTCACCAAATCAAGACAAAATCTCAGCCTATGCGCGGATCACAAGTCGATGCTATTGGCTAGTCATTGGCACCAAATCTTTCCTAACCCCTTTGCATGAATTTGCAAGTTTGAAGTCTGCACGTCAATCTTCAATAGCATCAACTCACCAGTGGATTAGAATCATCAAACCTTGTGTGGAGATTGCCAAAGGAGTCTTGAGGTTCAGTTGGTTAGAGATCTCTATAGATGAATGAGATAAAATTTAAAAGGTTGAGAGGTGTACACTGAAGCAAAAGAGTATGCAAAGTAATAAGCAAAAAAATTAGATTTTTATGCAGATTTCCCAATGATCTGACATAGTAAAGTGATATCGTGGATACTTATTGTCATATATTCATGATTTTTGATACAAGATATATTTAATAGAATTCATGCAGAGAGTGATTTGGTGAAGTTACGTAACACAAATTGATGAGCGGAAGATAGACCTTATTGGTCTTGATATTAATCTGCAGATTACTCTTAAGTTCAAATATATATTGAACAAACAACACAAGTGGCAATCTTCTTATCCACCTTCAAAAATAGAAGGAAAAAAATGCCTATTTAACTAGCTGTGTTTGAGAAGCCCTACTCAAGTTTTGTAACATAAGTAATTGTAGCAAAAGCCATAGAGTTGTCAAAGAAGCACAACAGGGATTTCGGGATTGGCAATGCTTTTACAGAAGAAGAAATGGAAGTAGCAAATGCTCTGCTAAGACTTTTTCATTCGGATTGTTTTTTTGTTCAATGGGCAGTCAAAAGGAGGCAATTTGCTATTGCTAGAGGTGGCTTTAGTGACACCCTCATTCCCCACCAAGATAAACTAGCCAACAAAAGTCCCTCGATGCCTCTTAGAATATCATGGAGTGAAAGTGATGAGTTTAATGAGAGGGAAGGTGGGCTGCCATCATCTTTGAAGGGTACGAATGCAAAAAAAAAAAAGTATGTCGGGGAAGGCTACCTAAGAAAAAAGAAAAAAATTGGTGGCCCAAGAATGTGAAACAATTTATCTACAGTCATTTACAGTCCCCAATCATATACCAACATTAAGAATGGAAAAAAAAAATGACTACTATCTAAGGGATTGGGTCTAAGCACAAAGACCACATTGCATATGGTTTTTTGTACAAGGTAAAAGGAGGGCCAAAGGAGGATAAGTTTAATGGTCAACAGGCAAGACATTCACTTGAGAGTCCGAAGGTGTATATCGTCATTATATATTATAGATCTGTTCATCACCAAATGCAGAGTATAAAAGATAGAAATAATAATGCAATACATAGTACGTGGCAGGATTCATCTATCAAATATCATGCCTGGATCAACCGTTTAAGACCAAACCATTATTGGTTGACATATCTAATAACAAGGGCTAAGTTATAAAATTAAAATAGAAAATATGTCCCATTGATCACCATAAAGGGTAAGATAAGAAAAAACATTCTCTAATAATTAAGAGTACATTGAAATAAAGATTAAGGTTGAATACACACTCCATCCCAACATTTAGAAAGGTGGTAGTCTAGACCATTCAACAATGAGTATAGAAAATGTAAGTATTGAGGTAAGTTAATCATGTTGATTAATTTGTGTTAAGTTTTCTTGTGTAAAGTAGTAATGATTTATTATTTAAATGTAATTTTAAATTAAAATATAAATATTATTGAAATTTTGAATATGATATATATATTTGTATACATGTATTCATTTATATATGTATAAGTGTATTTGAATTTTATATATTCATTCAAAATGATATTTAATAAATTTGATATAATGTTTGTCAAATATAAAGAGATATGTTATGGGAGCATAAAAGAACTATGTGTCTTGACCTTTTTCTTTTGAGATCTTTAGTGCAGGAAGGAGATTGAGATTCAAAGGGAGCCTAACATTTTCTTTAATGAAACCTTGCAAGAGAGGGAGCAAGCAGTGGAAACATGTATTCCAAAGTGTACAATCTCCTCAAAACCAAGGAAAACTTTACTACATATCAAAGTGAAAGGTGACAAATATTCTACAAGGAAACTACTTATCTACATCCATCATTCTTGAGACAAATTGCTACAGTATCTTGTTTTTTATTGGCATTATTTATTAGGTGTCGAAAATGTACAATCAAAGCTGGACATAATGCTTCAATGTGTATATAGCGATTGGATCTATTCAAAACAAACATAAACTTGAGTATGAGGATTCATTGCTACTTGGAATTAGAATCAAAAAGAGCATGGGCAAATTAAAAGAAGCTATTATCATTATATCATTAGTATCCTTATCCATGCATCACATTAGGGCTATTGAAATCCACTTACCACTAGAAGAGGAAAGAAACAAGAAATGACAACCCTAAACTCTACAAAATCAATCTATGTTAGCACCTATTTCATGTTCACCAATCCCAAATAAGAGTTTGCATGTGGCAAAGACATTTTCAAATTCATTATGGCCAAATATAATACTGTAGGGCTAATAATATACTGTAATGATCATAGCACCCACTATATGATCTTAGATGGAAGATAAATGAAAAGTGATATAATTCTCTAAGCCCAACTCCATTAAAAGAAATATTGTGCTCAATCAAAATAAGTAAGAAAGGACAATATTTCCTTGATAGGTTAATTTAATGGATGATAATTGTTAGGTTTTTATAAACATGGGCATAGGATTGCATAACCTATCATATGCAAATATCCTCTAAATGTGTAAAGGTTGACAAAATTTCACTGGATCTAATATGATATATTGATCCTACTACTATGGAAAGCTAGGAAAATTTTATGTGACAATGTTAAATTTGAGGAGCAAACTCTTTCTTTGGTTTTGCTAAAATTGTCTGTCAACTCAAAAGTATATATAAGAGTGAGAATTTTACATTGTGGGGGGGGGAGTGAATAATTACCTTGACCAATGTTTCATTCTCATTGAAGGCATTTTCTAGTAAATGATTACCTTAACCAATGTTTCATTCCTCATTAGAGGTAGATAAGTATTCATTATCTTTGATTATTATGTTTACTTATTTATTATTTGTAATTCTACACATAATATAAGATTAATTTTCCTTTATCTTTTTTTCCTTGTATTTGAAGTTGATATTGTAGGAAAAAGGTTGGTACTTTTCATATCCTACCAAATATTTTGTAGACACAATCTTATGAAGTAGCTCCAAAGACATTATGATCTAGAATTCATTAGTCTTATGATGATCAAGTTGGATAAAGTGAGGATCTTGAAACAAATATCCATGATGATTGAGATTATGAATATCCTTCTTTATTAAGAGGAAGTTTTACACTTCTTCTAAAGGAAATGTTGGAGTTTGGAAGATTTATAATCAGAGGGAGTCTAGAAATACATGAGTGCGACTTTGTGATTTTGATGGGCCTACCTCTATGTACATCATGATGAAGTACTGACTTATCACTTGAAGGTTGAAAAGATTAATATTTTATGCAGAGGAAGTAGACCATATCACTTCTGAGGTAAACTTGACATAATAAATGTTTTTTGTTTCTTATGCACTTATTGACTAACATCATATGGTTGATGATTATATGCATACAGTGATAAATCTACTTTTGTAGGAAATGTTCCATGACTTAATGTCATGTGACCTTGTGTTATGTATCCTAAGGATGATACTGGTACACTTATCACAAGGATGAGTTATATCATTTTGTTGCATCATATTCATGAATATATTAAATTTTCTTACAAGCTTGTTTTGTGAAAAGTGACAGCTTTTCTTGTGAAAGGTGACGACCTTTCGTGTGTTCTGATCCTATTATAAAGTGACAACTTTATTTTAGTTGATCTATTTTCAAACAATGGTTGAATTTGGTGTTATCTTTGTTCTTTGGGCTAGATTTTGTTAGAAATATTGATAACCTTCATGGGTCTTTTGGGCGATAGCCGGACACCATGAAAACCCATTGTTTTGAAAGTTTGGGTTATCCTTGTTCTTCAGGCCAAATTTTGCTGGACACATTGATAACCTTCATGGGTCTTTGGGCTATAGCTGGAAACCATGGAAATCCATTATGCTTTTTTTCTTTCTTTATTTTTCTCTCTTAGTTTAAAACATAATGATGATTACACCTTATTGTGTAAGCTAAACTTGTTTTAATTTCCCTTGCTAAAGAGGGAGTGTTAAGAAGTTAGCTTGTGTGAAATTGAATCTATATTGTTTATGTCTATCCTCAAGTTAATATTACATAACTGATTCATTATATATATATATATATATATATATATATATATATATATATATATATATATATATATATATATATATATATATATATATATATATATATATATATATATATATGTATACTTAAGATTATACGTAATGTAATTAGTTTGTATGTAATCAAATTGCTGATAGCACATTATGTTAAATTGTAGTTCAATCAGATTGATATAATCATCAGATTCATTATAAATGGTAAATCATCATTAGATATATATTCTTTATACATACATATTATTATATATATTATATATATATGGTTAGTTATATTTAATATACTAACCAATGATGATTAACTGTAGAGACATGTCTCTCTATGAGACATATGTCTCCTCCTCATATTTATATGAGAAACAAATCTGCAATTGGAACACATCAATAATAATGGTAATGATAATTACATTTGTAGAGATCCTACAAATTCAACACAACCAACCATAATTGTGCAAATCACATGGTCATGACTTAAAACATTCTAAGCCATAAAATGAAATATAGCCAATGCTAAATTAAAACAATAGGTGACTATTAAGAGGATTATATTTAAATTTGAATTTCTAGCAAGAGGGCATTTTGATTAAAAAAAACATCAAGATTAGTTTGAAAGGCCTCAAAGGCCCAAGATGAGGCTTGAAAACTCAATGGATGGGTGCTTGTGCAAATTTGAGCCTATCGATTAGGAGATGAGGTTTCTAAAAAGTGGTAATAATAGCCAATTAGAGAAATGATTTGAGACATATGGTCTTCTGAAGTTTAGCTACATGAAACTTCTAAAGTTAATGTCAAAAGTGTATTTGGCCAACTCAATATGTATTGTTAGGGTTTGTCTTCCCTAGGTATTAAGTTTGAGTGTCTACAACCTTCTCGAGTGGCATAAAATTTCCTATTTAAGAAAAGCCCAAACATTGTCTAAGGCAACTTTGGATTGATAGCTCATAGATTTGTCATGTAGATTATTATAATGAAGGTTCCCATGTGGGTTTACATATTATAATTATGAAATCTATAATTCTACATTTGTGGCAATAATAACAAGCTCATATTTTGTTCTCACAATTGTTATTGTTTCTTTTCTTTTGTTATGTGTTTACGGTATTGAGGAGAGAACCCTTCATCAAGTGGTATCAAAGCTAGAGTTTCTGAGTGTATGGATAGATCACTGATTGTTAGGAACTTCACACTAGGACTATGTTTTGCACTGAGCATGTAGATAGATCATCAATTAGGAGGTATTTTACACTAGTGTTTTAATGGAAGCATGAAAATGCCTCCAAGAAGAGAGCATGGTGGAAGAGTTGAAGGTGTCACACCTGAGGATATTAGAACCCTCTAGAAGAAAATGAAATTATTAAAAGAATAGCTACAAAAATGAATGAATAATTATGTAGGAGATGATGAAAGTGAGGATGAAAGAGAAGAAGAAGGAAATGTGGCCCAAGCCATAGTAGAGAAAGTTCTTAACCAAGAGGAGGCAAAGCTTTTTAAGGCCATTTTGAGTATTGGAAAAAGAACTAAGTTTGATGTTGCCACATTTTTAGGAAATCTCAACCTAGAAGAATTGATCAAATAGATCAATGAATTGGAAAAGTAGTTTGAGTATGACGATATTGAAGATTAGGATAGGGCCAAGTTTGCAAAGGTCAATCTAAAGGGTCATGGGAAGATTTGGTTGTAGGAGATCTAGTTTGATCAAGATAAAAGAGTAAAGGAAAAAATCACTAGATGGGATCAAATGGTAGCTAAAATGAAGTGAAAGTTCATTCCCATGGATTATGAGATTGATCTATTGAAGGAAAAGAAAGGGTTGAAGCAAGCAAGAAAATATGTTCAAGACTATATTGAAGATCTCTACCAAGTTCTCATTAGATTTGACTATGTAGAAGCTAATAAGGAGAAAGTGGCCCCTTATCTCAATGGATTAAGGCCACGCATTCAAGAGGAGACAAGTCTTACTCAAGTGACCAATATTGAGGCATACCAGTTTTCCCTAAGAGTTGTGGTGAAGCTAAGAAAAATTTTTGATAACAAAAATAGTGGTAGAGGTCATAATGGAAAATCTAACAAATGGTCTTATGGAGGCCAAAATGATGATCAGAAGAACAAGGATGAGGTTGAAGGTAGTAGTCAAAACTAGATTACAGATAATTCCACTCATTTCCATGATCAAAACAATAGAGATCAGAGAGGAAGAGTTAGAGGAAAAGGATCTTAGAGAGGAGGCTTTTGTGGGAAATGTTTTCATTGTGGAGAAGAAGGGCATAGAGCTTTTGAATATTCCCAATGCCAAGGAAGAACAGATCAAAGAAAAAAAGGCTAGGCCAGACTTGCACCTGTTGATGAATATGCCAGATCATCAAATTTTGAAGGTGCTAAAAAAAAAATCCTAGTTAACAAAAGATTCCTACCAACTGGTGAGAATGAACCTAATCAAAGGAGGAGATTTTATTGCACTAGGTACAAATGTGAAGATAAGTGCTATGTTGTGATTATTGATAGTGGAAGTAATGAAAATGTGGTGTTAGAAATGATGGTCAAAAAGTTGAAGCTAAAGAGATAGTAACACCTACATCCATACCACATTGCTTGGGTGCAAGATGACCACAAGGTCATGCTTAGTGAAGCTCAAGACTAGAGCTACCAGGATGAGGCACTTTATGATATCATATCTATTGATATATGCCATATGTTGCTAGGTAGGCCATTATAGTTTGACATGCATGTTGTACATGATCGGTGAGAAAATACCCACACTATGACAAATGATGCAGTGAAGAATAAGTTAAAGTTGTTGAAGGAGAAAGAAGAAAAGGTATTTAGTGCTGCTAGAATATGTTTCGTTGATAGAAAAGAGTTTCTCAAAGGTATGAATAGTGAACATATGTGTTTTTCTATAATTCCAAAAGATTTTAAAGAAGAAATAGAGGAGGTACTTGTAAAAATTGTAGACATGTTGGGAGATTTTTCTAGTATTGTGTCAGATAATGTACCTAGTGGATCAGCCCTAGTGAGGAAGATCAATAACTAGATGAATTTGATTTTAGGAGCTAGTTTCCGAAACAAGTTAGAGCAGAAAATGACACTAACAAAAAGTGAGGAGTTGAATAAACAAGTTCATGAGTTGTTTTAGAAGGGATTAGTTCATGATAGTTTGAGTCCATGTGTTGTACCAGTAGTATTAGCACCAGAGAAGAATGGATAATAGAGGATGTACATAGACTCTCACACTATCAACAAGATCACAATCAAGTATAGATTTCCATTGCCAAGGATGGATGATATTATGGACTATTTGAGTGGTGCTGAGTATTTCAAAAAGATAGATATGAAAAGTTGATACCATTAGATTTACATCAAAGAAGATGATAAGTGAAAGACTACCTTCAAGACAAGGGAAGGATTTTACCAATGGTTAGTCATGCCTTTTGGGCTAACCAATGCACCATGCATTTTCATCTAGCTCATGAATGAAGTACTAAAGGAGTTTCTGGGTAAGTTCATCATTGTTTACCTAGATTATATTTTGATCTTTAGTAAGACGTTGGAGGAGCATTTGATGCACATTTTAAAGGTGTTTGATAAGTTGAGGCAAGAGAAGTTGTTGAAAAACTCGAAGAAGTGTAGTTTTTTGAAGAAGGAGTTTGTGTACCTAGGATTTGTAGTCTTAGAAAAAGGTTTGAAAATGGACCCAGAGAAAGTGAAGGTTATCTATGAATGACCTACTCCAAAGAGTGTTATAAAGGTAAGATATTTTCATGTACTAGCTAGTTTTTACAGAAAGTTCATAAGAGGTTTTAGCAATATTTGTGGATCCTTGACTGAAACAGTGAGGGGGGTTAGGAAATAATTTAAGTGGAATGTAGGAGCAGATAAGATTTTTAATCTATTGTAACAAAAAGTTACAAAGTAACCTATTTTAGCACTTCCATATTTCAACAAGGTGTTTCAAGTAGATTGTGATGCTAGTGGTACTGTAATAAGAGTTTTTTTGAGCCAAGAAGGTAGACCTGTTGCTTATCTTAGTGAGGAATTGAATGATGCCAAAATTATTTTTTTATTTTTTTATGATTACAAATTTTATGCTATAGTTCAAGCATTGAAGAAGTGGAGACACTATCTTTTTCCTAAGGAGTTTGTTTATATATACTAATTATCAAGCTTTGCAATATTTGAATAGACAAGGAAATTTGCACTAAAGGCATGTCAAGTGGGTTGATTTTTTGCCGAGTTATACATTTTTTTGAAATAAAGGAGTGGGAAGTCTAATAGAGTTTCAAATTCTCTTATTAGAAGACAACATTTTCTAGTAGAGATGCAGATTAAGGTGGCTAGGTTTGACAAACTCAAGAGTTTGTATCTAGATGATCCTAATTTTGGTGAAGAGTGGAAGGCTTGTACATAACATATTACACTTGACATGATGAAGTAGTTTGATTTCATAATACAAGTTGGTATGTTGTTCAAAGGAATCTAGTTACACATTCCAAGAAGTATAATGAGAGAGAATCCCATCAACGAGAAGCATAGTGAAGGATTGTTTGGACACTTTGTAGAGATAAGACCATTACCTTCGTTGCTGAGAACTATTATTGGTCATAGCTACAACAAGATCTGAATAAGTTTCTACAAATTATAGAGTATGTCTGATGGTGAAAGGAGTGAACTAGAATATAGGGTTGTATCAGCCATTATCTTTAGCAAAGAAGCTATGGGAGGATGTTAGCATGGATTTTGTTCTTGGATTACCAAGGATCACTGACGACATGATTCTATTTTTGTTATGGGTGACAAGTTTTTAAATATGGAACTTTCCATACTGTTGGCTTGGTTTTTCACCACCCTTGTTTTGTTGTATTTAGCAGTGGAAAACCATAAATGTGTGCCCTAAAATTTTTGGAATTAGGTCAAAACCCTAGGCAAGAAATTCACCATAGAAACCCTTATGCCTTGTCTTAATTTTTCCCTAGACATTGAAAACCTTATAAAGTAATTTTTCAAATACACTTTGGCAGGGCACTCTTATCCTAAGCTTTATCCATACAAAGATACCTTTATTCGTCTTTTTAATAAACCTTATAAAGTTTTCCTTAATTGCATTATTTTATTTGAAAAAAGTCCAAGTTGCGATATCATTGGAGCACCGTAGATCCTTCCAAGATTGAGGGTTGAGGCTTGCCTACAATATGGAGCTTCAAGTTCTTTAAATATTGAGGGCAAGTGCCTTTTTGACACGCAGCCCTTGCTAATGTTCAAAGCTCGATGCGCCATAAAAGTTTTTTTTGTTAGAATTAGTTAGACCTTTTGCAGAGTTGTTAGTGTTCCCTGTGCACATTTTGAATTTCTTTTGATGTCATTGGTTGGCCTTTTAGTGATATTAATAATTTGCAATCTACATTTTGTGATCGTTGATTGAGCAGGAATCATGGGCTGGCACTTCGCCGCAATATGAAAGTGCAAGAATTTTAAGAAATGCGGGTAAGCCCCTTCATGATGTGTGGCATAGTGTGACATCATGGGCCCACCTTTCTTAGGAGATAATAATAGATTGTCTTCCATAGTAGTTTTCAGGTGAGTTTAAACACAAAGGAAGCATCTCATGTGTCTGACTGGCTAACTATGTATTATAGTCATGCAAGGATTTTGATTGCCGTAGATTTGAAAAATATACAAGGTTAGCACTTACCCACAATATGGACTTGCTTGACATTTAAATAATGTGGGCAAGTGGGCACAATGGGACCAAGACTTAAAAGGAATGCTAAGTCATGCCATGCTATAAAGGTTAGATGAAGTAAAGCATGCTCATTGGTGGTAGGTGACAAGTATGCCAAGTTGGAAGTGATAATGTCATGGGCACAAAAACTTTAAATGCTATAGTCAGATTAGTCAAAGCACATTGATTAAAAGATAATATTCTATTGGTCAAGCTAATTGAGTGGGCTATCAAATAAAAGGTTTTAGACTCACCGTTGGTTTGGGAAAGATCGATAGAGAGCGCATGCCCGCAATAAGAAGTTGTAGGAATTTTAAATAATGTGGGCATGCACCCTTTTGACAAATGGTCAGGTGCTCTAAAATTTTTAAAGCATTTTTTGTTTTCAAATAAAGTTGTCTGATCATCATAGGATCAATGGATGCAATTCAAAGTTGAAGCACAAACACAAAAATAATGGCTACAAGAGTTGATATGATTTAGAGTTCCTTCGTGTGACCTTAATGCATAGGTATAACATGAGAATTTTCCATTATTGAGACACAAAATTGTAGATTCTCTCAATGCAAAAGGATTTCTAGAGCTAGGGCATGGAATTTCATAGCATTTTTAGTGAATTGGCTGAGAAAATTGTAGAGAAAGAAGGGAAAATTTAGTGGGTAAGTAACCTGTAACCATAAGAAATCTAGAATTTGTTGTTGTAAGAGTGTGAAATTTAAAAATGGCTCCACGAAAGGATTTTTTTGGGCAAACTGATTATTTGAAGAGGGTTGTGCATGATGATTTCCTAGAATAATTTTGCTTATCAGTAAATGAAATAACTAAAGGTAGGGAGCTCATTTCTAAGAACCCTAAGGTAGTTGTCACTGAGGGTTTCTATGATAGGGCAAACTCAATAAGAGATGCCAAAGTATCTATGGGAGGTTTGCAATTGTTCAAAAAATGGTTTTTAGAAAGGAATTTAGATACCTCCATGAGCAATGTCTGGGAATTTGACATTGGAAGATTAACAATCCATATAGTTCTCTTTAATAATGATCTATTGACTGACCTAGCTAAGAAATATGATCCTATTACAGGGTGGGTGAAGAATCATTCTGGAGTGAATCTTTTTTGGGTTTTCCCTGAGATATTCAATGAAGTTTTTAACCTTAACCATAACCACATTGTGCATAAGATCATTGATATGGATGATGTACAAGTAAGATATGATGCACAAAGAATATACCTAAGGACAGGGCCATTGTAGGAGAATGTTGCTAAAGTTGGAACCTTGTCTGTGATTACTGCTAGCACACCCAAGCCTTTACTAAAAAGACATTTTAACCCTAGGGCTTAGGCATTATACATTTGTCTTTGTAATATTTTTGGAATGGATGAAGTTGAGCAGATCCCTGGCTCAATTGTCCTCATAATGGCTCAAACTCTTCAATTTGGAATTTACTTTTCTTCCAAAAGAGATTCACAATAATTTGGTGGGAATAGCAAGGGGAAAAGTGGATGAACCTTTCTGTTGGTATTCATTGTTTATGTATGTATATTTGTATAAGGGACTTGCCTTATTTTCTAAGGGTATGGAGCTGCAAACAACTAGGAATGGAGAGAGCAATCCAGTATAGTTATGGAGTGTGGATATGACCTCAGAAGCCATAAATGCAAGTTATGTGAGGTTTGATAGAAATTTTGCATCAAAGCTTAGATTGCTTTTGAAAGGAGACAACCCTATAATTCCACAAGCACTGTTAGAATTGGTCAGACCCAAGGACGGTGCAAAAGGGCTACTGGTTAGTCATAATTGGGGGGATATAATTCACTATAATGTTTCAATAGTAATAAGAGTATATGGCTTTTTGGGAAATCCTCATGTGCTGCCATTTCATGTGAGTTTGAAGATAGGAATAGCTAAGTTGTTATGGCAAATAGGCACTATAGATGAGAGGGAGTTGCTTAAGAAAGGGGTGGAAGCATTTGAATTTGTTCTTAGATAGGTATAACATGGCAGAATCTCATGCTAGGTTTATTGATCTTGAAGGATTCTATGACCTCTTAAGAGAGAGAATAAAAGCTTCCCACATGGTGCAACGAGTTTACTATCTAGAGGATGTGATTAAAAATATTTTTACTTTGCAAGAACAAGAATTGAGAAAGGAGAAATGGATAGTATTTTACAAAACCCTAGAATTCATTAATGCTTTTGACCCCCATTATGATCCATTGAAAGATAAGAAATATTGGGGAGCCAAGATGCAGGCATTGATGAATAATTTTTCTATGATAATACAAGCCATGAATGAGAAGAAGGATGCATATGTCAAGGCTTATCTAGAAAAGGCTATACAGGTGTAGAGGAGAATAAACAGTAGAAATATGGTGTCTCCGTGTCAGTACACTTTGAAGAAAAGGGCAAGATATTTAATGATCTAAAATGTGCAATAGGTTCCTCCTCAGTAGAGACCAAGGCAAGAAAGCCCACCTGTAGCCAGTGCTCTAAAAAGACAAAAATTAGAGCAAGGGTCTTCTTCTCAAATGGAGCAATATTCCCCAAGCAAGTCTCCAATCAGAATCGATGATGAAACATCTCTAAGAGAATAGCTTAGAAAAATTGGTGGAGAGGGAGATTTAATTGTTACTTCCATAGATTTGGAGATTGGTGAGCCACAAGAACCATCTACACCTTCCTTGGGTTTAACCATTGCTAGATACCAAGGTAAGGAAATTGATCCAATAGTTGCCTAAGCCTCTGAGAGGTTTATTAATGATGAAAATTTTGTGAAATCTAGGGCATTTTCTCTTTTTTTTTTATGGAGGCTAAATATAGGAAATTTTGAGAAGACTTGTGAAAAGATAAAGGTAGAACGACCTGATAAATCAGATTTTTCTATTAAGGAGGAGATAAAGTCTAAATTTTTGAATGATTTTTCTCAATTTACCCCTGAGGCTGGTAGGCAAGTAAATAGACAGTCAGGAGTCCTTATTTTGCCGGAATGGGATATAGTGAATGCCATGGTTTTTTATTTAGTAAGGAAGAAAAAGGATTTGCAATTTAAAACTAAAGAAGAGGTATTATAGGCTCATAGAGGAGTCAAGTTTAGTGATGAACACCAAGCCCTTGTTATTTGGTCAATTGAAAAAAGAGACAAGAATAGAATGCAGGAAATCTCTACTGCACAACATACTGGTGCATTGATAGTTTTTCAAGGCTGGTGAGGTGGGCAGTAAGAAGATAATAGGAATGACCTTAGAAATATTAAAATTTGGCAGTGTTGTATCTATCCAAGAAGAAGATAGATTTTCCCAACTCAATGCTAGGTTTGAAGAAGTTTTGAAAGCATATGAGGAGAGGGGTATGCAGATACAATCATTAGAGAACAAAATATCCCAAATGGAGAAGGTACTTGGGAAGAGAAAAGTATAAGAAACTAGTTCCATAGCCAATTGTTGAGCCTTTTAAATCAACTCCAATGGTTGAAATGCCAGACACCCCAAAAAGGCCATCATTCTACACTGTAGAGGAATTTGAGGAAGAAAAGAATAAATTATATGCACTACATGTGGAACTAAATGATAAGTATGAAGAAAAATTGAGATAGGGTGTCATGTATTTGGTAGATAGAATTGAATGGCAATCATTTTTTGATTTTTTATCAAGGATTGCAAGCATCAGGGATGAATTGAAGAAAAATGAGGGTAGTTTCAGATCCCTTATGTAGAAATGGATAGAAAAGAATAAAGATATCACTACTATGTGTATATCTGTCATTCAACTACCATGTCATCAAATAGAATAAATCTTTGATTTGCTAAATAAATTGCAAGGTTTTGATGACAAAAGTGATTCTTTTCAAAAAAGATTAATTATCTATTTTTACAAGTATATTGCAGAGAAGTTTGATTTATTTCCTTGTACTTTAAAGACCATTGATAAAGTGAAGGAAAAGGAAGAGTGGAAAAGAGAATTAGATGAAATTCTTTTCAAAAGGATGAATAAAATCATTAATGAGACTAGTCATTTTTTGTGGGAAAGGACAAATGAGGAGCTGGTAAAGTATAGCTATTTTACAAAGATGTCAAGAAAAACATTGCTGATATAGAGGTAGTTGCAAATTCTTTAATAACTATACAAAGGGAGGTTCTAAATTTTGATTGGCCAAATGAAACTGCTTATAATGAATGGAAAGATAAATTCATGTCTATAGAGTAGATGTTAGAAGATGATGAGGTAGAAGATGATGCAAGTGTAACTATTACTTTAATAGTTGATGATGAAGATTGACAAAATCCCCAAGTTAAAGTAAACTTGCTGGTAATTGAAGAAGACACATCACTTTCAAGCCTCATGGTCACTTATTCTGAGGAATCAGATTGATAGAAGCATTGAATCATTATACTTTTCCAATTCCAAGGGATGTAACAGAAAGGGGCCCACAAAAGAAATGTTTGATGTATAAGTCTTTCTGTTACTCACATTTTGTCATTTTGTGATAGGTGTATGTAAATATCTCCTGTAAAGGACACCTATCAATTTCTCTTAGCCTAAAGCTTTTTGCATCTCATACTATATAAGTTAGATTCTAGGGCTAGAGAATGGTCTGATTTCTAATGTTTTCTAGGTGATGTATTATGATGTATTATCTCTATTGGTTCCTAAGAATACATTAATATAGAATGATCTCTATATTTTTCCTAAGGTTATTCTAATTTTACTGAAAATGTATACAAATTTCAAAGAAAATGAATACAAATTATGAGTTGTCCCCATATCATATCTTTCTGAATTTTGTCTCCTTTTAGTTACTTGATCATCTTGATATTTTATAAGTAAAGGCTTGTGCAATTGAATGCAATCTAGTTAGGTTGTATATCTATTCACCACTACTATTAATTCAATGGATTAAGTAAAAGCTTTGATGAATTTGATAAGGGTGCTATAGTAGTAGGAAGGATTTTTTGAATGATGAATTTTGATAAGAATTGCTGATAATATTTGTTGTGAGGCAACAAATTAGATCTAAGGATTTGTAGTAGACTCTGAACCCTAATGGATTAGGCACTAGTCAAATTGATTGAGTTGGAAGAGAAATATGTCATAAATGGTTTTTAAATGTAGAATTATAATCAATTTTACTTTTATTTCCTGAAGATCTTCAAAGTTGGTTAGTACTTTTTTGCATGGAATGTTTTAGCTTCAATTAGCCACTATTGCTAAGAACACATGTAGATATATAGAAGAATTTTGGCCAGATCTATTATATGGGATGAGTTTATCAAATTGTCAAGAATTATGCACGTATTTGAGAATTTGAGATAAGAATCAGAATGAAACTAAAGTAATTCTCATACAGTGTTTCCCAATCTTGAATCACCCGTAGGTATACCCACCCTAGTTTTGTAGAGCCTAAAGATTAGAAAACCACCCTTGGTTTGTTGAAGTTGGGTCCAAATGGTTTGCACATATAATTGTTAATAGGAGTTGGCTAATCCTTAGGTTGTGTGAGTGATATTATTTTGGTATTAAGAATTTTGTTACTTAGTAGTTTTAAAACACCAACAAAATGGTGACTCTACTAGGGAGTTGTCCAACACATCTATGAAAAGTATTGCAGTTTCTTTGGTCCTATTGTGTACATGTGTGTCAGATTATCTAAGTCTTGCACATGGTTATAAGGGGATATTTTAGTGACAAACCTTGAGAATTTAAAGAGAGACTAGCCCAAATTCCATGGAGATGCACTGATGTATCCAACCTTTCCAAGTGTCTTATCTAACAAGCAAGAGTTGCAGTCATACAATATCAGTGATTGGTCCATCTGTATTTGATATTTCTATCTCTACTTGTGTTTTTTTCTCATAGTCAAGAGTAATTGTAATCATGTATTTTTCCAAGAAAATGGTGGTGACTCAGTCAAGGCTTTGGAGCTAGTGCTAATTTTATAAATAGTGAGTATGGCTAACAAAAGGAGAAGCATAAGAGCTTACACAAGAACTCATCCCGATAAACCGATGTATACTGATTAACAGAAAGGTGGTAGGAAGAACCAAAATAAGAAAAGGATATATCCAAATCCCACCTAGAAACCTAGAGGTAGTGTATCCATCAATTCCCAGTATTGACCAGTATTAGGGAGAGAGTCTTCTTCACTCAATTCTAAATTTGAAACCACAAGACTCTTAGGAGGCATTTTCAATACCCTAGTACTAGATGAAAGAACATATCAAGATAAAGATATGTCAGTAGTAGGGAATACTTCCCCTAGACTAGATTTCATAGCTGAGATGCGTTGTAGGTGAGGATTCAAGAATTCTTTTGGAAATCCCTCTAATCCTAAAACAATCTTGTATGAAGAACCAAATCGTATAGATTTGGATGATCTTGTTGATTCAAAAGCTACTTCTATAGATCCTACAGAAGTATAGTCAAAGATAGGATTTCTGAAGAAATGGGTTGTTGAGGAAGAAGCTAAGTGCACTCATTTTGAAAAGGAGAAGGAGCAAGACACCTTGGATGCCATAATAGAAAGAAATACTTTACTAAGAAGGATGGTTGCCTTGAAAGAATAGAACAAAAAGTTAGAAGAAAATACCACAACTCTCCACACTGATGTATTTGGAGACTTAGATAGTCTGAGAGTTAAAGTTCAAGAACAAGAAAAATGCCTAAATCAAAAGCAAGAACCAGTTATTGCTCAAGTCCAAGATTATAAACTTGTCCAAGTAAATCCTATAGAACCCATTGTGAAAATTGTAGACAAATGAAAGGGTAAAGCTATAGGAGTCTAGATAAATGAACCTCAAGCTCAACCAAGTAAACCCACAAAACTTTCTATGTCAAAGTTAGATTTAGACATAGAAAAGTCTAGAAAAGAGAAGGAAGGTCTTGTGAAAGATCTTGAGAAGGTGGAGAATGAAGCTCAAGTAGCAAAAACTAGGAGAAAAATTTAGTTTATTAAAACTAATTCTTCATTAGCCTCATGGCCAAATTTATTCCTCCCAGATTCAGCTTCTATACCTCCCTCTAGACCAATAGTTTCAATGCAAGGAATATCTCAGTCTCCTCTTGCCTCATCATCCACTACTTATACTCAAGCCCCTGTTGTCCAACCTCAACAATCCCAAAATGTTCCTCTAAACCATGCTAACATAGTGAGTACCTCAAATGTTCCTAGTTTCAAGAAGAAACTTGTATACCTCAAAAAGTATAGAAAAATATCATTTGTTGGTATTCTTGGTGCTCCACATCCCATATCGTTTGATTTAAGACACAAAGTGGTTAAGTTCTCTAGGAATAATGTTGTTACTGGTGAAGAACATTTGAGAATTTTCATAGATATGTTAAATGATTATGAAGTTGAACATGAAGATGTGGTCATGAAGTTGTTTATTCATTCACTATCTGAGGATGCAAGGGATTGGTTCAGAAGGTTGCCTAATGATAGTATCACCTCATGGAGTGACTTGGAGAAATTATTTAAAGAGCAGTATGGAGATAATACCAATGTTGGGTTCATGTTGAATGAATTTGATAACATCAAGAAAAATCTAATGAATCTACATTTGATTTCAACGTAAGATTCTAGAAAGGTATGTACAAATTGTTTCAAGTTATGAGGTTGAATGAAGATGTTTGTCTCATGACATATTTTAATGCTTTTGATAGGCAAATGGCTTACCAATTAAGGGATAAGGATCCCAAAACTTTGAGGGACACCTATAAAGTTGTAGTAAATATAGAGAACAATAGGAATGCATCTGACAAAATGGGTAGGAGAGATGACCCAAATATTTTCAATCCCAAGAGTAATAACAAAAGGGAGGATGATAAAACTCTTATAGGAAAGAAGATAGAAGAACCTACTCTAGGCTAGGTGTTGGAATTGCTGAAGAAGATGAATCCCATTAATTTCAATAAGCCAAATGTTGCTGATAAAACCCCTATGAATAACAACAGTTTTAATAGGCAACCTAGAATGGAAAATTACCCTTACACTACCCAACAGAAAGATGGTAAGCCAATTCCTAACCAGACACAAAATGTGAAAAATAAAGGTACCCTTGACCCCCTGCAAAGGAACACTATAAATATGAATGATGATGTACCATGGTGCATTGTATGTCAATCACCTCATTGTTTTGATTATTGTACTATTGCTCAATCATTTGCCCCGGATCAAGGTGTGCAACTTGAACAAGAAAATGAAGAGAAAATCCATGATGATATAAGTTGCAATATGGTAAGCATGTGTGATGATTTTATAGATTTTGATTCTAAAGAACCTAAAAGTGATATTACTAGTCAAAGAATTGCTTATCATTTACATTGTCAGCAAGTGCTTTCAGGTGATGAAGGTTATGATGAAGATAAGGTATGTGTTACATCTTCTAATGTAGGTCACATAAGCTTAAGAATGCCCTCCAAAGAGGAGATTGATAGAATCATAGCAGAAATGATTTCTCTAGTTCATAGTAACTACAATTTGAGAAATAAAATAGTAAATAATGATGCAAGAAAGCCATCCAGTGTATTCATCAAGGATATTACCCATAAGATGAATGATGAAAATAAGAAGGTCAATATAAATGTGACTAAGATCAAAGACAACAAGGTTAAGAAGTGGGAACAAAAAAAGAAGGTTCAATTTCAAAAAAATGAAACAACAAAAGTAGATGTGCAAGCAAAGAAATCAGGACTTGATACCATATTCCATATTCCTTAAATAATGTGGTAATGATCCCTTTTGACACGTGGCCAGGTGTTCTAAAATTTTTAAAGCTTTTTGAGTTTTCAAATAAGGTCATCTGATTATCATACGATCAACAAGTGAAATTCAAAGTTGAAGCATAAACACAAAAATAATGGCTACAGGAGTTAATATGATTTAGAGTTCCTTCGTGCGACTTAATGCATAGGTGTAACATGAGAATTTTCCATTATTGAGTCACAAAATTGCAAATTCTCTTAGTTGGAAAGGATTTCAAGAGCTAGGGCACTACATTTCATAGTAGTTTTAGCAAATTTGTAGAGAAAATTGTAGAGAAAGAAGGGAAAATTTAGTAGGTAAGTAACCTATAAGCATAAGAAATCAAAAATTTGCTATTGTTAGAGTGTAAAATTTTAAAAATGCCTCCACAAAAGAAATTTTCTAGGAAAACTGATTATTTAAATAGGGTTGTGCATGACGATTCTGTAGAACAATTTCCCTTATCAGTAAATGAAATACCTAAAGGTAGGGAGCTCATTCCTAAGAACTCTAGGGTAGTTATCACTGAGGGTTTTTGTGATATGGAAAACTAGGTAAGAGACGCCCAAATATCTATGGGAGGTTTGAAATTGTTCAAAAAATGGTTTTCAGAAAGGAATTTAGATACCCCCATGAGCAATGTATGGGAGTTCAACATTGAAAGATTAATAGTCCCTATAGTTTTCTTTGATAGTGATCTATTAACTAACCTGGCTAAGAAATATGATCCTATTACCGTGTGGGTGAAGAATCATTCTTGAGTGAATCTTTTTAGGGTTTTCCTTGAGTTATTCAGTGAAGTTTTTAACCTTAACCCTAACCACGCTATGCATGATATCATTGATATGGATGATTTGCAAGCAAAATATGATCCACAAAGAATATACCTAAGGACAAGGCCATTGTAGGAGCATGTTGCTAAAGTTGGAACCTTTTTTGTGATTAGTACTAGCACACCTAAGCCTTTATTGTAAAGACATTTTACCCCTAGGGCTTAGGCATTATATATTTCTCTTTGTAAGATTTTTGGAATGGATAAAGCCAAGCAGATCCTAGGCTCAATTGTCCTCACAATGGCTCAAACTCTTCAATTTGGAATGAGCACTATTGCAGATTTTGCTACTTTTCTTGCAAAAGAGATTCACAATAGTTTGGTGGGGATAGCAAGGGCAAAAGTGGATAAACCTTTTTGTTGATATTCATTGCTTATGTATGTATGTTTGTATGAGGGACTTTCCTTCTTTTCTAAGGGTATGGAGTTGGAAACAACTAGGAATGAAGAGAGGAATCCAGTATAGTTGTGGAGTGTGGATATGACCTCAAAAACCATAGATGCCAATTATGTGAGGTTTGATAGATATTTTTCATCACTTAGATTGCTTTTGAGAGGAGACAACCCTAGAATTCCACAAGCACTATTAGAATTGGTTAGACCCAAGGACCATGCAAAAGTGCTACTGGTTAGTCATAATTGGGGGGATATAATTCCCTATAATGTTTCAACAGTAATAAGAGTATATGGTTTTTTGGGAAATCCTCATGTGCTGCCATTTCATGTGCCTTTAAAGATAGGAATAGCTAAGTTGTTATGGAAAATAGGCACTATAGATGAGAGGGAGTTTCCTAAGAAAGGAACATTTTTTCCCATTGTTACTATGGCACATGATTTTTTCTTTGTAAGGAAAGGGTGGAAGCATTTGAATTTGTTCTTAGATAGATATAACATGGCAGAATCTAATGCTAGGTTTATTGATCCTGAAGGATTCTATGACCTCTTAAGAGAGAGAATAAAAGCTTCTCGCGTGTTGCAACAAGTTTACTATCCAGAGGATGTGATTAGAAATGATTTTAATTTGCAAGAATAAGAATTGAGAAAGGAGAAATGGATAGTATTTAGCAAAATCCTAGAAGAAGGATGCATATGCCAAGGCTTATCCAGACAAGGTTGTAGAAGTACAGAGGAAAATAAATAGTGGAAATATGGTGTCTCTGGGTCAGTAAACTTTGCAAAAAGGGGCATGATATGTAATGATCCAAAATGTGCAACATGTTCCTCCTCAGTAGAGACCAAGGCCAGAAAGCTCACCTGCAACTAGTACTCAGAAAAGACAAAAATTAGAGCAAGGGTCTTCTTCTCAAATGGAGCAATATTCCCCAAGCTTGTCTTCAATTAGAATTGATGATGATACATCTCTAAGAGAATAGCTTAGACAAATTGGTGGAGAGGGAGATGTAGATGGTACCTCCACAGATTTGGAGATTGGTGAGCCACAAGAACCACCTACACCTTCCTTGGATTTAACTGTTGTTGAATACCAAGGTAAGGAAATTGATCCAATAGTTTCCCAAGCCTTTGTGAGGTTTATGAATGATGAAAATTTTGTGAAATCTTGTGCATTTTCTCTATTTTTGTGGAGGCTAATTATAGGAAATTTTGAGAAGACTTGTGAAAACATAAAGGCTAAACAATCTGATAAATTGGATTCTACTATTAAGGAGGAGGTAAAGTCTAAATTTTTGAATGATTTTGCTCAATTTACCCCTAAGGTCGGTAGGCTAGTAATTAGATAGTCAAGAGTCCTGATTTTTCCAGAATGGGATATAGTGAATGCCATGGTTTTTGATTTAGTGAGGAAGCATAAGGACATCCAATTTAAAACTAAAGAAGAGGTATTACAAGCTCATAGATGAGTCAAGTTTAGTGATGACCACCAAGCCCTTGTTATTTGGTCAATTGAAAAAAGAGACAAGACCAGAATGTTGGAAATCTCTACTACACAACATACTGGTGCATTGGGGATTCAGGGAGTGCCTCGGAGGACACTGCCAATTTTGATTCTGGAGATGATCTTGTAGTGAAATCAAAGAAAATTGACACCCCAAGAAAAGCTACCCCTATTACCCATGATCCCTACATCCCTAGCAGAAAGAGCCCTAGATGTCTTCCCCCTATCGCCCCTCTCCTCATCCTAAGGAGGTGAAAGAGGCCAGTGATGATGATGTGGAGTCTGATATAGAGTCTGAGGAGAAGGACTCAAAGTCGGGGAAGGAAAGTGAGATGGAAGAAGATAAAGGGAGAGAAAATGACAAGGAGGTGGTGACCCCTACAGACCCGAAGGTTAACCGCAAGAAAAGAAAAGTGAACTAGGCCCTACCCTAGGAACACTCCAGTGACCATGTTCCTATGCCCCCCAGCCACACCCCACCCAATTTGCCTTAGGAGGTTCCCATTTCACCCTAAGAGGAGATGATTGAAATCATGGTTGAAAAAGGGGAGGAGGTAATCAGAAAGAACTAGAGGAGGGCTTGGAGGAGCTTCTATGGGGACAAGGTCAGTTTGCGTATTGTTAGAGAACCTACTAAAATCCAAGTGCTGGAGGACCTTGATAGAAGCACCCACTATGATGAGCTCATTGACTTGGCTCTTTTGGTCATCTCTGACAATGTGCGAGAAACTAGCTTCAACTTCTTGAACAATGCAAAGAACAGTCTAATTGAAAACTTTTGTTCCATCAAGTGGCTTTTTCAGGAAATTGAGGCTCTAAAGGATAGGAGAAACCTGTTGGAAAATGAAGATGGGGTAACTGAGAGGGGAGGGGTGAATCAGTTACCACAAAAACATTTTCAAAAGTCCCAAAGATGCCTTAAACTTAGTTGCTGCTGGTACTCAATAAACATAAAAATTACTGCTTAAAACTTGATAGATGTTTAGTTAATTTATGAAGCATTTACTGAAATAAGAGATTATGCAAAAGAAAGTAATCATTAACATAGTAGACACCAGATTTATGTGGAAACCCAATATGGGAGAAACCACCAGCAACTAGTCACCAATTTTCACTCTTCTGAAGTGAGCCCTGTTAGGAGCCAACCCTGTTAAAGGTTACAAAACACACTGTTAGGTGTGACCCTGTTAGAGGATTTAATCACCCTATTAGGAGTGGCCTTGTAAGAGGTCTTTTGAACAATTCAACTGAGTTGCCACCCTGTTAAAGGATTTATGAAATGGCTGTTAAACCAACTCTGTTAGGAGATTTTGGAATCACTATTACAATGGTTAGAAAGCAACAATGAATGATCTGAAAATACATGCAACTTATCTTGCTGAATACAGATCTCAGTTTTGCTCCACAAGATCCTTACTGATCAAATATATCTCTGCAGCTCCAAGATTTCCCTCTGCTCAATTCTACTTAGGCACATGCAAGTCTCTTCCTTGCACTTCCTTGCACTATCCATACATTTTTTTTTTCTCTATTTTTTCGCATCTTGAGCACCTCTTTAGATATTATTCATAGTACCAGGTCGGCCCAGCCAACTTGTCAAAATAATTCCAAAGTCGACCTTGAACTAAAAAACAAAATTCTTCACTGGCCGACGCTGCTCGGTCAATATAGAACAAAAACTTCCTTCCTGTGTTAACCGGCAGAACTCGGTAAAAAACTACAATTACCGGGGAATTCGGTAAACTTGCCACTTCCTTTGGAAACCAACTGGACTCGGTAAAAGCTGTCTTCGACTACAGAGTGAGCTCGGTGAAAACTCGGCTTTCCTTAGCTTACCGTGCGAACTCAGTTAACACTAACCGTTCGCTACAAAATCCTTTGATACCCGAGTGATCTCGGTAAGAACTAAACTTTCCTTAGCTTACCGAGTGAACTCGGTTAACACTAACTCACCGTGTGACATACAGGAACGCTCGGTATAGACTGCAAAAGGCTTTTACTGACCGACTGAGCTCGGTAGACTCTGTAAACTATTTTCCTGGTTGATAGAACTCGGTAGACTCTGTCTGATAACTGATATGACATTTGTGTAACATCAAAGACAATACACAATTATTTAATTGTATTCAACAATCTCCCTCTTTGGCATTGATGGCAACACAACATGTCATAGCAGAAATGAAATTTGAAAGCAAGTCTACTGCTACACAACACAATTAACAATTCTCTCTCTAAGATAGAGAACTCTCCCTCTTACAGTAATCTCCCTCTGTGAAGAAATTACTTAATCAAATTTCAGATTTCGGAAAAGATATGATAGTAAAACTCTCCCTCTTTGACAACACATGCCAAAGACCATCTAATTTCAAATGAATTTCATTGTACCTTTAGTACTGATTCATATGCAATATTTTCTTGATTTGCTGCATCAACTGATGATTGTTCAATTTTGTAAGAGCTGATGCATCACTAAAACTTATTTTAGTGAACTTCAGATAGGGGAATAACCCCTAACTTACCTCTGAGATACAAAAATGCATCCTTAGGTAAAGGCTTTGTGAATATGTCAGCAATCTGTTCCTTTGTATGTACATATTCCAATCTGATTTCCTTGTCCTGCACCAATTCTCTGACAAAGTGATACTTGATTGCAATGTGCTTAGTCTTAGAATGCATTACTGGATTTTTAGATATATTGATTGCACTTGTGTTATCACAAAACATGACGACTGGTTCCTTGATTTCCATCTTCATGCCTTGTAGTAATTGCTTGAACCAAACAATATTAGAACAGTTTACTGCTGCAGCAACATACTCTGCCTCTGCTGTTGATTAAGCTGTACAATTTTGCTTTTTTCTTATCCAAGAAACCAACCTCTTTCCAAGAAAGAATGCACCTCCACTTGTGCTTTTTCTGTCGTCAAGGTTTCCTGCCCAATCAGCATCAGTAAACACTTTTAAGTCTAGGTTTCCTCCAAGTTTATACCATAATCCATAATCTTCAGTTCCTTTCAGATATCTCATTATTCTCTTGATTGCCATCATGTGATTTTCTCTTGATTTCGCTGAAAATCTTGCCACAATTCCAACTGCAAGAGCAATATCTGGCCTACTATGAACTACATATTGCAACTTTCCAATCATAGATCTGTACAATGTCTAATCTATTTCCTTTGAATCATCTTCTTTGGTAAGTTTTAGTCCAGTACACATGGGAGTTCCAACTGGTTTACAGTCTTCCATACCAAACTTTTTCAATATCTCTTTGATATATTTTGCTTGAGTGATGTAGATGCCATTCTTGTTCTGCTGAATTTGAAGTCCCACAAAGAATTTGATTTCACTGAACATTGACATTTCAAATTCCTTGCTCATTTGTTCTGAAAATTCTTTGCAAAGATCATCATTCCCTGTAAAAATAGTATCATCTACAAATATTTTTGCTAGGACAATCTTATTTTCTGGTCCTTCCTTGATATACAAACTACTGTTATCATTATTTCTTTGAAATCCAATTTGAATAAGATAGCTATGCAATCTTTCATACCATGCTCTAGGGGCTTGTTTCAGACCATACAATGCCTTGTGCAATTTGAAAACCATGTTCTTTTTATCTGGATCAATAAAACCTTCAGGTTGTTCAATGTAGACCTCTTCATCCAGTATACCATTTAGAAATGCTGACTTGACATCCATCTGATAAACTTTAAATCCTTTGTAGGCAGCATATGCTAATAAGGTTCTAACACCTTCCAATCTAGCAACAGGAGCAAAAGTTTCTCCATAATCTATGCCTTCTTCTTGAGAATATCCTTTGCACACTAATCTAGCTTTGTTTCTTGATACTTTACCATTTTCATCCAACTTATTTCTGAAAACCCACTTTGTACTGATTACATTTTTGTCTTTAGGCCTGGGTATAAGAGTCCATAGTTTGTTTTTCTCTATCTGCTCTATTTCTTCATTCATTGCTTCAATCCAATTATCATTTTCTAATGCATCTTTGACAGTTCTAGGTTCAAAATCAGCAAGTAAACAAGTACCTTTCAACTTACTTCTTGTGATGGTTCCATCAGATTTATTTCCAATGATCTGGTCTGCTAAATGATGTCTCCTGACATATTTGGCTAGAACAGGTTCTTTTTCTTTTGGATGAATTTTGTCGTTATCTTCTTGCATTTCTCCTCCTTGCTCGGTTTGGTCTGGCTCGGTATCAACTGGCACGGTATGTACCTGCTCGGTTACCTCAGGCTCGGTAATCTCTAACTCGGTATTTTCTGACTTGGTAGATGTTTCTTGCAACTCGGTTAGTGATGACTCGGTAGAAGAAGATTTCTGATTCTCAGATGCAGTTGATATTATATCCGAATCACTGAAGACAAATCTTTTGTAATCTTCTGGTTCTTTTCTACTTTCTTCTTCAGTCTTTTCTGCAAATTCATCAACTTTCACATGTATACTTTCTATGACTTTGTGAGTAGATAAGTTTAAGCATCTATATGCTTTACTCTTACATGAGTATCCAAGAAATATACCTTCATCACCTTTTACATCAAATTTTCCTTTTCTAGATTCTTTCAAGATATAACATTTGCTTCCAAATACTTTCAGATAACTTACATTGGGTTTATAGCCATACCATATTTCGTAGGGAGTTTTGAATGAGTCCTTTTTTAACTGTACTTGGTTTAAGGTATGAACTGCTGTACTGATAGCCTCCTTCCAGTATTTGATAGCAACATTTTTTTCTATCATCAAGGTTCTTGCACAATCCATGATGGATCTGTTCCTTCTTTCAGCTATGCCATTTTGTTTAGGTGTGCCTGGTGCTGAAACCTGTCTTTTGATTCCTCTTTCAATACAAAAGTTATTAAATTCATGTGAAATAAATTCACCACCTCTGTCTGACCTTAGGCATTTCAATCTTTTCCTTGTTTCTTTTTCTACTCTTGCCAAATACCATTTGAACTTTTCAAATGCTTTTGATTTGTTCCTTAGGTACATGATGGTCATCATTCTTGAATAATCATCAACAAAAAGAATAAAATATTTTTCACCAGTATAGCTTTCAGTTTCAATAGGTCCACATAAGTCAGTATGCACAATTTCTAATAAATCTTCAGATTGATAATTTTTGCTTTTGAAACTAGACTTACCCATCTTTCCAATTTGACAATTTTTGCATAAACTGACCTCTGGTTTCTTTAAATCAAGAATGCCTCTCACTTTCTTGAATTTGCTTATCTTTACTAGATTGTCAAAATTCACATGACATAATATTTTATGCCATAACCAACTCTCTTCTATTTGAACAATAAAACATGAATGTTCATCAAGTTCAAGATAGAACAAGTTACCTTTAGTTTGAATACCAGATCCAATCAGCTTTCCTTTACCGTTCAGCAGTCTTGCTTTGCCTTGGATGAATTCTACTTTGAGTCCATTGTTGAGTAACTGTGCCACATTCAATAAATTGTGCTTTAGTCCTTCTACCCAATAAGCATTATCACATACAAGTTCCTGGGTTAGAGTGATTCTTCCTTTTCCTTTGATGCAACAAGGTTCATTGTTTCCAAATCTTACACTGCCACCATCATACTCTTCAAATTGATCAAACTTTGTTTTATCTCCAGTCATATGATGTGAGCAGCCACTATCAATGATCCATGTGTCATTCTTACTTATGTGAGAGATGAGTGCTATTTCTTCATTGTCAGATTCATCTTTTACAGCAATGTAAACAATCTCATCCTCTTCTTCATCATTAGAATCATTAGAATCTTTAGCCATAAAACATGATTTCTTACTTTTATCTTTAAATGATTTGAAATCTTTCTTACTGTTCCATTTACTATCTTTCTTTTCATCTTTATCTTTCTTGTTTGGACACCTTGCAGCAATATGACCGACTTCTTCACATGAAAAGCAGATTAGGGGTACTTTACCTCTGTATTTACCTCTTCCTCTTGAATATTTCTTTGCAAGTAGGGCTTCAATTACTTCAAGGTCGCTGTCAGAGCTCTGATCTGATTGATCTTCACTTTCTGACTGAGATTCCTTCTTCTTTTTGCCTTTGTCCTTGAGTGAGAGCTTGGCTTCAAATGCAAACTCAATGTTCTTTGCAACTGGAACATAATTATCAAAATTATCTAATTCAAATGCTATCAATCTTCCAACTATGGCCTCTAGGTTTATCTTGTGATTGGCCTCACACCTTCATTCTTGAATGGCTGATACCCTGATGGCATAAACTAGAAGTAGAGTTCTAAGAACTTTACTTATGACTATCTCTTCACTGATACTTCCTCCAGAAGCTTTGATAGCACTGACACATGCTTTAATTCTTTCAACATATTTGGCAATATTTTCATCTTCTTTCATTTTCATCTGATTGAACTGTCCTCTCAGACTTTCAGCTTTGGCTCTTCTGACATTGTCATCTCCACCATAGATCTCTTTCAGTCTTTCCCACATTTCATAGGCAGTAGTGCAGTCCTTGACATCATCAAACTCTTCATAACTCAAGGTAGATGCAATATCAATCATCATAATGTTATGAGTCTTCTTTATAGCAATGTCATTGACTGATAATGTACCTGATGGTTCTACATATTTCTCATCAAGATATTTCAGACCAGTGTCACCAATGGAAGCTAGATGAAGTCTCATTAATCCCTACCATGTTGAGAAGTTGTTTCGGTTAAGCCTTGGGATTTCTCTCTTATAAGACATCTTGATCTTTGGCTTAGATCTTTGAAATCTTCTCCTGCAAGCACCAAAAGCTCTGATACCAATTGTTGGAAAATGAAGATGGGGTAACTGAGAGGGGAGGGGTGAATCAGTTACCACAAAAACATTTTCAAAAGTCCCAAAGATGCCTTAAACTTAGTTGCTGCTGCTACTCAATAAACATAAAAATTACTGCTTAAAACTTGATAGATGTTTAGTTAATTTATGAAGCATTTACTGAAATAAGCGATTATGCAAAAGAAAGTAATCATTAACACAGTAGACACCAGATTTACGTGAAAACCCAATATGGAAAAAACCACCAGCAACTAGTCACCAATTTTCACTCTTCTGAAGTGAGCCCTGTTAGGAGCCAACCCTGTTAAAGGTTACAAAACACACTGTTAGGTGTGACCCTGTTAGAGGATTTAATCACCCTATTAGGAGTGGCCTTGTAAGAGGTCTTTTGAACAATTCAACTGAATTGCCACCCTGTTAAAGGATTTATGAAATGGCTGTTAAACCAACTCTGTTAGGAGATTTTGGAATCACTGTTACAATGGTTAGAAAGCAACAATGAATGATCTAAAAATACATGCAACTTATCTTGCTGAATACAGATCTCAGTTTTGCTCCACAAGATCCTTACTAATCAAATATATCTTTGCAACTCCAAGATTTCCCTCTGCTCAATTCTACTTAGGCACACGCAAGTCTCTTCCTTGCACTTCCTTGCACTATCCGTACATATTTTTTTTTCTCTATTTTTTCGCATCTTGAGCACCTCTTTATATATTATTCATAGTACCAGGTCAGCCCAACCAACTTGTCAAAACAATTCCAAAGTCGACCTTGAACTAAAAAACAAAATTCTTCACTGGCCGACGCTGCTCAGTCAATATAGAACAAAAACTTCCTTCCTGTGTTAACCGGTAGAACTTGGTAAAAAACTACAATTATCGGGGAATTCGGTAAACCTACCACTTCCTTTGGAAATCGACTGGACTTGATAAAGCTGTCTTCGACTATCGAGTGAGCTCGGTGAAAACTCGGCTTTCCTTAGCTTACCGTGCGAACTCGGTTAACACTAACCATTCGCTACAAAATCCTTTGATACCCGAGTGATCTCGGTAAGAACTAAACTTTCCTTAGCTTACCGAGTGAACTCGGTTAACACTAACTCACCGTGTGACATACAAGAACGCTCGGTATACACTGTAAAAGGCTTTTACTGACCGACTGAGCTCGGTAGACTCTGTCTGATAACTAATATGACATTTGTGTAACATCAAAGACAATACACAATTATTTAATTGTATTCAACACAACCAGCCCATCAACCAGGGTACTGACAAGGACCAGGAAGCAAGAGGAAGCAATGACCAGGTGGGTAGTTAGGAGGAAGATAGAGGTTAGGTTTCCAGAGACCATTAGGATGATAGACTCACCCAACTTGAGTAGAAGGTCCAAAGCCTGGATTCTTTCCACCAGATAATCACCAAATAGATAGTGGACACCCTTCACACCTTGAATGAGCATATTGTCAATCCAGGGGACTATCTGACTACAACTGGCCTTGAAAGGGATGCGGAGCAGAATGTAGAGCAAGGATTCAATTGGTATGAATTTTAGAAAGAGGCGAGTGACCAGGTGAATCAGGGGACCTAGATGAACACTCCTACTAGGATTCAAGAGGGTGTGGCTAGTCAGAAAGATAATGATGCTGCAGAAACCCTGCAGGCCATGGACACAGATGGCTACTAGCCTATTCGCTTGGCTTTTCTTTTTTGTCTCTGACCTTTGTTCTTTGGCTTTGGGCCTTCTTTTGTCTTTGACCTTTTGTGGCAGTTTTTTGTTTGTTTAGTCTGTTTCATCTTGCTCTTTTTGCTGTAAAACTTTGGTTTCAAGATCTCTGTAAAACCTATTTTACCTAATCAAAAACATATTGGTGCGTTGACATTTTTCAGGGCTTGTGAGGTAGGTAGTAAGCAGATAATAGGAGTAGCCTCAAAAATGTTAAAATTTGGTAGTGTTGTATATGGCTAGGAAGAAGATAGATTTTCCCAACTCAATGCTAGGTTTGAAGAAGTTTTGAAAGCATATGAGGAGAGCGGTATGCAGATACAATCATTAGAGAACAAAATATCCAAAATGAAGGTAGTTGGGAAGAGAAAAGTACAAGAAACTAGTAAACCAAGGATTATGTACCCTCTGCAGCCACATGTTGAGCCTTTTAAATCAACTACAATTGTTGAAATACTAGACACCTTAGAAGGGCCATCGTTCTATACTGTAGAGGAATTTGAGGAAGAAAAGAATAAATTATATGCACTGCATGTGGAACTAAATTATCAGTATGATGAAAAACTAAGATAGGGAGTCATGTATTTGGTAGATAGAATTGAATGGTAATCATTTTTTGATTTATTATTAGGGATTGCATCCATCAGGGATGAATTGAAGAAAAATGAGGGTAGTTTCAGACCCGTTATGCAGAAATGGATAGAAAGGAATAAAGATATCACTACTATGTGTATATCTATCATTCAACTACCATGTCATCAAATAGAATAGATCTTTGATTTACTAAATAAATTGCAAGATTTTGATGACAAACAAATTCTTTTCAAAAAAGATTAATTATTTATTTTTCCATGTATATTGTAGAGAAGTTTGATTATTTGCTTGTGCTTTAAAGACCATTGATAGAGTGAAGGAAAAGGAAGAGTGGAAAAGAGAATTAGATGAAATTATTTTTGAAAGGATGAATAAAATCATTAATGAGACTGGTCATTTTTTGTGGGCAAGGAAGAATGAGGAGCTAGTAAAAGTACAATTATTTTTATAAAGATGTTAGGAAAAATCTTGCTAATATAGAGGCAGTTGCAAATTCTTTAATAACTGTACAAAGGGAGGTTCTAAATTTTGATTGGCCAGATGACACTACTTATAATGAATGGAAAGATAAATTCATGTCTATAGAGCATATGTTAGAGGATGACAACGTAGAAGATGATGCAAGTGTAACTATTACTTTAACAGTTGATGATGAAGACAAAGAAAATCCCCAAGTTAATGTAAACTTGTAGGTAACTAAAGAGGACACATCACTTTCAAGCCTCATGGTCACTTATTCTGAGGAATCAAATTTATAGAAGCATCGAATCATTGTACTTTGTTGATTCCAAGGGATGTAACAGAAAGGGGCCCACAAAAGGAATGTTTGAAGTATAAGTCTTTTTGTTACTCACATTTTGTCATTTTGTGATAGGTGTATGTAAATATCTCTTGTAAAGGACACCTGTCAATTTCTCTTAGACTAAATCTTGTTGCATATCACACTATATAAGTGAGATTCCAAGGCTAGAGAATGGTCTAGTTTCTAATGTTTTCTAGGTCATATACTTAGTTTGTTTTCGGTCCAATGTTTGGAGCAAGTTTTATGATGTATTATCTCTATTAGTTCTTGAGAATACATTAATATAGAATGATCTCTATGTTTTTCTTAAGGTCATTCTAAGTTTACTATAAATGTATACAATTTTCAAAGAAAATGAATACAAATTATGAGCTATCCCCATATTAGTTCTTGTTGAATTTTGTCTCCTTTTAGTTCCTTGGTCATCCTAATATTGTATAAGTAAAGGCTTGTGCAATTGAATGCAATCTAGTTAGGTTGTATATCTATTCACCACTGCTATTAATTCAATGGATTAACTAAAAGATTTGATGAATTTGATAAGATTGCTACAGTAGTAGGAAGGATTTTTTGAATGATGAACTCTGATAAGAATTGCTGATAATATTTATTGTAAAGCAAAAAATTAGATCTAATGATTTTTAGTAGACTCTAAACCCTAATGGATTAGGCTCTAGTCAAATTGATTCAGCTGGAAGAGAAATATGTTGTAAATGGTTTTCAAATGCAGAATTATAATCAATTTTACTTTTATTTCTTGAAGATCTTCAAAGTTTGTCAGTACTTGTTTGCATGGAATATTTTAGCTTTAGTTAGCCACTATTGCTAAGAACATGTGCAGATCTATAGAAGAATTTTGGCTAGATCTATTATATGGGATGTGTTTATCAAATTGTCAAGAATTATGCATGTATTTGAGGATTTGAGATGAGAATTAGAATGAAACTAAAATAATTCTCATACAGTTTTTTCTAGTCTTGAATCATCCCTAGGTATACCCACCCTAGTTTTGCAAAGCCTAAAGAGTAGAAAACCACCCTTGGTTTTGTTCAAGTTGGGTCCAAATGGTTTGCACATATAATATTTAATAATAATTTTCTAATCCTTATGTTGTGTGAGTGATATCATTTTGGTATTAAGCATTTTTTTTCTTATTAGTTTTAAAACACCAACGCATTCCTTGCAAGAAGCCTAGTGATGTTGTTCATGTGGTAGAGTTGTTTTTCAGAGAAGTGGTGAGACTACATGTTCTACCAAAGAGTATAGTTTCAAATTGAGACATCAAGTTTGTTGGGTATTTATGGCATACATTATGGAGAAAATTAAATACAAATTTGATGTTAAGTTCATCACAACATCCACAAATTGATAGGTAGATAGAAGTTGTGAAATGTGGTTTGGGAAATTTGTTGAGATGTTTGGTTGGAGACAAGCCAAAGGTTGGGATCTGATTTTATGATAGGAAATATTAGTTATAATAATTTTGTCAAGAGGAGTATTGATAAATCACCATTCTAGATTGTTAATTAGAGTAGTCTCATAAATTCTTATGAGCTGAGGTAGTTGGATAAAGGAGAGATAAGTAGTGGTGAAGTAGAAGAATTTGCTAAACATTTGAAGAATATCCATTAGGAGGTGAGGAAACTTTTAGAATATATAGTCCACTAATATAACTTGGAGGGGGGGGGGGGGGGGGGTGTGAATCAATTATCAAACTAATATCACAATTAACAATCTTAAATAATCTTAACCATATGAGTAATCAAATTGAAACTACAACAAGATACTCATAGATAATAACACTAGATATGTTAACTAGGGAAACCTTTGATCAAAGGGAAAACCTCAGTGGGGATGGTATACATAAGATGATGTACTAATATTAATATTATTTGTTAGAGGATAGAGCCTATTAGAAGTCTATTACAACATTTAGTATATATGAGTCCTTTTTAGGAGACTTTGAATCCTATTAGGAGATTCTGACCCTGTTAGGATTTGTGGCAGACAACTGGACCCACTATCCAAATAACTTCAAGGGAAAGAGCAATGAACCCACTATCCAAATGATCTCTATATTATTACTTGTAGAATAATAGAATGGTACCATATTTTTCCTTCCTATTTATTTTTCCTATCAACCTAAGCTCTAGACCTTATAATCTTGTAACAAGATCACAAATCTCACATCCAATAATCCCTTGGATCACTTGCATGCATTGATTAAGCACTTTGCTCATTTTTGCACTTCACACTTCAACAATGATTACAATACTTGAATACACTCTACACTCAAGGAAAATATCTTTCCTTTATACCATATCTCCATAATAATTCTTTGATTCAACCTTGAGGATTTCTCAATTAACCATAATTAGATAATTAATTAATTATGATTACAATAGCATTGTCGGCTTACAATCTATACAAAACTTCACACATGTGATACTTACTAACATCATTAGTGAACTGTCCTCTATCACTTCTTGACTACACATCTCTTCATTACATCTCATAGTTAAGATAGTCAATAACTATCAGGAACTGCTTTCCCAATACTCTTTCTATAAACTTCTCTTTGTAAATCAGGTACATCTTTTGTACATCTTTGACTTATATGCTACACACTTGACCATATCATTAGGACACTATGCCAAACATGTCCATAATTGTACATAATTGAACAATCAAACCACTATCTATACCATCAAGATCTCTATTTGCTACTCAGTTAGTCTTTACAAAAACCATGCTATGTTCACATCAATGATAAACATAGTCATGAATGCAACATGTCAATACTCTGTAAAGCTCAAGATATATGCCATAGTAGTATCATCAACATTCATGCTAATAATCTCCCCTTTGGAATTGATGACAACATAGATGAAAAACACCTAAGTTCCAAGAATATGAAGTAATACTTTGTCATTGCTTCTGTTCTCATCTACTCAAATCGTCTCCAAGAAAGTTTGAAATCCTCTAGATTTTGAGACTAGCATTAGCTATCCACATGCTAAAAAAAATCTTAAACACAATATATGCACATAGGGGCATACTCCTTCTTCTTAGACATCAATTATTTACTTCACACTTAATAATCCACAATACGTTAGGTGCACATTCATGCTTCCTTTCATTAATCTTTCTAAATCTCTCTAAGAAGATATCTCTCCCCCATACTTAGGAAATGTTTTTCATCCATATTATCCCCCATTGACATCAATGTCAAATACCTCAAAATCAATGTTACAAATACCAATTGTTAAATACCAATTACCAATATGATGCACCAAATCATCATTCAACTCAAGTGTCCAAAGACACTATTCATTACCAAATACCAAGAGTCCTTAGTGACTCAAATCATCACAAATACTTCCCCATATGGGAAACATCAACATTTAGTCCAAGCTAATAATAGCACTCTGTACCACTAGACTGATGCATTATCTACATCATCTACCTAGAAGTAGGCATGTGCATAACCCCAAGCATATCTCTCAAGTACTCAAATATATCTTTAGGCAAAGGCTTTGTAAAGATATCTACAATTTGATCTTTAATACTTACATACCCCGACCTGATCTCCTTTTCTGTCACTTTCTCTCTTAGCACATGATAGTTAATAGATATATGCTTAGTCTTAGAATGCAATACACCATTCCTAGACATACTCATTATACTTGTGTTATCACATTAAATGATATAGGTTCTTCAAAATGAATTTTGATAGCCTTCAACATCTACTTTATCCACATAAAATGATTATAGTTATTTTCTACTACAACATACTCTTCCCTAGTAGTACCTTGTGAAATATAATCTTTCTTCTTGCTTAGACAAGAAACAAATATTCCGCCAAGAAAGAATTCTCCACAACTACTATTTTTTCTATTATCCATACTACTTGTCCAATCCGCATTAGTATATTCACATAGAGTGAAATTGCTCCATCCATCATACCAAATTCCATAATTAGATGTCTATTTAGATATCTGAATATTCCCTTCACTACCACAAAATGATATTCCTTAGGACTAGCTTAAAATCTAGCTACAGTCCCAATGCATTTTCTATATCTGGTTTGGTGTGACTGAAATACTGTAAACCTCCAATCATAGACATGTACTTCTTCTTCTCTACTGTAGGTGTCTCACATTTTCTAGATAACTAGTGACTAGTTATTATAAGTGTACCAAAAGGTTTACAACTTTCCAAACCAAACCTTTTCAATAATTATTTCAAAGTACTTAGCTTGTGAAATAAAAACACCATTACTATTCTGTGCAATCTGCAATCTTAGGATAAAATTCATTTCTCCTATTATGCTCATTTCAAATTCATTCTTCATCTCTTTAGAAAACTTATCACTTGCTTCATCATTACCTTCAAAAATGATGTCATCAATATTTATTAGAATAATAAGTAAACCATTTTCAATTTCTTTCAAATACAAGTTACTGTCTGTCATACTTTAGCAAATCCAAGCTTTGGAAAATAATTTTCTAACATTGCAAATGAGGTTCTAGGTGCTTGCTTAAGACAATATAAAGCTTTCTTTAATCTACATAAAATGTATTTATCTTTTGATAAAGGAAAACATTCAGGCTTCCTAATGTATACCTCTTCTTCGAATTCTCCATTCAGAAAGGTGGATTTAACATCCATCTAATAAACCTTAAACTTCTTAATCACTATATAAGCTAGGAACATCCTTACTACTTACATTTTGGTCATAAATGCATATGTCTCCTCGTAGGCTATGCCTTCTTATTCTGAATATCCCTTTCATATAAGTTTACCCTTGTTCCTCACAACTGTACCTTGTTTATTCAACTTATTCATGAATACCCACCTAGTTCCTATCACATTTTTGTCTTTAAGTCTAGGAACTAACTCCCATGTATCATTATTTACTATCTAATCCAATCCATCATTCATTGCTTGAATCCAATCATCATCTTTAACTACTTCATGTATGCTCTTAGGTTTAACTTGAGATATCAGACATATCTCCTCATTCACTCTGTTCCTTGTCATCACACCTTTGTCTTTTCTTCCAATTATCTACTCAGGAGGGTGATTCTTTGTTAAATTTATATTAGGCATAGGAATTGAGATCTCAAATCTTACCTCTTCTCTCAATTTAGATCTATGCTCTCCTCTTTGCTCAATAGTTAGCACATCATTCTACAAATCATTGTTAGTCTTAAAGAAAACTTCAACATTCTATCTAACAATTCCAAAATTATCTTCTTCTCCATCTAAATTATAATCTACCATCTTTCCTTTATTTCCACACTTTTCATCAATCCTTACATTTGGGAATTCAGCTATTATCTTAGTTCTATAGTTGAAACATCTATAAGCTTTTCTTTTTAATGAATAGCCAAGAAATATACGTTCATCTCTTCTCGGATCAAACTTACCTTTGTCATCATGAAATATCCCTTTTCTGATTTTACATGATATTTCCAACCTTTACTTAGATCTTTAAGATCAAACAACTGATATCACAAAGATCCTCCAAATTTCTCAAGAAACCCCAATCGGGTATGCCAGAAATTGTGCCAAAAGCTTCACAGCTTCACCAATTATTAATAAATCTGAAAGTGGACATTTTTACAGAAATTTCAGCAGCATAAAAGCCTACAAAATGACATTTCTAGATCCGTATAACCTTTACACAAAATTTCTCAAATGTAGGACAAAAACTATGCTCATCGGGCTCCCGAAATTAACACAAAAATGCCCGGAAACACCACACAACACTAATAAACTATCTCAGAAGTTTAATCATGTCCCAATACATATATTCAGCTCTATTTTAATAGCTTAAATTATGAAATACAGCAGCAACCAAAACTGATATGAAATGCTCAACTGAAAACACCAAACTCATGCAAAAAACACACCCAAAAACCCACAAATCTACACTGTTCAACACAAAGGCAAACTCTGTATGAGCATGCACATGGAATGGCTTCAAACTCCCATCCTTAGCCTTCCTAGAAACCTGCAAACTCCCATTCTTGGGTCTCCCTGGAAACCTACAAACTCCTGTTCTTGGGTCTCCTTCTCCATAGGTTTGGCAGCCTCTGAAGAATAACAAAGAATGAGCAAAAATCAAGTTCTGGAATCAGCCCAAAATGCCTCCAAACCCCTTAAAAGAGGGCATAACTATAACTCACATCCAAGAGAGGTTAATGAAACATATTTTAATAATAATTTTCATTTATTAGTCCAACAGTTTCCAAAGATTAACCCCCTCTTTTCGAAACTTCACTTTCTTGGGCCTGCCTGGCTTAGCAAAGATTATTATTTTTTAATTATTTGAAAAGGGGACATGACAAGTCCTCCCCTCCCAAACATTGCTTGTCCTCAAGAAATGGTTGAACAATAAACCAATCAATCCACCTGGATCCCAAATGTAGTCATGAACTATACTACTACCAATTAACACAGGCTCCTGCAATATCCTCTGCAATATGACCAAGAGGAATCCATAATCAAACTGACAATTATAGCTCAATCAAACTCCAAAATCACCACTACCACAATCAAAAACCCATGAGGCACAAACTCTTAGAACATCAGAACCCAAGCAAAGTGGACAAATCAAACTACCAACACAGTAAATACCATCAACGCATCCCACTGGCCTATACGGAATGCACAATCCAACTCTGCAACAATGGTGAATGCTCTCGAATGAAACTGTACCAAGTATGGAGAATCCACACACTGTACAACTCTTGCAGTCAACACAAGTTTGCAAATCATTGGCCACTATCTCATAACCATAACTACCATGCACCCCTGATGGTGAAAAACCATCACAAGATAAATAGCAAGAATTGGAACCCAAACCAAATCTTCCTGCCATCAACTCCTCAACACAAGGATCAAATGCTAACTGATGTAAATACCTTGCAATATAATGTTGATAAAAAAAACCAACCTTAGTCAAAAACTCACCATGAACAAGTGATACAACCCACTGTGACTGATCACCAGCTAAGTCAGGAGATGTCATAGCCAAAGGAGTAGAATCAATAACAACACCCACTGAAGCATCACTCTGAAACTCCTGCTCTAAGTCATGTATTATCAAGCTGTCAACTATAGAACCTATCGCCATGTCATGCCCATCACAACTCTCATCTTGAGGCATCAAATTGTCCCATAACTGATGATAAGCACTAGGAACCAAAGTACATCTCTGTATCATTATCTCATCAACATGGTCATCAAAGGTAAATTGATGAGCATACCTCACAGTGTAATGCCGATAGAATGCACCAATCTCAGTCAGTGGCTCAGACTGTAATCCAGATGAAACTAACTGCAATTGATCATTAACCATGTTGGAACTAACTACTACCTCTGAAGATATCACCAAGGGAGTAGTGTTACTAGTAGGAACCATGCCAACTGCCGACTCACCAACATCACACATGATCTTTGATAAATCTCTAGTCTCTATGCCATCAATACTAGAGGCCACCACCATGTCAGGCATACAAAAATATGCTACAACACCCAACTCAACTAAACCTAACTCTAGTGGGAATGAACCTGATATTCCAATGTTAGTATCAAGAATGGATGCATCCCCATCTCCACTGTCTCTGACAATCTCGGCCATGGACATCCTCGGATCACCAAACACCATAGCTTGTGACTGTATAGAATTAGGTAAAGACTGTAGTTGCTCTAACTCCATGGTCACCTTAGCCAAATGAAGCTATGACTCCTTGAAATCCAACTGTGTACTCTCAAGAATCTCAGAAGTCACCTAAAGCTGCTCAGTAAGCTCACTCACCTCATCTTCCTTGGCCAACAATGCATCATATGCTGTACTACCCCACTCCATAAGATAATCTCTGTCGGCTAGCAACTGCATATAATTCTATCTCAAAATCCGAATAGCCTCCCATAAAGAGTGGATCTCTGTCAAGGAAAGATAACTGCCTTCCTGCTCATCACTAGTAGGAGAACCCCATCCATAAATTGCTAACAACTGATGAACAACATCGAAATGCTGGCAAGTGATAGAAATGTCTCGGTCACTAAATCTCAATTGATTAGACACATGATGGCATTGGCTTGACTGTCCCCTACAAACCTCCTCTGATGCATTGTCTAAAAGAGTAGCCTCAAAGTTACTAGTCTCTAGAGTATTACCATCCATATCGTGTGAATCAAATCTAAAGCTCATATCAACATACGGAGTATCAAAAACATTAGCATTGCTGTCCAACTCCTCTATACCCAAGGAAACTAAGTCTTCAAAATTGCCCAATGCATCCTCCTAGATGTCATCAATGCCAATATGATCCTGGGAATCGTCTATACACACTGCCAAATATGAAATATCATCAACACATTCTAGCAAGTATGGTCGACTGGATATATGAACAAAGCCCAACATCGGTGTATAAAAACTAATACCAACATTGGACAAGCTGCTAGCACAAGAAAAGATAACACCATGCAATCTGCTAATCAAATCCATGATAGCACCCAAACAAACACTGCTACCAAAAAGTGTTAAAGATCTCCTGTCAACTGAATCCCAAATGCCAATATAACAATCTTGAGTCCATATCTGTAAACTAGAATCAGCTGGTAACTCAAGCAAAATCCTCACTTGAGTAATATGACCAATACCAACTAACTCCACATACCTATCATGATGAGAATATGAAGTCAAAATACTATCTTCACTCACCTTCAGCTGGCGGGATAAATCATGTGAAGTACTACCTGCCTCAACCTCATGTGATGAAGCATCTAACTGTGCCTGGTACTCTTTCTCAGAAAAGTCATGAATGCTCAATGTTTGCTCATCTCTACCAAGTATCTCACCATCCTGCACAACAACATCCTCATAATCATCATCTGAACCCACTACACTGTAGTCACTGCCTGTTGTAACTATACCATCCTGAATACTTGTGGCATCACCCTTTGACAACCTATAAACAATTGTCTCAATTTGAGTATCAAGTTAACCGTTACTATCAATCTGTGTAATATCTTTTCCCACCACCTCATGTGGTAGAGTAGAATCTGAGACCTCTACTTGGCTATCAGCTAGTTTCTCAAACTCCTCATGCAAGTTCTTGGGAATTGTGTCATCTGTCCTGTGAGAAAATCTGCCAAATAGAAATCCAATCAACTTATCCACCTTAGCTAGGTCAGACAACATGTCATTCATTATACGGTGGTGCTCAACCAACTGTTTAGACATGTCATGGATTATTTTCATAAGTTTATCTCGAATGTCTAAATAACCATCCTTTCTACTATTTTGACTCTGGCTATCAATTGTCCAAGATCGTTCCCTCTGAGACTCTGTACTATACCTGTCCATTTTGGATAAAGTAGAGTGTAACCCCAATAGGATATAACTTCTTCAAACACCAAGAACTAACATGAAAATGATTAGAATTAGCATGCAACCATAGATTTGGACATGCAACCACCAAATTATGACATGCAAGATCTGGGTAGTTGTCAAAACTAACATGCAAGATCTGGGTAGTTGTCAAAACTGACATGCAAACTTCTACAACCACCAAATTCACCAAGAACTAACATGAAAATGATTAGAAGTAGCATGAAACCATAGATTTGGACATGCAACTGATTAGAAGCAACATGCAACCACCAAATTATGACATGCAAGATCTGGGTAGTTGTCAAAACTGACATGCAAGATCTGGGTACTTGTCAAAACTGAAATGGAAACTTCTACAACCACCAAATTCACCAAGAACTAACATGAAAATGATTAGAAGTAGCATGAAACCATAAATTTTGACATGCAGCTGATTATAAGCAACATGCAATCATAAATTATGACATGCAAGATTTGGGTAGTTCTCAAAACTGAAATGCAAGATCTGGGTAGTTGTCAAAACTGACCTGCAAACTTCTACAAACCCTCAGGCTGGCAAGATCATGGCTCTGATACCACTGAAATGTCCCTTTTCTGATTTTACATTATATTTCCAACCTTTAATCAGATCTTTAAGATCAAACAACTAATATCACAAAGATCCTCCAAATTTCTCAAGAAACCCCAAATCGGGTATGCCAGAAATTGTGCCAAAAGCTTCACAGCTTCACCAATTATTAATAAATCTAAAAGTGGAAATTTTTACAGAAATTTCAGCAGCATAAAATCCTACAAAATGACATTTCTAGATCCGTATAACCTTTACACAATAGTTCTCAAATGTAGGACAAAAACTATGCTCATCGGGCTCCCGAAATTAACACAAAAATGCCCGAAAACACCACACAACACTAATAAACTATCTCAGAAGTTTAATCACGTTCCAATACATATATTCAGCTCTATTTTAACAGCTTAAATTCTGAAATACATTAGCAACCAAAACTGATATGAAATGCTCAACTGAAAACACCAAACTCATGCAAAAAACACACCCAAAAACCCACAAATCTACACTGTTCAGCACAAAGGCAAACTCTGTATGAGCATGCACATGGAATGGCTTCAAAATTCCATCCTTAGCCTTCCTGGAAACCTACAAAATCCCATTCTTGGGTCTCCCTGGAAACCTGCAAACTCCCGTTCTTGGGTCTCCTTCTCCACAGGTTTGGCAGCCTCTGAAGAATAACAAAGAATGAGCAAAAATCAAGTTTTGGAATCAGCCCAAAATGCCTTCAAACCCCTTAAAAGAGGGCATAACTGTAACTCACGTCCAAGAGAGGTTAATGAAACATATTTTAATAATAATTTTCATTTATTAGTCCAACGATTTCCAAAGATTAACCCCCTTTTTTCGAAACTTCACTTTCTTGGGCCTACCTGGCTTAGCAAAGATTATTATTTTTTAATTATTTGAAAAGGGGACATGACACATCATCTCTCTTAATGTAAAATTTTCTCAAAAAAATTATAAAATACTTAACTAATGTTGAATTTCCAAGCCATAGTTCATAAGGTTTGTTGTCCATACCTTTTCTAATCTATACTTTATTCAAAGAATATACTATTGTACTATTTCTTTCCTTCGAAATGTCTTAGAAACATCATTCTCAAACAAAATCACTATTGCTTCTTCTGTAACTAAAATATTTCCTGTTTCAACAATTCCACTTTGCTTAGGTCCTCTAGGTGCAAATAACTACCTTTTGGTTCCATTTTCTTCACAAATATGTTTAAATCTCTAGAGGTGAATTCTCCTTCTCTATTAGATCTTAAACACTTTACCATAACACTAGATTAATTCTCAACTCTATTCTTAAATATCTTAAACTTCTCAAAAGCTGTAGCTTTCTCTTTAAGAAATGCTGCCCACATCATTCTAGTGAAATCATTGACAAAAATCATAAAATACCTTTCACTACAGAATCCTCTTGTTCTAGAAGGACAACTCAAATCTATGTAAATGAACTCCATCTTCTCTATGGTAGTGAACTTCTTGCTAGGGAATCATACTTTCTTCTACTTAGCCAAAATACATTCCTTAAACACAACATTATTGGGATTGAAAATATTAGGCAAGTCCTTGACCGAAAAAGTGCTACTAACTTTCACAACCTTATCAAAGTTTATGTGATAGAATATTCTATGTCACAACCAATTGCTATCCACTTTAGCTACCAAATATGTCATTTTAGTAGGATTAGCTAAAGTACATTGTCTCTAGATCTAGTGTCAATTCTAATCATCTTTCCATCTCTATATTTGATAGTGTAGGTCTTCTCAGTGAATATTAGAAGATAACTCTTGTCCACCAACTATCCAACACTAACAAATTATGCTTCAATCCATCAACAAAATAGACATTTTTAGTGTTAGTTTTACCATCAAGAGTAATGGATCAAACTCTTGTTATATGATAGACTACATTGTTACCAACTCTAACAATACCTCCATCATGGTTCTTGAACTTAACTAAATTATTCATATCACCAATCATGTGATGTGAACAACTATTGTTAGCTATCCAATCAGATTTCTTTTCCACTTGGAAAATTAGAGCTCTTTCTTCTCTAATTTCTCTATCAATATCATCTTCCTTGATAGCCACAAATCCCAATTCAGCATCACTTTTACTTTGAACTTTCTCATTAGATTCTTCATCTTTATTTGTATGCAAGAAATTTCTATCTCTATCACTTTTAGAGTTAAACTTTTCTTTATACTTTTTCTCTCTTTTAGGACACTTAGATGCATAATGACCAAATTCATTACAAGTCCAACATTTAAAAATTTTCTTACCATCTTTTTTTGTTCTCACCAAAAGATCTATTCTTTCTTCAATCTTCTTTTCTTCATTAGATTTGCTACTACCAACAAAATCTCTACCAGTGCTTGCACTCCTTATCAAATTAGGTCAAATGTTTAGGGCACTGAAATCTTTTTCAACTCTTGCAAGTTCTCCATATTGTCTCATATCTACTTTTTCTAATTCTAATCTTCCAAGCAACATTTCCTTTGTGAAATCCTTAGTGCAGGGTATTATGAGCTATCGGCTTCAATGTTGGTGTCAACCTTTTTAGGATCTTCCATATGACTTCATCATCTTCCTTGGTTCCACCATGAGTTCAAATTATTGCAACCATTTTTGATATTCTACCAATATAACTTCTTACAAGTTCATCTTCCATCATTCTAGCATCATGAAATGCATATATCTAGTTCAATAATCTCTTCTCTTTACATGATCATCACCTTCAAAAGTAAATTCTAAAGCTTTCCAAATTTTATAAAATGTTTCAAGTGACTTTACTTGATTGTACTCATTCTCTAGAAGAGATATTAGTAGAGCTTCTCTTGATCTCATTTTACATATGAATAAATCTCTCTCTTCTTCACTACAACCTTCTAGCTTTTCTTCTTCGACAATTTTCTTCTTACTCTTTGTTAAGACCAAATATCTTGGACCCATGCACAAGACATGAGTCTACATCTTCTCCTTCCAACTATTGTAGTTGGCCTCATTAAATCTAGGACTATCCTTTCTAAAAATATTCTCCATCAATCTCCCAAATTTGTTAAGCTTATCCTTCAAGGACCTAGTGCTTTGATACAAATTTTTATAATATATAGTCTACTAATATAACTAAAAGGGTGGGGGGGTGAATCAGTTCTCCAACTCATACCACAATTAATAATATTAAACAATCTTAACCATATGATTAATTAAACTAAAAACACAACAAGATACTCATGCACAATAACACTAGATATGTTAACTAGGGAAACCCTTGATCAAAGGGAAAACCACAGTGGGGATGGTACCCACAAGATGATGTACTAATATAAATATTCTTTTTTGGAGGATATACCCTATTAGTAGTTTGTTAAAATATTTAGTACATATGAGTCCCTGTTAGGAGACTTTGAACCCTTGTTAGCAGAATCCAACCTTATTAGGAGTTGTGGAAGACAACTAGACCCACTAACCAAACAACTTCAAGGGAAAGACCAATGAACTCACTATCCAAATGATCTTTATATTATTCCTTGTAGAATAATAAAATGGTATTGTATTGTTCCTTCCTCTTTCTGTGTCATGTCAACTTGACCTCTAGTCCTAATTTTGTAACCAGATAAAAAATCTCACATCCAATAATTCCTTGTATCACTTACATGCATTCAGTAAGAACTCTACTCCTTTTCACATTTCACAATTCAACAATGATCATAATACTTGAATACACTCTACAATCAAGGAAAAAATCTTTCCTTTATACCATATCTCCTTAATAATTTTTTGAGTTAGCCTTAAGTCTTTCCCAATTAATTCTAATAAGATAATTAATTAATTACAATTATAATAGCACTGTTGGCTCATAGTCTATACAAAACTTTATGCATGTGATACCAAGTCTTTCACACTCTCTGAAGTCAGTTGTCATTTGTCAAGACTTGATTATGCATCTCTTCATTAAAACTAAGATGTAAGATAGCTAATAACCATCAGTAACTACTTTCCCAATACTCTGTCTCTAAACTACTCTTAGAAAATCAAATACATCTTTCATATGTCTTTGACTTAGACACTGTATACTTGACCATGTCATCAAGACACTATGTCAAACATGTCCATAACTAGCCATCACCAAAAAATCAAGCCATCATCCATACAATCAAGATCTTTGTATGTTACTTAGCCAATCTTTATAGAAACTGTGCTATGTTGACATCAATGACAAACACAATCATGGATGCAACATGTCAATACTTTCCAATGCTCGGCATCCTCCCCAAAGTAGTATCATCAGTATTTATGCTAATAGAAAAAGATTATCAAAATTAATGCATAGTATAAGGCTAAGGTAGACATGAAAATGAGGTATAAGGAATTTTAAACTAGAGATGATGTCATGGTTCATTTTCAAAAGGAGAATTTTCTAGTGGGTACATATAATAAGTTGAAATGAACAAGTTTGGACTATGCAAGATAGTGAAAATGCATGATTTTGGAAATTCCTAATGGAGTAGAGTTTCCTACTAAATTGAATATTTCACTAGTATTTAATATTTTAGATTTGACAGAGTAGCATGGGGATGAAGTTGTACAAGTATAGTGGAGTATTCTAGCAGCCAATTTAACTACAAAAAAAATTGAGAAGATATTGGACAATCATGTTGGAAAAAGTACAAGGAATATAATGTATATATTGTTAGGGTGTGTTGACCCTAGGTATTAAGTTTGAGTGTTTAGAACCTTCCCAGGTAGCATAAATTTTTCCTATTTGAGAAAAGCCCAAATACTATCTAGGACAACCCTAGGTGATAGTGTTAGCATGAATGATGATGATACTATGTTGGAGGAGTATCCTAAGCATTAGAGAGTATTGTCATGTTGCATTCATGACTATGTTTTTCATTGATGTCAATATATCAATAATTTTGTGAAGACTAATGAAGTAATAGATAGAGATCATAGTTATATGAACAAGGTTTTGCTTGTTTGGTGATGCACAACCATGGACATGTTTATTATAGTATCTTGGTGACATGGTTCAGTGCATAACACATAATTTAAAGATGTATAAAAGTTATACTTGATTTACATAGAGTAGTTCAAAGACAATACTTGGAAAGAAATTTATGATGTTTGTATTATACCTTTCATTTGAGATGTAATGAGAAGATGCATAGTCAAATAGTGATAATGGACAATCAAATGTGCAAGCCCTAGTATTGAATGTGTGAAGTTTTTTATAGACTACGAGCTGACTATGCTATTATAATTATAATTGTAATTACTTAATTATCTTATTATAATTAATTGAAAAAGCCTGAAGGTTGAATCAAGGAATTATTTTGAAGATATGGTATAAAGGAAAGATGTTTTACTTGTTTGTAAAGTATTGTGGTTATTATATGAAGTGTGAAGTGTGAAAAGGAGCAAAGTGTTTATTGATTGTGAGTAAGTGATCTAGGGGATTTTTGGATGCAATTTTTGTGATCTAGTTACAAGATTAGAAGGAGAAGACATCTGGTTGATAGGAAAAAGGAAGGAAGTACTATTCATTTCTATTATTTTGCAAGGAATAATAAAAAGATCATTTGGATAGTGGGTTTATTGATCTTAACCTTGAAGCTATTTGGGTAGTGGGTTTTTAATTGTGATATTAGTTCAATAACTAATTTAGCACCCCCCCCCCCCACCTTTGTTATATTGGTGGAATATATATTATAAAAATTGGCATTAGATCATTAGGTCCCTAAAGGATAAGCTTAACAACATTGGAAATTTATAGGATAGTCACTTCTGAAAAGATAGTCATAAGTTTGATGAAGGAAATTTTGTCTTATAGTAGATAAAGCTTCCTGGTGAATTATCAAACATGTGTAAATGTTTGGAAATTGAATTTATTGATCTAGAATCCTTTTGTTGCATACAAAAGAATAGAGGAAAAGATAGATCCTTATGCAAAGAAGACAAGAAGATCAAGGAAGGTATTGATCTGCATATGAAAAAAGAGCCAGAAGGTATGGGAATTTTTATTTGTTTGACATGTAAAGAGTTTGGTCATTTTTCATCTAGATTTCCTAAGAGAGTAAGAAAATCTAGAAAGAGTTCACTTTCTCATGAAGATGAAGAATTTAAAGAAATTAGGGAAAGATTCTTGAATGGTTGGGATGATAAATATAATGAGCTTGAATTGGTTAAAGAAGAGGAAGTAGTAGAAGAGAGAATTTTGGTAACTATTGTCAATCCAAAGGTTTGTTGATGTTTTAAAATGTCATGTTGAAAAAATCCCAATGAGAATAGAAAACATCTAGGGGTAGCTACTTCCCATCTACAACATACCCATTCAGACACTGGGGCTAACTATAAAGCTATACCCTTCTTCTACTTTAAGCTCTAAAAAACCTAGGTTGGTGTACCTTAGATTCATTCATATGGTACCAATGTCAAAGAATAGACTTGAATCTAAAAAAGAAGCTAATATCCTTAATCATATAACACTTATGCAAACAACATAGGCATGAAATAGCTAGAATCATGACAAATGAACTAGATAAGCTAAGTGATGGTAACACTTTTTATCTCTTTAACAAAAAGGGAAAATGGTTTTGATTATAAATTTGATTTCAACATAACCAAGAGCTAAGAAACACACCATATTGATCCTATAGCTAATCAATACCTTGTCTTTTTGGCACTTCCACAACTCCCTAACATATATCCTTGGAAATCATTGAGACATTTCATGTATTAGGACTTCCTGATCTATCCATTCACCTTGTGATACAAACATCTACATCTTTCTAAATCTTATACTCAACCTATCCCCTCATGAAATATCCAACACCATTATGATACATCAAGCATTTACATGAATCCTTGAATCATAAGAAAAACATACCAAATGCACAACCTAAAATAGATTGCAAATGGATGATATGCAACTTGTACATATATCATAGATCACAAACAACATGAACATGAGACAAAATTCAGATTGAAGATTAAGCTTATTGCTCTAATTTTATTCATTTCCTTGAAACAAATCAAAAAATATGTATGAAATTGAATAATAAATCTGCTAAATAGATTATAACTATCTATATTCACATTACTTTCTATTCACTACATGAGATAAAATGCTAAAGAAAGGGTGGAAAACCAGCTGACCTTCCTTAAAGAACTTGGGAACCAACCCTTATAATGAAAGAGAAAGAGAAATATTTAGGAAAGGAAGAAGAAACTATATCTAATTAGCCAATGACACATGTCCACTTGAATCTCCATCCCTTGTTGCTACAAAGCATCTCTCTTCTCTCTACAGCTGAAATATGAAAGGAATCTCATCATTATGTTTCAACAAACTCAAAATATTTTTTCTAACTGATGGGAAACCTTTCTCTAATAGAAACATCAGATATGTATTTGAAATGCTGATAAATCACTCATTAAACTAATTTAGAGGTGAGAAAACATCAATAATTGCATCATTACCAATTTTGGCACACACCTAGTTCACCATTTTTCCAAAAATCAAATCTGAACTATGCTAACATAATATGGTTGAAATAAAGCACCAAGGAAAAAACCCTAAATACGTAAGACTTATAGCTTCCTATGCAAAAAAAAAAAAACTTCAAATTTGGATTTTTTTTTTTGAGAGCTTTTAGATGATATATGATAGTTCTATATCCACTTATCAAAAACTTCTTGGATGTCCATTTGAAAATCAAGTTTAGGCATGAATAACAAGACTACATTTGTTGTGCAAATATTTAGTCTTTCCTATAGTAAACACTTTATATTAGATGACCCCTTTGATTTAAAACTTTCTGCATGTATTTTTGAGGAAAATAATTTTAAATAGATTTTTCATGACTATTTGTTTTTACTTTCTACTTTTAAATATAGGTCAAACTAGTTTGACTAACCCTAGCACATGGTACGATATGATTGGCTGACCTCTACTCTATCACTACTACCTGAGTGCCACATGGAACCCTTTGATTGTGTCTTCAAATTGCTACTTTTTGTCTGACACATTGCCACATGCCACCTTTTTATTGGATCTCCTCTTCCATGGTCATCGCCATGTGGACCCACTGCCATGTATTAGCATGTCACTATGTCACTTTGGTTAACCCCCTTGTAACTTCATTTTGTGACATTGTGAGAGCTGTTGATTTTGTGCCATGTGGCACAATCTAGAGCATTCATTTCAAACACACCATGCCACTACCCCTACCACGTGTCATAATGTCACTTTGTCACATCCCAGTCATCAATTTGCCACGTTGCTTGTGAGAATGCAATGATCTACTATGTATCCTATCTTCTAACATTGCCACTTTGGGAGGTGCTCCAATCTTACAATAATCTACCATGTATCCCTCTATAGATGATCCACATGATGCCACTTGTTGTATTCTAATTCATCTAACTGGTCATCTTGGATCCACATCATCATTCACTTGCTAGGCACATTGACCAAAATACCTTTCTTTGCCAACTAGCCAGACCCAACCATGGATGAGCTTTGCATGTCTTTAATACAAGAACTTAAGACACATTCCATTGGAGTGTTTAGACATGTAAAAACAAGAAAATCCCCCACACAAGGGTATGTGAACCAATTTGTGGTGCAAAAAACATGACATCTAATGGTTTTTAAAAAAAAATTCAAAGCACGTATGCACTTTGAAAAAGAATTTTTTTTTAATAAATGGGCTACAAACTCATGCCCCATTTTACCATTGCATTTGATTTTTCCATTTCTTACAAATAACATGCACATGGATTGAAGAAGTCAAAGAATTTTGTAACCCACCTCCTCAAAATGCCTCCTTGTCACCGAAGTTCAAGATTAGGATTGTGTAGTATGTTTTCTACTCTTTCTTTTGCATTATTTTATATGTTTTTGCATTGTTTTGTAAGTTTTTACATTGTTTTGTAGGTTTCTTCAATTTTTCTTTAAATTTTTTTATTTATTTAGATTGTAATTGCTTTCTTATCAGGAAATTTAAATAATTGACTACCAAATCCCCAATCGGATCAACAAAATCAAAACAAAAACCATCCACAAGATCCTAATCAAAACCCACCACAAGATGAAAATCAAAACCATCGACAAAAAGAGAAAGAAATTCCACAACCTACACCAACTAGAAGACCTCCTCATGACACCCAACACAACATTATGGATGAAATAGAAAGAGGGAAAAATGAAGTAGAAGCACTCGTGGGTAGGTTGAAAGCTTGTGCACAAACCAATCCAATGAGAGCACATTTGGCATCCTCCCTCGAGTCCATTATGACCCGTGTAGCTTTTTTTAGTGGTCAGTTGGATATTTGGTATGTTAAGAGGGATGAACAAAGAAGATATTATGCAAACAAATTATCATATCAAGATGTAAAGAAAAAAATAAATAGCAAAAAGTAGGATTTGTACATTATTGAAAAAGCCTAGTGAACAAAATACTATTAGAGATACAACTAAAAGGTTCCCATCCATTGGTGCATACATGATGGTATTAGAAATAACTTTTGGGATAGATGTTGGATGGTCTTTGATGCCCCTCCCTATAATAATCACGAGGTTCCAATGTATTTCTTAAAGAAATTGTATTATGAATTTGTCCTTGGGGAGATCCCCAATTATTTTGATATATTAGAATCTTAGGGTAGAGGTGGGGGGTCATCATTTGAGAGGCTAGGAGCACGTTGTGACCCTAATGTAGTTAGAGCACCTGTTGTCAAGCCACAGGGCGAGCATATGATTATTTCTTTAGTTGTGAAGGAACATGTAGAGACTGACACTCTAAGGACTATTAATGCTTTGACACATATCCTCATTCATTGCATGAGTCCATTAGTTAAGGAGGAGCCTTTTTTGCATCACAGTCACATGTGCACATCATGTGGATCCTTATGCATATTTAGTAGTCATGCTAGAGATAGTATGGATAATGGGCTAGTTAGTGATTAGTTCTTGAGTCAGACATTTGGCATTGACACACAGGTAAACTACAATTATAATAAACTAATTTGATCACATTTTGTATGTATAATGAATGACTAATTAATTAGCATGTATTGACATTGTTCAAAATTCAAGGTAAGAGTGTTGCTAACTCTAGTAGAGATCCCCCAGCCCCATTTTTTGTCTTGTCGACAAGTCTAGATACATGTATCAATTTAATATTTTAAATTAATACATATATTTATTAAGTAATCATATGAAAGATTTTCAAAAAAATTTATGCATGTGCATCATTTCTCTACTAGACCATCAACATTCACTAGGGACTCTGAGCTTAGGCATGATATGAGCTTCATAGAGGTACATTTGTTTCTTCTTAATTTAATTCATTTGATTATATTTGTTTCATGTTTCACATTTACATGTAACTTTTATTGTATGAAATGCAACTCTTCACATCTGAGACTCCTCATCTTCACTAGTCCATCGATCATGGAATTTTTGCAGTGATGGCTAGTTCAAAGCCATTGACTAAGGTATGAAATAATTTTCTTGGTTTTAGTTGTTGTTTATAATAGCTAGTATCAAAATTTTTAATGTTATTTATAAGTGATTATATTGATTGAATTGTTGTAGGGCCTTGTTACACTTGATCATCTATGAGCCTTTGAGGTGGACGTACAGAGTGATTATTTGATGGTGGTGAGAAAATTATTTATTTTGTGTGTGCATATATTTGATTTTAATGTATAATAATTATTAATTCATATCTACTTTGTTTATATCAACTCAAGTTAGAGAAGAGCCTAAATAAGATAACAAGTGAGCATGTGAGGAAGACCCCATCATCTCCCTCCACACAACGACCAAAGACCTATAGGGATTTTTTTCCTTCCCCTTATGGGAAGGAGAAGATACAGTTGATGGACATGCATGTATAGGAATAAGTGGACATATATGTTGGATTTTATGTCAGTGGACATATTTGCTATACATTTGAAGTATATATGACAATTTATATTTGATGTATGAAATATATTTGATTCATGACATTATTAGACTTATGAAATTATTGGTTAATATATGATATTTTGTTTATGTATGACATTATTGGTTATCATAATATATAATGTGTTTCTAAATGTATGACATTATTGGTTATCATAATATATATCTTGTTTTTATTGTTTATATTTTAAGTATATTTCATGTATTTCATTTTAATATAAATTGCATCCAAAATGATGTAGAGTACTCACACCAAAAAGCTATTGGATTCCCAACAAGAACACTTTTAAGTCAAACTACCTTTCCCACCTTCATAAGTGTCTTCAAAGACTCTTTCCAACTTGGTTATAACATTTAACAAACTTCTACCCAACTTCACAAAACTACTTGATCACTTTCCCTATTCAAGACTTGGGAAGCAATAAGGAAAAAATGAGCAAATTTGAGAAATCGATCATAATCAACTTCTTGCTTCAAACTAAAATCTTAGACACTTCAAGGAACACCTAATAACTATCTTACAAACTTCAGTCTATCATCCATTCTATCCTTCCAAGAGATTCTTCAACATCCTATGAGTGAAAACAATCTTCCAACATCCTATGACTATATTTTCTTTGCAACAACATATAATTTCTTGATTTTTGAACAACTCTTCACAAAGGGAAGTGGTTATGTTTCAAACCCATGAAATGACTATTAAGACAACCAAGAATATCATTAACATCTTCCGCTAACTCCATTCAGTGATAACATGTAGCTATATAAGGTGTAATGACTCTCAAAACACTTATTAAGTCAACTTATTAACAAAAACAACAAAAAAAAAAAAGAAAAATAGTTAGGACTAAGGAAACTTGGGTTTATAGGTGACATCAAGTTCCTTGACCTTACAAACAAGGATTACTTTATTACCATAAAAACATAACATGTTTAAAATGATGTGTATGATCACCCCTTTACCTTCTATCATGAGTCTCCATTATTAGACGAGATGACATATCCGATTGCCATAGTCAAAGATCAGTTTCCTATGGCATTTAGTGACTCTTAGGGACAATTTAGTTCAGCATGCCTAAGAATGTTTGAGTCCTCAACAGGATAGGAGAAGCTTGAGGCTAGTGTTTACCTATCAACCCAAAGCTAACAAAATAGACAGTTTGATCCCATGACAAAAGGTGAGAGAGATTTGGCAGTTGGCAACCTGGTACTGGCTAACACGACAAGTTTTAGTATCACTCAAGATGTCATCACAAAAATAAAATTGAGTAAGATCACTAAAAAGTGAGAAAGGTTATTGTAGGTCTTCACAACATGGTCCTATAACACCTAGAATCACATCCATCCCTCGTATGAGCTCTGAGATATTCTCGGCAAAGATTTCTCCCCTATGGAATTTAGTGACTCTTATGGATGATTCAATTTGGCATGCTCAAGAATATTTGAGTGCTCAATGAGATGGGAGGATCTTGGGACTAGTACTTACTTAGCCACTCAAAGCTAATAGAATAGATAGTTTAATCTCACAACCAATGGTGAGAAAGATTTTGTAGTTGGCAACTTTGTACTAGCCAACACTACAAGTTTCAATATCACCCGAGATGGCATCACAAAATAAAAATAAATTAAGATCTCCAAAAAGTGAGAGAGGTTATTTTAGGTCTTCACAACATGGTCTTGTAGTACCCAAAATCACATCCATACCTCATATGAGCTTTGAGATATGCCCTATCAAAGATCACTGGTCTATCACATTTAGTGACTCTTAGCGATGTTATGGTTTGGCATGCATGAGAATGTTTGAGCACTCAATAGGATGGGATGAGCTTAGAGCTCGAATTTACCCAAGCACTTAGAGTTAATGGAATAGATAGTTTGATCCCAAGATGAACATTGAGGGAGATTTGGTAGTTGGCAACTTTGTATTGGCCAACACTACAAGTTTCAACATCACCCAAGATGGTGTTGCAAAATCAAAATGGAGTAAGAACTCCAAAAATCAAGAGATTTTATTGTAGGTCTCTACAACATAGTCCTATAGCACCTAGAATTGCATCAATAGCTCACACAAGCTCCATGATATGCATCGTCAATGATCACTATCCAATGGAATTTCGTGATTCTTAGGGACGTTTTAGTTCAGCATGCTTGAGAATGTTTAAGCACTCAATAGGATAGGATGAGCTTGGGGCTAGGTTTTACCCAACCATCTAGAGCTAAAAAAATAGATAATTTGATCCTATGACAAATGGTGAGGGAGATTTGGTAGTTGGTAACTTTGTACTAGCCAACACTACAAGTTTTAGCATCACTTGAGACGGCATCACAAAATCAAAATAGACTAAGATCTCCAAAAGGTGAGAGAGATTATTGTAGCTCTCCACAACATGGTCCTATAGCACTTAGAATTACATCCATACCTCGAATGAGCTCCAAGATATGCCGCATCAAAGATCATTGCTTTGTGGCATTTAGTGACTCTTAGAGACATTTTAGTTTGGCATGCTTGAGAACATTCAAGCATTTAATGGGATAGGATGAGCTTGGGGCTACGGTTTACCCAGTCACTCAAAGCTAACAAAATAGATAATTTGATCCCATGATTAATAGTGAGGGAGATTTGGTAGTTGTCAACTTTGTACTAACCGACACTATGAGTTTGAACATCACTTGAGATGGCGTCACAAAATCAAAATAGAGTAAGATCTATAAAAAGTGAGAGACATTACTATATGTTTGTACAACATAGTCATATAGAACCTAGAATTGTATCCATACCTTTCCTATAGCTCTGTCAAAGATCATTTCCCTATGGCATTTAGTGACTCTTAGGGACATTTCAGATCGGCATGCCTAAGAATGTGCGAGCACTCAATAGGATGGAATGAGCCTAGGGCTAGTGTTTACCTAACCACCTAGAGCTAACAAAATAGATAGTTTGATCCCACAATGAATAGTGAGGGAGATTTGACCATTGGAAACTTTGAACTAGCCAACACTACAAGTTTCAACATCACTTGAGATGGCATCATAAAATCAAAATGGAGTAAGATATCCAAAAAGAAAGAGAGGTTATTATAGATCTCTATAACATGGTCATATAGCACCTAGAATTGCATCCATACCTTGCATGAGCTCTAAGATATGCCCCATCAAATATCACATCCCTATGATATTTAGTGACACTTAGGGAGGTTTCATTTTGGTGTGCTCAAGAACATTTGAGTTCTTAATAGGATGGGATGATCTTGGGGCTATGGTTTACTCAACTAGCTACAACCAATGGAATAGATAGTTTAATCCCACAATGAACGGTGAGGGAGATTTGCAGTTGGCAACTTTATATTGGCCAAAACTATGAGTTTCAACATCACCTGAGATGGCATCACAAAATCAAAATGGAGTAAGATCTCCAAAAAGTGAGAGAGATTATTGTACATTTTAGCAACATGGTACTATAGCACCTAGAATTGCATCCATACCTTGCATGAGCTCTGAGATATGCCCCATCAAAGATCACATCCCTATGATATTTAGTGACTCTTAGGGAGGTTTCATTTTGGTGTGCTCGAGAACATTTGAGTTCTCAATAGGATGGGATGATCTTGGGGCTAGGGTTTACTCAAATAGCTACAACCAATGGAACAGATAGTTTAATCCCACAATGAATGTTGAGGGAGATTTGGTAGTTGAAAACTTTGTATTGGCCAAAACTATGAGTTTCAACATCACCTAAGATGGAATCACAAAATCAAAATGGAGTAAGATCTCCAAAAAGTGAGAGAGATTATTGTACATCTTAGCAACATGGTACTATAGCACCTAGAATTTCATCCATACCTTGCACAAGCTCTGAGATATGCCCCATCAAAGATCATTGCCATACAACATTTAGTGACTCTTAGGGATGTTTTAGGTAGGCATCCCTAAGAACGTGTGAGCGCTCAACAAGATTGGAAAAGCTTAGGGCTAGGGTTTACCCAACCACTTGAAGCTAATAGAATCGATAGTTCGATCCCACAATGAATGGTGATGGAGATTTGGCAGTTGGCAACTTTGTACTAGCCAATACTACAAGTTTCAACATCACTTGAGATGCCATCACAAAATCAAAATGGACTAAGATCTCCAAAAAGTAAGAGAGGTTATTATAGGTCTCTACAACATGGTACTATAGTAGCTAGAATCACATCCATACCTTGCACAAGCTCTGAGATATGCCTCATCAAAAATTTCTGCCCTATCGCATTTAGTGACTCTTAAGGACATTTTAGTTTGGCATGCCCAAGAACATTCAAGAACTCAGCAAGATGGGTCAAGCTTGGGGCTAGTGTTTATCTAGCCACACAAAGCTAACAGAATAGATAGTTTGATCCCACAACAAATGGTGAGGGAGATTTGGCATTTGACAACTTTGTACTAGCCAACACTACAAGTTTCAACTTCACTCAAGATGATGTCACAAAATCAAAATGGAGTAAGATCTCCAAAAAGTGAGAGATATTATTGTAGGTCTATGTAACATGGTCCTATAGTACCTAGAATCACATCCATACCTCACACGAGCTCTTAGATATGAGCCATCAAAGATCATTTCCCTATGGCATTTAGTGACTCTTAGGGACATTTTGGTTTGGCATGCTTGAGAACATTTGAGAAATCAATAGGATGGAATGAGGTTGGGGCTAGGTTTTACCCAACCACCCAAAGCTAACAGAATAGATAGTTTAATCCCACAATGAATGGCGAGGGAGATTTGGTAGTTAGCGACTTTGTACTAGCCAACACTACAAGTTTCAACATCACTTCAGACGGTGTCGCAAAATCAAAATGGAGTAAGATCTCCAAAGAGAGAGAGAGAGAGAGAGAGAGAGAGAGAGAGAGAGAGAGAGAGAGAGAGAGAGAGAGATTTTATTTTAGGTCTCTACAACATGGTCCTATAGCACCTAGAATCACATCCATACCTCGCATGAGCTCCAAGATATGCCCTGTCAAAGATCACTGCCCTATGGCATTTAGTGACTCTTAGGGACATTTCAGTTTGGTGTTTTTGAGAATGTTTAAGTGCTCAATGGGATGGAAAAAGCTTGGGGCTAGTGTTTACCTATTCACCCAAAGCTAATGGAATAGACAGTTTGATCCCACAACAAACAGTGAGAGAGATATGAGCAAGATATTTATGCCTAGGCCACTTTGTGCAAGATATAAGCAAAAGTTTCTAATTAGGCAAAACTACATCTTTTTGAGTTTTTGATCAAGATAGCCTAGGATTAGGTTTTTTTAGTTGTTTTTTAATAGTTTGGAACCTTTTCCAAGTCCTAGAAGTGAAATCTAGTGAAATGTGTGTTAGTTACACTTTTTGTACAAAATTGCTAAAGTTGTAAAAGTTGCTTAAAAATGCAAATCTAACTAGGAACCTTCTAACCTTTGAAAAAATGTTTCCCATGCTCATATACCCAACCAGAATAGTTTCTAACATTGCAACTTTTGAGAAAGTTTTCCTCTTTACATATTTAGGTCAAATGGGTCCATCTAGGGCTATTCTAAGACTTTAGTTAAGATACCTAAGACCTATTAGGTAACCAAATACCTTAGTTTCCAATCAATATTGAAAGATAATGAATAATCAATTGGACACTAGCTATAGATATTTCAAAGACATTGAAAATAATATATATTATTCTTTCAAGAAAAATGATGTACCAATTCTAAAAATAAGATTGAAATGATTCCCATTAGTGGCATGGCCAAGAACTATCTTTTTAATACAATGAACAACAGATGGCCTCACTCTCCATGCCTTCTCATTAGTATGGAGGAAAGCTTAACATATAGAGGAATATATATAGAGGAATTGCAACTACATCTATTAAATATACAAAGGAAGATATAGAAAACCTACTTAATAAAGAGATTAATCTAAGAGTAAAGGACAATTTAGAAGAAAATGGTTATCTTAGTTCCATCTAAGGTATGCCAATTACTTATGATGAAGAGACAAAACCTACAGCTATTGGGAAAGAGTGCACATGTACACAAACACAAAATTTTCAGCTAGAGAAGTAACAAGTGTTATAGAATTGTCCATGGAGCAATGTGAAGTGAAGCCTCAAATTAGCTAATTAGTAGCCAAAGAATCTAGTTACGCACTTCATTCCAACACCATAGATGTTTCAATTAGAAATGCTTCTTCATCGATAGCTTTCCATTTAGAGGACTTGGGAAGCCATGATACTCAAGCTAGGCATGATCCCTCAAAGTTCTCATCAAAATATATTAATGATCTTAACAGAACAACAAAAAGCTCATTGCCACCTTTAAATGGAGACTTCAATTTAAATGGAGATTGTTAGTTCCCAAACATGTCCTAGTCAAGTAAATGACTAGTGCATGAGCACCCATTGTAGACTCATCAAATAAGGCACATGTAAGGATCCTAGATAGTTCACTTAGGATAGGTTGTGATGCACTAGTGCACAATGGAAGCTTCTAAAAGGCAAGGCTTTAGGCAATTAGATAAGGTTGGAATCCTTCAAATTTCCCAAAAAAAGGCTTAGTGTTGGAGCGCTTATCAAAAGCATCAATAATGAACTTATCTTAGGTTATCATCACTCAAACAAGGTAGGAACCTAAATACTAGGTTTGCCTAAGTTTAAAAGCACCAAATCATAAGGATTCTTCAAAAGCTTAATAAGGGAACATACCCCCAAACATGAATGAAAAGATAACAATGACCATGGAATGGAATACAAAACACACCAGAGACCTATTAAGGTTTGTATATAGCAGATAAAGTGATTCTATTGTGTCCAAACAACACTGATATATAGTTACAATAGTTTTCCATTGAAAAGGCTAGTGGCCCTTCAAACTGTAAATTAAACATAATATGGAAAAACCCCACATGAAGATGCAATTTAAAGTGAGATTCAAAAACCCTTTTAGGACATATAAAACATATGTATACCTCACACAATGGAAGAGACTAGAAGCCACTATTGTAACAACATTTGTAAAGTATTGATAAGCCTAATTAGGCTGCAGTTACACTACAGGTACCCTTTCACACATGCCAATCTAAAAAACACTTATTAGAACATCTAAGGGAATGTGAAACAAGTCCAAATTAAAATTTATAGACCTTGGATCACTCTAAAGAAAAAATTATAGTGGCTGCATGCTGAAATGTTGAATGGTGCATGTATGGAGCCATACACCTAGGGTATGGTGGAAAAATTAATTCCTTACTTGGCCATCTATAAAACCTAAAAAGTCATGAATTACACTAATAGATCTTGCATTCTACTAAGAGGTATCAAATTCCCATGGTGGAAAGTGCCAAAACAACAAGGCCCTAGGTGAAACCCTTGGTTTAATGTTGATTTCTAGGCACCTTCAACAAAACTTGAATAACTTGCAAACTACAAGGGATCAAAACATGAAACCAAGTGCAAGTAAATGGTAACTCACTCATCTAACTCTTGGACTCATTGTTATGTGTCCCAGTGTTTGTACCAATCCATACAATGCTTTGCAACACAAAATTTTGAAGGAAAAATAGGCTATTTTATTGATTTATTGCCAAAACAAGTATATCATACCTATCACCCACCTGTAAGGGCTAATATAGGTTTTCCACAATGGTTATAAGGTTTTTTTGAAGCAACTAGCCCTTCAAGGAAGAGTTTTTTAAAGTTTAACATCTTTTTAAGAAGCTTCTCAAAAGTTGTCAAGCAACATTTTGAGCAACTATGAAAAGAAAGACAATCAAACCAAGCTTCCTAAAACAAAATTGTTCTAAGCAACCCAATCTACCATGGAAACTAGTATAGTCTACAAAAAAAATGTCAAAAATGCCTTAAAACTTAGAAACTCAGTAATTTTGCCTTCAAATATCATGCTACAATATACTGACTATACACAATAATATTAACTTCTCTCATTTTAAGGTTTGGAAAGTCTTTATATCTCCCCCTAGGTCTTTCCCCTTAATCCTTATGGTTGGCATCAGCCTCCTTCAAGTCTTAAAAGGAAAATCCACAATTTCTTGCAAAATCAATATTTTGTACAAATTGCAAAATTACAATATAGCAACTTTTGAATTTTCTTGCTTGCTCAAGTCTTAACACTTCTAACTTGTTATTTAGGCTATCCCTTAGCAATTCCATGCTAAGGACCCTTCCCTAAGCTAATGAATCATCCCTTATTTTACTCATTTCCCTATGGCAATGTATGCCTTGATTTTTAGGCCAAAATAGTAACTCTTCTAAGGACATTAAATGACATCCAATACCCTAACTACCACACCTAGGTCTAATGACACTTATTCTACTTATAAGGATCACTTGGAGCATAACACAACAAAAATGAAAAGGTGAGGGCCCTATGATTCAAGGTGACCTTGCACCACTCTTTCTCCTTTCCCCTCTCTCCCTATTCAATCTAATTAACCAACTAGATCTTCTCTACACTTTGATGTCTCGAGTATTTCCTCGTGGTCTCACTCGCAAACTTTCCAAAGAGTCTTATTATGTGGTTTTCTACCATATTTTATCAAATGGACATTTGATGCAACAACATGGTTTGAATAAAGAAGAATTTTCCTCTCTATTTTCCAATCCTTGAATGACCACAAGTTAGGGTTCTTCATAGAATATTGTCTAAGCCATGTGCTAGTTATAACCACCACATTGATATGGTACTCTAAACCTTCACCATCTATAAGTGAGTGATCCAATTTTTGTTTGACTTAGACACAATGACACAAATAATAATCGATTCCTTCTTTATTGTCTTTAGGTGCAATAACAACAAAAATATGGCCTATAGTGATAAATATACAAAATGCGGTCATTAATCAAAAAATACTTAGGTAAAAGTTATAAAGTTACACATTGAATATATATATATATATATATATATATATATATATATATATATATATATATATATATATATATATATATATATATATATATATATATATATTACTAGGTTATGCTAGATTAGAGAAGTAGTCAAAGTCAATAAACAAATCCATCTCGACCATTTCTAGTGCTTGTGGGGGATATAGGTGTCATATGGTGCAATGTTAGTATTATCTATCAACCAAAAAAATCTACAAACCATAGACTCACCTTCCTTACCTAGACCCATTGTAGCATTAGGCCACTGGACAATAAATTTTGCATCTGTCAATGTTGCTCCATCTTTGTACTTTAGTTCTTCATGAGCTAAGGCTCTTTTGATGTATGCACTTGCACCATCATGCTCTCCCTTTCCATGACCAGCCTCTCTAAAATTTCACATATATTGAATTCTAGACAATCTATACATCCTTCTGAACCAATATAATGTCCATGCATTCTTGAATTGAGATGTGCAATTGTCTAACAAAATAATGTGTTGAAGATATGCTATGCCCTTTTTAGCTAAATCTCCATTAAATAGTTGAAAAAAACCATGTACAAACACCATAGAATGTGATCAATCATCACTAATGTAAAAATGGTACTCCCTCAAAACCTTTCTATTATCCTCTATACTTGTAGCTAAATGCATGAATGTTATGTGAACAAATATGGAAACCTATTGAGAAGTATAATAATTTTCTTGAACCTCATTTTGTGGTTGTAGAGTCTAGTTCTCTATGAAGTCTACAACTGAAACAATGGTATCCAGTGGAAATGTATCCTTGCACAACTTGCATTGCAAATCCACCCATCGAGTTGCATGTGTTTGCCTTGCATACTCATAAATAATCTTTTTACAAAAAATCTTCATGAACTCATACACTAGAATATTTTCAATGACTAAATCACATCTTTTACCTTATTTCTCATCTTTTAGAGTATACGTCACTGTCCCATATTTTCCATCATCTACTATTTCATTTCCAATTGCATGTGTACTATCCATATGTTCACAAGTTGATAAAAGTTACAAAGAACCACAAAATAAGAATGTACCATCTGAGTATGATGTCTTGTAAAATTGTTGGCAATCCACTATTTCACATAAAATGTTGGATATTAATTCCCTTGAAGACCTAGGTGGCTGATTCATGTCACAATCCTGCAAAACAAACTTAGAATGCAAAAACACACATATATGCCTAAAAGCATCAAAATGATTAGAAAATTCAATGTGTATCCTACAACAAAAAGTTGTGAATGTGTGATTTATCTTCACACAAAAAGGTTTACCCATCTCAAAAAGTCTTTGACTTATTCAAATTTGAGGATACATACCAATAAATTTGCAAAAAAAAATTTTTGAGTTGAGTCCAAAAAATATTTCACATGCGGGTTACAATTTTGCCTAGCAATCCTCCTTCTTACAACATCTCTTTGATTAGGAGATACACATGTGTTATTTTTCCAAAAATCTTTGACCAATGATTTCAAAGCTTCACTAATTACTTTATCCTTTCATTGTAGTCTACTGCTAAATGTCCATAACTCATTTTTTTTTGGATCTTCCATTCTCTCATGACTTAGCATGGCTCTCCTTAGAGTACCTTTACTGATTTTCAATGTTTTTCTTGTCTTTCTCATTAGTTGAGCTTTCTTCATTTGGGTACATACTATTGTCGATGTAAGTACTCATCTTGTGATATTACTATCATTGGTGCATGATTTAGAACCCACTTTGTCATAAGAACTCATTATATTCTTTACAATGTTTTTTTTCATTTGAATCATCCATCATTCTTAGCCCAAGAATCTTCACGATAGGCCTAAATTTCAAATTTCTCATCATTTCAACAAATAATTGGCATTGACCTATAATATTTAATTCTTCAAAGAATAATCTCCATATATGACTAACTTTTCTTTGACAAGTATGCTTGCTAATCTTGTCAGGCATTGATTTCAAAATGTTAGTATCAATATCAATCAAATATTTTGGTCTTCTAAAATGAATTCTAGAAGGTGTTATAATCTCTTCCATTACCTCAACATTTTGAACATCAACATAAGGTTGAGTGCTTTGCATACCTTGAACAAAAGATGTTGTGCCTTGGATATAAGATGCTAAAGATGGAATATCACCTACTTGACATGTTGATGTTGTTCCTTCAACATGACATGATCGAGTGTGTACATCGTTAGATCTACAAATTAGCATCTCTTCAACATGAGATGATGATATGACTCCAACATTGGAAGATGGTGTAGCTTCAAAATTCAATTTTCTTCTTGAGCATAATAGTCTCATTTGTTCTCTTTGTCTTTCCAATTCTTCCTCTTTATTTCTTTGTATCAGTGGTTCTTGTTCCTCTTCAAAAGTAAATTCTTCATTATTTATTTGAAATTTTCTTTGGTCACATAGTAGTTTTATTTTATCTCTTTTAATTTCCAAATCTCTCTCCCTCTCTTCCATTGTTTAATTTTTTGATTTCTTGGCATGATGATGATTTCTATATGTCAAATTATTCAAACATTTGAATTTCTTACAATTTTCAAATTATAAATCATTCAAATACATATACAAATTAAAATTATTTCAATGAATACACAATATATATTAAGTAACTTCTCAAATTTCTAACCATTTCCAAATAACAATTCTTTCAAACATACAATTTTTAATGAATTGACTATATATTAAGCAACATGTTAAATTATAATCAAATTTATCTCTATATAACAACAAAGAATATTTAAAAAGGATTGCACTAACCTTTTCTATAGAAAGAATATTCAAAAAGCCTTCAAATAGTGTTTGCTAACTTCCAACAACTTGAAACTCCTGCTTTCTATTGAAACTATAGAATGCACAATAGACAAAAAAGTAGAATATGGATCAGCAGGGACCCAAACTTGCATTATGACCATTTTTAAGTGTTCTCATATAGTATGTACTCACTATAACATGTACGCCCTATAAAGCATGTATGCACTATAGTGTGTAGACACTATGTGAAGAATAATCTCTCCCTATCCCACCATCCCCCATCCCCCACTCTCTCTCTCTCCCTACTCTCTCTCTCTCACTCTCTATCTCTCCCTATCCCACCGCCTACTCTCTCTCCCACTCTCTCTCCCATCCCCCCACTCTCTCTCTCACACTCTCTCCTCTCCCATCTCCTACTCTCTCCTCTTCCATCCCCTACTCTATCTCTCTCTCCTCTCCCATCCCCTACTCTCTACCTATCTCCCTCTCCCACTGCCTACTCTCTCTCACTCTCTCTCTCCCATCCCCTACTCTCTCTCTCACTCTCTCTCTCTAATCCCCTATACCCTCTCTCACTCTCTCCTCTCACATCCCCTACTCTCTCTTGCTCTCTCTCTCTCCTCTCCCATCCCCTATTCTCTCTCTCGGGCTACTCTCTATATATCTCCCTCTCCCACTCCATCTCCAACCACCTACTCTCTCTCTCCCCCATCCCCAACTCTCTCTCACTCACTCTCTCATCCCCTACTCTCTCTCTCTCACAAACACTCCCATCCCCATCTCCCTCTCTTGCTCTCCCTCTCACACTCCTGCTCCCGATGCTATTCTCTATCTATCTCTCTCTCCCATCACCTACTCTCTCTCTCTCATCCACTACTCTTTCTCTCTACTCTCCATTCCCCTAATCTCTCTTGCTCTCTCTCCTCTCCCATCCCATACTCTATCTCGCTCTCTCTCCTCTCCCATCCCCTACTCTCTCTCTCTCTCCCATCCCCTACTCTCTCTCTCTCTCCCATCCCCTACTCTCTCTCTTACACACACTCCCATCCCCCCTCTCTCTCACTCTCCCTATCACACCCCCTCTCCCACTGCTACTCTCTCTCTATCCCACTCCCTCTCCCATCACCTAGTCTCTCCCATACCCTACCCTCTCTCTTGCTCTCACTCTCCCACTCGCTCTCCCATCACTTACTCTCTCTCTCTCTCTCACTCTCTCTCTCCCATCCCCTACTCTCCCTGTTACACACACTCCCATCCTCCCTCTCTCTCTTGATCTCCCTCTCCCACTCCCTCTCCCACTACCTACTTTCTCTTTCACTCTCTCTCTCTCTGATGCACACTCCCATTTTCCCTCTCTCTCTCTTGCTGTCCCTCTCCCACCATTTCTCTTTCTCTATCTATCTCCCTCTCCCACTCCCTCTCCCATCACCTACTCTCTCTCTCCAATCCCCTACTCTCTCTTACAAACACTCTCATCCCCCTCTCTCTCTCTTGCTCTCCCTCTCACTCTCTCTCTCTCATCGCTACTCTCTCTATCCCACTCCCTCTCCCATCACCTACTCTCTCTCATCCCCTACTCTCTCTCTCACTCTCCATCTCCCACTCCCTCTCCCTACTGCCTACTCTCTCTCACTCTCCCTCCCATCCCCTACTCTCTCTCACTCTCTCTCATCTCCTACTCTCTCTTTCTTACACACACTCTAATCCCCCCTTTCTCTCTCTTGCTCTCCCTCTCCCACTGCATACTCTCTCACTCTCTCTCCCATCCCCTACTCTCTCTCTTACACACACTCCCATCCCCCCTCTCTCTCGCTCTCCCTCTCCTACTCCCTCTCCCACTGCTACTCTCTCTCTCTATCTCTCTTCCACTCCTCCCATCACCTACTCTCTCCTATCCCCTACTCTCTCTCTCTCTTGCTCTCCCTCTCTCACTCCCTCTCCCACTACCTACTCTCTCTCTCACTCTCTCTCCCCCATCCCCTACTCTCTCTTTCTCTCCCTCTCCCACTCCCTCTCTTTCTCTCCCTCTCCCACTGCCTCTCTCACTTGCTTTCCTCTCCCACTACCTACTCTCTCTCTCACTCTCTCTCCCATCCCCTACTTTCTCTCTCTCTCACTCTCACTCTCTCCCTCTCTACTCTCTCTCCCCCATCCTATACTCTCTCTACCACCCCCTACTCTCTCACACTCTCACACTCTCTCCCGTCCCCTACTCTCTCTTATACACACACTTCCATCCCCCCTCTATCTCCCTCTCTCACTCCCTCTACCATTGCCTACTCTCTTTCCCATCCCCTACTCTCTCTCTTTCACACACACACACACACACACACACACTCCCATCACTCCCCCTCTCTCACTCTCCTCTCCCATCCCCTACTCTCTCTCACTCACTCTCTCTCATCCTCCTCTCTCTCTCTCTCTCACTCTCCCTCTCCCACTCCCTCTCCCACTACCTACTCTCTCACTCTCTCTCCCATCCTATACTCTCTCTTTGCCACCCCCTACTCTCTCTCTCACAGTCTCACACTCTCTTCCATCCCCTATTTTCTCTCTTATGCACACTCCCATCCCCCTATCTCTCTCTCCCTCTCCCACTCCCTCTTCCACCACATACTCTCTCTCTAACACTCTCTCTCTCTCCCATCCCCTATTCTATTTCTCTCTCACTTACACACTCTCATCCTCCTCTCTCACTCTCCCTCTCCCACTGCCCACTCTATCTCAGTCTCTCTCTCTCCCATCCTGTACTCTTTCTCTGTGCCACCCCCTACTCTCTCTCATAGTCTCACACTCTCTCCCATCTCCTATTATCTCTCTTACACACACTCTCATCCCCCACTCCCTCTCCTACCACATACCCTCTCTCTCTCACACTCTCTCTCCCATCCCCTACTCTCTCTCTCTCTCTACTCTCTCCCATCTCCCACCCCCTACTCTCTCTCTCTTTCATAGACACACACTCTCATCCCCTACTCTCTAAATCTCTTACACACAATCCCATCCCACCTCTCTCCCCCCCTCCACTCCCTCTCCCACCACCTACTCTCTCTCCCATTCCCTACTCTCTCTCTCTCTCCCTCTCCCATCCCCTACTCTCTCTCTCTCTATCAAAAACACACACTCCCATGCCTCCTCTCTTTCTCCTCTCCCATACCCTACTCTCTAGATCTCTCACACACACTCCATCTCCCCTCTCTCTCTCCCTCTCCCACTGCCTACTCTCTATCTCTCACTTTCTCTCTCTCCCTCTCTACTCTCTCTCTCTCATTGCCTAATCTCTCTACCACCTTAACTCTTTCACACACTCTCTCACTTTCTCCCATTCCCTATACTCTCTTACACACACTCACATCCCCCCTCTCTCTTTCCCTCTCCCACTACCTACTCTCTCTCCCCTCTCCCATCTCCTACTCTCTCTCTCTCTCTCTCTCTCTCTCTCTCTCTCTCTCTCTCTCTCTCTCTCTCTCTCTCCTTCCAAATTTAGGTCTTAATAGTGCATGCGCACTAAAGCATGCATGCAATATTTAGACCAAAATTTTAAAATTCTTTGAACAACATGTGCATGCTATAGAATGCACATGCTATTTAAAGCTTTGCATTCTACCAAGCCTAAGGCTTGGTTTTGCCTTTGAGATCCAACCCAAAGGTTTGGAGTCTCTAAACTAGTTTGAGATGTGTTTTGCTGCAAACATACAAAAAATGATTGATTTTCCTTATTTGCTCTCCTTCAAGTTTCCTCATTGTTAAGCATTGATAAAATTAGGTTACATAAAATTGTAGGTCTCTATGTTAGCTATATAACCATATAATTTATTTTTTATTTTAACTATTTCAAGCATTTCAACTATAATTTATTTTGAATGTATGTCCATTTTTGTCAAAAACCAACATGTACTAACTGGGCTATAGATTTTAGCTCCATCAAATTTTGCAACTTAGCTCTTCTTTAAAAATTGGTCTCCATTCTACACACTTTGAAAAAATAATTTTAGATTTTAAATTAGTTTTTAATCATTTCTAGGCGGAGCACATAGATATTTAACATTTTTGGGATGTGTCCAATTAAAAAATTCATAAAAAAATACATATTATAAAATTACCTAAAAAATCTAAGATAAAATACACAGTGATAGGTAATATTTAACCAGAGTGATTAAAGAATTTCCAAAAAAAATTTAAAATTTTAGGGGGGCCACACTTTGTACTTTGGTATGGTTTTTCTGAATAAACAATATCACTTTCTGTGGGCCCCCTTTTTAGAGGACCTAAAACTAAACAAAAAAGTAGTTTAGAAACTCGATTCAAAGGACTACTACCTTTGTTTTTGTCATATCTTAAAATTTTTAGTGTAACTATCTTCAAATTCTTGTTGAAGTTTAGAAATTGCTTATTTTAGAAAAAAGGTGTCCACTTATACTCCACTTTTGGCACCACAACTTGGTGCACTTACCCAGAAGGAATGTCAGACTAAATAATGCAACCCTATTGCAAAGAAAACACAAAATTGAAAATTTTCTATAGCCCTCTTACTACTCATGATTTCCATCTACCTCCATTGCTAGATCTTGCATTCAAACATGGTGGCATCTTCTTGTGTGATTTTATTAACTCCATTTAGACTCACTGTAGACCCTTCTCAAATTAACATTGTGTTGTGGTCTCATAATGCATGCCCCATTTTTGCCTAAAAATAGGAACCCCCTAATTTATTTTTTGGATTTGTATATCCCTAGTCCATGGTCTAAGTCTTTTCTAGGGTTTTTCTTGGTGTCCCTACTCAGATCGAGGTCCCAGTTCAAAAACCCATATCTCAAAACTTAAAATTTTGAGAGCATATGTCTTTTTTGCAAAGAAAAAAAGTGCACCAATGCACCTCACTAGGTGTACTAGTGTGCCTAAGTACTTAGTATAGGGCATCACCCTTGTTGATGCATAGTTTCATAGCCATGTAGCACCAAGGGGTTTTTAGGACCCCAGTTCTATATAACCTGGGCACTCCCCCTCTCTCCCTCCATTTACATTTCACAAGAATCCATCACTGCAAAATTGCACCTAATTAGGTGTGCTTCTTCTACTGTTTCCTTGCAAAATGAAATAACGGTGAAACCCTAAATAAGGTGCATAGTTATGCACCTACATAGGTGCACAACTACACACCTTATTTATTTATTTTTCTTTTTTTCTTTGGAAAACCTTAAAAACATTAAAAACCTAAACACATTAAAAAAAAAAGAAGAAAAAGCTTCAAATTAAGGTGTGTAGTAGTGTACCTAGTTATGTGTGCTACTACAAATCCCCCAAAAAAAATCCTTTGCGTCTAAAGTTCATAGGGTGCGCATTAGCACACGCCATGAGGAGTGTTGCAATGCACCCCACATTTTTAATGGTAGAAGGTGTTGAAAATAGAGATGGAGTAATTGAGAGGGGAGGGGTGAATCAGTTACTACAAAATAAATCTACAGATCTTTAGATGTCTTAAAATATAGCTGCTGATAATCTCACAAATAAATTTGAAACTTGATATATGTTTTGACAACTTATTTAGCATTAAAGTGATAACATGCATGCATAAAGAAATAACATGAACACAAGAGACACCAAATTTAACGTTGAAACTCAATTTGGGAAAAACCACCAAGTAACTAGTTACCAATTTTCACTCTTCTTAAGTGAGTCCTGTTAGGAGCCAACCCTGTTAAAGGTTACAAAACACACTGTTAGGTGTGACCCTGTTAGAGGATTTGATCACCTTGTTAGAAGTGGCCTTGTCAAAGGTCTTTAAAACAATTCAACTGAATTGTCACCTTTTTAGAGGATTTACAAAATGGTTGTCAAACCAACTCTGTTAAGAGATTTTGAATCATTGTTACAATGATTAGAAAGCAACAATGAAGTGATCTGAAATATATGCAACTTATCTTTCCTAAATACAGATCTCTCTTCTGCTTCACTAGATCCTCACTGATTGAATGCAACTTTGCAGCTTCATAGGGATATCTAATTCTTCCTCAACATTCGCTCATATATTTTCTTATTCATACATTCACGCTTTTATTCATCCACACACTTCTACATATTTTGAATTCACAACTTGACCTTTCATATATACCTTACAGATTGTCAAGTCGGCTCAATCAACTGAAAAACATAAATCAGTCAGCTGCATAAAACAATTAAACTTAATTCTTTAGAACAATAAAATTCTTCACTACCCGACCCAGCTCGATGACTACTGCTCAGAATGGTTTCCCCAGTGTTAACCAAATCGAGCTTGGTAAACACTGCAAACCTTCCAACTTCCTTCGGAGACCAAGTTAACTCAGTAAATACTGACCTTCCTTTGTTTACCAAGTGAGCTTGGTAAAAGCTAATTTTTCTTCACTTACCGAGTGAGCTCGGTAAAAGCTAACTTTCCTTTGCTTACCAAGTGAGCTTGGTAAAAGCTAACTTTCCTTAGCTTATCGAGTGAGCTCGGTAAAAGCTAACTTTCCTTTGCTTACCGAGTGAGCTCGGTAAAAGCTAACTTTCTATGTAATGTTCAGGAATTCTCTGTAGTCACTATAAATTTCTTTGCTAACCATCTGAGCTCGGTAGACTCTATCTGATGGTTGATATGACATTTGTGTAACATCAAAGACAATACACAATTAACAATTACATCCAACAATCTCCCTCTTTTTCATTGATGGAAACACAACATGTCATAGTAGAAATGAAATTTGAAAACAAGTCTTTCACTTATATGGCAACACAACATGTCAATATAACAATTCTCCCTCTAAGATAGAAAACTCTCCCTCTTACAGTAATCTCCTTCTATGAAAAAATTGCATAGAAAATTCTTTTGAACAAATTTCAGAGAGATATGACAGTAATAAACTCTCCCTCTTTGACAACACATGCCAAAGACAACTCAAACTCAAATGAATTTTAGTGTACCTTTAGTACTGATTCATATGCAGTGTTACCTAATTATGCTACATCAACTAATAGATCTTCAATCTAGTATGAGTTGATGCATCACTAAAACTTTATTTTAGTGAACTTCAGATAGGGGAGTGACCCCTAACTTACCTCTTAGATACAAGAATGCATCCTTAGGTAATGGTTTTATGAATATGTTAGCAATTTGGTCCTTTGTATGAATATATTCCAATCTAATCTCCTTATCTTGAATCAATTCTCTGACAAAATGATATTTTATTGCAATATGCTTGGTTTTGGAATGCATCACTGGATTCTTAGATATGTTGATTGCACTTGTATTATCACAGAACATAACAACTGGTTCTTTGATTTCCATCTTCATGCCTTCCAACAACTGTTTAAACCAAACAATGTTAGAACAGTTTACTGGTGTAGCAACATACTCTGCCTCTACTGTTGATTAAGATGTACAATTTTGCTTTTTGCTTGTCCAAGAAACCAACCTTTTCCCAAGAAAGAATGCACCTCCACTTGTACTTTTTCTATCATCAAGGTTTCCTGCCCAATCAGCATCAGTAAATACTTTCAAATCCAAATTTCCTCCAAACTTATACCATAAACCACACTCTTCAGTTCCTTTCAAATATCTCATTATTCTTTTGATTGTCATCAAGTGGTTTTCTCTTGGTTTTGCTAAAAATCTTGCTACAATACCAACTACAAGGGTAATATCAGGTCTAGTATGAACTACATACTGCAACTTTCCAATCATAGATCTATACAATGTTTGATCTACTTCTTTTGATTCATCTTCCTTGGTAAGTTTTAATCCAGTACACATAGGAGTCCCAACTGGTTTACAATCTTCCATTCCAAAAAATTTCAATATCTCCTTGATGTACTTTGATTGAGTAATGTAGATACCATTTTTGTTCTGTTGAATTTGAAGACCAGACCAACAAAGAATTTCATCTCACCAAACATAGACATTTCAAATTCCTTGTTCATTTGTTTTGAGAATTCTTTGCACAGATCATCATTCCCTATGAAAATAGTATCATCTACAAATATTTTTGCCAAGACAATCTTATTATCTATTCCTTCTTTAATATACAAGCTGTTGTTATCATTAGTTCTTTGAAAACCAATCTAAATAAGATATTTATGCAATCTTTCATACCATGCTCTAGGGGCTTGTTTCAAACCGTACAATGCCTTGTGTAATTTGCAAACCATGTTCTTCTTATCTAGATTAACAAAACCTTTAGGTTGTTCAATGTAAACCTCTTCATCTAGTATACCATTGAGGAATGCTGATTTGACATCCATCTGATAAACTTTGAATCCCTTGTGAGCAGCATATGCTAGTAAGGTTTTAACTCCTTCCAATCTTGCAATAGGAGCAAAAGTTTCTCCATAGTCTATTCCTTCTTCTTGAGAATATCCTTTGCATAGTAGTCTAGCTTTGTTTCTTCATACCTTACCATCTTCATCCAACTTTTTTATGAATACCCACTTAGTTCCAATCACATTTTTGTCTTTGGGTCTAGGTACAAGAGTCCATGTCTTATTTTTCTCTGTTTTCTTTATTTCTTCATTCATAGCTTCAATCCAGCTATCAGTTTCCAATGTATCTTTGATATTCCTAGGTTCAAAATTAGCAAGTAAACAAGTAACTTTCAGCTTATTTCTTGTCATGGCTCCTTCAGATTTATCTCCAATGATCTGATCTACTAAATGATGTCTCTTGACATACTTAGCTAATACAGGTTCCTTGCCTCTTGAATGGATTTCATTATTATCTTTTTGCATTTCAACATTAGGCTCTGTCTGTTCTGGCTCGGTAGATATTTGCTCGATAGATGTTTGCTCGGTAAATACTTGCTCAGTAGATACTGAATTTAACTCAGTTTGTTGTGGCTCGATTTTAACTTCCTGTAACTCAGTTAGAGATGACTCAGGAGTAGAGGTTTCCTGATTCTCTAATGTAACTAGTACTATATCAGGTTCATTGAAGACAAACCTTTTATAATCTTTTAGTTCCCTTTTGCTTTCTTCTTCAGTTCTTTCTACAAATTCATCAACTTTCACATGTGCACTTTCTATGACTTTTTGAGTAGACAAGTTCAAACATCTATATGCCTTACTTGTGCATGAGTATCCAAATAATATACCTTCATCACCTTTTACATCGAATTTTCCTTTTCTAGATTCTTTCAAAATGTAACATTTACTTCCAAATACTTTAAGATAACTTACATTAGGTTTATAGCCATACCATAACTCATAAAGGGTTTTGAATGAGTCTTTTTTCAGCTGTATAGCCATACCATAACTCATAAGGGGTTTTGAATGAGTCTTTCTTTAGCTGTACTCAATTCAAAGTATAGATTGCGGTGTTGATTGCTTCCTTCTAGTATTTGATAGCAATGCTCTTTTCAATCATTAAAGTTCTTGTACAATCCATGATGGATTTGTTTCTTCTTTCAACTATTCCATTTTGTTGGGGTGTTCCAGGGGCTAATACCTGTCTTTTGATTCCTCTTTCAATGCAAAAGTTATTGAATTCATGTGAAATGAATTTTCCACCTTTGTCTAACCTCAAGAATTTTAATCTTTTCCTTGTTTCCTTTTCTACTCTGGCCAAATACAATTTGAACTTTTCAAATGCTTCTGATTTATTTCTTAGATACATGACTGTCATCATTCTTGAGTAATCATCAACAAAAAGAATGAAGAACTTTTCTCCAATATAGCTTTCAATTCCAATGGGTCCACATAAATCAGTATGCACAATTTCTAATATGTCTTCAGACTGATAGTTTTTACTTTTAAAACTAGTCTTTCCCATCTTTCCAATTTGACAATTTTTGCATAGACCGACCTCGGGTTTCTTTATGTTGGGAATGCCTTTTACTTTTTTGAATTTGCTTATCTTTACCAGATTATCAAAGCTTACATGACACAACCTTTTATGCCATAACCAACTTTCTTCAACTTGAGCAATGAAACATGAACATTCACCTAGTTCAAGATAGAACAAGTTACCTTTAGTTTGAGTACTTGATCCAATCAGCTTTCCTTTCCCATCCAACAATCTTGTTTTACCATGCATGAATTCTACTTTGATTCCATTATTGAGTAGTTGTGCCACACTTAACAGATTATGCTTTAGTCCTTCTACCCAATAGGCATTATCACATATAAGTTCTTTGGTTAAAGGGATTCTTCCTCTTCCTTTTATACAACAAGGTTCATTGTTACCAAATCTTACACTGCCACCATCATAGTCTTCAAAGTATTCAAACTTAGTTTTGTCACCAGTAATGTGATGAGAACAACCACTATCTATGATCCATGTATCATTTTTTCTCATATGAGAAATGAGTGCCATTTCTTCATCATTATCAAATTCATCTTTCACAACAATATAGACAATCTCATCTTCTTCTTCATGATTAGAATCATTAGAATCTTTAGCCATAAAACATGTTTTCTTACCTTTGTCCTTGAATGATTTGAAATCTTTCTTTCCATTCCATTTTTGATCTTTCTTTTCATCTTTATTCTTTTTGTTTGGGCATCTAGCAGCAACATGACCAACTTCTTCACATGAAAAATAGATTAGGGGTACTTTACCTTTGTGTTTTCCTCTGCCTCTAGAATATTTCCTTGCTAGAAGGGCTTCAATTACTTCAAGATCACTATCAGAACTTTGGTTTGATTCATCTTCACTTTCTGACTGAGATTTCTTTTTGCCTTTCTCCTTGAGTGAGATTTTTGCTTCAAATGCTGATTCAATGTTCTTGGAAGCTGGAATATAGTTATCAAAGTTTCTACAAATGCAGTCAATCTTCCAACTATAACCTCTAGATTTATCTTATGATTTGCTTCACATCTTCTTTCCTGAATTGCAAAAAATCTGATTGCATAAATGGGAAGTAGAGTTTTGAGAACTTTACTTATAACTATCTCTTCACTGATATCTCCTCCAGAATCTATGATTGCACTGACACATGCTTTAACTCTTTCAACATATTTTGCAATGTTTTCATCCTCTCTCATCCTCATTTGATCAAATTTTCCTCTCAAACTTTCTACTTTGACTCTTCTAATGTTATCATCTCCTCCATAGATCTCTTTTAGCTTTTCCCACACTTCAAAGGCAGATTTGCAGTCCTTGATATCATCAAATTCTTCATAATTTAGAGCAGATGCTATATCTATCATCATAATGTTGTGAGCCTTCTTTTCAGCAATATCATTGATAGATAGTTTACCAATTGGTTCTGCATATTTTTCATCAAGGTACTTCAGTCCTGTATCACCAATGGATGCTAGGTGAAGTCTCATCAGTCTTTGCCATGTTGAGAAGTTATTTCTGTTAAGTCTTGGGATTTCCCTTTTGTAAGACATCCTGATCTTTGGCTTAGATCCTTGAAATCTTATCCTGCAAGCACCAAAATCTCTGATACCAATTGTTGAAAATAGAGATGGAGTAACTGAGAGGGGAGGGGTGAATCAGTTACTACAAAATAAATCCACAGATCCTTAGTTGTTTTAAAATATAGCTATTGACAATCTCACAAATAAATTTGAAACTTGATAGATGTTTTGATAACTTATTTAGCATTAAAGTGATAACATGCATGCATAAAGAAATAACATGAACACAAGAGACACCAGATTTAATGTGGAAATCCAATTTGGGAAAAACCACCAAGTAACTAGTTACCAATTTTCACTCTTATGAAGTGAGCCATGTTAGGAGCCAACCCTATTAAAGGTTACAAAACACACTATTAGGTGTGACCTTGTTAGAGGATTTGATCACCTTGTTAGAAGTGGCCTTGTCAGAGGTCTTTAAAACAATTCAACTTAATTGTCACCTTGTTAGAGGATTTACAAAATGGCTATCAAACCAACTTTGTTAAGAGATTTTGAATCACTGTTACAATGATTAGAAAGCAACAATGAAGTGATCTAAAATATATGCAACTTATCTTTTTTGAATATGGATCTCTGTTCTGCTTCACTAGATCCTCATTGATTGAATGCAACTTTGCAGCTTCATAGGGATATCTAATTCCTCCTCAACATTCGCTCATATATTTGCTTATTCATACATTTGCACTTTTATGCATCCACACACTGCTACATATTTTGAACTCACAACTTGACCTTTCATATATAACTTACAGATTGTCAAGTCAGCTCAATCAACTAAAAAACATAAATCAGTCGGCTGCATAAAATAATTAAACTTAATTCTTTAGAACAATAAAATTCTTCATTGCCCGACCCAGCTCAGTGACCACTGCTTAGAATGTTTTCCCCAATGTTAACCAAATGGAGCTTGGTAAACACTAAAGACCTTGCAACTTCCTTCAAAGACTGAGTTAACTCGGTAAATACTAACCTTCCTTTGTTTACTAAGTGAGCTTGATAAAAGCTAATTTTTCTTCGCTTACCGAGTGAGCTCAGTAAAAGCTAACTTTCCTTTGCTTACCAAGTGAGATCGGTAAAAGCTAACTTTCCTTAGCTTATCGAGTGAGCTCAGTAAAAGCTAACTTTTCTTTGCTTATTGAGTAAGCTCGATAAAAGCTAACTTTCTGTGTAATGTTCAGGAATGCTCGGTAGTCACTATAAATTGCTTTGCTAACCATCTGAGCTCAGTAGACTTTGTCTGATGGCTGATATGACATTTGTGTAACATCAAAGACAATATACAATTAACAATTGTATCCAACAGAAGGCACACCAGGTGCACCCCTTTTTTGAAAAAAGTTAAAGTTAAGGTTTTAAGAGGTTTTCAAGTAATTAGGGCATTGTTTTATCATCTGTGTATTAAGGTTTCATTTAATCATTTTTCTTCAACTTTGAAGTAATGGACATTATTTTTATGTAGATCCAATAGCTCCTTTATCATCATCCCTTGTAGCAAAGATAGTCCCAAAGCCTATAGTATTCAAGTTTCAGGGTGTTCTAAACAAGTCATACTTTCAAGATGGCTATTTAGAAATCTAGGACACTGAACTAGGTCATACAAATTTGGGCACATTCTTAGCATTATGCAATAAACCCACATAAAGGTCTCCAATAATATCCACCTTGATCCTCTTGGGACTTGTTAACACAACATCACATCTAGTTTCAATGTAGTCTTTAGAATTGATCATGACACTAGAAGAAAAATATCTTCCCAATGAAAGGGTTGTGAAGAGCATAACCAGAGAGATCATCCTAGATCTTTGACCCAATGACATAGAGAAGGTGTTTCATCTTCTGAGGGTAGATTAGTTTATTAGATTGACTTATCACCAAGTCGAGAGATGGTACAAGGAACATGTCTATGAAGCTTCCAAAATAACTTAGCAATCATATGTCATTGAGAAGACTCCTCTAGGGAAGAAAGTAGGCAAAGTGGATATGACAAGAGGTTACATGAAAGAGGACATTGGATATTTGATCATACTCTTGAGTAGAGTTATGGGTTTGACTACTTCTTGACACATGGACATTTGAATGGTGTATTTTATTGAGACTATCAAGATGGCAAAGATGCTAATTGATTGGGCCTTTACTCTCAATGAGAACTTGGGTGAGTAGTTGGTGGTTGTTAAGAATAACCATAAATTTTAAATGACATCATACTTGGTATACTTATTAGTTGTGAGAGCGACAGATTGTCCAGGGCTATATAAGAAGGGTAGCATGCAAGATGCAAATGCATAACCCTACATAGTTTATCCTTAGCTAGTAAAGAAGAAGATTTGAGAGAAAAGAAAGGAATATAGGATCTGTTGGTCTAAATTTTTGAATGATAGAAATCCTTTACCTAGGTATAAAAAAGTCAGATTGTACCCATTAGTGGATAATAGGGTTTCTAGCTAAGTCATCCATTTGCTAGCCTTTGAAATTTTTTGTGGAAACCCTACATTTCATTCCATTCTTAAATGGTCAAGCACAAAAAATTTGAATTTTCAAATACAACGAATATTCTATTGTCTTTTATCCATCGTGCCCCTGAGCTACTCTTCCTCTCAAATTTCCCAGCTGTTCGATCTAATTACATCAACCATTATAGTTTCCTCGATATGAAAAGATGGGCACTCTTTATGTATAGTGAGGTAGCGAGTGCCAGAAAGTTATAAAACGAGACCACAAAATGGAAACACGGTAATAAAAGATTTGTTTTTTGGCCGATCATTCAGTCCTAGACACCTGGCAAGTATTGTCAGAATGAAAAAAGGGACCCAATGGAAGCAGTCCAAAGTTGACACCGAAATGATGGTTTTTTTAATGTCTCGCTATCTTGCTATCAGAAAAATTTACATCTCACCATTCGCAAAGTAGCGAGGTTCCAAAAAATAAAAAGCACAGTAGCCTTCAAAGTTATCGATAACCATGATGTGTCCAGGTGGCATGACTAGTAATAACTTCTTTTATTAGAAGTAGTTGGTAGAAGTAATAACAATTTGATGGGTCCTTGTATTTCACAGTATCAAGATTTATTAAAATTACCAAAGCTCGCTACCTCGCTATCAAAAATTTCTAGCATCTTGCCATTAGCGAACTAGCGAGGCACCATAAAATCAATAGCTGGTCAGACCTCTTGCTACAGTGGCAAATCAAAAAAATGCTACAGGAAGTAACATTGTTGAAAGTGTGACAAGAAGTTAATGTTATGTTTTATGTTTTGTTTTAAATTTTAATGATTTCAATTAAGTCCTATGTGTGGTGGCATAACTAGAATGGTAATTCAATGAACCTTCTAGGTATAGCCACCTAGGACAACGTATGTGTTTTTTTTTAGTTTTGTAGTTTTCTTTAAGTCATAATTTTGGGTGTTCAATAATTAATCCAATCAAATTATGGATTGTGACAGAAAGTTGGTGATAGTTTTTTCTAATTTCTTAGATTCTCATGATTTCAAGAAATGTTCTTGAGAAGGAGATGTTTCATATTCCGACTGGATAGAGAGAAAAGCCAATTTTTTGATGTAAGAGGAGGATTGAATGTGAAGAGAATAGAAATTTTTTCATGTTTTTTGGTGTTGATTTTCTGCATTTTCAATTGGACATGTGATTTTTCCCTTGTACCATCTTTTTGGAAATCAACATTCTAAAAATATACGAATGTTTTAATTTTGCAAATCCTATGTAAGTCAATTTTTTGTATTCCTTCATAGTTCAGAGTTTTTTTTAGATTGTATTACAGTAGGATCGATTGGGGTGTTGCAAGTCTAGCATCAACTATTTTGAGAGTCATTCCTTACTGATGAAAATCATTTAACTCTCTACGATCAGTTCTATGGTCGTAGATGAGTATGTATATAAGTTTATTTTTTGCTTTATTTTCTTTTTTCAACCTTTCTGTCAATACGTTCAACCGCGCGGGTTTATGTCTATGAGTTGATTGAATATTTCATATATTCATCGATATGTGATAAAGGGAAAGATTGTTTTTATATACATAGAATGTGTAGTTTTAAATTCTTGAACATTTCTCAATCGGTAGTCGGTTTGTGCCCAAGTTTTAAATCCATGCATGAAAAGATGGTGTAGGTTTAAAGATTAGTAAATGTTATTTGCTGGTCAGTCTGTGGTCAGGATGATTTTAGGTTTTATTTTCTCGAATATGTATTACAAATACATTGCAAAAGATTTGGGTCAGATTTCTTTAAGTTTGGTGAAGAAAAATGTTGTGATAGGAGGTTAGGAAAGTTCATGTCACATGTCAATTTTCACTGGGTATTGAAAAATAAGTTTGTTAACAGTCAAGTTTGGTTTTAGTTTGATCCTAGAGGGTGTATGTGTGCATTGAAGTAACTTAGTTGAGTGATTATTTTCCTCCTGAGTTTTCCAAGGTGAGGCTCTACATCATTTTTGGTATCAGAGCTAAAGAGTTGCAGGTTGTTTGAATTTACATGTTGTATGTTCCTCATCAAGATTCTTCAATAGGGTCAAGCAAGATGGTGACCAATGCAGAGTTAGCTAAGAAGGTTGAGGAGCAAGAAGAACTTCTCCAAAAAGAGAATACGGAAATGAAGGGGATATTGGTAGAATTAGCACGTAAGTTGGAACAAATGAAGAATGTGGTTGAAAAGAAAGAGATGAAAGAAGAAGTAGAAGAAGAGGAAGAAGTACCAAATGATGAAGAGGATGAAATATCTAAGAATGAAAAGCCATTTTTTAAAGCTTTAAAGGCTTTGGGAGGAAAACCCACTAAATTACCTATGTTTACGGGAAGTATGGATGCTAAATTAGTGTTGGAATGGATTGAAGCTTTAGAGAATCATTTTGAATGTGAGAAAGTTTCAGAATCACAACAAGTTAAGTTTGCTAAATCTAGAATGAAGGGAGCAGCCCTTACATGGTGGAATTTTGTGCAAGAAGAAAGGGTAAAGGAAGATAAGGGGAAAATTTTTTCATGGAAGAAGATGGTGTTTATGATAAGAGAGACATACCTCCCTCAAGACTATGAAGTACAGTTACATTAGAAAAGGCAAAATCTTAGACAAAGGGATATGGATATCTGCACTTATACAGAAGAATTTCAGAAGTTGAGTCTAAGATCAAAATTTGTAGAACCTCGAGAGTATCAAGGTAGCAAGATACCTAAATGGTTTAAGGATGAACATACAAGAGGAATTGCAGTTGTTGAATCCTAACACCATAGCTAAGTGCTATCAGTTAGCTTTGAAAGTGGAAGAGAAAATCAAGAGGGGACAAGAAAATAACAACAGAGGTAGAGGAAGACAACCATTCGGAGGAAGAGGTACATTTATAGGAAGAAGCCAAAATTTTCAGCCACAAACAGAGATACAGAATGAAGTTAACAAGTTTGATAATTTTAGAGGAAGTTTCAGAGGTAGAAGACCAAATTTTAGAGTAAGATCACCAAGAAGAATGAATGGACCAATAAGATGTTACAATTGTAATCAAGAAGTTCATATGGCACACAAATGTCTAGCAAAGGCAAGTTCTAGTACTCATGGAGAAAGGATAATACACCTGACACAAGAAGCTGATTCACAAGAAGATTCAAAAACTTATGGCTATCCAGAAAAGGGAGAAGCACTTATGATGAGGAGAACACTTCTGAAGATGCATGTAAAAGAAGAACCACGACAAACAAAGTCCATTTTCAGAATACATGTAAGTCTGGAGGGAAAATTTGCAAGGTATTGGTAGACTCTGGTTCTATAGAAAATTTTGTAGCTCTTGAAATGGTAGAAAAATTAAAGTTACCAAGAATATCACATCTGTATCCTTACAAAGTATCTTGGCTAAATAAAGGACAAAAAACCATAGTGGAAGAGCAAGCTTGGGTGGAATTTCAGATTGGAACATACAAAGACAGATTATTGTTTGATGTTGTTAATATAGATGCATGCCATTTACTATTTGGCAAACCATGGCAATATGATCTCAAGGCACATCATGATGGAGTGAAGAATACATACACCATTACAAAGAATGGAAAGGTCATTGAATTGATACCTTTAGCTAAACCAAGTCAAGAAGAATCAAAAGCTACAGAAGCTAAGATCATGGTAATGGGTAAGAGAGAATTTTTGAAAGAAGTGAAAGGAAAGAAGTGTCCACTCTTTGCACTAATTTTTGTACTCAAGGATAAATTACAGAATGATGCTGAAAATCAGATTGAGGAAGAAAAATCAGAGATGGAGTCTTCAAACTTGAAGGTGGAAGTGACAGAAAAGAAGAAGCAAAATGTAGCAAAAGAAGTGAAACCAATTCTGGACAAGTACAAGGAAATTATAGCTGATGGAATACCATGAAGTCTCCCACCTATGAGAGAAATTAGTCATTTTATTGATCTCATACTAGGCTCAACATCACCCAACAAAGCTACATACAAACTAACATCACCACAAAATGAAGAAATGGCAAGCAAAATTGAAGAGTTACTTGAGACTGGTTTGATTGGTAAAAGTTTAAGCCCATGTGCAGTACCTGCAGTTCTAGCCCCAAAGAAAGAAGGAACATGGAGGTTATGCATAGATTCAAGAGCATTGAACAAGATCACTATAAGTTACAGATTTCCAATGCCTAGAATAGAAGATTTACTTGATTGTTTGGGGAAAGCAAGATATTTTTCAAAGATTGATTTAAAAAGTGGGTATCATCAAATAAGAATTAGGCCAGGAGACGAATGGAAAACAACATTTTAAAAAAATGAGGGATTATAAGAATGGAAAGTAATGCCATTTGGATTGTCTAATGCTCCTAGTACATTTATGAGACTTATGAATGAAGTTCTCAAAGATTTTATAGGAAAGTTTGTGATAGTGTATCTAGATGACATTTTGGTTGTCAGCGAAACAAAAGAGGAGCATCTGAAACATTTGGATTTAGTGATGAGGAGGTTACAAGAAGAAAAGTTAATGATTAATTTGGAGAAATGCAGTTTTATGCAAGAGGAGCTGACATACCTTGGATTTGTGATCTCAAAGGGAACACTCAAGATGGATCAAGATAAGGTAAGTGCAATTCTTTCATGGCCAATTCCTAAAACTATTGCAACAGTTAGAAGTTTTCATGGTTTAGCCACTTTCTATAGAAAGTTCATTAGAAATTTCAGTTTGATTTGTGCACCTATTTTGAATACCATAAAAGGAGGGCAGAAATGTAAATTTGTTTGGACAACAGAAGCCAATGAAGCCTTTGAACTTCTTAAGCAAAAAGTTTCCCAACAACCAGTCCTTGCATTTCCTAATTTTAATAAAGTCTTTCAAATAGAATGTGATGCAAGAAACATAGCAATAGGAGGTGTTCTTAGTCAAGAAGACAAACCTATAGCCTTTTTTAGTGAGAAAATCAATGAAGCCAAACATAAATATTCATCATATGATTTGGAAATGTATGCTCTTGTCCAATCTCTTAAGAAATGGAGACACTATTTTCTATGTAAGGAATTCATTATATACACAGATAACCAGCCCCTTAGTTTCGTAAATAGTCAAGAGAAATTGAATCATAGGATATGAAATGGATAGAGACATTGCAAGCATTCACGTTTTCTATTAAGCATAAGAAGGGAGTTGCAAATAAGGTTACTGATGCATTAAGTAGAAGAACTTTAACTACATCACAAATTCAGTTGGAAACTATAGGAATTTCAAATCTAAAAGGTATGTATGTTGATGATGCTGATTTTAAAGACATTTATCAAGCATGTACTAATTTGGATGAAAGATACAATCGTGAGTATGCTGATTTTCTAATTCAAGAAGGATTATTATTCAAAGGAGGACAAATTTGCATACCTAAGTGTACAATGAGAGATAATATCATACAAGAGAAACATAGTGGAGCATTATTTGATCATTTTGGACTAGATAAGACTTTGGAGTTGGTTCGTAGAAATTATTTTTGGCCAAAGTTACAAAAGGATGTGAGGAAATTTGTGGAAGAATGCACCATTTTTTAGAAAAGGAAAGGAAAAAGTACCAATGTTGGATTATATCAGCCCCTACCTATTCCTTCAAGACTATGGGAAAGTATTAGTATGGATTTTGTTATGGAATTACCAAGAACTCAAAAGGGTTATGATAGCATTTTTGTTGTTGTGGATAGATTTAGTAAAATGACACATTTCTTACCATGTAAATCCACCAAAGATGCATCATACATTGCAGATTTATTCTTCGAAGAGATAGTGCAGATTCATGGATTACCATTGAATATTGTTTTAGATAGAGATGGTAGATTTGTAGGTCATTTTTGGAGAATGCTTTGGAAGAAACTTGGCACAAATTTATCTTTTTCATCTGCATATCACCCAAAAACCGATGGCCAAACAAAAGTTGTCAATAGATCTTTGGGAAACTTGTTAAGATGCCTTACAAAACAACATGGATAAAAATGGGATTCTATACTTGCTCAAGCTAAATTCTCATACAATGATACAGTGACTAGATTATAGGAAAATCTCCATTCTAGATCATGTATGGTACACATCCAAGAGGAATTCTTGAGCTAAGGGAACTTCAAAACACTTTTCCAAGTCGTTCACATGGTGAAGAATTTGCTAAAGCTATTAAAGAGGTCCAAGATCAAGTCAAGTTATAGCTACAAAATTCAAATTAGAAGTATAAAGAAGTTGTTGATCAAAAAAGGAGAGAAGTACATTTCAAGGTTGGTGATTTAGTATGGGCATATCTAAAGAAAGAAAGGTTACCTCAAATGAAACATACGAAGTTATTACCTAAGAAGGTTGGTCCTTGTCAAATTTTGGAAAAATATGGACATAATGCATACAAAATTTAGTTACCTATAGATATTGGTATTTCAACCATATTCAATGTTTGTGATCTTACACTATACAAGGGTTTTGAAACACAAACAACAAATGAAGACTCAGTAATAGAAGATTTGCAGCCAGTACCTAAACCAGCGCCACCTCAATTGGAGAAGATACTAGATACTAAAATAAAGAAGACTTGAAGAAGACAATACACTCAGTACTTAGTCAAATGGAAGAATAGACTAGCGAAAAAAGCTATTTGGGTGGATGAGAAAAAAATTAGCAAACATGGTTCATCAGTAAACCATCTCATCTCAAGTGGACTTGAGATTCATTCTATAGGGGAGTATGCTATAGTGGCAGATCAGAAAAATGTTACAGGAAGTAACATTGTTGAATGTGTGACAAGAAGTTAATGTTATGTTTTATGTTTTTGTTTTAAATTTTAATGATTTCAATTAAGTCCTATGTGTGGTGGAATAAATAGAATGGAAATTCAATGAGCCTTCTAGGTATAGCCACCTAGGACAACTTATGTGTTGATTTTTTTAGTTTTCTAGTTTTCTTTAAGTCATAATTTTGGGTGTTCAATAATTAATCCAATCAAATTTTGGATTGTGATAGAAAGTTGGTGACAGTTTTTTCTGATTTCTTGGATTCTCATGATTTCAAGAAATGTTCTTGAGAAGGAGATGTTTCATATTCTGACTGGATAGAGAGAAAAGCCAATTTTATGATGTTAAAGGAGGATTGAATGCGAAGAGAATATAAATTTTTTCATGTTTTTTGGTGTTAATTTTTTGCATTTTCAATTGGAAATGTGATTTTTCCCTTGTACCATCTTTTTGGAAATCAACATTCTAAAAATATATGAATGTTCTAATTTTGCAAATCCTATGTAAGTCAATTCTTTGTATTCCTTCATAGTTCAGATTTTTTTTAGATTGTATTATAGTAGGATCAATGTAGGTGTTGCAAGTCTGGCATAAACTATTTTGAGAGTGATTCCTTGCTGATGGAAATCATTTAACTCTCTATGATTAGTTCTATGGTCACAGATGAGTATGTATATAAGTTTATTTTTTGCTTTATTTTCTTTTTTCATCCTTGCCGTCAATAGGTTCAGCCGCGCGGGTTTATGTCTATGAGTCGATTGAATATTTCATATATTCATCAATATGTGATAAAGGGAAAGATTATTTTTATATACATAGAATTTGCGGTTGTAAATTCTTGAACATTTCTTGATTGTTGGTGAGTTTATGTCCAAGTTTTAAATCCATGCATGAAAAGATGGTTTAGGTTTAAAGATTAGTAAATGTTATTTGTTGGTCAGTCTGTGGTCGAGTTGATTTTAGGTTTTATTTTCTTGAATGTGTATTACAAATACATTGCAAAAGATTTGGGTCAAATTTCATTAAGTTTAGTGCAGAAAAATGTTGTGACAGGAGGTTAGGAAAGTTCATGTCGAATGTCAGTTTTCACTGGGTATTGAAAAATTAGTTTTTTAACAGTCAAGTTTGGTATTAGTTTGATCATAGAGGGTTTATGTGCCCCTTGAAGTAACTTAGTTGAGTGACTATTTTCCTCCTAAGTTTTCCAAGGTGAGGCTTTGCATCACATCTAGTAACATGGATGATGACTAGGATTGAAGTAAAGTCTTGTTGGGTGCTAGCAGTATAGAATCTCCTATGTCATCAATACTCTAGACCCATGCCCTATTGATCAAGAGTACAAGAGATCTTGATCATCAGACCAAAGCAGAATCAATAGTCCTTACTATCTCATTGTGGAAAGTTTCTCGATGTTTAGTCTATGCGACATTGCAAGTATGGGACCCACCACACCTTCAAAATACGTTAAACAATTTCTTTACCTTTGATTTGTTTTCAGATCGACGGCCATTGCTATCTCATTATCAAGAGTTGCTTGAAGGATATGCACAGCGAAGTAGCAACATGGTGACATGTGTCCTCAGTCACCAATGGATCCAAACACAAGTGCCATCAAGGAAAGAGCTATGTACATGGGTAATTCTCATTAGATCGATTGATCAACTTATCAAGTGGAATGCTGAATTGTTTTTCTCTATAGCCCATGATCGTATGATTTTAAAGATTGTCAGCGCAGGTTTAAATATTGAAGGTGGTGGCACTCTACATATTAATAAGGTTTGAAAAGTGTCATGTGTGAAGGAAAAAATAGAGTGTAACTAATAAGATTTTCTCAATTGTACCTTATGCGAATAAAGATTTTGAATTCTTTTTTGAATAGGATCATTTACTAAGAGGATTGTGTAGATTTTGGCACAAGTGCCAAACAACATAAAAGAACTACAAATAAGAGATTTCCAAGTATGTGTTTTACTATAGTTTCTAAAGTGTTGCAGTCTTGCATGGTGTAGCAGAAAGGGCTCTGAAGAATTCACTAACTCTTAGATTGTGGATAGCAGAGGGATTACTTGACAAGAGTAATTGGATCCCTAGTGTTTCTTCCTCTCGAATTGGTTTAATTTTGTCTAAAAGATGGTTTATAGAGAGGAAATTGTTTGTCTTGTATGTCAGTATGTGGAATTTTGATTGAGGAAGGCTAGTAATCCCAGGTGTTTCTATGGGTTGTGATCAAGCTACTAAGGTAATGAGGGGGGCAAAGAATGAACTTGATAAAATAAAGACCCTGTCCGCAGTACCACCTTCCTCTAAGAAAATTCTCAAGATGGCACATTTCAATGCCATGGAAACAGAAGCATGTAGGACCCTATGCAGAATTTTTAGAGAAGGTGAAGAAGATTTTATAACCATGGGATTCATGCAAATACTCCCTCTGAATTTTATTTAGTGCACATATTTTTGTGTCACTAGGTGACAAATTTTGGTTGAAAGCTGGTTTTGGATGCAGACATGGTTGGCTAAGCAGAAATTGCTCATTTGGTTATATTTGACAGCTACATTGTTTCCATGCTTGAGTGTTGTTTCTTAAGGGTTAATCTTGTTATCTTAATGAGTTGTATTAATTAGTGAAGAGTGGGAAGTAAGGGTGTTTCTCCCAATACCATGATGATGGTAAAACCCACCATTCCAAGTCAGTTTGCAATCATCAAATTAGATTTTGTCATGGGCAAGCTTAGCAATTACATATATGATAGAATCACACTTGGAGCTAAATCAGAAAAAGGATGTGATAAACAAAGGCCTACAAGAGAATATGTGGTTCACATAATTTCCTATTAAACTTTTCTTTTTGGGCAGATGTATGTGTCTTCCTCTTGTAAGAGACACCTACCATTTTCTCTTAGCTTGAAGCTTGTTGCATCTTACACTATATAAGTGAGATTCCAGGGCTAGAGAAAGGGTCCAAATTCTATTTGTCTAAGTGATACTTAGTCTATTTGTGGTCCATTATTTTGAGCAAATTCGTGGTGTATTTTCTCTATCAGATCATGAGAGAACATGAATATAGAATGATCTGTGTTTCTTTAGAAGGTCATTTTTGAGTCTACTATAAATTGTGTACAATTTTCAAAGAAAATGAATAGAAATTATGAACTTTCCCCATATTAGTTCTTTCTAAACTTTGTCTCCTTTTGATTACTTGGTTATCTTGATGTTGTATAAGTAAAGGCTTGTGCAATTGAATGCAATCTAGTTAGGTTTTATATCTATTTATCAATGTTGTTAATTCAATGTATTAAGTAAAAACTTTGATGAATGTGATAAGGTTGTTGTAGTAGTGGAAAGGGTTTTGAATGATGAATTCTGATAAGAATTACTGATAAAATTTGTTGTAAGGAAAAAAATTAGATCTAAGAATTTTTTGTGGACTCTGAACCCCAATGGATTAGGCATAGATCAAATTTGATCCAGTTGAAAGAGAAACATGTCACAAATAGCTATCAAAATGTAGAATTAAATCAATTTTTACTTTCATTTCCTGTAGATCTTCAAAGTTGGCCAGAACTTGTTTGCATGGAATGTTTTAGCTTTAGTTAGCCACTATTGCTGAGAACACCTGCAGATTTATTGAAGAATTTTGGCCATATCTGTTATATGGGATGTGTTTAGCAAATAGTCATGAATTGTACATGTATTTGACAATTTGAGATGAGAATCAGAATGAAACTAAAATAACCCTCATACAGTGTTTCCCAGTCTTGAATCATCCCTAGGTATACCCATCCCATTTTTGCAAAGCTAGAAGAGTAGAAAACCACCCTTGGTTTTGTTGAAGTTGGGCCCAAATAGTTTACACCTACAATTGTTAGTAAGAATTGGCTATTCTTTAGGTTGTGTGAGTAATGTCATCTTGGTATTGACCATTTTTTTGCTTAGTAGTTTAAAAAAAAAAAAACACAAACAAAATGGTGACTCTATTGGGGAGTGTGCATATAGAAATAATCAATATCTCTGGCATGAAATATATTGGATATAGAAAATATATAGCAAGAGGTGTTTCTTATTTCCTTGTTGGAGTTTCATGTTCCCTAGTGTCCTTATTAATTGACAACAAAATTTTAACTAAATAGAATAATTTGTAATATCAAAGTCCCTTGAAGTTTTGGTAAGTTGCTATCAAATGTTAGAGTTAATGTCATGTTCTTTTAGTTTGGCAAGAATATGAAATTCCGTTGTTGTTGAATACAGTTTGCCAATACCAGCTGTAAATTTTGGACCATCTTGTTTTGTTTTGCAAGTTGGTTAATCTTTTCTCACTAAGTGAGTGGTGACTCAAAGTAAAATCTTTGCACTAGTGCTTCATAAATGTAAAGGTATTATGAAGGAAACAATAGTGGGAAGGCAGATTTGAAGAATTCATTTCAAGTTCTTGACACTAGGTAAAAGAATCAAATGAGATGTAGTGCATGTGTTACTAAATCCAGATAAGATCTAAATCTGCTATTATTTGCAGCATTGAAGTAGTTGCAAGCATCTGTATTGAAAGGTATTTACATGAAAGTAAGATTTACAAAATTTTCTCCATCAAATGGATTCAACATTAAATAGGAGAATGGTGTAACACATTTCAACATACTTTGTGAGAGGTAGGCTCAACCAAAGTGTTTTTATTCTATTTTTATTCTGAAGTATGTTTGAAGTTGAAAGTGGTAGAATATTTTCAGATCTACTACAAATTATAAATCAGAAGTTATTATAGGTGAATGAGGTTCAAATTTTTAAAGGATGTCAAGATTCATTTCACCTAAGATGCAACCAGTTATTGAAGTTCCTAGATCCATTTCTACCAAACAATATATGCCGTTGTATTTTAATGGTATTCATGCTTTCCCGAATGTCATTCCTAGTGATGTTAGAAAAAGTTTTCCTAAGTTTAATGGGAACCATCTTGTTTTAGCTAGTCATCATATTGAGTTCTTTTATGATTTGATGGGTGACTATGAGATTTCTCATGAGGACATGCACATGAAATTATTTGTTCAAACCTTAGAAGGTGATGCTAGAGATTGGTTTTCTTTTCTACCAGCATGTTCTATTTCATCTTGGGGTGAGTTGCATTCTACTTTCATGGAGCAATTTGGAGAAAGGTTAAGCATATCTGATTCTTATGACAAGTTCTTAAAGATTCATATTCAGAGTGATGAACTTGTCTCTAAATTTAACATCAAATTTGCAAGAGTTTTGAATAAAATCCCTGAAAATTATAGACCTGGTGATCAAATGTGTTTAGCAGTTTATTTTGATGCCTTTGACAAGAAAATGAATTATCTACTAAGAGATAAAGAACCACAGACATTATATCAGGCTTTTGTGACCACTAGGGATATTGAAAATAATTTGAGGTACAAATTGACTAGAAGTCATTTTTCTATGTTTGATTGTCGGTATAATGTATTTGAAAGAAAGGGTGAATGTGGTGTTGATGCTTCAATTTCAAATAAGCATATCAATACCCCTGCTATAGGTTTTTAAAGAAAAACACCAACAGGACCATTAATGATGCTTTTATATTCACAATAATCAATTTCATAGAGGGGGATTATGAGAAGAGGATGTCAGAAGAGGTAGCTACTAAGATATCAAAAGTTGGAGCCTACTACATCTAGTTATGAATATTCATGTATTTGAGGGTAGAAAGTGTGACTATTAACCCCAAAAATCTCCATAGGCATGCCTATGATAGACTCGTTCCACTGGAGATCACTTGACAACTCTTGTTTACATATGAAAAAGTTAGGAAATAACACAAAATATGGTGGATATGGATTAATACTATAGGACCTTTCAATATGCTTTTAAGACAAAAAAATTCCATCTTTTGAGTCTAAATGGGATTAGTATCCCTTAGAAGAATATAATTCTCCTCATCCTTATTTTGATAACATTGGGAAAGTGCAACATCTAGATGGCAAGACATTTCAGCATGAGGATGCGGTTAAAAATCACTGGATGAATGACTATGATATCTTCATAAGGTATTATAGTAGGATGACTCTATATCTAGTGAAGAGTGCTTTAAAGATAAAGATTCCTTTGAAGGAAGTGCAAGAGGATACAAAGTATCTTCTTGATTCATTGTTCAATAGGGATAGGGTTGGTGACTGACCTATCATGAATGCCAAGATTGATAAAGAAGAAAACTTAGACATTAATCATAGGGTGAGGAACATCATCAAATTGATAAAGGATTGGATCAAGAGACCTTTCAAACTTGATCCAATTTCTCAAATAGTGGTGTTCCACATGCAAGTCCATCCAACTAAAGGTCGAGGAGCTAAGGTCATAATGCCTACATTTATAGCCTAGTTGCCAATGAGACACAAAATAGTACACCAACTTGATAGACCAATTGGCTATTACAATGCTCAAAAGGGTAAAGGAAAGAGGAAGAGAACTTCTCCTCAATGGGGTGAGCTAGAAGAGGAAGTGACTCAGACACCTCTAGAGCAAGGGGAAGAAAATGTGGAAGCTACACAAGCCCAAGATAATCCTCAAGTGCCTCCAATTCAACAAGGCCAAGGAGAACCTAAAATTGAAGTGCAAGAGGTGTCTCTATCCCAACAAGAGGTACAAGCCTCCCCCTCTATGCCTAAGAAAAGAAAGATCAAGACTCTAGTAAAGAGGAGACAAAAGGTCACTAGGAAAGTGATTCCTTTCCCATCAGTCCCCAAACCTATCTTGGAATAAGTAGAAGAAGAGGATGATGAAGAGGAAGAGGATAATACACCTTTGAATTGGAGGATTCATCTCGCAAGAGCCACAAATCTAGAAAGGATAGCAAGCTTCATAATCACACCATTATCTATTCCTAAGCAGGCCATTCAAACTACATCAAAAGATGAAATGCAATATTGGATAGATGAGCAAGATGTTGAGGGCACTGATGTCTTTCGAATGTCAAGATTTCATGCCCATTAGTACTAAATTAGTTGAGGATAACATCAAAGATACTTCAACCAATCAAGCTCAATAGGAAGATTGGATTAGTTGCCACCCAAGCCACAAGGACCTGACGTAGCTCCATCATCCCTAGTGAAATTCATATTTTGTGTAGACAAGGGATTAGCTACCCCTCTTCCTCTAAGCACTGAAGGAGAATAGGTTTAAGCAAAACAACAGGAAGATCCACAACAAGCATTTGATGAGGAAGTGTTAGAGGAAGGTTAGATAAGTGAACAACCTCAAGAAATTTCCTAAGACACCAAGGTAAGGAATGTGGACACTACGAACAAAAAGACTCCTAATGTGGATCTCATATAGAAGGAGAAGACACTAGAAAGGGGAGATGAGGGAAAGAGCATAGCTGAGAAAACTCCTTTGTCCTAGAAAGGAAAATCTCCAATGGAACATATCCCAAGGTGGCTAAGGAAAGAAGTGATAATAAATAACAAGCAACAATTCACTATAGAGGAAGAGGATAGGATGAAATTAATTAAAGTTCTAAGGAGACCTAAATCACCACCAAATGATACTTAGATAAGGGAGGTTATGCTTGAGAAACCTACCTTGGATACTACTAAGCTGATGGTTATAATAGGAATTAAAGAAGTATTCAGGAGCTTAGAACAAGATGGGGTGAAATTGATAACACTTTGACAACAAAGTGACATCCTAAAAGGATATCTAAGAAAATTTGTTGGTCCCTTATATTCTATTGGTCTAATTTTTAACATTTACAAAAATTATGGGAAATTTAGTGAAAAATCATTTGAGTCTTTAAGTCTTGCAAATTAGGGTTTTGTTCCTTGTATTCTCCAAATATTTAGATTTCCCTCATTTAAAAAACCCTCAAAATATTTTCATAAAAATGTTTAAATGATATACCATTTCACCTAAGGAAGGGCTTGCACAAGCATGAATTCATTATAATCTTGTTTAAACCTTACGTGGCCATGCTTGGCTTGAAAATTTCTTAATCATTCTATTAGGAAATACCTTTGATGACACAAAGCTTTTATAACCATTGATCTTGTTCAGATCAACGAGTATCACATGCCCACAATTTTCAGATTTAAGGTTTTTAAATAATGTGGGCATGCGACTTGGTGACATGTGGCCCTTTCCTTTCTAAATTTCTAGTGAACCGTAAAAGAAATCATAAGTTGTCAAAAACTTTTGCAAGTTTCTCAATTCTTTTCATGCATGTTATGGATTTCCTGTGATGTCATTGGTTGAGTTACCAATACAGATATGCCTTTATCACCAAGAAGCATCAACCATTGATTTCATTTGAATCAAGGGCTAGCACTTTCCCATAAGAAGGAGATGCTTGTCATATAAATAATGCAAGGAAGCAAAAATTGGACAAGTGGCACAATCTGATAAGGGAGGTTATGCTTGAGAAACCTACTTTGGATACTACTAAGCTGATGGTTACAATAGGAATTAAAGAAGTATTCAGGAGCTTAGAACAAGATGGGGTGGAATTGATAACACTTTGACAACAAATTGACATCCTAAAAGGATATCTAAGAAAATTTGTTGGTCCCTTATATTCTATTGGTCTAATTTTTAACATTTACAAAAATTATGGGAAATTTAGTGAAAAATCATTTGAGTCTTTAAGTCTTGCAAATTAGGGTTTTGTTCCTTGTATTATCCAAATCTTTAGATTGCCCTCATTTTAAAAACCCTCAAAATATTTTCATAAAAATGTTTTAATGATACACCATTTCACCTAAGGAAGGGCTTGCACAAGCATGAATTCATTATAATCTTGTTTAAACCTTACGTGGCCATGCTTAGCTTGAAATTTTCTTAATCATTCTATTAGGAAATACCTCTGATGACACAAAGTTTTTATAAACATTGATCTTGTTCAGATCAATGAGTATCACATGCCCACAATTTTTAGATACAAGGTTTTTAAATAATGTGGGCATGCGACTTGGTGACATGTAGCCCTTTCCTTTCTAAATTTCTAGTGAACCGTAAAAGGAATCATAAGTTGTCAGAAACTTTTGTAGGTTTCTCAGTTATTTTCGTGCACGTTATGGATTTCCTATGATGTCATCGGTTGAGTTACCAATAGAGATATGCCTTTATCACCAAGAAGCATCAACCATTGATTTCATTTGAATCAAGGGCTAGCACTTTCCCATAAGAAGGAGATGCTTGTCATATAAATAATGCAAGGAAGCAAAAATTGGACAAGTGGCACAATCTGATAAGATGGGCCCACTATTCTCAAGGATGATGTTGAGATGTCTTCTGTGGCAAGTGTTAGACAAGTTGGAATGGCTGAAATTTTTTATTTGTCACTTTAGCCAATGTGGTGATAAGGATACATGATTCTATAACTGTTGATCTGTCAAGGATCAACATCTTGCGCTGCACGAGAGATAAATAATGTGGGCAAGTAGTTTTTTGACGTGTGGCAAGGTGGGGTTGAGAAATTTTAATTATATGCTGCAGTGTGCTACACTGTAAAATGATTGCTGACATGTACTGCCAGATGTGCCACTGAGGAAGTTTGACTGCCGAATGGAAGTGAAGTCTTATCATCTATAGATCTTTCAAAGATCTAGGGTTAGTGCAATCCTGTATTATGAAGCTACAGATCAAATAAGAAAAGCAAGTATGCACCTTTGCGATGTGTGTCATAGTGGGGTCAAACTATAGAAGAGTGTTGGCTCACGCCATGTGGTCTACCATTTATGCTTAGCTAGAAACACTTATGATGTGGGCGCAAAAAGTTTCAAAAATTAATGCAATGGTCAAATGAGTTAGAGCACATGGATTATCACTTCATTGGCCCAAGTGGATGGTGTGAGCATAAAATGCAAGATTTGTTTCACACTGTTGATCCTATCTTGATCAATGAAGGGTGCTTTCTTGCATAAAGAACTTGAACAAAGTTTTAAAAAAGTGGAAATGTGCCATGCCAACACATGTCTATGGTAACATCACTCTTCTAATCTTGTTAGGTTTTCAGATTCCCAGCATTACCATCATTGATCTTTTGAAGATTGGTGACTGGTGCAAGCTTGTAATTTGAAGATGCTCATCAGATAAAAAAAGTGGGAATGTGCCAGCTTGACACATGGAAAGGATGATGTCAAGAACCTACTTGCTTAGAAGAAAATATGGGACCCGCTAGTGTGGAAGTTTTCAGAAGCCCAACTCTCCAAGAAGGTTTCCCATTGGTCAATATAGCTAATTGAACTTTACTCTAATATGAATTGTTTTGATCATTGATCTTGCCTTGATCAATGAGTGGGGCTTCCTTGCAATTCTAAGGTGCAAGGAATTTAAGAAATGTGGGCAAGTGGTATTGTGAAACATACCCTTATTTTTCAATCCATAAAGCTTATTGTCTTTTAACTCAAAGCCATTCAATTTGGTGAAAATATATAGATAGGATTCAAATTTAGTTGCAATTTGGAGGTAACAATTACTGAGAGTAAATATGGTGCAGATTTCATTCGTGCAATTTCATTGTGTGAAAAGAACTCACGATCTCACCATTAATGAATTACCAAGGAAAAAAAAGAACATCGGGGCATACAAAATTCTCAGAGCCAGGGCATGGAAATTTTAGCTAGAGATCTAGTAAAATTGTAGAAGAAATCACATAGTGCAGAAGTGTGAATTCTAGTGGGTAAATACTCTACAACTCTTTTAAAAATTTAAGTATCTGTCATTGTAAATTTTCTAGGGTTTTATTCAAAATGCCTCCCCGAAAAGAATTCATCAAGAAAATAGATTATTTGAAACATTCTGTGCATGATGATTTTCTTGAACAATTCCCCTTATTAGTAAATGAAATAACTAAGGGGAGGAAACTCATTTCAAAACACCCGAGAGTGGCTATAGCAGAAGGTTTTTATGACAAAGAAAATTGGGTAAGAGATGCCCAAGTTTCCATGGGGGATCTAGACTTGTTTAAGAAATGGTTTTTAGAGTGAAAATTGGATACTCCTATGAGCAATATATGGGAGTTCGATATTGGTAAATTAACAATCCCCAAAGTTTTCTTTGATAGTGATTTATTGATGGATCTGGCAAAGAAATATGATCCAATTATAGGGTGGGTAAAAGACAATGTTGGAGTGAATCTATTTAGGGTTTGTCCTAAATTATTTAGTGAGATTTTCAACCTCAATCCTAACCATGCTATACATGAAACTATTGACATAGATGACCTTCAAGCAAGGTATGATGCACAAAGAATTTACCTAAGAACAGGGCCATTGGAGGAGCATGTTGCTAAAATTGGCACCTTGCCTATGATTATAGCCAGTACCCCAGAGCCATTGTTGAGAAGACATTTCAACCTGAGAGCTCAAGCACTATATTTCTCTCTTTGCAAGATTTTTGGGATGGATGTAGCTGATCAAATCCTAGGCTCTATTGTCTTTATCATAGCTCAAACTCTTCAATTTGGGATGAGCACTATTCTGGATTTTGCTACTTTTCTTGTGAAAGAAATTCACAATGGTCTAGTAGGGATAGCAAAGGGAAAAGTGGACAAAACATTCTATTGGTATTCATTGCTTATGCATGTTTGCTTGTACAAGGGATTCAACTTTTTCTCCAAGGGTATTGAGTTGGAAACAACTAGGGATGGAGAGAGGAATCTAGTATAGCTGTGGAGTGTAGATATGACTTCAGAAGCCATAGATGCTAGCTATGTGAGATTTGATAGATACTTTGCTTTGAAGCTTAGGTTGCTCTTGAAAGGTGACAGCCCCAAAATTCCACAAGCATTGTTGGAATTAGTTAGACCTAAGGACCATGCACAAGGATTATTGGTTAGTCATAATTGAGGGGATATAATCCCTTATAGTGTTTCAAATGTAATAAGAGTATATGGTTTTTTGGGAAAGCCTCATGTTCTAACTTTCCATGTGCCTTTGAAGATGGGGATAGCTAAGCTCTTATGGTAGATAGGCACTATAGATGAGACAGAATTGTCTAAGAAGGGTACCTTCTTTCCAATTGTTACTATAGTGCAAGATTTTGTTTTTGTCAAGAAAGTGTGGAAATACCTAAATTTGTTTTTGGATAGATATAACATGGCAAAATCTCATGTCAGATTCATTGATCCCGAAGGAGAGGGTGAAAGCTTCTCATATGGTACATCAAGTTTATTATCCAAAGGATATAATTAGAAATGTTTTCACTTTGCAAGAACAAGAATTGAGGAAAGAAAAGTGGATAGTATTTAGTAAGACTTTAGAATTGATTAATGCTTTTGACCCCCAATATGACCCATTAAAAGATAAGAAATATTGGGGAGCTAAAATACAAGCATTAATGAATAATTTTGCTATAATAATTCAGACTATGAATGACAAGAAAGCCATGTATATTGAGACCTATCCAGACAAGGCTACAGAAGTACAAAGGAAAATAAGCCACAAAAATATAGTGGCTCCTGGAGTATATATTGCAGAGAAGGGAAGGTTATGTAATGATTCAAAATGTGTCACAGGCACCCCTTTATTAGAAGCCAAGGTGAAGAAGTCCATCTGCAACTAGCTCTCCAAAAAGGCAAAAATTAGAGCAGGGGTCTTCTTCTTTTCAAAAAGAACAATACTCCCCAAGCTAGTCCCCAATCCAGATAGATGATGAAGCATCTCTAAGGGAGCAACTTAGACAAATGGGTGGAGAAGGGGATTTGATTGTTACTTCTATAGATTTGGATGTTGTAGAGCCACAAGAACCTCCTACACCTTCCTTGGACCTAACCATTGCTAATTACCCAGGTAAGGAAATTGATATGATAGTTGCCAAAGATTCTGAAAGGTTTATTAATGATGAGAATTTTTTTAAGTCTAGGGCTTTTTCTCAATTTTTGTGGAGGTCAAACATGGGCAATTTTGAGAAAACCTATGAGAAGATAAAAGAAGAACAACTAGACAAACTTGATTTAGATATTAAGGAAGAGGTAAAACCTAAATTTTTGAATGATTTTGTCCCATTTACTCCTGATGCTAGGAGGCAAATAGTTAGATAGTCAGGAGTCCTCCTTTTTCCAGAATAGGATATAGAAAATGCTATTATTTTTTATTCAGTGAGGAAATAGAGGGATGTTCAACTAAGGACTGCTGAAGAAATAATATAGGCTCATCGAGGAGTCAAATTTAGTGATGACCACCAAGCCCTTGTTATATGGTCCATGGAAAAAAGGGAAAATACTAGAATGCATGAGATTCCCACTACAGAGCATACTAGTGCATTGACACTATTCAAGGCTGGTGAGGTAGGTAGTAAACAAATAATTGGAATGGCATCAAAGATGCTAAAATTTGGTAGCATAGTGTCTGGCCAAGAGGAAGATAAATTTTCCCAACTCAATGCTAGATTTGAAGAAGTGTTGAAAGCATATGAAGAAAAGGGTATGCAAATACAATCATTAGAAAATAAAGTAACTCAAATAGAGAAGATTCTTGGGAAAAGAAAATTAGGAGAGACTAGTAAACCCAGGATTGCATACCCCCCAAGGCCATCTATTGAACCTTTTAAATCAACACCTATTATTGAGATACCTGATACTCTAGAAAGGCCTCAGTTCTATACTACAGAGGATTTTGAAGAGGAGAAAAATAAGTTTTATGCAATGCATGTAGAACTTAACAATCAACATGAAGAAAAATTGAGGCAGGGTATCATGTATTTAATAGATAGGATAGAATGGCCCACATTTTTTGATCAATTATCAAGGATTTTAGCTATCAGGGATGAATTGAAGAAAAATGAGGCTATATTTAGACCCATTGTATAGAAGTGGATAGAGAGAAGTTTAGATATCACTGCTATGTGTATCTGTTATTTAGCTAACATATCATCAAATAGAAGGAATCTTTGATTTACTAAATAAGTTGCAAGGTTTTGATGATAAGCAAGATTCTTTCTATAGAAGACTAACTAATTGTTTTTCCAAGTATTTGGCAAAATATTTTGACTTATTCCTTTGTGCTCTAAAGACAGTTGATAAAATAAAGGAAAAGGAAGAATGGAAGAGGGAGCTAGATGAAGCCTTCTGTGAGAGAATAAATAAGGTTATAAATGAAATGGGCCATTTATTATGGGCAATGAAAAATGAGGAGTTGGTAAAAGTATAGTTATTCTATAATATCATCAGAAAAGATTTTGTTGATTTAGAAGAAAATGCAATTTCTTTAGTAATTGTACAAAGAGAAATTCTAAATTTTGATAGGCCGGAAGACACTACTTACAATAAATGGAAGGAAGAATTTATGTCTACAGAATAGACAGAAGGAGATGATGAGGTGGAAGATGATGACAAAGAAGATGATACAAAACTAGAAGCCACCTCTATTACTGATGATAAAGACAAAGAGGACCCTTAGGTAGTGGGAGGTGACTCATCAATGTCACATTTGATGGCCACCTATCCCAAATAACCAGAAATCTAAAGGAATCCGATCAAAGTGTTCTTTCCTTTCCAAAGGAAATAATAGAAGCGGAGCCACAAAGGAAAGTTTGATGTATCAAAAAAAAAATTATTCATAGTTTTGTCCTTTTGTTATAGGTGTTTATAAAAATATTTTTGAAGGACACCTGTCAGTCACATTTGCCCTTTTCTTGTTGCAACTCCTGTCTATATAAGTGAGTTTTCAAGGCAATGTGAGGGTCCAAATATTGTACAATTTTAAGTCTTTGAGAGAATACAGTCGGTCCTGTTGGTCTAAATTTTTTCATAGTAAAATTCCTTTGTCTAGGTATAAAAAATTCAGATTGTTATCCATTAAAGGTGAATAGGGTTTCTAGCTAAGTCTTCCTTTTGTTAACCTTTGAAAAATCTTTGTTAAAACCCTATGTCTCATTCCTTTTTAAAATTTCCTTGGCACGAAAGTTTTCAAAAAAAAAAGATAAGCGAATATTCTTTTCCTGCCCATCTTGAGGTTGTTGTTCAGTCCTTATGAAAGAAGTTTTATCCCACCATCAAATCTTATTTGAATCTACGGTTGTCACATATCAGCTAAAGCAAGATGCTCGAATGTTACACCTAGTGAGGTAGTGACCATTGGATAACTGTGACTGTGTCTAAAAAATAAAGTCTAGTGCCAAGAATTATGACATTATGACCACATGTTATGTCCTAGGCTTGTCAGTTTTTAGAAGAAATGCATGTGAAGAAAATTGTAAATGGTGTTACCAACGTCCAAATTTTCTCTGGCAATTCACTAAGTTGCTATCAAAAAATCCATGTGACTTGCCAGTGGTGACATAGCGAATGCCTAGATTTTAAAAAAGGTAGTGTTATTTTAAAGATTGATGTGACCACAAAAATTCCCTTGTGGTCTTATAAATGTTCATGCCCACCTTCTCTAACACTAGCATTAATTGGTAGGTTTTTAATCAATGTGTTTCTTGTTCTTCAACACCAAAATTGAGAATCCATCAAAGGTTGCTATATAGCTAACCAAAATAACACCACTTTTCTGGTAGTGACATGGCAAGAACTTGATTATTACAAAAGATAATGTTCTTTTAAAAATTAGAAAATGATTGTGAGGATCCCAAAGAAAATATGGTGCAGGCTCTGCTTTTATTTCTGTGCAAGTTGTGTTCTATTTCTCAAAGTCAGTTTTGATGTTTACCGGGAGGTCAATATATCACTAGCCGGATAGTTGGTATTTTCACTGGTAGCAATGTAGCAACTAGTCAAAAGGTGGTGATGTAGCTGAGTTGTGTAGATCAAATTACATGGTGGCATCCTACTGAGCATCTTTAAGCTAGAAAATTTTGATTTGTCAAAACTCGCCATATTAGTAGCCATATAGTTAGTTTTTTTTTTGGTAGCCATGTAGCAACCCTCCTAAAAGTCACGAACACGGCAAGGCCAAAAACATGTGATGCCATTAAGAGATTAAAAATATATATGTGTGCTAGTGTGTTGAGCTAGCTTAGCAACAATAGTACCCTGGACCCATGCCCCATGTATAAAACCTACAAAGAATTCTGATCGTTAGATCAAACCAAGATCAGCGGCCATCACTACCTTGCTATGGGAAAGTGCTTGAAAGTTATGTATAGTGATTTAGCGAACAAAGGTCCACCATAGTTGCACTAATGTGTTATCCACAAGATCAAGTATGGATCAACGATGCTCATTAATTCACTATGGAAAGATGTGTGAAGATTATGTATAGTGAGTTAGCAAGTGAGGGACCCACCATTTTCTTCTTAAAAGTCATTTCAAATATCTGCCACACTATCAGAGCAAAATTAGTGGTTATCGCTAGCTCGCTATGGAAAAGTGCTCAAAAGTTATGTATAGTGAGTTAGCGAGTTGATGACACGTGTCCTTGGTCACCTATGAGCCCAGTTTGGAATGCTAGCCTTAAAGGAAAGCTATAAATAAAGGTAGTTTATTGGTTTGAATGCCAATGTGCTAATAAGAACATTGAGTCATCCTAGTTTTCATTCTTGGATCGTAGGATTTTTCAAGGATCAACGACACAAATTTAAAAGAAAGTGCAATGCTACTCTATTTTTCTATTCTACGCATTTATGATGAGTGAAAGCTTCACATGTGGTAGAAACAATGTATAATATAGAAGATTTTCATTCATTCTAGTCCCACACAAATAAAGATTTTGTGTTTTCTGAGCACAAGAACCTGTTGATCACATTGTGTAAAGCCTGGTAAAGACATGAAGCGATTCCTGATTTGTTCAAAAGCAACTGCAAAAGTTCAAAGAAAGATAAGTCTGGCAAGTCAAGTAAGTACTCATATATAACCTCTGTGGCATTCCAATTCCTATTGTTATGATCAAGATGCCTCCTAAGAAAGCATTCTGTGGGCAAGTTAATTATATGGATAGGAATGTCCACGATCATTTTTTAGAATTACTCCCAAAATCCACTACAAAGCCTGCACAAGTTAAAAGGTTAATTTCCTTTAACCCTAGGTTGAAAATTGTTGATGGCTTATATGACAAGGGGAACTGGGTTAAAGATGCAATAACTACTCAAATTGGCCTTGTTTTGTTTAAAAAGTGGGTTTCAGAAAGAAAGTTGTTTGCCCCTCATGCTAATATTTGGAATTTTGATTTGGGAAAGCTAGTAGTTCCAAGTGTTTTCATGGATTATTATTTGCTAGAAGCCATTGCCAAGAATTATTACCAAGCTATTAGGGTTGTGAGAAGAAATGATGGTGTGCCTCTAGTCTTAATTAGCCCTGAAGAAATTAGAGAGGTTTTTCACCTAGAACCATTGTCAGATTACCATGTGCCAATCCATTTGCAAAAATTAGAGAATGAATACAAAGCAAAGAGAGATGTAATTAGGGGAGGTGCATTCAGGGCACACATTGGTACTATAGGAACTCTGCCAGTAATTACTGCAGCCTTTAGAGAACCTTTCAAGAAGAGTCTTTTCACTTCTCGGGCTGTAGGGATATACAGGACCCTGTGCCATGTTTTTGGTGAAGATGAGCATGATTTCATGCCCATTGGCCTTTTGTATATGATGGTTCAAATTGCCTCTTTCGGTGTAGATTTTATCTTTGATTTTGCTTCCTTTTTGGCTGAAGAAATTCACATTGGATTAGTTGGAATTGCAAAGGGAAAAGTGGAGAAAACTTTTGGCCACTATTCTCTATTAATGCATATGTTCTTGTTTAAGGGGGTGACTTATTTTGGTAATTAGATGGAATTGAATAGAGAGGAAGATGGGGAAATACTACCAATCTAGTTGTAGAGCATAGATATGACCTAGGATGCAAATAATGCCAGTTTTGTTAGATTTAATAGATATTTTGCTTCTAAGTTGGGATGCCTCATATTGAGTGACAATCCCAGAATCCCTAAGGCACCGATGAGTCTCATCATGCCTATGGATAGCTCTCATAATCTGAAAGTTTCACATAATAGGGGAGATATCATTCCTTACTATTTTTCTACTATTTTAAGAATTTATGGTTTTAAAGGGAGTCCTAATGTCTTGCCTTACCAAGTACCTTTCAAGGTAGGAATGGTTGAAGTTTTGTGGCAACTAGGAGGAGTAGAGGAAATGTTTTTGTTGAAGAGGCAACTAGGGTAAATTTTCTCTACCTACATAGTGGCCCATCAATTTGTAATTACAAAAGGGGCTTGGCTCTTTTTGCATAAAATTTTGGATTAGTATATGATGGCTATCTCTCATCCTAGTTTTTGATATTCTAAGGGATTTTTCAATTAGACCTTGAGGCATAGGATTAAGCTGGGATAGGTCAAACAAGATTCATATTATCTAGAGGAAATTATAAGGAATGAATTCTCATTGTAGGAAAAAGAAACTAAAAAGAAAAATGGAGAGTTTACTCCTATGTCCTAGAATTCATTCATTGTTTTGATAAAAAATATAGTCCTTTAGATAATGCTAATACAGAGGCTGACAGAATAAACAAGCTCATGAGTAACTTCCCTAAAATGATGGAAGCTATGAATGAGAAGAAATAATTTTTTATTGATTCTTATCTTGATAAGGCCAGAGAAGTGATGAGGAGGTTGGCTTTCACTCCTAATATAGGAGCTGGTCAAATAATTGTACAGAAGAAGCCTAGTTACACTATAATTCAAAATAAAAGGGCTCTTGTAGATAAGGGAAAACAAATAATGGGATCCACCGGTACAGCCCTTGAGGAGACACCTAATGAGCCTAGTCCCAAGAGGCAAAAGGTAGTGAAAGAAGAGAGGCCTCAAGTTGAGGAATATTCACCCACTCAATCCCTTTTTAGGATTGGAGAAGAATAGCTCATAGGTGAGCAAATTGAGGAGAAGGGATCACAGGAGGTATTTTTGTTACTCAAGCAGAATTGGATGAAGGTAACCCTCCAGAACCTCCCCTCCCAAGCCTAGACTTAACAATAGCTGAGTATAAAGCCAAGGAATTGGACCCTATGTTAGAACAGGTGAGTCATCAATTTTTAGCTGATTAAAGTTTTGTGAAATCTAGGGCTTTTTAGCAGTTTGCCTAGAGGGCAAACATGAATATGTTTGAGGAAAAATGGAAAAAATTGAAAAAAGAGCATCAAGAAATGGATGTAGCCTCCATCCAAAAACAAATAAAGGAAAAAATGATGCAAGAGTTCCAAAAAATTATCCCTAAAGAGGGAAGGAAAATGGTAAAGACATCTAACATTTTATTATTACCCAATTGGGATATTGCAGATGCATTGATTTTCAATTTTGCTTCTAATAAATTGGAGTTGCAAGACCCAAATAAAGGGGATTTCCAAGGAAATGCTTTTGCTGAGGATCAAGTTGCATTGGTCAGTTGGTCATTGAGAAGAGGATCTAGAGCCACATCATCACAACCAGATGAGTCTGGATTGATGGGAAGCATAATTGTAAGAAGAGTTGCTAATACCTCACAAGTGCAGGCAACACATTGGAATGTGGATTCTTCCAATTTTCTTTTTGCCAATACTAAAAAGGAGGAATAGGCTATGTTTGAGTTATAGAATAAATATGAGACAGTTGTGGATTCCTAAAATCAAGAGGTAAAAAGAGAATTGAGCTTGAGAACAAGCTATTGGGAAAATCCACTAGGCCAAGAATAACATACCCTCAGCCCCAGTTGAACCCTTCAAATCCACCCCCCTCATAGAAATGCCAAATACACCCCAAAGGCCACAATACTACACTACTGAGGATTTTGAAGAAGAAAAGGGTAAACTATGGGCCTTACATGTAGAGTTGGAGTCAAAATATGAAGATAAATGGAGAAAAGCTCTCACATATTTGGGGGACAAAGATGAATGGCCACTGATTCATGATTAGTTGGCCAAGGTGATCAGTATCTGGGAGGAGTTGAAAGCCAATGATGAGGCTTTAAAGCCTATCATGAATAAATGGGTAAGAAGGGAGAAAGAAATGACATTTTTGTGTTACTCTTTCATTAATAATTCTTGTGATCAAATTGAAAAAACCTTTGATATTATTTCTGATCTTGCTAATTTTGACAACAAAAGGATTCATTTACAGAGAATAATAGTAGGCTACTTGAACAAATATTGGAGCCAAAAATTCAATTTGTTTCCTTGTGCCCTGGATAAGAAAAATAATTTAAAAAACAAAGATGAATGGGAAAAGGAACTTGATGATTTATTATGTTTAAGAATGAATCAAGTCATAAATGAAACAATGCATGCATGGTGGGCTACCACAATAGAAGAAATGGTGAAGGCCCAAATATTCTTTGATTCTTTAAATTAAGAATTTTTTGATATTGATAATGAGGTTGAGTATATATTAAATAGACAGAAGGATATTTTGCAATTCAATTGGTCAGATGATACATTGTTTGACAAGTGGATGGCAAAAATAGCTCCTAGTGAACAGTTTGGTGAAGATGAAACTGACAATGATGAGGTGCAGGGTGAGGAGATCCAAATCATTGAAACCACCACTACTCAGGCCCAACTAGAAGAAGGAGACAAGAATAATCAATCACTTTTAATTGCAGGCCCGAGACCACAGGATGCTGATACAACTAAAGAAGAGAAAAAGGTAGAAGTTACTCCCACCGTATAGGATAAAGATGATGAAAACCCACAAGTGGAGGTTAATATGTCATCATCAAAACAAATTTCATCGTTGGCTATTTTGGTTGTTGCATACAAAGAAGGATCAGACTAGCAGCCAACTTAGCAACGTTGGAAGATGTGACAAAAGCTGACCCACCAAAAGGAATTTTTTGATTTGGACATCTTTTGTTACCCACATTTTTGTCTTTTTGTGATGGGTGTATGTAAATATTTCTTGTAAAGGACACCTGTCACTTTCTCTTAGCCTGAGGCTTGTTGCATCTCACACTATATAAGTGAGATTCCAGAGCTAGAGAACTATTTGAATTCTATTTTTTCTAAGTGATATACTTAGTCTATTTTTGGTCCATAATTGGAGCAAGTTTATGATGTATTTTCTCTGCTAGTTCCTGAGAATACATGAATAATATAATGATCTTTGTGTTTCTTCCTAAGGTCATTCTGAGTTTACTATAAATGTATACAATTTTCAAAGAAAATGAATACAAATTATGAGCTTTTCCCCATATTAGTTCTTTCTAAATTTTGTCTCCTTTTGATTACTTGGTTATCTTGATATTGTATGAGTTAACACTTATGCAATTAAATGCAATCCAGTTAGGTTGTATATCTGTTCATCACTGCTATTAGTTCAATGGATTAAGTAAAAGCTTTGATGAATTTGATATGGTAGCTATAGTAGTGGGAAGGATTTTTGAATGATGAATTCTGATAAGAATCGTTGATAAAATTTGTTGTAAGGCAACAAATTAGATCTAAGGATTTGTAGTAGACTCTTAACATAATTGAATTAGGCACTGGTCAAATTGATTCAGCTGGAAGAGAAATGTGTCATAAATGGTTTTCAAATGTAGAATTATAATCAATTTTACTTTTATTTCCTAAAGATTTTCAAAGTTGGCCTATACTTGTTTGCATGGAATGTTTTAGCTTTAGTTAGCCACTATTGCTAAGAACACGTGCAAATCTATAGAAGAATTTTGGCCATATCTGTTACATAGGATGTGTTTATCAAATTGTCATCAATTATGCATATATTTCAAGATTTGAGATTAGAATCAGAATGAAACTAAGATAATTCTCATACAATGTTTCCCAGGCTTGAATCATCCCTCGGTATGCCCACCCTAGTTTTGCACGCTCCAACACAGGTTCTACAGCCTATTGCACCACCTTGGCCTTTTTCTTGTTGGGGCCTTGATCTAGTTGGAACTATCACACCTCTCTCATCTAATGGACATAAATGGATAATAACAGCCACAGACTATTTCACTAAGTTGGTGAAAGCAGTCCCCCTAGTCTCAGCTACAGGAGTTCAGGTCTCCAAGTTCATCTTGTACCACATTGTTTGCCACTTCGGCATCCCATCCACCATCTTCAACGAACACAAAGGTAACTTTGAAAATCTCAACATGGAAGAATTATGCACTTCCCTCTGCATCCATCACTGCTTTTCTAGCTCATATTTCCCACAAGGTAATAGCCAGGCAGAGGCAACTAACAAAACCCTCCTCAAAATCCTAAAGAAAGTTGTCAATGATTCTGACCGCAATTGGCACCTACAAATAAATCTAGCCCTATGGGCCTATTGAACTTCCTTTCGTACATCCACATGCAAAACTCCATACTCCTTAGTCTCTTAGACAAGAAGCGACAACAAGCCTATGATCATCTCATAGTCTATCAAACTTGTCTCAAAAGGAATTTCAACAAGAAGGTGCTCCCATGACACTTTCAGCTAGGCGACATGGTCCTCAAAGAGAATATGAAATTCCAAGTCGATTGAGAAAAGAAAGGCAAGTTTGAACCTACATGGATTGGTCTTTATGTTTTCATTGTATCCTTTAGCTCTGGAGCCTATCAGCTATCTACACCAGAAGGAGAACTCTTGAATGATCCTACTAACATCATTCATCTTAAGAAGTTCTATGCTTGAAGATTGTTGGTATACCCAGCTTTTGAAAAATACAAAAAAAATAGAAAAGAGAAATAAGCGTCCAATGGTAAAAACTTGGCAATTCAAGCACCTTGGATAGGTACCTTGGTGAAAACTTGGAAATTTTGGCACCTTGTGTAGTAAGGCTAATCCATTATCTATCACTATCCTATCCCTCATCCATCCACCCACCATCCCATAAAACACCTAGTTGTTCCCTTGGTGTTCCAACCAAATATCCAAAATCCAATGAAGCTTGTAAATACCTCCTTTTACAGCTTGTAAATCTTGTACCTCAACTTGTAAATCTTGTATCAGAGCTTGTATTATACCTTGTTAATCTTGTATCATCCCTTGTATCATAGCCTATATATCCACATCTTTTCCAAAGCTTGTACCATATTCTAGCTTGTAAATAATCTTGTATCCTAGCTTGTATCCTATCACATGCACACAAAGAACCCCATTTTCACTTAAGCTTTTTACAAACCATCTACCTATCTGCCTATCAACTATTACAGAAATCCCAACCTTCACCAAAATTTCCATCTCACAAAAGAAAAACATGACCAACCTTGTACATTTGTAACATATCTTGGTTTGTCAGCTTATACATCCTCTTTAGCTTAGTACCATTGTATCTATCCCACTTTCATGTTAGTTCCTCCTTGATCAACATCTTGCACGCATCACACAACCCTTGGTTAGCTATTCCAATGCATCCTTTAGCTAGATCTCCTATCACCAAAGTGTTATCCTTCTTAGTTTAGCTTGCCAGATGCATCACTCATCCAAAATCCATCAGCTTAGGTGCTCTTCGATAGATCCTTGCAGGATATAGCTTTCCTCATGTCTGATCTTGGTTCGTTAGTACCTTGTCCTACCCATCTTGTTGGTAAATGGTTCTCTTTTTGATTTTTGCTTTGTTTTGATTTGGAATCTTCCCTTTGGGTCTTAAGTTATCTTTTCCAAGCAATCTTTTTGTTCCCTCCTCAAGGTTGCCACGATCTTCCATATCATGGTATACTACGAATGGGGCAATCTAACCATAAGGTTTTGATCAGGTCTTTTGTTTTTTTTTCTTTTCTTCTTTTGGGTTACCCAGTGTTGGTTCCATGTTGCTTCCTCTAGGAATCATGTGTGATGCTAGAGAAATCCTTATGTGTTTGTTTTGAGTCAGTCTGTCAGTCCTTTGGACAGTTGGTGAAAAGGCCTTGATTTTCTTGGTAACCTTGGCAATTAACCAACAGTCCTATAGCAAATCTAGTGCTCAACTACATGGTGGTACTTCTCTTTGAAGTATCCCCTTGCTCAAAAAAGCTTCAATGGTTTCCCTTCATCTCCATTATCCCCCTCCATATCCAGCATTTGTCTCTCCTACCCCAACTTTTGCATCAGTGTCTCTTTGAATCAATCTGCACTTTTAGCTTTAGGGATCCACAATCCTAGTCATAGGGATCCACCAATCCAATCAATCCACCAAGCCTCATATTTCGAGCTCCACAATCCTAGTCCTAGGGATCTTTGAAACCCATCTTCTGCCAATCTGACTCTTTGAAATCCTATTGCATCAGCTTTATCATCCCATCATCCATCTCCCTATCCTGGAGTCCTTTTTATAGTGCTCCCCTCCTTCATCCTCTGCAATCTATGAGGTCTTAAGCTTGCTTCCTCTTGTGCCTCTGATTCTCCCTTTATCATTCTCCCGTAGTGAGAGTCCATTCTGACTTTCTCTCCCCACTGCCTTCTTAAGGCGACATCTCACAGTCCATTCTCTCCTCTTCGGGTCTAGCCTTGGGCATCTTATTTTCTTATTTTTGATGCCATGCCACTTGTGACATCACATCAAAGAGGGGCAAAATGTAGACACCTAAATACTTTAGAAAATAAACTATTTTTATTTTTTGAAAAAATTCCTGATGACATCATCATTAATTAATTAATTAATTATTTAATTTATTTATTTATTTTTATGCCATTAAATCCCTTTATCTTAATTAAAAATATTTAATTAAGGAATCCCTCCCAAAAATGTTTAAATCTTATTTAAACATTATTTCCTTATTTATTAATTATTTAATTAATAAATTGACCAAAAAACCCAAAATAAATTTTAAAAAATTTTTTGCCCAAAACTTGGCCAATTTTCTTAAGACCACTAACTTCTTCCAAAATCTTCTAATCCTTCTTTAATTTTGATTAAAGGCTAATCCCATCATTTCCTACCCCCAATACCAACTCAAAATATTTAATTAAGATTAAATATTAATCCTAATGTTTAATAAAAAAAAGTTTTAATAAATATCTCCTCAACCCAAACCCTTGAAATAAATAAAACTTTATTTATTTCCTAAAATCTAATTTATCCTCATCTTAAGAAGTTCTAGACTCTTCTAGAAAGTCTTCGTCCTCATCCTAAGAATGTCTAGACTATTCTAGAAAGTCTTTATCCTCATCCAAAGTCTAGACTCTTCTAGAAGATGTCTTTAAACCTAATCCTAATCCCCTCCTAACCTTGTCACATTCCCTAAACATGGGTTAAGACTTACTAACCCAAGCCAAAGTTAACAAATATCTCCTCCTTCACCCACCCTCATTAAATGCCATCCACTTGCCTATCCGTAAGCTAATCCTAAACCATCCTAATCCATCCTCTAATCATTTTCACAATTCTAAGCAAGCTTAAAACCTTCCTAATCAAGCCCAAGTCAAAATTCCTCTCATCTCCCTCAAAATATCTCAACCATAAAACTTTATAAAGCCCACTAGGCCATAAATGACTCTTCCAAGCCCTTTAATTGGTCTTACAAGCCATAATGAGGGTCTTTATGAAGATTTTATACCTTGAGCCTCCTTTGTTGACTCATCCTTCCCCTTTCCTCCATCCTCTCACCTTGTGACATGTGTCACTCCCTGATTGGCTATAAGGAAGCACAATCCATGTGCTCTCCTCTCATGCAATCTGAGCCCTCCATGAGCTTTTCCCCATCCGTGCATCTTAGCCCTCAATCCCTCAAGCCTCTTGCCTATAAATTGGATCCTTCCCCTTTGCAAACTAACACAATCCATGAAGTAAAGTCATAATGCCATTTTAAGAAGTCATTTTACATCAAAACCATACACTCGCACCCAAATTCCAACTCCATTTGAAGCCCTTTTTGAAGCATAAGCTTGAGCATACATCCTATCTATTTAGACAAAGCCACTCAACAAGAGAGCTTCTTATTGAGAGAGCCCATTAATGGCTCATATTCTCAACTGAGAGCTCATCTTAGTCTATCTTGAAGTTTATGAATTTTTTTTAGTTTGTAGAAGCTTTATTTAAATTTGGTTTCTATTAGCATACTAGCATTGCTCATATACATTTTGGCACGCCCGGTGGGACCCCGCATGGGTCATCTTCATTAGCTTTTTTAGTCAAGTTTTGTATGTCATTTGCTAATTTTGGCTAATTTTGCTTGTTTTTTTGATTGGTAGGATTGTATAAATTGGTTTTGTAGGTCCACATGAGCATGAAGAAGACAAAGGAACTCATAGTCTATCTCATAGTGTTTGCAGATTTTTCAAGCTTATAGGTGGACAAAGCACTTGGAATTCTTCTTCCTCTTCTTGCCTATATTCTTCTTATTCCATCTGCTTCTTCTTCTTCTTCTTGTGGGAGATCTTGGCCATTTTTTTTTAGGAAGCAAAATCATACACACTTCTTTTTAGTGCTTAAAATGAACCCCTAAATCATACTTAAATCCATTAAAAACTAAAAATTTACCAAAAAAAAAAAAATCTTTTAACAAGTGAAACTAAACCAATCCAATCATTTGCATCCTTGCAACATCAAGGTTTTAGATGCATTCATGCAAAGTTAGGAACACTTCATTTTTGGAAATTTAAAAAGAACTTCAAGTTTCTATTTCAAAAGGTTCAAAATCAACACTAAGTGTACACTAAAATCTAAATCAAACTCAACGCATCAATCAAGGATAAAATGAACCTCATTTGCAAATATTTTAAAGTTCTTTTAAAAATCTCATGAAAAACTAAGAGCCCTAAATTGTTGCCAAAATTTTCTTAAAATCTTTGTTATTTGTTCCAAACAAATGTCTTGTTGCAAAATCTTGAATGTTTCTTAGGTTTTTCATGCATCAAAACAATCTAGGAATATCTTTTTTGGGCTTAAGACATGCAAACTAGAACACAAAATCTTGAATGAAAAGCAAAGTCCAAAGAGTCATTTTCACTTTTGAGTCCAAAACAATCTTGAATGATCTAAGGTTGGAACAAAGCACTTCAAAGTTCTTAAAACAACACACAAATTCTCAATCTTAAATGCTCAAAGGAAAAAAACTTGAATGTTTAATCACTTGTCTTTGAATGCATGTTGCTAAAATCACTCTTGAGTACCATGGATTAGAAAACTTAAACGTCAGTTGGAAAAGAATTTTGTCTTTTAGTCCAAGATCATCCAAGTCTTCTCTCCCCTTGTCATCTTTCAAGGCCATCTTGGGTGCATAAGATTAGGATCCAAAATCTTGTTTAAGGATGCCTGCTTGGGGATTTCATCACCCCTTGGGACAACCTCAACTCCAGCATTTTGGCAGAGTATAAAGATCGGGAGGTGAATCCAAAGACACCTCTCTTGGAATCAAGATTTTGTTAGTCAGGCTAAGCCTCAAGGAAATTTATACCCTTGAGAAGTGAAAGAGGAGAAGTGGGTTACCGCTCCTCTCGGATGTGTGACATTGTTTTGGTTTCATCTATGGATTCGAGCCTCACGTACCTGTGGTATATCAAGGATGTTAATGTAGACAACCATCTAAGATGTTAATTTCTTTGAAGTGACTGATCAAAACATTTGTAGAACATACACACTCCGTGGCACAAGTATCACATTCTGAGAATCACAAACTTCTATCTAGTTGTTCCTATCTATTGCTTGATTTTTTACTTGTTGAATGAATGTTTGCCAAACTTGGTCAATCCTAGCTTAGCGAACACTTAGCGTAGTCACTGCCTATTCTAGAAGTTGAGCGAGTTGAAGCAAAACAACAAAAATCTCTCTAAGCCAAGCACATTCAAGAATTTATTTTAGAACAACCCAAACCCAAACAGAAGTTTCACAAAGTCAAACTCAAGCCATCTTAGGCATACCAAGAACTTTCAGCCAAGAGAAAGTAAATAACACCAAGCCCTCGAATTGCCAAACTCCAAAAAGCATAGGACAAAGCTGTTGACAAAGCCCTTCAAGATGCCTAGTTAGATCGCACTATCCAACTTAACCAACATCCAAGAGTTAACCCTGCTTATGCATTACCAACTAGGCATGATTTCTATGATTAGACCCCCTTGTTTCTTCACATCTTCTTGCATAAGCTTCACTTTAGAATCATCCTTGTAGGTAAGCCAGCCATCTTTAGTCCTCCCCTTAAGAATTTTAGCTCATCCATCTCATTTAGAACCAAACCATCTAGCCAGCAATCCAAAAAATTCACATCCAAGCCTTCAAAATTGTTGTCACCTTGTCAAAAGTTTGCCATTCCTAACATCTTCCAAATCCACCAATCTCACCCAGGTTATCCTTTTGACAGAGCTTTGTCTAGGGTAATCTAGCTTTGTCACTTGTTATCCCTCATCACCTTGAGCTAAAGGTTGGGATGCACAAGTGGTCAATATCATGTTCTTCCTAAAGGATCATCAACCTGTCCTTAAGTTGACACAATCACCACCAAGCTTTCACATAGGAAAGAAAGCCTTTCATAATTTGGCAACATATCTTTGAAGTTAGAATCCCCAACCCAATCCTCCTTAGGTTTTGTCATATATCTTTGCCTCAACCTAAGAAATCATTTGCATAGAAAATCCTTCCTCTTTTTCATCCATCAGCATTGTTGCATCTCATCCCTAGGAAATATTCTGCATTTTCATGCCACCTGTCACTCGCTTAGGCAAGAAGAAGAAGGAAACAATGGTGCCCTATCATTTGGATCAAATAGCTTCACTCCCCTTGAGTAGTCAACCATCCTTTAGCCTAGAGAACACTATACCATCACCTACTGACATCAAAGCTTTCATGAACCAACCAAGAAATGCAGTATTGGTGAACGCCATTATAGACAAAAACAAAGAAACAATCATGGCTAACTTTCAAAGGGACAACATATTAGTCTTCGAATTTGGAAGACCTCCTCCCTTATCAAAACCATCTCACCCATTTTTTGGGAAACTACCACTCCCAATAGGCTCTTATGATTCAAATTATCCTCAATATGAGCCAAAAGAAGAGCCTTAAACCAATCCTTATGATCCAACTGACCCAAACATACCAGCCCTGACTCAAGTTGAAATCTCCCTTTCACAAGCCAATCTAGCCACCACCACTCCACCATTGGTCCATACCACTCCATCCCAAACCCCCTTTTCCCAAAACACCTCACCATTAACTCCCTTCACTATTGCTGCTGCTGCTCCCCAACCTAGCCTTCCAAATCCACCCATTTCCCAAATCAGTGCTAGTATCTTTGGCCAACCTCAACAATATACAATAGGGATGCCACCCATGGGGCCAATTAATCAACCCTTCATCACCCCCAGCTTGTTTAACTCAGCTCAGAACACAATTCCATCATTTCCACTAGGTCCTTGGAGCTCAGTTCCATCAGCGACAAATCCACAAACTACTACCCTCACTCCAAAAAGCTATCAAACCCCACAAGCTACTGCCAATGTTCTACCAAGCTCTCAAGTGACCCAAGCTCCTTCAACCACTGTACCAAGCTTTCAAATCTAGCCACCAAGCTATCAAACCCCATCAGTTCCATTCCCAAGATTTCAATTCCCACTACCTGCACCACCAACTAATCCATTACCTCCTATCACCAACTATTTTTCTATGCCACGTCTAGGAGGAAATCCACCACCACCACCACCAACCACCAATTACTTGGCCTCCTTTTCCATGTAGATACCTTCCCAAATGGGAGCACAACATACATATATTGGTCAAACTTTTCAAATCCAAAGTCAAGTTCCACAAGCTCCTCGATCCTTCCCCCAAGCTTCACAACCATCTTATACCTTACCTCCACAAAGCAATCCGTTTATCCCACAACCAGCTTATGTTTCTCAATCCCAACCTCAAATCCAATATTAGTAGCAAGCCTTGCAACACATGCAACAATATGTGCCACCTGAGCAACCCACCATCCACCATTTAGTTTCCCAAGCCATGTACAATCCCTACCAACCCATACCTCAAAGCCATCCATATTCCATTGCCCCATCTAGCACATACCTACCTCAGGGAACTCCTACAGTGGGGGCACCTCAGCCATCACCCATTAATTCAGAATGGGAAGCCATGAAGATAGCTTTGAAGAACATCCAGGAGGGAAATGATCCAAAAACCTTCAATTTTGAGAATGTGTGTCCTTACCCATTTGACAGAGCCATTATTATGACTCCATACCCCAAGCATTTTGAGACACCCAAGTTTGACAAATTTAGAGGAAAAGGAGACCCTGTCACACATATCAAAGAATTTTACATGCACTACCAAGAAGTGGCATACGATGATGTCTTCCTCTTGCACCTCTTTCCCAAAAGCTTGGTTGGACCAGCTCTTGAATGGTTTTATAAAATACCGTATAGCACAATTAAAAACTTTGCTGAATGGTCTGAGGCATTTGTAGCCCAATATGCCCATCTTGTTGAAACAGAGCTATCAGTAGTTGATCTTGTCCACACCAAAAAAAAAGGTGGAGAAAGCCTTCCCGAATATCTACAAAGATGGTAAACCCTTACCACCCACATATCTTGCACCTTGCTAGAGTGCCATTTGGTGAAAATGTTTATTGATAATGCCCATCCTAGCTTGGCTCACCACATGACCATGAACTGTTTGCAGACCTACAAAGATATCAAAGAGAAAGGAATGGTCCTTGAGAAAGGACTCATTAAAGATGGTGTGGTCAAGATTTACAAGGAAGCCAACCAAAATCAATCACATTCCAATGACAAGTCTAAGTATTGGAACAAAAACAAGCATGTTGCAACAGATGGCATCATTGACACCAGACATGTGAATATTGTTGGTCCTTCTCACAACCAGTCCAACCCACCCTATCAACCAAACAATCAGCAAGCTATCAACTACCAACAACAAAATAACAATAGCTATCAAAACCAAAATCCAAGACCAAACTTTCAAGGGTCTAGCAATCAAGCTAATGCCATCAATGTAGCTGCAAGACAAAAGCCTAGAGTCCAACCTACACCTAGAAACTATACACCCCTTGGTGAGCCATTGGATGTTATTTTTGAAAAATTAGTCAAGGAAAACCTCATATAATTTCCTCCTACCCAGCAAATTGACCCAAGCCATTCCAAAGTTGCAGGGTACAAAGACAATGAGTACTGCAAATTTCATAGGGTAAAAGGTCACACTACCCTCAAATGCATGAAACTGAAAGACTATGTGCAGGATGTCATTGATCGGAAGGAAATCACTATTGGTGCCCAAACCTCTCCCAATGTAGGCTTACAGATCTATCAAAATGCTTTTCCTCCTCACAACAATCAAAATCTTGGAAATGTACCTATCAAAACCAACAAAAACAACACCAACAACCGTTAGCCAAACCAACAGCATGGGAAGAACA